>OX326961.1:49812292-51194792 GCA_946800325.1 Luzula sylvatica
AAGCGTTATTGGGGCGGCCCGACCCAATAAAAAGCACATTTTAGGGGCGGCCCGACCCTAAAAATCAGATGTGTTGTAGTGTTGGACGCACGAGGACGAAGTCGAGTGAACCGGCGTAGCAAACGATTGGTGAAGGACGCGTGGTGTGGGACGCGCGGATTGTCACCAACGTGACAGGAAATAGAAGGCGGCGATCAACCCTTCGTGTGCCATCAATTTGGCACTGGTATAGATCTATCCTTCTATTCGCATCGTACCCTCGAAGTCGTGGCGTGATCTCGGAAATCGGGGAATCGGACCGGGCCTTCATTCCGCTGCGCGGGCCCGGGGTCGAGGATATTACCCAACACTCTGTGTCGATATGAACATACGAGATGCTCCCAAAAATTCGCAAATGACCAAGAGAAATATTCTTTTCCTCTCCATTTCTCTTCAGGTAGCTCGAGGTTGAGGGATTTCATCGGATTACGGTTGATAAGGTATGCGGCTGTGCTAACCGCATCCGTCCAGAACATCTTCGGCAATCCCGCGTGCAATCGCATCACCCTTGCCCGTTCATTCAGAGTTCGATTCATCCGTTCTGCCACCACGTTCCGCTGAGCTCCTCTGAAATCTGCACTGTCGTACTCCCCTCCATTATCCGACTTTAAGCATTTCAGGTTCAAGCCGGTCTCGGTCTCGACTTCTGTTTTCCACCTTTTGAACACATTAAACACGTCAGATTTGTGTTTAATAAAATAGATCCATACCTTCCTGGTTGAATCGTCGATAAAAGTGACATAGTATCGTGACCCCCCGATAGACTAGACCGGAGCTGGCCCCCACATGCCTAGGGTGTCTTATGGAGTCCGTTGCAATGGACATGGTCCTTTGTAACGGAGCTCTACGCAGTCTGTCCGTTGTAACGGACA
The DNA here is from genome assembly GCA_946800325.1 of Luzula sylvatica. NCBI lineage: Eukaryota > Viridiplantae > Streptophyta > Magnoliopsida > Poales > Juncaceae > Luzula > Luzula sylvatica. Next base: position 49,813,204 of record OX326961.1, read on the forward strand.
TTATGTTGCGTTATAACGGACTGGTCTCTGGAAATTTGGACAATGGTTTGCAGAAAATAGCGTTGTAACAGACCTAGGTTGCGTTATAGCGGACATGTTTCTGGCAATTTTGGTCAATCTCCGGAATAAATAGCGTTGTAACGGATTGGACTTCCGTTGTAACGGAGGGCCAAGTATACTGGAGGTCCGTTGTAATGGACTATGTTGCGTTACAACGGACTGGTTTCTGGTTGCTGATTTTGTTTTCGTGATAACTTTGGCTACAAAACTTGGAATTTTGAGTTCTTTATATCGATTTGATCGGCATCAATCATACTAGCATATAATTAGATAATTATTTCGAATAATTAGACTCCCAAATAAATACATATGCATTTACGAAAATCTTGTGATAGTGATATAATTGGATTATGTCACGAATTTAGAAACATGCAATGGCATGATCCCTCATAATATTTAAGTCATGGAAATGCCTTCCATATCCACAACCATCGAGATTGATATGACATAGTGCGTGGTTTCAGGCCATAGTCGCGCACGTACTATTGTATATATTGGTGCGGGTGGTAAACGTTAATTGGGGACTCACGTGGTTTCAGGCCATAGTCGGGCACGTGAGTAGTTCAATTGAACGATACGATAGATATGGTTATGACTTAACCGTCCAAGCCAATCCGATTGGAGTTCGGGGCATAGATAGAATGCACACACGGAACATGGATTGTATTGGATACGATTCGTCACCGAAATTCTATAAAGGAACGAGAGTCGTATTAGATACGATTGAATTTAATCCTACCGAAAATATCGAGATCTCATTTGTCGGCCATAGTCACTTATGGAAGGATCGTAAAATATGGGTCTTGAGTGTTATGGACTTGGAGTCCCGTATCGGTATGAGGGTTATCGATTCGATAAAATAGCACTATCATATAATCATCATATAAGCCTATAAGATAAGTACGCAACATTAGTAATCATTTTTTATTTCATTTGTAGAATATGTCTTCTAGTAACACCAACACCATGTCGATTAGATCGACGTTAGAAAAGGATAAGCTAGTGGGTCGGAACTACTTGGACTGGCACCGAAACCTGAGAATAGTTCTTAGGCAAGAGGGCAAAAGTCACGTATTGGATACGGAACTAGTGGAACCGGGCCCCGATGCTACGGCCGATGAAAAGGCCGCGTTTGAGAAACTTAAGAAGGACTCGAATGATGTTACGTGCCTCATGTTGGCATGTATGGACGCTAGTCTTCAAAAGCAGTTTGAGGACTCGGATGCGCACATAATAGACGTTGTGCTCAAGGAAATGTTCCAAGAGCAGGAGCGTATTGAACGGTTCAGTACACTCAAAGAGTTGGTAAACTGCAAGATGCCTTCGGGGTCTTCGGTAAGCACTCACGTTTTGAAGGTGCAAGCTCTCTTAGACCGTCTAGAGAGGCTAGGAGAGAAATTGTTGAAGATTATGCAACAAGATTTGATCTTGTGTGCACTTCCTCCAATGTTTTCTCCGTTCGTGACTAACTATCACATGCATTCGATGGATAAGACGATCCATGAGCTTCACGTAATGCTCAAGAATTTTGAATCAGAGACTTTGAAGTCGTCCAGAGAGAACAGGGCAAGAGTTGCCGGAAATGTTCTCACAATTCAGAATAAGGATCGTAAGAGATCAAGGTCCAAGGGCGGTTCGGCTAAGAAACGTTCGAAGCCGGATAAAAAGGGAAATGAGAAATCCAAGGATGAGACATGCTTTCATTGTCACAAGGCTGGACATTGGAAGCGCGATTGCAAGTCTTACCTCGAGGAGGTGAAGAAGGGCAAGGCTGTTTCAGCGACCGGCCTCTCAGGTATTAACGTTATTGAAGTTAATATTTCAACTATGACTAATTGGGTATTGGATACCGGTTGTGGGACTCATATTTGTCGAAATATGCAGGTTCTTCAAAATAGTCGAAGGTTGGAAAAGGGTGAAGTCGATCTACGCATCGGGAATGGAGCAAGAGTTGCTGCGTTTGCCGTAGGAGTAGTTAATTTGACTTTGCCTAGTGGACTTATATTAGTACTAAATAATTGTTATTATGTACCGACATTATGTAAGAACATAATAAGTGTGTCGAAACTGGCCAATGATGGCTATGAATTCGTTATTAGGAATAATGAGTTTTCGATATGTAAGGATTCTATTATCTATGGAAATGTTCTGTTAGAAAATGGTCTTTATGTGTTGGATTTCGATCACGGAAATAATAAGTCTATATATAACGTTAATGCAAAAAGGATTAAATCTAAAGTTGATAATCGGACTTTCTTTTGGCATTGTCGTCTCGGTCACGTGCATGAGAAACGCATTGCTAGACTCCATAAAGATGGAATGCTAGACTCATTTGAATTGGATTCATTTGGGAATTGCGAATCTTGTTTACTTGGCAAGATGACTAAGGCGCCGTTCTCCAAGGTCGGAGAGCGGTCCAACGATCTATTGGAACTCATACATTCCGATGTGTGTGGACCGATGAGCATCGAGGCAAGAGGAGGCTATCGATACTTTGTTACGTTTACGGACGATCATAGTAGATATGGATATATCTATTTGATGCGTACTAAAGCGGAGACCTTTTTAAAGTTCAAAGAGTTTCAAAACGAAGTTGAAAATCAGCTTGGCAAGAAAATTAAAGCCATTCGATCGGATCGAGGTGGCGAATATTTGAGCAATGAGTTTGAAGATCATCTCAAAGATTGTGGAATAGTTCCACAATGGACTCCGGCAAGAACGCCACAATGGAATGGCGTGTCCAAAGAGGAGGAATCGGACCTTGTTGGACATGGTTCGATCTATGATGAGTCAAACTTCCCTTCCAAAATCATTTTGGGGATATGCCCTTGAGACAGCGGCTTTCTTATTGAACCGTATACCTTCTAAATCGGTACAAAAGACGCCATATGAGATGTGGTTTGGAAAATCTCCAAAGTTGTCTTTTGTTAAGATTTGGGGTTGTGAAGCATATGTTCGAAAATTGATTTCGGATAAGCTCGAACCCAAATCTGAAAAATGTTTATTTGTTGGGTATCCTAAGGAAACAAAAGGATATTATTTCTATCTTCCAATCGAAAATAAAGTTTTCGTAGCTTGAAGAGGAATCTTCCTTGAGGAGGATTTTATCTATAGGCGAGTGAATGGAACTGAAATAGATCTTGAAGAAATTCGAGACCCGCAAACGAATGTTGAACCGATGAACGTTGATCCGATTTCCTCGAATGTTGAGGATCCGGAGTCAAATGCACAAGGCGCAGTTCGTAGATCGGGTAGGATTCGTCAAGAGCCTATACGATATGGTTTTATTGTGGCAAATGACGATGAAGTCGAATTCATAGATGATGAACCGACATCTTATCGCGAGGCTATGAAAAGCGAGGATTCCGATAAGTGGCAAACTGCCATGAAATCCGAGATTCAATCCATGTACGATAATCAAGTTTGGAACTTGATTGATCCACCTCCCGGGGTTAAACCAGTGGGATGTAAGTGGGTTTTCAAGAAGAAGACCGACATGGATGGGAATGTGAACACTTATAAGGCACGGCTTGTGGCGAAAGGTTTCAAACAAATTCATGGTGTAGACTATGAAGAAACGTTTTCTCCCGTAGCAATGCTTAAATCCATACGGATCTTACTTGCTATCTCTGCGTATTATGACTACGAGATTTGGCAAATGGATGTCAAAACCGCATTCCTTAACGGGAACTTAGAAGAGGATGTGTACATGACACAGCCCAAGGGTTTTGTCGATTCAAAGAGTCCGGATAAAGTGTGCAAGTTGCAACGATCTATTTATGGATTGAAGCAAGCTTCTCGGAGTTGGAATATACATTTCGATGAAGTTATACGTGAATATAATTTCGTGAAAAACGTAGAAGAACCTTGTGTATACACGAAGGTTAGTGGGAGCCGCGTAGTATTTCTTGTACTATATGTAGACGACATCTTGATAATAGGAAACGACATTCCGATGCTTACGGATGTTAAGAAGTATTTAAATACTCGTTTCGCTATGAAAGATTTGGGCGAGGCCGCTTATATATTAGGCGTGAGGATTTATAGAGATAGATCCAAGAAGTTACTCAGCTTGAGTCAAAGCACGTACATCGACAAAGTGTTGAAACGGTTTTCAATGCAAAATTCGAAGAAAGGACTTCTTCCAATGTCGAGTGGCATATCGTATTCTAAAGCTCAATGTCCGACATCGAGCGAAGATAAGAATGCGATGAGTATTTTTCCATACGCTTCGGCGGTTGGATCAATTATGTATGCCATGATTTGTACGCGCCCCGATGTGTCGTATGCATTGAGCGTCGTTTCGCGTTACCAATCTAATCCAGGGGATATGCATTGGATCGCGGTTAAGAACATCCTTAAGTACTTACGAAGAGCTAAGGATCAATTTCTAATTTATGGTGGAAAGACATCCGGGTTTGTCATCAATGGATATACCGACGCCAGTTTCCAAACATGTGTCGATGACTTTCGATCACAAAGCGGATACGTGTTTTGTCTAAATGGTGGAGCGGTAGTTTGGAAGAGTTCCAAACAACCCACGATAGCAGACTCTACAACTGAATCGGAGTATATTGCGGCTTCCGAAGCGGCAAAGGAAACGGTATGGATCAAGAAGTTTGTGACCGAGCTTGGTGTAGTCCCGAGCATCTCGGAACCTGTAGTTGTGTATTGCGACAATACGGGCGCAATAGCACAGTCCAAGGAACCGAGGGCACATCACCGCTCCAAGCACATACTCAGAAAATTTCACTTGATCCGTGAGATTTTGCAAAGGAAGGATGTGATCTTTGAAAAGATTGATACTGACAGGAATGTTAAGGACCCGTTTACTAAGCCACTCTCGCAAGCTAAGCACGATTATCATGCGAAAGCTATAGGTTTGAGATACCTAGAGGAGGAAGAGAGTAGTTAGTTATCTAAAACGATAGTTTCGTAGGACGAGATTAGTCTAATAGATTAGTAAACGTTGTATCACCCCAAACTTATCTTATAGTAATGCAATTTCAGAATTTTAAAATTTTTCATTTTTTGCATCTATCTTATATGAAAACTGTGTGCTGGGTTGTGTAATATGATTACATGAACCTTGATTTGAACTTGTGTGGACGTCGACATGGTTGAGGACTATGTGCAGCAAAACCGTCACACTTAAAGTGTCATTTCTAAACATCCCTAGCCGCGTATCAGCTTGCTTAAGAGAGAAGCATTTCTATTATTAGATAATAGATTGAACGCGTACACTAGTACGTTAGCCGAGGAGATGATTATGTTTTGCTAATCATGGGACAAGGTGCTTGTCGAATCGGGAACGTAGATACATGTTAGGTTACATGTATTGGATATGACCGAAGCCGCGAGACCATGACATGGTTTAGTCATTATAGATGGACTTGCGACGGATGGGGTTTTAGGTTCTTCATACTTGAGGGAATCATTGATTGCGTTACGTGCGTAACACAATGCTTTGATATGATCTTACGCTCACCGTAACAGGGAGTTAAAAGGGTCATCATTGGGTATTGTCCGAAACACGGAATTCAATGTGAGTCTCTGATAAGGAGATTTTTCATCACTTTTTACATGCACAAAATATAGAATTTAAATACATAAATATGATTAAAGTATACCAAATATTCATAATTCCAATTTATTGAGATTAAATACTTTGAATTGTGTTTTTGTATTAATGTCAGGTGAAAAGTGCAATATCTCGCAAAACCAGGACTGTGGATGGATCGGTCTCGTCATGCCGATCGATTTGATATATCATATGATGATATTTGATGCAAGCATGAGAGAGAAATCGAGCTTTTACTCCAAACGGGTCAAACTTGACTCATTCCACGAAGGAACACAGACCTGACGAAATTTGATACCCAACAAGATCTGGTGTGGCGGACAGAAGCGTACACCTAGTAACGAGTTACCAACCAACTCTCCTTTGACCCGCTGCTCGAAAGGACACACAGAAACCAAGTTTAGATACTCTGAACCAGTTAAAACCATGTGGTGACCTATCCACGCTTTGAACTCACTCGCCACACAAAGGATACACAGAAATAATTACACCAAATCCCCAGGTCTGACCAGTCAACCTTATAACCGTGACAGATCCTCTGTAGCCAGGATACTCTGAATCCCATGCTGGTACTCTTCTGCTACTCTCTCCATTTGTGCTTTACACGATCGGCCACGTAGTCTGTGTCACAAAAGATCAATACAGGCAGTTCAAACCTCTTCCTTTGGAGCCATCCAGCCGAGAATACCTCTCCATTTACATTACAATGGACATGTCCATTTATTGGCTGTCAAGAGGAAAATGCACAGCCCGCGTCTACTCTCTCTCTCCAATCGTTGTATTAATGGAGATAAGTGCAAGGAATTATGCTATTTTTTCGGATGAATTAAAATGATTTAATCTGGATCTGAGGGAAATATCTTGGAGGGTATTTTTGGGTTTTCTCCCTCATACTTTGGCCAAATCAGATGAAATTTCGACCCTTGGATTCAGTGCAACTTGCTCTAACTACCCATGCAAGTTTCATCCTGAGATCTGGAATTTTTGGACTCTTTTCCCTCCCTTTTCTCCTATAAATAAGGTCCAAGATCTCCCTCTCAAATCATCCATTCTTTCCACTCTCTCAATTGATCAAGAAATCCATTGATTCTTGAATCTTCATCTCCCCCAAGCTCTCTAGCTTCTCAAGCTCATCTTTGAGCCATTTTCGCCGAGAAAGTCGTGTCTTAGCACGGTTTTCGAGGCCGCTCCGAGGATCGATCCTCTCTCTCTCTCTCTCAAGGTGTGAAGTTGTTCTCCTCCTCCTCTCTCTCCTCTCAAGGTGTGAAGGCTCGAGGACCTCTCCAAGATCCGGTCTTGGACTTCATTCTCTCTCTTTTCGGTACTCTCTTTTACAATTGTTGCGTTTTTATTAGGGAAATACTAGATTTGAATAAACTTTGTTTGTAGATCTGTTATATATGATAAGATACAATTTGTAGAATTTTTGTGGATTTAATTTCGTAATTTTCCTATTTTTTCATTGTGAAATACTTGATTGTTTTGTGCTGTTTTGTTAATTCCATTTAAAATAGAAAATTACTCAAAAATAAATCTTTCTCAATATCACTGTTTAGATCTAGATCTGTAGTTTAATATAGTTTTTGAATAAATCAATTTCCTGCCATTTTCCATTTGTTGTTGATTTTACAAGTTCAATTGATTAGGCAACTAGATCTTGTATTAGTCTCTGGCCAGTTTTGATCCTGATTGTTTGTACCTTTTTAAACCTGAAAAAATTACAAATCTTGAATCATTGATTAGATTGTTAAGTCTAGTTTCATAATCTTTTTGTCTCATTCAAAATAATAAAATTTCCTATTTGATATGAATTTTTGAATGCAACACATGCAAATCTGGAAATTGTGCATCATTGAATCTCAAAAGAATAATTGTGTAGAGCTGAATATTGTGAATTAAAATTTGAAATTTTTAGCATCTGTTTGTGAGATCTGGATATTCATTGTCCCAATTTTTCTTAATTTTTGGATCAGTAGAAATAATTTTAGAAATTCGCATTCGATTATACGCAAAATTTCCTTGGAACGAACCTCTACTTAGCCTATACTAGTAGTTGTTTATAAATTGTTTTGATAAACTCGTGAGATTGAATTTACACATTTTAACGACTTATTTTGCGTGTTATCAGTCTCCAAGATAGGAATTGTTTATTCCGAAAGGAAGAGATATCTCTTAGGCGCCGCTCGATGAGTCGATTAACGAAATCTCTGGCCAGAGTCAATGATATTAATGGTTAATATCGATTGAAATTTGTTAAATCAACTCGGAATCGGGGAATAAGTGTAGTTAATCAAATTATAAGGATGACTATAACCATGCCTTTTGATTAACGGATATCGCAAACAAGAGAACTAGTAACCGCTATTCGAGATAGGCACAATGATCACAATCATTATTCGTTTAACATGGGTAGCTATGATGGAGTGACTAGATCCCGCTCATGAGCTTGTAGGCATTGGAAACAACCTACTGCCATCGTTAAGTCGAACCTACATGGTCACACAATGAGTCGTACTAAGTCGGGCTTGATCATAAAATCGGCACATTGGATGTGCATAGCTTGGTATTTGATACGCGAGCTATATTCTCTAAAATCGTGCGTATTGGATATGCATGAGTACCTTTTAGGTAGATCTGAAATTGAGTGGGAGACTGAAAGAAATACAGTTTCGGATCAACCGTAAAAGTGTACACGTGGATGAACGAATGTAAGCGTACATTTGTAGCCATAACTTTCAGTAGGAAAATCTGATTTGAATGGCTCAAATTGGGTTGGATAGATAATTAGATTATCTATAACCTTCATGTAGAAATATATTTCATATGAACAAAATATGAGTGTCGTTTATGTGAAATACCGAAAGGGTGCAACAGTATGACATACAGTTAATAAAATAGTCATAACTTTTTCATACGAACTCCAATTGGGCTGGGACAAATTGGGTTTTTGTAGATAATTAGATTATCTACAACTTTCATGTTGGATGATTTTCTGTCAGAGAAATTTATCAATTTCGTCTGGACAGAATACTGAACAGGTTCATGCAGTTTTCTGTGTGAAAGGGTGTATATTGGATATACATGCATTTTGGCTAATCCTGATCCTATTAGATATAAATATGATACTTTCTCTCTCCTCACTAAGTAATTGAATCAGTATTATTTTGCCAAATACACAAGAGAAAAAGAGCAAATTCAGATTTGATCTTTCGTGAGTGAAAAGGTACGAAGAGAGAGAAATCGAGAAAGGAGTTTCTCGAGTAATAGAGAATCGATTAGATCGAGCAAGTTCGCCGGTACATCGTCTAGGCAGGTGCATCCGCGACCGACGTCTTACGAATCACCGTGGATACAAGTAGAGGAGTGACGTTTGTGACTCTTCGATTGTGATCGACTCGAGTAAGAAAGACGGTGGAAACGCTTGGACGCACGAGGACGAAGTCGAGTGAACCGGCGTAGCAAACGATTGGTGAAGGACGCGTGGTGTGGGATGCGCGGATTGTCACCAACGTGACAGGAAATAGAAGGCGGCGATCAACCCTTCGTGTGCCATCAATTTGGCACTGGTATAGATCTATCCTTCTATTCGCATCGTACCCTCGAAGTCGTGGTGTGATCTCGGGAATCGGGGAATCGGACCGGGCCTTCATTCCGCTGCGCGGGCCCGGGGTCGAGGATATTACCCAACACTCTGTGTCGATATGAACATACGAGATGCTCCCAAAAATTCGCAAATGACCAAGAGAAATATTCTTTTCCTGTCCATTTCTCTTCAGGTAGCTCGAGGTTGAGGGATTTCATCGGATTACGGTTGATAAGGTATGCGGCTGTGCTAACCGCATCCGTCCAGAACATCTTCGGCAATCCCGCGTGCAATCGCATCACCCTTGCCCGTTCATTCAGAGTTCGATTCATCCGTTCTGCCACCCCGTTCCGCTGAGGTCGATTCGGAACAGTCCGGATCTGCTTGATCCTTTGTTCCGCGCAAAATCCTCTGAAACCTGCACTGTCGTACTCCCCTCCATTATCCGACTTTAAGCATTTCAGGTTCAAGCCGGTCTCGGTCTCGACTTCTGTTTTCCACCTTTTGAACACATTAAACACGTCAGATTTGTGTTTAATAAAATAGATCCATACCTTCCTGGTTGAATCGTCGATAAAAGTGACATAGTATCGTGACCCCCCGATAGACTAGATCGGAGCTGGCCCCCACATGTCGGTATGCACCAGGTCTAACTTTCCCATCTTGAGTTCTCGTCCGGCCTTCGAAAAACTAACCCGTCTTTGCTTGCCGAGCACACAGTTCTCACAGAAACCGGTTTGTGCCGATTTTACCTTCGGTAACGGACCCTTGGAAATCAGCATTTTTAGTATTATATTCTTGATTATTTTTAAATTTTAAAACAAATTAAATACATATATATATTATATTGATTATTAAGTATTATTATGAATTAAAAATATAGTTATTGTATATAATATATTACTATGATTTTGATCATGATTTCAACAAAACGGTTACCCATTTACAAATTTTATTCGGATCCGGATAGTATCCGGATTCATATCCGGATCCATCAATAAAATAGCTCCTAGATCCGGATCCATACCCGTAAAAACGGATACGGTTCCGGATCCGGTTCCATCCGGATCCGGATATTTTTTTCGGATCCAGATATTTCTTCGGATACGGTTCGGGTCGGTACGGGCAATATCCGCCCCCATTGACACCCCTACCCATACCACACGTCTCCCACCGTCTTGACATGTCTCCGGTTGTGTTCGTGCGTCCCATGCCCACACGTTTCCACAGCCATTTACTCGTTTACTTCTCCGGTTTGATCACAAACGAAGAGCTACAAAGTGCTAACTCCTCTACTCGTATCCACCGTGAATCGTAGCGCCTCGGTCGCGGATGCACCTGCCTAGACGATGCACCGGCGAACTTGCATGATTGCGTTTGATTCTCTAAACTGAAAAAATATCTTTTCTCTTTCTCTCTTTCTCTTCGCACTCTTCCAACACGTGATAAGAGTCTCTAATTTTTGGACTGAATTAGACTTCAATTCACTCAATGGAGGAGAGAGAGAGAGAGAGAGAGAGAGAGACATCATATTTATACTAAATATGATAATGATTGGGTCAAAGGTTGTGTATATCCAACATACACTTCCAGCATGAGGTTAGTTGGAACGCACCATGAGGTTAGTTGGAACGAACCATCTTCTGTCTCATTTCTGTGTTAATTCCAAATATCATTCGTAGTAGTCCGTTCGAACGAACATCATTATTAGTTCGAACGCAGCACTCCCTGGAATGAATATGTATAAAACCATTTTATACACGTAGCGGTCCGTTCGAACGGACCCTTAGTTCGAACGAACCACTCTCTGGAACTTAACTTTGCACAATCCTATTATGCATTTAATCAAACTCATGAACATCCATGTTCATATATCCTTATATGTACACTTTTACTGTTGATCCAAAACTGTATTCCCTTCAGAGAGACCTAGCTTGGGTGCGTGGTAAGGTCCCAGTGTGGACGTTGTTCAGAGGGAGAGTTCCTTGTGTCATGGAAGCTCTCTCGTGAGGTGTGGTGGTCGGGTTTGCTGGGGTGTTGTTACTCAGCCGACCTTGATGGCTTGGCCGGAGAGCATCTCTCGCTGACTCGGGTGTATTCTTGTTTATCATTGCTGGCTTGTTAGTATTTTTTTCTCAGTTTGTGTTGTGAGCGTTGTGAAGGTGTGGGTTTGAAACGGAGAATAACTAGCTTTGAGGAAGAAGAATGGGTATGGCCGCAGGTAGCAGAGAGGACTTCGTTTTTCGTGGCTTCTTTTTTGGTGAAATGGCAATTCTTTACCATAAACCAGCCTCTGCCCATCGGTACTAACCTAGTTCTAGCCAGGGCATGTTTGGGGAGTGGTGCTAGACCTTCGTTTTCGGTCTTCCTATGGAGTCACCCTTTTTCGCCAGAAAATCGCACTTTAATTCAAAAACTCATCCGTTGTTTTAACACCATCATCTTAATTAGGGTTAATAATTGTATAAATTTTCATATTTTAGATGGGTATGTTTGATATTATCAGGTTTTACAAGTGTATTTATGAAACTTTCGGATTTTATTTGATATTTTCAAGGGTTTTGTAAGAGTATTCTAGAAGCTTCTGATTTTGGAAGGGTGTTTTTCAAAAATTTCAGATTTTATAGTGGAATATTTGGTATTTTCAGGTTCTAATGGGGGCATTTTTTATATTTTCAGATTTTAAAAGTGTATTTTTAAATATTCATATTTTAGATTGGTATGTTTGATATTTTTCAGGTTTCATAAGAGTATTATTGAATGTTTTAAGATTTTGGATGGGTATGTTTGATATTTTCAAATTTTAGATGGTTATTTTTGCAATTTTCATATTTGGAAGTATATATTTTAAATTCAGGTTCTGCAAGAATTTTTTTGAAATTTTCTGGTTTCAGAGGGGGTAGAGTAGAAACGTATAAAATATTCACACGTAAGAAAAACATCATATATTACCCTACTTAAGTATATTTTTAGTTTGCTTACCATTTGAATTGTTTCCCAAGTTATATTTCTTCAATTTTCGTGACAATTATTTTATTGATAATGAAAAATTAAACAATTTTGTAGCTATCACATTTTAACTATTTATCCTTAATAAGATGTTTAGTAACCAAGTAAAAAGAAGGAATGTGCAAATTTGAACCATATTTCCAGTTCTCATTTGGATCTCACTGTTTTGAGCCAGCAAGCATATTAGTCTTTTTTTTTTTTTTTTTTTTTTTTTGAACCACACTTCTTTAATGAGAAAAATCGTATAATTATCCCTTCTAGATTATGGATATTTGTTGAACAAATAAAATATAATAATGATAATCTTAGTATGTGGCTCAAACTTAACTGTAATTTTCTTTTAGTGTATATACCTGATTGGATATATAATATTATATATTTAAAATTTAAAATAAATATTAAGCTCAACAAATTTTAAATAATTCGATGAAAGCATCATTCGATGAAAGCAACAAATTTTAAATAATATTAAGCTCAATAAATATTAAGCTCAACAAATTTTAAATAATGACAATACGCAAAGAAGAAGATTTTTTTTTTTTTTTTTTTTTTTGCAAAAAAACCCTTAGGCATATATACATTGACACATTACATAAAAATTTCGTACAAAAACCACATGTCGATAAAATAAACGGCCTTAAACCCTTTAAGCCTATAATACGTAATTCTATAACCTATTACATAAACTCGAATATAAAAAAATTCTCGCAATAAAATTTTCTTCACAATAGCCTTCATAGATATGTCATCGATAGACAATGCTTAAACCTCGGTTTCTTGAAGACTTCAACGGGTTAATAATTGTGAATCGAGAAAAAAATTGTTGATCAAGTTTTGTGTAGGAAATGTTCGCAATCATCGTGATTGTACGGGTTAAACATTCGAGGATGAATTGAAGTGGTGGAGCTTGATTATCGTCATCGGCGATTAAAAATACCGATGCATCGAGATCATTCCTCAATGATGGTCTGCTACCCTCTTCCAACATAAGAGGCGAGCACTTTTTCTTTGGTCGATAACGTTGTAATCCCCAGCGAGGCCTCCGCGTAAGTCGAGTCGAGCAGAAAAACGCGCCTCCGAAGCTGGCCAAGGAAGGGTGATGAGAGGAAGTTCTTGCGTTCGGTGTGGACTGTTGTGAAGAGGACGATGCAGGGGGTGGCAGAGTGGAGGAGATGTGATGTGATGAAGACTCTTGTATTGCAATTGGTACATATCCGTTAGAGTTAAGCGATCCGAGAGCCTCAGTAAACCGAACCCGGATAATGGTCCATTGCCAACCATATGCGACATGTACGCGAAGGGGAATAGCAGCGAGTATACGGACACGTACAGTACACCGGGGCCTTGATCGATCATCACCGGTTAAATTAGGCCGATCAACCGAAATAAGGGTGCCGAAAGTTGCTATGGACTGTCGGATGTAATCGATATGCCAAAATAAGGAAGGGAAGTCGTGTAATTCGATCGCCATGTTCCATAGAATGTCGAAAGCTTGTGGTGGTGGTGATGGAGACCATCGCCTAGGTGAGACACTAAGGTTGTCTTCCCAAAATCGCGAGTCTTCGAGAACCGCTGCAGTGGAGATGTGAGGTGGAGGTTTTAAATTAACCGAGTTCTGAGTGGACTGGTAGAGCTGAGATCCAGCCCCTATATCGCTGTATTTACTACTGACGGTTTCGCGGATAGACTCTAGAGATGGCTCGGTTAGAACTATCGAGGCTTCAAGATCCGTCTTCAGAGATTGGGTGAGACCTCCTTTCGAGAAGAGACAAGCAAGAGCTGAGTATGGCGATGACATACTCAGGTTGAAATCCCCCATTTCGAAACAACCCAATCAGGATAGTTAGGGCAAGTTGATATATCACAAAGCTATAAACAAGAATTGAGGTTAAGAATCCACCTTTCTTGCAGATTGGGATGTAGATCGGGAGAGAAGAGGGAAAAGATTCGCACTAGGCACTGTCACTATAACTGTTACTGTCGATTAAGTGGAGAGAGAGCAAAAAACGAAGATTCGGTAGCCGTGCTGTACCGATCAGTGGAAAAAAGAAGAAACCCGGTGGAGGGGAGAATAGCAGGCGGAAGGTGGCTTTGTTACGGGGCCGGAGCCATCGCAGATCGGAGATCCGGTGGTTTCTTGGCGGTTTCTTGACGGTTTCTTGGCGATTTTGCCTTTCCTCCCGAGAAGGGGCTTCAGAAGGTGGCTTTGTTACTGAGTATTGCACACTTGCCCAATAGTTTAAACTTTAAAGTTTTTCAGCAAAGAAGAAGATGAAAGCATCATTCGATGAGTTAATATCTGATCTGATTTTATGTGGATACAAGTTTTGGATATTTTGTGTTCTACTAAATAGGTAAACTGACACTACTTAATTTTATATTTAAAAAGAAATCACGGTACATGCATATATATATATATATACTACGTAACAGCAATAATATATCAAAATGTTGCCCTAGCCAGTATTAATTCATAATGTTTTTTCATATTAAAGTTCTATTTACTATTTTTACATTTATTGAAAAAAAAGATATTTGGCGGCTGTGAAGAAGGGAAAAAAAAGAAGAAAGCAAAATCCTAAATTTAGGGGGAGGTGAAGTTCTAGATGGCAAAGCCGACCCCCAAAATCTTAAAATTAGGAATACAAATGTGTTTTTTCTTTGAAAGTCGAGTTTGCTTTAAATATATAGTTACTAGAAATATCAAATTAAGGATCTTATTCTGACAGTCAATTTAAAATTATCTTTAATATTTTTGAAAGTAGAGTTTGCTCACGGAAGACAAACGATAATGAAACTATATGCAACAAAATAGACATTAGTATTTATATGGAAATTTTTCGATTCTAATCTAGTTTTTAAAGAATATTCACGAAATAACCAAGTTTTTAAATCAATTTACGAAATGTCTTTTGCGGGGTATGATTGTCCGCCTGTCAGAAAAAGGACGGTGTATGATTGTCCGCCTTTCATTAATTTTAAATAATTAGTTAATTGAACCGTCAAGTTAGCATCGAAGAAAGGCGGTGTATGGCAGGCGGAGGCGGTAAATGAAAAGCCGCCTTCCATCCATCAAATAGTTGCCTTCCATCGATCAAATAGTTGTAGTGTTCTAATTTGCTACGTGACACTAAAAATCTTCATGAAGCTGAATGAAATATTTATTCTCATTTTATGAAATACATTAAAAGACACTAAGAAAGAATATGTGTTTAAATTTATTAAAAAAAGAAAATTTTAAGATCAGGTAATTTTTTGGTAATTTAAAATAAATAATTTGTCTATATAATATTTACGCTCATTTTATGAAAAACATTGTAACATTTGAAAAAAATTAAAAAAATAAATTATCTACATATTATTATTTATTTATTTGATTCATAAAAAAAAAATTATGACATGATATGGGTTGCACCAATTATTTCACTCTTTTGTTCATTTGAATGTTGTATTTATTTGCCCTCCATTCGGACTATTTGTCATATATTTAAAGAAAATGATGGGTAGAAGTAAATAATAATGAGTGATTTGATGATGTCCATGCAATTCATCTCCCGTGAAGGCTCATGATATATTTCTCCAAATATTGGAATTTTTAATTTTAAATAAGATATATTTCTCCAAATTTTACCATAATATATTTTATGAACTACTAATTAATACATTTAATTAAAATAATAACTAGTACATGTTGGTTGTTAACTTAATACATAATTAATATTTATTCGAATTCATAAATTTGAATAAATTTTACTGAATATTTAATTATATGTTTTAATTAGCACGTTAATTAAATGTAATTGTTTGTAATGGAGAATTCGGCAGGTACATTTTGGGGTGTAATAAATTTTAATTTTTTTTCGAAACCTGTCAAGTAACTTTTAAAAAAAAAAATCAATACCCCAAAATGTAACTGCCGAATTCTCCATTACGAAAAATAACTTGAAAAACTTGGTTATTTTGTTATTTTTGTTAAAACTTGGTTATTTTGTTATAATATAAACATATAGTAAAAAATTTATATAGACAAATATTCTTATGTTGCATGGATTCAAAAACTTGGTATGTCAGTACAACAATTATTTTCAATAATAAATATGATACGTCCTTTTATATAATATTTTATTTTTTTAATAATAAATTATATATTTAATTGTTTTTAGTTGTTAGATATTATATTATATATTATAAGTAATATAATAAAAAATAATTTATTGTCGAAAATAATATTGTAAAATTAAATGTTTATATTATATTTCACGTGTTATAATTCATACAATTCATAAAATATTTTAAATTCTAGGACTTCTGGATGAAAAAAGAATCTTAATTTAAATTGAGAAATGGCATGAAATATAGATCCAATCTCTTTTTCCTCAAGTACCACGGTCCAACTTCTCCGTCATATTTTATTTTGAGTTGTGAAACCCATACAATGGATGGTGATGATGAAGCCACGTAGACACTTGCTCCTTGGGCTTTACATTGAAGCCACAGGAGAAACGCACTCCTTTGAAAGAGGTGTCTAATATCTATTGAAGGCGGGAATGGCTCTTGAGAAAGGTGTGAATGATCCTTAGAAAAAGAGACGCGAAGCAAGAGAAGAGTGTGAAGTGTGTGAAAGAAAATAGGAGGCGTTCATACGGTAATTTTAAATGGACGTGAAAGATGTGTTTTCGTAAAAAATTAATGAGTATTATATGACGTGGCACAATAAAAAATGAGAAAACTATTTATAAAATATATTAGTAGGATTAATTAATACGAGAAATATGTTAAATATAATTAAAAGATAATTTAATAAATTAAATATAAATATATAATTTGAATTTTTTTTCTTCGAATAACTAATATTGGACAAGAAAAATTGAATATATATATATATATATATATATATATATATATATATATATATCCCAATATTTTCTATGGTATCTTTGAAAGAAGCAATATTGATGGGTTCCATCATAAAGGTAATTTGATTTTAGGAGCATTTCTGCATGTAACTCCTTATGGGATGAAAATTCGAAAAATAACTTCATTTTTAAAAATATTCCAGAAATGACCCTAACCGGGTTTTTAAATCCCGGTGCTACAGTGTTTTGAAAGAAAAAATTTATTCTCCTCCAAAATGTACCTACTGAATTCTCCATCTATGTTCTAGTTAGTATATTTAAATAAAATGATAACTAGTACATGTTAGTTATTAACTTAATACATAATTAATATTTAATCGAATTCATAAATTTGAATAAATATTAATCTATATTTAATGATATGTTCTAATTATTCTCCTCTAAAATGTACCCACCGAATTTTTCATTATTGAACTATTACATTTAATTAACGTGATAATTAGAACATGTCATTAAATATTCATTAATATTTATTCCAATTTATGAATTCGAATAAATATTAATTATGTATTAAATTAATAACTAATATGTCCCAACAAATATTCCAATTTTGGAGAATTTCAATTAGTTTTTGATAAGGATCACCCACAACAAGTCCCCACAAATATTCTCCAATTAAATCCAAACCCCAAAATCCCAACAGTTTGCTCTCTGGATTTGCGATCGACTTTGATAAACCAATCAGTAAAATGGGGAGTCCACAGCACAAATCTCCTTCACGGGGAAAAGATGAAAATGGAGGAGGGTTTATGTCCCTCGGTTTCTAGAAAGGGCATTTATAGTCAAATAAAATTGTATTGAATGATTTATGTAATTAAAATTAATACGGTTAATTGGATGGCAAGTTTACTACTGTTTGAAAGAGATACGGCTCCCCTTTGTATAAAATGGGCCTCCCCCTGGAAAAACAAAAGCAAGATTTCCTCGTCTCTTCACTTTCTTCTCCAAATACCAGCAATGAAGCAACAAGATATTGTGACTCTAATCAGATGCCAGCCAGCAGAAGGTATTTTAATCTCGAGTTTTTTCCAGTAACCAATATGATAGTACTAGTACTAGCCTCCGATTAGGGCTTACATGGTTTAGGGTTGAAAAACCAAAAAGAATATCATTCTGCAATTGGAAAAACTAAATCGAATATACTTTTGATTCTTATTGGGGCTTCAGTTATATACTTCTGTTTCTTTATTGTTTTTTTTTCAGTAATAATATACTTTCAGATTTATTATATAGATTCTTTGTTTCTTTTTTGGGCTTCCTTTATATTATATTGAATATTGAATCTTTGTTTTTGTTTTTTACTTGGAATTTTCACTTTTAGTTTGGCAAATTTTACCTTTCTCAGTATTTCACCACCAACAACCTCAATATACTAATGAGCATGTTTTACGCAGTGCAAGTAATTTCGCTTACAACTAAAAGTGTTGTTGCAAAAGGTGAGACCGGCGCTTCTCTGGGAGAAGAAAATCAAAATCTCTCAAAACGAGGACCTAGCGGAGAAGACATAGAAAAGAATATGTCACCACACGAGGACGAGGTTCGATATATTTTTTGGTCACTTTCAAAAAAACCACATAGAAAATAAAAAAAATGTCACCTTGCAGAATCTGACGGATGGGAGACCGAGAGTTGCAATGTGTCAACGTGCACATAGCTTCACAGAAAACATGATTTGCATGTCTGTTCCTACGCTAGGAAGCATCATTCTTTCAACGATAATGCAAAACGAACACCCGCCCACTCGATTTGTACTCCTGATAATATGCATAGTTCTCTGCACACTTAATGGATTGCTTGGGGCTATGATTTTGGTGATA
Source organism: Luzula sylvatica (assembly GCA_946800325.1). Classification (NCBI taxonomy): domain Eukaryota; kingdom Viridiplantae; phylum Streptophyta; class Magnoliopsida; order Poales; family Juncaceae; genus Luzula; species Luzula sylvatica. The sequence goes on from OX326961.1 coordinate 49,832,170, forward strand.
GTTAATTTAACTAAACTGAAAAGTAAAAAATACGTTCAAACAACCGTAATCCTGGCACATGCGTGCACATACCTTCAAATAATGGCAACTTTCGTCCTCGCCCAAATCCAAAGGGAGAAGCTCTTAGATCCCAGTTCTCTAAGCATAATGTTGATTTTTCTCCTGTACTGTTGGACCCAATCGGTACGAGGAGATGGGGGTGGGGATTCCAATGAAAGTTTGGATGAGAGAAACATAAAATTGGTACAATACAATGTCGAGTTTTCTTCAAATGCGACTTTATTATTGTACGCTTCTTTAATAGCGAGGGAATTGCCAGTTTCGAAGGACACTGCATTGAAAAAGGGTTTTCAATTAGCCGAGTTTCTGGTATTTTTTACATGCTGCGTAGGTTCTGTCACTGCACTAGCTTGCACTTTTCCGCCAATGACAAAAAACTTAAACTGGCAATTAGAGCTGAATACGTTAAGGAGGTTGAATTGGGGGTTGCTAATCTTAACGATTTTAAGCATCTTTTGTATTACGTGGGAACTTTGCAAGGTAAACACTTTAATAAGCATTATAGTGCCTGGTGTACTGGTTGCAATTGCAGTGTGCACCGAGAAAAACAAAGAAGCGGTTAAAGATACCGCTACAATTCGAGACGGCATAGACCAATCAGAAGAAGACCACGAAAAACCAATATCATTCGCATTGACGAATGTCAGCTTTGGTATCCTAAATATAGTATCATTTCTTAAAGGACAACAAGAATTGAATAAAATACAAATTTCACTGGCACTGGTTAGTTCAGCCTCCACAACCATTAGTTTGGGGTGGAGGTTTGTACTTCAAGGGACACTGAGAAAACCAATTTCGCGGCGAATGGTTAAAGTTCTAAGCGGTGCTTGTACGACGTGCATTCTCATCCAAACAGTGCTGACCTTTGTCTGTACTTTGAAGTGGATTATTCATTATTGATCGCAGTACCATATATTATCCTTCTAACAAAGTTTATCATTCATTCATTTACTTTACTTATTTATTTAGTTTGCTAAGTTTAATTATTTTCTTGTACAGTCGCAGGACGCGGGCCTATCTTTCACACCGATGCCAATATTTTTGGGAATCGGGGTGACAAGAGAGACAATGGAGCTCTCCAGTTTCTATTCTTCTAAAAGAAATTAGTTATGGGCTTTATGAATTGGGATGTGAAAATATATTCAACGGTTGAATTTATTTCTCCTATCTACAATCAAAGGCTCAAGATTAAAGTATAAAGGATGCAAGATTATTGGACACACTCTTCGATCGAGTATGTATACGTGTCTAAAACAGTTAGTTAAAGTGTATTGTAATTGGTCCAAGTGTCAATTGTGTATTAGTTAGAACTAGATAAGATTTGCTTAAGAAAGTGGTCACATGTGGCAGTCTGTGATTGGTGTATATGTATAGCATAGATTAGTTAGGTAACTAATCTCTATTTAAGAGTCTGTAATCAGTAGATTAAATTAATGAGAATGTAATTCAATCTTACACAAATTAAACTCTAAATCAAATCTTCTCTATAATTCAATTTAACAGGGGGAGGAATTTAATATACCTATGTATATTGTCTATATTTATCTATAAACTCGTAATAACTTGTAATAAATTGTTGGGATTTATACCTTCCCAACAATCCTTTATACCTCTAATTAACACACTTAATTAAGTGTGTTAATCAGAGATATATAGGATGTGGTGGTGAGTTCTGGGAGAAAAGTAAATGGCCTCTAAATTGTATCTAATACAAGGACAATACCCACGGGCTCTAAGCGACCGGTATTTTAGTTGTGTTTACCTTGTAACGAACTATATAATTAAATTTTCTTTCTTAACTTTTCCACTACTTTTATCATTGTTATTTTCCATCATTACAATTTGATTTATTAATTTTGTTGTTAAATATATAGGCATTTAACAATGATAGTTTGGACAAATATAGATAGTCTACCTACTAATCTAAAAGTATCATTGTAATGATCATATTGATAATTATCTTTTTGAAACTGTAATAATACCAATATATAATGCCTCCATTGTATATGTACATTACAATAAACAATCAAACATATAGTCTAAAATGGTTTGTTCATAGATAATAACGTTGGTCTCACTTACATATGTCCCGAGTTTGAAACTTTAAGGACCTTTCACATTTTTGGTTTGAGAAAAAAAGATTTTAGTTAAATAAATCATTCAGTAAATATTTAAACAGAGGGACGTAAACCCTCCTTCATTTTCATCTTTTCCTCGTGAAGGAGATTTGTGCTGTGGACTCTCCATTTTACTGATTGGTTTATCCAGAAGAGCAAAACAACACCATTAGTAGCCTTCCTCTTAAACATAATTACAAATTTCATCCCAAAGTGTCTTTTTAGGTATAAATTGAAGTGGGACCCGGTATATGATTTTCCATAATTGAATAATCGGGAGTATATTTGTGGTTTGTTTCTGGAGGTGTATCATTCTTGGGGGAAAATATATACATTCCTCGGTCATAAATGCTGTCATAAATGCACAGGTTCTCTTGAATGGCCCAGAGTTATCAGGGGGAAATATATTATAGCCTACGGGCATTAAACCCTAAAATAAAAAAATGAGATTTATCTAGTCATTAGGTCACATCACGTTTGTATTCATAATTCCTACTGAATGTACTGTGATTTCTTTTTAAATATAAAATTAATAATTAAATAGTGTCAGTTTATCTATTTAGTAGAACACAAAATATCCAAAACTTGTATCCCCATAAAATCAGATCAGATATTAACTCATCGAATGATGCTTTCATCTTCTTCTTCGCGTATTCTTTCTCAGATGGGTTTAGATTTTTTTTTTCACATATCCACCTTATAAACCCTACTCCTAAATGGTTGTCATAGAATAGGTCATGTTTTACTCGCCGGATATTATTTTGACCACAACAATATTTGTTCATGTATAATTAGTGTGTAGAATAGGTCATGTTTAGTTATTCTATTGTTTGCTGCATTGCAAATTTCACGTGATTGCCTACTTCGGGACAAGTTGAACTTTCAGAACAAAGAGTACATAGTTCTATATTTGTACAAATAAAATTCATTTCTAGTCTTGGGTTCTGTGCAAATGGAATGATGGTTGAATGAACTACAATTGCAAACTCACATTAAATAAGACATGAAATTTTCTCATGGTCAAATTATGCTCGGTTGAGGCATAGTTGAACAATTAGGGTAAACTGAAGTATATATGGGTAATGGGGTGGAGGAAGAAGAGGAGTGGGGGAACAACGAGCTATGCAAATGTGATTCACTACTTTGGATGTCGCTCATGGTGCGCATATGGAAAGAAAGAAAATGAGAATATTTCGCAACAAATATCAACCACTGGAGGCGGCCGTGACGATGGCCATAGAGATGGCAACACTATGGGTGTAGAATTAAGAACTAGAATGAGAGTTTGAAGGACCCAAATCTTGTACTTACATGACTAATCTTTGTAAATACCAAATACTTCAATATATATATAGGAGGGATGCTAACTTAATTAATTAAGTATCACATATTTTGTACTTAATATTTTTTAATCATTGAATTTGTATTGAGATTTGTGCATTTAATGATGTGCACAAAATTTCATGATAATCATGAAAAAAACACAAATCTCAATGCAAATTTAATGATTAAAAAACATTAAGTACCAAATCTTTGATACTTAATTAAGTAGGTTAGTCTCCCTCATATATATATATATTATTCGGATAATATGCAAAAGATTACAGTTATGGGAGCTCGAAAATATGGAGATTATTTACATTGGGGCCGGCACAAAGACAATAGGTATACAACTCTAATTGGTAACCTATTGGCTATTAGAGTGCTTCAACAAATTTATCTTTTTTTGGTAGAAAATATAGAGAGATTCTCATTGTTATTTTTTTTTGTTTATCTTATTTCTCTTCTTTTAAATTTTTTTTTTAGTTTTTTAGCTTGTATTAATCAGGCAAGTTAATAAAATTTATAGTTTTACTCATAATGTTACTTGATTAATATAATATTTAAGTTAAAAATCATTGTTGATTTGTTTGTTTGTTTAATGTTATTTCCTTTTTTCATGACTTTTTTTTTATCTTATATTTACCAGGCGTGTTAATAAAAAATCTCTATGATTTTAGTCATAATGTTACTTGACGAATATAATATTTAAGTTAAATCATATGTACATTGAAAAACTAAGTAATTGTTGATTTACACTAATGAAAACGTACAACCAAGTATGCTATAAAAAAGAAATGTAACTTTTTATAGTGCTAGTAGTTGTAAAAAAAGAAATGTAATTTTTTTCACCAAATGAACATTGTAAGTGTACTAAACTACCTTCATAGAATATTTGCGATTGATCATCAAAATATTAAATAGACATGACGAAATATGTGGGCGTTACAAAAAATATATATGAAATATAGAGCAATCATAAGTGAACAAGAAACAAAAAAAATATGTATCTATAGCATTTTCTCGCTATAAATGTCCCTTTCTCTTGATAACTAAGGGCCTGTTTGATGAGAGGTATTATGAGGGAATTTGAAGGACAACATGTTATTTTCTCGGACAAGCTTCAATGTCATGTATGATAATTGATAATACATTTCATAATAAAAATAATGTCCAAAATATATATAATACAGACACCACGATTATGTATGTCTTTTCGTTTTTCTCGTATATCATTCGTTATTTTCCAACAATTGAAAAAATTCTGCCTAAAAACTACATGGCATTTCAGTATATAAAATAGGAGAGTTGTATAATAGATCCATTTTTTGATGATAGCTTTTTTTTAAAAAAAAATATTTTGAATATTTGTCACATAATAATTTTTCTTGTACGATTCAAATGTATATTTACCATTTAATATTTTGCAACAACAAAAGATACGTATAATCAATTGATAAATAACTAAAATATCTTTAAATATTTTTTGAAAAAAGAATTCCCATAAATAATGTACATTTTTTATATGGTTATTTGGTTATTTGGTTATTCTTAATTCCATTATTCCAGCATGCTACTGGTACGGGTGTACATAGACCGGGTTGGGCGGGTTTATATCTAAATTGTAACCCAATCCAACTACAACGGGTTTTCATTTTTCCAACCCAACCCGTGATACCTATAAAAATTTTCAAACCCATCTTAACCGGGTTGGGCGGGTATTTTTCGTAAATACATATACTATATATATATGTTCATATGTTCACAAAATGTACGCAAAAAAATTATATTTTTAATTAAATCATCGAATTTTTTTTTACAAATACGCAAATCAAAATTAAACATGCATAATCAACATCTCATTATATTTATGTCGTATTTTTCGACAATAAATATAAAACACAGATTATATAGAAATTTTTCAAAGTTCGAACTAATTATATATTTTATGACAAAATTGATATAGTGATATCATAAAGACATAAAAAACCTTACTATTAAAATAAACACAAAATAACAACAAAATACGAAGCTTACTTTTAAAACAAAATAAAAAATATCAAATGAAAGTACTCATTTTTGACATAAAACAAAACATGTCATATATGATTTAAGTTAAGAATTTTGTATTTTATTTTGAGAAATTTTAATTACTTGATAAACATAATATTCATATAAGGGAAAAGAAGATAAGGTACTACATAATATTGAAAATTATTAATAATAAATAAATTATAGTAATATAATTTACGAAAAAGTAGTATACCATACAATTTATATTAAAAACTTAAACAATTATTTGGAAATTTGGAATTATACGGGTCGGGTTGGGTTAATGCGGGTTTTTAGTTTCTAATCCGTAACCCAACCCATACATCCGGGTTTGTCAAAGTTCCAAACCGGACCCGACCCAACAACTTCGAAACCCGCAAAAAACGGATCGGTCCGGGTCGGGTTGGGCGGGTTGGAGAATTTCGTGTACACCCCTAGGCCTACTCGGGATAATTCGAATATTTTTGCATATTGATACAAACACCCTACAGTGAAATAAAGACAAACGGTACTTAACTAATTATGCTCAATATATATATTTTTCATATAACTTGTGATAAAAATAGGAAGAAAATTTTCAGAAAAATTGATTTGCATATGTTTAATTTATATGTCAGTTAATAAACATGTTAAATAAAGACAATTAGAAGTTGATAAACACTCATAAACATGATAAGAACATTCAACTAATAAAACCCAAATTATTGCATTAAAAAAATATAACATGACATCACTTAAAAAATAAACTTAATACATTGCATTATTTAAAAATTAACTAAAAACATTTGTAAACTTAATCATTATGAATTATGAAGCACAAATATTAAAAATAGAACATTAATAAACATGTGAAATTATATAAACAATATGTATTTATGGCTAAACCAAAACATATTATGTATCCCAATATTTACAAAAAATATGTATTATGTGACATACATTATCAATGGACCCTTCATTTGTTGAACAAGAACTCTACTTATACTGTCTGAAATTTCAGGATCGAGAACTGGTGGAACGGTTCCTCTAATTTTCTCGGCTCTATCAAGTTAAGTCTAAAATCACCTCCCATAACTCATTATCTTGGGATAAATCTGTTTCTTGCTTAAAGAAGAATATCCAACTCTGGAAAAAGGATAACTCATTCAACCCCAATTCTGAGCTAAAAAAAATAAAATCGGCAATAATTAAATCCTATTATCATGGGAAATTATCTAATCTCTCTCCAGAAAGCCCACAATGAATGTCTCCTTATCCAAAATGATTACTGGGCCAAAGATCTAGATTAAACTGGGCCCAACTGGGCAACGTGAACACCTACTTCTTCCACGCAGCCTCTACGATCAGGAAACGATATAATTCGATAACAGCCATCTTGGATGACCAAGGCAATTGGATTTCTTGTCAAAACAAAATTCCAATCATTTATCTCCACATATAAAGAAATCTACAAATCATCAAATCCACCAAACATCAGAGATGTAATTCCCCCGAGCATAACGAACCTCATTCCCTCTATATCCAATCTACAGAAGATTAACCTCCTCAATCGCCTAACAAATGCAGAGATTCAAATGGCGGTTCATCAAATCGGGCCAAACAAAGCCCCAGGCCTAGAAGGTATTCACGCTACCCTCCATTTTTCCCACAAATATAACATTTTTTCATCAATCTCTTATTTGGTACTTTCAAGCAATCAATCCCGTCCCGTCCTTCCGAAACTTTGAAAAATACTTCCAGTAGGAGTATTGCACACATGATATGACATATGAGCCCATTTATTATGGATCATTGGTTTTAAGTCTTTCGACGCACCGCCTTTTTTAGGGCAAAAGACTGCATCGTTTTGTTTTTTGGGGGGCTTTCGATTTGCATGCCGAGCAAAACCAATCTCTGTCTGGTATAGATTTTATCACAGGGTTGTCATAACAAGTTACGTGCACCATCAAATCGCAACCATCAAAAAATACAATTGGGTCAGATTGGTCACCGTCAGTGCTCTGAAAAACCGCACATAATATCCCATCATCGTTTTCTTCTACTTCTTCGTGAATTTTGTCAAGGGTTTAGTTTTGGTCTCATAGTTTTCAGTTTCTAGTTGGATCTATTTAAAAGTTTTTGTATCGATTTTGTTTACTTCTACTTTGATTTCTCCTTGGGTTTCTTTGGAAGATTTTGTTTCGGTTTTGATTTCTTCATAGGTTGAAAAATATATATATATAATTTTACTTTCCTACAAAATGTACCTACCGAATTCTATATTATTGAACTATTACATTTAATTAACATGATAATTAAAATATATCATTAAATATTCATTAATATTTATTCCAATTTATAAATTCGAATAAATATTAATTATTTATTAAGTTAAAAATCAACATGTACTAGTTATCATTTCATTAAAATATACTAACTAGAACATAGAGGACGTTACGATAAAATCTGAAAAAAATTTAGTATATTTTGAATTAAAATTCAACTGATTTGTATGACAAATCAATCAACTGAGATTTTAAATCCGGTACCATCGGGATTTAAAAATCGGTTCTGAATCATTTCTCGAACACTTTCCAAAAAAAAAATATTTTTCGAATTTTCATCAATGGATTACATACAGAAATACTCTGCTCGTATACGCTTCTTAGCAGGTAGGCATATGGAAGTGCACGAGTTGTTGCGAAGCTCAGCATTCTTCTTGGCATGATTTTCTTTGGAATGCAGAAGCTTGAATCTTTTTTACGGTGGTAATCCAAGAATTGCAAGAGTAGGAACAGCACAGACAAAGAGAGAAAAAAACAAAGAGATGAATTATTGTGAAAATGCTGGAGATATCCAGTTTTTTACCAAATTTCACGCGGGAAAAGTTGATATTAAGCGTGTGGGGCCTACGTCGGGTCGGATATCTTACATAGGATCAGACTCCGATAACTAATGCTCTGAGCTGAACAAGTAATTAGGCCCATTAGTATTTAAGCCCATGATTTATGATTTTGTTGAAAAATAAAAATGAAATGTAATATTATTTTGGGAGAATTACAAGCATCCCAAATTTAAATTAATTGATTGATTCGGAACATGCAAAGTTACAAACTCCATAATATACAGTACCCCTAATTTACCCCCAACACCCTTTATTCCCCAATTAATGGTTAATTAGGAAAGTAATTAACAAAAAATATTCCATTAACAGTTAATTAATATATAATTAAAATACATGTACATTAACACTTCTTAATTAATATCAATTAACTGTTAATCGGATGTATTTTTGTTAATTACCATGTTAATTAATCATTAATTAATGATTAATTGGTGATATAGAGGATGCGGTGGGAAAATGAGGAAGTATGGTATAATTATTCATTTAAAAACATGCAAGTTGCTTAGAAAAACCAATGAACTCCACTTGAACGATGCAGCTAGGTCACGGGAACTAATGAACTCCGATCGATAGAGAGAGAAGAAGACGAATTAGTGAAATGGGTCATTGGGTTAGGCAGAAATAATCATTTTTCATATTTTTTTCTGGCCCAAATTTTTTTTTTCTGGCCCACATACAAAATTCATGCAAATAACACCGTTAAGAAAAAACTATCAAATACACCGGCATTTCGAACGTTCAGCAAAAAAAATATAATGTTAATTCATCATTAACCGTTTTTGTACCATTAAATACTGTTATGTACCGTTTTTTGCAACACTATTTCACACGCTCTCTCTTTATCCAGCGATCTTCAATTCACTTAGGGCATGTTTGGATGACCGTGTTAGAAATTACCTAAGTAAATTAACTTTCCGCAAGTCGATTTTCCGGAAATGCATTTCAAATTTAAATGTTTGGATTCACGAAAGTGAAACTACTGCATTTATAGTTTTTATGTTTGGGTTGATGTAATTAAATTATGAATTTCAAGATTTATATCTACTAAAATTTGCAAATAAATTTGGGCAAAATTTTATAAGAAGACACAATATGTTTCAGATTTACTACAATAAATCAAAAAGTTTGAAAATTTGAGATATGACCCTCAGATATGTAGAAATTGGTTTTTTCCTTGATATATTAACCCATATTGCATCCATATACTAGTAATTTTGACATAAAATACTTCCGTGTTTTAATATTTTGACATAAAATAATTTTTTTATTTTTGACACAAAATAAAAAAAACATCATGTTTTAATATTCTGAATTACTAGTAATGTTTTAAAATAATTTATAATATTTCTCAATATTTATAATTTTTGCAAATATTAATTATATTTTAAAATATTTTCGTGTTTCTTTGAATTGGTAATGAGTCTAGCGTTACAGTTCATTACTAATTATTAGAAAACGCAAATATTTAAAATATAATTCATATTTATAAATATTAAGAAAATGACAAAATAATTAGAAATATTTTAAAATAATATTTAAAATCAATATTTAAAATAATTTTAGTTATTTTGAGATTATGGTGATTAATTATATTCTTATATTAACACAATGAAAATATAATTTATACTTATATTTAAATATAATAATTTCTTGACGTAGATTTGTGTTTATTTATTTATTTAGATTATTGTTGGCAGTGTTTATTTATTTATTCAGATTATGGTGCTTGATTAATTTTTTAAATTAACATAATGAAAATATAATTCCTATTTAAAGAGAGGTTATGTTGTGATGTATCTCCACTTCATGTAAATTTGAGGGGAGGTTGAGTTGCAGGAAAAGAGATAGACAATGTAAGTCGACTTGCAGTAGTTTGGCAAATTACATCAAACCAAACAACAAAAAATAGATTAATGCAGTAGTTTGACTTACAATCTGACTGAGTTACTGCAAAACAAACATGCCCTTAATGTCTTGGTATCTCTTCTCTTCCACGATTTCCTACATTTGGAGATCCATATCTCATCCACTTTCACGATCTGTTATCTCTCGATATCGATCTCCTAGTAGTTCTTCAAGCCATATTAAAAGAAGCATATCTCTCCATATCTCAAGAAAATGTGGCGCATGAACTAGAGACAATATGATTTGTAGTCTCTTTCTCGTCAATATATATTTATTTCACGATATAACGGCTCAATTTGCACAGCAAAATGGTCTATTCAACCAGTAAAGATATATTTATTGGGGAGTTCTATCATACACTCTTTCAAAAGGGTATTTTGGGTATTTAGAAGGGTGTATCATAAATTTTATTTTTTATAGATATTTTTTCTTTCATGAACAATTCAAATTTCCTATTTAGCATATCATTTATTAATAAATACACTTGAAAAATTACTTTAAATACTCATTAATTGATAATTACACAAAATATCCTGGAAAATGAGTGTATCATAAACAAAAGAGGTGTATGATAGAACTCTCCATATTTATTATTTACAAATGTTATTAAAATCTCTTTTGTGGATAATAAGACACACTTACTGAATTAGAGTTGATTTGTTATTAGTTCATAGTTCATACAAAAAAAACACCTTTTTGCTTTTTAAATTTCAGGGTATTCGCCTTACAGAGAAGAAGATAATACTGCAAGAAGGGTTGCATATTATGTTGCACGAATACGAATACGGATATCGTATCTGATACGATACGGATATGACGAGACGACAGTTTAAAAAAAAAACATATGATACGATACGGCTCTTATATATATAAAGTTTTGACTCTAAATATACCAAAATTTTATTATTATAGAAATAACTTCCTGTTAAGTAACTGTTTATTGTATATTTAGTTCTTTATTTATGTGTTACTCATTTATTTCGATTTAAAATTTATTTATTTTTGTTTTCAAGTGTACATATTGATGCTATATAATTATTCGGCAAATATCCGTAAGTATTCGAGAAATATTTGTTATTATTTTAGAATAAAATATTCGGATACGCCACGTGGAGAATATACTGTATCCGACGAGTATCCTTCATAACTAATATAATTTTTTTTTATAGTTACCCGTTAATTTACTTATTTTATCCTTATATTTTTATTTGAATAGAATAAGGACGTCTTTATTCAGCTCTATTTCAATAAAATAATAGGCCTATTGGAATATAAGTATATCAAAATGTGGTCACCGTTCTATAAATAATAGATACGGAGATAAGAACTTCGGCTGTTTGCAATTTTGAATTTTGAAATACTAATAATAAAGTAAGCATTTTTTTTTTTGAAATTCATTGATGTGTCCGATGTTCATTGAAATTCATTGATGTTCTTTTATAATAAAAAAAATTGATCAAAATGTCAAAATCTTTTTTTTTTTTTTTGAAATGCAAAATGTGTACTGAAATTCATTGAATAAAATGTGTCTAAAATTCATGAGCCACGTGGCAGATTTTCATGAACCATTTAAAATTAGAACTAAAGAATAAGAATAATAATAATTTGGATATTGGTGTAATGTCACATAGTTCTCTCAAAAGTTGGATGAAATAATTTTAAAGGAAATTATGATTATGATTTTGGGTAAACAAATTGTAAATGGCTTAGGAATAAATAATTGTTTTCTTTTTTGTTGTCAGAGAGAGATTTTTTCGGTTGTCCCAGATAAAGAAGTCAGTATTTCTTTTTGTTCTTCTTGTTTTTGAATTGTTTTTCTTGGTTGTAAGAGATAGAGAAGTTATTATTTTTTTTGTTCTCATTATTTTTTAATCTAATAATAATACAAGTGAAAATTTCATTATTATGTTTGGTAAGTGCATGAATCAAGAAAAAACGAATGTTGTGAATTCTGTTGTTTTTTAATCTGATCGTATTGTATGTTCTATATATATCAATTAAATCCATATTGATACATACATTCTATTGTCTGGCATAAAATATGAAATTCACTGAAGAAAACTTCATTATAAACTAATAACACACTGTTCATCACATATTGATATTGAAATAAGAATGGACACAAAATAACCATACTAATTGGTTCCAAAATAGTTATACTAAATTCATCACACAAATTAGAACAAAGAAGTATTTCATTCGATATGAACACCAAAACAAAATGATCACACTCAACTCATTCGATATGGAAATAAGAGTCTTAGTATAAAGAGAAATATATTCGATTGAATGTTTATTTATTTAGAGTAATGCTTCAATACACCAAATTTTTTTGGACCGTCTAATCTGCAAAATCTAAGGTCAGGATTAACAATGTAAATCTTGAAAATAAGGATGAGCATGTAAATTTCTCATTCAACCTGTTGCAAAATTATTGTAGCCGGTAACCCTTCAATTAATCAAGGGTAAATATGTAATATCATTGAGTGAGAACTCTGAATCCTAGACACGGCATTTAGTTGTCTTATAAGCTCCTCTCAATTTGTTCATCATAAACATCTAATATCATTTAGTAATATCAGTATTCTAAATATCACTGATATGGACCCGTATGTCAGTTTCATATCTCTAATTAGTGCCTCTTCGTTACGATATGTCCCGTATCGGTCGACCGATACACGGACCGATATGGGCCGATATGGGCCGATATTTGGACCGATTTGAACCGATTTGGATTTAAAACATAATTTATTTTGAATATTATTTTGGGTTGGCCCATCTTTTACCAATATTTTCATTAATATTTTTGGCCCAATTATTTCCATCCCTTTTTTCTTTATCTAATATTTTTAATCGGAAATGAAATCGATTTTGATCCGGACGAGGTTAGATTTTCATTGAGGACACCAGCATCTACACCGATGCTTAATGAACACGATTTCGTGGTTTAGTTTATTGTATTATTTGTAAATTTTATGTTATAATCTTAAATGTATCTTTAGTTTAACCTGAAATTTATGTGTATTGTTGAATTTTGAATATTAATCATGTAAAATTTAAATTAGTTTTAAGAAACTCCATATAAATTAATGTTATAATAATCAATTTAATATATTAATATTAAAAAGTACAGCACCGCTATATCACTGATATTTTTCGCTATGAATCCGCTATGTAGGTCATATCTCTTATCGGTGACTGACCGATCTGCAAGTGATATGCGATATCTGTAACATTGAGTAATATCATGTCTATAATGGAGATGAATCAAATAAGCAATGCGCACTCGGTCTCATCAATTAATTGCCAAAAAAAGGAAATTTAAGGGGAAAATAATACGTCTCCTATGCACACATTTTGGTTTGAAATTAAATACAGAATCGCATCGTAACATAAACAAACATAGTAATTAATATTAATTAGATATAGTAATCTCACCATGACATAAATAAAAAAGAGAGATATTCTTAATTACATGTACTGTCATTGAAATTGAACAATTCGAAAATAAATAAATATAACTATTATCTTTTAAAATTTTCAAATATCTATTTCATTTTTTTATATTCATAATTTTTTATTTAAAATTTTGACATTGCTTTTGAGATTTTGTATTTACAATTTGTAATGTTACTATACAAGTTAAACAATGCAAATTTATCATTCTGAACTCAACATAATAATTTTGTGTAAATATATTTTGCATTATTAATATATATTTTTCACTATCAATTCATTGATCTTATAAGACGTTTTTTGGGATGACCCGTCCCTATTATGACAGATAATTTGGGACGGTCTGTCCCTAATTAACTGATAAGTGGTAGTGTTATTGTTAATATATAAATTTTCATGGTCCTTCAATACTATCATACTAATATACTATTTTCAATATTAATACATGCCTTTTGCTATATTCAAAATTGTATATTAAATATGTGCTAAATTCAAAATAATATAGTGTTGCGCAATGTTAGAAATTGTAATGAGTAAAAAAAAATATTTGAATTATTTTGACTGGCAAAAACATTTATACGAGTAAAAATAATTTGAATATAGTTTATTACTTATTTAGTATATCGTATTTACTCCATTACATTTTTTTTACATGTACGACACTATATTTTTTAATTTAGCATTTCCTTTATTTATTTTTACATGTCGACCGTCGACCGTACATTCTTAGTCAAGAATATATGTTTTTTTTTTTGAGTAAATAAGAATATATGTTTTATCATCATATTTTTTTTCATATCTTAGTATTAATGTGTGTGAAAACTTGACAAATAAGAAAATATTTATATTGACATTACAAGTATAAACTTGACAAATATTGATATATAGTATAAACAAATAAATATATACACACATTAACGATCAAATATACACCTGATTTTAGAAACCCGGTAGATTAGTTAAGTTTAAACCATAATTAAAGAGGGATTCTTTTGACAAAAATAACCACATACTTTAATAAACAAAGTGAAAAATTTAATTGAAAAAGGCATATACGTCTTCCAGATTTTATCACCAAATCATTTATGTTTTATCGAATACATTTAATTAATTTTGTAACTAATACATATTAATTATATCATTGACAATTAATTTAATACATAATTAATATTAATTTGAATTCATAAATTGCAATAAATATTAATGATATATTTTTTAATTATTATCTTAATTAAGTGTGTTCATTAGAATATAGATAATTGGGCGGAGATATTTTGGGGAGAAATAAACTTTCTCTTTTCTTCATAACAAAACAAAGTGGAAATTTTTATTGTGCCCTGAGATTTCTCCGTCGAATTCTCTATATTTGAATGATCATACTTAATTATCATAATAATTTAAAAACATATCATTAATAATTAATTAATATTGATTTAAAGTATAACTTTTAAAGTATATCATTTGTTATACAAATATACTATATTTAATTTTATCATACCAATTTTATTATATCAATGTACTATATTTAATTTTAGAGTTAATACATTATATTTTAATTGTAATACATGTTACTACTTCTTAATCATATATCATTTTTATTCTCGTCATATTATTTTTAATTCTCGTATATGTATTTTAGTCGTACTATATTATTTTCTTTTTTAATATATTAAGTATAAGATGAGTAATAGAAATGCTAATCATATAACGTATTATATGGATGCGCTGCATAATTTAAATGTGCATTATTTTCTTGAAAAATTAAACTTAAATTTATTATCAAAACTAAATATGTGTCTTAAATATAATTTGATACATAAATATGATCATTTACTTTGAGACACAAAATTTTAACGTATTGAATGCACCATTGAATATTTGTCTTTTCCAATTAGAGTTTGCACTATTTTTTCTTCTGCTTAAACTACTCAACATCCGGTTGTATTTCTTGTTTCGAAAAATACCCTTTGGGCGTGTTTGCTAGGTCAGTTTTGTATAGCAGCAGGAAACTCGCAATTGCAGGAAACCAATATATGAATATCAGGAAACTATGATAGCAGGAATATGCAAAAACTATGAGTGTAGGATGTTTAAAATGTGTTTGATGAAAATCATAGGATTAGATGTAGGAAATGAATAAAATATTCCATAATTGTATTTTTTTATGAAATTTTATAATTATCATATTTATTTCTCAATCATATTATTAATTTCTAAATGCATTTTTAATTATGTATTAATTAATAATAATAATAATTATTATTATTGTTATTATTATTATTATTATTATTTTCAACATAGATTTTAATTATGTATTAATCTATTATTATTTATTAGTATTAATATTAATTTCTGATCCATGTTAATTATTATGTATTAATTTATTACTATTATTACTATTAAATACATTTTTAATTATGTATTATTAATTTATTATTATTAATTTCAAAATACATTTTTAATTATGTATTATTATTATGTATTATTATTATGTATTATGTATTATTATTATTATTATTATTATTATTATTAATACATTGTTATTATTATTATTATTATTATTATTATTATTATTATTATTATTATTATTATTATTATTATGATTATGATTATGATTATTATTATTATTAATCTTTACAATTAACATGTAAACTTAGGAACATTTAAAAAATATCACGAATACGATATCTGATATCCGATTCCGGATACGAATACGGTATCCGATATCCGATTTCGAATACGGTATTCGATATCCGATTTCCAATAGGAATATGAATATGGTATCCCATATCCGATTTTTTAATACGGTGTCTGATATCCGATACAAATAAGATATACGGTATCCGATATCCGATTTCGAATACGGTATCAGATACGAATTCGGATACGAATTCGAATACGATATCCAATATCCGATTTCTGATTTCGAATACTAATTCCTTCAAATTATATTAAATCCAATAAAATAAATAAAATAAAATAAAATAATTGAAATAATTAAAATAAACAAATAAAATTAGATAGTTAAATTTTATAAATAAACTTATTACATAAATTTATTTAGTAATTAATTAAATAATATAAATAAAAATAATGCATGAAAAAATCATGAAAATAATGCATCAATAAGCTTATATGTTTTTATATGTTAATTGTATGTTGTCTCTGAAAAGCGATGCATTTATTAATTTAATAACTATACTAGCAGACCATACTTTATAACTTGACTTCCTTCCAAAAATCCACTCGGAGGTAAGGTTTGAAATCCAACATTTTTCCCTTCATTTCCTTGGTTTCTTGAGTTTTGGAACACAAAACTTCTATTCCTAAAGCCCAACCGAACACCACAAATTTTAATCCTTGGTAAACTTAATTTCCTATGCAAACCGTACGTAAAAACTCCACTGCCGAACACCCCCTCAGGGGCTGTTCGGGAGCTAAGTTTTTGACTATAGTTTTGATAGGAAACTCATGTTCTCATGGAATGCAAATACAGGTGTTCGATGATGTATTTGTAAGCCTATCAAAACCCAGGATTGTGTGCCAAACCAAAGAAAACATGGTCCATTTCCCAGGTTTTGAAAAATGAGGTTGGAGTGGATTTTTCATTAGGAACAATGAATGAAATAATAAAAAAAATGGTATATCATGGGTCCCACCATGTTCTCTCTACTCAATAAGAAATATAAAATATTCCTTTCTTCTTTCATGTACGCTTTTGTCTAAACTTTTTCTTCATTAATTCACATTAAACTTTCTCCTCAAGAGAGATTTTTCCATATCTGACCTTCTCTAATATCTTGAATTAATAAAATTATAATTTTATTTTGTATATTGAAAATAATCAATATTGTTCTACAAGAATTGAAAATATTTACATAAACATACATAATAATAATGATGATAATAATAATAATAATAATAATAATAATAATAATGATAATGATAATGATAATAATAATAATAATAGATTTAAAAATTAATAATAATAACGATGGTGTATTTTGCAATTAATAATAATAATAATATATTTAACAATTAATTGATAATATTTTTATATGATTAACGTTGGTTCGAATTCATAAATTTGAATCAATATTAATGAATTTTTAATGACATGTTCTAAATTATTAGTATGTTTTATTTATGTGATATAATTATAATATTCTGATATGATGAAGAAATAAATATGGTAGTTATAAAATTGTATAAGAAATAATACAATTCTAGATTATTCTGTTTATTTACTACGTCTAGCCTATGATTTTCATCAAACACCTTTTAACCATCCTACATTCGCAGTTTTTGCATTTTCCTGCTACCATAGTTTCCTGATATTCATATATTAGTTTTCAGCAACTATGAGTTTCCTGCAGCTACACAAAACTGACCTAGCAAACACGCTAAGATTGTAGGGCTAGGATTACATCTATCAAAATGTTAATTGAAAATTTTGGTGCAGGAAAGAATTTCTCTTATCTTTATACTAAGAATCTTTCTCAGGAATGGTAGGACTTGGCAAATAAAAAAACTAAAAAAATCTGAAATGGCAATTGCCATCAGTAAAAATGTTAGTATTAACTTATTATGATATGTTAAGATATTTCGACAACCTGATCGTAATTAAAATAGGAAAGGAGTAATTTGTATCAACATAAAACTTGTATTCTTGTCACTACGGGTGGGCATTCGGTGGAACCGAACCGAACCGAACCGAATAAGGCCAAACCGACTCAAACTGAACTGAACCGAACTAAATTCAAACCGAACCGAACCGAACCAAATTCAAACCTAACCGAACCGAATAAAATTTGAACCGATTTAGAACCGAACCGATTAAACCGAATTCTTTTATTCGGTATGCTCGGTTGAACCGAATAATAAGCTTTGTAATGATAAAATTCAAATTTTATTTAGCAAAAAAATAAAAAAATAAATCATATAAAATATAATTATGTTATTTCTAATTTTACAACGACAACAACGCCTTTCTCCATGGTGATCTCACTGAGACCGTCTTTGTTGATATTTACGTGTACGTTTATGTGTTTCTCGGATCTCCTATGTTTGTTGATATCTTCGTAATTTCGTTTATATGATTTTTCAGTTCTTTGGCTATATATATGGATCTTCGTATTTCTAGTTCGGTATTGTTCTTTATGTACATAGATTTTCGTGTCTTCAATTTTTTATTATTTTTTAATTTGTGCATCATGTTTTTGTGTCTTGTGTGTACATGTTTAACACATAATAATCAAGCATAACACATCAAACAATTCAACCATTAGTTCATGACTTTTTTCAAGTTCTTGTCAAAGTTTTTCATCGTATCGATATTTCGAAAGAAGAGAGGTAAGTTGAACTTACCAATTTATACTTTCTAACCTAACATTTCCTGAACGAGATAGATTATTTTCTTGAATTAATGTGCCAAGGCCCAAGTCCAATAAATCAATGACCCATTCTTTCTTCATTTCCCTTTCTAGATTTCCATTATAATTAATATACACCACCTATCATGGATCTGAGATCTCAAATAAAATATAACCAAATTATTATGCTGAGATTGTAATTTATTTGTAAAGAATGTGGTAATATTGAGAAAAACCTGAGATCGAGAAAACAAAAATAATGAGAGAAATGAGAGAGACGTCGGTGAAGGAGAGAGATAGAGATTAGGCAAGGAGGCGAGATGAGTGGGAGAAAAAACAAGACTAGGGTAAAAGTGAGCTATTTTAGGAATAAATTTTGACTCGGAGATAACGTTCTTGAGGGAATTCATTAACAATTTGATTATTTACCCGTAAATCAGTATAATTTTTAGATCATGTCATTAAAAATTATAAATTCATTAACAATTTGATCAACATAATAAATCAGTTAACCTTTTTGGTTCTTTTTTATTAAATTGGAGATGGTTCTTAGTCTCACGTCCATTAATTTGGTGTAAAAATAGAATATTATTTGAACGAACGGAGATGATATTTTTTCCGTTAACAATATACATATATATTTTTTAATGGACGGAAATATACTTTTTCCGTTCAATATTACTCGCTGTAAATAAAAATGGAATATGTGATATATGAATTGTTGTGATATGCACTCAACCACTTGATCATATTAACAATATAACACATTGTCGCTCCTAATATAAAAATAAAATAAAATAAAGATCGACTTTTTCAGTTATTTAGCTATTCATTCATGCCTACATTAAGATCCTCTAACCTTTTAAGCACACCTTTCAAAACCCTAATTTGGCTAAATTTGTACAAATCTAGTTTACTTTTCTAGAAGTCAAACTGATTTAATTATCTTCATGGATAATGTCGACTAATTTTCGAGCGAATGCGTTCCTCATGAAGGTTGCGTAAATGTACTTTTATGGTTCTTCGATACAAATTACAAATTCCATAAATGAGAAATAGTTTAAAAACTATCTTGTAAATTAAACACCTGATTAGGGTTTTGATAAAACAATCTTGTTCTTCCAAACTAGACTTATATATGATAAACCCCCTGGAGAATACACAATCACCTCCCTAAACCCACAAATCCATTGGTCTGCGTAAAAAAAAAAAAGGAAAGAGAAAGATGAGAACTAAAAGGGCAAAAAACAATAATGGAGGAACCAAGATAGCAAGAATAGCTTCTAATTTTGTAAAATTGACCCCTCATGAACACAAACTTCTAAAAAGGTTAAATGGTGGAACCGGATCACATTCGTGGACGGATAAATCACAATCATATGATGATGATTCCTCCAAACGCAGCGATCCTTTCAATTTGCTTCCCGATGACGTGACGATTTTGATACTCGGCAAGGTCAGTGCCACTGCTTCATCGCCAGCCGATCTCATTAACGTCTTATTGGTGTAAGAACACATTATGTTTTTATTTTTCTAATTTAATTTCTCAATTATAGGAATCGAGGTCTTTGATAAAAAATGATTTACTAATTTATTTTGTGTCAATAGATGATTCTTTTGCTAGACATAGATTTTGGGGGTAATAGTTAATTTTCACTTTTTTTTTATCTCTTCTTTTTGAATCTTTTACAACACAGTATACCTCTTTTTTTACCGAACAGCGAAAATCTCAGTTTGTTAAATTTGTTAAATCTTTTGCTAGAAAATGCATAGTACTTACTTTCTATTCTGATAAATAGGAACAAGAGGTTCAACATGTTGGGTCTTGATCGAGAAGTTTTGAAGAAGGCAACAGGAAAGTCTGTTTGGGTTCGGGCTAAAAATTGGTCCGAGTCGGCTCACCAATTCTTGGCTGCCTGTGCTGAAGTTGGCAATCTGGAAGCTTGTCATTTCCTTGGCATGGTAATTCGGAATCCTAAATTTCCTTCTATCCAAAACTAAAACTCTAATTTTCCATGTATAATTTCCGCTCTATTATTCATTCATAATTTCGACAAGTTTATTCAGGAAAATTAACTTTTGTACTCTTTTGATGCTCGCAGATCCACTTCTATTGCTTAGCAAATCATGCTAACGGTATCGAATTATTGAAAAAAGCCGCACAAGGATCCCACGCAGGAGCACTCTACGCATTAGCAATAATATACTTTAATGGGAGTGCAACTGGAAGCCTCGAAGGTGGGCTTCACAATCAGTGTGATTTCGACATGGCTGCTAGTCTGTGCATTAAATCTGCCAACCTCGGAAACCTCGATGCTCTTCGCGAGGTTGCTTATTGTTTGCAGAACGGGCTCGGACTCCCTTGTTCTCCCAATGTGGCTCTTCGCCTCCTTCTCAGGGCAAACAAACTCGAACATATTAAAACCAAGAATATGAGCGAGCCATGTCACATCCCGAAAAAGCGACGACTTAACGAAGACGGTCCTTTGCTGACGAACTATGGATTTTACGAGAAAATGGGTAAAGAAGTCCATGCAGCAAACAGGTTTATGGTTGAGTGGTGGTGGTTGGCCTGTGGAGGGGATAAAGGGGAAGATGGTTTGTACATGTGCTCGAATGTATTGTGTGGAAGGAGGGAGAGGAGGCCCGGAGGATTTAGAAGGTGCTCGAGGTGCGGTATAATGAAGTATTGCTCGCATGCGTGTCAGGAGATGCATTGGATGATGGAGCATGGATCTTCTTGCATTGGACAAAATATCCCGATGGAGTTTTTCTAAGAAATTATGCAAAATACTATGAGTAATGATATGCGTCTTGTACCAAACTTTTTCAAAAAACCTGACGAATCAAGTTGGAAGTCTACCGAATTAACTTTACTCCATTTTGGTGTATATTGTACATGACATCAATAATTTTGTTTATCCTAAAATTAAACAACATAATATAATATAGGGGCAATTTCTTGTGTATCCCTACTAAACACATCAATAACATATTTATCCCTGTTAATTCACTAATATCATATATATCCCTCTTAAATACGGTTTATATCAAATAAAGACACAAATAACATTATGTCAAACTTAACAGAAAAAATAGTTAAATTACCACTTTACCCTCCACATCTTCT
The DNA here is from genome assembly GCA_946800325.1 of Luzula sylvatica. Taxonomy (NCBI): domain Eukaryota; kingdom Viridiplantae; phylum Streptophyta; class Magnoliopsida; order Poales; family Juncaceae; genus Luzula; species Luzula sylvatica. The sequence continues at coordinate 49,854,466 of OX326961.1, forward strand.
CTCTCTCCACCCCTCTCCCTCTCTCTCCCACTCCCACTCCCACTCCCAAGTTCCCAACTCTCTCGATCTCCCTCTCTGAGTAGTATAGTCACGTATATTGCAAACATGTACCCTCGAATTTACTTTCAGTTTTTTAAATATTCATTTTTGACAAGTTTATATTCAATTTTGTCAATCTTGATATTTTGCCAAGTCCATATTCAAACTAAGGATATCATATAAAGCATCTTTCTTTTTCTTTGAGATCTATAAAATTCAATGGAGAAACTAATTTTTCAACAACAAAAAGAAAATCGTTTCCATTAATTTGTGTTCGCTATCAAATCCAGATGCTAACTCTTTTTTCACCCGTTTCTTCTTCTCCTTGTTCAGTTTGAGGTGAAAAAAAAATCCAGATTTGACCTCGATAGTCGTATCCTCAACTCGAGTTCTTCATTTCCAATTTAATGGGTTTTAATTAAAAAAAATCTTTCAAAAATCATATTTAACAAACTGAGATATTATTGTTCAAAGAAGTTCAAATGAGGAAATTATAAGTAGTGAGCAAAACGGCACGACCAACAGTCTTGAGTTTCTTTTCGATGGAGCAAGCAGTTTATCGTTTCCACCATTGGCCTTGATAGTAGGATAATGAACTCGTTATGAAGCTTGTGGAAGTACCTTCTCTTTCTAATTCTTCTTATAACTTGTAATTTGAGATGTTTTCCATGCATATTTATTTGTTTTCCCCCAATTATGCCGCTTCTTTGTCTTCTTCTCATCGAGTTAGAACTGGGTGTTGTCGTCAGGAGCTGGACAGTATCTCGCCAAGAAGGAGGGTTTTTGGCACGACTCATGAACCAAATTTTTGCCAAGGACAGACTCGTCGGGGCTACTTCGTGAGAGGAACAGAGCTTCGCTTCAGCAAGGTCTGTGCTTGGAGTTAGGATGATGGTAAAATAAGTTGCAATGAATTAGAAAGAATTGTTTACTTAAAGGGTAATTTAGTCAATTAAATTTGATTTTGATGATTTATTTCGATTTAAAATAAAGAAATTGTGTAATTTGACGGCAACTTAATGGATTTGGGTAGATTTGATAGGTTTTAAATTTTAGAGGGATATGTATGATAGATATTTAATTTTGAAGGATAAATTTGATATAAAATGAACTTTAAAAGGATAAATATGATATTTGTGAATTAACAGGGATAAATATGTAATTCATCTGTTTAGTAGGGATACACAAGAAATTACTCCTATAATGTATGGCTAATTAAAAAAAAATCATGTATCATATTTAAGATGTCTAAAATTATATTTTATATAATCGATTTATTATGTTACAAACACAACGAGTTTTTAAGCTAGTTTGGAAATAACTTCATCTATTCAATGTCGAGTCGAGTTGAGTTGAGTTTTCGCACTAATTTTTCACCCAAAAAGAGGCCTCTCTCGAAAACTAAATAGCCAGTCTTATTCTCTTCCGACTGATCTGATACAGCTTACACGAATCAGAGTTTCATCTGCTAGCAATATGGGCGTTTGTGATTTCAGCAAAAATATTAAAAGATGGTTACTATTGAGGTTCTCAAAATTACATGTACAAACAATGAGATACAATTGATGATCCTAATAGCTTGCATGAGACTCATTCAGTGACGAATCTTGTGTACATTGTTTGAGAAAGCCAAGCAAAAGAAAACTACCGAAATAATATTATAAAAATTCTTGGAAGGTAAGAAGGAAAACACATAAACATTTACATTGTTATAGTAAATATATTAAACTACAACACAATTTCACTGTTTTCCGAAAATTTTGGGAGGGGCCAAGACACCCCAGCCTCTACGTAGATCCGTCCATGGACTTCTCCTATCTTAGCTCTAAAATATCTCAAAGTGATTATGATACGTGATAATCCAGTTAGTTGAGTGTTTAACAAAATAAAATCATACATCGGAGTAGAGATAGGCAAATGGTTCAGTTTATTTAGAAGCCAAACCGATCCGGTCAATTTCGATTTATTCGATTCGGTTGTTTGGTTTAACTGGTTCGGTTCGATTCGAAAATTCATATATTTCAGTTTATCGGTTTCGGTTCGGTTTAAAATTTTCTAGAACGGTTTGAACGGATCAAACCGTATATGAACAAGAAAAATTTTGTTATTCTTTTCTTGCAAGTTACTATTGCTCTTGGTTTATGATGCACCAAAATATAAATTCTTCTTTCTATCAATTTAAAGATAAAGATAAAGTATATTTTTTCAATTGTACTCTTGATCTATTCAATTATCTTATCCTAATAAATGATATTTATTTTATTCATTGTGTTCTACGAGAAAATGTTAAGTTTTACAGCTATTAACGCATGCATGCAAAGAATGAGAGGAATTAATGTTCTAACAGTAAATTTTTATATCGAGTTTCATTTAAACGTTTCCCATTCGCATCACCTTTCATGTAATGAGTTATTTCTTCTTTTTCATAGATAAAAAAATACATTACTTGATACAATCTTATACATATTCAGTGTTGCAAAAAACGGTGTAAAACGGTGTAAAACGGTAAAAAAACGGTAAAACGGTGCCAAACCGTCCCGTTTTTTGCAAGAAAAATTCAAAAAACGGTCAACCGTTTTTTTACCGTCTTTGACCGTTTTTTTTTGTCAAAAAACGTTTTAAACGTTTTTTTTGACCGTTTTTTTCATAAAACAGATTTTTTTTTAAATTTTTTTTTTTTTTTTTTTTTTTTTTTTAGCATTACAAACCGGTAACTGTTTCGTAGTAAATTTGGAGAGAGATCAAATGTTCTCTTTCAAATAACAATTGTAATTAGTGGTATTTTGTGTTTAATTCTTACATGAACAAGATAATTCTGATCCAGCTTATCATGGTTAATTATTTTGTGTATAATTTCGATTGACGCATCTAATTAGTTGATCGTTTTGTCTAATTAGATAGCTAAGAATATTTATTCTGATATGTTTAGGTCGATGGACATTTATTCGATATGTTTTATTAATATTTCATATGTTTTTTTTAAATTTTAGACTTTCGTGTATGTTTAAGCTGAATTATAAAAATTGAATTATTATATTTTTGTTAGTTTTATTTTTAAATTTCTATTATAATTGTTATAAAATATTACCGATTTAAGTAACCGTTTTTTAACCGTTTTTTTACCGTTTTACGACCGTTTTACAGTAAAACATTAAAACGGTGGCCGACCGTACCGTACCGTTTTCCGTCTTTTGCAACATTGTACATATTACATGTCCTTGTGGCCCTAGAAATCCTTGACATATAAAAATGTGAAAAATCAACTCTCCCTCTTCTAGCCCAATTTAAAACACCGTTGCATAGCAAAAGCTAACTTTTTCTTTGTAGTTTAGTGATTATGATTTTAAACTTATTTTCTGTGGTATTTATGGAGGGAGATCAAAAAGTTGATATTTTGATTTCAATTAATTTTATTGCTGACTCGCGTTGATAAGTTTAAACTCACTTTCGGTTCTTGTTTTCATTTTGTTTCTTTTTTGTATGGAATACGAAACTTGAATAACGTATAACTAATTTTCGATGCGGTTTAACTAGATGAACCGAATAAAAAATCGATTTATTCGGTTCGATTTTAGTTCGGTTTGAATTGACAAATCGGATCGGTTCGATTTTAGATAAATTCGGTTCGGTTTAGTTCGTTTTTACCTAAACCGATTCGGTTCGGTCCGAACCGACCGAATGCCCACTCTTATATTGGAGAGGTTATGAGTTCGAGTCTCATCAGCATCATAATAAAAATAATATAAATATCAATACCGACCATCGATTGCTTGTTATGTACCATTGAATAAAGAAAAAAATCACATGATAATCCTAAGCATTGATTTTTCAGTGCGGAACACATTATGAATCGACATGACATTGCTCGTTGTGAGATGTTAGGTTCATGTTGTGTCCGAAATTTGACCAGGGACGGATCGAGAAATGAATATTAGGGGGTGTAAAAACTAATTAACTAAGAACATTTTAATTAGTAAATATAACTTAATATTTCGATCATAACATGTGACACACAAAAATACATAACGTTACCAATCTATAATAAACGTTCAAAATATGCTAATATAACAAATATATAATTAAAACTAGCTATTTATTTAAGACAAAAAGGGACACGTCTTGTTTGCATCACATCGAAATCATCTATAATTTAATCGGTCGAGAAAGTTTGGGCAATCTCTTTTTCGATATAGACAAGCAAATAATTTCCTAAAAACACATCCTCCATTTTATTATGAAGTTTCGTCTTAAAGATCTTCATTGCAGAAAAACACATTTTGTTGTCGTCGTTGAAACCGGCAATGTGAAAACAAGACGTAAAAGTCTATCGACCAAATAAAAAAATTTCGATTTTCCAATTCTAACTAGCACTTGACATAAATTGGATATTGTAGATAAATTCCACAACTCGGGGTCAATCGACACGTCAATTTCGTAATATTGCAATTGGCACCTTAAAGAGTTATTTCATACTCATTAAAATCCATGGAGTAAAATATCTCGGCTAAGTTACATTGTCATCTATATTAAATTGTTGATACGGATGTCTAGGGTTCAAAGCGGTACTTAAAATAAGAAGTTGAATAAGTTGTTCACCAAATTTATTATTAAGCTCTTGCACTGTTTGGTGTATTGTGCATATATATATCTGTTGGTTAATTCTAACCTAGAGGGGGGTGAATAGGTAATCCTTACGTACAATTTTCGACTAAGGTATATCGATTCTAATTTATGCGGAAGCTTAAAATGATTTGAATAAAATAATGCAAATACCGAAAGAGATGAACACACGATATTTATTACGGAGTTCGGTAGGTGGTTGCTTTGTAGCTTTAACTCACCCGTTACTTGCTTAATCGACCGATTCGATTAGTGGCAAGTACCTACGTCTCCGGGAAGGCCTTGTGCCGTTTCGGCGTTCGATTGAATTCCAACTCACTCGTACAAGGTTTTGCCTAGATCGATTTACACGTTTTCTATCGATCTATAGCGGGCTTTACAATTCAAGAATTAGCCTATTACACGTTTCTAATACGCACTACAACGTGATCGGTCACGTGAGTTGGGAATCGTATAGAAAGGAGATGTCGAGAAGTAGATCGATGATCTAGAGGTTTGTCTCACACTTATCAAGGGATTTGGAAGAAGATCAAAGCTAGATATTTCTCTCTTTTAGATGTAGAATAATTTTTTGCTAAAAGGATAGGAGAGAGAAGGTATGAGTGGTTCTATTTATATCATCCATAGAAACCACTCAACCTGTGTAAAAATTACATAGTTCGTTCGAACGTACTGTTTGGTTCGTTCGAACGAACTTGAATTTGACCTAGCCGTTTCAAAGGAATTTTCATAAACACGATGAGTTCGTTCGAACGAACAATTATGTTCGTTCGAACGGACATGAACTTGTTCATGGTTCGTTCTATGAATCAAGAACGAACCATGGATGTTCGTTCGAACGCACATAGTGGTTCGTTCCAACGAACATTTATTGTGTCTAGATTTGTTTATTTTTCTCACAACACCAGGTTTCGATTCGTTCGAACGAATTATTCTTTTCGTTCGAACGAACGTAGAGTGGTTCAAGGTTCGTCCTTGAGTTGAACGAACCAAAGGTGTTCGTTCGAACGGACATATATGTTCGTTCGAACGAATATTTATTGTGTCTAGTTTTGTGAGTTTTCTCACCATTCCAGGTCTTGGTTCGTTCAAACGCACTGTTTGTTAGTTCGAACGAACCATACACTTGCATGGTGATTTTCCTTGTTGATCATCGTGTTTCGAATTTATCTTTTGACCTTGATAAATATGAGAAGTTCTTTGGAATACCTAGGGTTTATTTTAATGATCCCAACTCACGGAAAGCTTCGACGTCTTGAATTCTTCAATGTCTTGACACCTTTCCTTTGACGAGCGATCTTCGTCTTGATTTCTTCAATCATCTCTTTTGATCATCCTTAGTCCGTTGTACCTACTTCTCCTACAAGTTGGTCTTAACTGAAACTGTTAGTATTGACAGTGTTTTGATATAATCAAACCTTAGGATATTTGGATCAACAATATCAACACGATAATGATGCTCAACTGTAACTCTATCTTTTACACGACGAGAACTAATTATATCCGAGTACAATTCATCCAAATCCAGAATTGGTATACTTTGGTCTTTGCAAAAAGATTGTACCATTTTTATGAGTTTAATCCACCCATTATTTCTCAAATCTAAAAGTAATGTTTTCGTTGTGGTTACCAAATATATAGCATTTAAAATATCTTGGCTCTTATCATGAAATGTATCGCACAATGTATCGGTAATGCATATGATTTCTTCATGACACGAAGAATAAAAACAAATTCAAATGGTTTTAGTATTTTTAGAGAGAACCTTGCATTTATGCGAAAAGAATAATTGTCATCACCGGCCATGCTTTCAAGAACAGGGCAAGTCAGACCAAATAATCCAATTAAACTACAAATGAATTACAAATGAGAATCCCACCTTGTTTCACCGGCTCGTTGTAGTGCACCGAGTTGATTGAGTCCGCTACCCGTTTGTAGCTACAATTTCGATTAGATGTGCAATCTCTAACACTTGTTCTTCTTGTAACTCATCATGGCATTTTGAGGAAGAAACAACTACAGGATTTGTTTCTTCTCTAACACTTGTTCTTCTTGTAACTCATTAAAATTGAACAACTATAAACAAAAAAATTATGAATTTTACTCGTATAAGTTAAAATTAAACAATTACCACATTTACCCGTATTCATAATAAATGTCATGTGTTGAAAAAACATATGAATATCGGCCACTTCTCATGATGAAGCAATAAGTAGTCATTGTAATTGATGAGCCCAACTATGTACATAATATGCATAAGGACATTCATTCAAGATTAAATCTTGCAACCCATTGCACTCACCCCTCATATTACTCGCTCCATTATATCCTTGACCTTGAATATTTTCAATAGCAAGATTGTGGTGAGATAAAGTATTAAAAATACTTTCTTTTAAGGTTGTCGAAGTTGTATCTTCATATGAACTAAATCCAAAAAACGTTCTCTAACATATATATATTTATATCCACAAATCTTAAAACAATTCTCACATTTGCTTTATTTCGATTCATCTCTAGATTCATCAACGATTAACAAAATTTTGCGCTACCAATTTTCTTGAATCGAGGATTGAACATTACTAGCAACACAATGCAATATTTGCTTTTGAATTGAAGGTGAGGTGTAAATTGTATTGTGCGGGACATTATTTAAAACAACTTTATTTACCTCTTCATTATATGATGCTAGAAGTTGCACCACTTCAAGAAAATTGCCTCTATTTTTAGAATTCGATCTTTCATCGTATTCCTTAAAAGCACAAGATTGAAATGTTAGACAACGAACGACATATATCGAAGTTGTAAGGCGAAGTCTACCATCTAAAATTCTTTTTTTTTATGCTTCTCTATTACTTTTGAATATTTTTTGGTTGATCATTCAAACTCTCAAACATCCGAGCGAATAATTATGCGCCGAATTATTATATTTTCCAATATGGCATATAAATTCACAATCTTTTTCATTATTTTTTTTTCCACGTGTTAAAACCATTTACCGTAAATGTATCAGACCCCGACTGTCCAATCAGTTTTTTTGAAAAAAGATAACATGAAATTTGCATTATGAATAAAATTATTTATTTAAACTAATCTCATAAGTAATTTGCACTTTTAACAACTAACAAAAAAACAAAAATTTATCTATGAAAATTTATCCCAACTATAATTTACCCTCGCACCGCTTCAGAATATTTATTTATACTTTGTCATATCATTTGTAACAAAATTTAAGTTATTATTTTAAAGCAATTAAAAATGGAAACCTGCGGACTCGCGAGTGGTGGTTAAACCAACTGTGCTAGCACATCTATGTGATATGTTTTATTTTTTTATATATTTAAGCACTTTTGTCACGTGTCAGCTTTTCATTCTTCAATGAACTTTTGATGTGGAGAAATGAAACACTCTATCATTATTCCAATTAAAAAATCACAAATTGCCCAAACATAAATATAGAGGGACCCGTCAATTTAATCTCATGCCTAAATGACCTTATAATTGTTATCAGGAAAATATTTGGGAATTGGGGATTTTGAATAAAAATATTTGGGGATTTTGAATAAAGTAAGAAGGTGGGAATAGTTTGGGAAAGATGAATGGTGAGTGCATGGGTCAGAGACAGAAGTGAAGATGTATAAAAGTTCGAAATTTTGATAGGTCAAATATTATATGAGCTTTCTATTGTGCCTTCTTATTTCACCGTCAAAATGGTGATGTCAAAATGGTGATGTCATAATCGTGACATCACGATTTTGATTTGGGAGATATTGAACTCCAATTTGCACACGAATTTTTTTTTCAATTAATAATGACTCTAATTAATTTTTAATTAATTATTTTTTAATTGAACTAATCAATGATGCAATGAATTAAATTTCAATTAAAATTATCAAATTTTGAATTAAAAATTAATTTGAGAGAAATTATGGTGCAAATTGGGGACAAATTTGAAGTAGTCGTCAAATACAAATACGATTTGCTGGGGGAAGTGGGGGTGGGGGCAATTGGGCTTTGTTGGATTTTTAACAGGTGTTACTTGAATTAAAGAAGAAGAAAATGACCATGAAATTAATATCATGAAAGTTAGGGGTGTTACTTAATGAAATTAATCATCACAAAACTTAGGACTTACCAAAAGCTTGCACTACTCCTAATTAATATCATGAAAGTTAGGGGTGGCCCGAAAATCAACAGAGCCGGTTCAGTGCTTTTTTAGTTCTTAGACGACGATTATTACGAAACTTTCAAATCTGAAATATAATTTCAAACAAAAAATATATAAAAATATACAAAAAAATTCAATCATATATATTTATTTTAATATGGCAATTTTAAGTAGTAGTTGGACAGTGATATGAAAATTCTTACCTATGATGAATGGATTTTTAAACTAGTCGTAATTAGACGTGTGTTCTATGTATTCAATGTCTATATGATGTTTTTTTATGGGTAACTCTACTCTTCCCCTCAAACATCACCAAACACTCTCTATATGGGTTTGGTGAATATATGAACCCCCAAATTGTACCCAATCATTTCAATTGTTTGTTAATTCAATTTTGAATTAACGGTTAATTCGAAATTAATTATCGGTTAATACAATTGTACTATTTATTAACAAAAATAATAATTTCAATTAACGGTTAATACATTTTTTAGTACAACAAACGGGAGATGCGAATTGGCCCCCCCCCCCCCCCCCCCCCCAATATCGAGGGTGTTGGAGGATGTTTCAGGGGTACCATATATATCCCCTTTTTTTATACATGCACATTTATTTTGTGCTTTTCTGGTTTATATTTCATAATAAAGAGTTTTACAATGCATGAAATATAAGAAAAAATAAAAAAAGGTTTTTTCTATTAAGCTATAGCTCGTCTATTCTGTGCTCCTGTGCAGCGCCTAATTGGTCATACTTGACCATAGCGTCGTCTCCTCGATGACCTGTTGCGCTAGGGTTGCAGCCCCGAACCCATGGGATTGAAATATTCTACGATTTTTCTCTTTCCAAATGTTCCAAGTGGTAGACATTACCAAGGTGTCCCATTTTTTGCAGTTTACTTTGCCTAGTTTCTTCCTTGCCTTGTGCCATTGGTCAAAAGGCTCCCCCGTGCTCGGCCAACTTACGGGTGCGTTGACCGAAGATTGTATGATTGACCATACTTCTCTCGTGTATTCGCATTCTAGCATTAGATGGTCTCTTGTTTCAAGCGCTTGTGAACAAAGGGCGCAAGATTGGTTATGTGGCCAACCCTTTTTGATGAGAACATCCGCCGTGTTTATTTTTTTGTGCATTGCTAACCATATGAAGAAACGCACTTTCATCGGAGCCCTAGTATGCCAAATAGTGTTTTGCCATGGGTTAATGATCCCCGGATTCGCAAGGAAATCATAGGCCGACTTAGTTGTGTAGTTGCCGTCTTTGCTCAATAGCCATTTCATGGCTCCTGTTTTGTCATCTTTTGATGTACAACTCTTATATATGGGGAGTAGTTGTATCAATTTCTTAACTAGGGGGGATTGGAGTGATATTGGGATTTGATCTAGATGTTCGGCCGAAAGTGCCCCATGCATCGTCCACATGCACATTTATTAGATTGAACTTAAAATGTAGTCTAGTTCCATATCGTGAAAATCACATCTTGCATATCATATCGTGTCCTGTAAACAATTTATATAACATCGAATTCATACAAAATATATACAGAAAAAATCATACTAAATAAAGCATGTCTTTTCTTTTTCTATCGCAATAAAAATATACCTCTCCATTTGCACAACAAAATATATAACCAATAATTGAAAACATAAATGCCTTGAAGAAATGGAGGCTTAGCCATCCACCAACTAGGCCATGAGAAAGGGCCGGTCTTGTAAATCAAACAAATGAGATTAAAAGCACGGGTGAAATTAGATTTTTTTTTTTTTTTTTATGTATTAAACTAGACTCATTTGGTCATTTATCACCTGTTCATTTCACAATTATTCGTGTACATGTTATACAAATACGGGTACGATTATCGTGTCAACATGATACATATCAATGATTCAAAATCTAATGCAACAAAAAAAAATATGAATTAGCTTCACATAAATTGATGTGTTATAATATTGAAGAAGATAAGCTTTGCACAGAAGTGAAGAAAATAAAAGAAAAGAAAAGAAGAAAATTATAATGTATAATGTATGGGGAGTTCTATCATACATCCATTTTCCTTATAGTGTAATTATCAATTGATGGGTATTTAAAGTAATTTTTCAAGTGTATTTATTCATAAATAATATGTTAAATAGGAAATTTGAATTGTTCATGAAAAATAAAATATTTATAAAAAATAAAATTTATAACACATCCTTCTAAATACCCAAAATACCCTTTTGAAAGAATGTATGATAGAACTCCCCATAATATATAATGTACATGTGCATATGCATATGCAGGTGCATGTGCACATGTACGTCGTACGTGTATGTGTATGTGTATGTGTATGTGTACGTGTACGCGTAGGCACTGTATGTGTACGTGTATGTGCCTACGTGTACGTGTACGTTTACGTATATATATAGTCTCAAACTTCATCTTTTGAATGCTCGCATATGGAGACTTTTATTATGTTGATGGTCCGTATGTACAAGATAACTGATAATTGATAAGTCACAGATAACAATTAGCATCGCTCTTGACGATGCTTATACCAAAAATTATTACCTATGATTTTCAAACACGTACTGACCTAACCTTTCTGAGTCGTCGGTAATTGTTTGTTGTAGTGAATTTTGTTTTTCACTATGTTTTGACAATATTGGTCGTCTATGTGTTACGCGGATACTTTTAAAATGCTAAAGTATTTTGGAGATATGAGTATCCGATATGGGTATGAGTACGATACTGATCCGATACGGATCAGACAAGTCATGTGAAATATTCAATTATTTCAATATTTTTTTTTACGGATTCGTGCCGGCTATGTAAGAATATCATATGTCATGTATTTTCAGGGTACGATTGGAATACTTTGATAACTTTTGATTCGTACAACACAGTTGTATATACATTTTTTTTTGTGTTTCAAATGATAGGCGACTTTTAATTGTCACAGACATTATCTTCTTTAACAATCAAATATTCATATATTGTTTTCCTAAATAAAAATCTTGAATTTACTCGCAAAAAGATAACAAACTAGTATTAAAAGACACACAAAAGTCATTCAAAATAAACACCGATCGAGTCGCGCAACAGACATTGTGATAAATAATAAACAAACGAACGCATCCATTAATGATATATGAAGAAAGCATAGAATCCGCCGAACATCACAGAGGAAGCCATGCCCCACACGACACAAGCAACCCATATCGGCATCAGAGCAGCAACTTTATATGCAAACATCACCGTAAGAAGAGTAGACAACGCCCACACAGACGCTTTTATTTTCACTCTCATACCACCATTTATATCGGCCCTTTCGTACTTCCTCAAACAAAAGAAGAGAAGCAATAGAGCTACGTATGTCGTTATAATGAACGCTATCGATGATAAGTCTTCTTTCGATCGATAGATTGCTAATGCCGAATTACCCGTTAGAATGGCGAACGCGAAGGTTGTAAACAAGTTTCCTCCATCCATATTTATCCTGTAAATTTGGTTGCATAAGATATCGATAGCAATGTACAAAGAATTGGTTATATAGGAAAAAATTAACAGAGAAGGTTTCTTCCTTTGCAAGATGGAGTATCTATATATAGGAAAAACTAAACCGACAAACAAACAAAAGTCAATGATTTAGGGTTTTGAATTATATAAAATGCAGATGAAGTATTGCACAAGGGAAATTATACCTTGCCCCCCAAATGCATTCCCACTTTGATGATGTCATCATCATGGAGGCAAGTGTTAATTCCCTTCTCCAATTTGCACCCCACTCTCTCTCCGGATTAACAAGTGTTTCGAATTAATAATTAATTGTGATGTAATTAACAACTAATACAAGTACCTAATAATTCATTATTTCAATTAACAAGTAATTCAAATCATAGTTAATCGAGTGAGATAATTTTTGGGAGATATAAAGGAGCCCCTCCCACTTGATTATGGCATCATCAAAGTGGAAATGCATATTGGAGGTATCCTAAATGGCCTCATTGCAGAAGCATCTGAAAGGTCATTGATTAGGTATCAAGGAAGTGGAAAGTTTGTAGAAGAAGACAACTTTTCAAGAATTTCCTCGTACGATTGGGAAAATTCAACTATAATTCGAAAAAAAAGAAATTGAAAAGCCCAATTGATGTATGACTTGAAACCTTACAACTTACTCTATTGTAAACTCTCAGGATCTTAATCTGTAATTGCCACCTAATTTCGAACTTTCTGGTGACTCTCTCTATTGCAATGACTCACGATCTTAATCTCTATTATAGCGTGAACAAGACACATGTGTACATGAAATAAGGATCGTTTCAAAGTTTGCTTTCTCCCAATTAAACATATTTTCTTTTTAAATAAAATAACAAGAACCCATAATATCGGCTTTGTATCTGGGAATATTTTATTTTTCAATTCATATCACAATTTATATTTGGGGCATTAAAGAACTCAATTTGCAATTTGTATTGCAAGTCGGCTCCCTGGTTACCAAATCAATTTCTTTTTCTTTTCCACGTGGGCCTCGGGAAAGAGAAAGACAAGAGGAAACACGATTTGCCGCCTACGACCGTCTCCAATTTTTAATTGACTTATCTGAGAGAGAATCAAGTACCTGGTGGTCAATGGAGGAGGAGAAGGAGAGAGTACCAGAGAGATGAAGAAGCCCCAAAGAGTAAAGAGTAAAGTTCCTCGAAACTGCTATCTAGAAACCTAAAGAATATTGTTATTTGGGCCTTCAGAAAAGCCTAGTATACATACGAATCGGCCCAAATTAATCCCAATTGTATCATCTTCTTCTCCTATTCGGCGCCGGCGGAGAATTGCGAACGAGAAGAAGAGAAACAATCATGGTGACGACGCCCAGTAGAGATACAATCATACCACCAGAGTGGAAAAAGACGGCTGAACAGGTGGCGGCGACGCCGGTGCCGGTGGTGGTGCCGATTATTGGTCCTAAGAACAGTGGCAAGTCGACTTTTTCTCGATTTCTTCTCAACACCCTTCTTCAGAGGTGATAGCTCCTCCTTGTATCTTCCTCATTGTTCTTGTTATTTTTTTGTTTGTGGATTAATTGAATTTATTTGAATTTGTATATAGGTATAAGAGAGTAGGTTATTTGGATACAGATGTGGGCCAGCCAGAATTCTCTCCTCCTGGTTTTATTTCCTTGCATATTATTGATGAATGTCTTCAAGGTAAACTAACATATTTCTTATTTTCAATTTTCATATTTTCATATTTTCATATTATCTCAATCTTTTCATCATGTAGATTTCGCAAATACTACTATAAAAGATCCTGAGAAGTAAGTATTTTTTATTTTTGTATTTGTTTTTTTGATATATATGATAAATTTATTTTGCAGGTGTTTCTTTTTTGGAGATTATTCTTGTAAAAGAGACCCCGAAGCTTATTTAGATTGCGTGTATAACTTGTACGATTATTTTTCTTCGAAATTTTTGTCTAATTTACCTGAAAATGATGACGAGTCGATAATCCCTCTAATTATCAACACTCCTGGATGGATCAAAGGTACAATTTCAAAAATTTCAAATTATAGAATTCAAATTTTTATGCGTAACTTTCTTATTTGGCAGGAACTGGTTACGATGTTTTAGTAAATGTATTAAAATACATTTCTCCAAATGTGGCAGTTCGAATAGAAATTTCAGGCAAGGATTCGAACCTGCCAGCTGGCAAATTCTGGTTGGATGACAAACCAGCTAATCTAGATGGTGTGCTTGATATTGGTACTGCTCTACGGGATTCATTAAACAGATCGTATGACTTTAAATAAATTTTATATCCAATTTCCATCCAAATTAATCTCTAAATCTTGATGTTTAATTGAATTCATAATTGATTATTAATAAATCAGGATTTTGGTGAAAAAAGATGCGGGATTATTAAGGGAACAACGAATAATAGAATATTTCAAGCAATGTTTTCCTAACAACACGTCCCTTTCGACAAGGAAGGATCTTGCATTTGCTTTGGCGTCCATTCCTCCTTATCAAATTCACTTTTCGAATGTTCAAATTTTTAATCTCCATTACAAGGTAATTTTTATTTTTATTTTTATTTCCCATTTATTTATTTACTCTATTGTTTATGTATTTTGATGTCAAAATTATATTTGTGCAGGTACCAAGTAGTGAAATGTGGCACGGTGTGAACGCGACACTTGTGGGCTTAAGTGTGAGTTCTGACGTACCGACCAGACCCGGTTCCTATCCTTGGTGTATCGGTCTTGGTATTTATTTTTCATTTTTCATTTATTTTTGGCTATTTTTTTTTATTTAGTTTGATTTTGATTTTCTTTTGTAGGGATTGTGAGAGGTATAGATGTGTCGAAGGGTTTATTGTATCTCATAACGCCAATTCCAATTCAATCCCTACAACAAGTTGATGTTTTGATTCAAGGCCTCGTTAAAATACCTAGTGATCTTTTGGAAGTAAGTCCCTCATTTCTTCGATATATATATTTTTTTTCTTATATTCGAATTGAGGAATTGAGAGATGATTTTGTGCGTGAAGGTACGTGGATGTGTGTCACCCTATATGTCCACCAACGTGCGAGCAACAATTCCTACAACGATGCGTAGGAAATTAGGTAGGAAATTAGGTAGGAAATTATCGAACGATATGAATTAAATTATTGTGAGATTCGATGCTAGATGAGGAGGAGAAGCTATTTGGTGAAATATCTTTGTCGAGTTGAGAATTTCAGTTTGTTGTATTTGTGTCAAGTGTAGTTTAAAATGTCTCATAGCATTTATTATGTAGGGTAATTTATTTGGGCTGGATATTTTAAATTGTTTATTTGAATTTTTATTGCATTCGCATGAATAAAAAGTTAAGAACGAAAATACTCTGAACACAAGCAATTAATTTTTAAATGAAAAAAAAAATTGTATAGTTTTTGTAAGAAACAACTACTAATCTGAGCCAAGTAATAATTGAACCGAATGAACATACATGCATTAAATAAATATATTAAATAATATAATATGATAAAAAGAGATTGGTGATGTCATTCATATTCGCCGAACAAAGAAGGGCCACAAAACGTGGACACAAAATGATTAAATGAGAGGTCACCAAATTTCCACCATTTATATTAGCTGCTAGTTGCAGCCTTCCCAGGTTCCCCACGTCCCAGTTTCCACCATTTTTATTTTTATGTACTTTTTATTCAAAAAATATTTCATTGGGAATTTTATAAAACTCGCTAATTTTTTTGAAAATTTATCAAAAAATCTCAACTTTTAGATTACTTGAAAAATTACCTATGAATTGACTTTAATTTTTCGAAAATCCTCTACAAAGATTAGCTTTAAAATTTCATTAAATTTTATTTTTTTCGGACAAAAATAACTTTCTTGGTTTTTTTTTAATTCAATATAAATTAATAAATACATAAATAAATTAAATATTTCACGTAATTATACTTAAAAGGGTTTGTGATAATATTTTACAACTCAATATTTTAATTTACTATTTAAAATAGATATAAAGTATTATTTTATTAAATAAATACTATTTCACATTGAAATTTTAATTTTTTACATGAAATAATTTTATATAAAAATCATATAATAAATTTTAAAATATCACTATACAATATTATGAAATATTAAATTTCAAAATTATTTTTGTAATGAGTTTATGTTTGTCATCCTCTTATGTTACTATCAAGACCCGTATTTATAATAATGTGAATAACAAAAATTTAACATTTCAATTATCTAACAAAAAACAAACTAAAAAATAAAAGATTAAAAAACTATACATAAATTTTGTTCGGATATCGGACTGATGATGTTGTAGGGTCGAAGGATGATGAAAGGACAAACAGGCAAGAGTTTGGGTTACGGACAATTTGTTGGCAAGGATTTTTTTTTTTTTTTTTTTTTGGACTGTCAGAAACAAGTTCTTAACAAGTCTTTTTTTTTTTTTGTTGCTTCTCGAGAAAAAACTAAAGAAACATTTCTGCATGTATGGAAAAAAAAAATTGAAAAATAATCCGATTTCGAAAAATATTTCAAAACAAACTTATACCGGATTTTAAAATCCCGGCACCAACTGGTTTTAAAAATCGGGACGGTTAGTTGGATTAAACCAGTTAATTAACTAAATTAAGATGTATGATAGTGACATGTGGGGTACCTGACAGTGATAGGGATAACGTAAAAAAATGACGGTTTTATAAAAGAATCAAATTTTTTGGCTACAATATATCCCCAAATCGTACAAGGTTACATGCAGAAATGCTCCAAAACTAAACACACTCTCTCTTTCTTTCAAAAACTTAAGGAGTAGTTTGGCAAGTGGAATTAGTGAAGGGGAATCGGATTATAGGTGGAGGAGTAAAATTTTTTGGAATTGGTATTTGTTTGGATGTCCAAATTATAAGATGCTGAAATATATAATTTTTTGTTTGCTTGTTTTACAAATTTCTGAATTTTTGTTATTGAAAAACAAAAAAAATATTTTATTAAAACTGATAAAAAATATATATATTATAATAATATTAGTTTAATTAAAAATAATATTATCATAATATAATATTATAGCAAAATAAAATTATAATAATATTAATAGATAAAATACTATTTTATTATATGCATATAGTATATTATAATAATAATATAAAAATATTAATTGTACTTTTATATTATTATAATATCATATATCGTATATTATCTATTAATATATATAATATATTATAATTATTTCTTTATTTTAATATAATTATTACAATATTAGCAATTACATAATAATAATATAAAAATATTAAATGTACTTTTTATATTATTATATATTATAATTAAATTAATATTTAATTATTATAATATACTTAATATAATAATAACAATTATATAATAGTAGTATAATATTACAACATATATAATTTTATGAACAATATAATTTTAGATATTTATTAATAAAAAATAATCAACGAGTTAACTTAAATAACAATGAATGTCATTTACATATTGATTGGTTTTGCATTAAGAATTTTCAATTACCATTATTCACTAATTATAGAATGTATTAATTTTTCACAAACAATTAAACGTGGAAGAAAAAACAGTAGTTTTAACATATATTTAAGAAAAAATATATTTGTTCTCTTTACATTCCACCACAATACTTGATGTGTTAAAAAAAATTTAATTGACTCAATTTAGCGCTGAATTTAAATTAATACATGGTAAACTATAAAATTATGCAAATTAATACATGGTATTAATTAGGTGGCAAAATCATATTATTTAGATGGTAAACGACATTTATTATGTGGTAAACCAAATTATTAAAAAATGATTTGATTTATTTGATTATTAATATATTTTATTTTAAACATGACAAGTCATATTTATTTTAACAATTTTTTATTATTTTATTTTCAATATTTTTAAAAGCAAAGTATGTTCATTTTTATTTTGCTAACTTTTACGAATTAATTATTTTTATTTTTAATGTTATATTTTTGTTTATTTTTTATGATATTTTTATTCATGTTGTATCCGTTTAAGACATGTTAAACGATGTATTAATTCGGTTAAATAACTTCTTTTCCAAATTTATAGATTTAAATTTGATTAATTAATATTATAAATGGTGGTAAACAAACTTGTTTAAAATATTAAATAAATTCATGATGTGTGAAACGGTGGATCTTTTTTACCTTCTTTTCTTATATAGGATGGAAAAAATTAAATATTCATGGTTTACCACCGTCATTAATGCAGACGCCAACATCAATTGATCTAGGAGATTTTAAGAACGACATGCATCACCATATTTAATGTAGCATTTAATATTTGCCTTTTGTCTGCATCTTGGCACTCTGGAATTTTATGAAATCAAAATTTACATCTCAATGTATGAAAAAAATTGTGCAAAGTTAAATTCAGATTTTGAACGACTATCAAACAAGGAACTTGAATTTGCTTCACTACAAAATCAAATTCATGTTCAATATTCTAACTTCCAAACATACCTTGAAAGAGCGAAAAAAGGAAAAAAGAAGAAGAAAAGACTAACTTTGAGTGGAGGCGACGCGTCCACCCCCACCTACACCTTCTCTCATCTTCACATCCGCATCCGCCCACTCTCCTCCCACAACCGAGAGCACCACCAGTCGAGACCGATCCACTCTCCCACATGGCAAAGGCACTTGAGATCGAGGTGAAGGCAAATGACATCAAGCCACTTGAGATTCGGATGAGGATTTAGTGTTTAAACTCCTTATTTTCAATCACACGGTACAGACAAATGTCACATGATGCCGGCAAAAGACAGACGGCACGAAAAGAAGGCAGACGTTGATGGTAAACAGTACCGACGGAAGACAAAAAAAAACGTTGAAGATTTGGTTTTCATTGACGACGGAGAACCCTAATTAGGATTCCTTTGTTTATAATTCAAATATGTAATATGTCCTGCACAAGATCATCAGGGTCTGGAAAAAAATCAGGATAGATATGTAATATGGAGTAATGATAGAGACCACGAATTGTACCCACGAATTGTACCCACCTGTCACGTGGCAGGTGGGTAAGTGGATGAATTTTTGCACACTTTTTAATGCAGCCAATTGCCACCTGCCACGTGGCAGGTGCGTACAATTCGTGGTCCCTATCATTACTCTGTAATATGTGTGGGTGCTTAGGGACTATTAAAAATAATCAGTTAAATTGTAAATCATGAGCGATATTTTTTTTCCCTTTTTCCTTTCTTGAAGAAAATATAACCCTCTTCTTTTTATTATATATAAGTATAACACTCATAGCTACCTTAATTAAAAAAAAAAAATAGTATTTGGGTCCGTTTTTGTGAAGAATCTGGTCCAGGTCTTGAAATTTATAATCATTTATTAAATTATTAATTGTAATTCAAATATTTTACATTTAAAAATATATTAATAAAAAATATATTATTATTTTCCTCCCGTGCTTATCGAACTGGAGGTATTACCAACTCTGTCACTCCTGTTTTAGTACTTATCTACTTACACAGCCCCCCCTCAGTTTTAGTTATCAATCCTTCTAACATATCGCCTAATATATTAATTCTACCAATGAAACGAGTCGTAATTTAATTTCACATGACCCATTCTATTCACGATGTACTGTATATACCGTAGGAAATCGTAATCAGACCAATGCTATTATGACAACAGTATTTTATTTCAACAGGGCTCAAGTAACTAAACTTGGGGCGTCCCATAAAACGGTGTGTTCCCCATTCCCTTGTACACGTGTCAGTGGTCTTTACATTAACCTCCCTAGACCCGGTTCATTAAGATCAACCATTGAAATCATGACGTGTGTCAGATGTCTATTTCGGTTTTTGAGGGACCACGTTCATATGAACGCGTGTCATATTTTGTCTTTGTGCTCTCTTCCTTCAATCATTCGATTTCTCAGCTTTCTTCTCTCCACCCATTTTTATATAGCAAAAATAGAAGAATTTCCTCGAGATAATTCCAGCGGAGACGCATCCAAGTATCGCTATAATACTTATGCAAACCTCATCTTCTCTCATCGTCGTCGTCGTCTTCTCCACCGGTTGTGATCGTGACTTGCTCCGACGATGGACGTCTCCGGAGATAGTACTCCCTTTCAGCAGTCTCTCACCTCTAAGTACTCGGATTGGATTATCGAAGCGTTGAATGAGATAACCGATCCTTTCCTCATGACGGATCCGTCGATTTCAGGCCATCCGATTGTCTTCGTTAGTCAAGCTTTTCTTGCCATGTCAGGATTTAACCAATCGGATGTACTCGGGAAGAACGCCAGGTTGTTTCAGGGACCTGAAACTGATCGGCGATCTGTGTCTTTGATTCGTGAGGCGGTGAAGGAGCACCGGACGGTCCAAATTAACTTGATGAACTACAAGAAGGACGGTACACCTCACTGGGTTTTGTTTCATATGAGTCCAGTGTTTGAGGAGAAGGGTGGGTGCGTGGTTAACTTTTTCGCCGTACAGGTGCCGATTGAGAAGAAATCATGCGCTAAACGGGGGACGTGTAGTGTATTTGGGGGTTGCAGGGATGAGATCAGGTTGAATAATCATGCAGATCAAGTGTTCGACAAAATGCTTGACAGAGGTTAGTTGTGCTTTTGAGCTGATTATTATCCCTTGATCTTATCCAATCATGCCCTGATTCATAATTCAAAAAAATCTTCTTGTCTAGTTTTCAGATAACAAAGAACCATGCACTGCAAGTGAGTATGAAAAAGAGAGAGCATTAAATGCAGCCAATACCATTATAAGTACTCTTAACCGGTACAGCAAAATTACCGGTACGGTTGTATGTACCAAACGGTTATGCGGGTCCCTTAGCATACCTGCTATCAGCTCTTCTCTTAACCTCTTACTTGGTAGAATTAATAAGAGCTTTTTATTGTGAGTTATTTTCTCTAATTTTTTTTTTGTTTTGGTAATTTCCTTACTTGTTATATGTTGATTAATGAGTAAATTTTTGTAGGTCCGATCCGCATTTACCTGACATGCCTATTGTGTATGCTAGTGATTCATTTTTGAGTATAACAGGTAAATAAATTTATAATTTTTATATTTAATTATAAAATAAATTTGTTTATTTCATTCATGTTTAGGGTACTCGAGATGTGAAGTCTTGGGGCGAAATTTTAGATTCTTAAATGGTCCTGATACTTGTTTGAAGGCTTTAGAAGAGGTATGTATATATATGGAATATGATTATTTGTGTTTAATTGAAGTGAAACAGAGGTTTAATTGAATTTTTTTTTTTTTTTTTTTTGTAGATAAAGAATAGTATTTGCGCTGAGAAATCTTGTACAGTGCGAATATTGAATTACAGGTATAAATCAAGAGAATTCTAAAAAGTTTCAATTATGTTATATTTCTGAACTCGTTCAACTTTTACAGGAAAGACGGGTGCTCGTTCTGGAATTTATTTCACATTTCACCAATTCGAAATGCAACTGGCAAGGTAGGTCTTATTTTAATTCGAACCCCTAGCAAACACTAAAATATCATATATGCCCTTGCAAAAATACCATGTGCGATAAAAGTTTAATGGTTTCAGCAGGTTGCATATTATGTTGGAGTTGTAATTGACGAAGCTTCGACGGAAGAATTAAAGGGAACTAGTATTCAATTATGGCAATACGGTGCGGTCGGTTCGATTAGGGTTGCGATCCGAACCTTATCCTCTTTTAATCCTGGTCCGTCTAGATAGAATATAATTCGACTTCCCAACTTTTTCTTTTTTTAATCGAAATTTTCATATTTATAGATGTGTTTAATTATCTCAATTTTTTTAGTTTTCTTCTATTTTCACTTTGAGTTGTTTTTTTTTCTTTTAACGTTTCGTCCACGGAAGTTGTAATATTTGTTCAATATATGTATTTGATACGATGAAATCTACTTGATTTCTAGTCCAAATTTTTAAACAGATCTTATATTTGTAGTCCATTTTTTTTTTTTTTGAGGAATGAAAAGATTATTTGTGATGAAATAAAATCAATTATGGAACACTTTAACCTCCCTTTATAATACCACGACTTAAGCAACTCTCCTCGATGTCCTTTCGAAACTGGTTACACTCAGAAAGGGGGCACAAAGTGGTGGAGACTACTTCCGCGAAATGAAGCAACATGGGGATACACTTGCTCAGTTAGGGTTTCGCCTCCGTGAGTTTCTCGTGCCACTCCTCATTCTTCGCGGTCTTGGTCCCGACTATAACAGATTTGTTTCCGCTCTTGTCACTCGAGCAAACCCTCCCATATTGCAAGAACTCTATGGTCAGATCCTCTCGCAAGAGCAGAGACTTGCCTCAAGTTTTTCTCGCGGCAAGAAATCCTAATGTGTCTTCTCTCTCCAACCCGAATGGTTTATATATGAGCCCTCTCTCTCATGGACCCGGTGTGTCTAGTCCCGGTGTTCAAACACCCGGTTCACAGATTTTGCCAACACCTCCTCCTGGTCCCGGATCACCCGGACCATCTCAATCCTCTCTTGACTCCATAGTTTCCACTATGGGTCATCTCTTAAGTACCCCAGTAGCCACCAAAGCTAATTCTCTCCAAGGCTCTAATGATTCTCTCTATAAATATTTATGTGAATCTTTTGCCGCTCAACTCTTCCACGATTTCCGTGGTGGTAAATATTTTCGTGGTGGCCGTGGTAAAAATCGTGGTGGTAGCAATTCTCCAAATGGTACTAATAAACTCTTGTAAATATTGACAACAACGCAATCATGATATTAAAATGTGTTGATCTCTTCAAAAGTATCTCAACTCACCAACCGAGCCTCAAGCCGACATGGTTGAACGCAATCTTCCCTCTTCCTCCGACGGGTGGTTTCTTGATTCCGGTGCCACTAATCACATTTGTTGGTACATGTTTTGGCTTACTATACCTCCAATATCTCTCTCTCTCTCTCTCTCTCTCTCTCTCTCTCTCTCTTAAGGTAATGATCTTATTAACGTGGCTAACCGTTTTGGCTTACCTTACCTATTTGTTGGTACATGTCACTTTCCAACCGATCGCTAAACTCTTGTTCTCAACAATGTTTTTCATGTTCTTAAAATTATGAAAAATCTTATTAGTATCTCTCAATTTTCGAAGGATAATACTATCGCTTTGAAATTTAACCATACTTTTTGTCTCATTAAGGACCGTGACACCAATTAAGTTCTTCTCAAGGCTTATCTCCAAGATGGTCTTTATGGTTTGGGAAACTCTTCCTCGCCTACTTCAAAGATGGTGTTTCTAAGTGAAAAGATGACGGCAACTCTTTGGCATCGTCGGTTTTGTCATGCCTCTTTTCAAATTGTTAAAGCCGTAATTCGGAAATATAACTTAAGATGTAATTCTAACTCAAACGCGTTTTATGATTCTTGTGCAATGAAAAAATCTTGCCGCTTACCGTTTTCTTTGTTATCTTCTCGCTCTTCCTCTCCTCTTGAACTCATTCACTCGGATGTATGGGAGACCCACTAAGGGTGTTTTCAATTCCGGGTCGCGGTATTTTGTTCACTTTACCGATGATTTTACTCGGTATACTTCTTTGCTCCAAGGATCAGTTGCCAATGTTTTTGCGCTTTTTAAGAAACGTGTTGAAAATCAACTCATTAAGAGCTTTCAATGTGGTGGTTGTACCGAATTTCTCCCTCTACGGCGTTTTTATCCGGAAATCACGTTTCTTCAATCTTGGCCGCACACACCTCAACAAAATGGTCTTGCAAACGAAAACATCACCACATCGTCGAGCTCTCCTTATCTACCATGGCCTAAGGTTCGATTCCTCCTACTTTCTGTTGGGGTGATATTTCTTATAGTGTGGTTTATTTAATTAATCGTATTCCCAACAAAAACTCCACTCTTCCTCCATACGAATTAATTTTTCAAAAACCACCCGATTATGCGTTTTTACGAGTTCGTGGTTGCTTATGTTTCCTTACACAAAACCGTACCACTCATAAGCTTGAGAATCGTTCCGTTATGTGTGTGTTTTTGGAGTATTTCCCGAATCACAAAGGCTACAAATATCTCCACTTGCCAATAAACAGCCTCTACATTAGTCGCCATGTGGTCTTCAAGGAGATGTATTTTCCTTTCGGCTTTCATGTCTCTTTGCCGCAACCGACTTCCTCTCCTTCAACCTACTTACACATCCTCGACACCTCACCATCCGAGTCACTCTCACCTATGGCGCCACCTCCACCATCTTCTCCTATCGATGAGTCACCACCTTCAACCAATCCTCCCGCCTCTTCTCATCTTGTGGTCACGCGCACTCGCGATAATACACATCGTCCTCGCATTTTTACCGATCATGAAGTCTACACGTCCACCAACCATCCTCTTTCTACTTCTCTTGATGACTATGCAATATGAGATTAATTCGCTTGTTCAAAATAATACTTGGACACTTGTCCCTCCTTCTCCTCGTCACAATCCCATTGGTTGCAAATGAGTTTTCAGGATCAAACGCAATTTTGATGGTTTTATTCAACGCTATAAAGCACGCCTTGTCGCCAAGGGTTATCACCAACAAGAGGGTCTCGATTGTACCGAAACTTTTACTCCGATTATAAAACCAACTCCTATTCGAGTCATTTTTTCACTTGCTCTTTCCAAAAGTTGGCCTATTCGATAACTTGATGCTAATAATGGCGATCTCACCGAAACTGTGTATATGCCTCAACCATCCGGTTTTAGTGATCCCACCTATCTCTCCCATGTGTGATTAATTAAGAAAGTTCTTTATGGTCTTAAGCGAACTCCTCGAACTCGGTTCACCAAGTTACGTACTTCTCTCACTCAATACGGTTTTATACCTTCTAAAACGGACACTTCTCTATTTATTTGTTATAATGGGAATGAATTTATCTTGGTTCTTATTTATGTTGATGACATTCTCATCATGGGTACTTCGCCTTCTTCCATTGAGAAGCTTATTCTTCAACTCCACTCTCACTTTTCTCTCAAGGATCTTGGTCATTTGCGTTTTTCCTTGGTATTGAGGCTCGCACCTCAAGGATCTTGGTCCTTGGTTATCTCAAAAGTACGATTAATCATGGTCTTCTCTTTTGACCTTCTATTGATTTCTCTCTTCGTATTTTTTTGGATGCCGATTGGACGGGTTGTCCGGATGATCATAAATCCACTACGGGTTATTGTATTTCTTTGGGACCCAATCTTTTTTCGTGGTCCTCCAAAAAGCAACCGTCATGTACCGAAGCCGAATATCGTGGTGTTGCTATTTGAACTTCAAGTACCGAGGGGTATTGGAATGTTAACTTAAGGCCTTTATTAGTATGTATTAAGGCCCAATCTTGTTGGTTGATTATGATTGGTTTAGACTTTAGAATTAGCTACTTAGATTAATGATGTAATGCACGGTCTAGATGTGTTTAGTAGTAGTGGAAATTAGTGGTGGTTATTGTGATTAACTCCTTTTAAGGATTGTAAATATCTATATTTTAATCCATGAAATTCATCTGCTCTTTCAAGTAATTTAAATTTTTACGAGATAACACGAGTATAAACTTTATTACAATTATGATGTCCCGCTATCTCCAGAATCTAACAACTGTCCAAAATTACATTTTTTTCACTTCAGTCCCTTATTTTTTATTTTACAAAAAACACCCTTTATAAAAAAATAGTTCTTGTCTTTACTCAAAAAAAAAAAAAATAGTTCTTGTAATTTACTGTATAGGGCGAATGGAGATAGCAAATAGGTTCTGAATTCCAAATTGCCAAACAACCTGAACTAAATATTTTCCTTACTAACAAAAATCAGAAATATCAGGGAGATTTTTGTAAATTTACCTGAATCCCAGAGCTTTCACCGAAAGGAAAATATTGTTTCCCATCAGCATCGAAATAACACATGTTCTCCCCCACTGCTATGCACGTGCCTCCAAATCAGAAGATAATAAATTAAAATCATTAAAATTAAAAAAATATATATTGAATTAAAATATAAAAATAAACAAAATCTTAAGTTTGGAGAAACAATCTCACGCCTTTAGCAAAATCAATAAACGACAATTCCTTGTAAAATCTGAAAAGATAAAATAAAACCACGCAAAATCTGAAACTACAAAATATATCCCTATACATATTTTATGATGAAACATTCTGACATGCTGGAATTTGCAAGAAAAAACTCGGATTTCTGAAAAATATTTTAATATTTACATCTATAATAATTTGCAAATAGAAAACCTTAATCCTCCCTGTTTGTCAAAAAAAAAAAATCTCTTATTTTATCAAATTTGCAAGAAAAGAAAATAGATCTTCAAAATGTCAAATCTTATAATTTTGACAAACCAAAAAACCACAAATTTGATGCATTTCCAAAAGCTCAAAATATCTCCTACATGACTACATCCCTTGAGAATATGTTTTTAACAAAAAAAAAAGTAAAAATTCATGCATACTCCTCCGAGAGCTGAAAATATCACAAATACCCCCCTTATAAATATCTTTTTAAAATCAGTAAAGACCAAATTTTCATGTATACCCCTCCATAAGCTGAAAATATCCCATATAGACGTTTAAAATGTCTCTTTGGAAACCATAAAACGGGAAAAAGCCATGTATACCCTTGCAAAAAATATCACATATACCCCCTTCAAATATTTGTATAAAACCAAAAGGAAAAAATATATATATATAAATACATGAGTAAGATAAGTACGGAAAGTTTAGAAAGAGAGATCATGCGAATTTGGGAATCGGACACATAGAGGAGCTCCAAGATGCCGACGTCCGTTCCGTTCTCGTTTCGTTCTTGATATTCTTGACCGCATGGCTGGCTTTGGTGATAATGCTGCCATTTTGTCAGTCATGCTGCCACTTTGCCTTCGAGTTGTCGAATCAGCAATGGAAAAATTAGTTCTGTGCGAGAAATTTATTCCAATTGAATCAAGATATGCACTGAAATATGGAAGTCCAAGACTATTTGGTAAAGTGTACCTCTCTCTCACGCAGCCTTGACTTTTGTTCCTTGGTTTTTTCCTAAGTTGTGCCAAAGTTTTGCTAGAACAATTGAGAGAGAGAGAGAGACATAGAGGAATTAGCTCTAAACTTACCATACTTTATCTCAAAGAAACAACCATCAAATCTAAATCCGAAATTTTTTTTTGCAATGAAATTCGTAATTAGGGTCTTGGCTCACCGGAATTTAGGACAATAGCTTCCTCTCGCTTTAGTGGGTGTGCTCGTTTTGATCCTTCCTCTCTCTTTCCCCTTTGCCTAGGGTTTTCAGAGCTAGTAGTCGTGCCATCGCGTCCATCGCGTCGAGAAACGACGCACTTCGTTCCCATCTATCTCGCATCTGACGGCCGGAGCATCTAAGCGAGTAGCGCCTCGCCCTGATTTCACTGGCGTTTCGGCCGGATTTCTCCGCTAGGGGTTGGCCGCTTGCTCTCTTTTTTTTTTCGCCCGATAAATGAAAGGAAAGAGAGAAAGGGGTAAATGTAAGAGGAAGAGGAAATGTTGGGTAGACTCGGCTCACGTGGTCTATGTTATGCTAACATCATGGGTCTACATGAACCGAGTCCATTATAAACAGGACCGTCCGATCTTGATAAAAGCTGATCGAACAGTCCATACGCTTTCGATGACGTGGCTCAATGAAAAATCAGTTAGAAGAGTAAAATTATACTAATTAAAATATCTTTTCATTTTCTATTTTTTCTCAATTTTGTTCGGCGAAAAAATTATTTCTTCCGGTTTCTTTTACAATTGGATAGCTCTTCCAATCTGAGGTTTGTCTTGCGACAACAAGACAAATAAGAGCTGTCATTTTTTATGAAATATTGTATTAAATTAAATCATTTGACACGTGAAAGAATAGATCGCAAATTAGCAATCAATACCACCTAGAAACTTCACATTGGATAATCTTCAGGGTAACAATATCCAGAATAAACCTAGTGCATTTTTATTGTCTTTATTATCTTATTTTTGATAACTTTTTTATTTTCTGTTCATCGTAGACCAAGTTCAACCAAAAACTTTTAAAAATGAAATGTCCACGAAAGACTGGTAGCTTTAGCTATCCTAATCTATATAAAATGATATATATATTCATGCACTCAGCATAATTACGAAGTATCAAAGTATGGTACCACCACTGTACCAGTAATTCATGGCGGCTATTTTAGGCCTCACCATCATGTCTAGTTCTTATCCTTCTTTCTTGTCTACACAGCACAATTCAGAACCCATCCATACTGATCAGATATTTCGTGCGGACGGTACCGATCAATTCGTAAAGTTCGACGAGCATTCTTCCTATAATTACATGCCAAGAGCTGACGTGGCGGAGAAGCAAGAGAGTATGATGTAAATCTTCATTTCTGTGTTGCTAAATTAAAACAGGCATGATTAATTATTAATTAAGATATGATTACAGGGTTGACGGTGAAAATGGAGCTAAAATGACGAAAGAGGTAGATTGCAGACGAATCGGGTTTAGAACAAAATCGGAGATCGATGTATTGGATGATGGATTCAAATGGAGAAAATATGGAAAGAAGGCTGTCAAGAACAGTCCTAACCCTAGGTACATAAATATATGATATATTTATGGTTTATTTTATATATATTAAGAAACTAAAAAATATTTTCAACCGATGATTATATGGTAGAATCTT
This sequence comes from Luzula sylvatica, assembly GCA_946800325.1. NCBI lineage: Eukaryota > Viridiplantae > Streptophyta > Magnoliopsida > Poales > Juncaceae > Luzula > Luzula sylvatica. The sequence continues at coordinate 49,883,449 of OX326961.1, forward strand.
TTCTTCAATTCTTATACAAATTAACAAAGTTATTTTAGACATTTTTCAATCATCTAGTTTAATTAATAATGAATACAATTCTCAAATAGAAAACTGATTTTATTGACAAAATAAGAAAATATCAAATTAATTCTAAATACCCAAAATATCCTTTTGAAAAGGTTCTATCGTAGAATCACCCATTTTAAACATTTTCCCCGAAGAATTAGGAACATTTGTAACTTTAGCAAATAAATTTGACTCCATATCTATACGCAGAATGAATTTCATTAATCGATCTTTGGTGATCGATGATTAATTTGTAGGAACTATTACCGGTGCACGAATGAAGGCTGTCATGTTAAGAAGAGGGTCGAGCGAGACCGGCATGACCCGGTTTACGTGATAACGACTTACGAAGGGATGCATAATCATTTTTGTCATGGTGTTGTCCTCTACGAAAATTATCCTTTTACCCTTGAGCATGTTGAGCATGGCCAGTCTTCACCTCATGTAGTTGCGTACCGTGACGTCTAGTGATTAGGGGCTTTCTTATTTTCAAGTATTGGATTAAAGTCTATTGTGTTTTTACTTTTTTTGTAAGCTAAAACTAATGTTAATTTGTTACAATTTACATGTTTACATAATTTTTATTTTCTTATTGTTTTTCGAATTTATTATCCAAATTTAAATAGACAAAACAAATATTTATTTGTTGAACTATTGAATTTAACAAGTTATTGTGCATTTACCTGACCAGTATTGTAAAAAACAGTGTAAAACGGTAAAAGAAAACAATAAAAATGGTGTTACGGTGGTAAACCGGTCCTTTTTTTGCAACACGGTTAACCGTTTTTTCACCTCCAAAACGTTTTTCGGTCCGAAATTACACCGTGTTTTACTTCAACGCTGATGGGCCTGAGATTTTTTTTTTCCGGCTCAAGACATTTTTATGATATAATAATATAATAAAAATGGTGTTCGGATATTGTCGGATACTGATACGGATACGGGTCCTATTCGGATATTAAAACGGATATTATGATATAATAATATAATAATATATTTAGAATTCAAGTCTTGAATATTTCGTAATTTTAGAACAAATTATATATATATATATATATATATATATATATATATATATATATATATATATATATATATGGGCTGTGCTAAGGAGAATCCAAAATTCGAATCCAGAAATCGAATCCACGCTCGCGCAGGCTGAAATATTTGCAAAATAGTCCCTCTCATGGCGTACACTTCTTTCTTCCCCAAAATCCTTCTTTCTTCCCCATTTCTTCCCCCAGTCCCTGAAGCACGAAGCAGCAAAGGGCTTCGTCTCTCCAACACCAACGGCAGCCATGGCCAACGTCCGGCGACTACCTCTCTCTCCGGCGACTCTCTCTCTCTCCGGCGACTCTCTCTCCGCGCGTTTCCACAGAGGCGTCCTCGCCCACGACTTCTGAGCTATTTTCGTCGCCTCCATTACTCTATTCACCTCTTCTCGCCCACGATGAAGACCGCCGCTGCCGCGCCTCCTCCTTCCTCTTGAAGAGTCGATGACCGCCGCTGCTGCGCCGCTGCCGCGCCTCCTCCTTCCTCATGAAGACTCGATGACCGTCGCTGCCGCGCCTCCTCCATTACTAAGGTCGGATCTCTCTCTCTCTCTCTCTCTCTCTCTCGATTTTAGTTGAATTTACCCAAATTTGCTGAAATTAGGGTTATTTTAGTGGAATTTCAGCAAATTAGGGTTATTTTGAGTATATTTCAGCAAATTTTCAGCAAATTTCAGCAAATTAGGGTTATTTTCAGCAAATTAGGGTTATTTTGAGTATATTTTAGCAAATTTCAGCAAATTTTCAGCAAATTTCAGCAAATTAGGGTTATTTTCAGCAAATTAGGGCCATTTTCAGCATACTTTAGCAAATTTCAGCAAATGCATTGGAAGTAAACCAATTCAGCGATTTAAATGCTTTCTTAATTGTTTTTTGCGTAATTAACAGGTTGGAGTAGAAGAGGAGAATCCATGCGAGAATGATTTGGAACTGATTTGGTACTCCTGTCCTCGTCTCGACTGGGCATACATCAGCCCATATCGATGTGGCGGCTTAGGAATGGACGGCAAACTACTCGTGTCATTTGACTGCTTGGCGTAAGCGAGGAGGAGGGAGATTAACGACATACCGTCACCAAGAGAGTGATGGATTCGCATGATTATTGTGGAGGCCGACTCGGTGGTGGGAATGTTGAGGATGTGGAATTCCCATGGCGGCATCTAGATTTATTATGTTATTGATTTTCAAGGATTTGTAGAGAAGATTTGCATGTGATTGCAATTGAATATTTTTCCTTTTCAAACTCATGAAGCTATTTATCTTCTAAATTTACAATAAGATGGAACCAGTTACTTGTATAAATGTTTGTGTTAGAGTATTTAAACATGTGATATTTATATTTGAAGCTTGTTAAATTTAATCATATATTATGTTAAATTTAATCATATATTCTGATAAATTCAATAATATATTTTGCTGAATTATATGAAATTAATGATCATATTCATCGGATAATTAACTATATTTTAGTAAATTCAATCGTATATTATGTGAAATTTAATCGTATATTTTGTTAAATTCAATCATATGTTTTGGTGAATTATATGAAATTAATGATCGTATTCATCGGATAATTCACTATATTTTAGTAAATTCAATCGTATATTCTGTTAAATTTAATCGTATATTTTGCTAAATTCAATAATATATTTTGCTGATTATATGAAAATTAATGATCATGTTCATCGGATAATTAACTATATTTTAGTAAATTCAATCGTATATTCTGTTAAATTTAATCATATATTCTGTTAAATTTCATCATATATTCTGTTAAATTTAATCATATATTCTGTTAAATTTAATCATATTTTGCTGATAAATTTAATCATATATTATGTTAAATTTAATCGTATATTTTGCTAAATTCAATAATATATTTTGCTGAATTATATGAAATTAATGATCGTATTCATCGGATAATTAACTATATTTTAGTAAATTCAATCGTATATTCTGTTAAACTTAATCATATATTCTGATAAATTTAATCATATATTCTGTTAAATTTAATCATATATTCTGCTAAATTTAATCATATATTTTGCTTATTATATGAAAATTAATGATTGTGTTCATCGAATAATTAACTATATTTTAGTAAATTCAATTATATATTCTGTTAAATTTTATCACATATTCTGTTAAATTTAATCATATATTATTTTAATTTAATCATATATTCTGATAAATTTAATCATATATTCTGTTAAATTTAATCATATATTATGTTAAATTTAATCGTATATTTTGCTAAATTTAATAATATATTTTGCTGAATTATATGAAATTAATGATCATGCTCATCAGATAATTAACTATATTTTGCGAAATTCAATCGTATATATTTGCTAAATTTAATCATATATTCTGTTAAATTTAATCATATATTCTGATAAATTTAATCATATATTATGTTAAATTTAATCGTATATTTTGCTAAATTCAATAATATATTTTGCTGAATTATATGAAATTAATGATCGTATTCATCGGATAATTAACTATATTTTAGTAAATTCAATCGTATATTCTGTTAAACTTAATCATATATTCTGATAAATTTAATCATATATTCTGTTAAATTTAATCATATATTCTGCTAAATTTAATCATATATTTTGCTTATTATATGAAAATTAATGATTGTGTTCATCGAATAATTAACTATATTTTAGTAAATTCAATTATATATTCTGTTAAATTTTATCACATATTCTGTTAAATTTAATCATATATTATTTTAATTTAATCATATATTCTGATAAATTTAATCATATATTCTGTTAAATTTAATCATATATTATGTTAAATTTAATCGTATATTTTGCTAAATTTAATAATATATTTTGCTGAATTATATGAAATTAATGATCATGCTCATCAGATAATTAACTATATTTTGCGAAATTCAATCGTATATATTTGCTAAATTTAATCATATATTCTGTTAAATTTAATCATATATTCTGATAAATTTAATCATATATTCTGTTAAATTTAATCATATATTCTGTTAAATTTAATCATATATTTTGCTTATTATATGAAAATTAATGATTGTGTTCATCGGATAATTAATTATATTTTAGTAAATTCAATCATATATTCTGTTAAATTTTATCACATATTCTGTTAAATATAATCATATATTCTTTTAAATTTAATCATATATTCTGATAAATTTAATCATATATTCTGTTAAATTTAATCATATATTCTGTTAAATTCAATAATATATTTTGCAATAACTTTAATAAATAACATGACAATATTCGTTAAATATTAAAATATTCATTAAAATTAAACCAATTAACCATTAAAATTCATCCATTAACTATTAAAACTCAACACATTAATTATTACAATTAAACTCAAAATTCATTATAACTAAATCCAAAACCCATTAAAATATCCAAACCCAACCGAACCCTCTCTCTCCCTCACCTCTCTCTCTCGATCTCTGCCATTCTCGCGAATTTCTACTGTCCAGCTGGCTTCTCTCTCCGCGTCCTTCTCTCTCTCTGCTCCTGCCGCATCTCTGCTCCTGCTGCAGGTTTCTGCTCCAAATCCGCCCAGCCCCTGACATTTCTTTCTCTCTCCGCAGCCACTGGTACCGCAAAGAAGAATCGTTACTAATTCCTTTCTCTCTCTGATTCTGTACAAAACAATATCGAAAATGAGAAAAAACAAATCGAATGCAATTAATGCGATACGAAAATAAATATTTTATTAATTCAAAATATAATATCAAAAAGGAAAGATTACTTGCAAGCGAGGAGAAAATCTGCGCGTTGATTGGGGCCCACGTATTTGTAAGAGGTGAGAGAATCGCAGACGACATTTACGAATTCGTCCCTCGAGACGAAAACAGTGGTTTGTCGCTTGTACAATTCGAAATGGGCAGAATTGTTTAATTCTTCGTCTTGTTCGTTAATTTCGATTTGTTTTCCATTGTTTGATTCGTTTGAGTGTTCGTATCGAAGAATCTCGAATACCCTTATGCTAATCTGGAAAAAAAAAGGAAATAGAAAGTGCAATTTTTCAGATTTACCCCTGAAAAATGGAATAAATTTAGAAATTTATTTCAATTTAATCAATGTTCATGCACAAATATCATAAAGAAATGTCAAGTGCTGCATGCAAATTGATTTGCGTCATCATAAATTTAGACGAAATAGAATTTCACGAAATCAGATTTACCCCTGAAAAAGAATTTCAAGTGCTCCTGCCGCATGGAAGTCTCTTCTTCCGAGTCCCTGCAGCTCCTGCAAACTGGGCGCCTCGACGCTGCAGAGTCGCCGTCACGGGAGTCGTTGGAGAAGACACCGGAGAAGACGCGCTGGAGAAGACGCAAGTCGCCGTCACGAGAGTCGCTCCGCTGGAGAAGATGCAAGTCGTCGAGAGCGAGAGCGAGAGAGAGAGACAGCGCGGGGAGGAGAGAGGGAGAAAGAGAGAAGAATCGTGAGGGGGGTGGGGAGGACAGCGAGTTCGCCTCATAATCGCCGCCTAGGGTTTAGAAGAAGAAGGAGGACAGCGAGAATGAAGAGAGAAAAGAAGTCTGTTCTTGGATAATTACGAAATGGTCCTTGTTTTATTTAACTTTTTAATTTAAGTCCTTCGCGTTTGTACATTTCTGAAAAAGCCCCTCCGTGTATACATGAATTATTTTTGGTCTAGCAAAATTATAAAAAAAACCCTCCGCCTCTACCTGTTTTTAGTTTTGGTCCTTGGATTCGATTTGTGGATTCTTTTTGTGGATTCTATTTAGCATTTCTCTATATATATATATATATATATATATATATATATATATATATATATATATATATATTAAGTATTATTATGAATTATAATATAGTTATTGTCTATGAAGTATTACTATGATTTTAATCATGATTTCAACAAAACGTATCTGTTTACAAATTTTATTCGGATCTGGATAGTATCCCGATCCATATCCGGATCCATCAGAAAATTAGTTCCTAAATCCGGATCCATACTCGTAAAAACGGATACGGTTACGGATCTGATTCCATTCGGATCCGGATATTTTTTTTGGATATGGATATTTCTTCAGATACGATTCGGGTCGGTTCGAGCAAAATCCGCCCCATTGACACCCCTAATTGCAAGTCTTGTTCCAAGCAATTAGTCATAATTATGTAAACGGGACATTCATTTATGAATTTTTTTATTTTTTTATTTGGATTTTAATCGTTTTTTTAACAATTTTGCTTTTATTTTTTTTAATCGTTTATTTTTTTTACGGACAAAACATTAAATAGGGTACCATTTTTCTTTTTTTTACCGTACTATTTTTCTTCTTTTACAACATTGCTCCTGACTAACATTTACCGTCAATTATGTATTACTTTTTTTATATATATCTATAGAGCCGGACCAAGCATTTTAAAAATCCAAAACTAATTTAAAAATATATATATATTTAATTAATTATTAAGAAAAAATAATACGATAAGTGATTATTTGAAATTTGATATCAGGTTAAAAAAATTTGAAATTTATTTTTTCACATATTTTCATTAATGCTTCTGAAAAAAATTAAAATTATATTTTGTACAAATTCGAACTCATGACTTTTCATTAAAAAGTTAAATGTTCAATCAATAAACCACAAAAATTCTTATAAATTGTAGTAATTTTATCGTAATTAATATCATTTTTTAGAGAGTTATGGATACTTCAAAAAAATTGATCCAAAACGCAGATTACATGAACCTTACATGAGCCGGTCCTATGTATATATATAAGGAAAATTTGTATATATAATCATGTGTATTAAGTTAATTAACGAAATAACCAAGTTTTGAAAAAAATTCGCTAAATGTATTTTGCGCCGAATCAAACCGCGTCTGGCGGAGAATGGTATCCCGCTTTCATTAATTTTATTTCAATTGGTTGATGGGGCGGTTAAATATTAATTAGAAAAGGCGCCGAATGAAACCCCGCCAGGCGGTGTATGGTACCCCGCTTTTGTACCAGATACCGCCACGTGTAGGAAGCGCCGTTTCAAACCTCGCTAGGCGCAGAATTGTACCCCGCCCATTCACAGTTTAATAAAATCGCTTCTTTTTCTTCCTCTTCTTCTTCCTTCTCGGTCTCTCTCTTACTCCCTCTTCTCTTCTTCTTCTTCAACCTCCCTCCTATCTTCTTCTTCTTCATTATCTTTTTCTTCAAGCTCCCTTTGGTTGTAAGAAGTGTGTATTATTATTTTTTTGTTCAAGATTTGTTATATATTTGGCATATTCGAAGTTATATGTGTCTATTTGTTGTTTGAAATGACAGATTTGAAGTTATAAGATCTACTTTTTGCGATTTGGATTAGAGAAATTGAAGTTTGTTGAACTTTCATTAGAAGGTACATTTCCTTCTTTCTATTTAGTTATTTTAGTTAGATTAATTTTGTAATGTAGGATTAAAAAAAGATTGGTTGAAAGTTAGGGTTTGATTTGGAATTTATGTTAGATTAGGGTTTGATTAGGGATTTATGTCACTTTAGAAATTCAAAATTTAAGATTGGTTCAAATGAGGATTTGATTTGGGTTTGATTAGGATTTTGAAATGTAGTAAAATTTTAAGTTGAAAATTAGGATTGGTTAAAAATAGGTAAAACTAAGGGTCTTGAAAATGAGGATTGGTTCAAAATTATGTAAAATTATATGATTGAATATGTAATTGTTATTGAATTTTACGTTACGAATATGTAATTGTTATTTTAATTATTGTATGTTCTTTTATGTACATAATTATATGATTGAATACGTTACGAATAACTAATTATTATTTTTTTTGAAATTTTGACAGATGGATAACCCCGGACCCGTTGATTCTTCCGTTCTAACGGATCAAATAAACCATATGTCGAACGAGGTAGAAAAACCTGTGATGACGATCCATCAGAGTGGTCATGATTGGAATCACTGGACGATGATGACTCCGGAGATGGAGGTCAGACTGATACGAGCGGGATTTTATCTTCCCACCAGGGCGGTTTACGTACAATTGAATCAGACTTTTATGACGGCATTGATTCATAGGTGGCGTCTAGAGACCAACACCTTTCATATGCCTCATGGAGAGATGACCATCACACTGCGCGATAATCTTGAAACAAAAAGAGGAAGAAGAAGAGAAAGATGGCCAAAAATGATATTTTGGTTTATGAAAAATTACAAGCCAGAAGACATGTATTAATAGGACTGCAAAAAGTAAAATCGAATATATTCATTTTTAATAAAGACAGGAAAATATGAAGGAAAAAATTAAAATGAATATATTCGTTTTTCAAGGACAAGACTGAACATTGCAAAAGTTAAAATCAATATATTTCAGGAATCCTATAACATTTAATTAATTTTTTTTGTTTTTTGTGACAATGTCAAATCTTGTCATACTTTGCTTTTCAAGAAAATTATGAATTCTCTCATTTATTCAATGAATCCTGACACCTATCATCTTCAATCAATTTTTTATTTTTTTGTGACCATTATTAAAAATATATATTGTTTCGCATATTAAAAATTAATTCAATACATCAATATAACTAACATCATAAAAATATCAACAAAATTTTATTCAACATAACTAAATTTAACATCATAAAAATATCAATCAATTAATTTAATTAACATCATAATTATAACATATAAATCAAACAAATTGAAGGCTCAGTTTGAAACCGCGTCGGGCAAGCTTTCCTACAGTGCCTGGCGTATAACCAAAAATCGCTTCTTTTAAAATTCTGTAAAATGTGTTAATTACGTAAATAATGAAAAGCAGACAACCATTCCCCGACAAACGGGCTATCATTCCGCACAAGTCATTTTGCAAATATTGTTGAATGCATGATTATTTCTTGAATAAACTTTACCAACTTGATTACAAACAAAAAAATTCCTATATATAATTACTAGATTTATCTTTTAGTATTAATTAAAATGCACTATAATCGATAGGGTTCATATACTTCTAATTAGTATTAATTAAAAGAAGAGATCGACTAAAATTATTTTACATGGAATATTTATCCTCAAGAATTATATTCCAGGTTTTGCAAGGAATGGAATGTGTTTCATGGTTTTTTACCATATAACTGAAGTAGAGTATCTCAGTTCCTGCTTATTGTTTCCATGTTTAACAAGGGTGTTGAGTAATTGAAAATATATTAGCTATGCTAGCTTGATTAATTTGGGTTCAAGTTGCTATGTAATTTGGAACGCAATTCCACTTTAGTTTCTTCTAAAAAAAGATCTTACCAACATAAAATGGAAATCGAAGTTTTACAGCTGAAAATGTGAAATTAATTTCAAAATCAACTCAAAAACTGCAAATCAATAGAACAGATCTTCATCCGATACTCTACAAGGGAACCCTACTAAAAACTTGGGAACAAAAAAATGCACAAATAATAATATCACGGTATTATTGAACCAATTCAAAAAATAATAAAAGATTGAACACAATCAAATACCTCTTCCAAAAACGACCAAGAAATCCAAAAGAAAATTTTCAAAAAACCGAAAAAACCAACAAGATGTAGAATAATTTGTGGGAGGGAGCTCGCGCGGCCATCATCGCACCGTTTCAATCGTGAGCTCAGACCGCAAGCAGTCTTCATCGCCGGCAAATAGCCGCTAAGGACGCTTCGACTAGCAACCAAATCCAATCGGGTCGGATCTGGCCACCGGAGCGATCGATAGCGCCGGTAGCCGGCTCAGATAAGATCAAGTAGTGTGAAACCCTAGCTATGTTTCCCCCCTCTTATATATGCGTGTCTTGTTCGGATCGAGCTTGGTACAATATTATGGGCCATATTTATCAATTTTGATAACTTCTAATTCTGGAGTGGACCTTCATTAGGCCCAAAATGTAGATTAGCTCCAACATTTTGAAGGAAAATTTAAATGTATAATCCAAGATAGATTTTCTCTGAGTTTTATTTTTATATATTGCTTGATATTATCTCGATCTATTTATTTGTTGTAGTTAAATAATAAATACGATGAAATGTTAAATTTAGTTATGTGATAAATCATATTAATTACATTAATCTAACAAATTAATTTGTTTATCTTTTTGTTGATCGTGGATTTTCTTAGTGTTGTTCGTCATTTTTTCATTTTTTTTGTTCGTTCATTTTTCTTGTTATTTATTGAACTCGCAAATATTATATGTCATCATCAAGATCAATGGCGGATCCAAAAATAAATATGCCAAAGTCACGCTAGCATGTATTTTTTTCCTCTATATTGTTATTATTTAATTTCAAAAAAAGAATTATGTAATCGATATTTATACAGAAAATATTGATTTCAAATAAACAATTTATCTTGTTTTAACGTGAAATCACTTATCTTTAAATAGTTATAATCTTAAATATTGGGGTTTGTTTTCTTTCTTCCACGCACGTGTTCGTTAGATACTTTTCTTCAAAATTCAAGCGCAAAAGGTAAATTCTCCTCTGTCTTTCTCTCATATGATGCTGGATTTTTTGGGCAGCAAACTCTAGATGACAGATTTTTAAATTTATGTCCTTTTACTATCGATTATTATTGTTTTCTTTTTGTATAATTTGTATTATCGATCAATTTAAGTTCTTATTTCTCTTATTTTAGTTATTTTTCCCCAAATTTTGATGTTGATTTTGGTAGATTTCAGGAAAGCTTAGGCAGAAATTCTGAGATGTAAAATTACCAACGGTATTAGCGGCGATCAGTTGGTTGCGGACGTTGTGATGGCATTGAGCAAGGATGCGGCTTGGTCTGCGTAGGGCATACCGTGCTGCGAAATGACTGACCGGAGTAATTCCGATGTTTGGCCGCTGCATATGGTGCTTGGGAACCATGTCATCGACAATAGCCGACAATAGCGATGTGAAATTTATTTCCGTAATTTTTGCATATTTTGAAACCAGCTCTGCCAAAGAAATATCTTTATAGTTTAATGATATCAAGGCTTAATTGCGCAACTGAACCTAAATTGAGGCCTAATTTGTCAACATTACAAAATTGAGAAAAACAATATGATTTAGCGAGTACCATGTGAAATTTATTTCTTCTTTTCTTATTTTTCGAGGTGGTGCACGAAGGGCCAGGATTGTCTAAAGTACTCAAATTTGATCCATCAGGTCAAAAGCTTCTTTCGCATTTACTCGCGAAATCTAGAAAAAAAAATGCTAAGCCTCATCCTTCAATGGAAGACATCGAGTGAATCCAGATCATCGTTTTCTCATTAATTCTAATTCTTATTTATTTTTTACAGTTAATTTAAGCATACACAATTATGGGCATATTTTCAAAACACCCCTAAATTTTCCAGTTTCAAAACACCCCTAATTCTTATCCTGTGAATCCATCTGGAGACTATCTTTTCAACGTGAATTTGTAAGCAATTTTCTAATTTGATCCCTTTTTTAACAATATTACCAAAATACCCCTCGAATTATAATTAATTATTAATATCTTTATTTTGAGTGATGGAACATTTTATTTATTGGAAACGAATGCATGGACTTCAGAACCCTGGTCCTAGGGGTGTCAACGGTTCGGATCCGGTTCGGATAGTGGTCATACCAGATCCATATCCATATTTTTTTTCGGATACGGATCCGGATACGGAATTCCTGATACGGTTCGGATATTAAAACGGATACGGATACGGTTCGGATATTGTCGGATACGGATACGGATACGGATACGGTTCTCTTTCGGATATTAAAACGGATACTATGTTATCATAACATAACTTATTTTTTAGCTATAAATATATATAATTTGTGACATAAACGATAAATTTTATTATATTTAAACGTAATTTTACGATTGTGAGTTTAAATCACTCACAAATCATTAATTTGTATATGATTTTTCAACTAATATCAAATATAATACATAAAAATAATATATAATATGCGTATCCGGATCCGGTTCCGGATACTCGAATCTGGTTCCAAGTATCCGGATCCTAAAATACTCGGATCCGGAACACGGATCCGGTCCCCGCACCAAAACCGAATATCGAATCCGGTTCCGGATCCTAAAATTAGCAACCAGATCCATATCCGGATCCACTCGGATTCGGATATTTTTTTCGAATCCGGATATTTCGTCGGATACGGTTCGGGTCGGTTCAGGCAATATCCACGCCATTGACATCCCTACCTGGTCCTCTACTAGCGCCTAGCGGCCATGTTACTGTTAGTCATTTAATTGTTATTTTTCAAAAATACCCCTATATCATTATTATTATTTTATTTTATTTTGTTTTCATTCGTAATATAATATAGGGAGTAGAGTGGGACCCAAAGGGACGAATAATATTAATATCTTTTTCTGAATCAACTATATACTTGGTTCCATTCATTTCGCTTCTAGACCCCTTTCATTAGGTATGTAAATATTTATCATTTTATTTTATTTTTAAATAGATACGCAGTTGCTTCCAGTTGAATTGCCTGAGATATCATCTCTTATTGGAAGGTATTAATATCATTCTGATATTTTTGAATTTTTATTCTAAATATTAAGTTCTTATTTATTAATTTGTATTTTTAGTAGATTAATAGAGAAAAATAGCTTGCGATGGTTCAGGAGAGAGATTGTCATTTAATTATATAATTGACAATCTTTTTAACAGTTTCTGTTATTTAGATTGGCAAAATTGAGGACACACCGTAACAAAATTCAGGGTTTGTACGGGTGACATGTTTGATCAGAGAATTATAGGAGGCAGTGATGTACCAAGACCGGTACAGTGGCACTGAATTGCGGTACACAACGACATCTTTTCTTATTGTTAGTTTCAAAATCTTATTGGTCAAATACTTTTCAAGAAATTTTGAATTGATATCTTGAGTTATTTTGACGTGTTGTGCAGTTCTTGAAATCTTATTACCGTATTAGGCGTGACGGTACGTTCATATAATCAAATTCCTTTCTTTACTATTATAGTTTAATTCTTTGCTTCGTTTATAATTCCCATTTACAAAATGTTGGTTTATTACAATGTTTGATTTGATTTAAAATTTTCTGCAAAATGGATGAGGATGAGTTGCTTTGTGAAATAGGTTAATTATGAGAGGATTTGATTTATCTAGATATTTTGTAGCATGTGCTCCCAGAGATCTTATTGTATTGCTTGCTGACAACGATTCTATTTGCCGATGTATTTTAAAATTTTTTTGTTGTGGAATACTTTTGATTATTTCCTTCAAATGTAAATCATTACCAACATTATGAATGTTTCAATTATCTTTTAATACATTATTTTGCTACCTATAATTGATATATTCATATCAATGCAATTATAAATATATATTGTACCTTCGATGTATTAAGTTCTTGCGCAAGAACATGAAAAATAAATTACAAGATACAACCTATCCACACAACAATAATATCACAAAAAAAATAACATATGAAGAAGTTAAAACAACTACCAAGTCCCGCACAATTGCGCGGGAGTTTGCTAGTCAAACTATAATAATAAATTTTTATAGTAAATTACAATGTTTTAAATTGCGATATAGCGGTCCATTGCGTTTGAACATTAATTTACACATGATCACCGATATTGCGTCATATTACGCCATATTGCGGCGATATTGCGGCGCTATATAGCAGGTTGCGGTGTTGCGTTTTGTGAATATTTATTGCGATTTGCGCAATTGCGCCGCAATTTAAATCATTGGTAAATTATAATATATTGATAAGAATACTTTTTCAGTCCACTAGTTATGTTCCAAAATTTGATTAAAGAGAAATATTTTATGCATATAATCAAGTTGAATTAGTATTACATCTTTACTCCATTAAATCGGAAGAAATTCAGTAACCACGTATTCTTAACATGAGATTTTTTCTAATTATCAAGGAAAAAATCTTAGTGTGTTAAAAAAATTGTTTTTTTTATGTAATTTACCATTTATGGATAAAATAATGTGTTTCTGGGAAAGATTCTTGATCATGATTATTTCACACAAAAAATCCAGTTTGTATATTACGAGAGATTACTCCTCGCCGCTTCAGTTGACACTACAACATTTCTGTCTTATTAGGACAGGACAAAATCGTCCCAATAAGCTCATAAACCGTCTCAATAAGTTTTTTGGGACGGTGGGCCGTCCCAAAACACGCCGTACCATATTCCTTGATGGATCATCTGCAAAACCTATTATGAAATCGTCTAGAAAGAAAAAGACAAAAAATAAATTAAATATAAAACCAATCAATTATATTAAAGCCCTTGAATTAGAAGCCCAAAACCCAAAAAGTCTAGATAAAGACCAACTAAATCAAATTAGGATACTGTGCGGTTTAAATGAACAAAAAGAAATAGCTAATACCCTTGTCAATGTGATAAGTCCGGTACCTAAGGAAGGCAAACCAATCCATAAGAATAAAAAAAAAAAAAATTTAAAGCCCAACATACTAAATATCAGATGGCCCAAACAAACAGAATTTAAAAAACAAAAAAGGGCCCATTCGGATATGGGTAAAGCATCAACATTTACAAATAAAGAAGGCAACTTTACAGAGAGGGAAATGGCCAACTCTGATATACACTTGCATGCCAAAAATGATGAAAATTTGTGTTTAGTTAATCACAGACGTTCTTTTGCAGAGAAATTTGATTTTGAGAATCCGTACATGGACAATGTGGACTATCGCAATGAAAGTGAAGTCTATGGTTCCGCAAATGCACCGTAAGCCGCATGGGCGAGGAAGAACATTTTGCAGCCATTAGGGCAAGCCTATAGGGCATTTATCTTTATTTGTATTAATGTAGTTAAAACTTTTTAATTTCTTATCAGTCTTATTTTGGAATGTACATGGTTTAGGCAAGGATGAAAAATGCAAATTAGTTAATGACACCACTAGGGAAGCTAAGTGCAATATCATGTGTATACAAGAAACAAAGATTAATGATACCAACTATTTCTTGATGAAAAAAGTATGTCCACCAAATATCAATTCTTATATTAGTAAGAATGCCACAAACGCAAGAGGTGGCCTACTAACGGCATGGTCCGATGATTTTATACTAAGTTCACAACTAGAACAAACGTACTCAATTTCAACAACATTAGCACTAACAAGTGGATTTACTTTCATTTTGACAAATGTATATGGACCAACCACAAATAACGAGAAAGAACATTTTCTAGCCGAATTAAAAAATATTAATCCGGAGGACATGCCTTGGATAATAATAGGAGATTTCAATCTAATAAGACTAACTAATGAATCGACCGGTAATGGTCACCTTCCGTCCCACATATTGGCTTTCAACAATTTTATAGATGAATCAAATTTGTTAGAGGTCGCACTATCAAATAGACAATTCACGTGGACTAGCATGAGACCCGATCCTACTTTATCAAAGCTAGATAGGGCACTAATATCACACCACACTACAAGAAAAAAGACTTTTAGTGACGAGCAAATTTGTAATTAAAAACATGAAATTCTATCACTAATAGATATTGTGACAAATTTTTTGCTTGTCACTAGTCGTCACTAATACGAGCGTCACTATTATAATAGTGACGATTTATGTATTTGTCACTAATAAAATCAACAATCGTGACGACTAATAATGACACAAAAATCTTCATTAATTGTGATGAAAATATTCCGTTACTAATATTTTTATTATTAGTGACAAAAATGTCGTCACTAGTATATACTTATTGTCACGATGAGTTTTCTCACAAATAATAATTATTAGTGCCGAATGTTTATGATTATTACGTCGTAATTGTAAAGATAATGTTGTCACAAATTCATAATAAAGAATAATGACTATGTATGACATTATTGCTAATAGGTCAAACTACATGCCGTCACTAGTCTTACAAAGTGATAATATTTGAGTCGTCACTATTGTATTAGTGACAAAAACCCACGGTTATTTAATTGAAATGAAAAGTACAAATATCTCAAATTCGTAATTAAATAATTCACTAATATGTCACATATATTTTGCAAAATTAAACACGAGACATATAATATTCAAGAAACAAGCAAGATAATTTTAAAACATTAAATTGATTAAATTAATTTTCACATTCATAATAATTATAAGTTGCGGAATACCTTCCTTCATACTTAACAACAAATGAAAATTATAGAACTATTACACAAAAAATTAAACTGCCTTTAATTCACCACTTTTTATTTTCTGAAAATACAAATTGATTTGTTTTTAGTTTCTGCAAAAAATACAAAAAAAAATCATTAGTTTTAATTTTTTTTTTACATAAATTGGTATCAAAATAAAAAGTAAATATCTTGTGATTAAATTTATTGTATTATACCTTTGATCGAAATTGGGGGCAAATGGCTTCGGAAATTTAGTATATAATTCCTTTCATTTGTTTTTCTTTTCCGAGAGTTTTGAATTTACTGCAGGGCCATGACCTTTCTTTTGTTAATTTCCAATTGTCTAACACAAAAAATACAATGACAAAATTAAGCAAGAAATAGTAATTAAAATTAAGCAAAATATATTAATAAAAAAACGCAATCAAATTACTGTCCAGCAGAAAAAATACCTTGTTTCTCTTTTTCATGAGAATTGCAGTTGATTCCATTCTAATTTGTTGAAACTCTATGTCTCGAAAGGTTTGACATCGTATCTGACTATGGGATACTAAACGTATACATCGATCAAGTTGTTTTTAAAATAGTTCTTATGTATTTTGAAAATTCTAAAAACACATCATTGAAAATTTCAAAGCATGCTAAATTGTTAATGTTCCCTGATATATATATATATATTTCATAAAAATGACCATTTTTAAAAAAGCAAAATATTTCATTCCTTCCTTGCGTGTATATTTTTCCAAACATGAACACACAACATTCTCTATTTGTCTTGGCCAAACAAGGTAGATGTTTGAATATTTTTTTCTTAAAAAATCACAGTAACATTAATGGAAACATAAATCAGTATAGATCACATGAGTAAAAGTGGAAACATAATTATCGTTTTACATAATTGAAAGAAACGAAAATAAATAGGCATTAATAAAAATTGCTCGGCTGTCATTCCAATGCATTAACATAAATGTATATGCATATATAATTTACAGTAAATTAGTAAAATATAAAAATGGATATCAATTGATTAGAAAATAATAGTAAGTAAAATGATGACCTTGATATTTAGTAAACATTGACCAAATAATTGAGCACTTGGCCAGATACTAATACTAATTCATATAAAAGTATATATAACATTAATACAAATATATAGACCATCATATTTTGTTATTCATGATACTTTAATTGTACAATTAATTAATATGTAAATATGAAATATCTGTGTGTAAAATTTGAATCAAATGTTTTTCATGTTGATCAAATCATATGGTCTATGCTATTAATTGGTCAGTTGGACTTTTCTTGTATAGTTACACTTATATGACATAATATCAATGTTTTAAATTGCGATATTGCGGTCCATTGCGGTCGGGTCTTTTTTGCAGCGGATTGCGTTTGCGGGCGCAATTGCGGCGCAATGAACTTATTGCGGACAGTCGTTGCGATATTAAATTATGTAAAAATAATAGTTTGTTTAAATATATTTTTCACAATATTTTCTTCTAAAAAGGATAAAAAAGTTGATTGTCCAGGAACATTTTCAGTATAAATAAAAGTTGATCATAAAATTTTCATTAAAATGGCAATTATACGGGATCTTTGGATTTGTATTTTGTTGAAGAATTTTTTGTCGACATCCAAAAATATCAAAACACTATAACTCAAATTTTAAATCGAAATATCAATGAAATACAATGAAAATTATGAAAGCCATATATTTATAGATGAAAATGACATATTTTAGAAGTTATGTATGTTATGAGTATATTTTATCAAATATTTTGATAATAAAACATGGAAACTAAGTATTAAATAATCTCAAAAATTATGTTATAATGTTTATATTAAATAATTCTCGACGAAATTAATTTAACGTGTGTTTCGTGTTTAATTCAGGGTAAAAGACAAAATTTCACAAATTCAAGCCCATCATTGCGTTCCTCTCGTCGAGACGAGCGATTTCAATATAAATTTCGTGTAATTTGATGGAAGGATTTGAAAATTACAACGATTTGAATATTATCCCGCAATTTGTACCCGCAATTACCGCAATTTTCCCGCAATTTTCCCGCAATTGCGCCGCAATGGCCGCAATTTTTTGAAAACGCAATATACCGCTATATGTTATTGCGAAATTGCGATTCTAAATTTCGGACCGCAATTTCCGCAATTGCGCCGCAATTGCGCCGCAATTTAAAACACTGCATAATATCAATGCAACAAATCGATATATAAAAATTAAAAATATGTATTAATTTTTTATTCGTAAATAAGTGAGAAATATAATTATTAAATAATGTTTTTCTAGATTAAAACCATACATATATTTACTGGCATTTCGGATTATATAATATTATATGATAGAAAATTAATGTAAATTTTGGTTTGTCTGCTCCCTCAGATGTTATAGACGATAATGAAAATTTTGTTGACAATGTTGATGAAATAAATTTATATTAATTATTATTTTTTTGTATAACATAATTTAATTTTTAAAATAATTAATGAATTTAATTTTTATATTTCCTAACAAGTAAATCATTATATCGTTTCTATATTTTTCAAATAGCAATAGTTTTCTTTTAATGATACTTTCAAAAACTTTTAATACAATCGTGACGAACATTTATTCCTCATGAAAATTTAAAATTCATGACTTATTTTTTAAACAATAAAAATCATGATTGTGACAGTATAAAAGTTGTCACAAAGAAGCATTTTTAAAAATCACCAAACGATAGTCATCACAGTTAAATACTCTTTAAAGTGACAAAATAATAGCGGTCACTAAAATATCATCTAAAGTGACAAAATAGTAGTTGTCACAACAAATCATTGCAATTGTGACAATTTTTTTGCAGTCACTATTTCGTCGTCACTATTAGATTTTTTTGTGACGACATGAGAGTTAGTCACTATTATCTTATACAAATAGTGACTACACATCAAATGGTCACAATAAGTGTGTTTAGTAGTGACGACTTGCTTGTCATCACCAAAGAATCGTCACTGAAAATTATTTTTCTTGTAGTGCCATTTTATTACTTTAAATACGATACCGGAAACTAAGCAAATCCCTACTTTAACATCGGACCACGCTCCATTGAAACTCACAATTTCGGTCCCGAGAAGTACGTCTCAAAGAATAGTCAAATTAGAAAGATCGTGGCTTCTAAAGAATGAAGCAAGACAAATCTTCATAAATACATGGAAGGAGACGCCTACAAATGTTTTTTCGGCAACAAACTTTATAAACAAATTAACAAAGGCAACCAGAAAAATGGCAGAATGGGCCAATATAAACATGAAAAAAACGGATGAAACTCTCGAACTATGCAAAAAGAGCATACAAGTCTTAGATATATTAGAAGAAAGAAGGATTTTAACCCCAACAGAATTCAAGCTAAGAATAGATCTCAAGATAAGGGCCCGAGAATTGGCACTTACATCCGAACTAAAATGGCAACAAAGATCATCGGCTAGATGGATCAAATTTGGAGATAAAAATAACGCTTATTTTCATGCGTTAGCGACATCGAGAAGAAATAGAAACTTCGTTTCGTCGATCACGATCAATAATGAAGTCATAAGTGAACCGATCCTTATCCTAAATAAATTCTATGAGCACTACAAGGATACAATGGGAAACACCTCTCCGCCGCTAGAGGCCGATCTAGGACCTCTATTAGGAAATCAAACGCAACAAAACGACCTACAAGAACTAGTTAGACCTATTGAGGAAGAGGAGATTACCAAAATCCTTAAAAAATTAAAAAATAGGAAATCAACGGTACCCGATGGATTACCGGCCGAGTTAGTACAATTATTTTGGCTGGAGATTAAAGGGGATTTCATACGATTGGTACAAGAATTCCAAGAAAATAAATTAGACTTATGGAGGATAAACCAAGCAAATACAACACTAATACCGAAAAAAGTAGGAGCAACATCAATTGAAGACTTTAGACAGATAAGTGTAATAAATGCACCAATCAAATTATTGACTAAGTTAATGGCAACGAGGCTACAACCGCTTTTACCATCCTTACTCAACAACAATCAATCGGTGTTCACAAAAGGCCGCTCCACCACGGACTCAATATTGGTCGCGAGAGAATACATCCATTTTTTTAAAAAGAATAAAATACCCGCGGTGATGCTAAAAATAGACATAAAAAAAACGTTTGATAACGTGGCGTGGCCTTTCTTGCTAGAACTATTGAGAATTAGAGGATTCCCACGAAAATGGATTGAATGGGTTAGGAATCTACTAATCTCTTCGTCCTCGGCAATAAAAATAAATGGCGAATACTCGCCGTACTTCTTCCATCAAAGGGGACTAAGACAAGGGGACCCTCTATCCCCTCTACTTTTCAATTTGGCGGTAGACGCCGTGCAAAGGATTATCCAAAAAGTTAGTCCGCTATTAGCCTATTACAAATCTCTTCCGAAGTGCCAACACGCATATTACAATACGCGGATGACACTATAGTTTTTGTGGAAGAGCACCCTAACAACCTAAAGATAATATCGAAAGCGATGAATATCTTCATGAAAATATCGGGACTAACAATAAATTGGGAAAAAACAAGTTTCTCGACGATAAACATACCATGCGAGTTGGACAACACAATTGCGACCATTTTAAGATGTAACAAAAAAGATATGCCAATACAATACCTAGGGGTCTCACTAGCTTTCAAAATACCAACAAAGATCCAATTTCTACCGTTGATAAAAAAAGATACAAGACAAGGTGGGGACGTGGAAAGGAAAGTTACTTTCAATGGGGGGAAGATTGACTCTCATTCAAGCAACTCTAACCTCTATTCCGACATACGTAATGCAAACAATTAAACTACCAACTTGGGTAATTAATGAAATTAACAAATGCTTGAGAGCATTTCTTTGGAAAGGAAAAGAAAAATGTAACCCCGGAAATTGCCTAGTGAATTGGGACAAAGTTTGTTTACCCAAAAAATTCGGGGGTCTTGCAATTCCAAACATTAGAGTAAAAAATGATATCCTTCTCTTAAGAACCCTATGGAATTTGGATAACAAGAAAGAGGGACTTTGGGCGTCGTGCCTAAATACATTGTACGGTATAAACAATACACAAGATCTTAAAAACTATCCGAGACAAAATCTTTCTTTCTTCTTGAAATATATTCAATCTTTGATTCCTATATACGGGATGGCTACCGAAATAGACGCCAATTCCAATATAATGATTTGGAAATGGGCGGCTTCGGGGACATATGAGGCTAAATCGCATATTTGTTCTTAATTAATCCGGGTGTAATATCATATTGGCAAAGGGAGTTGTGGGCTCTACAAATTCCGCCAAAAGTCAAGATTTTCATATGGCTAGTGATCCAAGGAAAAATAAATACATGTGATGTCCTCCAAAGAAAAGGTTGGATTAATGCGACAAATGGAATACTTTGTAAACTGTGCGGAAGAGTCAATGAATCGGCGGTACATCTTTTGATTCAATGCTCGTATACGATTGCGGTATGGAGGAATATAGAAAAATTAACCCTAATACCGGCCAAATACCAGCCCGGACCTTTAGTATACGAAACTTGGAAGTTAAATAGAGCAAAACTAAATACGGACTTAAGAGGGGACTGGGACCTCCTATGGTCCTCCGCAATGTGGTCCGTATGGAAGCAGAGAAACAACACAATTTTCGGATCGAAAAACTTCTCACCTAAAGTCTTGGAGGGAAGGATATTGTCGGAGGCATAAACGTGGAGAAGGGCAAATCCGAGAAGGCGAAAACCAAGATAAAATTATCAAATCTCGGCTAGGTTTAGTTTTACTATTTTTCCTTTTCAAACACTTGTAATTAACCATCGTTTTCTATTATTTATAAAAGATCGAATACCTTTGGTATTCATTCAAAAAAAAAATACGCCGTACCAAACAAGGATGTACCAAACTGGGACGGGCCGTCCCAAAAAGCTTGCTGGGACGGTTTTTTTTTTGGGATGGACAATCTCTATGGATGAATGATGTGACAACGCGCAGAGTAAGGACGCTGACAGGTGTTTTGAGACGGCCCGTCCCTATAACTTGTTGGGACGGCCACATATTTTGGGACGGCCTGTCCCTATAACCTGTTGGGACGGCCAGGTATTTTGGGATGGCATGTCCCTATAACCAGTTAGGACGGCCAGAGTGATGGGACGACATGTCCCTATAACGCTGACAGGTATTTATACACAAATAATATGTTAATTTATTTTATCTTTAACGAGTCCGAGTTGTTTATTAGAAACTTTATAATTTAGATTTTAGATATTGTAGAATATTAAATTTCATGAATCATTGCTTGAATAATATTAAAATTACACAATATTGTACAAAAATCTAAGTGTTCATACTTCCAAATAATATAATTAGTCCAAGTAATCAACAAAACCATTCAAAGGTACATAATATTCATTAATCTCGGTCACTAGACTCATTACAAACCGTTAAATATATGCGCTACACGCTATAACATCGTAGAGGAACAAAACGCTACAAAACCAAAATATGAAACGACGCAACGTCTACCATCCGATTATCCGAATTCCACTAAAACGCGCTACAATGCCGTTATACAGTCGTTACGATTTGGTTTGCACCACTAAATATAGCAAGAGAGTGGGGATGATTGAAGCCGCGAAGAAGTTAAATATAGCAAGAGAGAGAGAGGTATCTTCGCTATGATGCCTGATCAAAATTGGATGCATTATATTATATTTCCCTTTTGTGTTGATGTTTGTTGTGATTTAATTTGCATTTTGGTAAATTTAGAGAGATGAGCAAGCAGGGCCCGGCCCCGGATTTTCAAATACCGAAGTAAATTTATAAAGTGAACTCATTTCTTAGCACGTTTTTCGATGCGTATTTTCAAGTTCAATTTGGTTTGCACCCTCTTTTGGTTTTGAATTTGATCCATTCAACAGTTTCAAGACGAAAATTCTTCTATATGGTTGCTCATCCAGTTCAACTCGACCACTGTACCGAAACTAAAAATAAAAACCAGAAATTTGTTCAAATTGGAAATGAAATGAAATGAGAACAATTAGAAATCATATTTCACTTTTTAGTTTTAATTGACTTTTTAAATGCTGTAAAAAGAAGGGTACCACTGACGGCGAGATAAAAGCATAATGTGATGACGTTAGCGAGGATCCGGTGGTGCTATATGGGTGCAGAAAATAATTTTCCTAAATAAAATACACGAGGCTAAAACATTAATTTTAATATCCCTTAATACTTTTGCTCAACTTTTCTATTATTTCGTATTATAAGATGGTAACGAAAACCAGCTCACTAAAAGCGTACATTTAACAAATAATAATTGTGCAGTCAACTAATATGAACACATTTTAATTCTTCAAAACAATTATAAACATATTCAATCCACAACAAGACTAATTTTCAATTCTAGCTCTCTCCATATCCCAAAACTTGGATGGTCCAACTTCGTTTTCGCCCAAACACGCCAATTTTGAGCAATTAGAAAAATCCCTATACACCAATGCGCCAAGTCCATTCGAAAAAGAACTCGTTGCAATTCTACACCCATCTACAGCCATACCACATACACCAGACACATCCTTATCTTCATCTCGTACACAACAATTAAGTGTATTTACGAGATTGCCACTGGCAGGATCCCATATCTTAACATAATAGTCGTCAGGACCAGCCGTGATTATTTTATAAGGATCCGTGTGCAATAACGTGACTCTTCCATTCGATTCCAATTCTTTAATTGGGTTTGCTTTTTGCGTTAATTTACGCATGTCCCATAA
Organism: Luzula sylvatica; assembly: GCA_946800325.1. Lineage (NCBI taxonomy): Eukaryota > Viridiplantae > Streptophyta > Magnoliopsida > Poales > Juncaceae > Luzula > Luzula sylvatica. The sequence continues at coordinate 49,907,491 of OX326961.1, forward strand.
CAAAGCCCTATTTTATATCATCACAAATAGTATAATTAATTAATTAATTGATTAACAATTTCATCATTCAAATTTGAAAAGCAGACTTTTAACTTACTTGTCGTCTTCACCAGTACAAATCATAAATTTTGACGGCAAAATCTCAAAGGAGAATATTTTGGAGTCTTGGACCGGTACGGTGAAGGCTTTTTGCATGGTACGTAAATCAATTCCAGTTACGACGGACCTAGTTGCAACGTAGCAAATTGTGTCGTGACATTTAAGTCCAACTGGATTCGTGTCATTAATGGATGTGGACCCCACACATGGTGACGAACTGTACGCAGATGTATCCCAAGCTCTTAACTACAAAAAAGGGAGTTTATGGTATTAAGATTATAACAATTAATACATCGGTTTCAAATATAAAAAAGAGAATTGGGGTTATAATGATTTACTTTCGAATCTTTCGAGATGCTAATCAAGAGTGAAGGTTTATGCCTGGAAAAAAGGTATAATAATAATTAGAGGTTATACATTTATAATCACATGATACTTTCAAATCTTTCGAATCTTTTGATCATAAAATAAAAGAAAGAAATTTTCAATAGCCCTTGCAATATTCAAAATTGCAAAACGAATGTACTTGTATGGAAATTGTCACGACTTGATTCGAACTAGTAATTAATTCTTGCATTAAACGATTTCAACGATCAAATAAAGGGACATTCTTTTTGCAATCTTGAATAATTTGGTTCTTTTTGGCAATTTAGGCATAATGCTCGGGCTCTTTTGCGAATTTCCCTAAAAGAATAGATAAATGAAAGGGACAATACCAAGCAATGGAGAGGAAAGACAAGGGTTTTTCATGGCCATGAAACGTAGCTAAAGAATGCTTCTTGTGATTTGAGCCGAGCGACCAAATTTTAACGCTGCAATCTTCTCCTCCACTGGCGAGTAGCTTGGACTCGTCAGAACCGATTAATTTGTCTGAGAGTGCCGTTACAGGCCCGTCATGACCATTAAAACACCGTCGAGACCTACCCTGCGTTCCAAACGGTTCGTTCGTTGGTTAGAAGGAATGCAAGATATTCTTTACTTATTTGGGGGTATAAATGATATTTTGATGTTTTTGTAGGGGCTAAAGTAGAAAAGACTCAAAGAGTACCTTAAACCAGAGACGAATGGTTCTATCTGAACTTGAAGTGATTAATACATTCCTTGTACTTCTCGTCTCGTTTCGAGATAACCATGTATCTGATATAGGAATTAATCTGTGCTTGATAAACCAAAAAAAGATAATTAATTACATAACAAAACAAACTATTAATGCAATAATCATTGTTAGAGATACCTCATGTTTGTGATCCTAGATCCATTAGATTTCAATCTCTTGTCTTCAGTTATTATTCGAGACGAAGAATTGCGTCGATACCAGTCCACATCTGATCCCTGGAGAGAGAAAGAGAAAGATTGATCGCTTCAATTACATTTCATTCGTAATTATTTATTTACTAATTATTCACTGACCTGAGAAACCCATATATTCGAGCTATCCATAACTATGTGATTTTGAATCTTGGGATAATATGTAGACAATAAAATGGATTTTGGATCCTCGAATTTCATCTGTTGTATTGCAGTTAACTTGTTCAAATACGAATCTCTTATCTCTGAGGTCCCAAATGGCAATTGCTGATTGGGCCATCTTTCCCTGAATTCAATTACCAATTTTTTTTCCAATTTCAATCTCTACATACCCAATTAGGTAAAATGGCAAATCGTAAAATCGAAGAAAAGCATTTTACTTGTAAAGGCGGGACCAGATGTAATCAGAAGATGCAGCTGTGCGTAGTGATTTGCAAGTCATGGCGAGGCTGACAACATCCCGGACGTCTAAGAACTCGGCATAGTACGCCACCACATCAGAGGAAAGCTCATCCAACGACTTCTCGCCGGCCGGCCGCATGTTCGCCATACTCACGGAGCTCGGTAGTCGGGTTGGGAGCTGAGAGAAAAGCTAGAAGATACGCTCAGCAAAGATATATGTACTTTTGGGCCGAGTACTGTATATTCTGAGATACGCATATAGTTCTTTGGAAAGCTCTAGTAGTCCCCACATTTCCCCACAAGAATAGTGACCATGTCACAATTATTGATTAATTCAATAATTAACAAGGTGAATTATCGATTAATTCATGACTAATAAAAAAACAATATGTAATTAGAGATTCTATGAATTAACAGTTAATTATAAATATTTAAAAATAAATAATTATGAATTAATCGTTAATTCACTTTGTTAATTAGGGTATTAATCGAGAATCATGATATCATCACTTTTTATGGAGAAATTGAGAGGCATGGTAGAAGGCTTTTATTTACAACTCAAGAATGACTTAATAAAAAAAGGATATAATATAAATAATTTAATATAAAATCAATCAAATAATTATTTTATTTTTATTTATTATTGTGTACGTAAATAATATTATTATTCTTATATAATCATTATCGTTCATTTCACGAATAATAATCTTATAATAGTATTATCCGATTAATAAAAGTATGAGGTCCTGGATGTTTGGTACAGTTATGCCAGTACGCAATGTCGGGGTACGTTTCTCGTTTAGGATTAGGATTACTGTAATTCAATTAGGGTTCGGTTATGTATGTAATTGACGAAGCATCGATCTCAACAAATCAATTACTTTTACGAACTTGACATATTCATTCAAATTAAATGCAAACTTAAGGAAAACTTTGGAGGTAACAATTAATTAAGTCCATTGTTCTTTAAGAGAAAATACAAGTGAAGAGGCTCCTGAAGAGAACATAACGAATGTTCTTCAAAATTCGCAACAAGCTGCATGAAAGAGAGGTTTCCTCAATAGAGTGATATGTAAGAGAGAAAAAATCATGATGAAATAGGAGAGATGTCGGATCGAGTTGGAACTAGGTGAGGACCGAGGAGAGTTTGAGTTGGAGGGAGAAAATATCTCTTGTGTGATCGGAGAGCTGAACACAAACTACTCTTAATGTTTTTCATCATTGAATTTGTATTGAGATTTGTGTATTTAATGATTTGCACAAACTTTAATGATCATCATGGAAAACACAAATCTCAATGCAAATTCAATGATGAAAAAACATTAAGTACAAAAATTTTGGTACTTAATTATAAGGAGGCTAAACTACTTAATTAAGTATCGAAAATTTGGTACTTAATGGTTTTTCACCATTGGATTTGTATTTAGATTTGTGCATTTAATAATGTGCACAAATTTTTATGATCATCATAAAAAACACAAATCTCAATGCAAATCAAATGATGAAAAATCACTAAGTACCAAATCTTTGATACTTAATTAAGTAGTTTAGCATCCCTCATACATATATATATATATATATATATATATATATATATATATATATATAGAGAGAGAGAGAGAGAGAGAGAGAGAGAGAGAGAGAGAGAGAGAGGGGGGGGGGGGGGCACCTATATAACTTGTACAATTAAAACTGAAATTTTACTTGTAAGTTTTTGACCCTTAGATGAGCTTCTAGATCCGTGCAAAGTTTTAATACACACGCCTCAGAGTTAATGCTCCGTTTCTGTCTGTTAATTCCGTCTCCCCGTTTAAATCTCTCTCTCTCTCTCTCTCTCTCTCTCTCTCTCTCTCTCTCTCTCTCTCTCTCTCTCTCTCTCTCTCTCTCTCTCTTGTTTTCTACTCATTTTCACCATGGATCCGCCTCTCTCTATCTAGGGAGCGAAGTCCGGTCAAACAGAACTATTAATTGGAATGTATTTTAACTAATCGAAAGGTAATGAACTGAATTATAGGTACACTAATACTTCATTGGGTGTAATTTGCTTTTGTTTTTTTTTTCTTCTGAAATTGAGCTTTAAAAGAGAGGAGTGTGGCGGGCCCTCTTTTCAGAGACAAGAGAAGGAGGGTGTTTTTGCATCCAATAAAATTGGGACTTCGTGCTAGATTGAAAATGTTTAGGGTGTTTTGTGCAAAAGAAGCTCGGGAGTTCCTGCCAGTTTGAGAAAGCTTAAGGGTGTGCTCCAATGAGAGGGAATGAGAGGGAGGGGATGAGAATGGAGGGGAAGGTTAATTTTTAACTTGCTCCCAAGTATTTTTATGATGAGGAAGAAAGAGAATGGAAGGGAAATTATTTCTCCTCTATATACAAAAGAGATCAATTATTTCTCTCCCCAAATTTGGGGGGTAATGGAGGGTACAAAATATTATAACATTATAATACCCAAAATATCCCTAATTTCATTTTATAGTTAGTTATGATTCAAAAGGTAAAATTGTCATTTTTTCATGATGTTATTCTTTCTCCTCCTTTCCCCTTCATTAATTATTTTAAAACTCGAGAGCAAAAAAAAAAAAAATTCTTTCCTTCCCATTCATTCCCTTCCTCTCCATTCCCTTCTCCTTCATTCTCCTCCCCTTCATAAAAAACTCGGGAGCACACCCTAAGATGTTTTGTATAAAAGAGAAAAATGAGGGTATTATAGGTTTTTGTGAGAGGAATGGAGGGTATTTTTGTGAGAGGAATGGAGGGTATTATAGGTTTTTAAGATATGTGGCTGGAGAAGGTTTAGTTGCTCCAGTTACAACGTTGACAAGTTTGAATAAGAAGAATATTGATGTATTAAGGGCAAGGTATTTTTGCGATTGAATGTGAGTGTGAATATGAATATTTGTAGGGTTTTGAATAGAGTTGAATATAAATTGTGTCTATATGTTTGTATACGTGTATTAAAATGTGATTGTATTGGTACCGAGATGTTTTGAGATGCGAATTGAATATAAATTGAACCATTCGGTTAGATAATATGTAACTCGTTGAATTTTATTCATATAATCTTAAACTATGGTACCGTAACAGTTTCCTGAGAAGCTATTTACTAATAAATTTAGAATTACACAAATGTTCAATAAATTACACAAATATCAATTAAATTGAAAATAAGTCACACAATCAACAAAATTTGTAATAAATCCCAAACAAACAATAAAATTACAAATAAGCCCAACCTTAATTGGTACCGTACCGGTTTTAGGAATTATTTTACAAATGTCCAAAATTGAATGAAGTCCAACAAACAACAAAATTACAAATAAACATAACAATAAACCCTAATTCTTAGGCAATTACAACCATAATCATAATCATAACCACAACCATAAACCCTAATTCGTGAATATCGCATCCATTATGTTTAAATCCAAATTTTAGACCTGGTGCTGTTGGGTCAAAATTCTGTATATGGTGTTAACCGAAAAATTTACAAATTGATTGAAATGTTTGAGTTGACTTATGTACGAAATAGCGTTCGACAAGATTGCCGACAATTACTTCTTTTCCTAACACAATTATTTTACATATCAATTGTTCTCTGTTAGACAGTTGCTTTCCTTCTTAAATGTTATGTCATTTAAAAATTTTAAATCTCAAATAATTTTGTACTATTCTCAAAATTCTTCATTAATACGAGGACTTTGGCCCGTATAATGAATGTCCAGGACTCCAAGCCCATCAATTTGACAAGCCACTTGAACATCCTCGATGACATCAACACCAACATTAAGTAATCAAACAAGGACCCTAATAATTAGAGGCGGCAAAAACCAGATTTTTGACTCTGATTATTTAGCAGAACTAAAAGTATGGATGATATTCATGCTAGTTGTTCTTCAACAATAAAAACTCCATGAATTTTGATGCACACAGTATGAAGGAAGATATGGTAGTGTTATTTCTCATCATCCTTCTTTATTTGAGCTCCATCTCGTTTTCTCTTCAATCGGCCTCCACTGTGAACACGCCGCAAAACAAAAACACGACCAATGTTAACGTTCTCTAAGTTTTGCTTGCGATAAAAAACCAAATTGATCCGCAAGGGTTGTTGGTTTCCTGGAACCGATCCAATTACCACTATTGCAAGTGGCAAGGTGTTCAGTGCGGGAAACATCACCCAGAAAGAATTACTAGCCTGAACCTAAGCTCCTCGTCCCTGAGTGGATCTTTGTCTTCCTCCATAGCCGATTTTAATTTCTTACAAAGTCTCGATTTGTCAAATAACCAGCTTATCGGCAACATTCCTAAGGAGCTTTGCGGTCGCCATCGCCTACGGTATGCCAACTTAAGCGGGAATCAGCTTGAAGGGGATATTCCATTATCTATTAGTAACTGCTCCAACCTACAAGTTCTTGATCTCGCGAAAAATAATTTAGGAGGTGAGATACTTATTTTTAGAATTATAATAATTTCACGACACAAATACAAAAAAAGTTAAGCATACAAGTCAGTAATTAATTTGTTAAAAGGATTATTTATTTGAGACTAGCTTGGTATAACATTGTATATTGTTTAACATCTGTAAGTGAACTAGCATGCCCATTCTTATACCAATGATTTCTTGGTCTAGTTGTAAAGTGTTTAGTACAAGATACCAAAAGTCAAGGTTCAAATTTCATTGGTATCACAAATAAAAAAATTAAACCAATAATATTTATGTTTCATGGATTATATTTCACTTCAAAAAAAAAAAAACATCTGTAAGTGAACATCGAGAAATTGTCACAGATTTAACAAGGAAATGTGCATCATTACTCTTATTTTAACGCTTACCAAATTCATATGAAAATACAGAACAATTCATTTTTCTTCATAATCACGTACGTGATGGTTAGACTTTGTTTTGTTCTTCTTCTGAAAATAGAAAGTTTTTTTACTAACAAGCACAATGACGAACAACTTACATATTTTGCAGGAAATATTCTTGCCGAGTTCGGTTTTCTTCAGAAGCTCACTCATTTGAATTTAGCATTCAATAGTCTTACGGGCTACATACCCCCGACCTTGGGATATCTTTCTGGCTTGTTGGATCTCAATATTCAATCAAATCATTTAACCGGTCCAATTCCAACTTCGCTCGGAAATCTTTCCTCATTAATTTATCTCCATACAAATCAAAACAACTTGACGGGTACCATCCCGCCATCCTTGGCTAATCTGATCTTCTTGATTGAACTTGATCTCTCACACAATAGTCTTGTAGGAATAATACCGCCTTCTTTAGGAAACCTTACATCTTTGAGGGTTCTTTCGCTAAACACAAATAATCTTCACGGTGAAATCCCGTCTTCTTTCGGGGAGCTGTCATCGCTCACTAAATTAGATTTAACTTCAAATCAACTCTCCGGAGAGATCCCGATACAACTCGGGAAGCTTACTTTCCTCACTAATCTTTTCCTGAACCTGAATGAATTCTCAGGCAAAATACCATCCTCTATATATAATCTAACGTCATTAAATGACTTCGAAGTGATCGGTAACAATCTTGAGGGGAATCTTCCTTTTCCTGTTTTGGGTGCTCTTCCAAATCTTCAATACTTGTACTTGACTCAAAATCAATTTACAGGACCAATTCCCGCTTTCTTGTCGAACTTTTCAGCACTCCTTGACATCGAACTCGGTGTAAATAACTTCACCGGTGTGATACCACCGAGTATAGGAAGTTTGCAAGGGCTCTACTGGTTTAGTGCACCTTATAATCAATTAGAAGCTAAAAAATTTGATGATTGGAATTTTATGTTCTCACTTGCTAATTGCACCAATTTGCAAACATTGGATGTTGGATTCAACTTGCTTCAAGGTATGATGCCCAATGCTATTGCCAACCTGTCCACAGAACTCAATCTTTTAGCCATTGACAGTAATCAAATAACCGGGAATATTCCTTCGGGGATAGCGAATTATGTAAATCTAGCCATCCTTCAAATGGGAAATAACCTTCTTCATGGCCCTATTCCCTTTAGTACTGGCAATATGCGAAAACTTCAAGATTTAGAACTGGATGATAACATGATTTCAGGAGAGATCCCTTCGACGCTCGGAAATCTCTCTAGGCTTATTTATTTATCTCTTTCGAACAATTCTCTCGAAGGGAGCATTCCGCATACACTAGGTAGTACTCAAAAGCTAGAGCAATTAAATCTTTCTCACAACAGGCTAACAGGAATCATCCCTCGGGAAATAATGTCCCCTAATTTGATCTATCTCGACTTATCAAATAATTATTTAAATGGTTCAGTTCCGTCTGAAATTGGTAATTTGGGAAATACCAAGACAATTGATATCTCACATAACAAATTAGTTGGTGAAATACCAAGCACTCTAGGAAATTGTGAGATCTTGGTAGTCCTTTATATACAAAACAATGAACTTGAAGGGTCCATTGCAGCGTCATTGATCAATTTGAAAGGCCTCCAACAATTAGATGTTTCGAGCAACTTATTGTCCGGTGAAATTCCAGAATACCTTGCAAATATGCCTTATTTGCAATATCTAAATTTATCCTACAATAATTTTGAGGGATCAGTGCCTTTTAAAGGTATTTTCGAGAACGTCAGTGGTTTAGATATCAGAGGCAATGCAAAACTTTGTGGAGGAATTTCAAAAATTAATCTATCAAATTGCATTACAAATAGTTCTTCTCGGCATCACTTGAATAGAAATGAGATTCTTATTATCTTGGGTGCGATTGTTTTGTCATCTATAATTATAGGTCTATGTGGTTTCGGTTATTGGAATAAGAAATCTCGAGTTAATAATTTATCGGCAAGTTCCCCGAGTCATTCCTTTAGAAGAGTATCGTATAATGAGCTCTTTAGAGCCACAAATAGATTTTCATCTGAAAATTTACTTGGAACTGGTAGTTTTGGGTCCGTATATAAAGCGACTCTTAGTATTGATAACATAATAACTATTGTTGCTGTGAAGGTGCTAAGCCTCGAGCAACGTGGCGCTTCTAGAAGCTTTATATCCGAGTGTGAGGCCCTTAGGCACATTCGCCACCGAAATCTCGTTAAAATTCTAACATCATGCTCTAGTATTGATCATCGTGGAAATGACTTCAAAGCCCTCGTTTACGAGTTCATGCCGAAAGGGAACCTTGCAGATTGGTTGCATCCACACCCAAGTCAAAATCATTCAATGAGGAATTTAACCTTTGTTCAAAGATTAAACATAGCAATCGATGTAGCTTCGGCATTAGAGTATCTACATCACCACGGACCCGTACCCATAATCCATTGCGATCTTAAACCGGGTAATATCCTACTAGATGATGACATGACGGCCCATGTTGGTGATTTCGGCTTAGCAAAGTTCCTTGTTCAATCTATTGTGGATTCTCAACATTCGTCCAGCACGGCAGGAATTAAAGGATCCATAGGCTACATTCCTCCTGGTGAGTTGCCTACTTCTATTGTGTACTACTTATATATTATGCATTTAAATTAGTCTCTTACATATGCTTTATAACTTATATTATGTCGTTAATTGCCGCAACTCATTATATCACAGAGTATGGGATGGGTGGCGAAGCATCTCCGCTTGGGGACGTGTATAGCTATGGAGTTTTCCTTCTAGAATTGTTTACGGGCGTGAGCCCCATTGATGACAGGTTCAAAGATGGACTAAGCCTTCATAAGTACGTGGAGATGGCTTCTTCTGAACGAGTCCTCGACATCATGGATAATCGGTTACAATTGGCCGAGAAGGAAATAGCATGCTCGGTTATGGTGATGAATTGTGGGCTTCTTTGTTCGATAGAATCACAAATGGAAAGATTGGGGATGATTGAAGTTGTGAAAAGGTTAAATATAGCAAGAGAGGGGTATCTTCACTCTGATGCTTGATCAAAATTGGAATGAATTATTATATTTTCTATTTGGGTTAAGGTTTGTTGTGATTTTAATTTGTATTTTGCTAAATTTAGGGAGATAAACTAGGGTTTTATTTGTGTTGAGTTACACCTCTGGATCAGACACTCATCTATTATGCATTTCACTATTATTTCATCAATTTCTACGCATCTACAACTTGTATGCATAACATATTACACACTGATAATATATAAAATACACAAGGCTAAAACATTAATTTTAAAATTCAATGTTTTTGCTTATCATGTCCATTATTTCATATTATAAGGTTAGTACAACCAATAAAAATTGTGCAACACATTTGAATTCTTCAAAAGCTTTCCACCCAAAAGTTGACTAATTTTCAATTTTAGCTCTCGATATCCCAGAACTTGGATGATCCAACTTCATTTTCGCTCAAACACGCCAATTTTGAGCAATTAGAAAAATCCCTATACACCAATTCGCCAAGTTCATCCGAAAAAGAACTCGTTGCAATTCTACACCCATCTACAGCCATACCATATACGCCAGACACATCCATATCGCCATCTCGTACATGACAATTAAGTGTATTTACGAGATTGCCACTGGCAGAATCCCATATCTTAACATAATAGTCGTCAGGACCAGCCGTGATTATTTTATAAGGATCCGTGTGCAATAACGTGACTCTTCCATTCGATTCCAATTCTTTAATTGGGTTTGCTTTTTGCGTTAATTTACGCATGTCCCATAACAAAGTCCTATTTTATATCATCACAAATAGTATAATTAATTAATTATAATTTCATCATTCACATTTGCAAAGCAAATTTTTAACTTACTTGTCCTCTGCACCAGCACAGATATTAAATTTTGACGGCAAAATCTCAAAGGAGAATATTTCGGAGTCTTGGACAGGTACGGTGAAGGCCTTCTGCATGGTACGTAAATCAATTCCTGTTATGAAGGACCTAGTTGCAACATAACAAATTGTGTCGTGACATTTAAGTCCAACTGGATTCGTTTCATTAATGAATGTGGACCCCACACATGGTGACGAACTATACGCAGATGTATCCCAAACTCTTAACTAAAAAAATATGTGTATGAAATTAAAGTTATAATAATGAATAATTGGGTTTCAGATAAAAAGAAATTTGGGGTTATAATGAATAAATATACTTTAGAATCTTTGGAGATGCTTATCAAGAGCGAAGGTTTATGCCTGGAAGAAACATATAACAACAGTTAGAAGTTATATAACTACACATAATAAGGTACTAATATTTGATCTTAAAATCAAAGAGAGAAATTTCAAAAGGCCTTGTAATATTCAAAATTGCCAAAAAAAAAAAAAAAATGGTATTCTTAAGGAAATTGCAAAACAAAACCCTCCCATTAGATTACATGCATTAATTTCGAGTTGATTCTTCATCTAACTCGGACTGCACTTGACTCAGCGAGTTGGGTTGGAACTCACAATGAGTCCATTGACTCAGCTCGACTCGAGCATAGATTTAAATTTAATCATTGGTATACCCTTATTAATTGTTAGTACATATAAGCAAAAAATAGAAGACATAACTTGAATGTGTTTTAAATATTTATGTGCATATTGTACCGTATTTAAATAAATATTTGTATATTTTATACCCGACTTATAAAAATATTTAACTGCATATTACACCTGGAATAAATAAATTGGTTTAATAACATAAAATATATTGCTTATTCATTAATATTAATATCTTAGACATAAAAATATTCATATATAGACTATGGTTATTTGCAACACCAGACTTAAACAAATGTCTAGGTATCCTGATATAAATAATTTTATATTTTCTAAAATTAAATAACATAATATATTAAGACTAATTAATCAAAACCTTTGTACAATAAGCCTTAAATTATATTGTAAATAAACGATTTATTATGTTACGAACTCAAAGAGTTTTTTTTTATCGAGTTCTAAAATAACTTCACTATATTAGATATAGAGTCAAGTCAATATTTCGAGTTTCTGAAATACGATTTCAATGAAAATTTAACAAAATATAGAGGTTCTTTTTGCATTTCGTGAATAATTTAGTTCTTTTTGGCAAGTTAATATAGTCATAATGTATGTGCTCTTTTGCAAGTTTCATAAAAGAATGGATAAACAAAAGGGATAATACCAAGCAACGGAGAGGAAAGATAAGGGTTTTTCATGGCCATGGAAAGTAGCTAAAGAATGATTCTTGTGGTTTGAGCCAAGCGACCAAATTTTAACACTAGAATCCTCTCCTCCACTTGCGAGCAACTTGGACTCGTCAGAACCAAGTAATTTGTCAGCTAGTGCCGTCACTGGCCCCTTATGACCCTTAAAACACCGCTGAGACTTACCCTGCGTTCAAGACGGTTCGTTGGGGATAAGCATGATATTTTGATGTTTTGTAGGGGCTAAAGTAGAAAAAACTAAAAGTACCTTAAACCAGAGACGAACGGTTCTATCTTCACTTGAAGTGATTAATACATTCCTTGAACTTTTCGTCTCGTTTCGGGATAACCATGTATCTGATATAGGAATTAATCTGTGATCGATAAACCAGAAAAAGATAATTAATTACATAACAAAACAAAATATTAATGCAATAATCATTGTTAGAGATGCCTCATGTTTGTAATCCTAGATCCATGAGAGTCCAATCTCTTGTCTAGAGTTATTATTCCTGACGAAGAATTGCGCCCATACCAGTCCACATCTGACCCCTAAAGAGAGAAAGAGAAAGAGATTGGTGACTTAAATTGCATTTGATTCGTAATTATTTGTTTACCAATTATTCACGGACCTCAGAAGCCCATATATTCGAGCTATCCATGACTATTTGATTTTGAATCTTGGGATAATATGTTGAGAATAAAATGGATTTTGGATCCTCGAATTTCATCTGTTGTATTGCAGTTAACTTGTTCAAATATGAATCTCTAATCTCCGAGCCCCCAAGTGGCAATTGTTGATTGGGCCATCTTTCCCTGAATTCAATTACCAACATCAGGTTGTTCTAATTTTTTTTCCAATTTCAATCTCTATACACCCAATTACAAAAAATGGGAAGTGGTAAAATCTAAGGAAAATCGTTTTACTTGTAAAAGCGGGACCAGATGTAATCAGAATATGCAGCTGTGCGTAGTGATTTGCAAGTCATGGCGAGGCTGACAACATCACGGACGTCTAAGAAATCGGAACAGTGCGCAACCACGTCGGCTGAAAGCTCATCCAACGACTTCCCGCCGGCCGGCGGCACGTGCACCATGCTCACGGTGCACGGTGCTCGGTACTCCGGTAGAAAAGGCAGAAGACGAACGGGGTTCGTACGGCTCAGCGGAGAGGAATGTATCTTGGGCCGAGTTCTGTGTTATGTCAGTTTGTAATTTGTAAACCTTGGAATGGATCGGGTTGAACAGCTATCACTCGAAAATGATTTGTGTGATTTATTGTGTTGTTTTTTTTTTGTTTGATTTTTCAGTGGTTGAATTTTTCTTTTTTTTATGTTTTGTTCTTATTTTGGACAACTTGTGTGAATAAATTATGCGTGTTGTTGCGTTTTTTTTTTTTTTTAATTTCATGGTATGAGCTATTTTTTTTACTGTACTTCCATGGTGGAATTCTTTTCGTGGAAACAATATTTTTTTCTCGTCTCAATTTCAAAATTTATGTTATGCAATATTTGGCGATCCTTGCCCCCGTCCCGGCCATTGTTATTGTTTTGTGCAATATTTGGCGATCCCGGGTATTGTTATTGTTAATAAGTGTTTCTTTTTTCTCCTCTTAATAAGTGTTACTTTTCGTAATTTAGAATTGGGAATTTTACTGTAGTAACCGTGTTTGGAAAAAAAATTCACGAAATAACCAAATTTTGAACATAATTACCAAAATGTCTTTTGCGGGGTACCATTCAGCGTTTTTTTGCTGGGCGGGGAATGATTCAGCGCCTTTTCTTAATTACGCGCTGAACAGATAATTAAAAGGGGGGCGGGCTTTGAAACAGCGCCTAGTGAAAAGGCGGGCTTTGAAATAGCGCCATGGTGAAAAGGCGGAATTTGAAACTGCGCCTTTTATATACCAGATATTTAAAATAAAAAAAATTATTCCACTCCAAAATGTACCCGCCGAATTCTCCATTATTTAGTTACTACGTTCAATTATATTGATAATTAAGATATATAATTAAATATTCTGTAAAATTTATTCAAATTTATGAATTTGAATGAATATTAATTATGTATTAAGTTAACAGCTAACATGTAATGGTTATTATTTTAATTAAATATACGAATCGAAATTATCCAAATTTTATCATAACATTTCTATGTTATAATTAATATATTTAATTAAAATGATAACCAGTACATGTTAGCTGTTAACTTAATACGTAATTAATAATTGTTCGAATTCATAAATTTGAATAAATTTTACTGAATATTTAATTATATATCTTAATTATCAATATAATTGAACGTAATAACTATATAATGGAGAATTCGGAGGGTACATTTTCGAGGAAATTAATTTTTTTATTTTTAATATCTGACACGTGACACTGTTGAAAAAATATATAAAAAATTAAACCCCTCCAAAGTGTACACGCCGAATTCTCCATTATTTAGTTATTACGTTCAATTATATTGATAATTAAGATATATAATTAAATATTCAGTAAAATTTATTCAAATTTATGAATTCGAACAATTATTAATTATATATTAAGTTAACAGCCAACATGTACTCGTTATTATTTTAATTAAATACACTAATTAGGACATAGAGATGTTATTGTAAAATTTGGATAATTTCGATTCGTCTATTTATTTAAAATGATAACCAGTACATGTTAGCTGTTAACTTAATATATAATTAATAATTGTTTGAATTCATAAATTTGAATAAATTTTACTGAATATTTAATTATATATCTTAATTATCAATATAATTGAACGTAATAACTAAATAATGGAGAATTCGGCGTGTACACTTTGGAGGGGTTTAATTTTTTTTATATATTTTTTCAACAGTGCCACGTGTGTGTCAGATATTAAAAATAAAAAAATTAATTTCCTCCAAAATGTACCCGCCGAATTATCCATTATTTAGTTATTACGTTCAATTATATTGATAATTAAGAAATATAATTAAATATTCAGTAAAATTTATTCAAATTTAAGTATTCGAATAATTATTAAATATGTATTAAGTTAACAACCAACATGTACTAATAATTATTTTTATTAAATATACCAATTTAGTACATAGATAATGTTATGGTAAAATTCGGAAACAAATACCAAATTTTATCATAACATGATCTATGTTCTAAATTAGTATATTTAATTAAAACAATAACCAATATATTTTAGTTGTTAACTTAATACGTAATTAATAATTGTTCGAATTCATAAATTTGAATAAATTTTACTGAAGATTTAATTATATTTCTTAATTATCAACATAATTGAACGTAATAACTAAATAATGGATAATTCGGCGGGTACATTTTGGAGTAGAATAATTTTTTTTTTAGAGTAATTAAGAAAAGGCGCTGACCATTCCCCGCCCAGCAAAAAAACGCTGAATGATATCCCGCAAAAGACATTTTGGTAATTATGTTCAAAACTTGATTATTTCGTGAATTTTTTTTCCAAACACGATTACTATAGTAAAATTCCCTTTAGAATTCACAACTCGTATTTTATATGATGTTGCTATTTTGTATCTCATATTGGTATTTTCAATTATGTCAAAACCCTAGAAAAATAAAGTCCACATAGGGGCAAAACGAACACATCATGACAACCTCAAGCTCCGATAAACAGCATAATAAATATTTGCAGTGCAAATCGCAAATCAATAAACAACATGCCTCATGAATGGGTCACAACCAAACTTTCCAGAGACGTGGAACCCTGTAGAAACATCATAACAACATGGAACCCTGTAAAAAAAGATGGCAACGTGGAATCCTGTAAAAAAAATTAAAATTATTGTACAATTGGACTTAATTATATTAACTACTCTTTATCATGTTAAAAAAGAAAAATTAACCTGATGATAAACTGGCACCGAAAACTCCAGATGCAATATGTACTGCTAAATATACGTTAGATATGTGCCGTTCAGGATGGCAATACATGAAAATCCCGACGAAAGCTCGTACTCGTACGTAGAAATCCATATGTACCAAACTATGAACCTCTTGTACCGCTTGTTTCCTTTACTACCGATATGCAGTGCTTTTTTCTCTCGGACATTTTTTTAACTCATCTCGCAAGCAATGCAGCATGATTCTCTCTTATCAACATTTAACAATAATAGAGGGACATTTTTGTAATTTAGTCATAATGCAGGGGACTTTTTGAAAATTTCAATAATAACAGAGGGACATATGTATGTACGTATTGTTAGGATCGCTGCCGCAGACACACGCGCAAAAACAACACACGGGCACAAGTATTTTTATGTGAAAACCTCGAAGGAAAAAAATCACGGCCGCCGACGCTCAAACTATTTTACTATACTGGAGAAAGAGAGAATACAACTTGGTGGAATAAATAAAAACTCTAGCCTAGCTCTTCTATTTATAGATAAGTCCCAACCCATTACAAGGAAATAATACAAGGATATAATCACTGTCTTAATTATCATTAAAACATGACAATAAGAATAAACGGAGAACTTTCTTATTTCCTCAACAGATTTCTTTTCCAATTTCCAAGATCCTTGGGTCTCTAGAAGTCTCTATACCATAAAAATCTCCCACTTTGAGACTTCATCATCAATCTTCATTTCTCCCGTCCCGAGCGGGACTTTCTTGAACCCGGCGACAACTCCCACTGGCTCAAGTGACAAGCCCCACTGAGGCGACGCATAGCCTCAGTTTGTCGGTGGGGACTTCCTTGGTCAACATGTTTGCAGTGTTCTTGGCACCTTGGATCTTCTCTAACGACATGATCCCGTCATTCACAAGCTCTCAGATGTAGTGATACTTCAGTTGGATGTGTTTGGTCCTCGAGTGGAACATCGGATTCGTCGCGAGACATAAGGCACTTTGACTATCGATGTGAAGTGTCTTGTATCCTTGATCTTTCCCAATCTCCTTCAAAAAAAGTCAAGAGCCGTACCATCTCCTTTCCGGCCTCCGAGATTGCCACATACTCAGCCTCTGTTGTCAATAGCGACACACACTTCTGCAATCTCGACATCTAACTCACCGCCGTGCCTCCCATCGTGAAGATATAACCGGAAGTGCTATTCCGACTATCTACATCTCCTCCTAGGTCAGCATCTACAAAGCCTTGCAAACTCGTGCCACCTTTCTTGTAGCACAATGTCAAGCTTGCGGTACCCTTCAAGTATCTCGGTAGCCACTTAATCGCTTCCCAGTGCTCGATGTCGAGGTTCGCCATGAACCGGCTCACGACTCTCACTGCATGGGAAATGTCGGGTCTCGTGCACACCATGACGTACATTAGGCTACCCACTGTCGATGAATACGGCACGTTCTCCATCCTCTTCTTCTCCTCCGTCGTTTTCGGTGACTGTGCCTTGGAGAGTTTGAAATGTGCGCCGAGTGGGCTACTTCTCGGCTTGGCGTCATCTACTCGGAATCGCTCCATCACCTTCTTAATGTACTTCTCTTGCGACACTGTGAAGTACCCAAGGATTTGGCTCGCCTCTCCTAAATCCTTCATTTCAAATCCTCTCGACAACTCCCTCTTGAGCTTGTCGATCTTCCTCATGTTCGCACTTGCAATGAGCATATCATCAACATACAAAAGCTCGGTGTCACCCCTGCGGAAACCACGACCACACACGAACTTGTCTAACTTCTTATACCACTACCTTGGAGCCTGCTTCAAACCGTACAGACTTTTCCTAAGCATGCACACAAGATCCTCCTTTCCCGGAATCTCGAAACCTTCAGGTTGCACCATGTAGATGTCCTCCTCCAAATCGCCATGAAGGAACGCCGTCTTGACATCCATTTGCTCGAGGTGCAAATCCTCCGCTGCTACAATACTTAACACCGTGTGAATAGTCGTCAGCTCCACCACCGGCGAGAATACCTCCTTATAGTCGATTTCCTTCTTCTGAAGAAACCCTTTAACTACCGACCTCGCCTTATATCTCTTGCTGCCATATGACTCATCCTTCACTCGGTAGACCCATTTGTCTTGCAGCGCCTTCTTGCCATCTGGCAACCGGGTCATTTCCCTAGTATTGTTCTTCCGAAGAGACTCGATCTCCTCTTTCATCGCGCGCTCCCACTTTACCGAATCACCTCCCTCTACCGCCTCCCAA
This sequence comes from Luzula sylvatica, assembly GCA_946800325.1. NCBI lineage: Eukaryota > Viridiplantae > Streptophyta > Magnoliopsida > Poales > Juncaceae > Luzula > Luzula sylvatica. Next base: position 49,925,527 of record OX326961.1, read on the forward strand.
TAGCCTTCTGGTTCACCCGCATCGGTTAGCAGCAAATGATGGAGTGTTGGTGAGTAACGGTCTGGTGGGTTAATTCTCCGGCTTGATCGTCTCATAGTCGGAGTTTCTGGGATTTCCTCTTGCGCGATTTCAGGCACGTTTTCATCCCCATTTTTCGTCACATCCTGGACCCGAAAACTTGTCTTCCACGGGATCGCTCGACTCGTCATTGCTCGTTATTTGATGGACATTCTCCTCCGGTTTCGATTCGCCTCCGGAACCAAACCTGTTCTTGTAGAGTTCATCTTCATTAAAGGTTGTGTCTCTCGACCGAATTATTTTTCGACCTTCCTCGATCCAAAATCGATAAACGAAAAAATTCGATATGTAAACAATAAACACACATCTTTGGGCCTTCGCGTCTAGTTTGTCCCTCTTCTCTGCATCAATATGGACATACGAGATGCTCCCAAAAATTCGCAAATGACCAAGAGAAATATTTTTACATCTCCATTTCTCTTCATGTAGCTCGAGGTTGAGGGATTTCATCGGAGTACGGTTGATAAGGTATGTGGACGTGCTAACTGCATCTGCCCAGAACATCTTCGGCAATCCCGCGTGTAATCGCATCGCTCTTGCCCGTTCATTCAGAGTCTGATTCATGCGTTATGCCACCCCTTTCTGCTGAGGTTGATTTGGAACCTCCCGAATCTGCTTGATTCCTTGTTCCAACATTTACAGAACTCGATTCCACCTTCTCCTTTCTCGTGGCTTTGCAGTCCCGCTCCACGTGACCTTTCTTGCCACAATTTCAGCACTCCAACTCGCCACGTGGTCTTGACTTGCTGCGTCCTCTCGACTTGGCTCGCCCGCGGTTGTTGCTTCTCTGACCTTCACCGCCCCGACTCCCTAAATTCAACGCCGAACCCGAGGAACTCGAGGCTTCGCTCTGCTCCTTTCTCCGAATGTCGTCATTCAAGATATTGTCTCGCACTTTCTCAAAAGTTAGATCCTCCTTAATGCTGATAACGTCTACCGTTGTCGTCCAAGTCTCCGGGAGAGATGACAGTAATATGAGTGCCTTCATCTCATCACCAAGGTTAAATTTGAAAGAGTCCAATTGGTTTGAAATAACCTGAAAAGCATTTAGATGCTCCGCAACAGACCCACCCTCCGTTATTCGCAGATTGAAAAGACGACGCACCAGGTGCAACTTATTTAGCGAAGATGGTTTCTCGTACATGTTGGACATCGCCTTCATGACCCCAAAAGCCGTCGTCTCCTTCGCTACGTTGAACACCACGTTCTTGGCTAGCGATAATTGGATATAGCTTAGCACCTTGCGGTTTATCTTCTTCCACTTGTCTTCGTCCGTGATACTTTTCGGCCTTGTCTCGAATAGCGCCTCTTCTAGATCCTTCTGGCATAGCAATGTTTCTACTTGCATCTTCTAGTAACCGAAGTCTCGCCCATCGAACCGGCATACCGAAACCTTGTTCTCGTCCATCTCTTGTCTGCTCGAACCTTAACCGTTGCTCTGATACCACTTTGTTAGGATCGTTGTCGCAGACACAAACACAAGAACAACACACATACACAAGTATTTTTACGTGAAAACCCCGAAGGGAAAAAACCACGGCCGCCGGCTCTGAAACTATTTTACTATACTGGAGAAAGAGAGAATACAACTTGGTGGAATGAATGAAAACTCTAGTCTAGCCCCTCTATTTATAGCTAAGTCACAATCCAATACAAGGAAATAATACAAGAAAATAATCACTACCTTAATTACCATTAATACATGGCAATAAGAATATACGAAGAACTTTCTTATCTCCTCAACAGATTTCTTTTCCAATTTCCAGGATCCTCGGGTCTCTAGAAGTCTTCCATACCATAACGTGTGTGTGTGTGTGTGTGTGTGTGCGCGCGCGTGCGCGGGGGGTGGTGGGGTGGAGGGGGGGTGTTGGTGTGTGTGTGTGGGGGGGGGTGTGGAGGGCAGGGGGGTGTTGGTGTGTGTGTGGGGGGGAGGGGGGGTGTGCGTGTGTACGTGTGTACGTGTGTGCATGTGTGTGTGTGTGTGTGCGTGTGCGTGTGTGTATGCGTGTGTGTATGCGTGTGCGTGTGCGCGCGCACGTGTGTGTGGGGGGGTGTGCGTGCGTGTGGGTGTGTGTGTGTGTGTGTGTGTGTGTGTGCGCGCGTGCGTGTGCGCGTGTGTGCGTGTGCGCGTGCGTGTGTGTATGTGTGTGTGTGTGCGTGTGTGCGCGCGTGCGTGTGCGCGTGTGTGCGTGTGCGCGTGCGTGTGTGTATGTGTGTGTGTGTGCGTGTGTGCGTGTGTGCGTGCACGTGTGTGCGCGTGCGCGCGTGTGTGTGGGGGTGTGGGTGTGTGTGCGTGTGTTTGGGTGTGTGTGTGTGTGTGTGTGTGTGTGTGTGTGCGCGCGCGCGCGCGTGTGCGTGCGTGCGTGCGCGTGCGTGTGCGTGCGTGTGCGTGCGTGTGTGTGCGTGTACGTGTGTGCGTGTGCGCGTATGTGCGCGCGCGTGTGTGTGTGTGCGCTCGCGCGTGTGTGCGTGTGGGTTTGTGTGCGTGCGTGCGTGTGTGTGTGCGTGTGTACGCATGTGGGTGGGTGCGCGCGCGCGGTGTGTGTGTGTGTGCGTGTGTGCGTGTGTGCACGCGTGCGCACGTGTGCGCGTGTGCGTGTGTGTGTTTGAGTGCGCGTCTACGTACGTACGTAGGTAGGTACGTACTAGGTACGTACGTACTATCAAATTCTTGGATTTTTATTTTCATTTTATAACCTCAAAAATCATTTATTAAGACATCATTTATTTTCACTCGGAATTTATTGGTGATTCATTTGTTTCGCAACCCTTTTTTTTGAGATTTCATTTACATTTCTCTCTTACCTATCGACTGATCATATTATTACAATCATTCATTCTTTACTTTTCATTCTTAAAAATCAAATTAGTTCTGTGAAATAATATTTGAAAATATTTTGAATCGAGGCCACCTTTCCTTGTGAACGATAACATTTTTCTTGCCACTTTACTAGTTACAATTTATTCAAGTATTAGGAAATTACAAATATTATTTTGACATTCGTAGATTAGAAACTCATATCATTCATTTAAAAAATGACCTATTATACGAGTCATCATCATGCGAATGTACATATCATCAACATACTCATTCTCGATCATCCAAAAATTATCAAATTGTTGTTCGAGCCCCATTAATTTTGTTCTCTTCATTTGATTATTTCATTCAGACAACATCTGATTGATGTGGTACAACCGTCCGTGATAGCGGAAAGTGACCCAATCGTATTAGTAAGAATTAAATTGTAGGCATACATGTCTAGAGTCATGTCTGTCTCGGTGGCGTGTGACACAATTTTGTTGTATCATTTGTTTCGGAGTCGATATCACTACGACATCGTATCCGTGTTACCCCATCGTTCTCAATCCTTGGAGACTAAATACATTTTACATGCATTTCATCCAAAGGTTTCAATTCTTACCATTGAGTTTATCGGGGTAACTGATTTGCATTCTATTATTAGCGGTTAGGTCCATTGATCAAATACAAGTAGTCAATTACACAAAGAGACATTTAGTATTCCTGCTCTGATGTCGATTGTTGCTTAATCTAGGCCTAGAGGTGTGAATAGGTAATCATAAGGTCAAGCTTTTGCGCTAATAGGTATATTTGCGAAAGCCTATATAATTTAAAGTAAAGAAAGAGAAAATCGCAATTGCTAACACAAGATGTTTATTACGAAGTTCGGTAGGTGATTTCTTTGTAGGTTTAACTCAATGTTTACTTGCTCAATCGACCGACTCGTATCTACCTCTCCGGGGATGCCTTGCGCCGTTTAGGCTCTCTATTGAATTTCCCGAATCAACGATCACACGATTTTCCTAAATCGATTTACACGTTTATATCGATCTATGACGGATCTACAATTAAGAACTAGCCTATTACAATCTACAAATCGCTCTCTACGTAATCTGTCACACGAGTTGGGAATCGTTTGTAGAAAGGATTAGAAAGATCTAATCTAGATCAAGGTATTGATTTAGAGGAATTAAGCTCAAGATCTCTAGGCTTGTTTTTCTCTCTATAATATTGTGTGAATGATTTTATGGAAGAGTAACAGAGAGAAACGAGGGATGAATTCCATTTATAGAACACATGGTCCGCTCAAATTACACAATATTTATGTACATTCCGTTCGACTGAATATGCCTTATGTTCGAAGGGAATATGCCTTATGTTCGAACGAAATGCAAGTCAAACTAGCCGTTACAAACAAATAATTTGAAACGTGTCACTTTCGTTCGAATGCAACTGTACCGGGGTTCCGTTCGAACTCAAGTTGAACTGTATTCAACTTGACTTTGCCCTCATACTTCCATTCGAACCTTGAACGTTCCGTTCAATGGAGTATGAGGTTTCGTTCGAATGGATTGGTGATAATTCTGTACGAACGGAGCATTTGTTGATTTTGATTTGCAAACTCAACTATGGGATAGGTTGGCTTCCGTTCGAACGCAAGGTATATTCCGTTCGAATGGAAGAAGTTATGTTTCCAGACTTTACAACTTTTCGTTTTTCACGTTTCGAACATATCAATTATTCTAGATTGAGCCTAATAATCTAAATTGAGTCTAGGAGTGCATATAGGCTGATTTTTGTGAGTGTATGATATCCCAACTCGCGAAAGTCTTCAACGTCTTGATTCTTCACTTGAACGAATACTTCCGACTTTATTTTTGACCATCGTCTTGATTCTTCAACATCTTGAATCTTCATTAGTAGTCTTCGATGTCTTGCCTCTTGTTCAACTTACTCACATTTGCATATGTGAGTATGTGTCTTCTTTTGATCTCGTTTACGGGCCATACTTATATCTTATGTTCTACCAATGACACTTAGCAAATTGATTAGTAGTATAGAAATTATTTTTAGATAATCAAATCGAAAATTTGAACCAATAGAAGCACCACAAAGATTACGACATAATACCAAGCGAGGAGCGCATACAAGACTTGCATACAAACCCCGAAAAACCTTGAAAAATGACGTGAAGAAATTCGTACAAGATTTGAAGACCCACACGATCACAAATCACTTATTTAGGACTCTAGAACCTAGCGTCCCGGTGCTATTATGAAAAATCCGGGTTTTGTGTAATCGCATCCAGACTCTACAACCTAGCGTCGGAACACTATATAAAAATTTTGTGGCCCAAAGGGCAATCTCATCCCACTCTACAGGAGAGCGTCTAGGGACGCTCCTTCCTCCATGGGGGGAGCGGGTTTGGTCCGGTGGTCATTGGACCAAATCTTATTCATGCAATTTGTTAACCGTCTGATCTCATCATCAAAATAAGATCGTGATAAAATCATTTACTCTTTGTCTAATCTTTTTCTCTCCGTTAGTCACTGGATACGTTAGTCATTAGTCAAAAATAGAAGCAAAATCTCTCATTTTTCTCTCTCGTGAAAACGAATGGAAGCAGAATCTCCTTTCTCTATCTCGTGAAACAATTCAAGCAAAATCTCTCCTTCACTGTCTATCTCTCTCTACTTCGATGGGGCACAAGAAGCGAACCCAATTGCAGTCACCGATCTCGCCCACGGCGGTGCCAGCGGCGACGACACTGTTGGCGATCGTCTGATACGTGAAAAGTCTTTGAATGCACTTTGGCGGGGGAATCATAAGAAGCCTCTTCGTCTGATGCGTGAAGCCCTAACGAAGCATAATGATTCGGTTCTGCTACATAGGGAATCATACGATGTCTCTTACTGTTGAGAATTTGGTCTTAATTTTATTTGATAACCACTCTTGAGTCCCGAGACTCGGATTTAATAAGGTGAGTTTGAATTTTGGGTTAGATTTTTGCAATTCTGGTGAAATTTCAATTAAGACAAATTTCTTGTACTTCAATTTGGTATGATTTATTCAAATTCGATTGTTTGAGAGTAAAATGAAACAAATAAAATTAAAAATCCTCTTATATCTCATAAATATGTTTATTCTATTATATAGGTAAAATCTAAACTTAGCAACCTAGATCAGAAATACAAGATAGCCTCTATTTCGACCTGGATGAAAATCCTAGGCGGCACGGACAACAAATATCGCCTAATTCCAGTCCGCGGATTCAACAATCCAATGGAACTTCTCTTAATATCGGGTCCCACTCCACCTCCACCTCGCAGAAATAACGAAATAAAAAAGCCTGATCGAAAACCCCTGAAAAAAGGAGAAAAGAGATAGAGGTGCGCGTCGCTGCCGCAAGACTTCTCCAATTAGTTAGTAACTTTTTTGGGGATAATTAGTTTGTGTACCGGTTCTATTGCAGGAAATTAATGCAAATCGGTATTTTCAGGTCGGTTCTACTTATTTTTCTTCTTTCTAAAGTTAAAATCAAGTTTTATTTGTTGAATTTTGTTTAATGTTTTGTTTTTCTAAAACAGTGGTCAATTATTTAATTTTTTTTTCAGTTCCGACGCTCATGGAGATCTCCGATATTGAATGTGCAATTATGGTTGAATGAATTTGTTTGTAGTACAGTGTGTATTATATGTAGATACAAATGGATTTGTTTGTTTAAATGAAATTTTAATTTTATGATTGTGATTTTGTTTGTAATTAGTGTAAACTTTTTTATTTTGTATATGATATATGGTTGCAATTTTGTCATCCAAAATTGGATGATACGATCTTGTAATTTAATTTGTAATTTATAATCATTTAAAAAGTGGATGATGCGATTTTGTAATTTACAAGCATCGAGTTGTTATCTGTGATGAATATATATCTGACTCATAATTTTGTTCATCAATCTAATTAAAAAAAAATTATGTGCATATATGTAGGTAACAAAATTTGTTCACAATTAATTTGATCACCGATACAAGTTTGTTCAAAAAAACACTTATATAAAAGTCAGAATTTTGTAAAGCATTTCGTCGAACAATTTACATACCAAAGCCATGAAGAGTATTGGAAGAGAATGAAAGGGAGATATGTTCATCATTTATAAAAATAAGGTTGGACGATAAAGCCGAGGAAGAAGAATCCATGGCAGAGCCATTTCTCGACATCGTCGCTATTGAGAAGAATTAGCGGGGCTGAGAAAATTGAGGAGAAAAGAGAGGTAAAGTGAGAGCCGTCGAAACAACCAATAGCAGAGAAGAAGATGGAACGAGAGAGACCAGGAGGAACTACAGAACAAAGCAACATCTCCATATCTTGAAATACTTGCCGTATCCAATGTCGGTATTGATAGAAACATAGGTTTCTTTCTGTTTCCATTGTTTCACGAAAAAGGAGAAGGAGAATATTTTCCTTCTGTTTTTATTTTTGACTAACGGAGACTAGACAAACAGAAGTTAAATGGCATCTCATCGACATCTATCTTGATGAGATCGGACGGCTCCCAGTGTGCATGGTCATGATCTGGACCAATGCCCATCGGGCCAGATCCTCTCCCCTCCATGGGGGCGTAATTTTAGGCAGAATTAAGGGAATCATGGCTGGTGGCTTCTCCTCTCCATGAGATTAGCATCAATAAATCAAATATCATATGTGAATATCAGTCATGGAGAGGAAAAAGAAGGCGATTCTGCAGGCGACACGGACGACGACAACAAGAGGTGCTTTCAACAGGAGAAAGCGAGAGACTGAAGGGAACCAATGGAGGGCAAAGAGGAAGGAAGTGGACGTGGGAAATGGATGGAAGCAAATACAGTATGTACGTCCCACTTCCCCCTGCTATAAGGCATACACTCCATACAAAACTCAAACAAGAAATTACAAAACCAAACCTCTCTTCTCTCACAACCAAAAGAAGAACATGCAAACAAGATTTGTAAGAGGAGGTCAACAATGGAGGCAGGTCGGACAGAGCTCTGGCAAGCCACACTCTCCGGAGTCTCCACTCAACTCCACCCCGCTGGTGCGTCCAATCTTTCCACCCGATCCAGACCACCATTCATGGAAGGGCTTCTGCCTCAGATGCGTCAGGTATGGCCATGACTCTCAATCTTGCAGACGTCCTAAAGCTTGTGCCTACTGCTATCGAAATGGACACCTCTATGCAAATTTCTCTGTGCGAATCGAAAACCAAGCATCCATAAATGCAATGCAACCTAGAGGAAAACCAGCGAAGGATTTAATGCCAGCAAGTAGAAGAAAAAAGGCTTTCGTCTACATAAAAGAAAGTGTAAACCACCAAAATGAGGTTAGGGAGCTAAACAAAGCGGTGATAATTGACGGTAAGTGTCTCGACGATCACGACCTCAACACAATGAGGATTCTGGTACAAAAATGTAGAAAATGGCACCGACCTTTCGAGCTTGTTTTTTGGACAGATAAGAAATATCTGCTCAAATTACCTGAAGGAATCGACAGGAAAGATTTCCTACAATTCAACACTGAGCCACTAAAAAGAATCGGCTTTGTATGCTACCCATGGACGGTTGCGGTGGGTGCCCGGATTATCTACTACAATCACCTGGTCTGGATAGAGTTGTGCAACCTCCCCCCGCAATGTTGGTGCCCAGGGGAAATTGAAAACATTGCAAATTCCTTCGGGGTCCTAATTGACCACGAACCGTTAATCAAGGTAGAATCAATGGCCTCACTCTCAATTGTGGTGGCGTCTCACACCCTCGAGTGGATCCCGGATGAGGTGGGGGTTCTGGTAGATGGACACATACGTGACATTGCAATTAATCCCATCTCTGTCCTCGATGAGAGGCATTATGTCCATAGGCCACCGGACACCACCCCATCTGACCTACGGTTCCAAAAAACCTACGTAGCAAGGTTTATCGACAAACCGGAAATCATAATACCGGACTCAGAATCCTCATCGGCACCGAGAATGCTGGTGGACTGCTTCAATTCGGGTATAAATGATTCCATTAATTCTTCAGAGAAAAATCCGGCGACGAAAACAGAAAACGATTTGAATACACCATCGTGGAAGAGTATTCTACTCCGACTATGGGCGCTGGCTCTGCCATCGGTCGAAAAAGACAACCTCGCCCCTATCATCTTCGCGACGAACCTCTCCAACAAGGAAAACAGAGCAATGAACGAGCGACTACAAGATCTCACAACTCTGGCCCCACCGGAGGCGGAGATAGAAAGAACCGATGAGGCGACGCAAACCGACGGTGCAGCCATTCTAGTCAGCGGGACACCTAGGGGTCGCCTAGTTCTGACAGATGAGGCAATGGAGATCGTACGGAGGATGAACGCATCGAGATGTAAAGATGTAGGTGGATAGAGTCAGCAGAATTTGACAGGGGACATTCCCGTCAACCCAGTGCAGAGTACAGGAGAGTACATGCAAGGAGAGCAATAGAGCAAGACATTAATGAGGAAGAGAGAGGCTTTAATGGCGAGATAACTCCACCTCGAGCAATACACCTGATAGGACAAGCCAAATACACGCAAGAGCAAAAAAGAAAAAAGCTAGGCGTGCATGATGAATACTCCCACGACCAAGCAAGTCCTGACAAAGGTGTATCTAATGCTCTAATAATTTTTGAAAGCCCACTGCTAAATAATGGGCCGAGTAAACAACCTGAGGTAAATATATGTCCAAAAAAAACTTTATTTATCTCAAAGAAAATAAGGAAATCCACAAGAAAAAAAACTCAAACAAAATTTCTAAATGGATCAGTAGCAATAACCCCAATAAAAAAGACTAGAACCACAAAAGCAACAAAGCTCAAAATTAATCCAAATGAGTATATCAAAGCATTGCAAACAGAGGCCCTTAACCCGAAGGGGTTAAGTGAGGACCTAATTAAGCAAGTAAGATCAATTTGTGGTTTAAAATCACAAACCGATCTTACTGCCATTCCTGTCAAAGCACGATCTTTAAATAAGGGCCCGTTCCTGTTAAAAGCAAACTTCCTAGCATCAAGGCCATGGGCCAACATGCGAAAATTAAAAGTTGCAAGAAAATGCAACTCAGATTTGGGCCAACAAGAAACAAAGGTTTCTGGGCCACATAAATTACAAAATGTGATTTTAAAACGATCAAACAGTGATCAAGCAATTATGCAGTTATCTCCCTTTAACAAAATACACCTCGCAACAAATATTAATCATCCAGATAATCTCGCAAAACAAGATGTTGAAGATAGATACATAGACTTGGTTGATTATCGGGATGAGGAGGACGTCTATGGACGTGCAGAAACATGACTGAGATCAGTCATTGCAAAAAAGCCAGCCAATAGGGCATCTATTTTATCTTTAATATAATGCGTCTAAAATTATTTAATTTCCTCGCGATTTTATTCTGGAATGTACGGGGTCTAGGAAGTAACAAAAAGTGTGAAATTGTGAAAGACACCGCGAGAGATGCGGGTTGTAATATCTTTTGTATGCAAGAAACAAAACTCGAAAAAATTTCCTTTTTTGATATGAAAAAGATATGTCCTCCTCACATAAATGCTTTCGCGACCATCAATGCAATAAATTCCCGTGGAGGAGTTTTGACGGCATGGTCCGACGATTTTGTACTACAAGATAGCAAAATATTAACCTTCTCATTATCCACCACACTAGTACTATCTAGTGGCTTCACTTTCATTTTGACAAATGTATATGGGCCTACATCTCAAAACGAAAAAATTCTCTTTTTAGAGGAACTTAAAACGATTAATCCAAACAATTATCCATGGATAATAGTAGGTGACTTTAACTTAATACGACAAGCAAACGAAACAACCGTAGACGGCCACTTGACAACACACATCATGGCATTCAATGAATTCATAGATGAGGAAAATCTGATGGAAGTGGCACTATCAAATAGGGACTTTACTTGGTCAAATAAGAGACCGGTTCCGACCTTTTCGAAATTAGATAGGGCTCTAATATCGCAACACTTCCTCACACTGAATACCATCCCGGAAACAAAAGAACTACCGGCGATTACCTCGGACCACGTCCCACTAAGACTATCCATCTCGGTCCCTAAATTAACGAGAACTAGACAAATCAAGCTAGAAAGAGCCTGGTTACTTAACAAGGAGGCCAAGCTATCCTTCATCAAAGGTTGGCAAGATGCCCCCTGCAATGAAATCTCTGCCAAAAGATTTATTGTGAAATTAACAAAGGCAGCTAGGGCTATAGCTGATTGGGCCGATACTACGGCCCCAAATGTTGATAAGGAACTTGAACTATGCAAAAAGAGTATTCAAACTATGGATATAGTAGAGGAGAACAGACTACTCTTACCCGAAGAATTCAAATTCAGAATTGATCTTAAAACGAAAGCTCAGGACCTAGCAATTCAATCCGAGATGAAATGGCAGCAAAGATGCTCGGCCAAGTGGATTAAATTCGGAGACCAAAACAATGCGTATTTCCATACACTAGCAACGGCAAGAAGAAATAGAAATTTTATTTCGTCCATAATGGATGATAACAGTCTAATTGATGAACCAATAATGATCCTAAATAAATTATATGAACACTTCAAAAGCTCTTTTGGAACAATCTCCCCTCTCGTTGTGGCTGACTTAAATATCTTATTCGGAGAATCGACACAAACACCCGAACTAAATAATCTAGTGCAACCTTTTGGTGAACTTGAAATCTCGACAACACTAGCAAAAATAAAGAAAAGAAAATCCTCGGGACCGGATGGCCTTCCTGTGGAATACCTACAAGTACTTTGGAACCATCTTAAAGAAGATCTCCTAATACTAATAAATGATTTTCAAGAAAATAAACTCGATTTATGGAGAATAAATCAAGCGATCATAACCCTAGTACCAAAGATAGTGGGGGCGACCAAAATCGACGAATATAGACCGATTAGTGTAATAAATGCGCCGATAAAATTAATAACCAAAATAATGGCAACGAGGTTGCAACCGTTATTACAGACACTAGTGCACAAAAACCAAACGGCTTTCATCAAGGGCCGATCAACGACGGATTCTTTACTAGTGGCAAGAGAGCTTGTTCATTTTTACAAAACAAATAGAATACCGGCCATAATGATTAAGCTGGATATTAAAAAGGCTTTCGATAACGTATCTTGGGCATTTCTTATGGATTTATTGAAAATAAAGGGATTTCCGACAAAGTGGATCCAATGGGTAAAAAATCTCTTGATCTCATCATCCTCCTCAATAAAAGTTAACGGGGAACTTTCCCCATATTTCTTCCATCAAAGAGGCCTACGACAAGGAGACCCGCTTTCGTAGTAGATACACTCCAACAAATAATGACCAAGATATCTCCCCTTCTAATAAATTCCTCCACGATAAATACACAAATTCTCCAATACGCGGATGACACCCTTCTCTTCGTAGAAGCACACCCGAGCAACCTAAAAATTATCTCGGAATCGATAGACATATTCACTAGCCTAACAGGTCTTAGTGTCAATTGGGAAAAAACAAGCTTCTCAACACTAAATATCCCAACCGATCTAGAAGGGATCATATCGACAATTGTTAGATGTAACAAAAAAGACTTTCCACTACAATATCTCGGTACACCCCTAACGATTAGGAAACCCAAAAGAATTGTGTTCCTACCGCTAATAAAGAAAATACGAGATAAGGTGGCTACATGGAAAGCCAGGCTCCTATCAATTGGAGGGAGACTGACTTTGATCCAAACAACGCTAGCATCAATACCGACGTATTGGATGCAAACTATTCAACTACCAATATGGGTAGTAAAAGAAATAAATAAGGTCCTACGAGCCTTTCTATGGAAAGGAAATGACAAATGTAATGCGGGAAATTGCCTAATTAATTGGACGAAGGTGTGCATGCCAAAAAAATTCGGAGGATTATCGATCCCCAATATAAAAGAAAAAAACAAAGCGTTGCTTCTAAAGTGTCTATGGAATTTAGATAACAAGAAAGAGGAAATATGGTGCAAAAGTCTACTAGCTCTTTACGACATAGAGGACACATACCATCTTGAAAACTTTCCTACACAAAAACTCTCCTTCTTCCTACAACAACTACGGACCTTGATCCCAATCTATAGGATGTCGACAACCGATCCGGGTTATGCTTTACCCATGTGATGGAAATGGTCCCCCGATGGAGAATTCACGTCCAAAAGTGCATACAATTTCTTGATAAATCCGGGAATAGTATCACCCTCGCAAGAAAAACTATGGGCCCTTAAAATACCGCCAAAGATAAAAGTGTTTTTATGGTTGTCTTTCGAAGGAAGACTCAACGCTTGTGATGTTTTGTTGAAAAAAGGGTGGCCAAATGGGACGACGTGCAAACTATGCTCGGCAACGGATGAAACGACTACACATCTTTTATCAAGTTGCACCTACACAAAGGCCGTGTGGAGAAATATTGAGAGACGGACCCTAGTGGCTGCACGTTTCGAAGAACGACAAGATCTATTCAAAACATGGCAATACAACAGACGCAAATTAACCGGAACGAATAGACTAGATTGGGATCTAATCTGGGCGTCAACATCGTGGAATATTTGGAAGGAGCGTAATGCGAGAATCTTCGGGACAAGTACAAAAAACCCGGCATACGTGGCCGAGATAGCAATAAACGAAGCCGCTCTATGGAGGAAAGCAAACCCGACGTCGAGGAAAACACGACTCTCTGACATCGACTAAACTTAGTTTTTATATGTATAAATTGTATAGTTTTGTACTTTTTTTTCTTTTCATTTATAAAAAACGTGAATACCATTGGTATTCCTTCAAAAAAAAAAAAATTAATAAATCAAATATCCTAAATAAGTGAGATTAGAGAAAAAAAAACCTTAAATTGAGTTTTCATATTTGGTCTTGTGGTTTCGACTATTGGTTCTCTACTCCTTTGCTCTGCTACACATATTATCAAAGTGGCTTCGATCGATGATTCTCGATGTTGATATGGTAATTCTCAGATCTGAGTTTGTCGACAAGATTTTCTCTCGTTTTTACTTGTCAATTCCGATTCTCTTCTCATCACCAGGTTCAGTTCTCTTCTCACAGTCCTCGTTTGAGGGTTTCGAGATCCTCCTCTCTATCGCCGTTCTTTGAATTCTCGTTTTCTTTCTTGCTTTCTCTATTTTTCGCTTACTTTTTCCCCTATCTCTTCTTTGACAGGATTTTGTTTTGGGATTTGATATGTGTATTTTTAAAAGAAAAGGGTCTAGGTGATGTGGCACACAAAAAATAGCCACATCATATTCGAGAAAATAAGTGGGAAAAATAAGTATGATTCTTATCATTGCTGAAAAATTATATTGTCTGATCATTTTTTATTATAATGAATTGAAGTGATGTTCTTGTAAATAATTTTCACAATTTATAAAATAGACCGAATATTGCTTTCGTATTCCTTTAAAAAAAATGAATTTAAGTAATGTTAATTTTACATATTTTTTCAATTTAAAATTTTTTATATAAAAAAATAGATAATTATACCATGCTCCCCTCAAATTCCTCCCAACATTCTATATATCACCAATTAACAATTAATTAACATGTTAATTACTAACAATATATTTCATTAAAAATTAATTGATATTAATTAAAAATTATTAATTTGTACGTATTTTAATTATATATCAATTAATCGTTAATGAAAAATATTTTTATTAATTTCATGCTAATTAAATATTAATTGTTAATTCATGATATAAATTAACAGTTAAAAGATTCATCTCCCCATCAAAAGATTCTCCCGCCTTATTATATCAAAATAATTCACCTTATAATCCTGTAAACTCGTATACCGAGTCATTCAGAACGAACATTCCTACCTGATAGCACTCGCCCCACAATTATATCCATTAAAAGACCTACAGAAGGATAAACTTTCGTGGCGCGCAAGTCCTTAATTCTTTGACTCTGTCCAACCCACTCGTCACGTTTGAACCTCAAATCCAGCGTTAATTTATTAACAAGATATTCTATTCCATTTAGCACCCTCCACGTATCTCTCACAATTTATATTATATTCTTCATCCACCATCCATGACTGCTCTATCTGATCTCAACCGTTGATTTTAAAGCGTGCGTTAATTGGTAGATACAGAGTCAATTGTACACATATATGGTCACGCCTGGTGTTTACTATAGTTATAAGTAATTGGTTAGCAAGATATATAATATTCATACACCGGGTCCATTGTAGTATTTAAGGAGTCTGCGTTACTGTGATGGGGATTCCAGCTTCGATATATTCCGTTCCGTTCCGAAAAAGATTCTAAAAGGCAAAACCCTGCTCTAAAACCTCGGAGGAAGGAAAATCTTTCTGATCGGAGATTCACCGGCGGCGGCGGAGATGGCTGATCTAGAGTTGTTCTTGTCCATCGGACTGGACAAGAGAACTGCTGAGAACGCTCTCGTCAACCAGAAAGTCACTTCTAATCTTATCGGTGTGATCAAAGAGGTATATTTGGAACAATTACTTTCTGATTTGAATTTTGCATAATTCCTCTGATTTGGACAGTGTTTGCTTGGATTTTACTAGAATAAGGCATAAATTGGTCCATTTTCCAGTCAAACATGAAAAACAATATATAAATTGTGAGTATTAATAAGCCCCAAATTAGTCGATTTGATTCACTGAATTCAGTCGATTTCTATTGCAAGACTATTCAATATATCTATCAATTTCTCATTTGATAATTTACTATACTGAATTTATTTTTCAGTATCATTTTATAATATTTCAAATTCTCTGTTTTTTTTATTCTTTTTCTTTACTAGGCTGGTATAAATGGATGCAGCAAAACCATCGGTAACCTTCTCTACATGGTAATTTCATTTCTAAAATAACTAAATAAACTTCTTTTATAGCTAAATTAATTTCTAAAATTCTAATGCTTTTCACGTACGAGATAGGTTGCGACCAAGTTCCCAACAAATGCACTTTTGCACCGTCCTGTTTTAATCAATTATATCGTCTCATCAAAGGTACTTTCTAAATTCATAAATAATATTTGTACACAATAATTTCAAAAACTAAAATATTAATTATATAATTTCATTTTGCTTTTTTTTAGATTAAAAACACTGCACAGCTAGATGCGGCTTTATCCTATCTCTCTACTATTGGTCCCGAAACTTTAGACTTGAAATTCTTTGAAGAGGCTTGTGGTGTTGGTACACTTTATTTTTTGAATTTTAATTTTAATTTGCTAGTAATAAGTTGATTAATTTGACACTAACTACCTTTTCTATTTCTTTTTAAATAAAGGGGTGGAGGTTTCTATTGATGAAATAAAATCTTCAGTAGATTCAGTTTTAGAAGAGAACATTGATTCAATAATGGAGCTTCGTTATCACATAAACGGTATTAATATTTTGGGAAATTTGAAAAATAAAATCTGAGTATTCGAAAATATCCCTTATTTATAATTTTATTGTAGTTAATCTTAAATTAGTTCATTTTTTACATTTTCAGTGGGGATTTTATGCGGGCAGGTAAGAAAGAGGTACCGTTGGGCCGATGCAAAATTTATAAAGGTATAAAATTATGCTTAAGTATTCCATAAAAAAAGATTGCAAATTGATAATATGAATTTAATTAGTCTCTTATTAATTAATTTATTGCATTTTATTGATTTTTCTTGCAGGAATTAATTGATAGTAAGCTATTTGAGAAATTAGGCGAAAGAACCGAAGCTGACAACAAGCCTTCAAAGAAAAAGAAAGATAAATCTATTAAAATTGCGGTATAATTTCTAATTGCACATAAACCCTAAACCCTAAAAAGTCAAAACTAATTTTGTAAATATTTTTCTTCTGCATTTACTGTAGGAAAAAAACGAAACACTAGTTATCACTTCCGAGGAAGAAGCCAATCCTTTTTCGATATTTCCTGAACCCAGCGCAAATTTAAAGGTAATTAAATATAAACTCTATTTCTTGGTTAATATATATCTCAATTAATACTTACAAACTAATATTATGAAGATTCGGTTCTTCTTTTAGGTTCATACCGAAATATTTTTCAGCAACGGAAATATATGGAGAGCTCACAACACGAAGGAAATATTAGAAAAACATATTAAATTAACGCGAGGAAAAGTTTTCACTAGGTTTCCTCCCGAGCCTAATGGTTATCTCCATATTGGCCATGCCAAGGTAAAAAGCCAAAATATCATATTTACCCTTCAAAAATTAAAATATCACATTTGTGAAGTTAAACTATGATAAACTTGACAAATTTTATCATGTCGGTAAGATTATTTATGTATTTATTTTGTTCAATTGTTGTTATAAATTACTTGTAACAGGCCATGTTTATAGATTTTGGGCTGGCCAAAGAGCGAGATGGTTTCTGTTATCTCAGGTACAATTTCTTTGAGAAATTTGCACAAAAGCCTCTATTATTGATAATTATTATCAATTAATAGGTTTGATGATACGAATCCCGAAGCGGAGAAAAAAGAATATATTGATCACATTCAGGAAATTATAGAATGGATGGGTTGGAAGCCATTCAAGGTACTTTATTTTACTTAAAATAATTTGAAAAAAAAAGACTGATTTTTTAAAATTGCAAAAAAAAAATCCCTGAAATTAGACTAAATATTTGATGCATGTACTTCTCGTTTATATACAGGTTACATATACTAGTGATTATTTCGAAGATCTATATAACTTTGCAATTGAGCTGATTAAAAAGGATCTCGCATATGTAGATCACCAGGTTCGTTATTTTTAATTTTCAAAATTAGTCCAATAAATAATTAATCATAATTACAAATAACATTTTTTTTAATTTGGACCAGATTCCAGAGGAAATAAAAGAGTACAGAGAGAAAGAAATGAATAGCCCGTGGAGAGACAGGCCAATAGAAGAGTCCCTCAAGGTGTTCGATGAAATGAAAAATGGCAAAATCGGTGAAGGAAAAGCTACTCTTAGACTCAAAATGGACATGCAGAATGATAATAAAAATATGTCTGATCTTATCGCTTATCGCATTAAAGTACGCTTAATAAAAATATATTTTTTTATGATTTTAACGTGTAATTGCGTATTGAACGTTGAATTTTTTTTTTTTTACAGTTTAGTCCTCATCCTCATGCGGGGGATAAGTGGTGCATATATCCTAGTTATGATTATTCTCATTGCATTGTGGATTCCATCGAAAACATTACTCATTCGGTAATTTCGTCCTTTTCTCGAGATTAATTTTTCTATTGTAAATTTAGACTTGGTTTTTTTTGCCTCTTTTTTGCAGCTTTGTTCGCTTGAATTTGAGATAAGAAGGCCTTCTTATTACTGGTTATTGGTTGCATTAGGTCTCTATCAGCCTCATGTTTGGGAATATTCACGCTTAAATATATCCAATAATGTTATGTCCAAACGCAAGGTATATATATTATGAGAACAATAAAATCTTGATATATATATATATATATATATATATACACACACTTATAAAAAAATGAAAAGGGGGATTTACGTATTTACCTTTCTCAAAATTCCAAAATATCGTATTTCCCTTTTAATACTTAAAAAATAATAAAAACATCCAAATTAGTCGGAAGGTAAATACGATATTTTTATTTTTGGAAAACTAAATATGTAAATTCCCCCATCGTAAAAAGATCCTTCCACATTATCAGAATGAATGGTCAATTCTAATCAATATGGATTTAAATTAAATGCCTTATATTATTATTTTGTATTATTTAGTTGAATAGATTGGTGACAGATAAATGGGTAGACGGGTGGGACGATCCTCGTTTAATGACTCTGGCTGGTTTGCGTCGTAGAGGCGTTTCCTCTTCTTCGATTAATGCTTTCATTAGAGGAATTGGAATTACTAGAAGGTTTAGACCCTCAAAATGAATCCATATTAAATATATACTGATAAATATAAACCCCCACATTATAAGTGGCAGTGCTATTTGATTACAAAATTTAATTTAACAAAAATAATATTTTTTTTACAAAATTACTCTTTTTCATTTTTTTTATGAAATTTTCATAAATCGAATGAATGTTTAAACTGCAGCGATGGAAGTATGATACACACGTATACACTTGAGCATCACATTAGAGAAGAGTTAAACAAAACCGCACCTCGTTCCATGGTTGTCATGCATCCTTTAAAGGTATCGCATTATATTTCTTTAATTTTTTTTTTGACAAACTTTATTTCCTCCTATTTCAAATAATTTACTTGTTTTGTTTTTAAATTCTAGGTTGTTATCACTAATTTGGAAGAAGGGTCTGTAATAAATCTCGATGCGAAAAAATGGCCCGATTCTTCTGAGAATGATGATCTTTCATACTATAATGTACTTTTTTATCTTTTACATTCATTTTCACATTTAGTAATATTTACACGCAAAATATACAGTTTTTTTTGAAAAAATCTTTCTTGTAGGTTCCTTTCGCGAGAGTTATTTACATTGAAAATTCTGATTTTCGTGTTAAGGATTCAAAGGATTATTATGGGCTTGCCCCTGGTAAATCTGTCCTATTAAGGCAAGTTTAATAAATATACATTTATAATGAATTATTAATTCCTATGATTATAAATGTGTGTGATTTTTTATTTTGCTCTTTTAGGTATGCGTTTCCAATAAAATGCACGAATGTAATATACGGCGAAAATTCAGATATGATTTTAGAAATACATGCTGAATATGATCCTCTGAAGAAAACTAAACCGAAGGTATGATTATAAAGTTCAACACGATTTTAATAATAATTTTATCCTTATTCATATTTATAGAAAACCCCTTGACTTTTTGAATAATAACGAAAAAACTAATTCAGGGGGTTCTTCATTGGGTTGCGGAGCCCTCTCCTGGGGTCGAACCTCTTAAAGTGGAAGTTAGATTGTTCGACAAACTCTTCCTTTCTGAGGTAAAATTACATAATTTTAAAATCTTGTGAAAGTGACAGAATAATTTAATTTACACTTTTACCTACTATTGTATAAAAATAGAATCCTGCAGAATTAGAGAACTGGTTAGGAGATTTGAATCCACATTCGAAAGAAGTGGTACACGATGCTTATGCTGTACCTGCACTTGCTAATGCTTCTTTAGGTGATAAATTCCAGTTCGAAAGACTCGGTATTTGTTTTACTTCTTTCCAATTGTCTTATTTTTAGGTTAAACGCGTGATTGGCTTTATTTTGGGCTGTATTGGGTGAAATTAGGGTTCTTTCGCTTATTAATTTTGGGTCTAACTTTGTAATTGTATATGATAATTGCAGGATATTTTTCAGTGGATACAGATTCGACTAATGAAAAGCTCGTGTTCAACAGAACTGTTACATTACGCGACTCTTATTCTAAAGGCGGAGGCAACAATACAAATAAATAAGATTGTTTCTACTTGTTGTATTTCCTATTTTGTATGAATAAATAAAACAAAAATTTGTTTCTGGCATGATCATATAGTTACTGTAATTTATTTCTTTATAGAACATATAAAATATAACTAATATTCTCTAGAACGTAAGAATCTTGTGTATGGGGGGGAATCGAAAACGAAGGTATTAGCGAAAGTAGATTTGTAATTTGTGGGAGATAATATTTATATATAATCTATTCAAAGAGTGGTCGATCTTTGAGTACACAACCCTTTCGAACATTTATAAAATATAAGTAGATGTAGGATATTCCGCTTCGGAAAGTAGATTTGTAATTTTATAAAATAGTTCTCGAATATTATGAATTTTCTCAATTCTGTACCACTCCTCATTTGAGAGATGATGTTCATAATTTCTATCATTCTTGTGTAAACTAGCAAATACATTCTTATACAATAAGGCCATATCACTAATTGCATTCCGCCTAGTAGCTACTTCGATCCACAACCCTTTCGACCTATCCACACCACATTGTTTCACACATTCATTAAAAAAAAAATCTTGTCTCGGAACCCTTAACGTACTTCACATTCTCTCTTATCTTGCGAAGAGATGTATTTATAAAACAAATCCCCTCGTGAGTGGTAAGATTCAAAATATGCGCACAATACCTAATATGAAAAAACTCACTATCACACAACAACAAATTTCGGTGCAAAGTTGATCACGCAACAAATTTTGCATATTATCCACGGTACTACATTATCCAATTTAATGTAAAAAACGTTTTATCAATGCCTCGCTCCTTTAATAAATCATGAGTACTTTTAAACCACACATTTGCATTATGTGGTGGTGGGACATTACGAAAATTTAAAATTCAATCATTATCGACATAATGAACCGTAATGCAAAATCCTCACTCACCCCCTCCCCTTTTCCTTCCCTTTCCAAAATCGTGATGGAATAAGCATGACATTATGCCCCAATTCATGAATTCATTGTACCAAATTAATTAATCATTCAATTAACACATTAATAATATGTAATTAAAACTTCAATTAATTAATTTTTAATTAAATTAATCGATGATCTAATGAATTAATTTTCAATAAAAATAATCATATTAATATTAAAAATTAATTTGAGAACATTTTTAGAGTTTGACAAGATCTCCCAATTAATATTTTTTTTTTTTATCGTGACTCATCTCGATTCCTGTAGTGAAATATGAAAGTATGGTAGAAGGTCTCTTTAAGAAATGCCCCACTTCCTGTGGACGTGCAACCCCTTTAACAAAATAATTTTAGATTTGACGTGATACGACACACATATCTCAAAAAGATATAATTGCCTAGGACAGATATGTACTTTTTTTTAGACATGTTATCCATTATTTGGGTCCACCGGTTGTATTATCTCCAAACTTTTTTTTTTGAAAAATTATTATCTCCAAACTTACACTTACTCCCATCAGTAGAAGGGTAATTAACCAACCTCCTTATTTTGAATTCATATTTAAGTAATTTTCTCATGCCACCTCATCACAATTATTTCAATCATTAAATTATGATATGTGGCAATATATGACCCATAGATTAATTTTTGATTTTGTGTGATTATGTTTTATTTGTAGATATTTATGTGTCCCTTATTTTACACATAATTTTAAGCAATTTTAGAAGACCACATCACCTTACACTGATGACGTGTCAAAATATTATTTGTTAGGTTCATGTTGAACCAATTGTATTTGATTTTTAATTTTTTCACAATATGTTACATGATCAATTGTGAATACAAATAGAATATGAAGAGTTTAAATATCTAACATTAATAAATTAATATATAATATCATAAATACATCAAATATTGTTAGTATTTTCATAATATAATTTAAAAAAATTAAGAAATATATTCGCTTGAATTTTATCTTTATTTTGAGATCCATATTATCATATATTTAATATTTTTCTATAACATAAAATTATGAAAACAATTATGTAAAAAAAGATATATAAAAATAAATATAATTACATTAATGACTTGTAAACCTAATAATTATTATTTTTAAAACTATAATTGATAAAAATTGCAAATACTACTAAGTATGTTATTATCATATATTCAATACTTTTCTCTAACATAAAATTATGAAAACAATTATGTAAAAAAAATATAATTACATTAATTACTTATAATCCTAATTATTATTATTTTTAAACATATAATTGAAAAAAATTGCACATCCTAATAATTATTATTATTTTTAAAACAATTATGTTATATTTGTATTTTTACTTAAAACAGTTTTATTTTAATCTCTAAAAAAAGATAATGAAATATATTTATTTACTAAACACAAATAATTTCTTTAACTTATATAATATTTTTCAATAATAAACATAAAACATAAAAATTATCAGACAAAAATATTTTTTTTTAACTTTTACAATGTTATTATTTTTTAATTTTAGATATGAAAATTTAGAATATCATATGGTTTTAATTTTTGTTTATGTCCACGGATGTTGTTTTATTAATTTATAGTGACATTTATTCTTTTTTGTATATGTTGTATTAAAATATTAAATAAATATTTCATAATGTGTCATATTCAAAAATAATATAATGATTTTGTCATAATCAAACTTGGGGAATTCTTCAAAAACCCCCCAACTTTTCTGAAAATTCTGAAAAACCCCCTCTACTTTTAGAAAACCCCCTATCTTTATTAGATTCCCTCAAAAACCCCCTATATTTTTTGCTTCTTCAAAAACCCCCTAAATTTTTTAGATTCTCTCAAAAACCCCCTATCTTTTTATTATGTTTTTTTTTAAATAACCATTATATCCTTTAGTTTTATTTTTTAAAATTCTATAATTTAATAAATAATGAATATATATTAAACTATTATAAAAAAATTAAAAATAAATAATACATGATATTATAATATTATAATAAATAATATATAGTATTAAAATATTATAATAAATAATATATTGATATTAAAATATCATTTTCAACAATTATTATAATATTTTAATATCAATATATTATTTATTATAATAATTTAATATATATGTATTATTTATTATAATATTTTAATATCATGCATTATTTATTTTTTATAATTTTATTGATATTAAAATATCAATAAAAATGTTATAATAATATAATATCATGCATTATTTATTTTTTATAATTTTATTGATATTAAAATATCAATAAAAATGTTATAATAATTTAATATCATATATTATTTATTGATATTAAAATATTATAATAAATAATACATAGATATTAAATTATTATAATAAATAATATATTGATATTAATATATTATAATAATTGTTCAAAATGATATTTTAATATCAATATATTATTTATTATAATATTTTAATACTATATATTATTTATTATAATATTATAATATCATGTATTATTTATTTTTAATTTTTTTATAATAGTTTAATATATATTCATTATTTATTAAATTATAGAAATTAAAAAAATAAAACTAAAGGGTATAATTGTTATTTTTAAAAAAACATAATAAAAAGATAGGGGGTTTTTGAGAGAATCTAAAAAAGTTAGGGGGTTTTTGAAGAAGCAAAAAATATAGGGGGTTTTTGAGGGAATCTAAAAAAAATAGGGGGTTTTCCAAAAGTACAGGGGGTTTTTCAGAATTTTCAGAAAAGTTGGGTGGTTTTTCAAGAATTCCCCATCAAATTTTCTTAATCAATATGATATTTATTTTTATAAAGTCTTATATTTGATTCCGAAAAATCATAACTATATATTATGTGTATGATAAATCAAATGAAACAAAATCACCGCGAAGCGCCGGTAATCTCCTAGTTAAAGTAAATATGTGAGATTCGAAAGAATTACTTGGTAAAATGAAGTTCCTTGCCATCTTCTCCAATCTATTAAATCCATTGATAGTAAATGAATTTGATTTAACAAACGAATATGTATTAAATGAGTATCAATTAAACGGATATTTAATAAATAAATAAATATAATTTAATATTTTACATATTTTAATTTAATACATGTTTTTTTGTCTTATTTGTTTGTTTTGTTATAAATTATCAACGTGTTAATGTGTGGGGGAATTTAGAGAGGACAATTCTGAAATTTTTCCAAAAAATATACTGATTCCATTTCATTTCAGACACAATTTTAAACATGACAAAATTAAGTTAAATTTTAATATTGATTAATACATTATCAATGTGGAATTGTGGAGGAACTGATGGTGAAATCCGGGAGCAAACAATAATTTCCTCATCTCGAAACTATTTTGCTGTTTTCTTACACGTGAAACATAACATGCTATGCCCCAGAATTCTTTTTTGAAAGGGAATTTAAGTTTGAACGTGGAATTTAAGTATGAATGTTGGAGTTTTGAACCGGTCCGGCCCTCGGCTATAGACCCAAAAAGTCCGGGCTTCGGGTTCAAAATTTTCGAAAAACTCATCTAGTTAAAAATAAATATAATTATGAGAAAATTGTTAATGATCACAAAAAATTATGTGGTCCATTGGTAAAAGAATAGTTTCTATTGTAAGAGGTCATGAGTACAAATTCCACTAAAAGTTAAATTACTTTGGACGATATGTATCGAGGGGAGCGTTAGTTGCCGAGGGCGGTTGAGTGGATAGACCCATCTTTCAAGTAATAAATATAGAACTTGTTATTTTTAAGCATTTATAACATAAATAATAAAGAAACGAAAATTTTATTTTGTCACCACAACTTCTCTTTCTCGTTTTCTATGTGTATTTCGAGGGGGGCGGTTGAGTTGAGTGAATAGACCCTTGATTGCTACACATAGCACTAATAGTTATTTTCCCTTTTTTCACGTGAAACATATTGTGTTGTGACCCATCTTTCAAGTAATAAATACATAACTTGTTATTTTTAAGCATTTATAACATAAATAATAAAGAAACGAAAATTTTATTTTGTCTCCACAACTTCTCTTTCTCGTTTTCTATGTGTATTTCGAGGGGGGGTTAGAAGCTAATTAACAACTCAATTAACAAACAAAAACGAATAAACTGTTAATTTCAACGTATCAATAAAGATATATGTTAATTAATTATTAATCTATTTTTACATATAAATTTGATATTAATTGAGTTACTAATTAGCTTCAGTAACCTCAGAAGGTTTGTGGGGACATAGTAAATGGGATAGTGATTCGGACAGAAACATTTTTTATGGTTGCAGGAAATTAATTCCTGCAACCATCAAAAATATTCCTGTCCGAATAAAATATGGTGAGATTTTGATTGGATTGGGACAGGAACAAATTTTATTGTTGCAGGAATTAATTTCCTCCGACCATCAAAATTGTTCTTGTACGAATCACTACCTTAGTAAATGCCCTCCGAAAAAAATGCCATTATTTATTTATTTAGAAAAGAAATGTCATTATATATTATATTATATATAGTGCAATGCCAAAACAAAACATTTCTATCATCTATCATGGCAAGTAGAACCGGGCTTTCAGTGTCTTTCAAAAGCCAAAATCCTAAATTCTGTAATTATATTATCCAATCAAATAGACCAAAGCCTTGCCAGAGAGTTTCTGTGATGCTTAATCCTTCTCCCTTGCCACCAACAGCTCAATATCAAGCAGGACCGGACCAATATGGCCGGTTTGGTCGGCATGGTGGGAAGTTCGTACCAGAGACACTAATGCATCCCCTTAGTGAACTCGAGACTGCGTTTAAAGCTCTTTCTAACGATGAAGCATTTCGAAATGAGTTAGACACGCTTCTAAGAGACTATGTAGGCCGCGAGAGCCCGTTATACTTCGCAGAAAGGTTAGATAGAATAAACAAAGTTAAAAACATAGTTATATCATACAAAACTAGTTCTAGCTAGGATTTTTCTTGAGTAAATAATATATCATATATCATACCTACGACGGATCTATATAAGAGTCTTGTGGGGCATAGCTAGTGATTAAGTGTGTTTTACCGTTATAAAGTGTAAATTTATATTGTTTGGCCCTCAAAGTTGTAGTTGTACTTTCCACAGTTATTTTTGTGCAGGTCCCTTTTCCCCTGGTTAAATCATGTCAAGATGTGTCACTAATCATACCTACTAACCAGTATAAGATTAATCATTACTTTTAAATTTCGAACAAAGGTTAACTGAGCACTACATGCGAGAAGATGGTACGGGCCCACATATATATCTAAAAAGAGAAGATCTAAACCATACCGGGTCCCACAAGATAAACAATGCAATCGGCCAAGCCCTTCTCGCTAAGCGACTCGGAAAAAAACGGATCGTTTCTGAAACGGGTGCAGGACAGCACGGAGTGGCAACAGCCTCAATTTGTGCACGACTCGGATTACACTGCGTGATCTACATGGGTCTCCAAGATATGAAAAGACAAACGCTAAATGTAAACATTATGAATCTTCTCGGTGCGGAGATAAGAACAGTACGCAGCGGTACCCAAACCCTAAAAGACGCCACCTCAGATGCATTGCGCGACTCATTAACCAACTTGGAGACGACTTATTACATTCCCACGTCAGTAATAGGTCCGCACCCTTATCCAATGATGGTCCGAGAATTCCAAGCCGTAATAGGTAAAGAGATACGCAGACAGGCAAATGAGAAGTGGGGCCGTGCACCGGATATACTGATCGCCTGTGTAGGCCAAGGGTCTAACGCGATTGGTGCATTCAATGAATTTGTAAACGATAAAGACGTGAGATTGATCGGTGTCGAGGGGGCTGGAAACGGGGGCAATAAACATTCCGCTTCCTTGACTAAAGGAGAAATTGGGGTGATACACGGAACGATGAGTTATTTGCTACAAGACGGAGATGGACAGATTGTCGAATCTCATTCCATTGGCGCGGGATTAGATTATCCTGGTGTTGGTCCAGAGCATAGTTATTTGAAGGATATTGGTCGCGTAGAGTATTGCAGTGTCACTGACAAGGAGGCCATCAAAGCTTTTGCGAGGATCTCGAGATTGGAGGGGATAATACCGGCTTTGGAAACGAGTCATGCACTCGCTTATCTGGAGATAATTTGTCCAACGTTGCATGATGGTACCAAAGTGGTGGTTAATTTTAGCGGTCGCGGCGATAAGGATCTAGAAATTGTAATGATGCACTTGTTGAGTGTTTAAAACTAAAGTAATAAGCTGGTTATTAGTATAGATAAAAATAAAAAAGAACTTGTAAAATATAATAAATCACTTTATTATAGCATTGAATATTGGACTTTATTAAAGCAAGTACAATTCACATGCAGTGGCATTTGTTTATTCACCAAAATGGTGACAACCTCTATTCACAAATCACATAACCCATTTGTTTTGTTTTTTCACTAAAACAGAAATATAAAGAACACAAGCAAAATAATGGACATAATAGGATCCAATAACCAGGCTCGAAACGCTAGTACTGCCAAATTACTAAATACTCGAGACAATATCTCAAAGTATTGCAATATAAACAATTAAATCAACGCCTTTTTGAGAGACCCACTCCTGGAAAAAGACAAATTACTCTTGCTTAAATTGGGTGTTCAAATCATAACTTTTCTTTCCTTATTACATGTCAAAAGAATTAATTTTGATTGGACTTAAAAACCTGGATAATTTGTCTGAAGAATCGGGATCGTTCTGCAAAAGAGCATCAGAATTGGTTTTGCCGAGTTTTCCAGACTCGATAGCATCCACTAAATGCTGAAGACCCTGTAAACACAAAAAAAAAATAGCATTTTAAATACAAATATCATACTTTCAGTATTTCTATGTTTTACAGGGTTATATATGAAATTATTCGTTGATAAATAATACCTTTAAGCTTCTGGTTTCTCCACACCCAATAAAACGCTTCCCCGATAGCTTTGAAGCATCCTAAAATGAAAATTCACAAAGAATCAATATAAACATAAACATGTAAAATAAAATATAAAAAGTTTATAAAAAAATTAACATATAAATTAAAACCATACTTGGAGGAATTCAGGCATTTGTTTGCCACCTTTTCCCTCGATAAATTGGCAGAGATACATGACACCAGCACATGAAAAATTCTGCAAATCACAATTCAAAAGTTCATATTCCATTTAAATTTTACCTCATATTTTCTTTTAATCTCGAATTTTTTTTAATTAATTGAAATTAGTTAAATGATCAGTCATTACCTGCTTATCTTCCATTGAATTCATCTTTTCATCCTGTAATTGTAAAAAAAATTGACCAACAAAAAACAATTAGGAAAGTTTTATATAATAAAAATAATTTGAATCGATGAAATGAAATTTAAGTTTTTTTTACTCACCAAACCCCAGACTAATTGCTTGATGCTGTTAATTTCAGTTCCAATATTCACAATCTTTAAGTGCGCATCTGTAACCTAAAAAGCAATTTTCAATACGGTTAACTAATAATTCAAATGAAAATTTCCAACAAAATCCCCTGCATTATGCCTAATTTGCAAAAAAAGAACTTCCATCATTGATAAGAATTTGCAAGTATTCAATAATGCAGGGACCATTTTGCAAATTTCTCTCAAATAAATTAGAGCGGAAAAGTTACCTCTTTTTTAATGATGCCAGATATTTCCTTATGTTCGTCAAGCTTATCATCCAGCCTCTCAATACGCTGTGTTAAGTGCCTCTTTGCAGCCTGATAATCAAAAGTAAATAATTAAATAACTCAATAATTTAACACGAATAAAAATAAAAAAATGTAAAAATGAAAAAGTGATTTACAGCTAAGGCAGAAGAAACTTGTTCGAGATGCTTTGTCATGCCCGAGACCGCATTGGACATGTTATGCTTCGTCACGTACATCAAATCAGAAAATGATAGCCCCTAGAGAGAGAAAGTTACAAAGTTAGAGAGAGAAACAGAGTAAAAAAAGAAAACAAAAAGAAACTAAAGAAAAATGAGTCGTACTTTCCACCACATGTAACCATAACCGAGTGCTCCCAAAGTCGCAGCCGGTATAATCAGAGCAGTTACATCTAGGGACAGGTACAGAATGATAAATGAATTAAGTAAATAAGGTTTTAATTTAAGAAATGTGGTTGAAAAAAATAAAAGGGTACCTGTTTGACTGGAGCCTCCATTGAGAACAGTTACGGATCGTGATGATGCCATCTGGCGTACTTCCATGGCCAAACGCCGAACCTTTTTAAAGTATATAATGGAATAATTTAGTTAAAGAACTGCAAGTAGAAATTAATTGAATCGTAAATGTGATATGGATGAATAAATAAATTTACCTGAGAAGCAAGGACGTCATTTATTTCAGAATTGCCTTCCGAGCCACCCTTTTCTCTGTTCGCCTCGAATTTCCTGACCGTTTCCTGTAAACAAAAAACAAATGTCAAATTAAGGTACCAATTATCCTTAATTTCTCCTGAATTTTGCAATTTATTCCCAAACAAGCCAATAAATTCCCAAATTAAATTGGGAACTGAAGTCAAATGAGTATTAGAGTGTTTAATTGTCTGGGGAAACCAATTTAGTCCAAAATTAAAACAAAGATGATTTATTTCCTGAATTCAAAAAGAATTGCAATTCAATTAAACAACGAGGAATGAAGATTAGAACCTGGAGATCGCCCAGTATGTCAGACAGCTTGTTATTACGAAGCACGACCGTACCGGCAGCACCTAACACCCAAAATGAAATACACTTACAAAATCAGATCAATTTTGAGGGAAAGTCAAAATCGAAAAGAAAAAAAATTTATCGTGCACGCTCACCAGCAGTGATGAAGAGAATAATTCTTCCAAGTCCGAAACCCACTTGAACCGCCATATTAGATCTACTGGAAATGGAACCCTAACAAATTAGCACCCCCTTTCTGCAGAGAAAGAACCCTAGAGTCGAGGAGAAGAGACAATGGATGGAGAGAGACGTCAAATTGTTTTCCTTTTCCTTATATTTCTATTTCTTTTATTTCTTTTGTTTATTGTTAATTTTCAATTTTGACCTTCAGCTCTTTTTTTAAGTTGATGAAGTTGAGTCATGGGGATGAGAATCTACGTGTGACCAAATTTATTCTGTAACCAGTATAGCGGGTCAGTTGAAGCATTACATATTGAGTCGTGGTGACCCTTTATACAGACTTGTGTATTGATAATTGTTAATGACAACAATAAAACTAAACATGGGCTGCGTTTCGGATCAAAATTATCAAAATTATGTGATTTTGTTCACATGTGCTGTTTTTTTATATATAAATAAATAAATTATTATATTAGTGTAAATATGTAGAATGAATACATAATCATATATATGTGACTTTAAATAATTTTGTGAGATGGTATTATTACTATTATCATAAATATTTATATTTTATATCATTGAAAAACATAATTAATGTGGTTGTGGTGTAGCGTAAGTATTATCCTAATATATATTAACCACTGAGATTAAATTGGAACTTGTTTAACAAACTATAACTTTTCTACTAATAACTTTTCTACTAATCATATACTATATATATACTATATGTGTTGTATTTGAATATTTTATGTTACAATAACAACATTTATTTTTTGGATAATTTACGAATATATGTCATATAGCCGTGTAATTCTAACGTACAAAAAAAAACATTCTTGAACATATCAAATTTGATAATTGATATTGAAAAGAAATGATCTATCTAAATAAATAATTGAACGTCAATTTACAATATGATATTCTGAATAACAACAAATTTAAATATCATTTACCTAAGAATATAATATCTAGGATAATTACAACAAATTTAAATATCATTTATCTAAGAATATAATATCTAGGAGTGTTCATTATGTCGATTCGGTTCATATCGGAACAATCTGATTTAAATTAAAATGAACCGTTTTACTTTTCAACCGATTAAAAACCGAATTGTTATTCATTTTATTCAGTCGAACCGAATAAGAAATATTATACCGAATGAGAAAATATATTGGAGAAATAAACTAATTTTGTAGCAACTCGTCTTAATGTACATTCACTGTAGAAATCTTTTTAATCTTTTTAAGATGCTTTATATGTTTGATATGAACTAATATAATAATTAATTATCGGGTTAATAAATATTAATTACATAATTGAATAGACCTTAAATTGGTTGTAGCAACTCGTCTTTATATGATTTTTATGTTCGAACATATACTGAAATATGTGTGCTTATATATAATTCATGTAATAGTAAATTAATTTTCTTTATTTTTTGTTATCAGTTGAATAAATCGTATGTCAGATAATGCATAGTTTTGTAAATATATGAGCTAATAAATAATTATATGAACTATCTTTGATTCATTTTTAAATATTTAAGATTTTTTTAAATAATAAAGAATTAGCAAAATTAAATATTAGTAATTAGAGAGGTATTTTGGCAAAAAAAATTAACACGAAGGGCTAAACCAAAATCATTGAGTTCGATTCGTATTGGAACAGTAATCAATCAAACAAACTCGAACTAAACTAATAACAGCGCAATAAAAGTTCCTAAACATAACACGCAACAACTCTACATCCATATCATGATAAAATACCAACAAGTCTTCATTTCTAACCACCCCAAAATAGTACCAACTAATTCAAGTAAAATAAACGATGATTTAGTCAGAATCATTGCCATTGTCGACATTAATTGCAGCACCGCTTTTATATCCTGCCATTTCCTCCTTGTAACGCTTCGAGTCCGCCTTGGCCATCGTTTCATACTTTTCTTTCTCCTCAGCTACACAAACCCAAAACATTCAGATCTCGATTCTAAAACGTTTTAAAAGGACAAATTTGGAATCTTTAATAAATTTACCGGTCAATTTCTTCCACTTTTCACCGAGAGCCTTGCCCACCTCCGTAAAGGATAATCCAGGGTTAACTTTCTTTATATTCTGCATCATGATTTCATCACCGAGTGTTAATAACTTCCGGCTCAAATCAAATAATCTAACAGAAAAGGACGAAACTTACGTCTCTTTCAGAATTGGAGAAGAACATGAAGGCACTCATGCCTCTCTTAGGGGCATTTGGGTCTTTTTTCTTCTTGGGTTTCTTTTTCGTCCCCTCCTCGTCTCCTCCATCCTTATCCTTTCCCTTCCTTTTAGACGATGACGGCTTCGATGTACCGACAACCACTGGTTCCTTTTTCGCAGGTTTCTAAATTTCATAAGAGAAATATAAATTTTAACAAAATATATTTACAACGTATTTATTTTTGGTAGATTTTAATGTGATAAAGAAAGTTTACTTCTTTTTTGGGGGCTCCATCGTCACTGGCATCTGAGCCGTCATCGCTGCCGCCAGAATCATCAGTGGGAGACCCACTATCGTCTTTGTCAAGAACAAAATCTTCATCCTATCATTATGGAATTAAATGTTATATGTTAAAATTGAAGCAACATTAAACTTAATTTGATATTTGAAGTTAAATTTAATACCTCTTCGTCACTTTCATCATCGCCTGCTTGGTTTCGGATCCTCTCAAGATGAGGATCGACCGCATCGTCATCCGCGCTATGCAGAACGGCTGCCATTGCCGTACCGCTCGCTTGCACGTCTCCCAAGTTCAAAATCTTCATTCCCTTCCCACTTTTCACCCCAACAAAAAAATGAGGGGCTTTTTCGCAAATTTCACTTTCATAAAATAAAATTGAAAAAAAGAACACGTACCTTATGAAATTGAAGAGGTTGTGATACTCATTTCTTTGGATATTTCTGAACAAGTGTTCTTGTTCGCTTTTCAGCTTCACGAGAAGATCAAAGTAGTGAGACGAAACGCTCGAGCCTCCCGCTCCGTGCCTCTCGAATTCCACATACTCAATCTGTAAAATAAAATAAAAAATTGTAATTCAAAGTTAGAAAATATAATAGAAGTGTTAAAAAGTTGTACCTCGTCGTGGAGAATGAGAGTAGGAGGTTTGGGGAGGAAAAAGAAACCCTTTTCGAGTGGGTATAACAAACCATCTTCGGCTTTGAGAGAGGATTTAACGGCGTATCCATCTTGGCAACTCCTGAACGAACCCGGTCTTGTAACTTTCGCGCCGGATAAGCCACGTAATACTTTTGTAAATACTTCGTGTATTAATCCCTACACACACAAAAATAACAAAATAAAATTATAAAGTTGGCCAAAATTTGGGCATAATTAATAATTAATACCTTGTAAGTGGGCTCGAGTCGGTCCTTGTATCTCGAGGCCAGTACTTCCTCGGATAAAGATAAATCTCTTTCAACTACAGTCTCGGTCTCAAACTACAAGAAATTGATAAAATTAAATGGTAAAATTGCAAATAGAACCTCGTGAATTGTACGAATAACGAAGAAAGTATACCTGAATGACTATATGTGGGTATAAAGTTTGTCCTTTGCGAATAGGTGGATCGAGAGTGATAACGACAAGTGTATGAGGCTGATTATGCTGCATAAATACAAAATTAAACAATTAATTAACACTATTTAGAATGTACATAACAAATTAGCAAACAAAAAAGGAAAAATATAAAAAAATAAGAACCTTTGGGAGGAGGAAAAGACGAACAACACTACTGTATTGTATTTTAAAATCATTAGCTTGTCCTTGGAGTCGTAAGAACGATACGTGAAGCTCAACACTATATCGTCCCCTATAATAATATGTAAAATAACATTATTAGCCCTGAAAGTGAGAAAGGAAAAATAGTATATTGATGTGATTTTTTAGTATATTAATGGGTTTTTTTTCTGTACCTTGGTGTGAGAATAGCGATTCCTTCGAGTGTGACAACGGCCTCCTCGGACGAACCCACATCTGCGAGTTTCAATATTTTCTCTTGCAATACCTGAAAAAAAAAAAAAATCTTAAGAAATTTGCAAATAAACCCACCATTATTCAAAATTGCAAAAAGAAGAAAACACTCTACTCTTAAGAAATAGCTCTGTTAGTCAGTAAACTCACTTCAATCATTTTTAATTAATAGTTTTTTGCCTAAATTAAGTTCTTCAGAAGGTTCTTTTTTGCAAATTTGATCTTTAAAATCTTGTTTAGGGTTTAGGGCTTGCAAATTTCATGTTTAAAGTAGTGAAGATAATATATACAATTAAAGTAGAAAGTAGTAAATTTAACCTGTGCAGGAGGGCGATTCTCGTCTCCGACAAACTGGGTGTTGGAAGTTGGGACGTGAAAACTCAAATCCATCAATGAATCTTTCTGAAAATCCCAAAACAATAAAATTAATAAATAAATGAAAAATTAAACGCTAATTAAAAAATGTTAGAAAAATAATAACCTCATTGGCACCAGTAGTATCGTCGACATGGAACTCTAAATAAACATCTGTTTTTCCTTGTAATTGGGTTTGTGCCACGTCAGCTAAAGATACCTCCAATGCTTGTTTCCCACCCACCATAAACGTAAGCATATTTCCTTCAATATAAATTAAATCGTACCGTTTTAGTCCATTTTTTATTGATTAATAATTCAATTAAACGTTAAATTAATTTAGAGAAAGAGAGAGAGAGAGAAAATAGGAACCGTTTATATCAACACCGCCCCAATTATGGCCGCTAACAGAAAGTTGCTTCTCTTCTGGCGTTACTCCGATATTTTTCTGAATAAAACTATTCAAACTCGTAACATCCTGCACAATTCATAAATAAAATTATCAAACAAATATAGAATCTTTTTACAAAAAAGAAATTGTACCGGTTCTCTGAATCCAATGAATTTGTGGTACAAACCGTCCTTGGTTCTGACGTCGAGTTGATAAGATCGAGGAACTTTCATCCAAGTAACAGACAATACATCTGATTTATCCACTTCGATTACTTTTCCTCCTCCTTGTTTTTTCCAAGCAAGTCCACCGGAGTGGACCCTAAGCTGGCCAGTCTGAAATTATAAAAAATTGAGTTCAGGTAGAGTTAATTATTCTATTTGTATAGTTTTTATGCAAAAGATTGCAGCTTTATTCAATTACAAGTGATTTTCTGAAGAGAAAAAGTGTTCATAAGTTCTATTGATACATCGAAATACTAAAAATCGAGCTTTAGATGAGGATAATGAAGTAAAAAATGGATTATTACATTCCCGGAGACAAAAAACCCTAAAAAGATAACTGGACACAAACAACATCAAACAAAAATCTCAATTTTCACTTAATAATTTCCGAAATAAAAAATCAGGATAAAAACATACTGAAAACCCTAAAATTCCAAGGAAAAAAACCCCAAACACAACATAAAAGATTGCAAAGAGAGGATATTTTTTTGTTCTTACTGTTCCTCCACGGCCACCGAGCAGGATATTGTTGAACTGGTGTCCATCCGTCATTTTCTCCGATCAAACCTCTACTTTGTTCCTTCTCGCTTCTTCTCCGTTCTTCTTCTCCCGCCTAAGCGCGCCCTACTGCTACTATGTAGCTCGGTAGCTCGGGTGCTCGACCATATGTCGGCTAATAGTTGGGCCCAATTGAATACAACCAGATTAGTATAATTGGCCCGTGAAGAGTCCAAACAAAGCCTGGTATAGTGGTATCATATTATAATCTTAAATCTTATATTATTTATATTATTATGGTAAAATTTTGGACAAACTTTATGATAAAAATATTAGAGGTCATATATGGTGCCCCTCAAATTCCCCCCACCGTCCTCTATATCACCAATAAACAATTAATTAATATGATAATTAACAAAAATACACTCCATTAACGATTAATTGATATATAATTAAGGGAAATTTACAAATAACCCCCAAACTATTCTTCAATTTACAAAAAAACCCCTAGCTTTTGAGAAACTCCAAAAACCTTCCTACATAAAAGGTTTTTTTTTCAATTACCCCCCTAAAGGAATATTTCATGGTATTGCAATTTTTTTGGACCAAAATACCCCTCTATTTTTCATCTTTAAATTTAATAAACATATTTTTGTATTATTTTATTAATTTATTAATTTAAAATTGCTATAAATATTTTTTAACGTATACTAATTTTAAAAAACTATATGTCGTATACATAATTTTAAGCTTTTATTTATTATATATTTTATCATAGAAAACTAAAATTAAATAAAAATATGATATAAAAAATATTCTTGGAAATATCTTGACAAATTAATATTATTCTAGTATTTAATTTTAATGTTAAATAGTTATTAATAAAAATAGTTACTGAATAATTTTTCTTGCCAAATTAACAATTAATGTATGAAAATTAAAACTAGGATTAAAATAATATTGTCGCTAATTACCCCCCCTAAAGGAATATTTCATGGTATTGCAATTTTTTTGGACCAAAATACCCCTCTATTTTTCATCTTTAAATTTAATAAACATATTTTTGTATTATTTTATTAATTTAAAATTTCTATAAATATTTTTTAACGTATACTAATTTTAAAAAACTATATGTCATATACATAATTTTAATCTTTTATTTATCATATATTTTATCATAGAAGACTAAAATTAAATACAAATATTCTTGGAAATATCTTGACAAATTAATATTATTCTAGTATTTAATTTTAATGTTAAATAGTTATTAATAAAAATAGTTACTGAATAATTTTTCTTGCCAAATTAACAATTAATGTATGAAAATTAAAACTAGGATTAAAATAATATTGTCGCTAATTTTAATTTAACTATTTTAATTTCAGCAGCTCATTTTGTAATAACTATTTTTATTTTAGTGATTTTATAGTGATTTTAAATTAATAAAGTAATACAAAAATATGTTTATTAAATTTAAAGATGAAAAATAGAGGGGTATTGTGGTCCAAAAAAATTGCAATACCATGAAATACCCCTTTAGGGGGGTAATTGAAAAGAAAATCTTGTATGTAGGTTTTTTTTTGGAGTTTCTCAAAAGTTAGGGGATTTTTTATAAATTCAAGAAAAGTTAGGGGGTTATTTGTAAATTTCCCTATAATTAAAGTACATAAAAATTAACAATTCTTAATCAATATTAATTAATCGTTAATAGAGTATTTTTTTTGTTAATTATCATATTAATTAATTGTTAACTAGTGATATAAAGGATGTTGGGGTGAATTTTAGGGGCATGGTATAATTATCCAAAATATTATATGGGAATAGAAATTGTATGTTTCATTTCATGGCGTGCGCTGTGCGCACCATCATTAGGAGAGGAGAACAACACGTGTCATATTGATTTTTTTTCAATTTGAATTGTATTTTTGTGCAGTCCATGTCCATTGTGCACTTCAAAAACTTTAAAAGGCACACCATCTCGTTTCTAAATTTTATGCATTTTG
The DNA here is from genome assembly GCA_946800325.1 of Luzula sylvatica. NCBI lineage: Eukaryota > Viridiplantae > Streptophyta > Magnoliopsida > Poales > Juncaceae > Luzula > Luzula sylvatica. The sequence continues at coordinate 49,963,103 of OX326961.1, forward strand.
TGAGTTATTCATTTTTAATTTTAAATGTATCAAATATTTTTTAAATGTATGATATAATTTTTAGATACAAATGTATGATATAATTTTTAGATACAATACATTTTATACTTTTTTACGTATATGATAGGATTTTATTTGTTACTTTTTTACAAAAGCTTATTTACAAAATAAAAACTGGAGTTGTTCAATTTGCAAATCTAACTTTTCCGACATGTAGTTTGGCAAAACAAAAACTGTTTTGCCAATCTATTGATTAAAATGAGTTTTGGACTGTTAATCGAGGTCAAATACATTTTATATGCATGGTATATTTTTTAAAGGAAAAATTTCAAAAAAAAATCTAACTTTTCTGGATATTGCAAAAATACCCTATCTTTTTGGAAACAAAAAAAAAACCCTCAAAACAAACTTGTTTTCAAAATATCCTTCTATTTTCATATTTGATTTGTTAAATTTTTCGTCATTTTTTATTATTATCGTTAGAAAAGAGAAGGTTATTTTGGTCCAAAAAATATTTAACACCATCCAAAATTAGATTTAACCCCTATACATTGAAATATTTTTAATAGGCACGTATTTTTCAAATTTTTTTATGATTTAAGATTTAAATATAATATTTATTTTTCTTAAATAATATGATTTTTTGTGATAAATAAGGGTACAATATGGGGTGATTTACGATTGTTATTTTTACAATTTTAAAACTATGACAGGTCTTTTTGTAATTCAAACTCTATATTTGTTTACTAATGAAAATTACCCTATAATTTATTTTTGAATGTATATAATGTTAATTTACTTTTTGTTTTGTAATTCCTTATAGTGACATGAAAAATGAAGGAAGGATGATAATGTATGTTGGACGATATAATCATATATTTAGCTAGTTAACTCCTAGTTTTTTGGGAATTTAACATCTAACTTTCATAACTAAGAACTTATTTTTGTTAAAATTTTGAACTTTCAGCGGATAATGACAAATCACGATGCAACCACATCAAACTTTTAAATGGAAATAAAATTTTAAAAATTCTAAATTTGATTGCCACGTGTATTTCTAGGTGTAAATCTAGATAAAAAATCTAGGTGCCTATGATTATTGTTATTTTTTTTTGTCTTTCTACTTCTCTACAGTTTATTTATGTTAGTTTGATCATTCTAGAAACCCTCACAAGTTATTTCATGCATTGTACATGCTACAGTCACAAGCAAATCATTTTTGTGGAGAACTCTTGTGATATCTTTAATTCATTATAAAGCAAGCTTCTCACACAACTACTAGAATAAACAATGCTATGTTAATTCACTTGAGTACCAAATTAAACGTTGATTAAAATATTGGAGAAAATCAAGGTTGTAAACCTTTTCAATTAAATGATTTAATAATTACTCGAATTTGGCTAGTCGAGTCAGGCCTAAATCTAACGGCGCTAGAACTTTGGATATTTGGCCTAGGAAGTATTTGGTTCCTTGGATGAGAGAGGACCTTTTCTGAAGGAGGGATGCAAGGAGAAATCAAAATATGTTAGGCCTAAATATATAATACAAAAATTAAAATTATGTATATCACATATAGTTTTTTTAAATTAGTATATGTTAAAAAATATTTATAATTATTTTAAATTAATAAAATAGTAAAAAAATATGTTTATTAAATTTAAAGATGAAAAATAGAAGGGTATTTTGATCCAAAAAAATTGTAATACCATGAAATATTCTTATAGGGGGGTAATTGAAAAAAAAACATTGTATGTATGATTTTTTTTGGAGTTTATCAAAAGTTAAGATTTTTTTTGTAAATTCAAGAAAAATTAGGGGATTATTTGTAAATTTCCCTACTCAAAATGGACTTTTATATTTAGTTCAGTTAAATGAATTGTGAACGGAAATCATGTCATAACTTAATTTTATTGAAATAAATAAATAAAATAATAATAATTTTGAACATTTTCTTAAATACATTAAAATCTACCAAAATCCACTTAGTTAAAATACAAACATCTCATAATAATATTGGCCCAATTGTTGATTGAGTTGATTTATTTTCAAAAAAAATTACCCAAAATCTTAGCAATCTTTCCTATTTTTTCATTGATATGTCGTATATCCATGTAATGTCAAAATTAATTCCTCAAATTGTTGCTCCTTTAGAGCCGAATTATGATACCTTTCCTTTTGCTTATTGGTTTTTTTTATTCGGGTTTTAAAATATGAATTAGAATATTGTATGTCAAGAATGAAATTTTACGAAATAATATTCAAAAACATATACAAACTAATGAACCATAAATAATATTCCATGAAATGATGTGTTTTATTTTATTTTATTAGTTAATGGGTTCAGATAGATCCAATTTTCGGCGATAGATCCAATTTACGGCCTGATATGTTGATTTATTTACTATGGGTCAAAAAATGATACTTCTATTTTAAGGCCTTATTTTCCTAGAAAACTTATTTTAAGGCCTTATTTTTATTTCAAATTGCCATTTCGGTCATTCTATAAAGGGGAATTCTTCGTAAACCCCCTAATTTTTTTGGAAATTATGAAAACCCCCTATATTTTTAGATTCCTTCAAAAATCCCCTATATTTTTTGCTTCCTCCAAAAATCCCTTAATATTTTTAGATTCTCTAAAAAACCCCCTAACTTTTTGTTATGATATTGAAGATGACCATTATACCCCTCCCCATATTTTTTTTTTACAAATATCCATATTTAATAAATAATAAATAGATATTAAAATATTATATTAAAAATAAAAATAAAAATAATACATAGATATTAAAATATTATAACAAATAATACATAGATATTAAAATATTATTATAAATAATACATAGATATTAAAATATTATAATAAATAATACATAGATATTAAAATATTAATAATTGTCGAAAATAATATTTTAATATGATTAAAGTATTTATTATAACATTTTAATATATATGTATTATTTTTTATAATATTTAATATTTGTGTATTATTTATTTATTAACATTTTTTATTTTTTTGTAATAGTTTAATATCTATTTATTATTTATTAAATTATAAAGATTTATAAAATAAAATTTTGGGGGTATAATGGTCATTTTAAAAAATATAACAAAAAAGATAGGAGTTTTTTTTAGAGAATCTAAAAATGTTAGGGGGTTTTTGAGGAAATCTAAAAAAAATAAGTTTTTTTAAAACTACATGGAGTTTTTCATAATTTACATAAAAGTTAGGGATTTTTGAAGAATTCCCCTTCTATAAATCCTCACAAGTTATTTCATGCATTGTACTACAGTCACAAGTAAATCATTTTTTGCAGAACGCTCGTCATATCTTTAATTCATTATAAAGCAAGCTTCTCACACAACTACTAGAATAAACATTGCTATGTTAATTCACCTTAGTACCAAATTAAATGTTGATTAAAATATTGGAGAAAATCAAAATGATAAACCTGTTCAATTAAATTATTTGATAATTAGTCGAATTAGGCCAGTCCGATTAGGCCTAAATCCAATGGCGTTAGCACTTTGGATATCTGGCCTTGGAAGTATTTGGTTCCTTGGATGAGAGGAAGGGCGTGTTTGCTAGGTCAGTTTCTGCCGCCACGTCGGAGCCGGGATGGTTTACGTCCACCTTATAAACGGTACGAGCGGTATCCATGTCCTCGGGTCTTTACCAACAAGAATGGTCGCGGAATGCGTCCCCGACTTGCACGTATACCACGTTCGGTACCGAAGTCGCCTTGAGTAAATAGCCGGTGGCCCAACGTACCGCCTTTTGTGCCTCTGACGAGTGGGGCCCCATCGTCTTCCCGAAGTTTATTATGCTCCATGCCATTAATGTTGTTGTGAACGCCATTGGAAAGACGAACTTGATGTTATCCCCCGCGTCGTAATAACCTCCTGTTAAATCCACCTACATGTGAAAACAGAGAATAAGAGAAATGAAATGTATTGTTTTTTAGGGATTTTAAAGTTTTACCCCTGCAGTAGAACCATCGTTTAAGGCGGAATCCCGGCGCCACGACAGACGTTGGTCGGCCGGGAGTTTGCTGGATCTCTGTCCCTCGAAAAATAAAATACTTCTGTGGAGTGCATCAATGTAGTCGTGTAATGTAGCTAGTGAGGGACGTGGTTGTGTAGCTAGGAAGAGAAGAAAAGAGAACAACCACAATGCCAATGAGAGGAAGAGGAGGGGGAGAAGTAGGAGATGCTCTGTTTCCTCTTCTTGCTTTTATGATCAGTTCATTTATTTATTTATATAGATAGAGAGAGAGAGATGAAGGAATAAGGAGTCATTTCATGTAGGACCCTTGAAAATGTAATATATGATTAAATACCCCTATAAATATGTAAAGTATGAAGTTTTATGTCATCGTTTGCATATTGATAGAAGTTCTAGAAAATAATTTTACTTTGGACATCTAATTGATGTGAATGGGCAAATGAGATTAAGGAGAGTGATGATGTACATCCCCCATTATCATCCCTCACCACTCTTGATGACGTGTCACCACTAAAAATTAACACACGAGTACATGACTTAACACCTTAATTTGATGTTAAATCATAACATAATATAAATAACACGTAAATTTTGATGTTAACTCATGTTTTTTGTGTTAATTTGTAGGGTGTTAATCCATAGCCAGCACATCAAGAGTTGTGGGGGACGTGCAGTGGGGGAAGAGCAACATTCTCCATTAATAAATAAGGTATTTGTGTAATGTCATAACTTATATATGTAAACTTGTAAATATGATATTTCTGATATTTTAGGACTAGATACGACATTTTAACATTTTGTAAGGGTATAGATGAATTGTCCAAAAGTGAGACTAAGCAAAGCATGTGGGGCCAGAGGTGGCAACGGCATGGTGAGATGGGGCCGGAGCCAGAGGCAGAAGCAGAGACGAGGAATCAGGAGAGAGAGAGAGAGAGAGAGAGAGAGAAGAGAAAGCATAGGATTCGCTTTAAACAAGGAGCCAGTGAGTAAGTGACAAATGTTAATGGGTACGGGTGACGAGGCAATACAAAAGGAGATGCACATCCAACGGCGTCAGCACTTTGGATATCTGGCCTTGGAAGTATTTGGTTCCTTGGATGAGTGGGAATATTTTCGCAAGGAGAGATGCTAGGAAACTTGGTAAAGTATTTAGGAGAAATCAAATCAAAATGATGCATATAATATTGAATATATGGTTATACCTTTGGACCAATTCATCAATAACCCTTGGAAGATATGCTTAATTTCTCTCAGGGCCTGTTTGGCGGCATGGATTTTTAGGTGGAATTGGGTTTTAAATTGCCGGATCTTCTCAATTCAGTGTTTGGATGAATTATTTAAGTGGAATTACTAGTTGCCGGTTTTTATTTTTCCTCTTTTGTTCACAAAATTTCACTCCAAAAAAAGTCAGAATACCAAGATCCGGTAAAAGTAGTGGGGCCCAAATTTTCCTACTTTCTCCCTCTACTCATTTTTATACTTATTTAATAATAATTAGATAATTATTAAATTAATAAATTATACAATAATAATTCATATTATATTGCAATGATATAATAATAATTATTTATAACAATAAAATATGTATAACATTATTTTAGTATTATAATATTATTATAATAATTATAATAATATAATTATTTTATTATTCTAATATTAATACAATTAATATATTATAAATAATATGTGTGATATTACTTTATAATTACAATATTATTTTATCATTATAATATTTATTATTATTTTATTATTTTATTATTAGAATCGTCATATAATTAATATATTATTATATTATAAACAATGTTTTAAATAGCGGCGCTGTAACGGCGCTATAGCATGTTATAGCAGATTTTTGGAGATAAACGCTGCATCACTTCGGAATTTAGCTATGTGGCGTTTCGCCCGCTTAACGCTAACCGCTAAATTAAACGTCAAAACGCTGCGCGCCGCTGCACGTTATTTAATACATTGATTATAACTAATATGTATATTAGTACTTTATTATTATTGTATTCATATGATTAATATATTGTAAATAAGATGTATAATATTATTTTATTATTATAACAAAATTACTTTTTTTTTATTATTCATTAATTAATGTAATAATATATTATTATATTACAATAATTATCTACATATTATTAATATTTATTAGATATATTATGATAATGATATATAATTATTATATTCATATAATTTATTTAATATTGTTATAATACAATAATTATATTAAATCTATATAATTAATATTATATTTTATGTATGAATATAATAATATCATTAATTGGATAAAATATAATATAATAATAATAATGCTACAATACATTTTTACTTTTATTTAATATTATTTGATGATTTAAGAATGATACTTAATAATTTTTATCAATTTTAATTAAACATTATTTCTACACTTCCAATAACAAAATTCAGATTTTATTAACAACCAAACAAAGAATTATATTTTCCAGCATCTTATAATTTGGACATCCAAACAAACTTTGGAATTACTAATTCCAGAACTTTTTACTCCTCCACCTTATAATCCGATTCCACTCTACTAATTCCACTTGCCAAACGGCCCCTCAGTTTAAATTTCTTCATAATCTTTCTCGCTCCGATTCTTCTCCTCAAAACTAAAAAGAAATTTTCTATCCAAGACATTGCATGGGAAGATCCAAGAAATTTTCTATACAAGAATGCTCAAATCTATTTTCTCGTAACAATAGCGTCTAATGATCCAATATGATCGGCATAACCTTATCCTCATGGCCGAACAAAAATAATAAATAATAAATGATTCAATTATTTAATTTTGGATGTGCATCTTCTTTTGATATCAAATAAGAAAATAAATCACATTAATGTGTACAATTAATTTTGGTTCTTTGTTATTGTTATGGCCTCGTTAATCCTTACAACCTGGAGATGCGAGAAGTTATATCAGCGTTTGCGGTTCTTTCAAGTATTTTAAATTATAATAACGTTAATATGCTAGGGCCTCACTAATCTGTGCAACCAAAAATTAAAGAGCACATTTAAAATGCCCCACAACTCATGTTTCACATCCTTGATGCAGATTCCGATGAAGATTAATGGGGATTAATTAACAACCCAATTAACACAAAAAACGAATTAATTATTAATTCCACCATATCGATAAAAGTACATGCTAATTAATCATTAATCCATTTTTAAATATAAATTTGACATTAATTGAATTATAATTAACTTTTTCGGAATCAGCACCAAGGATAGGAAACACGAGTTGTGGAGAGTTAAATTTCCCAAAAATAAAAGGCTATCTCCAGATTGTATTATTTGATGAACATAGTTTCATCTTGATTCCCAACATATTATTGGATTGATTGGATCGATTTACTTGCTAGACACGTTTGAGATTATTATGTACCATCAGCCTTCCTTATTAACATAATATCATACGAAGGTTTAAATCATGCCACTTTCCTAGTTAACTGGTCCTTCGATGTACTCTCGAATATCTTGTCTGCATTGCCTACCTCGAATCCATCTCGTCTGTGTATTTCCTTCACCTATTAATAACACAATTTGTTAAATTCATTACGCAAATGAGAGAGAGAGAGAGAGAGAGAGAGAGAGAGAGAGAGAGAGAGAGAGAGAGAGAGAGGACCTGATCTTCAGGCAAATTTATAAACTGAGGAAGTAAAAGTCGCTCTGCAAATTCGATATACGAACAAGGAACAGAATCTTTGACTCCGTCAGAAAAGTCAAAGGAGATCGAATCGGCCACGGTCGAGCTTTGCTGAAGAAGCCCGTCAGGACTCACTATTCAAAAATCAATTCAAAATTTCAAAATAAATCTTTAATTAGGAAGAAATTGATTAAACGGGAGACCTTTAAGTATTCCTCCCTCAGAATTTAATTTGAACCCGTTTCCTTCGATGAATTTGTTGAGATTCTCGATTTTTCTGATATCTGATTTGAGTCTGTGAGTAGAAATGGTTACGTGGTTTAATGCGTATCCATTTACAAGCGTCCATGCTGCATATTCACTTTCCCTACGAAACCAAATGAGCAAAAAACACTTTTACATAATTACCCTCACAAAATGAGAAATATCATGCATACCCCCCTGCAAATCGTACCTAGATAAAACTTGATAATCAGAAAAGGACGGCTTTTCCCAAGTTAGGCCTCCATATGCACTTGCAAGAGCAGCATATTTATTTCCAATACCAGATCCCTTAATATACTTTCTTATAATCTCCTGTATATATATCGACTATGATTAATAATTTAATATTATAATATAAAAGATGATAAATTAGACCTTAAATTATAAAAATACCTGGCTTTGAGAGCTCAATTGATCGACGAGTAGCTCTGAGATAAAAATCCTTGGTAAAGGCCCATAAACACCAGATCCATTATTGGAAAAGAAATTTTCATTAGGAGGAGAAAACCATAAAGCTTTGAGCTTTTTAGCTGGAAATTTCAATTCTTCTCTTTGTGTATATCCAAAATCCAAGAAAAATTCAGATAGAGAGTTTATTCCATATCCATCCACCTTAATGTAAAAAAACAGATTAATTTGCATTATTATTAATTTAGCAAGGGTATAAAGGTAATAAATTAGAAATTTTAATGCTTACTCCTAAAGTGCGAAAAGCAAAATGATCGTAACAAACATTGGCTCCATCGTGTGAATGAACGAGGTCTAAGATGGATTTGGCTGTTGGATTTCTATTCAAATAGATTTTCTCCATGTTTGAAATTACTGCTCGGAAAAATGTCTCAGATCCCTGACACAAAGAAATTTAACTCTTTCAGGCTATTTAGATACTTAATCACAAAGTTTGATAGCTCAATTTGCAAAGAATGAAAGAAAAGAAACAGGGTTGCGAAAGAGAACCAACCTTGGGAAGAGGATCAAGAGTAACAGGAGTCGCGTCGGATCTGACAGCCATGGAGAGGCGGGATCGATTAGCACCGGAGATCGAACGATTCTGTTCGAGGTAGAAAGGGAGATGCGATCGAAGCGGAAACGAGGATCGGCGGAGGAGGAAAGAGGCGGGAGTTCTCACGGCAAGTGATTCCATGGGGAAGAAACAAAAAACAAGTGTTGTGAATTTGTGATGGTAAACTTTAGGGAGGATTGATAAGGATGATGACAAGATAAAAGAGCCCTTACGTTATGAAACGGAATAAATATTTTATTTTTCTCCCGTTTCTGGTCGCGCTTTCACGGATGTCATCGTCATTCCCAATTAATTTATCATTAACAAAATTAATTAATAATTAATTTATAATTACTAAATATTTAATACGTAATTGTAATTAAGATTCTTACCAATTAAAGATTAATTAGAAATATTTAATTATTAATAAATATGAATTAATCGTTAATTGAGAAGGAGTAATTAGTGGGTTAATCTTCAAAAATGATGTCATCATGAAAGCGTGGGAGAAATGGAGAAACATGATAGAAGACCTCTTATCAAATTATCTTGTCATGCAGCCATTATCATATAAGCATTTCTGCATGTAAAACCCTCTGTGCAAAAAAAAATTCAAAAATAACCTGATTTTCACAAATATTTCAAAATTAATTCAAAACTGATTTTTAAATTTCGGTACCATCGAATTTTAAAATCTGATAGGTTAATTAGCATAATTATCACTATTTTGGATAACACATAAATTGAGCCAACACCACCGGTTTAAAATCGGGTGAATGATTCAATCCATTAATTATTGCCACATTATTCCACATTAAAATATTCATCATTCGACTTTCCACATTAAAATAATTCAATCCATTAATTATCACTATTTTGGATAGCACATAAATTGAGCCAAAACTAATTTTTAGATTTTCTAGTGTAAGTAAATTTCAATTTCTTCAGAATTTATCTTCCTATTTTTCCACATTATTCCAGTAATTATTGCCATATTAAAATGCACAAATTCTTCAGCATTTGATTTTCATTCTTAAATTGTTAATCATTCGACTTTTATTCTTTCACAAATCGATTTATGGTACAGTTTCATTTACAGGACGGATCTGAATTGATTTGGTGGTCATGACGCCGTAAGAATAAAATCATCAAATTATCATCTATTGATAAAATCATTCCTGGAGAAAGAAACATAAGATTAAACAAATAATATCTCCATAAAAATGCGAACAATATATAATCGATTCACCAATTATTAACTTATATATACAATTAACGAACAGGCGGGTTTGGGGAGACATCCTCGACCTGAAAACGAATATCTTACGTATCTTTCATTCTCTATAATATACGACAACGGCCAACGCATCCTTGATATGGTAATTTATAAGTTCTCAAACTTTGGTAAATTTGGTCGGTGAAATTCAAAGTGTTTTTGTGTAGATATGCAAAGATCAAGAAGAAGCAGAGATTTGGTTTTCTAGACTTCTAGCAGCGATTGGACCTCGAGCAGCAGCACCGATTGATTCTGCGTAATCTAAACAACAAAGCAACAACAACAACCAAGGATACATTTTTTCTGATCGTATGATCAAATTTCAATTCATAAATAATGTTTCAAAATTATAAAATTTAAGGATTTTTTGTATTTTCAAAACAATTTTCTTGGTTCGATCGTTTTATACATTGTAATTTTTTTAAAGGAACTTAAAGCACGAAATGTGCTCTTCAGGTTTTCTAATTATTAACTAAAGATATTTTTACAGGCATTGTTTTAGAAACTCTATAACCTATTATAACCTATTACAGTTGTCTTTACACATTACTAAATCCACCGTAAGATCCATGAAAATTCAAATCACTATTTGTTACGATAATCATATCTTCCAAAATATATTAAAATATCTAATTTCTTGTGTTAATAAAACCGGCATTTTGTCTTTCTTGTTGAAGATTCTATTATTTTTTTTCCTTCTATATGCATCATATCGCCGCAACCCACAATCTCGTTTCCCAGTCTTTGATATTATCATTGAGTTCTTGTTTTTTCTTCTTGTATATTTCTTCCCAAATTGCCAACAATGTTGTAGACACGGAAATCGAGAGTCCTACTCTGTTGTAGCATTCCGAGGTGAATGAGCATGACGCAAATAAGTGATATATACATTCAGGTGAATCGGAGCATAAAACACAAGCCGGCGGGTGATCCCATCATTTTTTTGTCAAGTTTTCTTGAGTGAAGATTATGTTGTGTAGTGCGAGCCATATAAACAGTTACTTTTAGCGAAATTTGGAGTGATAATATTTGAGATGTCCAAGGTATTAGTATGTCCGGGTGTAACAAGATATTGTATACTTTTTTGGTGATGTATTTGGATTCTTGTAATGGTGAATTTGGATTGGAAACATCTGTTCAATTTTTTAGGGAGACTTGTACATATCCATTAATTTTCCTTCACGTATAGCTCTTGTATTAACGGTGAGCTTGTCTGTCAACTGCCTGTCAATTTTTGATGAATTAGTTACATAATATGGCGACATGTTGGATGCATAAAAGCTGTTGGATGAAATGACTGCTCTGATAATTGATCCTAATGTGTGTTGATTATTTGTATAGAGAATCTGCAATAAAATAATTAAACAAATTATTATAAATAAATTAATAAATCGAAATTACTCGAATAGTAGCCGCGTGATCGAGTCACTGTTGCCCCAAAAATAAATTACGCTTTCTCGTACGGAATTAGTCGTTATCCACCTCCAAAGTTCCATCCCGAAAAATAACATATTTGCTCCAGTAACACAAGATGCGAAACAGAATGCTTTCACTTCAAAAGAAGTGAAGCCGAACACCCGATTTCGTACCGAGTTGATAATCCGAGAAGAAAATGGTATTTCAGAGAATAATATGAATATATGGAGGAGGAGCACGTCAGACAGAGAGAATTGTGTTTTAGGTCTTTTGTCTTCCTATGTATATATATCTTTGATGATTTTGCCCCATTTATAAAGGCATGGCAAGAGACAAAAACAGCTAGGACCTCCAATTAATTTTTTCTTTTTTTGTTACAAGCACACGTAACAATAGAAAACCTTTTCATAGTTCAGCTACACGAAGGACTCGAATACTGCACTTTTATAAAGTGAGGGTGGATACCAACTATCAAAGCTATGGTAGGATCTTTGATTATTTAGAAAATTGATTTCATTTATTCATTATTGTAAATTGTAATAACAGCCATATTTCTTGCTCATTTAAGAATCATCAATATTCTCTATTCTACATATATGCAAATGTTATTTTCCTACACATTTATGTACATGAAATAATAGTTTTAAAATTTGAATACTATTTTATTACAAAATAATATAACAATGTGCTCAACTGTTGATGTGCTTTGCAGATGGACAAATGGTATTGGTAATGCTTCATTTTATTGTAGAAACTTGTGTTATTTTTTAGTGTCAAGAAGTTTATACTCATGTACACTGTCCATGGAATTCTTTTTACTAATTAAACCAATTTAATCACAAAATATATTCACAATGATGTGTAAAAAACAATATAATCATATCCTCGAACCCTCAAAATCAATACAAAATCAAGGGCAAAATGGCCTATCTACACCATTCCTATGACTCGGAATCGTAAAATGCCTTATCCTCCCTTCTTGCTCCTTCAAATATCCCTCACACAAGAACTCCTTAGAAAATCTATCCTCTACGGACCTATCCAATTCCACATCGTGCACAAAGACGTCCGTCTCGCCTTCTTGTCTTGCTCGGGCAACCATTCCTGCAGTATATATCGCTCCCATTCTACCTGGCGCATCGGCTTTCCACCCTGTCGGTGCGTCCACCATGATCAAGTCCCATTCCACCTCGTAAAACACGCTCGGTAACCCCTTGAGTGCAAGTTGACATGTTGATGTTCGCGTGTCACCAACCACTTCAGTACAATGAGGTTGCTTCCGAAGCTCTAGAAGCGCGTCCGCATCGGTCACCTTTTTATTCAGAATTGCTAATAAACTTGTCAAACATAAAAGGGAAATTAAATTACAAATAATATGTTCTTTTTTCTATCAACCTTTGTGTTATAAACGACATGGTACGACTCCAACGAAGGTTGAATTTCCTGAACAGTTGCGATCCATGAGCTCTTTTCTTCTAAAAACACAGTACGACCCCCGTGGTTCAGGGCGGTCCACATCAAGCTATCGTGTCCTAGGCCGAAAACCAAGAAGTTGCATGGCGATTTTCTCTCGAGAATTCGTGCGGTGACAGATATCTCTTTTATTGTTTGTTGGGGTGTTATATTTGAGGTGGAATAATGTATTATTGTTCTAGCTAATGAAGGAGGAATTTTTGTGCATGATGGTTGGTTAGAAATGGCGGTTTTCTCTTCTTGTTTAATTGGTTTGAGTCGTTGGCTTTGTGTTGACATGTTTGATTTTACGATGAAACATAAGGGGAGGAGGATGAAGAAGCCCAAGATAAGGAACTTCAGGTTGAAGATTTTTGGTGCCTCGATTTTCATGGCTAAGAGATGTAAGCTTTTTTTAGCATTCATGGGCTAATTTTGAGAGATTTTTTGAGCTCAAAGCTTTCTTTTCTTTTGAGCTAAAATGGTGTGAGAAGTTTGATTTGGAAGTGGTGGTAAGAGTTGTGTTATAAAGGTCTTTTTTTAGCTTAAATGGAAGAAAGATTGAAAAAATGACAAGTGTTTGGCGGGGAAATTGGATAATGTGGTTTCTTCAAGAAGAAGTTGTCAATGAGCTTAAAGCTTTCTTATTTTGTGCCATTGATAATTGTGAATGGAAAATCATAAATGTTCATTTTGATTCCCCTACACTAATCAATATAATTAATACACGTTGACAATCAATAATAAATCAAATAAATAATATAAAAAACATGTACGAAATTAAACTCTTTTATGTATTAAATCGAGTTCTCTCATCGACAAAACGAAAAAAATGTTAAGGAACCTTCATATCACCGCATATTAATTGGCTCGTTACATTTTAGTAGTGCAGATTCAACCACACTGAGCCATGAAATATATAATTGGAATTAAACAACATAGCATTATTGATATTTTTAACTGGTAATTTTATTTACTTCAATTCCTTAAAAATATCAATTTTAATTTAATGAATTTAATCGTCAATAACAATAAGATACATTAATCCAAATTATTATTTGTCGTTCAATCTTTGCATGGTCATTATGCATATCATCATAATCATTTCACCAATTATATTATGATATGTTACAAAATTTGAGTCATGAATTAACTTTTGATTTTTTTTATGACAGTCATTTCTTTGTAGATATTTATTTATCCACTATTTTACATCCAATTTTAAATATTTTCAGAGAATTATATTATTTTACATTAATGACGTTGTCCATTAACATTCTTTGGATCCACGTTGGACCAAAATATTCAATTGTTAGTCATTTCACATCAAGTTAAATGATTAAATGTGAATATATGCGAAAGATAAAAAAAAAGTTTTTATTAGAAATATTAGTAAATTAATATATAGTACTATAAAACTTACATCTAACATTAATAGTATTTTCAAAACTTTAATTTTAAAAATTTGTCAACCATATTTGTTTGAATGTTTATTTTTATTTTGACATTTATATTAGTAGAGCTCTTATATAAAAGTTCTCTTATTTGAATTTTGAATATATTATGTAAGAAAAAACAATCAAAAGAATTCATTTTACATAATTTTTTTGAAGAAAAAAAAATTAGAAGGGGCATTCCGAGAATTGAACTCGGGACCTCTTGCACCCTAAGCAAGAATCATACCACTAGACCAAATGCCCATTTGTCGTTTTTATTAGTTGAATTTGAAATACTATTACTCAATATTTTTAAAACTATAATATAAGAATTCCATATATACAATAATATTATATAGCTTAGATTTATGTTTTTGCTCAAATAACTTTAATATTAAATTTAAATAAACTAATAGAAATGGACTTTTTTTTGCCTAAATTGCTAAATCAAACGAGTCTTCTTCCTTGTTATGGCTACTAATTGATTGCCCCTTATAATAAATAAATAATATATCAAATATTGTTGTTCTAAAATTAAAATACTAGCAATAGCCCGCGCAACAATTGCGCGGGACTTCAGAAATTGTTTTTTTACATTTTCGTATAATTTGTTTAAATAGAATTTGCGCATGTACGTTTAAACTCAATTATATAATCATGATATGTTTGCAAATATATTAATGTCAATAAATCCATTATAGTTAATAAAGGTTCGTGAAATTTGTTTATCATAGATATATGCATTATAATTAATAAGAGTCCATGAAATTTGTTCATCATTATAAATTCACACAAAATAAAAATATAACGTGTTATAATTCAAACAAAATTCAAGTTTCAAAACAAATAATAGAAAACCTTGAATAATACACATAAAAACGAAATATATATTTAAAATATTATCCATTAACATAAAAAATATTATTTTTTAAAAAAAAACACAATTATAAATTATACCATAAGAAATAAACAATTGAGCCATAGTTTTATACGGAGATTATATATGGAGCCACAATAACACAAAAATAACATCCTTGATGAAACGGCAAGAGAGGATAAATATGTTGATTAGTATTATTGATTGATTCAATTAACGATTTAATTGACTGTTTAATTGAATTGACACGTCAATTAACATTTACTAATATAAACATATTATAAATTATTTATGTGTTAATGAAATGCGTAAATTAACATTTAATTGAGTAAATTAGAAATGCTAATCAATTCACTTTGTCATCTCATCTAGAATATTGTGATGAGTTTGGGGTCAATTATGTTTCTTTTGTATACATGAGTATAATTTGGGTTGCAATAAAAATAAAACTTAAAAAAAAAAAAAAATTTACACGTGTCAAGTTTATGTATCATGTTCAAAATTATAACTATCTATCTATATGAACTTAGAAATACCTATTGTTAAATAATTTTTAATTATGTTTTTGTTTAATTAAATTTTTGTTATAATTATTTTAATTATTGTTACTATTAAATGCGATATTATTTATAATTTTCAATGTCTTTTGGATCAATAACAAATGTTTGGTTCATTGGTTCATTGTTTTATTGTTTTTATATTTGTTTTTGTATGAAATAGTTTTTATATTTGTTTTTGCATGAAATAGTGCAAACAACAATAATATAATATTTATGATCATATTTTTTTGTAAAATTATGTTATATCTCAAATATTATTATATCGTAAAATCAACGCATGTATTATTATTTGTATATAAAACGAGTCATCTTTTGTCATAAAGCAAAATAATCACAAAATATAAAAGTTTTTATATATACATAAATGAATTCTAACAATATGATGACATTAATATAATGTAATATCATCACAAAACTTATTACTTCTTATAAAATTGAAAAAATCACTCATACTCGCCATTAGCCGCGGCAAATAACTCGTCAACTCGCAAAGAAAAAAACAAACATTCGCCAACAAAACAAAAACCAAAAAACACCAAATCCCGTCTAATTAATCAATCGCTAGAATACTCATCCATTTCATTCTCATGTTGGGCAACCAATTTCTCAATGAACTTCTTTCTCACACCATCGATGACACGATCCTTCGACGCATTTTTGCTACGACCATCGTTTAACACTGGATCCGATAGGCAAAGCATCAATGCAACGGCTACAAATAAAATCATTTCATTTTTTTTTTTAGTACTTTTCTTCAAAAATCATAGGGTTTTTCTTTTTTAATTTTGCAATCTCGAAGGACTTACATTCGGGAGTGCATCTCTTGCCGCCAAAACGACTCAAACCAACAAAAGTTTCTTTCACAACACCATCATTGTACACGAGTATAGTCGGTAAATCTATATCAAGGTAACTCGGGATGCAATCAGTTGAAATCATCTTAACGAATTTCGTTAACGGGTATCTCGTCGCGAGCTCTTCCAGACACTTCATGAGTAACCCACATTCTTGAATCCTACGAATAGATCAGAAGTTAATATCGTACCTTTAAACGGTATATTGGTGTTCGATTTTTATGATTTACCCTTCTTTGTAGAGAATGACAACGATCCAAGTGTTTTGTGAAGCTTGAGAGACTTCGCGAACAAACTCTGAACTGCTAATCCGTAAAATCGACATGGGTTTTACAACCCTAGCTTCTTCTTGCAATTCTTGTAGTCTCTTCTTTCTTCATGATTGCGAAAATTCGATGCAAAATGAATTAATACAGATTTTCGACATGATTTCACAATGTTTTTGTAATTGATAATGTTAGATATCGAAAGGGATGATTGAGATTTTTACCGGTATTCTTGGAAGAAGCGATCGTCATCGAGATCATCATCCTCTAATTCCTCAAGATCCTCAGTCGACTTCTCATCAATCCAAGCCACCGATTTGGGGCGGAGATCGGGATCTTCAGCTGGAGAGAACGCCGCCGGTTTGAAAACTTTAGGCTTGGGAGGCAAAACACCGATCTTCCGATGAAGATCGCCCCACCCCGTGCTTGCTCCCTCGAGATCCTTATACACAAAATGGCCATCCGCCATTGATGGAAGACGAGAAGCTCACTAGTACCCCCACTTGCTTCTTACGCAGAGTGAAGTATTTAGCTGTACAAAAGGCTGTATAGTTATTGCAACAGAAAATCACTAATTATCTACCATGCTACGTGTGTGAGAATACGTCACCTCGCCACCGCTTGATCTCAACCGTAGGATCCAAATCCAACGTCGGCGAATAATCCGGGGAGTATAGTATTAAACCAGTGGAAAATAAAATTTCTCTCTCTCTCTCTCTCTCTCTCTCTCTTGTTGATTTTGAATTGTTTTTGTGTGAGAGAAATGGAAGGGAAAGGAAGAATGGGTCCTGGACTTTACTCTGATATTGGCAAGAAAGCAAGAGGTTATATTTGTGCTTATTTTGTTTCTAATTTTAGCTTGTGCATGTTTATTGTTTTATTTTCTTAGAGATAATTAGATAGTAATATACTATTTTGTTCCTAATTTAGAAGTAATATATCTGAATTTAGTTTTGCATGTACGTGACAGTCAAATTGTTTTTATCATTTTTTTTTTGTATTTTGGTGAATTTTACTTGTTAATCCTGGGATTTTTTTGAAATTACAGATTTGTTGTACAAGGATTTTCAGACGGACCAAAAACTTGCGATCACGACCTACACTGCAAATGGGATTGTCGGTTTATATTTGATTTTTTTTTTTATTAATGCAAACAACATTGTACCTAATTATTAAGAATTTGAATTTTTACGCATTTTATAGGATCTTTTTTTTTGGAATTACAGGCATTGACTACGTCCAGTACGAAGAAAAATGAGTTGATATTCGGTGAAATTCAGTCTAGTCTTAAGAACAAGAATATTGCTCTCGACTTTAAAGCGACTTCCGAGTCCAAAGTTAGCCTACTTTTTTGCATTTATTTTTATTTTTATTTTTAAATTTCAGTATTTCATGATTTTATTATTATCTAAATACTTAGTAAACTTCTAACCATTCATTTCTTTAAAAAATGTAAAATACATTGAATGCTTATTCTTTTTT
Organism: Luzula sylvatica; assembly: GCA_946800325.1. Classification (NCBI taxonomy): domain Eukaryota; kingdom Viridiplantae; phylum Streptophyta; class Magnoliopsida; order Poales; family Juncaceae; genus Luzula; species Luzula sylvatica. Next base: position 49,981,665 of record OX326961.1, read on the forward strand.
TCTTACATTTTCTCGATGATAGATTTTAACCACGGTTACTCTCGACGAGCTTGGCGCCCCTGGATTGAGGACAATGCTAAGCTTCATAGTCCCCGAACCGAGATCTGGATTGGTACATATTCATCACTTATATAAGTTAATCTTTACTCGATATTAATACATGCGACACAATCCAAAAATATTAAAATACACCCTGATTAACCCCGAATCAGACACGGCAACACTGATTGTTACGAGCCAACCAAGTGTTGCCACGTTAGATTCAAGTGTTCTTTTTTGGGGGTTTTGTATCATTTTCTTCCATTATTTTATTGTAGTTGGAATTGCAATGTCTACACGATTACACAGGTGTCAGCGCTTGCATGAGTTTGACCGCTAATCCCGTGGTTAACCTTGCCACTACTTTCGGCACTAACGCTATGGCTGTCGGTGCTGATGTGGCATTTGATGTCTCGACGGGCAATTTTACAAAGTATAATGCTGGGATTAATGTCGTCAATGCTGATCTCATTGCCTCCCTTACTCTGTAAGATATTTCGTTATGTCTAAATTGTAAAAAAAAAACGTACATTTTTTAATATTATGATTTTATTTTTGTAATTTAGGAACGAGAAGGGAGACGGTTTGACTGCGGCTTACTACCACATGGTAAGCCCGCTTAGTGCGACTGCAGTGGGTGCCGAACTCACACACAGCTTCTCGAACGGGGATAACACACTGACATTCGGGACCCAACATCTCTTAGACCCGTTGACTTTGGTGAAAGCGCGGGTTAACAATTATGGCAAGGCGAGTGCGTTGATTCAGCATGAATGGAGGCCGAAATCGTTTGTCACCATCACTGGTGAAGTCGATACCAAGGCTATTGATAAGAGTTCTAAAGTCGGTTTGTCGTTGGTGCTTGCGCCGTGATGTGATGTAGGAATCGATCTAATTAGAGTAATAAATTAAGATGAATTAATGGTTGTTTTGTGACTTTGTTCTAGATTTTGGTATTTGGGCTTTGGGAATAAGTACTTGTACTTTGGACTGTTAAATAATATTTTTTCTAAATTTTTTTTTGAAAAATTACTAATACACTCCCTAACACGATGAAAATAATATACTGATAGCTCAGAATTAGGGTGTGTATTTTGCAATGTTGCAAATAGTGGTTGCAAATAGCGTGCCGCGCTAAGAAGCGTTGGGCATTTTTTCATAACGTAGGATGTATTAGCGGATGATATAGCGAAGTTACATTTTTTCGTATAAATCACAAATATATATTATATAATAGTATAACTTATAAAATGACAAATATTCATAGGACAACTCAAAATACTAAAAGATTACATGTTTGTCCAATAAACAAAGAATTATCATCATTTAATAGAATATTTTCATCTTCGACGGTATTACGAAGAAAAAAATGGTAATGAAGAAATTACCGATAAAGAGAAGAGCCTGAATATGACAAAGTTTCTGCAGATAAAATTTATAAATTTTATTTTAACTTTTTAGAAGAATTGACTATTATTTTCAGAACTATTGACATTAATTTGAATTTCTCAATAATATGAGTTTTACAAGTCTTTTCCGTGAAAAAGAACATTTCATTCCATTAAAAAAAAGAACATTTCAACATAATTTTTTTGAACTTCAATTAACTTCAGTCATTATTAACTTCAATTAACACTCAATTATGCAATTGAACTTCGATTTAGATTCATATGCGTAAGTAATGGTTTATTTAATCCAATTTTGATTCAACTAAACCTAGCTAAGTTAAATATTTGAGTTTAGGGAACGATTAAAACCGAAATGATGCTGATTTGTTGTATGGGAGCCTGAAATCGAGTTTAACTTGACAAAATTACCATATTTACCACAAACATCCAGCTATATGAAATTATAATTGAAATAATCATTATTTTTTGTAATATTATGCAGCATATATCGTTTTATATTTGGGAAAAAATTTCTGGAAAGGTAATGTCGACTTTTGCGAGAAGAAATCTAGAATATAATGAAGCAAAACATGCTTTAAAGTTTAAAGTTCAAATGCTAAGCTCATCCCTGGTTATACCTCAAAGCATAACTCCAATAGTATAGAAATTTGACCATCTTTTACTCTAATAAAATCTCTGTATTTTGATTTTTTTTTTTTTTTTTGAAATAGGATGGCGGTTGCCTACCTTGTGATTTTCATATATGAAAAAATGATTATTTACAAAGGATTACAATAAAGTAAGAAAACTTCTAAGATAAAGCTAATTCTAATTCCTTGTTCCTAGTTTGCGATCCTAATCCACGCTGTCGCCTCTTGGATTGCCCTTATCGCCATCATTCTCGAGCCCGATTTGTTATTCCGAAATACACGAGCATTTCTTTCTTTCCATATGAGCCATGCTATCGACATCCATAGGGTGTCCCACTCCTTCCGTTCATCTTTGGATATCTTTGCTCTTGCTTCGTTCCAAGCTTGAATTGTAGAGCGTCCCCCCGTTATAATGACGGGTATGTTGTGTAGGCTCTTGCAAAGCCTCCATATGGACTTGGTGTAAGTACATTCTACGAATAAGTGATCCACCGTTTCTTGTTCTCTTTTGCATAGTTGGCATATATCTATATGTGGCCACCCTTTACGTTGCAATAGGTCCGCCGTGTTTATCCTTCCATGTAACATTAACCACACAAAAACCCTCACTTTATGAGGCGCTCTCGTGCCCCAACATTGTTTTTGCCACGGGTTGCTAATTCCCGGATAGTGGAGGATTTTATATGCCGATTTTGTCGTGAATTGTTTGGATGCTTCCCCTTTCCATTCTATGTTGTTAGTGATTGGATCCCTTATCGTGAAAACTTCGTAGGTCGGCAAGAGTTTTCTTAATTCTTTTAGGAAGGGTGATATCTTATACTCCGGATAGCCCTCTATTTGACTCGTTATTTTTATGTCATACATCTTGCCTATGTATGTTGACCATATGTTGTCTTGGTCGTTGTCTATTTTCCATAAAAATTTCAATAATAGAGCCTTGTTGAATGTTTCTATGCAAGGAAGTCCTAGGCCTCCATTGTTCTTTGGGAGACATATCGTTTTCCAATTAATTAGGCACTTTCCTGGATTGAGTTTATCCCCGCCACATCATAGGAATGCCCTTATAAGCTTTTCTATTTTCCTTGTCACCCATTTTGGTAACTTCATGGCTTGCATTGTGTATACGGGTATTGAGTTTAGCGTTGCTTTTATGAGGGTTATTCTACCCCCAAGTGATAGTAGTTTGCCTTTCCATTGGGCTATTCGGTTTTGGACATTCTCTATTAGCGGTAGGTATGCAGTTTTTGGTAGTTTTTTCGTTGATAAGGGAATCCCGAGGTATATGATTGGGAAATCTTTCTTGTTGCAACGCATAATTCTTGTAATTGTCGTGTCATGTACGTTAGGTACCCTTATGGTCGAGTAGGATGTTTTCTCCCAATTTACTTCTAGCCCCGTTATTTCGGTAAATGTGTCCAACACACAAGATATGATTTTGAGGTTGTTCGGATGTGCTTCTACGAAGAGGATCGTGTCATCTGCAAATTGTAGGACCGGTGTATGCATCCCGGCTCTTTGCATAAGAAGTGGTTCCACCCTTTTCACTAGGTCTTGCAGTATGTCTACTGCTATGTTAAATAGTAGGGGAGATAACGGGTCTCCTTGTCTTAGTACTCTTTGGTGATTAAAATACTCCGAGCATGAGCCATTTATTTTGATTGATGAGGTTGACGTTTGCAATATATTTTGGATGTAGGGTTACGCACGCTTATATCAAAGTGTGCAGCGGAATTAGTTCACGTGCGTAACCTAATTCTACCGGGATCACGCCCTAAAACCAACGAAAAAGGAAGAGTTTCGGAGAATTACCTCGTACAAGTTAGTACGTGTCGATTACTTCTCCAAATCCGTGAACCTTCTCCAAGGAATGCTAGTGCAGTCCCTCTACTCGTGTCCACCTTGATTTCGACCGATCGGAAATTACCAACGCCGTTCTAGTCGACGTTACGATTGAATCTCTCAAATCCTTTTCTCAATTCTCCCTCTCAATCTCTCAGATCTAATCTGAATACTGTGGAAGAAGAAGAGAAACGACGGCTCAAAACCCTAGGTCAAAAAAAGACTTAACCTAAAACGAAATCAGAATTTCATATATATAGAACTTAAGTCCGTTCTGAACGCACTTTAAGTGTGCGTTCGAACGCACACTGTTCTGACTTCAGATAGGAAAGTCCGTTCGAACGCACTCCAAGTTCGTTCCGAACGGACATACTTCTGACAGCAGATTTGTCTATTTATATATAAATTCTTAAGCCATATTTTCTTTCAAACTCCCTCTTGGATTAAGACTTAATCAACTTGGCCATATGTCCAACATATGTCGTGAGATCTAATCACACGTGATTCCATTTTGTTTGTCCAACAAACTTATTGGTGAGCATTATCTTGAGAATCCGATATATTACGAAATCTTGGTGTGACCTTGTAGGTTCGTCTAAGACTGGCAGTGGATATGGCAGCATTCCACAAGATATTGCGAGCACTAGACTGCCGTTAATACCTACCCAGAATTAGCACGAAAAAGGTGGAGAACACCTTTATGAAGATGAAGTACATCTTCATGCCTAACTCAGATAAGTGTTACTAGTCCTCTTGTTCGCGATATCTTCCGATCAAAAGAGTCACGGTGAAGCCTAAGACTTCAAGTCATCCTCTATTCTTTTTGATCAGATATACTCTTTCTCGATAAGAATTAGATTGATAATTACAATGCGAACTCCATGAGTTCCATCGAGCTTGGCCAAGCATTTCATCAATCTCAATTCACTCGAGGGGCCCGAGAGATATCTCCCTCTATCCTTTTTCAAGGTTAGAAAGGAACAATTCCTATCTTGCAATCTCACATCCTTTGCCTATGCTAAAAACAATACCCAATAGTAATCACTGCTACACAGTTATGCGTAGGGTGAATTATATCAAAGCATTGCCTTTTCACATACTAGGTATCCATGAGATCACTCAAGTATGAAGAACTAAAACGCACTATCTGAATATGAGTTCGTCTCCAATGACTCTGACCATGTCACAAACTCATATAGTGGTCTGTCCAATATACGATGCCGCGTATATCCATATTCTAGAATCGACGCTACCGTCCCAGATCAGTAAAACCTGATCATCTCATCTACGAATATGCTAGTGTATGTAAAAGTCTCCATTCAGTGAATGGACTACCTGGTTCAAACCTATGAACAACTTTATACACCAGGGACGTTTTAGAATTATATTCATTCCGTTTAGTGATTTTACTATCATTCAATTGACGAATCAATATGCCAGACTATGGCCATGCAACATATTATTCTCAACTGACTCGATGCACTAAACTAGAATAAAATTCAAGGTCTATCCGATTATAATAATCGAATAACCTCTCACACACTTTCTTGTTATTTAAATTTTTTGAAATATGAAGGTTTAGGTCATATAATGAATAATAATATAAATATCTGTCTCATAAACAAATACAATCCCAATAACACGCCTAAGACATAATAAATGTTCTCCCACTTGCACTAGGCAGATCAAATCCCCTTATGCAATAAGAAACATAAATAAAATACCCAATCTAACACTGCGATAGATATCCCAATCCTATCGCCCTAGCATGCTGCTCATGCTTGGCACGTGATAGTGGCTTCGTAAATGGATCGACCACGTTATCATCAGTAGGTATCTTCATTATTTTCACGTCACCTCTCTTCGTAATCTCACGAATCAAGTGGTAACGCCGGAGTACATGCTTGGACCTGTGATGCGCTCGCGGTTCCTTTGATTGTGCTATTGCTCCGTTATTGTCACAATACACATCCATGGGACCCGAGATGCTTGGCATAACTCCAAGTTCCATCACGAACTGTCGTAGCCAGACAGCCTCCTTTGCGGCTTCCGAAGCCGCGATGTATTCCGCTTCAGTTGTAGAATCAGCCACCGTCTTCTGTTTGGAGCTTTTCCAAACAACAGCTCCGCCATTGAGCGTGAAGACGTAACCACTTTGAGATTGGAAATCGTCCGGGCAAGTTTGGAAACTAGCATCTGTATATCCTTGGATAACCAGATCTCTTTCCGCACCACCATAGACAAGAAACATATCTTTAGTATTCCTGAGATACTTAAGAATGCTCTTGACTGCGGACCAGTGAACTTCCCCGGGATCAGACTGATAGCGGGAAGTCACACTCAACGCATATGCGACATCTGGTCTAGTACATATCATGGCATACATGATCGATCCTATAGCCGAAGCGTATGGGATCCGACTCATTCGCTCACGTTCAGCGTCCGTTGAAGGACACTGAGCCTTAGTGAGAGCGATGCCATGTGACATTGGCAGAAATCCTTTTTTGGATTGCTCCATGTGAAACCTAGTTATCACTTTGTCAATATATGTACTTTGACTTAGTCCGAGAAGTCTCCTCGATCTATCTCTATAGATCTTCACACCTAAAATATAGGTGGCTTCTCCTAAGTCCTTCATTGCGAATTGACTACCCAAATATGCCTTAACCTGGTTAAGCATTGGGATGTCATTTCCAGTGAGTAAGATGTCGTCCACGTACAAGATGAGGAATACGACCAAACTCCCACTGAATTTCTTGTATACACAAGGTTCCTCGATATTTTGAATGAAACCATACTTTGCGATGACCTCATCGAAACGTATGTTCCACGCACGAGATGCTTGTTTTAATCCATAAATGGATCTCACAAGCTTGCACACTTTATTCGTATTCTTTGGATCGACAAAACCCTCGGGTTGTGTCATATACACATCCTCGGTAAGGTTCCCATTAAGGAAAGCGATTTTGACATCCATCTGCCATATCTCATAATCGTGATATGCAGCTATTGCTAGAAGAATGCGAATACTTTTAAACATGGCTACTGGAGAAAACGTTTCATCATAGTCTATGCCATGAATTTGCTTGAAACCTTTCGCCACCAGTCTTGCTTTAAAAGTGTGTACATTACCATCCATGTCGGTTTTCTTCTTGAAAACCCATTTGCACCCAACGGTCTTAGCACCATTAGGTAGATCAATAAGATTCCAAACCTTATTTTCATACATGGACTGGATCTCGGTTTTCATGGCTTCATGCCATTTCGAGGAATCCAGGCTAGACATAGCACCTTTGTAGGAGGTTGGCTCGTCATCTAGAGTCAACTCATCATCGTCATTACTAATGAGAAATCCATATCTCTCAGGTTCTTGACGATTCCTACTAGATCTACGTATAGCTTGTGTACTAGATTCAGGTTCACCATGCAATGGTAACTCATAATCTTGTTCCAGATCAACTTGTTCACTTTGTGGTTCTCGAATTTCTTCGAGATCAATTTTACTCCCACTGGCTTGACGATCTAGGAATTCCTTCTCTAAGAAGTGTCCTCGTCGAGCCACGAAAACCTTGTTTTCGCTAGGCAAGTAAAAGTAGTATCCTTTTGTTTCTTGAGGATACCCCACAAATAAACAGTTGTCCGATCTTGGCTCGAGTTTTTCCGTCAATAACCTTTTGACGTATGCCTCGCAACCCCAAATCTTTAGATAAGACAATGATGGCACCATGCCATGCCATAATTCATATGGTGTCTTTTCAACAGATTTGGACGGAACTCTATTCAGTATATGAGCGGCCGTTTGAAGCGCGAAACCCCAAAATGACTTTGGCAAATCCGTTCGACTCATCATCGAGCGAACCATGTCCAACAAGGTCCGATTTCTCCTCTCGGACACTCCATTCCATTGGGGTGTACCGGGTGGAGTCCATTGTGATATTATACCACAATCTCGAAGATAGTCCTCAAACTCATAGCTCAAGTATTCACCACCTCGATCCGATCGAATGGTTTTTATTTTCTTGCCCAGTTGAAGTTCTACTTCGTGTTGAAACTCTTTGAATTTCTCAAAAGTTTCACTTTTGTGACGCATTAAGTATAGATATCCATATCTACTATAATCGTCAGTAAAAGTCACGAAGTAGCGATACCCATTTCTAGCCTCGACACTCATCGGTCCACATACATCGGAATGTATGAGGGCCAACACATCTTTCGATTTTTCTCCTTTCTTGGAGAAAGGTGTCTTTGTCATCTTACCCATCAAACAAGATTCGCAATTTTCTATTGACTCTAAGTCAAAAGAATATAGCACTCCATCCTTTTGGAGTCTAGCAATGCGTTTCTCGTTTATGTGTCCGAGACGACAATGCCATGAGTATGTTTCATTAGTTTGAGTGGTATTTATGTTATAAATGGACTGATTATTGTTGTTATTATCTAAATCCAAGACATATAGACCATTTTCAACTAGAACATTACTAAAGAAAATGTCATTCTTGTGAATAAAACAATCATTAGTACCAATAACTAATTCATATCCATCCGCAACAAGTCTCGAAACAGAAATAATACTCCTACTCAAAGTAGGTACATAACAACAATTATCCAAAACTAAAATAAGTCCATTTGGCAAAGTTAAATCATACGTCCCTTCGGCTAATGCTGCTACTCGAGCTCCATTCCCGACGCGTAAATCAACTTCGCCACGAATCAACGATCTTCTACTTCTTAGGCCCTGCATATTATTACAAATATGAGTCCCACATCCAGTGTCCAACACCCATGATGATGAAGTAAAGAAATAAGATTCGATAACAAAAATACCTGATGCCGGTGTGTCCAAGGAAGCGGTCTTTTGCTTGCTCTCCCTCAGGAAGATCTCGCAATCACGCTTCCAATGCCCCTCCTTGAGGCATTGGAAACACTTCTTGTCATCCTTGGCTTTCTTGCCCATAGGCTTAGGCGCAACCTTGTTGCCCTTTGCCTTCCTCTTCTTGTTTTTGTTCCCAGTGCGTGGACTCTTCCCTTCAACCACCAATACTTCCGAAGTCCTAGACTTCATGTACCGCGGTTTCATGTCAGCTTCGAATGTTCTGAGCATTCCGATAAGCTGGGGAATGGTCCTTTTCATGTCTGACATGTGGAAATGCGAAATGAACGAATCGAAACTCGGTGGCAGTGACAACATGATCAAATCAGTTTGTAACTCCACCTCGAATTTTATGCCAAGCCTCTCAAGATGATCGAAATATCCTTTCATCTTGAGAAGGTGCGAGCTAACAGGCGTACCATCTTGCATCTTGCATTGCGTCGCATTGCCAAGAGCTTGGTACTTCTCCATCCTTGCTTGAACCTGAAACATCTCCCTGAGTTGTTTCATAATCTCGTATGCATCCTGTTTCTCAAATTGGATTTGATATTCAGGAGCCATAGTAGCCAACATAAGGCATGTGACATCATTCGAATCGTCCATCATGGTCGTATATTCGAATGTCTCATCCTCAGTTGCTGTATCTCCTGGCACAGGAGGGATATGCGTCTCCAAGACATGTGCCTTTCCTTCCTGTTTCAGAACGAATCCCAGATTCCTCTGCCAGTCGAGAAAGTTCTTTCCGTTCATTCGTTCCCTTTTCAAAATGGGACGCAAACTAAAGCGGTTATTACTTGGTAAAGCCATGAATTCTACAATTTTTGAAAAATAATGTAATTAATAACGTGGTCTTTCATATATTAAAATTCATTTTTAAATAACTTGAAATACCCATTATTTTATCATTTCAAATAGCCCCCACTATTGAAACGGAGATTTGATACCTTAAATCTCATAATGGACAAGATCCCTATTTAACGTATTTCTAAGGTGACTATGGCCAACCACTCAGAAAATACGTCACGTCGGGTAGGACGGTGTCCAATCATCTCCAAGACGATTCTTGCTTTATTCGTGAGGTCCGGTATTGAGTCCAACTCAAAACCAGAGTGTGTGTACCTCACTCCTTGCCCCAAATCCTAGCCTAGCTAGCGAATTGGTCAAGTCCAAACCACAAGTGGAGTATCATTCAATCAGCGAATTGACATGCCAGACTATGGCCATGCAACACATCAATTCCTAATCAATGCATGCCTTCCTTGCTACGCACGTGTAAATCTGTGCCAGACTATGGCCATGCAACACAGATAAACAAACACTAGTCTTGAAGGTTCCACTTTGGGAGGCATAAGACTTGATAATTACGTGGGAGGATTTTACATTTTATAAAAATCATTTATTTTATTCATTCACAATAACAAATAAAATTATGGTATAGTATATAGGCCTTTTAGTTTTATGAGCAATCATAAAACCCTAAAATTCCCAACCCTAAAACCCAAAATGATTCCTTGCTTCATGTGAAGATCCAATCTTCGTGTCGTGTCGTCTTGCCTTGAAGGTCCTTCTTCAAAACTAAACCTATTTTATTTTATTACAACTTTGGAAGACTCACCGGTCCCCACATAATTAAATAAAATACAATTTGGAAAGCTCACCGGCCCCCACACAACACACATTACAAGCAACACAAACAATCATCCCCGTTTTAGGCTATATGCTATACCGTATCGAATTTCTAATTTGGAAATTTTAAATTATTGGGCATTTTTGACAGAAAGAAACCAAAATTTGGCTGACCAGAACCTTGTTCGTTCGAACGCAACCCTAGGTTCGTTCGAACGCACAAACGACACAAAAATTTCAAATTTTCACGCTAAGTCCGTTCCGAACGAACTCCAAGTCCGTTCCGAACGGACTAAAAATATTTTTTTTTTTTTTTTTTTTTTTTTTTTCGAAAACCCGACCAGTTCGTCCAGAACGAACTCCAAGTTCGTTGGAACGGACTCGATACTGCCAGTTTCCTCAAAAACCTGATTTATGCGCCATTTTGTCCGAAAATCAAATTTTCAACAGATCCAATCTGTTTAACACTTTAATAACATGCAAATATCCAATATTTGATTCACTAAAGGTCTTTCAATCATCAATTTTGCTCAATTTTGTGTAATTTTGCAATTTTAGCCCAAAAATCTAAAAATTCCTAAATTCGAACTAAAACATCGATTTTCGATGGGTTTAACGAGCGATTGCTCTGATACCACTGTAGGGTTACGCACGCTTATATCAAAGTGTGCAGCGGAATTAGTTCACGTGCGTAACCTAATTCTACCGGGATCACGCCCTAAAACCAACGAAAAAGGAAGAGTTTCGGAGAATTACCTCGTACAAGTTAGTACGTGTCGATTACTTCTCCAAATCCGTGAACCTTCTCCAAGGAATGCTAGTGCAGTCCCTCTATTCGTGTCCACCTTGATTTCGACCGATCGGAAATCACCAACGCCGTTCTAGTCGACGTTACGATTGAATCTCTCAAATCCTTTTCTCAATTCTCCCTCTCAATCTCTCAGATCTAATCTGAATACTGTGGAAGAAGAAGAGAAACGACGGCTCAAAACCCTAGGTCAGAAAAAGACTTAACCTAAAACGAAATCAGAATTTCATATATATAGAACTTAAGTCCGTTCTGAACGCACTTTAAGTGTGCGTTCGAACGCACACTGTTCTGACTTCAGATAGGAAAGTCCGTTCGAACGCACTCCAAGTTCGTTCCGAACGGACATACTTCTGACAGCAGATTTGTCTATTTATATATAAATTCTTCCAAGTTAATTCTTAAGCCATATTTTTCTTTCATTGGACCCATGTGTTCCACCTCGGCGGAAAACCTTTTTTTGCTAAAAGTTTGTCTATAAATGGCCACGACACATTGTCAAATGCCTTTTTAAAATCTACCTTTAGTAGTATTGTTGGGATGTTTTTTGCGTGATAAAGGTGTATTAGTTCCCGAGCTATGGCATAAGAGTCAATGATTGACCTACCCTTTATGAACTCCGTTTGATTAGTATTTATAATGTCCCGCAAGATTGTTTGTAGCCTATTTGCTAGTAGTTTAGTTATGATCTTGATTGGTGCCGATATTACACTTATCGGTCTATATGCGTCCAATGTTGATGCCTCCCATTTCTTAGGAATTAGCATTATTACCGCTTGGTTTATTTGAATGAGATCGAGTTTATGTTGATAGAAATCTTGTATTATTGTGATAATATCCTTTTTCATTTTAGGCCATAATGTTATAATGTATTCATTTGGTAGTCCATCGGGGCCGGATGACTTCCCTTTTTTTAAGTTTCTTACCACTTCCCAAATTTCTTGTTCCGAGAATGGCGTTATTAGATTCGTAAATGTTGTGTTGGCCGTAGCCGGCGTGATGACCATATCCGGGTCCCATTGTGTCCCGGTTTGGTGTGCTTGTCCTAGTATTGATTTATAGTATGTGAGGAAAGCACTTTCTATTTGGTGTTTGTCGGTCAAGGTAACTCCATTATTTAAAATCGTGTAAATCGTGTTTCTTGCCCTTCTTCCCGATGCCAATGCATGGAAATACGCATTATTTTTATCTCCTAGCTTTAGCCAAGTGCATGATGACCTTTGTTGCCACTTGTTTTCTTCTAATATCGCTATTTCGTGCGCTTTGGTCTTTGCCTCAATTCTTAATGCCATTTGTTCCGTAGTTAGTGGGTTTACTTCTTCTTTTGCATCCAATACTTGAATGGTAAAATTGATATTTTGCATTTGTTCATTGTCTTTTTCTTTCTTGGCTTTGGCCCATGAATTTGTTTTTGACCATATTCTATTAGTTTTATACTTGAAGTTCAATGCGGATGACCTATGTATCGGGTTTGTGCCCCAATGAGATGTCATGATATTTAGGGCATCTTGTTGGTGTAGCCATGCTCTTTCAAATTTTGGAGATTTGTTTTGGTTTTGTATTGTTGGTCGATTTAAAGTTAATTTTATCGGTGTGTGGTCGGACGTTATGGTTGCCAAGTCTACTAGTGACGGAATGGCATCCATATTAATGAAATGGTTGGATAGAAGAGCTCGGTCTAGTTTTGAGAAGGTTGGATCTTGCCTTTTGCTATTCCATGTGAATTGCCTCCCAACTAGTGGTACCTCGTACAACCGTTGATTATTAATGAAATCGTTAAATGCCATTATGTTCATATGAAGGTGTGAGTCTCCGGTTGATTCGTGAGTGTTGCGAATCATGTTATAATCTCCTACTAGTATCCATGGAATATTCGTGGGGTTTATTGTAGTCATTTCTCTTAGAAATTGTTGTTTTTCGTTTTCGTTTGTTGGGCCATATATGTTAGAAAGCATGATCGTGAAACCGTTCGAGGTTATTAGTTGAGTGTTTAGCGTGTGTTCGGTTTGGGTGGAGTTTTGTAAGGTGAAATCGTTAGACCATGCTGTCATGAGACCACCTCTTGAACCGTTTGATTTTTTAAAAACCCCCTCATTGATGTTAGGAGGCACTACTCTTTTCATGTGAAAGTAGTTCGGTTCTTCCCACTTAGTTTCTTGTAAACAAATTAGGTTACATAATGCTTGACGGATAGTGTTTTTAGCTAGCTTACATTTTCTTGGATTTCCTAATCCCCGTACATTCCAACACAAAAGTGATACGAAATTAAATAACATAAAATAACATAACTAATATCATGAGCTTATTGCTCCAAAAGGTGGCTTATCTTGCCCAATTCATGCATAGACCTCGTCCTCCTCACGATAGTCCACTAGCTGGTGCTCTTGGTCCTCTTCCTCAAATGAGAATTTAAGATTCTTATCCTCATTGGATCCATCTACATAAAAATTACACATGTTAGATGATTGTGAATTTTCTGAGTGATTTATGTTGAGCGAGCATGAGCCTATTAGCATTTTCTTCTTGTTTTTTGGTTTCTCTTGAGGTGAATTTTTCGGTTTGGTGAGGTTCTGCACCCTCTTTACAGATTTATTTATTGTTTCAAGTTGTTTTTCATTATTCTTATTCATATTTATGGTCTTTTCGAATTGTAATGAATTAATTTGAGTCTTTTCTATTTCTGAAAGCCCACATAATTTTCTTACTTCATTTATTGGACCAATCCCTAATGCTTTAGGCGATTGGGCTTCTTTATCTAGAAGTTCCAATATTATTGTTTGATTTTTATTAGCCCCTTTGGACCCTTTTCTGGGCCGCATAAAATTTGTGATGGACTTTTTTATTTTTGCTTTAGTGGATTTTGTCAATTTAACTTTATTTTTTGTTTTTGATGCTTTTAGTTTCTTCCTTATGTTGGCCAATGTTTGATTCAGCATGTTAGGAATAAGTGAGTGTGGGGTATCTTTTGATGTGTAGTTAGTTTTTTTCTGCCTATTCTTTTTTACTGCAGTGTGTGTAACTTGGGGATGAATAGGTGACTCACATTGATTTATGGTGATTGGATCCTTGCTTGTGCCCACGAGGTGCTTACCCTTATCTTCCCTAGACTGCCTCTTTTTCCCATTTTCATCCGTACCCCTTCGCTGCTCTATGGCCTGCTCATTCGGCTTGCTCTGTACGAGTTCTGGCACTTGAATAAATGCCTCGTCTCTTCGTACCTTCGTTGGTTTGATGAGATTTGACTCCATCTGTCCCGTCGGTGCAGCTACTCGAGTGAGTATGATCCGGTGTGGCTGATGAGGCACAATCGACTGTGTTTTCTCCATTGTCGGTTGCTTTGAGGTGGAAGGTTTTGCTTTGATTTTTCCGGCCTTCGCTTGAATTGCCGCAGGGTTTAGACAATTGGTGAACAGCTCCAAGGCCAGATCGTCTTTCTCCTTAGATGGGGGAGCTAGTTGCCATAGCCGAATCATGGCCTGAGATAAGTGTTGAGGTGGCGTCGGGTCTTGAATTCGTTCTTCGAAGCCGCGAAGCTCCGATGAGCTGTAGGTGCCCTTTGATTCACCTTCATTCCCTATCGCGCCAATCGATTCTGGACTGTAACTCGAAATCGGAGAGGGGGGTTTAACTGGCTGCACTCGAGTTGGGGGTGGGCGATTGATGATATTGAGGAATTCGTCGAAGTATTGTTGTGTTGGAGTGGTATCGTGTGGCCTGAAAAAAATACTTCGATTCCTTAATTGCTCTTGGGACATGAACGTAGACCTTACGTGTGAAACCGCCCGCATGCGCAAGCACGTATGGTGGCCTGAGCTCCGGATCGGTGGTGGCTACTGTGAGTGTGAGTTTATCCATCGAGACTAGCATGGAGAGGGGTCCATTGAACATGATTACTCCAAATGGACACACTAATTCGTCGAGCTCTTTCTCGCACCAGGCATGGAGAGGTAAATTAGTCAATTCAACTTCCATTTTGTAATTGTAGTGAGCTATGGACGCTCCGATTGCCAAGGACCATGGATAAACTAAAAATCCTGCTCTTCTAATTGCATCAGTGTTATATCGCAGGAAGAGTTCTCGGTCCGTTCCCGCTGGGAGTTTTAACAAGTATTTGTTTCCTCCCCAATAGACAAACTCGTATGTGTCCGCCCATTGCGTCGCCTTGTGGACGAGGATGGAGATGGCGTGAAAAGTGTGGTTCTTCACTAAGCGTGCATCTATCACGATTGCCCTGTCGAGATCTTCGATTTCCTTGGTTTGGGCGGTAATATCTTTAAGAAAGACATTTGCTGGAGGCGCCGTTACCGGACCAAGGTCTAGGAGCGGCTTGTTATCAGGGTTGAAACTAGCCTCTCTTAGCTCGTTGGCTACCCTGGTCGCGCACTGTGCATGGAGATGTCCTGGTCGCATGCAGTAACAACAAGCTCGTTGCCTTCTGCACTGTGGGAGCTCATGGTCGTATTGTAAGCACTTAGGGCATTTGTCGATCCATGATGCATGTGAGTAATCCGGTGGATTGACGGGGCGAGAGCCTTCGAGCGGGTGTTTGGTCCGCTGTTGTGGGGAGTGGGGGCGTTTTTGGCCGATTGTGGTGGTTATTTCTCTGTTGCGGGGGGGTTCTATAGTGGCATATGGAGTGTTAGGTCGCGGCCTCCCCCACTGTTGTGTTGTAGTAGTGTGTGCGTAGGACTGATTTGGCAAGGTGTGGTGGGCTCCCCCTGCTGCATTGTTGGTGCCATTAATGGCTTGGTTGTTGCCTCTGTTAATGGCTTTCCTTGCTTGCATATTGGACTTGTTGTTGGTGCTGTGGATTTGTTTGTTGTGTGTGTTTTTTTGATGAAAGTTTTGGTTCCTTCTTTTTGTACCGTAAGGTGTGTAGGGTCTACACATGGACTTGGGTATGGGCCGCTCCATGGTCCACCATCCATGGCCTTGGTTTACCTTAGTTAGTCTCCCCCTCCTAGGGGATATGTTGTCGCCTCCATTCTTTTGCTCTTTCCGCTCCATCGTTTTTTCACGCTCTCACCTTTTTCGGCTATGCTTCCTGTATTTTGATTTATATATGCTTTTTTGAGTTTAATATTTTGATTTATATTTATAAAATGACAGAATAGCAATTTGATTTTCCCTAAAAAGTAATCATTTCTGGTTAGTACCGTACCGGACTTGTCCATTTACCAATCGTAAATCTAGTCCTGAACAGTTCGATATCAATAATTTATAATTGTAATCAGTATTATACAATATAAAATTATTTATACATTATTACGCCTACAGAATTTAAACCCGGCCCCGTATTGCGAAACCGGTACGCCTTATCCATCCTTTCCATGATTTCATACGGCTCTGATAATATTCTTCCAAGTTTGTAAAAATATTTTTTAAATAATAGTTACTTGCAAAATCGAATATTATGCCACCGCTAAGCTCCATGAAGATATCCAAAACCTCTTCATCTCTTTTGAAATGATGCTCTATAATTCCTTTACTCACAAGAAAAACCAAATCTTCGGAATTTCCAATTAGTTGAGATATAAAAATTATATATGAAGTTACATCATTTCCAAATTGAGTGCTTGTTTTTTCCAAAGCAATATAGTTTCTGAATATTTCTTTTGTGTTTTCGTCTATTGGTATACATGGGATTTCGATAACATTGTCATTGAATCTCACGTCTAAAAGAGAATGAGGATTATTTTCGTCGAATTCTCTCTTTGCGAATCGAATTCCTGCTATATGATACTGCACTGCTCGACGCCATTCGCTGAGAGACTGATTAGCGTGATCCATTTGTATGGTAGAATAATCGTGTCTTTGAGTTGGTCGAAAATATAAATGAGATAAATGTAGCAAATGGTGAAAATCTTTTGGCCTTTCAAATTCCTTGATAGCTTTAGGATAACCGCACAACAAATTTTCGATGAGAATCCCAGCCCTATCAAACAGCGATATATCCGCATTCTCTTGATTTGTGACGAGTTCGTAAATTCTCTTCAATACATAAAAGGGAATTTGATTATTTGCGAGGACCAAATCCTGCGAAACAAAAAAATATTCCAACGGTTCGGCCTTCACATTGGGATTTTCTTCTTGTTCTTCGTTCTGTTTGGCAAACTTCCATTCAGGATAAAGTAACATGAGAATGAAGCATGCATCGAGTAATAACATTTGAACAAACCCCTTTTTATCTATTTCGAGTTCTTCGGCGTAATAGGTTCTTGCGAGAGGGTGTATTTTGCCAAGTAACTCGATATAATTATCTACAGTTTTCTCATTATTTGCTTTCAAGATATATTCCAAGCAATTCCATTTCTTCTTCTCCATTGCTCGGATGGATCGTTTTCCATGATGATACGGCCCGATGGATACAACAACAGGTTCGATATTGTTTTTGTATACTTCGTATACATGGTGCTCAAAGGCATTATTGGAGATTATGGTTTCGCTATTTTTGGCCGTATCATTTAATTCCCCATGAAGATCCAGTTTGTCTTTCATGGAGTTTTCTAACATTTTTATGTCGATAACTACATGTGAATTAGATTCTTCCATGTCAATATTCGAGATTGGGGATTCTTTAGTTCTCCTGTTTTGAGGGAAAAAAATGAAGGGATAATTTATTGACTGCTTTCGCGTAATAAAACCGGGTGCAAAAAATATATATGTAAATAAAAAGAGAGAAATTATAGGAATACTAGGAGAGAAAAACAGTACCTTTAATCGATTAGGGAATTGAATTAGATTCTTTGGCATTGATTTTTCTTTATAGATGTTTAAATTATTTCTGCTTTTATCGTCATTACCGACAACAGTTCATATTTATATTTTTAGAGAAAAATGGCCAAATTTCAACAATCTTTGTTATGCCCCCCTGGATTATTTATTATTACATAACAGTCTGTTTTAAGTGTTGGTTTAGGAATACAAATATGGATTCAAATATTGTTTCAAATATAACTCAAATAACAATTCTCTCTAGTTTTGTCTGTATTTTGCTACCCCTGTTTTTTCGAGGAGTTCTTTCGACCGCTACCCCTTTTTTCTGTTTTTTTTTTTCTTTCTGTTTTTTGCTGTTTCTCGGTCGATGGAAAATATGAAGCTCCGTCTAAAAGAAGACATAATTGATTAATTATGTAGTTAATACATGCCTAATAAACCTAATTTAATATGGGAGAGAAGATCATGAAATTACGCTTCTACCCTTTAGATTGAGGTCCATGGCCAACTTGAAATGGGTCTTATGATAAAATAAAAGTGGCCTTCGGACTTATCAACATTAAGTCTCTCTTGAGAAAATCTAGTAGATCCTAGGCCATTGTTTTTTATTTACGTTATCTTCCAAAAGATATCTAGTAGATGCTAAGAAGGAGAAATTCATGTCTATAAATTGCACACAGGAAAAGCATTAATAATTCATCTGAAAAATAAATCAATATATGAGTGAGAAATTCATGTTGCACACAATAATAATGAAGATTTTAATTGTATTTTCCTTTATTTTTTTGGCCATGACGTGTCACGTCCAGTCAGCGACACAAACCGGTGAATCGAGCTTGGCAGGCCCAGGTCAGTGAGTGTGTATTTTTTTTTTATATTATTTTACAAAATAGAATGTTTAATATTCTGTATATAATGTTCTATTACTCTTCTATACTGTTTATTAGAGGAGTATTTTCTACGCACATAAACCCACCAAAACTTCATTTTCTTCCGAATTCCTTTTTTTTTTTTTTGGTACTTGAAAGTTGAAACTAATTATTTATTCATTCTCACTGCCTAAATATTTTTTTTTTCTGTTTTTTCAGTGAAAGAGGCAAATGATATTTCTACCAAAAAAGAAGAAAAGATTTATTTTGTCTCTCCTCGAGCTTTTGGTATCATGTCTCCAAGATTGCCTCCCCCAAAGAGCCCGAATAAATCCCAAATTACTCAAGTAAAAAATTAAGAAAACACGAATTCATTTAGAAAATGATAAAAAGCATCCATGAATTAAAAATATATTTCTTGACTGGTATATGATAAGAAAAATTGTACTTTGTACAACATTTTCATGTTGTGACTAATATATGAGTATGAATAATTAATTGTAAGGTGTTGTGCTTCTTTCCTTCTAATTACAGTTACTAATAATTATCCAAATTTTAGCATTTATGTTTTGAATGAGACGAATACATAGTGATCTTGGTCAGAACAGTAAAACACTATTAACAACATTGTATCTAAATGTAAGTTACAAGGCCCAATTTCTTACTTTCTTTGTGATAAGAGTTCATATTTTTTTTAAATAATGGGTAGTTTGAAGTATATTCGTATTTTTTTCTAAAATTTCTTTGGAAGAATTTCTAATGAAATTCCTAGAAAGTGCAGAATTTGCGATGAAAATAACGTACTAACATGTCCCGTAATTTCATAGGTGCGGAATTCTCGACAAAATAACTTATTGGCAACTCAATGTAAGGATGCATGTTTTGTATATTCTTAATTTAATTAATTATTTTATGTTTCGATTTATTTTTTAATGGTGTCGACAAGCGTCTAAGGTTAGGAGCATGCTACTACTGAAATAAGAAAGCAAAAACAAATACATAAATAAGTTCCTTGTTGATTAAAGTCTATAAACATGTTCCTAAAGCGGATTTTTTTTTGGTTGCATTCACAATTGTTGCTTCAAACAATTTGGTCCCGACCCCCCTCCCCCGGGTCGGTCCCCGCGTGGGCCCAACCCCGCTCCCTCCGGGCCAGGCCCCGCGTGGACCAACCCCGCTCCCTCCGGGCCGGGTCCCGCGTGAGCCCGACCCACTCCCCCCTCGCCGGGCCCCGCGTGGGCCCGACCCACTCCCCCCCGGACCGGGTCCTGCAAGCCCGACCTCTGCTCCGGGCCGGGCCCCAGTGGGCCCGACCCCCTCCCCTCGGACTGGCCCGTGTGGGTTCGACCCCCTCCCCCCGAGCCGGGCCCCCGTGTGGGCCCGAACCCGGCCTCCGGACCAGGCCCCGCGTGGGCCCGACCCCACACACACACACAAACACACGCGCGCGTGCACACACACAACACACACACACACACACACACCCACACACACACACACATACTTACATCATACTAACATCATACATCACAGACACACATTATACAGACCAGTCCAGTACATAAGCATATATCACACAACAAAATACACAGTACACGTTATACGCGACATACTCTGCCCAAGATTCGGTCATCTCGTCACAGTATGCGCTGTTATATGAAAGAAAATCAAATTAATTAAAAAAAGAATATTGAAATTTCTTAGATGGAAAATATTTTCAAATTGAGTACCTTGGTGGCCAGATTACTCATATTTGTAAAGGATGAGCATCGAAGCTGATATCTGGCACGAATTTCGACGAGAGAAATCTGTCCATATAATTCGCAGCCTGTTCATATAATTTCGAATCTGGTAAAGGCTCAATGGCAGAATTTTCAAATCTTTGCCACCAAATCCACTTCATAAGTGCAAAATCATCTTCCCTGTATACACCAGCTTCAAAAAATTCAAGCACCAAGAAAACAGTATATTGAAGGAGAAAAGAGGTATATTTTGCAATAAAGAGTGGTACCATGAAATTCAATTTTGCCGTGGAGTATGCCAGGTCGCAAGAGCAGCCTCTGTTTGTTGCCATTATCACCTTCACCTTCACCTTCACCGTCTAGTCGAATCCATCTATCTCACGAAATTAATTAATAAGTAATCAAAAGAAATCTGCAAAAAAGAATGTGAAGAAGATCCTGGTGTTATGCATAAACGAAAACAACATATTCATCTCTGTATTCTTCAAAAAAATTGAAAGTGGGGAGTTTTTTTGCATAACTTTAAAAGGGGAAGCAAAAAGAGCTTTTTAGTAATCCATTTGGAAAATTGCAAAGAGTTCTTACAAATGATTAGTAAAATTACAGTAAGTTAATAGGACATGCTTTACCTGGAAAGAGTTCTTAACATCGCTTCAGTCACCGATGTCAGGTCCGTACATAAGGACGATATGCTTGAAGTGTACAATTTCCCCTGTTTTCTCGTAATTCATATATATATATATATATATATATATATATATATATATATATATAATATATATATATATATATATATATATATATACATACGGGGAGTTCTATTATACACCCTTTTACAAGGATATTTTGGGTATTTTAGCAATTAATTATATTTGTAAAAGGGTGTATCATAAAATTTATCTTTTATGGAGATTTTTGTTTAAATGAAAATGAAAAAATTCCAATTTAGTCAAAAATTAATTGATAAATATGTTTGATATCTTACCTTAAATATTCATAAATGGATAATTACTCCAAATACCCTTGAAAATGGGTGTATGATAAGGAAATGGGTGTATGATAGAAACCCCCTATATATATATATATATATATATATATATATATAGAGAGAGAGAGAGAGAGGCGCCAGTATAGAGATATTGGCTTCTTGCTTTGACTGAGAAGAGAGATATTGGACTCGGCCACAGGAGGTAAAAGAGATTGAAGGATCCAGCTTTGATATACTTGCGATTAATGGAGCTCAGAATCTCACGGAGGAGAACTTGGGAGTTGAGAAGTAGCAATTATTGGCGAGAGGGAGAGAGATTTGGAAGAAAGAGACGGCGTGGGGGATAATATATCGGCTGATCCAATCCCAACGTTCAGATTCTCCAACGTTCGAATTACCGACCGTTGGGAGGATAAGATCGATCATCTCCGGTTCTTACAAAACTGGACGAAGCACAGAGACTGATCCATGGGATACAAAATTTACATTTTAGTCCACAGATTATTAACATCAATGTTTGTGATATTAACACATATGACCCGAGCCATCATCTCCACAGTTCATATTAACCCATTTTCATGATCGCCGCTCAAAGTCATAAATTTACATTTTAGTCCTTGGCTTTTTCTCTAATTATAAATCAGGCCTGAATCTGATAAAAAATCCATATACCTCCAATTTTAAAATCCTCATATGCAAAACCAGAGAATATGTTATAATTAGCTACAAAACTACAAATAGCCAGATAAATTGCCGAACTGCATCTGCAGTTCCTTGATACCACATATTTCCATATTCGCCATATTTGAAATAAAAGTTGAGAAATTTACAAATAAATTATCTGTAATAATAAACCCTTGCATATTTTTTAAGGGTTAATTAGGGATATTAGGGTTAATTACGACTGAATTAGGGTCAATTTTGAGTAATTAGTCAGAATAACTTTCCTTCTTTTTTCGAGGTTCTCAAATAATAAGAGAAGGCGATCATCATGAGAAAATTCAGGGCCAAACTTTACGGCAAAAATTTGAAAGATATAATGCAGTTGGTTTTTTTTTTTACTATATGTGTTTAATGTTGCAATTTGTACGGTTCAAATTTAGGTTCATTTTGCACTACTTTGAAGTTTTGTGGATTGTATCGTAATGTCAGGTGCAAATTTAATGTTATTTTATATAGCACCTAATATATATCCATCCAAGTTGGCATAAATTTTGAGATGAACATGCATGTAATTTGGAGTTAACATCTAATTATATTATTGATAACGGTACCAGGTTCAAAATTTAAGAAAGATTATAAATGTGATGCAATTGAATTTAGTTCACAAAAATACATTAACTCAATCGAATATATATTATACAATATTAAACATTCAAACATAATATTATTTACATTCTCAAATTCCTAAATACATATTCAATCATCATCTATATAGTTCCCTAAATGTGCATGTTACGTGCTAAGTGTCCGAAGTGTCGTAACTTGAGATCTCCAATCCTGAAAAGAAAGTAACTGTAGTAGTGAAACAATAAATCAAGTAACCATAGTAATCAATCAAATTACTAACAATCATAATCAACGCATAATTAACCATAATTACGAATCAACACAAAATAATCCTGATGGGCCTCCTAACCACCAACAAAATCACTAAGAAGACCCTAATTGAGCCAACAATGTGCTGATAATCGAAAAATATGAAAAATTACCCTCAATTAACCTTAACTTCAAGAGACATTATCCTTATTTTGACAAATTACCCTCAATTGAGCTTACAACCACAAATTCACCAAAAATCGAAAAATATCAGTTGAAGGCAGGCACCCTTTTATTCGATTTTGAATGTGCCTCCATATAAATTAAATTTGACATTTTAGAGGATTAATATAAAAAATATCAATTTTCTTTTTAAAGTACCTTGTTCTGACCCAAATTTAAATTTAAATTGTGTTTTTCATCATTTGTAGAGCACTTCAAAATTGAAAGTGGCCTCCTTGTGGATGAAACCTCTTGCAAGTGAATTCAATTGAATTTCCCAAATTACATGAGTGAATTCTTCTTGACATTTTGCAATGTTTTTGTTTCCCTGCTATATCATAAAGTTGTTTTAATTCATGAGAAATACAGTAAATCAGATTGTCCAAATCGTTGCTAGCCATATGGTGTCCCATCTTGCGGCTTCCTCTTTAGACCTTCTTGTTCTTTCGCTCCACCAAAAATCTTGTACGGAGTATGCGTTTTGGTTGGCCCTCGGCTCTATAAGTCGCCAAACTTCCTTAGCAAACGGACAATGTAAGAATAGATGGTTGACCGATTCAACCGGACCGGCACATAGAGCACATGCCGGATCGTGTGGCCAACCTCGCTTGATTAAATTGTCCGCCGTCAAGATACGGTCATTGAGGACTAGCCAACCCAATATACTCACTTTTTTTGGGGCCTTGGCTTTGAGTAATTTTTGTGTCCAATAGCATATCACACCCGGGTGTGATATTGATGCATAAACCTTGGCCGTCGGGTATTTGGTGATGTCGGTTGGTTGGAGTATGTTTGGGTTAGGTTGTTGGTTGCCGAGCCCTCCTTTAAGTGAATTGTATAATGGGATTAATTTTTGGAGGTCACGAATGAAAAACGACGCGAGGTTAATAGATATATTTGACAATTCCGCTACATCGTTAACATTATATATCGACCTTATTGTCGAGGACCAATATGCATTTTTGTCATAATCAATCTTATAGAGCCATTTCATAAGTAAAGCTTGATTTTGACGTTCTAGGTCTGTAATTCCAAAACCTCCATGTAGTTTTGGTGAACATATTTTTTTCCAATTAATTAAGAAATGACCGCCTAATACTTTTTCCCCTCCTTTCCAAAAGAAGGCTCTCATCACCTGAGTTATTTCTTGTAAAGTCCCTTTTGGTATCGCGTAAGTTTGCATCACAAAATTTGGGATGGAACTTAACACGGATTTAATTAGAGTTGTTCGCCCCCCTAAAGTAAGAGATTTATTCTTCCAATTATTGATCTTGCTTCTCATCTTATTTATCAATGGTTGGAAAATTAGCTTCGTCGGTTTTTTATATGAGAGGGGGAGTCCGAGATATTTAATCGGTAATGTCACTTTTGAGCATTGCAAAATTGCTTCTAGGTTATTGTGATATTCGTCGGGTATTGCTATTGGTACAAAGCCGTTTTTCTTCCAATTTATCTCCAAGCCCGATGCTTTAGAGAAAAGGTCTATGGTGTACATTATTATGCGTAAATTCCGCGGGTTTGCTTCAATGAAAAATAGTGTATCATCCGCATATTGTAAAGTGGTGGGAGCGAAAATTAGAGAAAAGGTCTAGGATGTGTATTTTGCATTGATGCAAATAGTGGTTGCAAATAGCGTGCCGCGCTAAGAAGTGTTGGGCATTTTTTTCATAACGTAGGATGTATTAGTGGATGATACAGCGAAGTTATATTTTTTTTGTATAAATCACAAATATATATTATATATAATAGTATAACTTATAAAATGACAAATATTCATAGGACAATTCAAAATGCTAAAATATTACATGTTTGTCCAATATGAAACATAGTGATAACAAAGGATTATCATTATTTAATAGAATATTTTCATCTTCTACGGTATTACGGTATTACGAAGAAAAAAAATGGTAATGAAGAAATTACCGATAAAGAGAAGAGCGTAAATATGACAAAGTTTCTACAGATAAAATTTATAAATTTTTGTTTTAACTTTTTAGAAGAATGGACTATTATTTTCAGAACTATTGACATTAATTTGAATTTCTCAATAATACGAGTTTTACAAGTCTTTTCTCAGTTTTCTGTGAAAAAGAACATTTCATTCCATTAAAAAAAAAAATTTGAACATAATTTTTAAAAAAAAAAAGAACAGCTCAACTAATTTTTCATAAATAAAAGAACAGTTAATCATTAATATATCGAGATTTTGTAGTCTGTTCTTCCTGTAACTTGGTCTGATGGAAAGGAATATGGTATAACTTTTAATCAATTAGCAACTTGGTGGAGTGAGAAACCTGAGAAACTTGCTGTCCAAAGAAGATAATGTACTGAAAATAAAATTACCCTTTTTTTGTTTATTATTTATTTATTCCCCTAAAAATTTATTTGTTTAGTCCTGCAAGTTTCAGTCATTATTAACTTCAATTAACACTCAATTTAGATTCATATGCGTAATTACTCATTTATTTAATCCAATTTTGATTCAACTAACCCTAGTTAAATTAAATTAAATATTTGATTTTAGGGATCGATTAAAACCGGAATGATGCTGATTTGTTATATGGGAGCCTCAAATCTCTCTCTTCAGTTTACAAAATTACGATATTTACCACAAACATCCAGCTTACAATCTCTCTCTTTTCATATATAATAAAAAAATTATATGAAATTATAATTAGAATAATCATTATTTTTTGTAATATTATGCAGATATATATCGTTTTATATTTGGGAAATTTTTTCTGGAAAGGTAATGTCGACTTTTGTGAGAGGAAATCTTGAATATAATGAAGCAAAACATGCTTTAAAGTTTAAATGCTAAGCTCATCTCTGGTTATACCTCAAGCATAACTCCAATAGTATAGAAATTTCACTATCTTTTACTCTAATAAAATCTCTGTAAATATTTTGATTTATATTTATAAAATGACAGAATAACAATTTGGTTTTCCCTAAAAAATAATCATTTCTGGTTAGTACTGTACCGACTTGTCCATTTACAAATCGTAAATCTAGTCCTGAACAGTTCGATATCAATAATTTATGATTGTAATCAGTATTATACAATGCAAAATTATTTATACATTATTACGCCTACAGAATTTAAACCCAGCCCCTTATTGCGAAACCGGTACGTCTTATCCACCCTTTCCATGATTTCATACGGCTCTGATAATATTCTTCCAAGTTTGTAAAAATATTTTTTAAATAATAGTTACTTGCAAAATCGAATATTATGCCACCGCTAAGCTCCATGAAGATATCCAAAACCTCTTCATCTCTTTCGAAATGATGCTCTATAATTCCTTTACTCACAAGAAAAACCAAATCTTCGGAATTTCCAATTAGTTGAGATATAAAAATTATATATGAAGTTACATCGTTTCCAAATTGAGTGCTTGTTTTTTCCAAAGCAATGTAGTTTCTGAATATTTCTTTTGTGTTTTCGTCTATTGGTATATGCGGGATTTCGATAACATTGTCATTGAATCTCACGTCCAAAGGAGAATGAGGATTATTTTCGTCGAATTCTCTCTTTGCGAATTGAATTCCTGCTATGTGATACTGCAATGCTCGATGCCATTCGCTGAGAGACTGATTAGCGTGATCCATTTGTATGGTAGAATAATCGTGTCTTTGAGTTGGTCGAAAATATAAATGACATAAATGTAGCAAATGGTGAAAATCTTTTGGCCTTTCAAATTCCTTGATAGCTTTAGGATAACCGCACAAAACTTTTTCAATGAAAATCCCAGCCTTATCAAACAGCGATATATCCGCATTCTCTTGATTTGTGAAGAGTTCGTAAATTCTCTTCAACACATAAAAGGGAATTTGATTATTTGCGAGGAGCAAATCCTGCGAAACAAAACAATATTCCAACGGGTCGACCTCCACATTGGGATTTTCTTCTCGTTCTTTGTTCTGTTCGGCAAACTTCCATTCAGGATAAAGGAACACGAGAATGAAGCATGCATCGAGTAATAACATTTGAACAAACCCCTTTTTATCTATCTCGAGTTCTTCGGCATAATAGGTCCTTGCGAGAGGGTATATTTTGCAAAGTAACTCGAAATAATTATCTAGAGTTTTCTCATTATTTGCTTTCAAGATATATTCCAAGCAATTCCATTTCTTCTTCTCCGTTGCTCGGATGGATCGTTTTCCATGATGATACGGCCCGATGGATACGACAACAGGTTCGTAATTGTTTTTGTATACTTCATATACGTGGTGTTCAAAGGCATTATTGGAGATTATGGTTTCGCTATTTTTGGCCGTATCATTTAATTTCCCATGGAGATCCAGTTTGTCTTTCATGGAGTTTTCTAACATTTTTATGTCGATAACTACATTTGAATTAGATTCCTCCATGTCAATATTCGTGATTGGGGATTCTTTAGTTCTCCTGTTTTGAGGGAAAAAATTAAGGGATAATTTATTGACTGGTTTCGCGAATAAAACTGGGTACAGAAAATATATATGTAAATAAAAAGAGATAAAAACAGTACCTTTAATCGATTAGGGAATTGAATTAGATTCTTTGGCATTGATTTTTCTTTATATATGTTTAAAATATTTTTGTTTTTATCGTCATTACCGACAACAGTTCATATTTATATTTTTAGAGAAAAATGGCCAAATTTCAACAATCTTTGTTATGCCCCCCTGAAATATTTATTATTTCAGAACAGTCTGTTTTAAGTGTTGGTTTAGGAATACAAATTTACCACCACCCTTATTTTGGACCCAACTTTGTGCAATTTCTTGTGCCACTCACTTTTTAATCATTTTTTTTAGCCATTAGATTGTGATATGTGGCAAAATTTAGACCATTGATTAATCATTGATTTTTTATAACCATTTTTTCTTTGTAGCCATTTAAGTGTCTCTTATTTTACACTATGTTTTAATGATTCTTAGAAAACCACATCATCATATATTAATGATGTGGACTATTCTTATTGGTTATGTTTATGTTAAACTAAGTTTATGCAAATGTTTACCATTTCACATAATATTAAATGATCAAATGTGAATGCAATGGAAGATGAAAAGTTTATATATATAACACTAATAACTTAATATGTGATATTATAAACATACAACAAATAGTAGTATTATTTTTAGAATTTTCATTTTAAAAATTCATCAAATATATTCGCTTTAATTTTCTCTTTATTTTGACATCCATATTAACATAATTCATACATACCATTTTCCATAATTTTAATTTGTAAAAATAGAATGTAAAAAAATGCAATGCAAAAAGTGTATTCTTACAAAATAAAATTTTAATTATTTATTTACATAATAGAATTTTAAATATTAATATTTATTTTTAAAAATTATGATCAAACAAATTTAATATTAATACTTTTGAAAAATAATAGAAATAAAAAAAAGTTTATCCATCGAAATAATTTCTTAAATTTATAAACACTAATAAAATAATATAATAATGTTATTTTTTAAAAATATAAAATTTTAAAAAATCATATGATATAAAATTATTTATGTTCATGCCGAATTATTTTTTATATTATTTATTAAAGAAAAAAGCTCACTTTTCCCCCTGAACTGTACCAAAAAGTGCAACTTGCCCCCCAAACTTTAATTTTGTTCATTTTGCCCCCTGAATTCTCGATTTTGCTCAATTTTGCCCCTTTCATCAGTTAACTGCCCAGTCAGCAGTTAAGTGATGACGTGGCAGTGTGACGTGGCAATTTTTAGAATATTGTACTGATGACGTGGCCAAATTTAAATTATAAAATTATATATCCAATAACAAACAAATAAATCCAATAACCAATTTAATCAAACCCATTAACCCATTAATCCAATAACCAAAACAAATAAACCCATTTGAACCCTCTCTCTCACTCGCCCATTTGAACCCGCTCGAGCTCTCTCTTCTCTCTCACTCGCCATTAAAGAAGGTCCGTCCAGAATCGCCAAGCTCTCTCTTCTCTCCGTCGCCGGTCCGTCGCCAAGCTCTCTCTTCTCTCCGTCGCCGGTTAGCTCCTCTCTTTTTCTTTCTCTTTCTCTTTCTCTCTCTTTCTCGCAAATTTCTGAAATTAGTTGCTTTTGGTGCATGTAAGAAAGGTTTTTTAAGTGGTTGTAGAAAAATTGTTGGGTTAGATGGATGTTTTTCTAAGGGACCCGTCAAGTTCGAGATACTTGCCGCAATTGGAAGAATGCCAATGATCAAATGCATCATATTGCTTGGGCTATTGTAAGTGTAGAAAATAAGGAAAATTGGGATTGGTTTCTAAATTTGTTGGCGCAAGACTTGGAAATGAGGTCGGGAGATGAATGGGTTTTAATTATCGATCAACAAAAGGGGTTACAAATATCAATCAAACATATTTTACCTCAAGCCGAACATAAGATGTGTGTGCGGCACATATATAGCAATTGGAGAAAGAAACATAAAGGGGGAAATTTGAGAAAATTATTTTGGTTGGGTGCTTGGTCATATTCAGTACCTCAATACTTGGAAAATATCGGGTTTCTAAGAGAAATATCGGTGGAAGCCACTAATGACCTTTTACGGATTGATCCGAAACATTGGTGTCGAGCTTATTTCAATGATTGTTGCAAGTGTGAAAACGTGGACAATAATATGTCGGAAACATTCAATAATTGGATTAGAGATTGTAGACATAAACCAATTATAACCATGTTAGAGGAGATTAGACACAAGGTTATGGTTAGAATTGCGAAACAAGCAAGTGAGAGTGACAAATACTCGCATGATGTTTGTCCTAATATTTTTGCCAAATTGACCAAAACCATTAACCGAAATAGAGATTGTCATTTAATTTGGAATGGTCAAGACGGTTATGAGGTAATGCAAAATGTGACGAACCAAAAAGGGGAAATCAAAGAACTTACTTTTGTGGTTGATATACAAAATCGTAAGTGTTCTTGTAAGGTTTGGAATTTTTCCGGTATCCCTTGCTCTCATGCGGCGTGTGCTATTTTTAATAAAGGAGATGAACCGATGAATTATGTGCCCGATTATTTCAAAAAAGAGATGCACCGAAAAACATATTCTAATTTCATGGCACCGGTTGTCGGCATTCAAGATTGGCCCAAAACGGGTTGTGATCCTCCGAATCCTCCTAGTAAGAGAAAAATGCCCGGTCGACCTAAAAAACATGCTCGACGAGAACAAGGTGTAGTGCCAAAACCCCCAACTTCTAAAATGACAAGGACCGGTCAAATAGTCAAGTGTTCAATTTGCCATAATGCGGGTCATAATCGAACAACTTGTCCGAAAAAAATGAGGTACTTATCTACCTTTTTTTAAAAATTGCTTTCATAATTTATGTTGACAAAATTTGTTGAAAATTTAGGCTCCACAAAGATCAAGGACACCCTCTACGGGACAATCTTCAAATCAAACGCCACCCTCTACGGGACAATCTTGAAATCAAATTTAGATAATTTGGATCAATTCATGTATTTTGGACAATTTATGTATTTTGGATACATTTATGTAATTTGGATAATTTGGATAAATTTATGTAGTTTGGATAATTTGGATAAATTCGTGTAGGTTGATTTTCTGTCAGAGGAAGTCCATCATGAAGGAAGTAAGTTCAGTCTAAGATGCGGGGATGCCAAGAGTAAGTCGTGATGGAAGTAAAGTCAGTCACGACTGACTATGTATATGATACAGTCACGACTGACTATGTATAGTCAGTCGTGATGGAAGTAAGTTCAGTCACGACGGACTATGTATATGATACATAGTAACGACTGACTGTAAAGTCAGTCACGACTGGCTATGTATATGATACAGTCACGACTCACTATGTATAGTCAGTCGTGATGGAAGTTAGTTCAGTCACGACGGACTATGTATATCGACGGACTATGTATATGATACATAGTCACGACTGACTATGTATATGATGCATAGTCACGACTGACTATAAAGTCAGTCACTACTGACTATGTATAGTCAGTCGTGATGGAAGTATTCAGTCATGACGGACATCATGGTTAGTCATGACTATGCATTACTAATTTGCGATAAAAATAGTCACGATAATCATTAACAAGCATTACAAATTTGCGATAAAAAAAGTCATGATAATCATTAATAAGCATTACAAATTTGCGATAAAAAAAGTCATTACTAAAGCATTACAAATTTCATAAACAAAAACCATGAAAATCAATATAATAACAAGCATTAAATATCTTGAATGAGCATCTTCGCCTTTTTGTTGAACTTTCGAATCGACGTTTCTATTCGTATACTCGAACCAAGCATTTTCGGCTTCGTTCATGGAATAAAATTTCTTAAATGAGCATCGTGGATGTAGGGTTACGCACACGATTATCATAGTGTGCAGCGAAAATTAGTTCACGTGCGTAACCTAATTCTACCCTGGATCACGCCCTAAAACCAACGAAAAAGGAAGAGTTGAAAATAATTACCTCGTACAAGTTAGTACGTGTTGATTACTTCTCCAAATCCGCGAACCTTCTCCAAGGAATGCTCGTGCAGTCCCTCTACTCGTGTCCACCTTGATTTCGACCGATCGGAAATCGCCAACGCCGTTCTAGTCGCCGTCACGATTAATCTCTCAAGATCCTTGCTCGAATCTCCCTCTTAATCTCTCAGATCTAATCTGAATTCTGTGGAAGAAGAAGAAGAGAAACGACGGCTCAAAACCCTAAAAAACTTAGGTCAAATTCCGGAATCAGAACTTTATATATATAGGAAACAGGCCAGTTCGAACGCACTTAACATAGTTCGTTCGAACGAACCCACTTTTGTTTATCACGAATAAGTCCGTTCGAACACACTGATATAGTTAGTTCGAACGAACCTTATTCTGACTGCAGAATTGCCTATTTATATGAATTCTTCCAAGTTAATTCTTAAGCCATATTTTCTTTCAATCTCCCTCTTGGATTAAGACTTAATCAACTTGGCCATATGTCCAACATATGTCGTGAGATTTAATCTCACGTGATTCCATTTTGTTTGTCCAACAAACGTATTGGTGAGCATTATCTTGAGAATCCGATATGTTACGAAATCTTGGTGTGACCGTGTAGGTTCGTCTAAGACTGGCAGTGGATATGACAACAATCCACAAGGTATTGCGAGCACTAGACTGCCGTTAATACCTACCCAAAATTAGCACGAAAAAGGTGGAGAACACCTTTATGAAGATGCAGTACATCTTCATACCTAACTCAGATAAGTGTTACTAGTCCTCTTGTTCGCGATATCTTCCGATCAAAAGAGTCACGGTGAAGCCTAAGACTTCAAGTCATCCTCTTTTCTTTTTGATCAGATATACTCTTTCTCGATAAGAATTAGATTGATAATTACAATGCGAAATCCATGAGTTCCATCGAGCTTGACCAAGCATTTCATCAATCTCAATTCAATCGAGGGGCCCGAGAGATATCTCCCTCTATCCTTTTTCAAGGTTAGAAAGGAACAATTCCTATCTTGCAATCTCACATCCTTTGCCTATGCTAAAAACAATACCCAATAGTAATCACTGCTACACAGTTACGCGTAGGGTTAATTATATCAAAGCATTGCCTTTTCACATACTAGGTATCCATGAGACCACTCAAGTATGAAGAACCAAAACGCACTATCTGGATATGAGTTCGTCTCCAATGACTCTGACCATGTCACAAACTCATATAATGGTCAGTCCAATATACGACGCCGCGTATATCCATATTCTAGAATCGACGCTACCGTCCCAGATCAGTAAAACCTGATCATCTCATCTACGAATATGCCAGTGTATGTAAAAGTTTCCATTCAGTGAATGGACTACCTGGTTCAAACCTATGAACAACTTTATACACCAGGGACGTTTTAGAATTATATTCATTCCGTTTAGTGGTTTTACTATCATTCAATTGACGAATCAATATGCCAGACTATGGCCATGCAACATATTATTCTCAACTGACTCGATGCACTAAACTAGAATAAAATTCAAGGTCTATCCGAGTATTATAATCGAATAACCTCTCACACACTTTCTTGTTATTTAAAATTTTTGAAAAATATGAAGGTTTAGGTCATATGATGAATAATAATATAAATATCTGTCTCATAAACAAATACAATCCCAATAACACGCCTAGGGCATAATAAATGTTCTCCCACTTGCACTAGGCAGATCTAATCCCCTTATGCAATAAGAAACATAAATAAAACACCCAATCTAACACTGCGATAGATATCCCAATCCTATCGCCCTAGCATGCTGCTCATGCTTGGCACGTGATAGTGGCTTCGTAAATGGATCGGCCACGTTATCATCAGTAGGTATCTTCATTATTCTCACGTCACCTCTCTTCGTAATCTCACGAATCAAGTGGTAATGCCAGAGTACATGCTTGGACCTGTGATGCGCTCGCGGTTCCTTGGATTGTGCTATCGCTCCGTTATTGTCACAATATACATCCACGGGACCCGAGATGCTTGGCACAACGCCAAGTTCCATCACGAACTGTCGTAGCCAGACAGCCTCCTTTGCGGCTTCCGAAGCCGCGATGTATTCCGCTTCAGTTGTAGAATCAGCCACTGTCTTCTGCTTGGAGCTTTTCCAAACAACAGCTCCGCCATTAAGCGTGAAGGCATAACCACTTTGAGATTGGAAATCGTCCGGGCAAGTTTGGAAACTAGCATCTGTATATCCTTGGATAATCAGATCTCTTTCCGAACCACCATAGACAAGAAACATATCTTTAGTATTCCTGAGATACTTAAGAATGCTCTTGACTGCGGACCAGTGAACTTCCCCGGGATCAGACTGATAGCGGGAAGTCACACTCAACGCATATGCGATATCTGGTCTAGTATATATCATGGCATACATGATCGATCCTATAGCCGAAGCGTATGGGATCCGACTCATTCGCTCACGTTCAGCGTCCGTCGAAGGACATTGATCCTTAGTGAGAACGATGCCATGTGACATTGACAGAAATCCTTTCTTGGATTGCTCCATGTGAAACCTAGTTATCACTTTGTCAATATATGTACTTTGACTTAGTCCGAGAAGTCTCCTCGATCTATCTCTATAGATCTTCACGCCTAAAATATAGGCGGCTTCTCCTAAGTCCTTCATTGCGAATTGACTACCCAAATATGCCTTAACCTGGTTAAGCATTGGGATGTCATTTCCAATGAGTAAGATGTCGTCCACGTACAAGATGAGGAATACGACCGAACTCCCACTGAATTTCTTGTATACACAAGGTTCCTCGATATTTTGAATGAAACCATACTTTGCGATGACCTCATCAAATCGTATGTTCCACGCACGAGATGCTTGTTTTAATCCATAAATGGATTTCACAAGCTTGCACACTTTATTCGTATTCTTTGGATCGACAAAACACTCGGGTTGTGTCATATACACATCCTCGGTAAGGTTCCCGTTAAGGAAAGCGGTTTTGACATCCATCTGCCATATCTCATAATCGTGATATGCAGCTATCGCTAGAAGAATGCGAATACTTTTAAACATGGCTACTGGAGAAAACGTTTCATCATAGTCTATTACCATGAATTTGCTTGAAACCTTTCGCCACTAGTCTTGCTTTAAAAGTGTGTACATTACCATCCATGTCGGTTTTCTTCTTGAAAACCCATTTGCACCCAACGGTCTTAGCACCATTGGTCTTTTGCTTGCTCTCCCTCAGGAAGATCTCGCAATCACGCTTCCAATGCCCCTCCTTGAGGCAGTGGAAACACTTCTTGTCATCCTTGGCTTTCTTGCCCACAGACTTAGGCGCAACCTTGTTGCCGTTTGCCTTTCTCTTCTTGTTTTTGTTCCCATTGCTTGAACTCTTCCCATCAACCACCAATACTTCCGAAGTCCTAGACTTCATGTATCGCGGTTTCTGGTCACTTTCGAATGTTCTGAGCATTCCGAAAAGCTGGGGAATGGTCATTTTCATGTCTGACATGTGGAAATGCGAAATGAACGAATCGAAACTCGGTGGCAGTGACAACATGATCAAATCAGTTTGTAACTCCTCCTCGAATTTCATGCCAAGCCTCTCAAGATGATCGAAATATCCTTTCATCTTGAGAAGGTGAGAGCTAACGGGCGTACCATCTTGCATCTTGCATTGCGTCGCATTGCCAAGAGCTTGATACTTCTCCACCCTTGCTTGAACCTGAAACATCTCCCTGAGCTGTTTCATAATCTCGTATGCTTCCTGTTTCTCAAACTGGATTTGATATTCAGGAGTCATAGTAACCAACATGAGGCATGTGACATCATTCGAACTTTCCATAATGGTCGTATGTTCGAATACATCATCCTCAGTTGCGTCATCACCTGGCACAGGAGGGAGAGGCGTCTCCAAGACATGTGCCTTTCCTTCCTGTTTCAGAACGAATCCCAGATTCCTCTGCCAGTCGAGAAAGTTCTTTCCGTTCATTCGTTCCCTTTCCAAAATGGAACGCAAACTAAAGCGGTTATTACTTGGTAAAGCCATGTGTTCTACAATTTTTGAAAAATAATGTAATTAATAACGTGGTCTTTCATATATTAAAATTCATTTTTAAATAACTTGAAATACCCATTATTTTATCATTTCAAATAACCCCCACTATTGAAACGGAGATTTGATACCTTAAATCTCATAATGGACAAGATCCCTATTTAACGTATTTCTAAGGTGACTATGGCCAACCACTCAGAAAATACGTCACGTCGGGTAGGACGGTGTCCAATCATCTCCAAGACGATTCTTGCTTTATTCGTGAGGTCCGGTATTGAGTCCAACTCAAAACCAGAGTGTGTGTACTTCACTCCTTGCCCCTAATCGTAGCCTAGCTAGCGAATTGGTCAAGTCCAAACCACAAATGGAGTATCACTCAATCAGCGAATTGACATGCCAGACTATGGCCATGCAACACATCAATTCCTAATCAATGCATGCCTTCCTTGCTACGTACGTGTAAATATGTGCCAGACTATGGCCATGCAACACAAATAAACACACACTAGTCTAGAAGGTTCCATTTAGGGAGGCATAAGACTTGATAATTACGTGGGAGGATTTTACTTTTTATTAAAATCATTTTATTTTATTTATTAACCAAAACAAATAAAATAATAAGGTATAGCATATTGGACTTTTAGTTTTATGAGCAATCATAAAACCCTAAAATTTCAAACCCTAAAACCCAAGATGACTCCTTGCTTTGAAGATCCAATCTCCGTGTCGTGTCGTGTCGTCTTGCCTTGAAGTTCCCTCTTCAAAACTAAACCTATTTTTATTTTAATACAACTTTGGAAGACTCACTGGTCCCCACATATTTAAATAAAATACAATTTGGAAATCTCACTGGCCCCCACACAACACACATACAAGCAATCACAGGCAATCATCCCCGTTTTAGGCTATATGCTATACCGTATCGAATTTATAAATTGGAAATTTTAAAATTATTGGGCATTTTTGACAGAAAAAAAATTGGTTGTCCAGAAAATTGTTCGTTCGAACGCAACACTAAGTTCGTTCGAACGAACGTCAGAAAAAAAAAATTTCAACTTTTTACTCTTTTTTTTTTTTTTTTTTTTTTTTGAACCAGAAATAGGTCCGTTCGAACGCAACTCCAAGTTCGTTCGAACAGACCAGTTCGTTCGAACGCAACTCCAAGTTCGTTCGAACGAACCCTATTCTGCCAGCTTTTCTAATTTCTGAAATTCGGCCCAAAAATTCTAAAATTTCCTAAATTCGAATTAAATCATCGATTTTCGATGGTTTTAACGAGCGATTGCTCTGATACCACTTATATATATAGGAAACAGGTCAGTTCGAACGCACTTAACATAGTTCGTTCGAACGAACCCAGTTCGTTCGAACGCACCTAAATGTTCGTTCGAACGAACCCACTTCTGTTTATCACGAATAAGTCCGTTCGAACGCACTGATATAGTTAGTTCGAACGAACCTTATTCTGACTGCAGAATTGCCTATTTATATGAATTCTTCCAAGTTAATTCTTAAGCCATATTTTCTTTCAGTGGATGACCACAAACTTGATCGTTGCAGAATGCCCGACTTTCGTAAATTTCGGGTCTTTTTCCAACGAAGACGACATAGAAACCTTCTTTCGCCATTACCTAGTTTGGTGAAATTGGACAAAAAAACTCTAATTTGCTGAAATTGGACACAAAAAACCCTAATTTGCTGAAAATTACTGTTTTTTGCTGAAATTAACCCTAATTTGGTGTTTTTGGGCTGAAATTAACCCTAATTTGCTGTTTTTTTTTTGCTGAAATTAACCCTAATTTGCTATTTTTTTGCTGAAATTAACCCTAATTTGCTGAAAAAACCCTAATTTCCTGAAAAAAGCTCAAATTAACCATAATTTCAGAAAATTGGGGAAAAAAAAAACTAAATCGAGAGAAAGAGAGATGAAACCAACTAAAATTGAGAAAGAGAGCAACTAAATCAAGAAAAAAACAACTAATTTCAGAAATTTGCGAGAAAGAGAGAGAAAGAGAAAGAGAAAGAGAAAGAAAAAGGGAGGAGCTAACCGGCGACGGAGAGAAGAGAGAGCTTGACGACGGACCGGCGACGGAGAGAAGAGAGAGCTTGGCGATTCTGGACGGACCTTCTTTAATGGCGAGTGAGAGAGAAGAGAGAGCTCGAGCGGGTTCATATGGGCGAGTGAGAGAGGTCCTGAGTGAGTGAGATAGAGGGTTCAAATGGGTTTATTTGTTTTGGTTATTGGATTAATGGATTAATGGGTTTGATTAAATTGGTTATTGGATTTATTTGTTTGTTATTGGATATATAATTTTATAATTTAAATTTGGCCACGTCATCAGTACAATCATCTAAAAATTGCCACGTCACACTGCCACATCATCACTTAACTGCTGACTGAGCAGTTAACTGATGGAAGGGACAAAAGTGAGCAAAATCGAGAATTCAGTGGGCAAAATGAACAAAATTAAAGTTTGGGGGGCAAGTTCCACTTTTTGGTACAGTTCAGGAGGCAAAAGTGAGCTTTTTTCTTTATTAAATTACTTTCACTATTGAGTTTGATATATTATTTACAATTTTCATTGTATTTTTAATTAATAACAAATTGTTAGTACTATATAATTAATGATATGTTACTACGTATGTTGTATGATTCAATAATTTTATATTTGATGTTGTGTGAAATATTGTGAACAACAATGATATAATATTTGTTGTTATTTTTTTTTGTAAAATCACGTTATACCTTACATGTTATTATTATACAATGACATTAATATAAGTATTATTATTTGATTAAAAAAATGAATTTTTTTTCATTATAATGTAAAATAATTATAAAACATATACATAATCAACAAATTAGTAAAAATAATTATATTATGAAATTGTATTATCAATATTATTATATTTATATGTACTTTATATTACAATAAAAATATAATTAATATTCTCGCTGCGTGGCGCGAATATTCTCCTAGTATTGATTCAAATATAATTTCAAATATAACTCAAATAACAATTCTCTCTATGTTTGTCAGTATTTTGCTACCCCTGTTTTTTCTGCTACCCCTGTTTTTTCTGTTTTTTGCTGTTTCTCGGTCGATGGAAAATATGAAGCTCCGTCAAAAAGAAGACAAATAATTGATTAATTATGTAGTTAATACATGCCTAATAAACCTAATTTAATATGGGAGAGAAGATCATGAAAATACACTTCTACCCTTTAGATTGAGGTCCATGGCCAACTTGAAATAAGCCTACTCTCTTGAGAAAATCTAGTAGATACTAGGCCATCGTTTTTTATTTACGTTATATTCCAAAAGATATCTAGTAGATGCTAAGAAGGAGAAATTCATGTCTATAAATTGCACACAGGAAAAGCATTAATAATTCATCAGAAAAAAAAAATCAATATATGAGTGAGAAATTCATGTTGCACACAATAATGAAGATTTTAATTGTATTTTCCTTTATTTTTTTGGCCATGACGTGTCACGTCCAGTCAGCGACACAAACCGGTGAATCGAGCTTGGCAGGCCCAGGTCAGTGAGTGTGTATTTTTTTTTTATATTATTTTACAAAATAGAATGTTTAATATTCTGTATATAATGTTCTATTACTGTTCTATACTGTTTATTAGAGGGGTATTTTCTACGCACATAAACCCACCAAAACTTCATTTTCTTCCGAATTCCTTTTTTCTTTTCTTTTTTGGTACTTGAAAGTTGAAACTAATTATTTATTTATTATCACTGCCAAAAAAAATTTTTCTGTTTTTTTCAGTGAAAGAGGCAAATGATATTTCTACCAAAAAAGAAGAAAAGCTTTATTTTGGCTCGCCTGAAGCTTTTAGTTTCAGGTTTCCAAGATTTCCTCCCCCAAAGAGCCCAAATAAATCCAAAATTACTCAAGTGAAAAATTAAGAAAACACGAATTCATTTAGAAAATGATAAAAAACATCCATGAATTAAAAATATATTTCTTGACTGGTATATGATAAGAAAAATTGTACTTTGTACAAAATTTTCATGTTGTGACTAATATATGAGTATGAATAATTAATTGTCAGGTGTTGTGCTTCTTTCCTTCTAATTACCGTTACTAATAATTATCCAAATTTTAGCATTTATGTTTTGAATGAGATGAATCCATAGTGATCTTGGTTAGAACAGTAAAACACTATTAACAACATTGTATCTAAATGTAAGTTGCAAGGCCAAATTTCTTACTTTCTTTGTGATAAGAGTTCATATTTTTTTAAATCATGGGTCGTTTGAAGTATATTCGTATTTTTTTCTAAAATTTCTTTGGAAGAATTTCTAATGAAATTCCTAGAAAGTCCAATAATTTCGAAGGTGCAGAATTTGCGATGAAAATAACGTACTAACATGTCCCGTAATTTCAAAGGTGCGGAATTCTCGACAAAAATAACTTATTGACAACTAAATATAAGGATGTGTGTTTTGTATATTCTTAATTTAATTAATGATTTTATGTTTCGATATTGAAGCGTGGCCAATCATAATTTTTATTGATTTGATTAATATAATTCAATTAGATATCGCGATGCGCGTGATACGCATTAAATCAATGATTTGGTTTGACAATTATAATGATTTTATCAAGAAATATATCAGTCAATAATAATACATCATGGTTGTAAATTCTCTATGTTGCGCGGATACTTCAAAAAACGAACCGTACCCGTATCGGATACGGATACGCCACCAATACGGCACTGATACGTATCCGATACGTCACGTGGCGTATCGGACTATTTTAGTATATAAATTTGAACCGATACGTTTCCGATACGGCACGATACGTTTTCGATACGGCGGGATACAATTCCGATATGGTTGACCCATTGTTTTTTGTTTTTTTGTCCAATTTAAAAATATCCAATACTTTTACAATTCAATAATATCATCTTAAAATAAAATTATTTCAATTCATTTATATATTATTATTCATATGTTTTATAATTATTTTATATTATGATAACAAAAAGTCTTATTTTTCAGACAATTTTATTGTAGTTGGAATTGCAATACCTACACGGTTACCCAGGTTTCAGCGCTTGCATGAGTTTGACCGCTAATCCCGTGGTTAACCTTGCCACTACTTTCGGCACTAACGCTATGGCTGTCGGTACTGATGTGGCATTTGATGTCTCGACGGGCAATTTTACAAAGTACAATGCTGGGATTAATGTCGTCAATGCTAATCTCATTGCCTCCCTTACTCTGTAAGATATTTCATTATGTCTAAATTGTAAAAAAAAAACCGTACATTTTTTAATATTACAAAAAGAATCCCTCTTCGTTTTAATGTTTATGATTTTATTTTTATAATTTAGGAACGAGAAGGGAGACGGTTTAATGAAGGAAGACCGAAAACATGCTTTAAAGTTCAAATGCTAAGCTCATCTCTGGTTATAACTTATACCTCAAGCATAACTCCAATAGTATAGAAATTTCACTATCTTTTACTCTAATAAAATATCTGTAAATATTTTAATTTATATTTATTAAATGACAGAATAACAATTTGTTTTTCCCTAAAAAATAATCATTTCTGGTTAGTACGGTACCGACTTGTCCATTTACAAATCATAAATCTAGTCCTGAACAGTTCAATATCAACAATTTATAATTGTAATCAGTATTATACAATGCAAAATTATTTATACATTATTACGCCTACAGAATTTAAACCCAGCCCCTTATTGCGAAGCCGGTACGTCTTATCCACCCTTTCCATGATTTCATACCGCTCTGATAATATTCTTCCAAGCTTGTAAAAATATTTTTTAAATAATAGTTACTTGCAAAATCGAATATTATGCCACCGCTAAGCTCCATGAAGATATCCAAAACCTCTTCATCTCTTTCGAAATGATGCTCTATAATTCCTTTACTTACAAGAAAAACCAAATCTTTGGAATTTCCAATTAGTTGAGATATAAAAATTATATATGAAGTTACATCGTTTCCAAATTGAGTGCTTGTTTTTTCCAAAGCAATGTAGTTTCTGAATATTTCTTTTGTGTTTTCGTCTATTGGTATACACGGGATTTCGATAACATTGTCATTGAATCTCACGTCTAAAAGAGAATGAGGATTATTTTCGTCGAATTCTCTCTTTGCAAATTGAATTCCTGCTATGTGATACTGCACTGCTCGACGCCATTCACCGAGAGACTGATTATCGTGATCCATTTGTATGGTAGAATAATCGTGTCTTTGAGTTGGTCGAAAATATAAATGACATAAATGTAGCAAATGGTGAAAATCTTTTGGCCTTTCAAATTCCTTGATAGCTTTAGGATAACCGCACAAAAATTTTTCGATGAAAATCCCAGCCTTATCAAACAGCGATATATCCGCATTCTCTTGATTTGTGAAGAGTTCGTAAATTCTCTTCAACACATAAAAGGGAATTTGATTATTTGCGAGGAGCAAATCCTGCGAAACAAAACAATATTCCAACGGGTCGACCTTCACATTGGGATTTTCTTCTCGTTCTTCGTTCTGTTCGGCAAACTTCCATTCAGGATAAAGGAACATGAGAATGAAGCATGCATCGAGTAATAACATTTGAATAAACCCCTTTTTATCTATCTCGAGTTCTTCGGCGTAATAGGTTCTTGCGAGAGGGTATATTTTGCCAAGTAACTCGATATAATTATCTACAGTTTTATCATTATTTGCTTTCAAGATATATTCCAAGCAATTCCATTTCATCTTCTCCATTGCTCGGATGGATCGTTTTCCATGATGATACGGCCCGATGGATACAACAACAGGTTCGATATTGTTTTTGTATACTTCGTATACATGGTGTTCAAAGGCATTATTGGAGCTTATGGTTTCGCTATTTTTGGCCGTATCATTTAATTTCCCATGGAGATCCAGTTTGTCTTTCATGGAGTTTTCTAACATTTTTATGTCGATAACTACATTTGAATTAGATTCCTCCATGTCAATATTCGAGATTGGGGATTCTTTAGTTCTCCTGTTTTGAGGGCAAAATTAAGGGATAATTTATTGACTGGTTTCGCGAATAAAACTGGGTACAAAAAACATATATGTAAATAAAAAGAGAGAAAAACAGTACCTTTAATCGATTAGGGAATTGAATTAGATTCTTTGGCATTGATTTTTCTTTATAGATGTTTAAATTATTTCTGTTTTTATCGTCATTACCGACTACAGTTCATATTTATATTTTTAGGGAAAAATGGCCAAATTTCAACAATCTTTGTTATGCCCCCCCTGGATTATTTGTTATTACAGAACAGTCTGTTTCAAATATAACTCAAATAACAATTCTCTCTATTTGACGAAAAGAGTGAAAAAGAGTGAAAAAGATTGTAAAGAGTGCAAATATGTGAAATCTTTCAAACATTTCAAAGAAATCTTTCTAAAAGATCTGCTCCATTCAGCTCTCGCTTTGGCTGCAACCAAAGTTATAGGGAGAGGAACTCTCCCTCTCTCATTCGCCAACATGGGGGGTTGTTCTATACAAGGCTGCACCATGCAGGTCTAGTC
Source organism: Luzula sylvatica (assembly GCA_946800325.1). Lineage (NCBI taxonomy): Eukaryota > Viridiplantae > Streptophyta > Magnoliopsida > Poales > Juncaceae > Luzula > Luzula sylvatica. The sequence continues at coordinate 50,025,037 of OX326961.1, forward strand.
CATTCTGGGTGTGAGCTTCAAAGCAAAATCAGATGATACAAACCAGGTAAGGACAGGAAGTTGAAACGATTAATCTTTCTACTCATTCTTCTAAGACAAAGAGAATGCCTAGAATTCAGCCAATGCAAAACATTTCCTCTCTCTCACATTATCGGACAAATGGCAAGAGGAGTTTCAAGAATTTCAATACATCTTTTACCCCCTATAAATTCTCCAGTGCTTACCCTCTCAATTACTACCCTAAAATTATCTCATACTTTCACTCTCACTCAAATAGAACAAGAACATCATACTACAACTCTGACAACATGTCGAGCGCTAATGCTAGGATACTCAAAAAGCGCCCAAATATTCAACGGCAGAGCCAGTCCAATATGGACAAAGCTCACCCCAATGTTCACTTACTATGGTCGAAAAGACTAAAAGAAATACCACCAGCTCCAACATCAAATATACACGAGATAATCCAAAAGAATCTTCTCCTTTCTCATGTGTCCAATTCACAGAAAAGGACAACCATGACATGGCCCTCCTTGCCAACATAACTTCTCAATCTCAACAACGGAAGGAAGGCAGAACTGTAGAAGTGCCGTACACCATTTTCCCATTGCCCAAGAACCGAAAACATCCGGCCTGGTTCAGGCGTTGCGGTACGTGCCTGGAAGTTGGTCACCCAACACTAGGGTGTAATAACAATATGTTGGGCCATGAACTCTCTTATTAATCATCTATGTATTACACTTCATCTACTTCTGACCATCACTATATTTCCGTATCATTCATCATTAAATCTTAACACAGCCACTTATAAACCTCATTTAAATCAACTAAACAAGGATTTCTAATAAAAAAAAAATTAAAAAATTATTATATTTATAGATATACATTCACAACTGACTTAATCTAAATATCTATATACATCTATATATCTTATTAAAACATTTAGCATCAATACTTCGTTAAAAAAAAAAAAAAAAAAAAAATATTATTATATTTATAGATATACATTCACAACTGACTTAATCTAAATATATATATATCTTATTAAAGCATTTAGCATCAATACTTCGTTAAAAAAAAAAATAAATAAATAAATAATAATAATAATAATATACTAACAAGTCATTTCAATATATAGGCGCTCACATCCTCCTACATATATCATTAAGACACTAGCTATCTCATACATCCAGGGCGGATCCAGGATCCATATATAGGGGGGCCGAAATAAAAAATAAATCAAAATATGTGTCATGAGGATCTTGAATTCAAGACCTCCAATTTCCCAAACAACAATTTTACCACTAGACTACACTAATCTTTTTTAGCGGTTAACCGCCGCTAAAAAACCGTCGCAGATATCCGACCGCTGAAAATTAGTTTCGCTGGCGGTACTGAAAACTTTCACCGGCGGTATGTGTTTTTTTTACCGGCGGTGCATTTCCCGCCACTGAAAAAGTGAACCGGAATAATATTTTCACCGGCGGTATTTTTAGCGGCGGTTTTTTTATTTTCACCGGCGGTATTATACTTTCACCGGCGGTATTTTTAGCAGACTTTCACTGGCGGTACTTTCCTTCACCGGCGGTACCCCCACTAAAACTTTTTTTTTTTCAATTTTTTTTTAATTATTCAATTAATTTTCTAAAATTAAATTAAAAATATTTGATGAATTTAAAATAATCATAAAATATAATCAAAACACAATCACACAAATTGACACATCAAACCTTAAATCATCATAAACTAAATCGTAATAACACAAATATAATCCACAATAATAATAAATTACATAATTCACAATAATACTATCTAAATCATACATAATCAACAAAAAAAATTTCTACATCATTTTAAAAAATACCACCATCTCTCTGTCTCGCGCCATCCCCGTCGGCCCGCCGGGTCCGCCGATAGGGGAGCCCACGTTGGGTATGCCGACGCCGAGTCCGCCGAGACCGTCACCAGCATTTCGGTTGCTCATCAGCATTCTGAGTCGACGTCCGTCCACATCAGCACCGGCGCCAGCTGGCAGGGGTGTGGAGAGATTTTGCTGGGCTTGGAGGAGGAGTTGTTGTTGTTGCGGAGTTAGGAATTGCAGTTGCGGGAATGATTGTGGGGATTGCATGAACGGCTTTTGGTTCTGGAGAATTCCTGATCGCAACTGCTCTAGTCCCTGATGAATAATTACAAGGGTTTATTTGCATAAATGTATATTTATATTGTAGAGTGCGAATAAGTTATAAGTAAAGCTTACAGTAAGAGGCCATCCTTTAAGAGTCAAATTATTTCCTGCTTGATTTGATGCTGCTGAATAAAACCAAAAAGAAAAATAACAAATTAATTGATTATAATTACTTGTATGATGTTAATGAAAATACATAAATAATACAAATACAATATATATATATAATATATAATACCTTGAACACCCATTAAAGGACCATCAGGGCCCACAGCTCGAGGAGTCAAAACAGGATTAATCTCAGTTTTAATACTCTGACAAAAAAGTAGAAAATAAGAAAAAAATGTAGGAAAATACAAAATGGTACAGAATTAGAATATTCATATTTTTTACTAACTTGTGCAGGTACGGGAATTTGCGGGTTTCTGGCCTGGACATGTTGGAGCGTACCGGCTAAACCACCACTGGTACCATGCAATACTTGACTGCATAGTAAAAGAAAAACAACAATATTGAGGATTGAGGGACTCGATTGAAAATATTAAGAGTTTTAAGGGTTATTTTGAAATCGTACCCAGAAGATTGGCCAGCAGATTTCAAAAGAGCCTGATCCATAAGAGACCCCTCCCCATACCGTTGCTGCATTTACCAAAGAAAAATACAATTAAAATCAATAAAATGGCCGGGACTAAAATGCAAAAATTACCTTGAGGGAGGCCTCGTCGAACGAATCGCCTCTTTGGAGAGGCAACTTGAGTCTCTCTTCGTACATCTTCGTCGCAAGTGCATTCGCAGTGCCCCCTGGACTCTGACGGCTCATCAAATGGGGCCCACCACTTTCCATCCCCCCACTCGTGCTCCCGTTCAACAAATGGGGCCCGCTCTCGCTCCCTGCTCTCCTCTGTTGGTTTAAAAAATTAATTTTAAAAATATTTTACGCAATTTTAGTTTTTAATTTTAAGCCTAAAAGTACACACAGTGTCGAGATTGCCGATAAAGAGATTTGCTCCTACATCTAAAGTCTTCTTATCTTGCGAAGCCTAAATAAACAAAAGAAATTACAAAATTGTCTGTAAAGATTACAAAATACTTAATAATTATTAATCTAACCTAGGTGAAGATTCGTAAAGATTACAAAATTGCCCAAAAGATTACAACATAGTCTGCGTCTTCTTCGCTGCGAAATTCAACGAAGCCGTATCCTTGGTGAAGATTCGTAACCCTATCTTTTGCGACGTATACATTCACTGCAAAAATTAAATATAAAATAAAATCATGTTGTAAATAGATACATAAGTAGATAAATAATTTACCAACAGGTCCAGCTTGCACTCATAACTCCCACAAAAGCTCCTCCCCAATCTGCAAAGATTGAAAATATTATGAGAAATTACTTTGAATTTGTGGGAAATCGAAACAAAGTAGAGAATTTTAGTAATTAACACCTAATTTAGATCATTTCAGTCATGTTTATAAAGGAATTGAATTCAAAGAGTTCCCAAATTACTGAACAGTTACAGATAAACCCTAATTTCAGCCCCTAATTTCGTAAAAGCCCTAATTTCAGCAAATAAACACTAATTTCAGCAAAAATAACCCTAATTTCAGCAAATAAACACTAATTTCAGCACAAAAAACCCTAATTTCGAAAAAAAAAACTCTAATTTGTGCACAAAAAACCCAAATTTCAGCAAATTAGGATAAAAAAGCCCTAATTTCAGCAAATAAACACTAATTTCTGGAAAAATAACCCTAATTTCGAAAAAAAAACTTTAATTTCAGCACACAAAAGAAAACCTAAACGACTCGGAAGAAGCACGACTCAGAGAGAGAGAGAGAGAGAGAGAGAGAGAGAGAGAGAGAGAGCGAGCTAGAGAGAGGGGTCACCTGAGAGAGAAGCGATGCAAAAAGGCACCTGGCTCGAAGAAGCACGACTCGGAAGTAGAAGGACTCGCTTCAACGAGCGAGCGAAGAAGAGAAGGCTTCAGCGAGCGAGCGAAGAAGAAGAAGGCTTCGGCGGCTGCGAGAAGGATAGGGTTTGTGTTTGTGTGTGAGCGGCGGGAAGGACTTAAAACGAATAAGAAGATTATCAGCGCGGTATATATATTACCCGCCGGTGAAACTATCAGCGGCGGTATATATGTTACCCGCCGGTGAAAAGCATAAAATAATCAACCTGTAAAAGAATTGTGGAAATATTTTAACTTTCAAGGGCGGTACCGCCGGTGAAAGTTAAACTTTCAGTGGGGGTATTTATTGTCAACGGCGGTACCGTCGGTGAAAGTGTATTTTCAGTGGGGGTACATGTTTTCAAGGGCGGTACCGTCACTGAAACTATTATCAGCGGGGGTACCGCCGGTGATAATATTTCCCCGCCGCTGAAACGCTGTTTTCTAGTAGTGAATCGAAGAGCCACAAGTGTCGCTCCTCTACTTGTATCCACCGTGAGTCGGAGTTCGTCGGTCGCGGATGCACCTGTCTAGACGATGTACCGGCGAACTTGCTTGATCGATTGATTCTCTTCTCCGGAAAAACTATTTTTCTCGGTTTTTCTCTCTTCGCACTCTTTCACTCTTGAGAAAGATTCTCTCTAATTTCTGGATTAATCTTATTAATTCCACAGGGATTGAACTGAATAAATTGGTTTGAGAGAGAGAGAGAAACATCTTATTTATATCACATAGGATAAGGATGGGCCAAAATTTATGTATATCTCATATACACCTTTTCAGACAGAAAACTGCAGATACCCTTTCAATATTCTGTTGAAACGAAAATATTAAATCGTTTCATCCGACTTTTAACATTCACGAAAGTTCTAGATAATCTTATTATCTTTCCAACCCAATTGGATCTGGCCCAATTGGAGTTCGGATGCGAAAGTTACGGACGTTTTACTAACTGTATGTCAAACAGTCGCACCATTTCGGTATTCCATTAAAACGACACTGATACATATGTGCATTTAATATACACATTAGAAGTTTCTTGTTTTACTAAAACGGCTTAAACTGAATTTTCTTGTTTTCTTAACCCAATTTGAACCATTCAAATAGAAGTTTCATACTGAAAGTTATGCCAGTTTTACTAAAACGGCTTAAACTGAATTTTCTTGTTTTCTTAATATAAAACCGTTTCTTATCAATTTGACCATGTATATCCAATATACATATGTGCATTTAATATACACATTATTTATGCCCACGAACGCGTACGTTCGTTTATCCTTGTGTACACTTTTACGGTTGATCCGAAACTGTATTTCCTTCACGCTTTAGCGATCCATATGATGGATTAGAGAAAGCTTCTCGGAATTGGAATATTCGTTTTGACGAAGTTATAAACTGTTATAACTTTGTCGAAACGAATGGAAACTTTGTGTAAACACGAAGGTTAGTGGGAACCGCGTTATATTTCTTGTAACGACAAAGGATTTAGGCGAGACCGCTTATGTATTAAGCGTGAAGATCTATAGGATAGATCTAAGAAGTTCTTCGTTCTATATTATAGCACGTATGTCGACATATTTTTGAAAATGGTTTTCAACATATAACTCCTTGGTGGAGTTAAATCGAAATGTCGAATGGCAGAAATTTTCTACGGCTCGATGTGAGACATCAAGCAGGGCGAAAGGTAATAATATGATGCTTTACATTTGATGTGAGGATCTATTATATCTGTCATGATATGTATGTGGCTATCCGTCGTACATATGAAGCGTCTAATTTACCGTCAATAAAATCCATGGGAATCACACGAGTTTGAATATAATGTGATTACATGAGACTAACTCTTGTGAATGTATAATGGTTATACATATATATACATAATGGTTATGTATATTTAAACCCATCGGGATTTGTATTGATAGCGGTGAAGTTTATCCTTGAATACTTTGCAAAAGAATTCAGGATTTTATTTCATCTATAATGGTGTGGAGAACGTGCTGGTTATAAAGAGTTATAACAACAACAGTTTCCAAATATTTGGCACGTCCAAATATGTAGCACGACTTTCGATCACAAAGTGTGTACATATTTTGCTTAAACGAAAACACGGTTATGTGGAAAGGTTCCACAGGACCAACAGTTTATTATTCTATTTACGGAGGCGAGTATATTTATTAATCGCAAAAAGAAGCGGTATGGATCAAGGATACATAACCAAACTCGAGTAGTCACGAGTTATCGGATTTATGGTTGTATATTGCGTGAGACGCAATAGTACAAGCCAAAAATGTCGAGGTCACAACCACTTCTAGCCAATACTCAGAAAATTTCATTTGATCCGTGAAATTTTGTGAAAAGATATGATCATAGGTATATGGAAATGTTCCAAACCTTACGAAGATTAACACTAGCGGCAACGTGCGGACCCGTTTACAAAACCGCTCTCTCTAGTCGCGCGTGACTGTCATGCGATGACTATGGGTATGGAGATACCTAGAGGAGGAAGAAGAGAGTAGAGTGTAGTTATCTAATATGATAGTCCTCGCAGGTTGTGGGTATGGAGATACCCATAGGTAAACGTTGTATCACCCAAATACTTAATCCATATGAATGCATCCCTTTAAATAATTTGTTTACTTAAATTAATATTCATTCACCTTATATGAAAACTGTGTGCGGGTTGTGTAATTTGATTACATGAACCTTGATTTGAGCTTGTGTGGACGTCGGCATAATACGTGATTATGTGCAGCGAAACCGTCACACCTAAAGTTTCTTTTCTAAACATCCCTAGTCACGGGTCAGTTTGCTTAAGAGAGAAGCATTTCTATTATCCGATAATAGACTGAACGCGTACACTAGTACGTTAGCCGAGGAGACGATTATGTTTTGCTAATCATAGGACAAGGTACTTGTCGAATCGGGAACGTAGATATATGCTAGGTGACATATATTGGATATGGCCAAATCCGCGAGACCATGACATGGTTTAGTCATTATGGATGGACTCGCGACGAGTAGGGTATTAGGTTCTTCACACTTGAGGGGACCATTGATTGCGTTACGTGCGTAATACAATGCTTTGATATGATCTTACGCCTACCGTAACAGGGGGACAAAACGGTCATCATTGGGTATTGTCCGAAACACGGAATTCAATGTGAATCTCCAAGATAGGAATCGGGGAATATATATCTCTTAGGCGCCGCTCGATGAGTCGATTAACGAAATTTGCAGTCGCAGTCAATGATATTAACGGTTAATATCGATTGAAATTTGTTAACTCTACTCGGAATCGGGGAATAAGTGTTGTTAATCAAATTATAAGGATGACTATCACCATGCCTTTTGATTAACGGATATCAAAAACAAAAGAACTAATAACCGCTATTCGAGATAGGCACAATGATCACAATCATTTTTCGTTTTAACATGGGTAGCCATGATGGAGTGACTAGATCCTGCTCATGGACTTGTAGGGCTTTGAAAACAGCCTATTGCCATCGTTAAACGAACCTACACGGTCACACAACGAGTCGTACTATGTCGGGCTTGATTGCAAGAATTGGCACATAGGATGTGCATGACTTGGTATTTTGATACGCGAGCTATATTCTCTAAGATTGTGCATATTGGATATGCATGAGTACCTTTTAGCTAGATCTGAAATTGAGTGGGAGACTGAAAGAAATACAGTTTCGGATCAACCGTAAAAGTGTACACAAGGATAAACGAACGTACGCGTTCGTAGGCATAAGAAACAGTTTTACTAAAACTGGCATAACGTTCAGTGGGAAAATCCAATTTGAATGGCTCAAATTGGGTTAGATATATAATGCGATTATCTAGAACTTTCATGTAGAAATATTTTTCATTTGAACGAAGTATCAGTGTCGTTTTAATGGAATACTGAAAGGGTGCGACAGTTTGACATACAGTTAGTAAAACGTCCGTAACTTTCGTATCCAAACTCCAATTGGGCCAGACCAAATTGGTTTGGAAATATAATAAGATTATCTACAACTTTCGTGAACGTTTAAAGTCGGTTGGAACGATTTAATATTTTCGTTTCAACAGGATACTGAAAGGGTGTGTGCAGTTTTCTGTTTGAAGAGCTGTATAGTATATATACATACCTTTTGGCCTATCCTTATCCTATGTTATATAAATAGGATATTTCTCTCTCCTCTATTCGGTCCAATTTATTCTATCCAGAGAATTTATCCAGAAATTGAGAGTCATCTTTCAGAGAGTGAAAGGATGCGAAAAGAGAGAAACGAGAAAAACAGTTTTTATCGGTTTAGAGAATCAATTCAATCATGCAAGTTCGCCGGTGCATCGTCTAGGCAGGTGCATCCGCGACCGAGGTGCTACGACTCACGGTGGATACAGGTAGAGGAACGACACTTGTGGCTCTTCGATTGTGATCAAACCGAAGGAGCAAAACTGTCGGCGACAAAGCGGTGAGAAGCGTGTGGGCATGGGACGCACGAAGACAACCGGAGACGTGTCAAGACGGTGGGAGACGTGTGGTATGGGACGCACGGGCTAGTCACCAACGTGACACCGGAGAAGGAAATGATGCGAGCGATCAACCCGTCGTGCGTGATCAATTTCACGCTGGTAATCGTCTATCATACTTTGCATCGTACCCTCGAAGTCATGGCGTGATCTTGGATTTTGGGAACCGGACCGGGCCTTCATATCCGCTGCACGGGCCCGGGGTCGGGTGATTTACCTTCAGTATATCTATTACAAGATAATAGACTAACGTGTACACTAGCATATTTGCCGAGGTGATGATTATGTTTTGCTAATCATAGGACAAAGAGTTTGTCGAATCGGGAATATGGATATGCATTAGGTTATGTATATTGTGACTTGACCAAAAGTACGATATCATGACATGGTTTAGTCATTGTAAATGGAATCGTTACGAATGGGGTTTTAGTTTCTTCACACTTGAGATGATCATGGATCATTTTTCGTGGGTAACATGATACTTAGATATAATCTTCCACTATCTGTAACAGGATGGTCATGGGATTATGATCGGGTATTATCTGAAACACGGAATTTGATGTGAATCATCAAGATAGAAATTGTTCCTTTCGAGAGAAAGAGATATCCTTTAGGCCTATCGATGAATTGATCAACGAAATCTCTGGCCAGAGTCAATGATATTAATAGTTAATATCGATTGTGTTTGTTGATTCAATTCGGTATCGAGACAATAAGTTTAGTCAATCAAATTATAAGGATGACTATTGCCATGCCTTTTGATTGACGGATATCGTGAACAAGAGAATTAAATACCACCGTTCGAGATAGGTATAAATGATCACAATCATTTTTCGTATTCAACTTGGGAAAACTATGATGGATTCTTTCCTAGATCCCTCTCATGAGCCCGTGAACTTAGGCATAAGTTTACTACCACTGCTTGATACGAACCTACGCGGTTATACATAGAGTTGTCTTATTTCGGGTTTGAATATATATAATCATTGTATATGTGATATACATAGATTTTCTCTAGATGAATGTATATATGATATACATTAGTACAATCTTTAGTTAGATCTGAAACTGAGTGGGAGACTGAAGGAAATACATTTTTGGATCAACTAGAAGAAAGTACAAAATAAGGATGATCAAAGAATTGAACTCACAATGAGATTGTGAGAATTCTTGAACCAGGAAAGGGTTCGTTCGAACGAACTATATAGTGTGTTCGAACGCACTATAGTTAGTTCTACTGAATAGTGATTCAGTTCGTTCCGTTTCGAACGAACCCAAAAGTGAGTTTGAACGAACTATGTTCCGAATTGTTTGTTTCAGTTTTTCCTGAATTGATTATCGTAATTAATGGCTTGATCTGAGATTAATGATATATAATCTCAGATCTAGAAGAATGCTAAAGAGGTTGTTGATTCATCTTCTTCACCAAGTTAGCCATTAGAGAGAGAGAAAGAATTGGAGAAAGAGTTTCTTCAAGTTCTAGATTCAAGCAAGATTACGTGTAAGTATTCTAGGAGGATTTACATGTAACCGGAAGGCAACAACTCGAGGTGGATACGAGTAGAGAGATCTCAACTGAGATCTAGGATTGTGATCCAAGGAGAGCAAAAACGAGCAAAGTCGGATCCAAACCGGAAGAATTCCGGTTGTATACGACAAATCGGAGCTTCGAGCAAGGTGTCGAATCGCGCGGGCGTGGGACGTGCGTGTTGCTGGAGTCGAAGCAAGGAAAAGAACAACTACACTAGAATCAACCCTTCTCCGTGATCAATTTCACGTGGTATGATTCTCTATGAATTAAGAGTTAATTTCAGAGGATTAGTTGCATAAGTAGATTCGTATCATTGAAACGACGACGTGGTCCTCGGGATCGGATCGGACCGGGCCCTTCAATCCGCTGCGCGGGGCTCGGTAGTGATGCCGATACCCAACAAGAATAAACTCTTGGCATGGATCCATGCTCTCGCTAGGGGGTAGAATAACCTTGATTAAATCAGTACTTCAAGCTCTACCAGCATATTACATGCAAGTCTTCCTCCTCCCATAATGGCTCACTAATAAGACAACCTCATTAATCCGTGCCTTTTATTGGGGAGGGAAGGACAAAATTCTAGGCGGAAAATGTTTAGTATGATGGGAAAAACTAACCCTTCCAAAAAAACATGGGGGCCTAGGAATTCTCGATTTAGAAGCACAAAACAAAAGCCTACTTATCAAATGGTTGTTCAGAATCAACTTTGATAGTAACGCATTATGGACAAAAAACATTCGGGAAATTTATGGCCTCGGAGACGCAACGGCCATCCAAAAAACAAAACGACATTTCTCCTCATATTTCATACGAGATCTCAACAAATTGATTGATATTTACAAGCATGCAAACACAATGATCTGATAGCTTATGAAAGCAATTTCAAAAATACAACAAAATACCGAACAAAGAAAATCTATAACTTCATCAAAAACCCAAGAATAATAGTGCATTGGACTCCACAAATTATGTCGCTCAAAATACCTCAAAAAATTCGTTTGTTCCTCTGGCTTGCTATTCACGGAAGAATCCTCACAAAAGACAACCTCATCAAGAGGGTGGGACCATCCATCCTCTTGTGTCTTATGCTCCGTTGAAAACGAAGATGCAAATCATCTATTCATTTCATGTCCTTTTGCAACTGACTGCTACCAACGAATCCAATTGCCTCAGCTATGTGCAACAACTATCCAAGAACTATGGGACGAATTATACAGCGGTAAAAATTCTAATAAAGATGAACAAATGATCAGAGCAACTACTATCTCCTGGGCGGTTGCGGTCTGAAGCATCTGGAAAGAGCGTAACAACAGAATATTCAACAAAAAGGCAAAAATGCCTATTTTATTAGCAAGTGAAATTTGAGAATTAGCGTACTATTGGAAAGTTTGTAAAACATAATTACGAAAATGAATGTACGCAACCATGTAATAATATTATATATTTATTAATAAAGAATCAAAAGAGCACGTTTCGTGCTCCAGGTTCTTTTCAAAAAAAAAAACAATTCTCTTTATTTTTGTCTGTGTTTTGCTACCCCTGTTTTTTCTGCTACCCCCGTTTTTTTGAGGAGTTCTTTCGATTGCTACCCCTGTTTGTTCTGTTTTTTGCTGTTTCTCGGTCGATGGAAAATATGAAGCTCCGTCAAAAAGAAGACATATAATTGATTAATTATGTAGTTAATACATGCCTAATAAACCTAATTTAATATGGGAGAGAAGATCATGAAATTACACTTCTACCCTTTAGATTGAGGTCCATAGCCAACTTGAAATGGGTCTATGATAAAATAAAAGTGGCCTTCGGACTTATCAACATTAAGTCTACTCTCTTGAGAAAATCTAGTAGATAGGCCATTGTTTTTTATTTACGTTATATTCCAAAAGATATCTAGTAGATGCTAAGAAGGAGAAATTCATGTCTATAAATTGCACACAGGAAAAGCATTAATAATTCATCTGAAAAAAAATCAATATATGAGTGAGAAATTCATGTTGCACACAATAATAATGAAGATTTTAATTGTATTTTCCTTTATTTTTTTGGCCATGACGTGTCACGTCCAGTCAGCGACACAAACCGGTGAATCGAGCTTGGCAGGCCCAGGTCAGTGAGTGTGTATTTTTTTTTTTTATGTACTATTTTACAAAATAGAATGTTTAATATTCTGTATATAATGTTCTATTACTGTTCTATACTGTTTATTAGAGGGGTATTTTCTAGGCACATAAACCCACCAAAACTTCATTTTCTTCCGAATTCCTTTTTTTTTTTTTGGTACTTGAAAGTTGAAACTAATTATTTATTTATTATCACTGCCTAAATTTTTTTTTTTCTGTTTTTTCAGTGAAAGAGGCAAATGATATTTCTACCAAAAAAGAAGAAAAGATTTATTTTGCCTCGCCTGGAGCTTTTAGTTTCGGGTTTCCAAGATTTCCTCCCCCAAAGAGCCCAAATAAATCCCAAATTACTCGAGTAAAAAAATTAAGAAAACACGAATTCATTTAGAAAATGATAAAAAACATCCATGAATTAAAAATATATTTCTGAACTGGTATATGATAAGAAAAATTGTACTTTGTATAAAATTTTCTTTTTTTTTGAAGGAGGATCGACAATGTGTCGAGGCCTCGAATATATTAGATAAATGAACGTGATCTATTTTGACATTCATAATGAGAGAGAGAGAGGAAGAGTTTTATATTGATGCCGCCGGGACTCGAACCCACAACCTCTACAACATGAGGTTTTTTTTGTGCTAAGCACTCAACCATCTAGGCTATGAGACCATTGGCATAAAAGAAGAATGCAACACGAGGACTTCCCAGGAGGTCACCCATCCTAAAATTTTCATGTTGTGACAAATATATGAGCATGAATAATTAATTGTAAGGTGTTGTGCTTCTTTCCTTCTAATTACAATTACTAATAATTATCCAAATTTTAGCATTTATGTTTTGAATGAGATGAATACATAGTGCTCAATTTCTTACTTTCTTTGTGACGAGAGTTCATATTTTTTTTAAATCTTGGGTTGTTTGAAGTATATTCATATTTTTTTTCTAAAATTTCTTTGGAAGCATTTCTAATGAAATCCCTAGAAAGTCCAATAATTTCGAAGGTGCAGAATTTGCGATGAAAATAACGTACTAACATGTCCCGTAATTTCAAAGGTGCAAATTTCTCGACAAAATTGACTTATTGACAACTCAATATAAGGATGCGTGTTTTGTATATTCTTAATTTAATTAATGATTTTATGTTTCGATATTGAAGCGTGACCAATTATAATTTGTATTGATTTGATTAATATAATTCAATTAGTTATCACGATGCGCGTGGTATGCATTAAATGAATGATTTGGTTAATAATTATACTGATTTCATCGAGACATATATCAGTGAATAATAATCCCTCGTGATTGTAAATTCAACTTTGATTCTCTATTATCTCCTCCGTCTTTGCGTGACAATATTTATATCGATGAAAAGAAATACATTTTTCTGAATTTATTGAAGTCTAATGGAAGGCGAGAGGGATCTGATACAATTAATCAAATACATACATCATTTATTTTTCGGCTCGTTATTTGCTTATTTAAGTCGATTATTTTCCCATCTGTCTCTGACAACATTTGCTTCTGCGAAGTATACTAGAGAGATAGTAAGAGCAAAAATTCTTATTCTTATACCTTTTAAGATAATAATCGAATAACACGAATTTGTATTGTTTTTTTTTTTTTTTTTGAAAGAAAGGCAAGCGCGATACGCGCTCGGTCCCGTCAATTTTATAAAAGAAAAGAAGAGTTTGTTACAACGGTGAAAAATAATATACACACGGTTTGTTAGTGACCAATAGCTCTAGTTCTAGACAATTAACAAAATGTTTTCCATGTATTAGCTTGGTCGAGGATAGCGGATACAAGCAACGAGTGCATCCTCCCTTTCCGATGAAAAATTCGGTTATTTCGTTCTTGCCATAATCCAAATGGTGGCAATCCAATGGCCGTCCCATGTAGCCCTTTCCACTTTTGTGATACTCGAGCGGTGCTCCCACCAAAAATCGGTCAACGAGGTCGCGTCGGTCTTAGCTCGTGCTTCCACTTGGCGCCATAATTCGGTAGTGAATGGACACCTTAAAAAGAGATGGTCACTTGTCTCGAGGGTTTCGGCGCATAAGGCGCAAGAGTGATCGTGCGGCCACCCTCTCTTGTGCAAATTCTCGGCCGTTAATGTTTTGTCGTTTAAAACTAACCATCCAAGAAGTTTGACTTTCGCCGGCGCTTTAATTTTGAAAAGCGTCGGAGTCCATGCGTTTTCCAAGCCCGGGTGGATGAGTTGCCGATATACTAGTGCCGTGTTGAATCTATGTGGAGGTTGATTAATTGGTGTTACGGCTTGAGTGAGAGCCGAGTGTACGAAGAGATTCTTGACCGCATTGTAGAGGGGGAGTAATTTTTGGAGGTCCTTCAAGAAGTAATTTTGTATTGTTAAAATCAATTGTTGTTTGTATGCTTCATTTTGAGATATGGCGAGGAATGACGAATTAGATCTGGAGCTCAGACTTGGGTTTCATGGAAAAACCGGTATATACGCATACGCACAAACCGTATATCTTCTTCATTACAAATTTACAATACAAACTCAGATCAAATAAATTCAATTGTTTTTGTTTGTGTTTCATTTTTAGTTATAGTCAGGAATAATGAAGATGTTGATATGACCAAACTCGCATTCGGGTCTCCTGGACCAGCCGGTTAATATTTATACACACGCTCTAATTGTTTTTTTTTTCAATTTTCAATCTTATAAATAATTTTATTTTTGTTTCAATTTGGTTGATATGACTTCTGGAAAAGCCGGTTCATCTTCGTCGAAGTAATTAAGAATTCAAAATTTATTTAAAAAATAATAAGATATCTATATCATGGTAATTTATTTTTTATTGGCCATAGGGGAAAAATGAAATTAACGGAACGAGAAGAAAGTTGGGTTAAAGTAAGCATGGATGGAGTGTCATTTATTTGGAAAGTGAATGTAGCTAGCTATACAAGTTATCCTCGACTTTTCGCTACGCTGAACGAAATGTTCGGAAGCTCTTCGGGTAACTACTCTTTATAATAGTGATAATCGACGAAAAACAGTAACTACTAATTATAAATAAATAAAAATTTTAAAGTTCAAATGTATCGAGGATGAATTAACTATTTCAAAAAAACAAATCACATGAACAAATTAGTGGGCTGATGTTTACTCAAGTGTTACCCGGCGGCTTTGTGACAGATACGGGTGTAAACGGTTTGGATATTATTTGGCCGAACTATAACCGTGTTCAGAAAATAATTGTATTCCAATAAAAATATATGTATCCGAATGGATATTGGAATATTGGATACATATACAAAAAAATTCGAATATGAATATGGTGAACGGTTTTATTTGTGAATACGATACATATACGGATAACATATGTATCCGGATATGGATACCGATTTGGATATTCGAATACGGGTACAAATATCAGATTCAGATACTACTATTTACAACACTTGAATATCTCGAATAAGAAATATTACTATATTTAATGGTTGACAACATAATATTTTGTATGTATTAATAATATTTATAAAGTATTATTTATGATAAAAGGTAATAGATTTTTATTTTTTTGAGGAATATTTTTTAATAATGATACAATAATTGTTTGAGTATCCAAAATTAATCCCTATTCATATTTGTATTCGATAATATCCGAATTGTATTCGTATTCGTATAATATCCGAATCGTATTTGTATCGGATTACTATTCGTATCCGAAAAAAATAAATGGATACATTATCTGATCGTATCCGCTCCGCTTACACTTCTAGGCTTAGGTCAGGATTATTCCAGTTTGTATTAATATGTGTTGGATTTTAACATTTCATTTTCTTTTATTTTGTTATGTTAGGAAGCACACTTGTGGCCGTGTATGAAAAAGATGGAGATTTGAAGGTGGTTGGGGATCTCCCATGGAAGTACGTTTTCTTAATCAACTTTTTAAGAGAAAAAAATAAAATAATTTGCTTAATGGATGCCAAAATAATTTTTCCAGCTTTGTGATCGTCACTAAATTAGAGTTATTAATTATAAAATCATATATATTAATTTTAAGAGAAAAATGATGTTTTAAAACTTCAACTTTCATTCAACGTGTTATTAATTATAAGATTATATATTACTTTCAACTTAACATATATATCATATCATGAGAATGGATCAATAGAAAAATTATTGGACAAAAAATAAACATGAAATTTTCAATCATTGATTAAACAATAATAAACGATTGTGATTAACATAATTTTTCATTGTCTTCTCAACCAAACATTTCTAGCCATTGATGTTCGAATTTTTGTCTAATTTTTTGTCTATAGATCCGGTCCAATATATCATTATTGTGTTTCTTAAAAATACATATTGTTTATATATTTCATTAATTAGATATTGTTGTACAAACCTAAACATTATTATTATTATAAAAGTTAGATATTATCATATAACTGTAATTCAAAAATATGCGGGTGCCGTGCTAATCGTATCCCGAATTGTGGATATCGTAAACATACGAAAACCATTTTTTCAAAGATTTTCTTATTGGTTTTATCACAAGTTACTTGATTAAATATACATTGAGCAGAATTAATTAATTATTAATTATCATGTTTCATTTTATTCTTCGTCGTAGGACGTTTGTGTCGATATGCAAGAAGATTCGAATATTACGAGTAGCAAGAGGCTCAGGCTCATGTTCAAATTCAAAGTGATTAATTCTACATTCTTTGTTGCTGCAATAATGGAATAAAGAATAATCAACTATCAACTAATTAATTTTATTCTAATAACATTATGGAAATGCATATAATAATTTTTGTTTATATAAAATTTTGTGGGTGTTGAAAACGGGCATCAAAAAAAAAATTGTGTGTTAAACGGGTTCGGGTTCGGGTTCGGGTTCGGGTTCGGGTTCGGGTTCGGGTTCGGGTTCGGGTTCGGGTTCGGGTTCGGGTTCGGGTTCATCGATCTGAATTAATCTTCTCACGCAAAATACCAGTTAAATAGTAATGAAAAATAAACAAATAACTCCTATTTTGTCGGAATTTTTCATCTAGTGTGGAGATCCAGCTTGATCTCCGTAACTCTTATCATATTTTCGATAGATTTATTCTAGATCGATCTTGTGTATTTGCTGGATTCAGATCTGCTGAAATACGAATGTGAAATTGGCGATTTTTTTTTGTAAATAGAGTGATTTCAGAGGTTAAAGATGCGATTTTGGAGAGAAAGCAGTGGGAGCAATAGGGATCAGAGTGGCGGACCGCCTCATGGGCAAGTCAGGGTTCTTGTAGTTGGCGATTCAGGTGCGTTTTTTGCATTCTCGACCTATAACTTTTGTTAATTTTAGTTATTGTATATCGGTCTTTTGAGCTAGGGTTTCCCGTTGAATCTGGTACCGAACCTGACTGGTACAGTATGTGAAATAGAACCACAATTAGTTGTATAATTGAACTAATTCTCATAATCGATTAGTCGTGTTGTTGCAAAAATAGAATCTGAACTTCTGAAAATTATGGGGTGCAGCTGTAGGTAAAACATCATTGGTGAATCTAATCACGAAAGGTTCTTCGATTTCTCGACCTGCTCAAACAATTGGTTGTACCGTATCTGTAAAGGTATTCCTTTTTCCTTTGATTCAATTTAGTTTTACATAATAGTCCAGTTTTGATGACAAATTACTCCAACTATATAAATCTTATTAGCACGTAACATATGGAAATGGGGGAAGCTCTTCTAATGGCAATAAGCCTGATTCCGAAAGGGATTTCTTTGTAGAAATTTGGGATATTTCAGGCCATGAGAGATATCAAGATTGCAGATCCCTTTTCTACAGACACATAAACGGTACATAATGCATATTACAACTAAACCCTAATTTCATATTTTCTCTCCATACTAACCTTAATTTCATCACAGGAGTTATATTCGTACACGACCTAACACAAAGAAAGACGAAAACAAATCTAAGTAAATGGGCAACTGAGATTTCGACAAGTGGCACATTCTCAGCCCCTCTTTCATCAGGGGGGCCAGGCGGGTTACCGGTACCGTACCTGGTAATTGCCAACAAGGCTGATATCGTACCGAAAGATGGAGCTAGGGTTAGTAGTGGAAACCTAGTTGACATGGCGAGACAATGGGTCGAGAAAAAAGGACTGATCCCCTCCAGTTCAACCGAAGAATTGCCTCTCACCGAGAATTTTCCTGGCAGTTTGGGTCTCCTTTCAGTAAGTCATAAGCTTGGGTTTTAAATTTGAATTTATTTTAAACCAACAAAAATCCAAAAAAAAAAAAATGAAATATTGATGATTAAATTAAGCACGGTCTTTGTTTGTTGCAGGCTGCTAAAGAAGCTAGATTCGACAAAGAAGCAGTTAACAAGTTCTTTCGTACGGTACGCACTAAAATTAAGAATTTCACATTTACCCCTGCGAAATCGGAAATATCAAATTTACCCCCGCAAATGTTTGTTTCAGTTAATAAGCAGGAGATATTTCTCTGAGGAGTTACCGGCTTCGACTCCTTGGTCCGTTACTCCGCCTTATCAACCCGCGCAATCGATCGAAACCACAATCGATGATGACCAATTTCACAAGAAATTGAGGTAGGTATAAACATTAATTCCAGAGTTTTGCAATTATTCTTCATGTTTATAATTCTATGCAATGTTTGCTTGTTGATGGCAGTTTTAGTGGTGAGAGTTATAAGTACAACATGGCAGCCCCTCTGCCAGCTCAGCGAAATCTTATGCCTCCCCCATCTTTCTACCCGCAACAGCCCGTCTCCGCTGCATTGACCGATATTAATTCTACTCGCAATTTTCAGAGGTTTTTTTCTCCTGCACCTGGTCTACCTGAAATTGGAAGCGCCACGACCAAATCAAACCGAGCCAATATTAATGTGTAGTTGATGAAGGTGCAAATTTTTGTGATGTAGAAAAAAAGAAAAATATGGATAATAATAGCGTTGAAATACCAAGTATTCATTTATGTCTTATGTTGTTTGTTTTCGTGCCATGTGATTACTTTCACGGTTAAATTTTTTTTTTTACTTTGTTTTTTTATGTGATAATTGAGATAGACTTTATTTTAATTGGTCGTTAAACTCTTCAATCGCTTCGTGTTGTTATTCGGAATTATATTTGAGAGAAGATTTCAGCCCGTTTCTCTTTCTTTTATTTTTTTCTCAGTTTTTCTGAAATGTAGATTTTTGGAAGTACAAAACATTTGTTGTTACATTTTCTAAAATATGTATTGTAGATGTATGATATATTTTTTAATATGTGTTATGTTCTTTTATATGCATGTTTTTTTTGTAAAGCAATACATGCTCGGTATATATATATATTTTGAAGCGAGTTTTTTGTTCTGTAGATTATAACAAAGTACATTAAAAAATCATTTTATATAAAATCTTAAATAAAATAATACATCATAAAATAGTGTTACAAAAAATCGTGATATATAACAAATAACAATATTTATTGTTTACTTTTTAAATTAGATAAAAGAATCTACAAAAAATCAATAAAAGATATTTTTGTCCAACAAAAATTAGTGCAATGTTAAAAGTTAAATCCTAATAAAGGGTAAAAATAATTAATTCATGTCATAGAGGCGGTTTTGAGAAAATCTAAAAAGTGAGGGGTTTCTGATATTATTTCAAAAAGTTAGGGGATTTCTTAAAAAAATCCTAAATTTTTTTTTAAAAGAATTAATAAAAAATTGTGTTCATGTCAACAAAATTTTACTTACAAGTTGTTTGGGACTAATTACGATCCAATACATAAAATATTAGCATCCAATAGGAAGGCACATCCTTTTCTTCTGGACTCCACGGTGGAGTCTCCACCACTATCTTAATTGACAAGATTTTATATAGATTATATTGTAGTATATATCCTCATGCTCAAATTATATTTCTCAATTATGTATCTTCCATAATTTTAGCTGGCGAGTTTGTGGGTAATGTAATATTTTTATATGTCCGCCATAATTATACCTGTTATACTTGTACCAAATAATATAAGAATTTTCAGCTCCAATTACGATATTAATAAAATGAAAATTATATGTCTTTCAATGGAGATTGCCAAAAAAAAGTTAATTTTTTTCTTATTAAATAACTTAATAATTGTAAAATAAGAAGCACTATGCATATTTTTTTTTTTTAAATTATAAATACGAAGATTTTTCTCTGCCGACCAAATTCATGAAAATTTAAAATTTTAATCATTCCAATACAAACATCGCCTGCACCCATAAAATAGCAAAAACTAAAAGAATTATCATTCATTCTTGAAATAATATTAAAGCTACACTTCCTGTGTCAAATATAAAAATTCAAAATATATCCTTATTATTTGTTACATGTAACATCTAAGTTCTAATGAACTATATGGGACCCTATCTATCAATGATCCATACCCCTGAAATTACATGCCAAAGGAGGAAGCTTTAAATACTTTCTTTAGACAATACTTGAAAAATAAATTATAATTTTCATAGGTACTTTGAATATAGCTTTAAATACAGTAATAATATGCTTATATAAGAAATTGTATAAAGTATCTTTATATTTTTTTTATTAAGAAATATTGTATTTTATATTAGAGGTGGCAAACAGACGGGTTTTGGCGGTTTCGGGTTAAACCCATCAGGTTTCTGGTTAATTATCGAGTTCGGATCTCTTCGGATTAAGTCAACTCGGACCAGGTTGGGTTCTGCTCGGGTCATATTTGGTCGGATCAATTTCAAGTTGGAAATTATAGTCGGGTCGAGTTTTCAAGTTCGGGACGATCCGGACTCGGGTTAAATTAGGATTTCAGATTTAATCGGATGCGGGTTCGTTCCGGATTCAGATTATTTTGGAATTCGGGGTTAAATTAGGATTTCAGATTTAATCGGATGCGGGTTCGTTCCGGATTCAGATTATTTTGGAATTCGGGTTGAGTCGAATTTTTTATTTAATGATTTTATAAATAAATTTTGTCGAAATATGGGATATAACCCCCCCCCCCCCCCCCCCCCCCCCCCCATTGAATGGATCTCAGTCCACGAGTTTAGAGTTCTTCGCAAGTGCCGATTTCCCATCTTGACTCCCTGTCGAACAATCTGAGTACGGAATAGAAATTTGAGTTGGTTGTAGAGTATCTATCTGTGGGTGTAGGGTTTCGTAGTGGAAGAGAATCGAGAAGAAGGTAGAGACGAGACAAGAACGAGGATTTCTTGGAGAGGATGAATGGAATGGAATGATATGATGAGAGAGAAGATAGACCGAGGACTTTTATACAAGAAAAATAATGCTGCTCAGGTAAATTATTCTGTAAACTCGGTTTACAATTTGATATATACATCATACTAAGATTTTGCCATTAAACTGTGGACCGTGTTCATTTTGTATAACATTGAAATATTAACGTTAGATTATATTTTTTAACGTTAGGATTAAGAAAATATGACCGTTTGAATTTTGAAATAAATTACGTTACATAATTTGATTTGTTCTTTTTTTAAAAACTATGCTTATTTTAGATCTTTGGTTCTGGATAATTTGTGGATTAATATTAGAAATAAATAATTACATCAGTGGGTAGAAAAATTAGTTGAACATGGTTATTGCAATAATTAGTATGATACATAGTTTTTGTGTACCTCTAAAATATTTATAACTTCAGATAAATATTGCAATAAATAGTATGATGCATTGTTCTCGTATCATTAAAAAAATTAAAATTAAATTAAAATATACTACAAATCTCCATACACTACACAATAAATATTACATTATCATAATTTTATATATAAAGAATGTTATATCTCAGTTGTAAATACAAATATTATAACTTCAAATATATCATACTTTTAATAGAATATATTTCTTCTTAGCAACAAAAAAAAAATAGTTTGTGCTTTTCAAAAAAAAATAAACATCTCTATTCTGAAATATTTTGTGTATGTCTGTTCTATAAAGTATTTTATTCATACAATAATTTATATGTAAAATATTTCTAAAAGTTTGATTTTTACAAATGAAAACAAATTTTATATAAATCTTTTATTTTATGAATTTAAGACTAAATTTAAGACACAGAATGATATCTACAAAAATGGTTTTAAAATATAATATAACAATATTTAGAATATTTTCAATGTGAGCGGAGATAGATTTATTAAACATCCTTTTCCACTAAAAGGACGAAAAAATGGTGGTTGTAATTTATTATATATATGATTCGATCATTACAATGCGCCGATGCTTTCTCAATTTCGTCCCAAATATCATCAAAGGACGTCCACCCGTGTAAAAGCTCCTCTCCAACTCCATCTGGACGAAAAAACCCGAAGAAAGATTTCTCCGAATCAACCGCCAGCTGGCAAACCTACGCTTCCAGAACCAATTCCAGGTTGAAATGCCCATTCGGAAATCTTTCACGGAAATCTTTCTCTTGGTACAGGTTCCTCCACAGTCGTGACCCGTCTCGGATCAGCGTGTCGAATTCTGATTGATTGGGCATGCGAGACGGATTGGAGTGCAGCCAGTCCGCGAGGACCGCAGCGAGAACCGAGCAGGCACTGCGCCCCCCGGCTCTTTCGTGACACTGATCGAGTGATGCGAAGAATATTTCGGCAGAGATGCGGAATTTCCGGTCCCGACTTAAAATGGATTTCTTTTCCCAGTTTCTTGTACCGAGAGGTTCTCGACCTGTGGATCTTTGCGGCGCCTTCGAGTTGTTTCCTTTTGACTCTTTGATGCACATGTCAATGCTAGGCCTGCTTTTCTTCCTGCAATATTAGAGAAAACAACAAGTTCAAGAAATATTCTTATTTATAACTATAGCAAACAAATATCCTTTCTAACAAAAAACAAAAAATTAACAAAATTAGTACCGTGGAGGTTCAGAGATCTCGTCAGAGCTGGATTCGATGATAGCATTCCTTCTCGGCCTTTTTACCGTCTCTTCCACGTCTCTTGTATTCCCCTGCAATATTAATTCGATTAAAACGTTTAAGTAAATAATCATAAAAAATTAACTCGATCCCCTCATTAGAATTAATTCGATTAAAATTGAAAAATCACCTCAGTATTATAAGAGTAATGATACAGACCACACCTTTTTCCCACGAATTGACCACACCCTGCCACGTGGCAGCCAGCTATTGGCTGCAGCTAAAGTGGTGGAAAGCTGCAGCCAATAGCTGGCTGCCACGTGGCAATTCGTGGGAAAAAGGTATGGTCTGTATCATTACTCGTATTATAATCTACTCGACTCGGGATTCTTGTCGCTGGCTTAGTTTTTGGAAGAGAGCGACCTATAAATTCATCAAAACAACACAAAATACTAAAACATGGATTTTTGGCCATTAAATTAAATTGGCTCTTTTTCATTTTTTTTCCTAACCTGCAGAGATGGGTCCATGTGAGTATTTATCGTCGTCTTCATTGGAATCAGAGACCACCCTCTTCCTTCCTAATTTCTTCAAGACGGGACCTTGTCGAGCTGCTCTTTTGGCCTCTTCTTCCATTTCTTCACTTTTGCTTGTTCTGCCGATGATGAAATCAATTCTGTACCATAATTTAGCAACAAAAAAAAAGTTAAATAAATAATGCCTATGAAGGAAATAAGCATTAAGACAGAGAAAAAAGAACCATACAGAGATTTTTCATCCTCTTCTTCAGAATCAGAGACCACCCTCTTTCTTCCATATTTTTTCATGACTCGACCTTGTCGAGCTGGTCTTTTGGCCTCTTCTTTCATTTCTTCAATTTTGTTTCTTTTGGCCCCTTCTTCCATTTCTTCCGAATCAGATATAATCCTTTTTCTTCCATAATTCTTCTGGTTTGGAAACTGAATCGTCGTTCGATTTTGATTCGGAATTTGAGGCGGTGCTTCGATCATGTGTAGTGTGTGGACGTTATATCCTTCCCTTGGTCTCTGGAATAAGAAAACAATAAAAATTGTATACAATAGAATTAGATGTGATTGGGTTCGAAAAAACATTCAAGCAAACAATTAATCAAACTTACATAAGGATCGGCAATGAGGCTAGAGTTAATTTTCTTCACGTGATGCTCGAACATGTCTCCGTGATATCTACACATGTATAAATCAATATATTATGGTTAATCAAATATATTCTAGTTAAGTAAATATTACCTCTGATCAGTGATGCCATATGTGAGAAAAAGATAGGCGTGTATCATCTCGTGAAGAAGCTTGTTCTTCAGGTCAGAAAGAATTCGTCGCATCAAAACAGGTTTGGACAGGAAAATCTTGCATCCTCCAAAGCTTGGATGGCACAAGCGCATTGTCAAAACATGCTGCGCTGTCAAACAGGAAGAAACTGCGGATGTCAGGAGAACGATTCGGATCTGCACGCCGCGAACCCGAACTGGATTCACCAGCCATGGATTATGCAATTGCTAAAAGAATGCAAGAACAATGAGAGAGAGAGAGAGAGAGAGAGAGAGAGAGAGAGAGAGAGAGAGAGAGAGAGAGTGAGAGAGAGAAACGAATGTAGTGGACAGGCGTGGAAGGTGGTGGTGGTTTGATCAAGGGGGAGAAAACGGAAACATTGATCGTAACTGTTTATTTTTTTCTAATTTCAGATGAGAATGGCCTTGTTTGGGCCCAATATGAATACTACTATAAAAGCCCAAATGTTTTGGCCCAAATCGAAATATTAAAGTTAGTGCAAAATATCGAAGTTGTTTAATTCAATCACCGGTAAAATCAATTTGTTAAGAGTTTAAAATCAGACCAAAATGTCCCCAAATTGGACCAATTCAGTGAAAACTTCAAAATATTACCCAAATTTCTAATTAAAGTTTACCTAATATCGAAATTAAGCCAATTTGAAAATTCATTTTCTAGATTTTAAAATCAGACCTCAATCTCGAAATACAATATTAATTTATTGCACGAGACTGAAAACGAATTGTGTGCAATGCGATTGCTTGAAATCTACACCAACTTAGCAGAAAAATGATAGATAGCAAAATTTTGAAAAAAGAAGAAGAAAAAACAGATGAATCAGGGCTCGCGCGTACCTTCGAAAGAGAGATAATTAAGGGATTTGTGCCGTAATGAAGAAGAAAAACTCCTTGGAAAGGCTGGTCGCTGATAGGCCGTGCAATTGAGAGAAGAAAAAAACTTTCACAAGCATGTCCATTGTCTGATTGAGCGAGCAGGGTCACCTCTTTGCAGGTTCCGAGATGGAAATGGAATCGCATTCAATAATCAATTTGAGAAATCGATAAAAAGAAGAAGATTAAATCTTGAGCTAAGCTTCACTAAGCATCCACGAGTTACTCTCTCTCTCTCTCCGAGCTTCTCCGATTTACCTCTCCCCTTTTTCTTACAAACAGGGATCTCACAAACAAGAACAAAAGAAAATGAACTCGAATAAGCACGGTGTACCGTGAACCGTTAGTACAAGATATGTGAGGTTCATGGACGGTTCACCATGTTCCAGCTACCCGCGTGCCCTTTTTCTGATTATATGAAAAAGTAAATTTTCATCTATACCCATAAAATTTATAATATTACGCAGACACCATTGGGTCACGCTTTTTTTCGTCCGTAGCAAATTAACACGTGTCGGGGCTCTATATTGTTCATTTCATAGAATCGGTGCAAGCCGGAAGATAAACTTCACTGGTTTTTATGTATTCCTTTGTGAGCCCGTTTGAAAGATGCTAACTTATGGGATAACAATTAAAAATGATTGGTGTATGAATTTTCTCTGGTCTACGTGGTCTACAAAGATTACAAGTCCATTCAAAATTATATCGATCAGAAAATATATTATTTATTCATTGCAATATATCAGGGATCATATTTGTTCATTCAGGACATACAATTATTTTCAATAATTAATATGTTTGTGTAACTTATCTGTTTTTTTTTATTTTTTTTAATCATCTATATACAAAAAAGATCTAATAAAATGAGTTAACACCAATGATTGAACCCGGACTTCATGATTTGCTCACCATCACAACATCAAATATTTTTGTGAATTACACATGTTGATAACATAATACACATGTCAAGCTATGGTAGTTCACTCATAAGAAGTAATAATAATTATTATTATTAGAATTATTAGAATTTTTTTTAAACAATATACATTTACGAAACAAGAAATATCTTAATGCATCCGTCAAATTTTAAATTATTAAGTCAATTATACCATATATATTCCTAAATATGATGAATATAAGAAGCATGCATATATAATTTCAATTTCCATAAAGGAACTCAAATCTATACGGTTTTGCATATATAATTTATTTTTCTATCTAACAAAATCGATAACATATTTTCACAACCGTTCATTTCGGTTATTTTTTAGATTTTCATGAAGAAAAACTCGAAAGCTAGTAAAAATTCATCTTAAGCCAATATATATGATTTAAATCATATCTATATAGTTAAAATTCGATTAATATTTAAATTTAGTGAAATAAGTGTTGTTGACCGATGTTGGCCAAATAAGAATGTTGGTCATTGATCATATCTCATATATATGGGATAAGATCAATGACCAACACTCTTGTTTGACCAACGTCGGTCAACGACACTCATTATCCTAAATCTAAATATTAGAATCGAATTTCAACGAGTAATGATACAGACCACACCTTTTAGACCACGAATTAACCACACCTGCCACGTGGCAGCCAGCTATTGGCTGCAGAAAAAGTAATGGAAACGTGCAGCCAATAGCTGGCTGCCACGTGGCAGGTGTGGTTAATTCGTGGTCTAAAAGGTATGGTCTGTATCATTACTCAATTTCATCCGTAAAGATATGATGTATATTTCCAACCTCGAAGCAAGTTTTACTTTCCAACGTCAAAAAAAAAAAACTTTTGAGAAGTTCTGTTAAAATGAAATGATTTTGAGGTGCTGATTCGGAAAGAAAACAATTTACACCTGCAGGAAATAATGAAGTAAATTTACTATTTTACCCCGTCATCAGTGCACTCCTTGCTAGCTATTAGCATGTGATTTCATGAAAACATACGTAGAAACTTAGGATATCCAAAAAATGATATTATTTCCCTTTTTTAACAATTACATATCAAAATGATATTATTTCTCCTATAGCAGCGTTCCACGTCATATAATTTATTTATTTTTTCTACTGGCGATCATGGATGGGTGCTTCCAATCAGCTCATCCTCCTCTCTCTCTCTCTAATGGCACACTGCAGACGCCTCTTAACTCTAAAGTGAGTGAATTAGGGCTTATTCTTGCTGAATTAGAGTTGTTTCTAATTTACGACATTAATTTCATGAAAGAGAGTCCACAGAGTGAGGGGAGAGAGAGTTCGTGAGAGTCCAGAGAGAGAGAGAGAGAGAGAGAGAGAGAGGGGGGGTTACAATGTTCATGAAAGTGAACTCGTGAGAGAGATGGGTTAATTATTGAATTTTGGTTATTTGGATTTGGATTTAATTAATGATTAATGAGTTGGATTATAATGATTAATTTGTATGATTTAATTGAATATTTTAATATTTCTTAAATTGGTCACGTCAGCTTAAATCATATAAAAAAATATCATGTCATAATATGGGCCTCATGATATAGATGGTCTCTACTTACTTCTCATATGATTGAGAAACCAAGATAAACATCTAATGGTGATTCTCTTATGAAAATTCACTATTTTTATTTACAATGTGAAAATATGTTTACCTTAATTTAATAATAATTAGTGTTGGTCGAAATAAAAGAAATTACAACAAATTATCAATGGATTAAAACAAAAGACATGGTTTGTGACGAAATCTCACATAGTAAAATATCATGAAACCCAAAACATGAAATCCCTTGTAATCCCAAAGAAACACACTCCATTATGCAAAAACACTACAAGCCCATAATCAAATCACAGAAACACCCCCGATTTGCTAAATAAAGTAATTATTTAGGTTGGCCCCACATGCTCTTTACATGTAAATTTGCAATTCGGGATGATTTCGGTATTTTATTTATGTGACTCTAGCATTCTTGCTCCATTATGTGTATAGTCTTATGATTCAAATCACAATCCATGTTAGATAAATATTCCTACTAAATGAATATTATACAATCAAAAATTCATGTTTACACTCACTAAGGTCAAGGACTTTGGAGTTCGATTCTGAACATACAACGTTGCAATTCGACATTGACTTCCTCCAATATCTCGTTCAGAAAATAATCCTTCTACTAGATATCATATACCTATATAATTTGAAATATAATAAACTTAATAGGTATCTTAAATATTGTTTGAATCATTAACTATGATTATAAAAAATATATATCTTGCCGAAATATATATAATTATATATCAACTTTTGCATAATCATGTAAATGGCATGTAGTGCAAATATATCATGTGAGTTCGTCCATGCCCTTTTTATGAGTATGGTCATTCAATAATAATGAAATGCTCCCTCAAAAAAATGAAATAAAATAGGCAAATATCAAATTGGTTAAAATCGACTTTCTGACAAAAGAGGAAAGAAAAGGACAAGAAACCCGAATAAATATTTGTTTTAACTTAAACTAAGACTTGAAAATTAAACATTATAATTTATATTCCAGTGAACAAAAATATAACAACTTATTTGCAGTACTAAACTATACTGTTACACTTACTGTTTACAAATAAAAAGGAAACAATAACACAGTTATAAAAAACTAAAAATTTCTTTACAAATATATAGATTCAACTTTTTACCTTTCCAAAAACTAAAAAATTCGACGATATGGTTTTATTTATGCTCAAAACATTTTTTGCACATTTGCAAAAGAGCCCTTAAAGCCTAGGTATTTGCGAAATGTACGATATTTAAAATGGATTTCACGCCGTGGCCTTTTTTGAATATTTCAAAGAATAGAAGGCCTTTTCTGCAATTAGTCATTATATAAGGTCTTCTTAGCAAATTGATGCAAAAATGAAGGAGTGAAACAAATAATTACCTCTAAAGTCTATGTGGTCTTCTCATGAAAGTGTAAATAATAACACCAACAGCAAGAAGACAAGGAGGAAATAATCGACTGATCAAAGTTTCTGATTTCACTTGATACTGGTACGGCAATTCCGTCATGAGAAATAGTACTGAAATTATCGGTACCGCCACTCCAATCAAGATAATTGCCGTTGATTTAACCAAAGAACCCTATTAATACATGGAAAAACACAATCATATTAAGAAAATCTACCATTTATCTGTAAAAAATGAAAAATATCCAATAAATTATAATAAAATTTCAAAAATTAAACAAGCAGGATACTTCCTAAAAATCAAGCATCACATTTTATACGAGATCAATACAGTTCCATTTGAATTTGCATTAATTGGGGTTTGTAGATAATTTGTCGTCTAATTAAGGCCTTTTTTCTATTGATTGGTACTGACAATTATTAATGTAGAAATTCAATAATCTATAGATAACATGCAAATGGTATATTGTATATTTATATACGGAAATGAAAATTTTGGCGTATAAAGTTTTCTTCCGTTTACCTTAGGCACGCTATCGAAGCAAACCACAGAACCTCCCTTGTAAGGCAGAACTGATCGGCCATTGCTTGGGTCGAACCGGATCCGGAAACCCCTTTTCGCCGGCGGTTTGAAGGCGAACAGAGATCTCGATCCATACTTCGAGAGGATGGATCGGACATCAAGCCGGTCCAAACCGGGTCCGACGAGATCAGACCGGAATATGGTGATCGGACCCTTCCCTCGCCGGTAGAGATGCACTTCTACCCATCTTCTTTCGCTAGCGTTGATGCTGGTATTAGCATTTCGTCGAGTCGCTCTGTTATCGCTCGCCATTTTTGTTCGGTAAAGTTATCAGGGTCAGATTGGCTGTAATGAGTCCTTTTTTTAGGTCGCAATTCCGAGAATAACATTCTATTTATTTTAGTTAATTTTTTGAATTAAAATAAATAAATTATATAATTATAAACTATTAAAGAAATAAAAGTTTTGAATATTTAATATATAAAATAAATTTATCTATTTTTAATAAAAACATAAGAAATAATAATATTTTTATCCAAATTAATTTTCAGAATAAAAAGTGAAAAAAAAAATTGATTTATAATCCAAGATAATTTATGGAGATAAAAAATCATCAATAATAAGTAATAACACAAATCATATAACATTGCAAAAAAAATTAATTAATAAAACAATTATAAAATACAGGGTTCGCCAAAAAATTTTCAATGCATAACCTTCGAAAGGATGGTGATATAAATGTCTTACAAATTCGCTCGAGTGGTAACTTGGCAGATATCTTCATCAAGTCATTGTCAATTGCGTCTCTTACAGAAATTAATTTACAAAATCGAAATTCGTGGTCATATTGCCAACACGACAGGAAGATTTAATACTTGCTGTATTCCTTTCTATTTTACAAGGAAATAGAAAATAATTCCGTGACATAATTGGTAGTTTAGTATAAACTAGGAAACATTTACCAAAATATTAATATGTTCTAGAATTTGTAAGTTTAATTTTTGTTAGAAAATTCTAGTAAATTTGTATAAAAATCTTGTCAATACAAAAACTTATAAAAAGAAAAGTTCTTCTTAGGAATTTTTAATTTGTGTTATAAATATTTTCTTTTTTCTTGGTTAGTGTGCATGTATTTTTGTCTTGAAACATACCACGAAGATATATAATTTAATGTATTTCTTGATTTTCCTAAATGAACAACCAAACAACATTTATACAACACTCTACATATTACTTTTCTTCTAAGTTTCATGGTTTTGAAATTTCCATAATAAAAATTACCAAACCTAAACTAGAAATTTATTTTTCATGAATTTCAGCGAAGCACCCAATTACCCATTTCACAACTGATAGATTAAATACAATTAAAAAGTAAACATAAAAAGCACACATGATAACAAATACGCTAAAATATAAAATATACTAGTACCGTACCATCCATCAAAGTCTACAAATCAACATATATCATCATAACGACACAACAACACCGCAAGCATTACACAAAATTAACAGTGTGCTAACACGACAAATATTAGGAATAATAAAAAGCACGCACTAATACGAATTTCAATTAAATACAAGCACATATATTGATCGATAGACCTTAAATGATTCTTTTTAGGGTTTATAGATGGACGACGCGGGATTAGTCAGCAGTCCAGCTCTGCTCGACGACTTCGCGGACTCGCCGGTTGTACTCGCGCTTGTTCTCGCTGAACATGCGCGCTGCTTCAGAGTTCGCCGGCGAATTAGGGTTCGGATCGCACAACAACGACTGAATCGATGTGAGAATAGCAGCAACGTCATAAATAGGGCTCCATTGATTTTGAAGAATATCCAAGCATATGCTCCCATCAGCATATACTAAATCATATATTACATTAATGATTTGGGTTATTAATTATGATTATTTATAAGAATGAATCGGGAAGAACGTACTGTTAGGATGGAACATTCTAGAAACGAAGCGCACTGTTGGCGGCTTGTTCGGGTAATCTTCGGAGAATTGAAGCGTCAACTTAAACGTACCTGCAAAAAGAACAAAAGTTAATTAAATTACAAACTTTGAAATTGATATTTAATGTGACGTTACCTCCGTCCCATGGGGTATCATCAGGTCTGAAATACACAATAAAAATAAATAAAAATTAGCCAAGCAGAGTATAGAAATATTAGGAATATAACATAAATAATTTTGGGGAAAATAAATGAGTACCCGAAAATGACAGCATTCCAGAGCATTATATTGTTGTCCTGAGGGGCACCGCTGATGCCAGCTGGCGGGTCCTGCATGAGTCTCTTGAAATCTCTCATCAGTCTCTTCCTCGCCGGAGTCGACATTCTCTCTACAATTATTCAGAGTTTAAACATTTAAGAATTAATTTCAGATCCAATCAAATCCATCTATTAGGTTTTGTTCATTTACAGCTCAAATATCAGTCACATAATAATTCCCTTTTATTTCCCTTATTATTGGTGGTTTGATTTGTATTTTTTTCGTTTATCTCAAATTGGGCGTTTTTCATGGATCTAAGCAGCTCGGTTCTGGTGAAAAGCTCAATCAAAAGCTCACACACACCGTAAAAATTCCAATTACAAGACAAACAGCTAGGGTTTTGCTACTACCAAAATTACCCACCAAGTTCAATCTAAAATGAAAGTCAAAACACTCAAATACACTAAACCAGTAAGAAAACCAACAAATACAGCAAAGAACGGTAACCACGCAGAGAGTCAAAAACCATTTCTACAGATCT
Organism: Luzula sylvatica; assembly: GCA_946800325.1. Classification (NCBI taxonomy): domain Eukaryota; kingdom Viridiplantae; phylum Streptophyta; class Magnoliopsida; order Poales; family Juncaceae; genus Luzula; species Luzula sylvatica. The sequence continues at coordinate 50,057,602 of OX326961.1, forward strand.
ACTTATACAAAGAGAAGAAAGAAGTATCTTTACCAAGAGAGATCGCCTCCGAAACCCTAGCAAGTGAAGGGCAGAGAGAGAGAGAGAGAGACAGAGACAGAGAGAAGAAAGAGGGAGGAATCTCTCCTCACTTTTTCTCCGAAGATATACGAGTTTGGGCGGAGCCACTTACTTATTATTCCAAAATCCCCTGTGTCCTTAACAAATATATAACTCGTAGAGAAAGTAATTTATTCCTTGATTATAACCCGCTACATAAAAGAGCACATAAAATATTTAATTAATTATCCTATCAAAAACTAAATTACCGTTTTTACCCTTTCAAAACTTGCACAATGTCAAAAAAAATATATATATTTTAGTTTTACAAGTATAGATTATTGGTAGAGCTGGCAAAATTTGACCCGATCCGAAAAATTGACCCGATCCGTCCGATTTCGAACCCCACAAAAAAATGTTGAAAAGTCAACGATCCGAATCCGAAATCGATCCGAAACCGAATAATCCGAATCCGAAATCGCCCCGAAACGAAAACGAATGATCCAAACTCGAAATTGACCCAAATATGAATGACCCGAAATCCGAATGACCCGAAACCCGAATTAATCCGAAAACCAAATGAACCGAAATTCTTGACCCGAATGATCCGAAACTCACGATCTGAATGACCCGAAATTTAATATAATATTGCTAAAATCAATATATTATTGTTAAAACATCTTGGAATCAATAAAATAAATTCCGAATTATCCGAAAATTAAATTTTTAAAAAATCGAATGATTTGAAATCAAATTTTGCGAAATTCGAAACGGCTCGAAACCGAATGATCCGAAAATCGAAACGACCCGAAACCGAATGATCCGAAAACCGAAACGACCTGATCCCGACCCGATTCGTCCTATTGTCACCTTTAATTATTTGTATGATTTTTTAAAATGAATATGATATTTTGATTTTATAAGGGTCCATATTATATTTTGGGTTTTGGGAAGGGCAAATATGTAAATCTTCCTACATCAAAGCGACAGAAAGCGAACTTGGGCCCAGCTCCTCTCCAGTTGCTTCCTGTCGACATTGTGCCGAGTCCCTGTCACAGACTCACTCACAGTACAGTAAATAACGGATGTTCTCCGAAGTGGACCCGAATCCGGTTAAGATCCGGAAAAGAAACCCTCACTATAGTCTATAACCACGCCGCCTCTATTGAAAAGGCAGAGCCTCGTATCTTCTTCCAACGCAATGGGATCCGAGTCCGACATGGAGAGGATCCTATACACGGAGTACGATATCGCTAAGCGGGTGTCGGAACTCGCCGGAGAGGTCTCTGATGATCTGAAATCCGAAGACGGCGTCGTGTTCGTCGGAGTTGCGACTGGCGCGTTCCTTTTCCTCGCTGATCTTGTTAGAAGGATTAGTTTACCTATCTCAGTTGATTTTGTTCGGGTTGAGTCGTATGGATCCGGTACTGAGTCGTGTGGCAAACCTAGGATCTCGTGTGATCTGAAGATTGATGTTAGTGGAAAGCATGTTGTTTTGGTATGTATATTTAATTTCGTATTCAAAAAGACAGATTCAAACTTTGTTTGTGAAATTCCCCATTTGGGCCCTGTAATAGTATAAATTTGTAGAATAATTGAAAGTTCTGTTGATTTTGTTTTTTGCCAGATTGAAGATATTGTCGACACGGGAAATACAATTGCGTGCTTAATTTCTCATTTGAAGAAGAAAGGGGCGAGTTCTGTATCGGTGTGTACGTTACTTGATAAACCGTCGAGAAGGAAAGTCGATGTTGAACTTATTGGAGACGGAAAATTTTATCGCGGTTTCGAGGTACTTGCCTTTTTTCTGAATTTCTTATATCTTGTTTACTTTTTGGCATATATTTTATAAGATTTTTCTTTTTGTTTGTGCAGTGCCCAGATTATTTCGTAGTTGGTTATGGCATGGATTTTGACGAGCTATATAGAAATTTACCTTTTGTGGGTGTGTTGAAACCCGAAATGTACAAGAACTAAAGATTTTTGTTAGTTCATCAAAATTTACTTTAATAGGGTTAAAATGCAATAATCTGTTTGCATCAATAAAAAGATTCATACTTGTTATGAATATCTAAAGGTTTTAGCTCTTCAGTGGAGATATGTTTCGAGGCAAGCAATGCCAAGTTTGACGTACTTGTACTATGAACGGCATGGTTTATACTTTATACTAAACTTTAAATTCAAACATGATTTGTTCATTTCGTATTTTCTTTATGTTTTTATGCTGTGTACGTAAATCATATAGCGACATAATGCTATATTTTTAATTATAATAATAAGATGTATTGCTCTCTCAAGTTTATGATAACCATAGTAAAGTTATATGGAATAGGATAATGCCCGTGTTATCGGCGTCTATGTTTAATTAAGATTAAAATCTCATTTTTTTTTGAATTTGACCATAACTTAATACTTTGGGTAAATTTAATATTTTACAAGAACAAAATCGATAGTTATTGTATTTAAGAGGGGTAAATATGATATTAGTAGAGGCATAACTTTGTTGTTTAATAGTTTAGGGGGCTACAGAAAAAATTCCCCTACTTGGAAGAAACAACAGCAAAAATTGGGAAATGAATTTTCAGGTTGTATTAAGTCTTGAACTTGCTTAAACAAAAAAAAAAAAAAATAGATAATCCATCCTTGATTTTTTATAAGATTTAATTTTGTCGAAAAGGGGATTTCCTATTTTTTCGGATAATGTGGTGTGAGGGGGGAAACATGCTTTCCACATGAGCAAAAATGCATTGTTTAGCATGAGAATCAAGTACGGCGTTTTATCGACTCAACTGGCATGATAAACCCAAGTTTAGCATGAGTTCTAAAATTTCCATTCATAACAACTAAGCACGGTCACGAAGAAAATTTTATTGAGGGCAAGCAATTTATGTTGTTGTTTTCCTTCGAATTGATGATTGCCAAATTAAACCTCGTATACTTTCACGATAAAACATAAATACGATTATAAGATATCGGAGGTAAATCAAGATAAACAATTGCATATTACCCACATGTCGAGTACGAATGTTGGTTCACGAGCATTGGTGTAACTTTCTCAGTGATCAAGATGTTGCGAGGCCATTCATCTGTTTTCCTTCCATACATTGTCATTGTTATATGAAATTGGAAAAAAAAGGTTTTTCGTATTTAGATCACGGGATGTTGTGATCACTTTCCTCTTATTTTTCTGTTTTGTTAAAAAAAAACATGCAGTGTTGTATTTTCTCTATCGGTTTACGTTCCGTGGGTATATTGAAACCCGAAATGTACAAGGACTAAAGATTTCTGTTAGTTTATCAAAATTTACTTTAATAGGGTTAAAATGCAATTTGTTTGCATCAATAAAAAGATTCATACTTGTTATGAATATATAAAGGTTTTAGCTCTTCAGTAGAGATATGTTGTGGCAAATTTTATTAAATCCGGATTTTGGATATGTTTATTAGAAGGACATTTGGTCGATTAATTTCTAATTAAATTATTTAATTAAGCTTAAAATCTTTTTTTTTGGGATAATATTATTCTTGTATGTCACTTTTAAAGCATAAAATATAATATTTGTCCTTCGAGAGGATGAGGGTCGAACTGGTTGATTGAATTTTGGGTTTAAAAGGGATTATACACGCACCCCATCACACACAGAGACAAACATTATAGTTTTTAAAAGTCGAGCAAATGGCATGTATTTAAGAGGGTATTTTAGTCATTTAAAAGATTAGATCATGATTCATATTAAAAACATAACGGTACATCAAAGATTTGGATAAATTTGATATTTTGTAAGTTTAGGTGGATAAATATGATAAGAACTCAATTTTGAAAGGTTAAATTTGATATTAACAATATTAAACGGACAAATTAGATATTTTGTGTTTTAGGAGGGACTGGGACATATCTGCAATTGTCCCTATTTATTTCATTTTTTTTTTTGTGTGTGTTAGTGTTTGCATGTAATTAGTATTATATGTGCTCGCAAGAATGTATGAAAAAATATTTGAGCAGTGTTTTCTTTAGGTGGAAAAATATTTGACTATTTTTTTTTTAATATGTGAAATGGTCTCAGTATATACGTTTATAGAGACACGGTAACACAAAAACATAATAATTTTTTGGGAAATTTTCAAATAACCCCCTAACTTTTCTTGAATTTGCAAAAAACCCCCTAACTTTTGAGAAACTCCAAAAACCCCCCTACATACAAGGTTTTCTTTTCAATTAACCCCCTCTAGGGATATTTCATGGAATTGCTATTTTTTTGGACCAAAATACCCCTCTATTATTCATCTTTAAATTTAATAAACATATTTTTGTATTATTTTATTAATTTATTAATTTAAAATCACTATAAATATTTCTTAACATATACTAATTAAAAAAAAGTATATGTCACATACATAATTTTAATTTTTAATTTTTTATATTTTTTATATATTTTATCATAAAAACTAAAATTAAATAAAAAAATAATATAAAAAATATTCCTGAAAATATCTTGACAAATTAATATTATTGTAGTATTTAGTTTTAATGTTAAATAGTTATTAATAAAAATAGTTACTGAATAGTTTTTCCTGCCAAATTAACAATGAATGAATGAAAATTAAAACTAGGATTAAAATAATATTGTCGCTAATTTTAATTTCAAAAACTATTTTAATTTCAACAGCTCGTTTTGTAGTATTTATTTTTATTTCAGTTGCTAGTTTTTCTAGTAACTATTTTTATTAACAACTGAAATAAAAATAATTACTATAAAACGAGCTGTCGAAATTAAAATAGTTGTTGAAATTAAAATTATCGACAATATTATTTTAATCCTAGTTTTAATTTTCATTCATTCATTGTTAATTTGGAAAGAAAAACTATTCAGTAACTATTTTTATTAATAACTATTTAATATTAAAACTAAATACTACAATAATATTAATTTGTCAAGATATTTTTAGGAATATTTTTTATATTATTTCTTTATTTAATTTTAGTTTTTATGATAAAATATATAATAAATAAAAAATTAAAATTATTTATATGGCATATGCTTTTTTTTAATTAGTATATGTTAAGAAATATTTATAGTGATTTTAAATTAATAAATTAATAAAATAATACAAAAATATGTTTATTAAATTTAAAGATGAAAAATAGAGGGGTATTTTGGTCCAAAAAAATAGCAATTCTATGAAATACCTCTAGAGGGGGTTAATTGAAAAGAAAACCTTGTATGTAGGGGGGTTTTTGGAGTTTCTCAAAAGTTAGGGGTTTTTTTGCAAATTCAAGAAAAGTTAGGGGGTTATTTGAAAATTTCCCTAATTTTTTTATATTTTAGTACATCATTGGCAAAAAGCAGATTGTACGATGATGAATATGAAGTTAAAGATTTCATACATGTACCTACGGGTTTCATCAAAAAAAAAAAAAAAAAAAATTTCATACTTGAATTTTTTATTTTTCCCGAAACAAACCAGCACAAATAGTAATTAGTCAGAATTTTTTTTTTTTTTTTTTTTTTAAATTTATTTTGCAATGGTAGCATATTTTTTTTTTCTTTTTCGGAACACCAACAAATGATCTCGTTCTTTGTTTTATGTCTGTTTGATTTTCATTTTTCATAGCATAATTTCATCATTTGTATATTTCACTCTATTTAACAGCATGGGTTGTTTTATGAAAAGAATTGCCTCAGTATATGCGTTTGTAGAAAAGACAACAAAACGAAAATACAATAATTGTTCAGAATCCGACTTTCCTATACAATTAAGGAATTTTCGACATTACAATCTTCTCATATGATCATATCTCGACACATCATTGGCAACAGAAATCATCAGAGCAAAGTTCATGATTTCACATGGAAAATTTTCTTAAAGAGTTCAGGAAATAAAAGTGAGAAAATTAAAATTAGGAAAGTAAGTTGTACATTTTTGAAGAGTTTAAGGAATAAAAATGAGATTTTTTATTTTTTTTATGGATATGTATTTTATTTACTGAAATAAATAATTACAAACATTTATAAGTAATAGTTATCATACTAATAGTTTTTAGTCAACGGTATTTTTTTTTTCAATACAGTAATAAGAATAAATTACTTCATGCATGTTTAATTCTAGTCAATAATTTGTTCATTCATGTTTATTTTGTATCAATGAGTTCTTCATTTTCATGTGTAGGTTCCAAACAAGGTTGGTGTTCTGTGTGTAGTAGGTTCTTTTACTATTCAAACAAAGAAATAAGAACGGTGTACATTTTAAGAAAAAATATAAAAATATGTATATAGTATTATGTTAAATTCGATTTATATACAGTAGTCTGAAACCCTAGATCTCCAGTCTCCAAAGCTTTTTTCTTTAAGGGCCCGTTCGGCAAGGGGTGGAATAGAGGAATAGAGAAATAGAGGAATATAATTTAAACCATTTTATTCCAAAGTCGTTCGGCAAAACTAATGGAATAAGAAAATAGGTTTAAGAGAATAGATATTGATAATGACCAAAATACCCCTAGTATATTAATAATATTAATAACATCAAATCATATTAATAATAATATTAATATTATTATTATAATTAATTATTATAATAATAATAATCATGATTATTATTCTTATTTTCGAAATAATAATAATATTATTATTATTATTATTATTATTATTATTATTATTATTATTATTATTATAATTATAATTATAATTATTATTATTATTATTTGTTAATATTAGTATTATTATTATTATTATAATAATAATTATTATTATTATTCTTATTTTTATTATAATAATAATAATCATTATAATAATAATAATAATAATAATAATAATAATAATAATAATAATAATAATAATAATAATAATTATTATTATTATTATAATTATTATTATAATAATAATTATTATAATAATAATTATTAAAATAATATTATGTATTATTATAATAATATTAATTATAGTAATATTATTATTATTATTATTATTATTATTATTATTATAATTATTATTATAATTATTATTATAATAATTAAAATAATATTAAGTATTATTATAATAATATTAATTATAGTAATATTATTATTATTATTATTATTATTATTATTATTATAATAATAGTAATTATTATTATTATAATAATAACAATTATTATTATTATAATAATAATAGTAATTATTATTCTTATTTTTATATTATAATAATAATTATTATTATTATCATTATTATTTTTTTAATAATAATAATTATTGTTATAATAATAATACTATTATTATTATTATTAACGAGGGCAATTTGGTCTAAATATTTCGCTAATCCGCGGAATAGAGCTATTCCATCTCAAACATGGAATAGAGATAATCCTCTTTTCTATATTTTTATTCCATGCTATTCCACTCTTGTTCGACTGGAATAGAGTGGATTAACTCATTTATTCCTCTATTCCATTCTATTCCACCCTTGCCGACCAGGCCCTAAAGGTCCAAGAAATTTCCTAATATCAGGACCAAACCCTTGATCAAACATTGTATCTGCCTCGTCAAGAACCTAACAAAATAATGTTTGCAATCAAAATGAAATTTGAGTGGCATATTGATTATTGATAGAATAGACACGTACCACATATTTAATTTCCATCTGCCATAGAGCATGTGTTGGAGAATTCTGCCAGGTGTCCCCACGACCAAATCGATGGGTCAAGGAAGATGAGTTTGAGAGAAATAAACCTGTTCGGTGAGTTCGCGCGTAGGGCACAGAACCACCGCTCTTGGACGGCTTGGTTTCATCAAAAGACCTGATAAAAGCTTCATCTCTCCTCATTAACTACACCAATAAGAAAAAGCTTTTAAAAGAATGATACTATGTGTTTTGCCAGATTCTTTTAATGGAGTAATGATAGGGATCACGAATTTGGTCCCAAGAATTGACCACGAATGCCACGTGGCAGGTAGCTATTGGATGAATGTTTGCACAATTTTTAATGCACCCAATAGCTGCAAGTCACATGGCATTCGTGATCAATTCTTGGGACCAAATTCGTGGTCCCTATCACTTTTAATGAGAAGAAAATGTGAGAGAAAAACATGAACGAGAGGGAGTAAGCAAGCAAGGGTTTTGCCAGATCCAGTTTGTGAAGATGATAGTTTCGGTTTTGAAAGAAATATATAATATTTTGGATTAAAGCTAAATATGTACGAAACGTTTACTGAAAATAGTACATATAGATTAATTAGAGAAATGTCTTGGTATAAATTATTAATTAATTAATAAAATGTCAAAAAAATGTAAATTAAGCAAAAGAAAACATTTGAAATTACATTTGTGAAAAAAACTTACAAAATCAAAAACTCAATTACCGTTTTGCAAACCATATGCAAAAATTGAAATGACCATATGCAAAAATTGAAATGACAATCTAATTCTTGATCAGTGATTCCTGATTAACCAAAAAACAATTTCTCCGCATTTTTCCTTCATCCATGTCAAATTAATCGCAAATAGCTGAATTATATTTATGATTTTCTTGATCATCTGTACAACTGTCGAAACTAGTTTATGTGTCCTACAATTCATCAAGTTAGTTCATATTCTCAACAACAAAAAAAATCAAATTATTTCATGGCTTCTTCAAATAAATATTTTAAAAGAAGAGAGGTAAGTTGAATTTAGCAATTTATACTTTCTGAACTCAACCCATTCTGAACTAGATAGACTCATCTCTTGAATTAATGTGCCAAGTCCACTGACCCATTCTTTCTTCATTGCCATTTCAAGATTTCCTTCCATAGGAGGAAGAGGCACTCTTCTTAAGGCGGTATTGGGAGCCATACCTAGTTACTATATGCAAACTATGATTTTGCCGAGGGGAATTGTGGATGAGATTACTAAACTTACGCGGGCTTTCTTTTGGAAAGGCGGAGAAACAATTGCGGGGGGTCATTGTCTAATGAATTGGACACAAGTGTGCTTACCCAAGCAACATGGCGGATACGGGGTAATTAACCTAGAAATGCACAACAAGGCATTGGTACTCAAATGGCTATTCCAACTCGATTACGCTAACACCTCCCAATGGGCTACCACCCTAAATGCCCTTTACAATATAAATAGTACGGGAGATATAATGGGGGTCCCAAACTCACTTTCGTCGTACTTCTTGAAGGACCTCCAAAAATTACTCCCCCTCTACAATGCGGTCAAGAATCTTTTCGTACACTCGGCTCTCACTCAAGCCGTAACACCAATTAATCAACCTCCACATAGATTCAACACGGCACTAGTATATCGGCAACTCATCCACCCGGGCTTGGAAAACGCATGGACTCCGACGCTTTTCAAAATTAAAGCGCCGGCGAAAGTCAAATTTCTTGGATGGTTAGTTTTAAACGACAAAACATTAACGGCCGAGAATTTGCACAAGAGAGGGTGGCCGCACGATCACTCTTGCGCCTTATGCGCCGAAACCCTCGAGACAAGTGACCATCTCTTTTTAAGGTGTCCATTCACTACCGAATTATGGCGCCAAGTGGAAGCACGAGCTAAGACCGACGCGACCTCGTTGACCGATTTTTGGTGGGAGCACCGCTCGAGTATCACAAAAGTGGAAAGGGCTACATGGGATGGCCATTGGATTGCCACCATTTGGATCATATGGCAAGAACGAAATAACCGAATTTTTCATCGGAAAGGAAGGATGCACTCGTTGCTTGTATCCGCTATCCTCGACCAAGCTAATACATGGAAAACATTTTGTTAATTGTCTAGAACTAGAGCTATTGGTCACTAACAAACCGTGTGTATATTATTTTTCACCGTTGTAACAAACTCTTCTTTTCTTTTATAAAATTGACGGGACCGAGCGCGTATCGCGCTTGCCTTTCTTTCAAAAAAAAGATATTTTGTCAGAAAAAAGCATATGTTCTGAGAGGTACGGTGTGCATACACGGGAAATTTAATCCGAGCGATAAACAAAGATGACCGAGTCTGGTTAGGAGTCTGCTACTACTGAAATAAGAAATAATAAAAAAAAAAGATAAATAATTCCTTGTTGCTTCTTCTTCTCTCTAGTATCTATTAACATGTTCCTAAAGCAGATTAGAGGAAAAAACAAATTAAAAATAAAAAAATAGAGGAAAAACCAAAAAAGAAAATTTGGTTGCATTTCAAGATTTAATCTACCCCCCCCCCCCCGGGCCGGACCCTCGTGGGCCCGACCCCCCTCCCCCCGGGCCGGACCCCTCGTGGGCCCGACCCCCCTCCCCCCGGGCCGGACCCCTCGTGGGCCCGACCCCCCTCCCCCCGGGGCCGGACCGGACCCCTCGTGGGCCCGACCCCCCTCCCCCCGGGCCGGACCCCTCGTGGTCCCGACCCCCCTCCCCCCGGGCCGGACCCCTCGTGGGCCCGACCCCCCTCCCCCCCGGGCCGACCCCGCGTGGGCCCGACCCCCCTCCCCCCCAGGCCGGGCCCCGCGTGGGCCCGACCCCCTCCCCCCGGGCCAGGCCAGCGTGGGCCCGACCCCATCCCCCGGGCCGGGCCTCACGTGGGCCGCCCCGGAGGCCCCGCGTGGGCCCGACCCCCCTTCCCTCCCGGGCTGGGCCCCGCGTGGGCCCACCCCCTCCCTCGGGTCAGGCCCCGCATGGGCCCGACCCCCTCCCTCGAGCCGGCTCCGCATGGGCCCGACCACACACACACACACACACACACACACACACACACACACACACACACACACACACACACACACACACACACAAACACAAACACACACACACACACACACACACCACAGACCACACACACACATACTTACATCATACATTGCTACACAACACAGACGCATAACACACATTATACAGACTCCAGTCCATTACATGCATATATCACACAACAAAATACACAGTCCATTATATGTAAGAGACATACTCTGCCCAAGATTCTTGTCCTTCCTTGCCAATTAGTTTTCATGCAATTGGGAATGGTCGTCTCGTCACAGTATGCGCTGATATATAAAAGAAAATCAAATTAATTCAAAAAAGAATATTGAAATTTCTTAGAAGGAAAATATTGTAAAATTGAGTACCTTGGTGGCCAGATTCGTTGATAGCAAAGATTGCTCATATTTGTAAAGGATGAGCATCGAAGCTGATTTCTGGCATGAATTTCGACGAGAGAAATCTGTCCATATAATTCGCAACCTGTTCATCTAATTTCGAATCTGGAAAAGGCTCAATGGCAGATTGTTCAAATCTTTGCCACCAAATCCACTTCATAAGTGCAAAATCATCTTCCCTGTATACACCAGCTTCAAAAAATTCAAGCACCAAGAAAACAGTATATTGAAGGAGAAAAGAGGTATATTTTGCAACAAAAGAGTGGTACCATGGAATTCAATTTTGCCGTGGAGTATGCCAGGTGGCAAGAGTGTCTGTCATTCATTATTACCTTCACCTTCGCCGTCTAGTCGAATCCATCCATCTCACGAAATTAATTAAAAAGTAGTCACGAGAAATTTGCAAAAAAAGAATGAAAAGAAGACCTTGGTGTTATGCATAAAGGAAAACAAAATATTCATCTCTATATTCTTCAAAAAAATTGAAAGGGTGAGCTTTTTGCATAACTTTAAAAGGGGAAGCAAAAAGAGCTTTTTAATAATCCATTTGGAAAATTGCAAAGAGTTCTTACAACTGATTAGTAAAATTACAGTAAGTTAATAGGACATGCTTTACCTGCAAAGAGTTCTTAACATCGCTTCAGTCACCGATGTCAGGTTCGTACAGAAGAACGATATGGTTGAAGTGTACAATTTCCCCTGTTTTCTCGTAATTCAAAGAGAGAGAGAGAGAGAGAGGCGCCGGTATAGAGATATTGGCTTCTTGCTTTGAAGAGAGATATTGGACTCGGCCACAGGAGGTAAAAGAGATTGAAGGATCCAGCTTTGATATGCTTGCCATTAATGGAGCTCAGAATCTCACGGAGGAGAACTTCAGAGTTGAGAAGTAGCAATTATTGGCGAGAGGGAGAGAGATTTGGAAGAAAGAGAGAGGGCATGGGGGGATAATATACCGGCTGATCCAATCCGAACGTTCGGATTCTCCAACGTTCGAATTACCGACCGTTGGGAGGATAAGATCGATCATCTCCAGTTCTTACAGAACCGGACGAAGCACAGAGACTGATCGGATACAAAATTTACATTTTAGTCCACAGATTCTTAACATCAATGTTTGTGGTATTAAGTATTAACACATTACACATATGGTATTTTCATGATCGCCGCTTAGTCATAAATTTACATTATAGTTCTTGGTTTTTTCTCTAATTATAAATCAGGCCTGAATCTTATAAAAAATCCATTTATCTCCCATTTTAAAATCCTCGTATGCAAAAATCAGAGAATATATTATAATTAGCTATAAAACCGTGAAACTATAAAATTACAATTTTGCCCTCTGACATCCAGATAAATTGCCGAACTGCATCCCCAGTTCCTTGACACCACATATTACCATATTCACCATATTTAAAACAAAAGTGGAGAAATTTACAAATAAATTATCCGTAATATTAAACCCTTACATTTTTATTAAGGGGTACTTAGGGATATTAGCGTTAATTGCGACTGAATTAAGGTCAATTTTGAGTGATTAGTCAGAATTTAAGAAAGATGATAAATGTGATGCAATTGAATTTAATTCACAAAAATACATTCACTCAATGGATACAGTATTAAACATTCAAACATAATATTATTTACATTCTCAAATTCCTAAATACATATTCAATCATGATCCACATAGTTCCCTAAATGTGCATGTTACGTGCTAAGTGTCCTAAGTGCCGTAACTTGAGATCTCCAATCCTGAAAATAAAGAAAGTAACTGTAGTAGTGAAACAATAAATCAAGTAATCAATCAATTTACTAACAATAATAATCAACGCATAATTAACCGTAATTACCAATCAACACTAAATAATCAATACTCACTAATCATCTCCAAATTAATAATAATAATCCTTAATTGGGTCCTTAAATAATTGCAAATAGTTCAGCCCCAAATTAACCTTAACTTCGAGAGACATTTCCTTATTTTGACAAATTACCCTCGATTGAGCTTACAACCACAAATTCACCAAAAATCGAAAAATACCAGTTGAAGGCAGGCACCCTTTAATTCAATTCTGGATGTGCCTCCATATAAATTAAATTTGACATTTTAGAGGATTAATATGAAAATTGAAAATATCAATTTTCTTTTTAAAGTACCTTGTTCTAACCCAAATTTAAATTTAAATTGTGTTTTTCATCATTTGTAGAGCACTTCAAAATTGAATTTCCCAAATTACATGAGTGAATTCTTCTTGACATTTTGCAATGTCTTTGTTTCCCTGCTATATCATAAAGTTGTTTTAAATCATGAGAAATACAGTAAATCAGATTGTTTATATAATTTAGTATGAGAACGCAGCTGAGCTTTTCATCGAACAGATGATATGCATAAAACCAACTATTACTTGCATGAATTTTTTAATTCTTGGTCTTTTAGATAAACCAACAAAGATTTTCATTCCTAACTATTAATTTTCATAGTTCTACACAAAATATATGAGAAATGGTTAACAAGTAGCTGCAAAATGAGTTTGAATGAACAAATGTAAAACATGTAAAAATAGTTCTTGGAGGAATTAAATCGAACACCTTGCCTTCGTGAGGTTTTAGCTTGACATATATAATTGATGAAGGTTTCAATAAAAAAACGGTCCTTGCTATTCCAGTAAAACAAGATATGTGTATCCCCAATTGATTTCAAATAAAAGAAATGTTTACCTCGATTCAGGTGCCACAGCGATCCACAATCATCCTTCCTCTCCATTGGCAATGGCGTGGGGATAGATAGACCATGGAACTGAGATGGGTCCGAAACAGTTCAATGCTCCACCACGGCACGGGTGTTATCCATGTCCGATTTTACAGGAACTATCCCTGCAGGTGAAAATGATCGAGTCGAGTCCCTCTCTCTCTATTGGAAATTCCCTAGAAGATTTGCATAGAAAATTTGCCTCAATCGTATCAAGCTCCATCGTTATCCACAATGGAACGACGCATCAGTTCAGTGGGAATCATCGGGAAGAGAAACTATGTATTGTGTGAGTGAGGGGGTGTTACTTGTGGTCGTGAGTCAATATTGAGTTTTTACTCCATCGTTAAGCAGATTTTTTACATTAATATTTTGGTAACACAGATTGCATGTTGATGTTATTTGAACTTATTTTGCTATATATTTGTTGTAATTTTTTTCCTATTTTTTTAAAGATAGTCTCTTATTTTGAGGATTAATAGATAAAATATTAGAAAGTGAAATGTTGATGTTATTTTGAGTTTATTTATTATCATGATATTTAATTTACAAATATTGTTAATTTATTTTTAATTAAATTATATATAATATAAATATATAAAAGTAATAATTATATAGTCGTACTCGTATCCGTGATTTTACTGAAAATTGTTGTATCATAGTATTTGTATCACATACGATATCCGTGCAACATTGCTAATCTCACAAATATCTTTCAAACAAAACAATAATTTACGAAATAAGGATAGAGTTCAATATTCAAATCTTAATGTGAATTAACTGCATACCAGGAGAATACTCGCGCTATATGGCGAATATGTAACTTACATTTTCCATTTTAATACAAATTACATATTTGTATTATAATATTAACAATATCATCTTAAAATAAAATTATTTGAATTCATTTATCTATTATTATTCATATGTTTTACAATTATTTCACATTATGATAACAAAAAATCTAATTTTTTTCATATCAAATAATAATACTTATATTTGTTTCATTATGTAATAATACATGAGATATAATACAATTTTACGAAAAAACATAACAACAAATATTATATCATTGTTCACAATAGTTCATACAATATTAAATATGAAAATAACGAATCATATAACATATTCAGTAACACATTATTAATTATATAGTAGTAATATTTTTTATTGATTCAAAATGCAACGAAAAATATAAAATAATATAAAACTTAATAGTGGAAGTAATTTATAAATAATATCAAAGTTTAATTTATAATAAACATAAAGATAAATTATTTTATATCATATGATTTTTTTTAATTCATATATTTAAAAATAACAATAATATTTTATAGGTGTTTATAAATTTAAAAAGTTATTTAAATGAATAAATTATTTTTTAATTCTATTATTTTTTTAAAAAGATTAACATTATACTAGCTTGTGTGAGTGTTGTTTTATTTATTTGGGAAAATGATTGGTATATCCCTGTTAAATGCTTAAATAACGTATTTATACCTTCTAAAATGTTAATTACATATTTATCCCTTACAAAGTATGTTTGTATCAAATTAGTACTTATTGAAGTGTCAAGCTTAATTTTCTCGTAATTTTCTTATATCTTGACGTCTTCTTTCTCCTCGGTCCTCACGAACTTCCTATTCAAACATAAAGAACCAAAAACATATGTTATAAATAAATGAAAAAACAAGATTCAAATTGAAAATCATAATATTGACATAAGAATACCCACTCGCTGTTCATAATGTATTAATGTGCTACGCATGCAATAAGCAGCCATGCCGAATTGAACAAATTAATGGAACCTTCAATGTCCTTAACGGTTAACAGTGCCTTGTCGATGCAACCTAAATTGATTAATTCCAATTGAATAATATATTTTAGTGTTTTGATTTCATTTCATTTCAATTGGGCCTTTAAATTGACTAAGATTCAATTTCTTAACTCTTAAATGATAAAAAGAACTTTAGTTCTGAAGATTTCTGTCAGAATACAATAATGCCTAAAATTTGTTGCAAAATTAGGATCATTTGGCAGCAAACTTTGAATCTCAATGAATTGAAGCTTAGCAAGATCGGTCGAATTAGGATCAATTTCGAACATAAATATAAGATACTTGAAGGAATAAGATAGATAGATAAGAAAAAATGAGCATACTCGGTTTAGCATTCGCTGTGAGTGTTTGGATATATTTATTTAAGAGGTATTTTAGTCATTAAAATATAAATTTCATATTTAATTAGTTTTAAATTTTAAATTCTGTTTAATTTAACCTTAACTTAACGATATGGATAAATTTTATATTATATACATTTTAGCAGGGATAAATTTGATATTAATGATGTTTAGGAGGGATGAATATGATATTAATAATTTAAAAAGGGATAAATATGTAATTTAAGATATTAGTAGGGATATAGGTAAAAAAAATCTTTTTTTTTCTATTTTACCATAATTTAATGCTTTGGGTAAATTCAATATTTTACAAGGACAAAATTGGTAGTTTGTATTTAAGAGGGGTAAATATGATATTAGTAGTAGAGGCATGACTATGTTGTTTAATAGTTTAGGAGACTACAGAAAAAAAATTCCCCTACTTGGAAGAAACATCAACAAAATTTGGAAATGAATTTTCAAGTCGTATTTAGTCTTCAACTTGCTTAAAAAAAATAAAAAAAATAAAAATTGATCCTTGATTTCTTATAAGATTTAATTTTGTTGAAAAGGGGATTTCTTATTTTCGAATAATGTGGTATGAGGGGGGAAACACGCTTTCCACATGAGCGAAAATGCATTGTTTAGCATGAGAATCAAGTACGGTGTTTTATCGACACAACTTGCATGATAAGTCGATAATCAAGGTTTGGCAGGAGTTCTGAAATTTTCCATTTATAACAAGTAAGCACAGGATAAGCAATTTATCTTAAGAGTTGTTGTTTTCCTTTGAATTGATGGTTGCAAAATTAAATCTCGTATGTTTTCAGCACAATCATAAATACTAAATATAAGATATTGGAGGTAAATCAAGATAAAAAAATTGCCTATTGCCCACAATTAGTGTATGAAATGTTGGTTCAGCAACATTGGTGTAACTCTTTTGTACGAGGTGTCCCAAATATATTCCTCAATAATCTTTAAATTGGAAATTGAAAGCGATCGTTCTTAGTATTTAAGATCAAAACATGCTTTTTTTTTATAATATACATATCATTGCATATTTTGATCAATTTCCTCCTTATTTTTTTTTTTTTTTTGAGACAAACCTCTTTTAATATATTAAAGCATAGTTTAATACATTGGAATACGATTTTACATGATTAATGTAAAAAAGTACTTTAGCGCAAAAGTAAAATACAAATGCGAAAGTAAGATACAAACCGATGATGCTTTCGGCTATCCTTAGACGATCAATTCGTCTCCATAATCGACCTCGTCGGAGATGTCACCCTTTTCCTTGTCGCGGCACCGTCGCCCTCGCTGTCGCAGCCTGTCGCGACCTCGCTGTCGCTGTCGCCCTCGGATTGTCGTCGGGGCTGTGCCCGTCGCTCTCGGATCTCCACCAGGGACTGTCGCCCTCGGGTTGTCGCCGGGCTGTCGTCCTCGGATCTCCGCCAGGGGTTGTCGCCGTCGCGTGTCGCTGTCGCCTTCGCCGTCGTCGCAGTGGTCTCGGTCCGTCGTCGCCTTGCTAGGGTTCCAAGCTCCCATTGCGGTGGCCCCTTTCCTCCCTTTCCTTCCTTTCCTCCCCTTCCTGCCTTTCCTCCCCTTCTTAACCCTTTCAACTTCTTGCCGGTTAATCTCGTGCCGATCTTTTGTCGATTCATTGTGGCAGTGTCGGCAATGGAAAATCTCATGGCAACACGGCACTCGAATCATACACCTTCTCCTATAGTGCTTGCATCGAAGCTCATGCGAGGGTTGTCTTGCGGAGCTTCCATTGGCAGAGCTTGAGGCAAGACGGTATGGGGAGGAGAAGGTAGCGGGAATCGTGATTCAGTGAGTGTGGTCTCTGAGAATTTCCTTCCTTTCCTCCCCTTCCTGCCGACGCGCCGTTCGCCTCGGTGGCCTCGGTTTCCCTCCGTCGCCGCTCGCGTCGTTTTGCCTCCAGCTCCGCGGTCTATCGTCATCGCGTCGGACCTCCAGGAGCTGGGTCGAAGGTGTGAGAGAGGAGGGGGTGGAGGCGGCGGCTAGGGTTTGCCTCCACCCCAGAATTTCCTCCTTATTTATTGTTTTTATAAAAAATATGTGTTGTTATGTTGCGTACTATCTATTGATCTAAGGACATTTTTTTTGATAAAAGTAGACAATATATGAAATACACACACAAAATACATACAAACAGAAAATAAAAATAAACTCGTACACGTATAAAACACAATACAAAAATAACTATCCTTATACTATACATTGATGTAGTTATGTGATTTAATCTCAACCATTAATTTTTTGTTATATTTTTTGAAAAATCATATTTTGTGTAGTCATTTATGTGTAATTATTTTACACCATGTTTTAAGCATTCTTACAAATCCACACCATCCTACTTTAATGATGTGAATTTTTATTATTGGTCAGGTTCAATTAGATAAAGTCTAATCAATTGTTTACATTTTATATAATATTACATGATCAAATTTGAACGTAATTGAATATGAAATGTTTATATATAAAATATTAATAATTTAATATGTAATATTATAAAACATAAAACATATACTAGTATTATTTTAAGAAATTTAATTTTAAAAACCTATCAAATATATGTATTTTAATTTTCTCTTTATTTTGACATCCATATTAGCATAGTTCATACATATCTTTTTCATAATTTCAATTTGTAAATACATTATGTAAAAAAATACAATTCAAAAAAATACATATTTACATCATAAATTTTTTAAGTATTATTATTTATTTATTTTAAAATTACAACTATAAGAATCTCATATAATATTAAGTAGATTATATTTGTGTTTATAAGATACATGTACAAATTTGAATCTAATGGAAATGGAATATGAATATAAAATAATAATAATTTAATATGTAATATTATAAAATATACAACATATATTAGTATTATTTTTAGAAATTTCATTTTAAAAATCAATCAAATATATTCATTTTATTCTTTTATTTTGACATCCATATTAGCATAGTTCATCCATACCGTTTTCATAATTTGAATTTATAAGGATATTATATAAGAAAATACAATGCAAAAAAAATACATATTTACATAATAGATTTTTAAGTATTTTATTTGCATGATAGAATTTTTAAGTATTATTATTTATTTATTTTAAAATTATAACTATAAGAATATCATATAATACTAAGTAGGCTATATTTGTGTTTTAAGCAAACAAATTTAATGTTAATATTTTCAAAAAATAAATAAAAAAATAATTTATCCATTTAAATAACTTTTTAAATTTATAAACACGTATAAAATATTATTGTTAATTTTAAATATATAAATAAAAAAAAAATCATATGATATCTAAACAATGCATTTTTGCTCATGTGGAAAGCGTGTTTCCCCCCTCATACCACATTATTCGAAAATAAGAAATCCCCTTTTCAACAAAATTAAATCTTATAAGAGATCAGGATCAATTTTTTTTTTTTTTTTTTTAAGCAAGTTCAAGACTAAATACAACTTGAAAATTCATTTCCCAATTTTTTGTGATGTTTCTTCCAAGTAGGGGAATTTTTTTCTGTAGTCTCCTAAACTATTAAACAACATAGTCATGCGGCTCATGCCTCTACTAATATCATATTTACCCCTCTTAAATACAATAACTATAAATTTTGTTTGGGTAAAATATTGAATTTACCCAAAGCATTAAATTATGGTCAAATAAAAAAAAGGAAAAATTTACCTATATCCCTACTAATATCTTAAATTACATATTTATCCCTTTTAAATTATTAATATCATATTCATCCCACGTTATTAATATCAAATTTACCCCTACTAAAATGTACATAATATCAAATTTATTCATACCGTTAAGTTAAGATTAAATTAAACAAAATGAAAAATTTAAAACTAATTAAATATGAAATTTATATTTTAATGACTAAAATATCCCTTAAATAAATATACCCAAACCCTCACATAATACACTACCCAAAATCCGTTAACCCTAACTAAACCCGTCAACAAACCCTACTTGGTCGAAATAATGCCTAGCCAGTGCTAAATCGAGTATGCTCATTTTTTCTTATCTATCTATCTTATTCCTTCGAGTATTTTGTATTTATGTTCGAAATTGATCCTAATTCAACTGATCTTGCTAAGCTTCAATTCATTGAGATTCAAAGTTTGCTGCCAAATAATCCTAATTTTGCAACAAATTTTAGGCATTATTGTATTCTGACAGAAATCTTCATAACTGAAGTTCTTTTTATCATTTAAGAGTTAAGAAATTGAATCTTAGTCAATTTAAAGGCTCCAATTGAAATGAAATGAATCAAAACACTAAAATATATTATTCAATTGGAATTAATCAATTAAGGTTACATCGACAAGGCACTGTTAACCGTTAAGGACATTCTAGGTTCCATTAATTTGTTCAATTCTAATGGCTCTTCAATTGATCCTTCACATAGTTTCCATTTGGGAAATTTTTGAACAGAGACAAAATAAATCTTGGATTTATTAAAATGGACAATTTTTTTTGATAATTGTGAAACTAGCATCTCAACATTTCAAATGTCGAGAGATCAATAATTACTGTTTTAATTTTCCTTAATACCCAACTCTCCTCATTATAGTAAAAATGCTCTCGACTTTTGTAAAGTCGGTTACAATAAAATATTAAGATTAAAAATTGCTATGTAATTATGTAAATATGATGTAACTCTTAACATTTTGTGAGATAATAATATTATAACTTTTAACCAATTATGTTTTGTGTTTGGAATTGGACAATAATGAATTCAAAAAACTAAATATACACTAAAATCTTACAAAAAAAATTATTATTTAACAAATATTCGAAATATTTTTTTTTTTAAATGGATCCATGATAAGAAAATGGGTCTATCATAGAACTCCCCTTTATTTATACTTTACTTATACATATGTAGAGATGATAATTTTACGAGACAGGCAACGTCATTTCAATATGCGAGTCATTCGGGCCACGGATCGTTTGATTTTGTGTCATTAAGTTTAGACTCACTTCGATATGCGAGTCATTCTAGTCATTCGGGCCGCGAAACATTTGGTTTCAAATCATCCGATTGCGAGTAGAGGTGACAAATCGGGTGCGTCGGGTCATAATCGGAACGAATATTTTTTGGTTCGGATTATTTTTATGTCCGAATTATTTTCGGAAAAATTTAACTCGGATCGGATCGGATCGGGTCATAAACAAATGATCCGCATATCGAGATGAGACTAAACCAAATGACCCAAATTCGAACGAACCGCGACCCGAATGACTCGCATACCGAAATAACGTGTTCCCAACCAGACACGTCAAATTACCACATCTACATATTATATACCGTATAAATTATATAAAAAGAAAAAATTGAACAAGATTCATGCAATAATATAATGGAATGATTGAATTAATATTTTAATTTGATTTTAATTGTTTTAGTTTATTATTGTCAAATTTCAAACATAAAAACATTATTGGCCAAAAATTATAGTATTATTATGTTACAAATTCTTATTTAAGTTAAGCATCATATGTACGCATCATCTTCTAATCTCAATAATCCATTGTAACTGACTTTACAAAAGTCGAGAACATTTCCTCCAGTAATTAATGCAATTAGTGGAGTTGAGTATTAAGGAAAATTAAAACAAAAATTATACATCCTCTCGACCTTTGAAATGTCGAGGATGCTAGTTTTGCAATTGTCAAATTTTGTTGTCCATTTTAATAAATCCAAGACGTGTTTTGTCTATGTTCAAAAATATTCCTTTCCTTTTTTAGCACATTAATACATTATCAACAGCGAGTGGGTATTCTTATGTCAATAGTTTGATTTTCAATTTGAATCTTGTTTTATTTATTTATTTATAACATATGTTTTTTATTCTTTATGTTTGAATAGGAAGTTCGTGAGGACTGAGGAGAAAGAAGACGTGATATAAGAAAATTACGAGAAAATTAAGATTGACAATTTAATTAAATTTTTACTTGGTTTGTTGTATTCGTTGGATGAGAGTACAAGGGTATTCTTATTTATAAATTAAATCTATAATGTACTGGGCTGATGGGTTGAAAACAAGAATGGATTTCTAACCATAACCTAAGCATAACCCTCTCTCCCCATCCCCTCAATTTCTAAAGCACAAACTAAGCATCTCATTCCTTCCCATACCCTATTCCCCACCCTCTCAATTTCTAACCATAACAACCCTCTCCATTCGTCATAAATTATGTTTTGCATCTTAGAAAGACAATATATGATTTGTCCCCTTTACATTTTAATAATTTCCATAAATTTATAAATTAAATCATCCATACTACAAAATTAACATGAAATTAACTTGAAGATTAAGAAACAGCTATATCCAAATCAAGGACATCTAGTTCTTCTGTCAACCAAGCACAAGATAATCACTCCACTTTCTATTGAGCGAGTTTTCGTGTTCTTTTCGAAGTAAAAAATATTATCCTCACTTCCTACAAGAACCCTTCAAAAACGTTTCACTCACCACTTCTTACTTTGTACTTACTCTCGTCATTTTTTTTGAATTTTTTCTCATTAGGATAATGATTGTTATGACTATCTTTTTTAAAAATATTCATAAATCTGATATCCGACTCCGGAACCGCTACTGTTACTAGTGAGACTCCCTTTGACCAAGATAGTACATTTTTTGATACACATCTACTTGTAATGCCCATCTGATTCTTGTAACAAACTTTTTAACTAATTTGTACATTTTCTTATTATTCAGTGGGAATTAATCAATTAAGGTTACATCGACAAGGCACTGTTAACCGTTAAGGACATTCAAGGTTCCATTTATTTGTTCAATTCTAATGGCTCTTCGATTGTTCCTTCACATTGTTCCCATTTTTTCCATATACCCCCGAACCCCCTGCTAATTACGAGAAAATACAGCTTGACACTTTAATTAAATTTTTACTTGGTTTGTTGTATTCGTTGGATGAGAGTAATGTTATGTTGGGATTGTTTGAGTATCTTGTACATATTCGGTGTATCCAAATACTCCCAGGGTACAACTGTCAATTCACTATTTACTGTGAAATTTAACAGCTAAAACTTCAATAAGTACTAATTTGATACAAACATACTTTGTAAGGGATAAATAAATATGTAATTAACACTTTATAAGTATAAATACGTTATTTAAGCGTTTAACAGGGATATACCAATCACAATAAATAAAACAACACTCACACAAGATGAACAGACATCACTAAGGGGCCGTTCGATGTAAAAGACTTTGAAGGATATTGAAGGATTCTTGTATTTTCTAGAGAAAGTGAAATGAGGCTAAATATTTGAAGGACATCATTGTCTTGCATGTGTTGTTTGATGTGCTAGATTTAGATAATGGAAAGTGAAATTTATTGTTTGATGTAAAGGATAATTGAAAAGTAGTTATCAAGGATTTGAGATATATGAGATATGTTTTATTTAAAAAGTAGTTAGTTTGTATATATTTATTAATCAAACATTAATTTATTAAAGCAAATTATTCAAAATAAATTAAACATAGTTATAAATTAATGCATATTTGAATTAATTAGTTTATTGTATAAATTATTGTCACATTTAAGTAATAATAATAATAATTTATTATTATTACTATTACTATTATTATCAAATTAATAATTTTTATCACAATAATAATAATTACTAATTATAATTATTACATTTAATAATAATAATATTATATTATATTATATTATTATCGCAATAATAATAATTACTAATTATAATTATTACTTTAATAATAACAATAATAATAATAATAGAAATATTAATATTAATATTATATTATATTATTATCACAGTTATAATAATTACTAATTATAATTATTATATGTAATAATAATAATAAATATATTATATTATATTATTATCACAATATTAATAATTACTAATTATAATTATTACATATAATAATAATAATAATAATAATAATAATAATAATAATAATAATAATAATAATAATAATAATAATAATAATAATAATTATTATTATTATTATTATTATTATTATTATTATTATTATTATTATTATTATTATTATAATTATAATTATTTTTGTAGATTTTTTAATCTAATTAAATAATATTAATTATTAATTCAAAATATTATATATAACATTTGTTTTAGTATTTGTACATATTAATTTATTTATATATATTTTTTAATACTAAGTAATTACATTAATTGACTAATCCATATTACTTGTCCAGGAAAAGAGGGATACTTTGGTGTTGTCCCGAAAATTTGGCAAGACATCATTTGATGGAAAAATACATGATGGACAAGTACACGAGAAATCAAAGTCTTGCTTTGTCCTACAAATCAAACACCAAAACATACTACTTGTCCAGGAAACTGGCTTCTTTTCTTGCAAAATCCCTCTAAGTCCTTTGAATCAAACAGCCCCTAAATCCATCCTCTAAATAGACCACTGATAATATATAAACTATAAAAAAAAAAAAAAAGGGGGGGGGGGGGGGGGGGGGGGGGGGGGGGGGGGGGGGATTCCGCCCGTGCAATAGTGCGATAGTCAAAGCTAGTATAATGTTAATTTTTTCAAAAAATAATAGAATTAAAAAATAGTTTATCCATTTTAATAACTTTTTAAATTTATAAACACCTATAAAATATTATTGTTATTTTTAAATATATAAATTAAAAAAAATCATATGATATAAAGTAATTTATATTTATGTTTATTATAAATTAAACTTTGATATTATTTGTAAATTACTTTCACTATTAAGTTTTATATTATTTTATATTTTTCGTTGCATTTTGAATCAATAAATAATATTACTACTGTATAATTAATAATGGGTTACTGCATATGTTGTATGATTCGTTATTAATAATAAACATTAAAAAAAACATAACAAAAAATAGTATATCATTGTTCATAATAGTTCATTTATATCTCATTTATTATTATATAATGACACAAATATAAGTATTATTATTTTATTTGAAAAAATAAGATTTTTTATTATTATATTGTGAAATAATTGGAAAACATATGAACAATAATAAATAAATGAATTCAAATAATTTTATTTTAAAATTTTATTTTTAATATTATCATACAAATATGTAATTTGTATTAAAATGGAAAACGTAAGTTACATAATCGCCGTGTAGCGTGAGTATTCTCCGAGTATGCAATTAATTCACACATTAAGATTTGAATATTGAACTCTATCCTTATTTCGCAACTTATTGTTTTGTTTGAAAGATATTTGTGAGATTAGCAATGTTGCACGGATACAGATACGGCATACGCATATCGTATATGATACAAATACTGCGATACAACAATTTTCAATAAAATCGCGGATACAAGTACGGCTCTATAATTATTTCTTTTATATATTTATATTATATATAATTTAATTAAAAATAAATTAATAATATTTGTAAATTAAATATCGTGATAATAAATAAACTCAAAATAACATTAACGTTTCACTTTCTAATATTTTATCCATTAATCCTCAAAATAAGAGACTATCTGATGTGAGGCAAATAAGGCACAAATTTAATGCTTAATTTGGGGATTTTAGCCCTTGTGAAGAACAATTCTATATACTTTATTAATCATATTTGAGATAACATGAATATTTCTTCACTAAGTGTGTTTTATTGCTTAATCACAGGAATTAGAAGGAATTTCTGGGAATTTGGAGAGTGTAGTTGTCTCCAACACGTCAAGAGGAGTGAAAACGATATATTACACCGATATATTCGGTGCATGAATGAGACGGGAGACAAACAATTATCATGATACAAGCTTACACAAAAGTCTACACGAAAACCACTCAATCCTTAGCCCTTATCCTGCCCACCTACCTTTGGTGGGAATTACCTACTTACCCCCAATCCCCTCCACCAACTCGTGGCCAATAAGAAGACTCCATGAGTGCTATAAATATGACCACAAGGGCCACGAGTTTGGTATGCTCTTTTACGCCCATTCTCTCTCTCTCTCTCTCTCTCTCTCTCTCTCTCTCTCTCTCTCTCTCTCTCTCCCTCTTAAGCAAGTCCAAGAACTTTCAAGAACACGCAAGAATTGCAACTACGAACGATAATTTTCTAAGATCGATCACCGAATAGAAGCTCACTTCATTCGGTGAATCGGTTTACACTTCGGCTAAGGAAAAGTTGTGGAATTAGGGTGAAACTTATTTCATTCGAACTTTCACAAGCAAGGAGTCGAGCTTTCTCGGCGTGATTGGTTGGAAGCTTCTTTTCAATCGACCTTTGCACATCTCGAGCCCACCCAACCGGTACGAAGCTCACTTCTATTGGCGGGTGGATCAGTACGGAAGGAAATTGTTGGGCGCGTTGACTAGCTCTCTAGCATCTCGAACAACAAGGAAGGCACTCAAGACGAGACTCGGAGCTCTCTTCATCTCTCTAGGTGTTTTCCTTCCTTCCTTGCATTTCTTGTAGCATAAAATTACTTGGATTTGTGTGAATCTCTTTTCTTGTTTGAATCTTTTGTTGCTTGAATGAATCCTTGTTAATTGTTTGAATTGTTCTTGTTTGAATCGAAATCTTGTTCACAATTTGCTCTTAGTATGATTTTTGTCCATTAATTACTGTTTCAACTTAGTTCATTGTTCCTTAATTCAATCATTAATCTTTCCTTTCAATACAATCCTTAAGCCAAATAATAAACCAGAATTCCAGTGAATACTCCGTTGTAACAGAACTCATACTGCGTTGTAACGGACTTGGTGGTTAGTACTTGATTTTCAGTCTGTTGAGACTCCGTTGTAACGTAGTTGATGTCCGTTGTAACGGACTAGTGGAGTTAAGCACTCGTGATTACTCTTAACAGTCCGTTGTAACGGAGTATTAGGTCCGTTGTAACGGATCCACCAATCCGTTGTAACGCTACTACTATCCGTTATAACGGACTACCTCTTTCCGTTGTAACGGAATACTCTCCGTTGTAACGGACGTTCATATCCATCTCTACGCTAGACATAACCTTGAGGTCCGTTGTAACGGAACTTAATTCCGTTGTAACGGACTATCTTCTGTGAATTTTCTTCGTTATTTCTCATCCATTTTGATCCAAATTTTGACGTAATTGCTCCCCGTTTGCCACTGTACAAACTTAGATTACAAATTTTGTTGATTGTTCGGGGTTTTAACACAACGACATATTAAACACGTCAAAAACCCGCTCATCACTATCTTTAAAAAAATAGGAAAAAAATTATAACAAATATATAGCCAAATAAGTTGAAATAACATCAACATACAATCTGTGTTGCCAAAATATTAATGTAAACAATCTGCTTAACGAATCGTTACGGAGTAAAAACTCAATATTGACTCACGACCACAAGTAACACCCCCTCACTCACACGAATACACGATACATCATCAATACATAGTTTGTTTCTCTTCCCACTGATTCCCCCTGATGCGATGCGTCGTTCCATTGTGGATAACGATGGAGGGATGGGGATGAGCTTGATACGATTGAGGCAAATTTTCTCTGCAAATCTTCTACGGAGGGATAGTTCCTGTTAAAACGCCCAAGATTGATTTTAATCGGACATGGATAACACCCGTGCCGTGGTGGAGCATTGAACTGTTTCCTCACCCATCTCAGTTCCGTGGTCTATCCCCACCCCATTGCCAATGGAGAGGGAAGGATGATTCTGGATCGCTGAGGCACCTGAATCGAGGTAAACATTTCTTTTATTTGAAATCAATTGGGGATACACATATCTTGTTTTACTGGAATAGCAAGGACCGTTTTTTTTATTGAAACCTTCATCAATTATATGTCAAGCTAAAACCTCACGAAGGCAAGGTGTTCGATTTAATTCCTCTAAGAACTATTTTTACATGTTTTACATTTGTTCATTCAAACTCATTTTGCAGCTACTTGTTAACCATTTCTCATATATTTTGTGTAGAAGTATGAAAATTAATAATTAGGAATGAAAATCTTTGTTGGTTTATCTAAAAGACCAAGAATTAAAAAATTCATGCAAGTAATAGTTGGTTTTATGCATATCATCTGTTCGATGAAAAGCTCACCTGCGTTCTCATACTAAATTATATAAACAATCTGATTTTCTGTATTTCTCATGAATTAAAACAACTTTATGATATAGCAGGGAAACAAAGACATTGCAAAATGTCAAGAAGAATTCACTCATGTAATTTGGGAAATTCAATTGAATTCACTTTCAATTTTGATGTGCTCTACAAATGATGAAAAACACGATTTAAATTTGGATTTATACACAGTGCAAGTGTGCTCTACTGTGTTTCTCCAGGTCAGAACAAGGTCCTTTAAAAAGAAAATTGATATTTTTCATATTAATCCTCTAAAATATCAAATTTAATTTATAGGGAGGCACATCCAGAATCGAATTAAAGGGTGCCTGCCTTCAACTGGTATTTTTCGATTTTTGGTGAATTTGTGGTTGTAAGCTCAATTGAGCGTAATTTGTCAAAATAAGGATAATGTCTCTCGAAGTTAAGGTTAATTTGGGGCTGAACTATTTACATTTATTTAAGCACCCAATTAAGGATTATTATTAATTTGGAGATGATTAGTGAGTATTGATTATTTAGTGTTGATTGGTAATTACGGTTAATTATGCATTGATCATTATTGTTAGTAAATTGGGACTAATTGATTAGTATGATTCTTAGTAATTTGATTTCACTACTACGGTTATTTTCTTTATTTTCAGGATTGGAGATCTCAAGTTACGGCACTTAGGACACTTAGCACGTAACATGCACATTTAGGGAACTATGTGGATCATGATTGAATATGTATTTAGGAATTTGAGAATGTAAATAATATTATGTTTGAATGTTTAATATTGTATAATATATATTCCATTGAGTGAATATATTTTTGTGAATTAAATTCAATTGCATCACATTTATCATCTTTCTTAAATTTTGAACCCGTACCGTTATCAATAATATAATTAGATGTTAACTCCAAATTACATACATGTTCATCTCAAAATTTAAGCCAGCTTGGAGGATGATATATATTAGGCTATATAAAATAACATTAAATTTGCACCTGACATTACGATACAACCCACAAAACTTCAAAGTAGTGCGAAATTATCCTAAAACTTAAAAATGTACGGAACAAATCAAATTACTTTACACATGAACATAAATGCTTTTGCCTCCGAATACGATTTGAACCTTTACAAATTGCAACATTAAACACACATAGTAAAAAAAATAACTGCATGATATCTTTTCAAATTTTTGCCGTAAAGTTCGGCCCTGAATTTTCTCATGATGATGGCCTTCTCTTATTATTTGAGAACCTGGAAAAAAGAAGGAAAGTTATTCTGACTAATTACTCAAAATTGACCCTAATTAAGTCGCAATTAACCCTAATACCCCTAAATTACCCCTTAATAAAAATGTAAGGGTTTAATATTACAGATAATTTATTTGTAAATTTCTCAACTTTTGTTTCAAATATGGCGAATGTGGAAATAAGGGGTGTCAAGGAACTGCGGATGGGATGCAGTTCGGCAATTTATCTGGATGTCGGAGGGCAAAATGGTAATTTTATAGTTTCACGGTTTTGTAGCTAATTATAATATATTCTCTGATTTTGCATATGAGGATTTTAAAATGGGAGGTATTTGGATTTTTGATCAGATTCAGGCCTGATTAATCAGAGAAAAATTCAAGGACTAAAATGCAAATTTATGACTTTGGGCGATCATGAAAATGGCTTAATTTGAACTGGAGATGATGGCTCGGGTCATATGTGTTAATACTTAATACCACGAACATTGATGTTAAAAATCTGGACTAAAATGTAGATTTTGTATCCAAGGGATCAGTGTCTGTGCTTCGTCCAGTTCTGTAGGAACTGGAGATGATCGATCTTATCCTCCCAACGGTCGGTAATTCGAACGTTGGAGAATCCGAACGTTGGGATTGGATCAGCCGGTATATTATCCCCCCATGCCCTCTCTTTCTTCCAAATCTCTCTCCCTCTCGCCAATAATTGCTACTTCTCAACTCTCAAGTTCTCCGTGAGATTCTGAGCTCCATTAATGGCAAGTATATCAAAGCTGGATCCTTCAATCTCTTTTACCTCCTGTGGCGGAGTCCAATATCTCTCTTCTCAGTCAAAGCATGAAGGCAATATCTCTATACCGGCGGCTCTCTCTCTCTCTCTCTCTCTCTCTCTTTGAATTAGGAGAAAACAGGGGAAATTGTACACTTCAAGCATATCGTTCTTCTGTACGGACCTGACATCGGTGACTGAAGCGATGTAAATAACTCTTCGCAATTTTCCAAATGGATTACTAAAAAGCTCTTTTTGCTTCCCCTTTTAAAGTTATGCAAAAAAACTCCCCCTTTCAATTTTTTTGAAGAATACAGAGATGACTATTTTGTTTTCCTCTATGAATAACACCCTGCTCTTCTTTTCATTCATATTTTGCAGATTTCTTTTGATTCCTTTTTAATTAATTTCGTGAGATGGATGGATTCGACTAGATGGTGAAGGTGAAGGTGAAGGTGAAGGTAATAATGGCAGACACTCTTGCCACCTAGCATACTCCACGGCAAAATTGAATTCATTGGTACCACTCTTTTCTTGCAAAATATACCTCTTTTCTCCTTCAATATACTCTTTTCTTGGTGCTTGAATTTTTTGAAGCTGGTGTACACAGGGAAGATGATTTTGCACTTATGAAGTGGATTTGGTGGCAAAGATTTGAACAATCTGCCATTGAGCCTTTTCCAGATTCGAAATTAGATGAACAGGTTGCGAATTATATGGACATATTTCTCTCGTCGAAATTCGTGCCAGAAATATGAGCAATCTTTGCTATCAACGAATCTGGCCACCAAGGTACTCAATTTTAAAATATTTTCCATCTAAGAAATTTCAATATCTTTTTTTGAATTAATTTGATTTTCTTTTATATATCAGCGCATACTGTGACGAGACGACCATTCCCAACTGCATGAAAACTAATTGGCAAGGACAAGAATCTTGGGCAGAGTATGTCACTTACGTATAATGGACTCTGTATTTTGACATTTTGTTGTGTGATATATGCATGTAATGGACTGGAGTCTGTATAATGTGTGTTATGTGTGTCTGTGTTGTGTAGTGTGATGTAAGTATGATGTAAGTATGTGTGTGTGTGGTTCTGTATAATGTGTGTTATGTGTGTCTGTGTTTGTGTAGTGTGATGTAAGTATGATGTAAATATGTGTGTGTGTGGTCTGTGGTGTGTGTGTGTGTGTGTGTGTGTGTGTGTGTCTGTGTTTGTGTAGTGTGATGTAAGTATGTGTGTGTGTGTGGCCCGGCCCGAGGGAAGGGGTCGGACCCACGCGGGGGGGAGGGGGGGAGGGCCCATGCGGGGCCCGGCCCGGGGGGAGGGGGGAGGGCCCATGCGGGGCCCGGCCCGGGGGGAGGGGGGAGCCCACGCGGGGCCCGGCCATGGGGGGGAGGGGGGTCGGGCCCATGCGGGGCCCGGCCCGGGGGGAGGGGGGTCGGGCCCACGGGGGGCCCGGCCCGGGGGGAGGGGGGTCGGGCCCACACGGGGCCCGGCCCGGCCCGGGGGGAGGGGGGTCGGGCCCACGCGGGGCCCGGCCCGGCCCGGGGGGAGGGAGGTCGGGCCCACGCGGGGCCCGGCCAGGGGGGAGGGAGGTCGGGCCCACGCGGGGCCCGGCCCGGGGGGGAGGGATGTCGGGCCCACGCGGGGCCCGGCCCGGGGGGAGGGAGGGAGGGCCCACGCAGGGCCCGGCCCGGGGGGAGGGAGGGAGGGCCCACGCGGGGCCCGGGGGGAGGGAGGGAGGGCCCACGCGGGGCCCGGCCCGGGGGGAGTGAGGGAGGGCCCACGCGGGGCCCGGCCCGGGGGGAGGGAGGGAGGGCCGGGGGGAGGGAAGGGGGTCGGGTCCACGCAGGGAGGGGGGGTCGGGTCCACCCGGGGGGAGGGGGGGTCGGGTCCACCCGGGTGCCCGGCCCGAGGGAGGGGGGGTCCGGTCCACCCGGGGGGAGGGGGGGTCGGGTCCACCCGGGTGCCCGGCCCGAGGGAGGGGGTCGGGCCCGCCGCGGGGGTCTGGGCGGTCGGGGCATGTTTAATATTAGAGAAGAAGCAACAAGGAATTTATTTATCTATTTTTTTTCTTTCTTATTTGTTTATCGCTCGGATTGTAATTCCCATATGCACACCGTACCTCTCAGAACATATGCATTCTTCTGACAAAATATCACTTAATTGTGATGGAAATCTTGAAATGGCAATGAAGAAAGAATAGGTCAGTATGTTGGCACATTAATTCAACAGATGAGTCTATCTGGTTCAGCATGTGTTGAGTTCAGAAAGTACAAATTGCTAAATTCAACTTTTACCTCTCGTCTTTTAAAATATTTATTTGAAGAAGCCATGAAATAATTTGATTTTTTGTTGTTGTTGAGAAATATGAACTAACTTGATGAATTGTAGGACACATAAACTAGTTTCGACAGTTGTACAGCTGATCAAGAAAATCATAAATATAATTTGCCATGGATGCTTAGTGCATTAGAAAAAGAGAAGGAAAAATGCGGACAAATTGGTTTTTGGTTAATCTACTTCATACTCTTTGCTTAATCAGGAATCACTGATCAAGAATTAGATTGTCATTTCAATTTTTGCATATGGTCATTTCAATTATTGCATATGGTTTGCAAACGGTAATTGAGTTTTTTGATTCTGTAAGTTTTTTTCACAAATGTAATTTCAAATGTTTTCTTTTGCTTAATTTACATTTTTTTGACATTTTATTAATTAATAATTTATACCAAGACATTTCTCTAATTAATCTTTTCTTTAAAACATTCAAGCTGCAAGAGCAACACAACATATTTACTATTATTCTATTTTCACTATATATCAGCATATTACACGGTTTTATTTTGGTTATTTTCTTTTGTAATGTATCAACATATTACACGTTTCGTACATATTTAGCTTTGAAAACCGAAACTATCATATTTACCCTCTCTCAAAACTTATCAACTTTATCAAATAATTGAAATATTTAACTTCAATAATGCTATATATCCTGAAATTTTTCACAAATTTGTTCCCCATACAAATGTGCAAGTAAAACGTAATAAATGCAAGTGGGACTAGAGCTGGCAAAATGTGATCAAATCCGAAATAACGACCCGACCAGACGCATTTGAATCCGAACCCGATGCGAACCGAAAAATGTTGAAAAGGGAATGATCCGAAACAGAAACCGAACCAAAACTGAATGACTTGAATCCGAAATGGAACCGAAGCTGAATGACCTGATTCAGAAATGGAATCAAGACCGAATAATCCAAACTCGAAAAAGAACCGAAACCGAATGATCCAAACTCGAAATGACCGAAATCCGTATACCGAATGATCCGAACTAACCGAAACCGAATGATCCGAACTAACCGAAATCCGTATACCTAAAACACGATCTAAATGATCTGGAACTCACGACCCGAATAACCCTCACAAACCGAATGATATTAAAATCCTGATCAAATATTTACTAATATCATCATATGTATTAATAGTTTTATAATAATAGATCTCGAATAATACGCAAATTATATTTTCGAAAAAACGAATGACCTGAAATCAAATTTTTCGAAACCCGAATGACACGAAAATCGAAATAACCAGGAACCGATCGATCCGCAAACTGAACGGCCCGATAATCTAAACGATCTGAACCTGAATTGAACCGACCCGAATCCGACTCCCCCTATTCTCACCTTCTAAAGTTGGACCCACATTAATTTCAAATTCAAATTCACGTATAAAAAGTAATTCGGTGCATTGCTTTTGTATACGTAGCAACTTTTGTTTAATTTTCCATTTATGTCACATCAAATTAAGTAAATGAATATAAATAAAAATTACAAAAAATACCCTTCTCTTTATTTCTTGCGACAATATGCATCTCTACCTTTTGGTTTGGGACTTGGGGATTATTTGCTAAACCCACATGGGATGGGGGCTTGTCCACAGCCGTTTGGGCAGAAAAACTTCCGCATCAACCGTCCGATCTAATGTGATTAATCTAATCTTGATCAAATTTGACGTGAAGGAAAATCTCCCTGTTAGACAAAACAGGAAGGCGGGTCATCTTTTTGGGAAATTGAATTCTCACCCTCCTTCCCTTATTGGTATCTTACCATTTTTCTTGTTGTTCCCAGGGCCGGTCCTGTATTTTTGGAGGCCTGTGGCAATTATTATCACGAAACTTTAAAATTAAAAGAAAAAAATATTTCTATTGTGTTGAAAATCTCTTATTAAAAAAATACGGATTTTTTTTTTTGAGTTTGCTCAAATTTTGCTGAAAAGTTCTATAATTTACCCGAAAAGAATAAACGTGCGTCAAGGAATCGTGCTCCGCGATTTTCGAAAATCTTAGGATATAATAATATATATAATAATAATAATAATAATAATAATAATAATAATAATTTGTTTAAAGGTTTTTAGCAATGTTTTAAATAGCGTGCAGCGGCATGCAGCGTTTTGACGTTTAATTTAGCGTTTAGCGTTAGCGGGCGATATAGCGCCGCTTCACCATCACAGCGGATTTTTGATCGAAATTATTATTTTTATAATACTACAATACAAATATAAATATAAATTAGCGGTCCAATATTATAAATAAAATTATGTTGAATGCATTTTTATATCAACCTCGCAAACTAACATAAATTAAAATTCATCTCTAAAAAAAATATATTATTATTATTATTATTATTATTATTACTTTTGTTTTTCTTTTTATTATTGTAATTATTGTCATTATAATAAGGCTATTAATAGTTGTTGTTGATGTTGTTATTATCTCATTTTTCCTATAATAATAATAATAATAATAATAATAATAATAATAATAGTAAGTATGATTATTATTATTACTATTATTATTATTATTTTTTTTATTATTATTATTATTATTATTTGTATCGTTGTCATTATTATTATTATTATTAAATAACAATAATTATTATTTTATACTAATAATATTAATTATTATTATTATTGTTATTATTATTTAGTACCAATAATAATAATAACAATAATAATTATAATAATAATTATTATTAATATTATTACTATTATTTAATAACAATCATTATTATTGTGTAATGATAATAGTGATTATTATTTAATAACAACAACAACAACAACAACAATAATAATAATAATCATCATCATCACGCTATAGCGTCGCTACGGACGCTATAATCGAACGCTTCAACGCTATAGCGGTCCGCTATAGCGTTGCAGCGGAACAAAACGTTACAGTGCTATATTCCGAAGCGATGCAGCGTTTGCCTCCCAAAACCCGCTATAGCGCGCTATAGCGGCGCTACAGCGCCGCTATTTAAAACACTGGTTTTTAGGCAAATTTATTATTTGATACAGCTTAATAAAATTTTTGGGTAACTATTTGTGTTTAGCGGGTCGCCTCAATTGATGCATTAAAGGGTATTGAATACCCAGATTGGAAGTTATTTAATATAAAAACTAACTAGTCACTGCCCCCAATAATTCAAACATCCAAAGAACAAAAAGTAAAAAGATATAATGGCCTACAGGCTATACTGTCAAAAAAATAATATATATAAATGAATGGACAGGTGAAAGCCCAAAAAACCAAAGGGCAAGTTTATATCCGGAAATACAATTTAGTTTAGTCCCGCCACGTTCTATTTCAAATTTGTGGCTACCTATTGCTTTATAAATATATGTTAATGGAGTCATTGAATATATGGAGTCCTATGGATTTTGTGGAGGCCTGTAGCCTGGGCCAATGCCCAGGCCCGGGCTTGGTTGTTCCACGTGTGTTTTTGGCTTCTATCTCTTGATGTTTTTTTTTTAGGAGAATACTCGTGCTACGCGACGAACATGTTAATTATGTTTTTCATTGTAATCAAATTATACATTTGTATAATAATATTGATAATATCACTTATGATTGTCTATACATTTTACAATTATTTTACATTATGATAACAAAAAATCTCATTTTAATCAAATAATAACGTTTATGTTCGTGTCATTATATAATAAAACTTTAAGAAAAAAATATAACAATAAATATTATATCATTGTTTACAATATTTCTTACAATATCAAATATAAAAAAAATGAATCATATGACATGTGTAGTAACAAATCATTAATTAAATTATCATATTTTTTATTGATTCAAAATGAAATGAAAATTATAAATAATATCAAATTTAAAAGTGAAAGCAATTTAATAAATAATAACAAAATTTAATTTAAACATAAATACAAATTATTTTATGTCATATGATTTTTTTTTTAATTTACATTTTTTAAAATAACAGTAATATTTGGTATGTGTTTATAAGTTTAGAAAGTTATTTATATGAATAAACTAATTTTTAGTTTTATTAGTTTTTAAATTTTTAATATTAAATTTGTTTGGTTAAAAACACAAATATAATCTACTTAGTATCATAAAGGATTCTTATATATACTTCAAATTCTATTATGTAAATAAAATACTTCAAATTCAATTATGTAAATATGTACTTTTTGCATTGAATTTTAAAAATTCAAATTATTAAAAAGGTATGTTTGAATGTCAATACGGATGTCAAAATAAAAAGAAAATTAAAATGAATATATTTGATGGATTTTTAAAATTAAATTTCTAATAATAATAATAATAATAATAATAGTAATAATATATGTTGTATGTTTTGTAATATTATATATTAAGTTATTAATATTTCATATATAAACTTTTCATCTTCCATTGCATTCATATTTGATATGATTTTCTAAGGATGCTTAAAAGATGGTGTAAATTAATAACACATAAATCACTACACACAATATGATTTTCAGAGAATCTAACAAATATCAATGATCGAGACCAAATCAGATCACTACATCTAACGGTTCAAATTAATAATTACAACTTGCTACAAATGGTCATACAAAATTTCTGTATTAAATGATCAAATATAATATTGATGTATATGATGAATTCATGTCACAAAACCTAATGGTCAATAATTATGAATAATCATGATGATGTGGCTTTACGAAGAGCCTCCAAGATAGGGGCAAAATAAGGAGGTGAGTGAATTGCCTGCGGTAATATTCCATAATAACTTCAAAGGCAACTTTGAAATAGAATAGATTAACACATAATTAAAACTATATAAATAAAAAAGAATGTAAACTAAATTTTTTTTTTTTTTTAAAAGCTGGATATAAATGTAAATAATAAATATAGTCCTAAAATAATTAGTTGCGAGTTTACAAAAGAGAAACATATACTTTCAAATACCCTTGATTGGTATGATATTCAAGACTATATTTTAGTTATAATTAGAATTTACCCACGTCCTTATTTTGGACCCAACTTTGTGCAACTTTCTTGTGCCACATCATCATTTTCTTTTTAACATCATCACTTTCATTTTAACCATTGATAGTGATATATGACAAAATCTAGACCATGGATTAATCATTGATTTTTTATAAATATTTTTTTTGTAGCCATTTAATTATCCCTTATTTTACATTATGTTTTAAGGATTTTAGAAAGTCACATCATCATATATTAATGATGCGGACTATTTTTATTGGTTAGGTTCATGTTAGACTAAGTTTATTTAATTATTTATCATTTCATATAAGTTTACATGATCAAATGTGAATGCAACGGAAGATGAAAAGTTAAAATATGAAATATTAATAACTTAATAACTAATATTATAAAGATATAACATATAGTAGTATTATTTTTAGAATTTTAATTTCAAAAATTCATTAAATGTATTCGTTTTAATTTTCTCTTTATTTTGACATCCATATTAGCATAGTTCATACATATCAATTTCCAATTTGAAATTGTAAAAATATTATGTAAAAAATACAATGCAAAAAATGCATTTTTACAAAATATAATTTTAATTATTTTATTTACATAATAAAATTTTAAATTTTAAATATTAATATTTATTTTTAGAAATTACAACTATACTAATATCATATAATACTAAGTTGATTATATTTGTGTTTTTAATCAAACAATTTTAATATTATTTTCTTTGAAAAATAATAGAAATAAAAAAGCTTATCCATCGAAAAAAATTCTTAAATTTATAAACACTTACAATATAGTAATATTGTTTTTAAAATATAAAATTAACAAAAATCATATGACATAAAATAATTTATATTTATGTTATGCTAAATTAATTTTTATATTTTTTATTAAATTACTTTCACTATTAAGTTTGATTTTATTTATAATTTTCATTGTATTTTGAATCAATAACAAAATATTAGTACTTGATAAATAATGATATGTTACTACGTATGTTATATGATTTATTATTATTTTTTACATTTGATATTGTATGAAATATTGTGAACAACAATGATATAATATTTATTGTTATGTTTTTTTTGTAAAATATTTGTTATACCTCATATATTTTTAATATAAGTGTTAAAGAAAATGAATTTTTTTGTCATCATAATGCAAAAATAATTGAAAAACTTATATATAATCATAAACAAATTAGTTCAAATAATTATACTACGAAGTGATATTATCAATATCATCATATTTATAAGTACCTTAGATTACAATGGAAAACATAATAAACATCTTCGCCGCGTAGCGCGAGTATTTTTCTAGTTGATAAAAAAAATTGAAGGATAATTTTGATATTTATATTTTAAAAGAGACCAACTTAATATTTGGACTTTTAGAAAAGACCTGAAAAATTACCTTTTATGGAAAAACCGATTTTTTATAATGTTCATATCATAACATGTTCCAGGGGAAAAATTGTGTGTTAAAATTTGTAAAAACAAATTTTCTAAAAAATAATTTTAACTCACTACGCATCAAAATAAAAATAAAAAGAAAACACAAGTACTTGTTTGCAATGTTTGATATTTCTGTTCTCTTATCCTGTCATAACAAACAAATACCTCCAAAACCCTCCCTTCTCACAAAACCCCATTCATGGCGGGCGGGACAGTGAGAACCCTCCTCTATATCTCTTCCCCAGCGTCATTCTTCCCCCGCCTCACCGCTGGAGTCTCTATCCGCCGTTCTCTCTGCTTAGCCGCCGCCGCGTCTCCGCCTTCTACAGCTCCACCTCGTCCGTCGTCTCCTCCCAAACACGCCGTCCTCTTAGATCGCCTCAGATCGCGCCATTTAAAAGATTCAGTTTCTTCAATCAAGCCATTCAAAGGTAAAAATGCAGATGCTGATACGAAGAACAAGAAGAACAAAGAGGGGGCAAAAATGGTGTCGAGTTTCGATAAATTAGGGTTGGATGAGGAGGTTCTGGCGGCTTTGAAGGAGACGGGGATTGAAAAACCAACTGAGATACAATGTCTTGGTATTCCTGCCGTGCTTCAAGGCAAAAGTGTTGTTATGGGTTCACACACTGGATCTGGCAAAACCCTTGCTTACTTACTCCCTCTTGTTCAGGTTTTTTTTTCTCAGAATTTTTGGTATTAATGAATTACCACATATTATCATTCTTATTAAATCCTTTTCTTATTGGTATAGTTAATGCGGAGAGATGAAGCTTTATCAGGTCTTTTGATGAAACCAAGGCGTCCAAGAGCGGTGGTTCTGTGCCCTACACGCGAACTCACCGAACAGGTTTTTTTCTCTCAAACTCATCTTTCTTTTTGTACTTGTTTGTCTATATTTCGATTTTTATATGTTCAAAACTATAATTAGGTGTATAGAGTGGCAAAGTCAATAAGTCACCATGCGAGATTTAGGTCAATAATGGTGAGTGGTGGGGTCCGCTTGAGACCTCAAGAGGACTCGTTAAACGGACCCATCGATTTGGTCGTGGGGACACCTGGCAGAATTCTCCAACACATCGAAGAGGGAAACATGGTCTATGGCGATATTAAATATGTGGTACGTGTATCTATTTATGTGCCTTTCAAATTTCAATTTGATTGAAAACATTCCCATTTGTGTATAAATTTTTTTTTATTTTTTTTAGGTTCTTGACGAGGCAGATACAATGTTCGATCAAGGGTTTGGTCCTGATATTAGGAAATTTCTTGGGCCTTTAAAGAAAAAAGCTTTGAAGAGTGGAGATCTTGGGTTTCAGACTGTTTTGGTCACCGCAACCATGACTACTGTATATATATCAAATTTATCATAATACTATAGAATTTTTTTTATATTTTTTCTTAAATTTAAATCTTTTTTTGGGGGTAATTAATTATAGGCGGTACAAAAGCTAGTAGACGAGGAGTTTGAAGGAATAATACATTTGAGAACCTCGACTTTTCAAAAAAAAATTGCTTCGGCACGGCACGATTTTATCAAAGTTTCTGGTTCTGAAAACAAGCTAGAATCTCTTCTTCAGGTTAATTTCTTTTCTTTACATCACATTTACAAAAAGGTCCCTCAAGAAATGCAATATTATATATTTTACTATTTATTTCAGGTTCTCGAGCCGAGTTTGTCCAAAGGAAACAGAGTGATGGTATTTTGCAACACGCTCAATTCAAGTCGTGCAGTGGACCATTTTCTCAGCGAAAATCAAATATCAACTGTTAATTATCACGGCGAAGTCCCCGCAGAAGAAAGGTCTCGTAAAATTAAATCCCATTTTTTTATTTATTTTTATTTTCTCTTTAGAAAAAGGGTTCCAAAAAGTAAAAATTGTGTTTGATGGCAGAGTTGAGAATTTGAAGAAATTCAAGAGCGAAGATGGAGATTGTCCTACGTTGGTTTGTACTGATTTGGCTGCGAGAGGTCTCGATCTAGATGTTGACCATGTTATTATGTTTGACTTTCCTATGAACTCTGTATGCTCCCCATTTCATTCCTCTCCATTTTTGTCCTGTTGGACTTTTTTTTAAAGTTTTGTATCATTTGATTTTCACTTTGATTTTTTTTATTATCTAGATTGATTACTTGCACAGAACTGGAAGAACTGCTCGTATGGGTGCCAAAGGTACGTTAATATACAAAAATACATATTCATATTTTGGTTTTAAGAAAAATTAAAATATTCTCTCTCATATATTAACATTTTAATATAATTTTGAAACTTAGGCAAAGTAACAAGCATTGTTGCGAAGAGAGACATCTCTTTAGCAAGACGGATAGAAGAAGCAATAAAGAGGAACGAGAGTCTCGAAGCATTAAATGTAGACGATCTCAAAAAAACGGGACCCACAACCAAAGTTACCCAAAACGGCAAGTTTGGTACTGCTACTAGAGCCAATCCTATCCGAGATGGCAAGTTCGGTACTGGTACCAGAGCCAATGCTACCCGAGATGGCAAGTTCGGTACTGGTACTGGTACCAGAGCCAGTGCTACCCGAGATGGCAAGTTTGGTACTGGTACTGGTACTAGAGCCAGCGCTACCCAAAATGGCAAGTTTCGTACCGGTACTGTTACCAGAGCAGGTACTTCCCAAAAAGGTAACTTTCGTACTGGTACTAGATCCAACGGTACCCAAGAAAGCAAGTTCGGTACTGGTATTAGAACCAATGCTACCCAAAGAGGCAAGTTTGGTACGGGTAATAGAACCAATACCGGTACCTCGTTCAGAAGATCTTCTAATGTAGTCGTTAAAAAGGCTAAACCGTTTTCTTCAACTAAGAGCGAGGAAAACTTTAAACCAAAATCGAAACCGTATTTAGGTAGTGGTGCGAAAGATATGAAAAATAGAAAGAGTTTCGACGGTAGAAAAGTTGGCAAGGCCGGTAAGAAGAGCGGTACCGAGATTGGTTACAAACATAGAGTTGTTGGTTTCACCAGCCGCAGTTCTGGGAGGTCGTCGGCACAGGAAGAAAACTAGTTGGTTTTCACGCATCGAAGGAGTACGTGTAAATAGTGAGAACCGAGTTTTCTTTGTTGTTTTTTAGTTTTTATTTATTTTTAATTTTTTTTTGTTAGAGATGAGATGTCTTTTTGTTGCTTTTATAGAGTTGAATTTTGTAATCATATTTGTGATCTTATCGTGGTACTTTTTTTTTTCCCAATATTCAAGAATGATTTTATCACGAATGTAAGAAAATAATTGAAATTTGATCTTTTAGTTTTAACTTTTTAAGCAAAAGACATGTTTTAATATTAGGAAAATATTGATATGAGTAAAATTTACATTCCCAGTGTATGTTGATCCAATTTATATGAGTAAAATATTGATCTTGCGAATCACTTGCATGTTGAGTTTTTTTTTTGTAGTTGATAGTTTTATTTCTGATGTCAAAATCTAGAAATGTACCATTTCTAAGTGAAGTTTACTTCCAATATTTCAATAATTTTTTAAACTTCTACTGCCCTAATAATTATTAAGCAAAGTTAATTTATTGCCCCGTTCAATCACTTGGAAAATTATATCGAAACGATTATATTCTTGTAGAGTTGTGTCGATTTAGTCTCAATTTCTCTTGTTTTTTTCTCATAATATATTCCAACAAGTTCTGGAAACTCGATAGGTCTTTTCTAGATATTTTTGTATCGAAAAGAGTTGTTTAAACGAGATAAAATAAGATATATGAGTTTTCTTTTTATCAATTTTCACCGATATCTCAAAAAATCACGGCTATGCATATTGCTAGTATCATCAAGTAGTCTTTATAAAAATTAATATTTTGATTGGAAAATGCATGTTTACATATTTATGCATTATCTCTTTTTTATATAAAGAAGAACACGCAAGTAAAGTCACTCTTCTCATGAAAAGGGGGTGAATACATGTTGAATGTGTGATGGTCTCGTAGTTGTACAACATTATAAATTAAAAATAACTTACATAATATTTTATTGTTTCTAATTTAAACAATTTTGAAAATGCATCCAATTATGACAGTTAACTGTAAATAAAATTTATTTGGGGGCATATATAAAAAACAACCAAAAAAATTAGCCACAGGGGCCTATACGCATAAAGAAAAAAAAGATTGCAACTGAGTTCCGGCTATGGCGGGCCTCCTCTCTCTCTTCCCTCTTTCTTTCTCACATCACCGTTTATCTCGCTCTAAATCAAACAAACTCTCAATACTACTATCTCGTACCAGTTCACGTACCGGTTTGTTACATTTCCCTCTCAGAACCCAACTAGAATCTCAATTCGCCCCTAAATTCTTCCAAATCTCATGCACCCAAAACCCAACCTCCGTTCTTCAATCCATAAGGAACGGTACGGTTTTGTTCGTTTTCAGTTCATTCTTCTTTCTCAGTTGGTTCAATTCTAAACCAGCTATTGCAATTAGTATCCCTCCAAAGAGCAATCTTTCTTCCTCGCTGAAAGAAGAAATTAAGAGCCCACAGGATAAAAAGAAAACTGAAATTCACGATGAGATGATTGATATGTATGAAAAGTTCTTGGAGCAGAACCGAGATGATTTGGATGCATTAAAGATCGTTCTTTATGCAAAATTGCGAAAGGGGGATATGGAAGAAACACTTAAATATATAGAAAGGCTGGTAATTTTATGACTGGTACAGTCCCTGTAGTTATGTACCTGTTCTGGTACATTCTTTCGAAACATTATTGGCAGTGTTGACCTTCTATATGACATTACAAATTATGTATATTCTTATTTATTTCGTATTCGCTTTTTGAATTGGACTAATATTAGGGGTATTTTAGGAAATTCTACAGCCAGGCGATGTGGAATGGAGGCTTCTAGAAGCCGTCGCGCATGAGAGAATGGGAATGTTGAG
The DNA here is from genome assembly GCA_946800325.1 of Luzula sylvatica. NCBI lineage: Eukaryota > Viridiplantae > Streptophyta > Magnoliopsida > Poales > Juncaceae > Luzula > Luzula sylvatica. The sequence continues at coordinate 50,101,454 of OX326961.1, forward strand.
CAAAGCAAAGAAAGTGTACAAGGAGATATTGGATGAAACTCCACTTCTCTCTAGAGCCCTTCACGTTAGTTTTAATGAATCGAATTAATAACATAATGATTGGACGATTTTAGAAAATATTTTGACGAATTTTAACTTTTAGGGACTAGCATTGGTTATGCACAAAAATCACGAAGGCCCTGCTATGTTCGAAATGTTAAACAATGCCTTAGAACTCGCGATTCGTGAGCACAAAATCACCGAAGAAAGGAACATTAAAATTTTAATTGCGATGATGTATATTGTCGAGGTATTAATTCAAATTTGCCATTTTGCTAATTGACCTTAATTTATGTATGTACTATTATTTTATTTGTTCTCGATTTAGAAAGATCTAGATGGTGCCTCTAAAAATCTCGAAGCTCTTACCAACGAGGATCCCAAAGATTTTAGACCTTATCTTTGTAAGGTAGCTAAAAAAGACTTTATTGAACTCATTCATTACTTAGTTTTTTCTCCGAATTAGCGATTATCTCTCGTAATGGTTTGTTTATGCGTAAAACAGGGAATAATATATAGTTTCATGGATAAAAAGAAGGAAGCAAAGGAGCAATTCGAGATGTATAGAAGTCTCGTACCAGATGAATTTCCTCAAAGAGGTTTCCTTGAAGATTGTATACTTGCGGCTAAATCTGAACCTCCACTCGGCAAAGATTTTGTTTCTTAATTTTCGTATAAGTGTCGAATGTGTTAGAAAATTTGTCATTTTTGCTCCTAAATATCATTTGTCATTTTGATCCCTATTCTCTGTGTATTTCCATAAATACCCTTCAAAAAACGTAAATACCAAACTGAAAATATCATTTATATTATTTCACAATTAAATATAGTAACTGTAGAGAAACAGTGCTCCAAGATCACGACGACCAGATTATTATCTCTTCCTTTTTGTGGACCCCACACTACCCACGACATAACATATGCCAGAATCATGATGCACGCCCATAAAATGTACAATAAAATGGGAGGTATATGGATTTTTGATCAGATTCAGGCCTGATTTATAATTAGAGAAAGAAACCAAGGACTAAAATGTAAATTTATTACTTTGAGGGGCGATCATGAAAATGGGTTAATATGAACCGGATATGATGGCTGAGTGCGGTTTCTCTGTGGCCGCACAGTGGCAGCCACTTGTGAAACCGCCTACGTGGCTTCGTTTTATTGGTCAATACAATGTATTTTTCACATAAACCCCTACTTTATATAAATTAACTGTCTAGGGTTTCCGAAAAAGTAGGGGTTTATATGCAAAAATATATTATATTGACCAATGAAACGAAGCCACGTAGGCGGTTTCACAAGCGGTTTCACTGTGCGGCCACAGAGAAACCGCACTCATGATGGCTCGGGTCATATGTGTTAATAACTTAATAGTTAATAGTTAATACCACGAACATTGATGTTAAGAATCTGTGGACTAAAATGTAAATTTTGTATCCCATGGATCAGTCTCTGTGCTTCGTCCAGTTCTGTAAGAACTGGAGATGATCGATCTTATCCTCCCAACGGTCGGTAATTCGAACGTTGGAGAATCCGAACGTTGGGATTGGATCAGCCGGTATATTATCCCCCCATGCCCTCTCTCTTTCTTCCAAATCTCTCTCCCTCTCGCCAATAATTGCTACTTCTCAACTCTGAAGTTCTCCTCCGTGAGATTCTGAGCTCCATTAATGGCAAGCATATCAAAGCTGGATCCTTCAATCTCTTTTACCTCCTGTGGCCGAGTCCAATATCTCTCTTCAAAGCAAGAAGCCAATATCTCTATACCGGCGCCTCTCTCTCTCTCTCTCTCTCTCTCTCTCTCTCTCTCTCTCTCTCTCTCTCTTTGAATTACGAGAAAACAGGGGAAATTGTACACTTCAAGCATATCGTTCTTCTGTACGGACCTGACATCGGTGACTGAAGCGATGTTAAGAACTCTTTGCTGGTAAAACATGTCCTATTAAACTTACTGTAATTTTACTAATCATTTGTAAGAACTCTTTGCAATTTTCCAAATGGATTACTAAAAAGCTCTTTTTGCTTCACCTTTTAAAGTTATGCAAAAAGCTCACCCTTTCAATTTTTTTCAAGAATATAGAGATGAATATTTTGTTTTCCTTTATGCATAACACCAAGGTCTTCTTTTCATTCTTTTTTTGCAGATTTCTCGTGACTACTTTTTAATTAATTTCGTGAGATGGATGGATTCGACTAGACGGTGAAGGTGAAGGTGAAGGTAATAATGGCAGACACTCTTGCCACCTGGCATACTCCACGGCAAAATTGAATTCCATGGTACCACTCTTTTGTTGCAAAATATGCCTCTTTTCTCCTTCAATATACTGTTTTCTTGGTGCTTGAATTTTTTGAAGCTGGTGTATACAGGGAAGATGATTTTGCACTTATGAAGTGGATTTGGTGGCAAAGTTTGAACAATCTGCCATTGAGCCCTTTTCCAGATTCGAAATTAGATGAACAGGTCGCGAATTATATGGACAGATTTCTCTCGTCGAAATTCGTGCCAGAAATCAGCTTCGATGCTCATCCTTTACAAATATGAGCAATCTTTGCTATCAACGAATCTGGCCACCAAGGTACTCAATTTTAAAATATTTTCCTTCTAAGAAATTTCAATATTCTTTTTTGAATTAATTTGATTTTCTTTTATATATCAGCGCATACTGTGACGAGACGACCATTCCCAATTGCATGAAAACTAATTGGCGAGGACAAGAATCTTGGGCAGAGTACCCTTACGTATAATGGACTGTGTATTTTGTTGTGTGATATATGCATGTATGGACTGGAGTCTGTATAATGTGTGTTATGCGTGTCTGTGTTGTGTATGACGCAAGTATGATGTAATACGTGTGTGTGGGGTCTGTGGTGTGTGTGTGTATGTGTGTGTGTTTGTGTTTTTGTGTGGTCTGTGGTGTGTGTGTGTGTGTGTTTATGTTTTTGTGTGTGTGTGTGTGTGTGTGTGTGTGTGTGTGTGGGTGTGTGTGCGGTCGGGCCCATACGGGGCCCGGTCTGAGGGAGGGGGTCGGGGGACCATACGGGGCCCGGTCTGAGGGAGGGGGTCGGGGGACCATACGGGGCCCGGTCTGAGGGAGGGGGTCGGGGGCCCACGCGGGGCCCGGCCCGAGGGAGGGGGGGTCGGGCCCGCGTGGGGCCCGGCCTGGGGAGAGGGGGTCGGGCCTGCGCGGGGCCCGGCCCTGGGGAGGGGGGTCGGGCCCACGCGGGGCCCGGCCCGGGGGGAGGGGGTCGGGCCCACACGGGACCCGGCCCGTGGCGAGGGGGTCGGACCCACACCGACCCGGCCCCGGGGGGGAGGGGTCGGGCCCACGAGGGGCCGGGCCCGGGGGGAAGGGGTCGGGCCCACGCGGGGCCGGGGTGGGGGTCGGGCCCAGGGGGAGGGGTCGGGCCCACGCGGGGCCGGGGGGGGGGGTCGGGCCCAGGGGGAGGGGTCGGGCCCACGAGGGGCCGGGGGGGGGGGGGGGTCGGGCCCAGGGGGAGGGGTCGGGCCCACGCGGGGCCGGGGGGGGGGGAGGGGTCGGGGCCACGCGGGGTCCGGCCCCTCCCCTAAACCCTCCCCAGGGGCCCGACCCCTCCCCCAGGGCCCGGCCCCGCGTGGGCCGGCCCGGGGGGAGGGGGTCGGGCCCGTCCCCCCGGGCCGGCCCACGCGGGACCGGCCCCGTCCCGAGGGGGAGGTGGCCATGCGGGGCCCGGCCCGAGGTGGAGCCAGACTCGGTCATTTTTGTTTATCGCTCGGATTGTATTTCCCATATGCACACCGTACCTCCTCAGAACATATGTTTTTTTCTGAAAATATGTCACTTAATTGTGTGGAAATCTTGAAATGGCAATGAAGAAAGAATGGGTTAGTGGACTTGGCACATTAATTCAAGAGATGATTCTATCTGGTTCAGAAAGTATACATTGCTAAATTCAACTTGATGAATAATTTGATTATTTTTTGTTTTTTTTGAGAAATATGAACTAACTTGATGAATTGTAGATACATAAACTAGTTTCGACGGTTGTACAGCTGATCAAGAAAATCATAAATATAATTCAGCTATTTGCGATTAATTTGCCATGGATGTTTAGTGCATTAGAAAAAGAGAAGGAAAAATGCGGACAAATTGTTTGTTGGTTAATCTACACTTCATACTCTTTGCTTAATCAAGAGAATTAGATTGTAATTTCAATTTTTGCATATGGTCATTTCAATTTTTGCATATGGTTTGCAATCGATAATTGAGTTTTTGATTTTGTTAAGTTTTTTTCACAAATGTAATTTCAAATGTTTTCTTTTTGCTTAATTTACATTTTTTTGACATTTTATTAATTAATAATTTATACCAAGACATATCTCTAATTAATTTTTTCTTTAAAACATTCAAGCTGCAAGAGCGACACAACATATTTTTTTTATGTTAATCTATATGTATTATTTTCATCCTAAACAATATACTATTATTCTATTTTCACTATATATCGGCATATTACCCGGTTTTATTTTGGTTATTTTCTTTTCCAATGCATCAACATATTACACGTTTCGTACATATTTAGCTTTCTATAAATTCAAAATATTATATATTTCTTTCAAAACCAAAACTATCATATTTATCCTCTCTCAAAATTTACCAAATTTATCAAATAATTCAAATATTTAACTTCAATAATGATATCCTGAAATCTTTCACAAATTTGTGCCCCAAATACAAATGTGCAAGTAAAACGTAATAAATACAAGTGGGACTAGTGCTGGCAAAATGCTATCTAAACCGAAAAAACGACCCAACCCGACGCATTCGAACACTCAACCGTTGATGTCATTAAACTTGAAAACACAATTTCTCGCAATATATGATTTTTTTTTAATCAAACATTCAACCAATTGGATCATTGACCTATGGACTATAAATTTTGAGATATCTACAAAAGAAAATCACAAACATGATTTATATACATTTTGGGATAAATTTTATTGAACAATTTTTTTAAGGAAAACAAACGCGAAGGCACTGGTAATAATCTGACACGTGGTAACTGCCCGCTAATGAAACTAATATGATTATAGTAAAAAGTTTGTGCAGTTTGCATGTAGATCTACAAAACATCATGATTTGATTTATATCGAAATATTATATATATATTCCTATAAAATAATGAAAATATCACTGTCATCTTTGCAATATTTTTTGAATGGTGATCTGGTACCTATATTTGATATCTCTTGCAGTTACTTGTCCGTTGACATTCATTTGTTAACAACAAATTTCCCAATTTTTATTGACATCAATAGATTGATCACAAAGAATCTTCTCCATAAACGAAAAATTAGTTACAAAAACATACATTTTATTTAATTTTAGGGCAAATGACATACATTTTTTAAAAGGTCAACTCCCTGCGTTGAGTTAAGAAAAGACTTCACTACCCTAAAAGATGGGATTTCTCTATCCTTTGAAAAGTTAATAAAATGAAAAAAATAAATAAAATTTTGGAAAACAAGAAATTAATAATATTTGAATAATGAATAAAATCTATGTTTTCAAATTTTAAACTCGAACATCTTTTCTTTCGTATTATGAGAATTTTTTTTATAATACAAATTATAATTGACATTGTCATATTTTAATTATACATGGTCAACCGAGCTAGGATTAGGGATGTCAATGGGTTGGGTAATACCCATGTCCGACGGGTATCCGACCCGGGCGGGTCGGGTAATACCCGATTAAGCCTACCCGCGGGTCGGGTATTACCCGATTAAAAAATACCCGGCACGGGTACGGGTAGGGTATGGGTGAGGTCGTACCCGACCCGTGGGTATACCCGACCCGAACCCGGTCCTTAATAATCATAGTTATATTAATATTTTAATATATATTTTATTATTTTTGTGGTTTTTCAAATGGGTTTAATCTATTTTTTCTACTGTTATTTATTATACAATTTATTTTTATTTTTTCTATTTGTTTAGTAAATAAAACTAAAATAAATAAATTCCTAGATTCATGTTTATTTATTTTTTTTACAGCTATTTCACGTTTCTATCAATTTTAGTTTCATAAAATCTACTTAAAAATATTTGTTGTGTATATTATGATATTATTATGTTATGTGGTAATATTTTAATTTGAAAAAAAATAAATTTTCGTTAGTATATTTTAATGTTTTTGTATATATTTAGGTATGGGTAAAAATTCCCGTGGGTAATCCGAAAACCCGCGGGTAATAAACGGGGCGGGTAAAATTACCCGTTTAGTAGACGGGTCGGGTATGGGTATTACCCGATTAAGATGGGTAAGGGTATGGGTGAGCCTATACCCGACCCGAACCCGACCCATTGACATCCCTAGCTAGGATTTTATGGATGGCAATCTTAATAGACGACCCGTAATGGAACGACTCACAACTCGAATGACCCGCAAACCGAAATGTCCAGAACTCGAAATTACCCGATCCGAACCGTCCGATAGCCACCTTTATAGTTTGCACGTATGTTGTTCATTTTTTTCTCTTTTAATATAATTTATATCTCTTATACTTTATTTATATTAATTTATTCAGTTAATATTTTAAAAAATAGAATTGGTTATGGAGTCCGAACCCGAAAAAACCGTCCGACTTGCCCGAGGTCCGACTCGCCCACGACTCGATAAATCTAGAAAAGTCAAACGACCGAACCCTTCCGATCCGAATCCGACAAATCTAACCCAAAATTGACCCGATGTTAGTGTATTATGTATTACACGTTACACCGACCCAACTCAGTCCGAATTCGAGTTTTCCAAAATTCGATAAACCCAAGATTGACAAGCTCGAATCCAACTAGCCGAACCCAATTTGACTCGATTCAAATCAATTCAAGATCCAAAAATATCATTTTCATATAACTTTGATATTTTAAAATTAATAAAATATGTTTATTAATAAATTTTTGTTTTAAAAATAAATCTCATAAATATAATAATCAAACAGATCTTCATTAACAAATTGATATATCAATATAACTTTCAAATTTCAAAATAAATAAAATATAAATTACTATTTGTTTTTTTTTCACAAATCAATAAACTCATAAAAATTATAGCCGTCTAGAAATGAAGTTGATCAGGATAAAAAATTAATAAATTTAATATAGGGGAGGGAAATTTCTAACATGTCCTCACTAAATCTACAAATAACCTATTTATTTATCCTTACTAAATTGTTAATATCACAATTGTCCCATGCTAAACATGAATAATATCAAATCAACATAAACCTAACATTTTTTGTTAAAATTAACGGAGATCAAACTAAAAGTACTACTATACCCTTCCCACGATAACTCCTCTCTTCTCATCCTCTCCATATCCTCTGGAGTCTTGATGACCCCCTCCCTCTCTTTCTTGATTAAGTTCATGCTTGTTTCTCACTCCGATAACCCACTCCAGATCTGGAATTCTTATTAACTGAATTAAGATTATTAGCATTGAATTAAGATTATTAGCATTGAATTGAGTACCGGGTTTTGGATTTGTATTTGTATTAACTGAATGTATTATGTTTGGTACAAGTTAGTCTTATTATTATTCGGGTGCTAATTGGATGAATTTTATTTGACGCATTTGGTTTGGCACCATTTTAAAAATCGTATTATGTTTGATTACTAAATGAGTATCAATGTGATTAAGTTAATATAATCGATATGTATATTTTGTCTGGAACCAATTTAAAAATTGTATTATGTTTGATTAATAAATGAAATATGGATAATTTGTAATTTGCACGTGAAGTGTGTATCAATTGGGTGTACACATACTAAGAATTTCCGCCAACCTTTCAAAAAAAAAAAAAAAAAAAGAATTTCAGTTTGCATATAATCCTAGAAACACTACTTATCAATTCGATGTACATATACAATGAAAACGCATGCATAATTATAGTAAGGGGAAATTTCTAGCATGTCCCTCTAAAAATACAAAATATCATATTTGTCCCTTTAAAAATAAAAAATATCAAATTTATCCTTGCAAATTGTGTGTTCTATCAAATTTATACTTTGAAAACTAAATATCTTTCATTTATATCCCCTAAAAACTTCGAAAATATCAAATATATCCAAATCATAAACTTCCCGTCAGATTAAACTTGAATAAATTTTTAAAATGTAATTAAATCATAAAACTTGATGACTAAAATGCCCTTTCCACCTTTATCCATCCCATTCTAGTTCATCAAACAATTTCTCTCCAGAAACAAATTGTATTGGAAACCTTCCACGCCGTTCTTATCAATGACACCTTAATCCTCCACTCGGCGGCCACCATAGACCAAACTCGCCTTCTAGTCTGTCTCGTGCTGCTGCCCTTTTCGGTTCTGACCTTGTAGGCCTTCTCTTCCCAATCTCAATCACGCTCTCCTTCAAATCTTAATTAAGCCTAATCCAACATAATCGAACTAAATTCAGTCCATATATGTACTAAAGCTGCTTGACAAGCCCCCCACAAGACACACAACAGCTAGTGCAACTAGATGACCCATTTCAAGACATTGAAATTGAGGAGGCAATCCGGCAATTAAAAAAAGGGAAGGCATCGGGCCCGGACGGCATGCCAAATGAATATATCCAACAATGTTGGGAAGTATTCAAACCAGACATCGAACTATTAATATCTCATTTCTACGAAAACAAATTAGATTTATGGAGAATAAATCAAGCAAATATAACGTTGATTCCAAAAATAAAAGGAGCAAACACGATAGATAAATTTCGCTCGATAAGTGTCATAAATGGACCAATTAAAATAATAACGAAATTAATGGCAAATAAATTGCAAAAGGCAATGCCAAACTTGGTACATCAAAACCAATCCGCTTTCATTAAAAACGCTCGACTTTGGATTCCTTCCTAGTAGCTAGAGAGTTACTACACTACTACACAAAGAAAAAAATACCGGCCGTATTATTGAAAATTGATATTCGAAAAGCATTCGATAATATCTCATGAAAATTCATAAGTGAATTACTAAAGGTAAGAGGATTTTCCTCAAAATGGATATTGCGGATACATAATCTCCTAATTTCATCATCATCGGCAATAAAAGTAAATGAAAATTTTTCGCCATACTTCTTCCACCAAAGGGGGTTAAGACAAGGGGATCCTTTATCCCCCCCCCCCCCCCCCCCCCTATTATTCAACATAGCGATTGAAGTATTGCAAGATATTATCAAGAAACTTTCCCCACGCATCGAAACAACAACGAGTTTTGAAACAAAAGTACTTCAATTTGCGGACGATACGGTCATATTCGTCGAAGCAAGTCCGATGAATCTCAAAATAATATCAAAAGGGTTGGATATATTTGCCGAAATCACGGGCCTTCAAATTAATTGGTAAAAAAGTTCTTTCTCACCACTAGGCATACCAAATGAGCTACATGGATACTTAGGATCCGTTTTGAGATGTCAAAAGAAAAACATACCACTAACCTATTTAGGAATGCCTCTAACGTTGACCAAACCGAGAAAAGCACTACTTGATCCGATCATACAAAAAGTGCGGGCTAGGATAGCCGGATGGAAAGGAAAAATCCTATCTTTTGGGGGTAGATTAACGTTGGTAAAGGCAACCCTAACCTCCATCCCAATCTACCAAATGCATGATGGGGAATATCCTCGACCCCGGGCCCGCGCAGCGGAATGAAGGCCCGGTCCGATTCTCCGATTCCCGAGATCACGCCACGACTTCGACGGGTACGATGCAAATAAGAAGATTAGATTCATACCAGTGCAAAATTGATTGCACACGAAGGGTTGATTGCTATTCTTCTTTTCCGTGTCACGGTCCCACACCACGCGTCTTTCACCGTTTGTTGACTTCGCCGATTCGCTTGATTTCGTCTCCGACTGAATTCACGCGTCCGAATCGATCACAATCGTGAGAGCCTCAGTTGTTGCTCCTCTACGTGTATCCACCTTGAGTCGCAAGACGTCGGTCACGGATGCACCTGCCTAGACGATGCACCGGTGAACTTGCTTAATCGAATTGATTCTCTAAACCGCAAAACACCTTTTCACGGTTTCTCTCTTTTACCCCTTTTCACTTTCTAGAAATTTGTCTCACAATTTTCTGGATAATTCTGAATGAATTGCTTCGTTAAGATGAGAGAGAAAATCCTATTTATATCTAATAGGATCAGGATTAGCCAATAGGCATGTATATCCAATATACACCCTCTCACACAGAAAACTGCATGAACCTGGTCAGTATTCTGTCCAGACAAAATTGATAAATTTCTCTGACAGAAAATCAACCAACACGAAAGTTGTAGATAATCTTATTATCTCCACGACCCAATTTGGCCCAGCCAAATTGGAGTTCGTATGCAAACGTTATGACTGTTTTACTAACTGTATGTCATACTGTTGCACCCTTTCGGTATTTCATAGAAACGACACTTATACTTCGTTCATATGAAATATATTTCTACATGAAGGTTATAGATAATCTAATTATCTATCTTACCCAATTTGAACCATTCAAATCGGATTTTCCTACTGAAAGTTATGGCTACGAATGTACGACTACATTCGTTAATCCTTGTGTACACTTTTACGGTTGATCCTGAAACTGTATTTCCTTCAGTCTCCCACTCAATTTCAGATCTACCTAAAAGGTACTCATGCATATCCAATACGCACGATTTTAGAGAATATAGCTCGCGTATCAAATACCAAGCTATGCACATCCTATGTGCCAATTTTATGATCAAGCCCGACTTAGTACGACTCGTTGTGTGACCATGTAGGTTCGACTTAACGATGGCAGTAGGTTGTTTCCAATGCCTACAAGCTCATGAGCGGGATCTAGTCACTCCATCATAGCTACCCATGTTAAACGAATAATGATTGTGATCATTGTGCCTATCTCGAATAGCGGTTACTAGTTCTCTTGTTAGCGATATCCGTTAATCAAAAGGCATGGTAATAGTCATCCTTATAATTTGATTAACTACACTTATTCCCCGATTCCGAGTTGAGTTAACAAATTTCAATCGATATTAACCATTAATATCATTGACTGCGGCCGCAGATTTCGTTAATCGACTCATCGAGCGGCGCCTAAGAGATATCTCTTCCTTTCGGAATAAACAATTCCTATCTTGGAGACTCACATTGAATTCCGTATTTCGGACAATACCCAATGATGACCCTTTTAACTCCCTGTTACGGTGAGCGTAAGATCATATCAAAGCATTGTGTTACGCACGTAACGCAATCAATGATCCCCTCAAGTATGAAAAATCTAAAACCCCATCCGTCGCAAGTCCATCTATAATGACTAAACCATGTCATGGTCTCGCGGCTTCGGTCATATCCAATATATGTAACCTAACATATATCTACGTTCCCGATTCGACAAACTCCTTTGTCCCATGATTAGCAAAACATAATCATCTCCTCGGCAAACGTACTAGTGTACGCGTTCAGTCTATTATCTAATAATAGAAATGTTTCTCTCTTAAACAAGCTGATCCGCGACTAGGGATGTTTAGAAATGACACTTTAAATGTGACGGTTTCGCTGCACATGGTCCTCAACCATGTCGACGTCCACACAAGTTCAAATCAAGGTTCATGTAACAATCATATTACACAACCCAGCACACAGTTTTCATATAAGATAGATGCAAAAATGGAAAAATTTTAAAATTCTGAAATTGCATTACTATAAGATAAGTTTGGGTGATACAACGTTTACTAATCTAATAGACTAATCTCGTCCTACGAAACTATCGTTTTAGATAACTAACTACTCTCTTCCTCCTCTAGGTATCTCAAACCTATAGCTTTCGCATGATAATCGTGCTTAGCTTGCGAGAGTGGCTTAGTAAACGGGTCCGCAACATTCCTGTCAGTATCAATCTTTTCAATGATCACATCCTTTCTTTGCAAAATCTCACGGATCAAGTGAAATTTTCTGAGTATGTGCTTGGAGCGGTGATGTGCCCTCGGTTCCTTGGACTGTGCTATTGCGCCCGTATTGTCGCAATACACAACTACAGGTTCCGAGATGTTCGGGACTACACCAAGCTCCGACACAAACTTCTTGATCCAAACCGCCTCCTTTGCCGCTTCGGAAGCCGCAATATACTCCGATTCAGTTGTAGAGTCTGCTATCGTGGGTTGTTTGGAACTCTTCCAAACTACCGCTCCACCATTTAGACAAAACACGTATCCGCTTTGTGATCGAAAGTCATCGACACATGTTTGGAAACTGGCGTCGGTATATCCATTGATGACCAACCCGGATGTCTTTCCACCATAAATTAGAAATTGATCCTTAGTTCTTCGTAAGTACTTAAGGATGTTTTTAACTGCGATCCAATGCATATCCCCTGGATTAGATTGGTAACGCGAAACTACGCTCAATGCATACGACACATCGGGGCGCGTACAAATCATGGCATACATAATTGATCCAACCGCCGAAGCGTATGGAACAATACTCATCGCATTCTTATCTTCGTTCGATGTCGGACATTGAGCTTTAGAATACGATATGCCACTCGACATTGGAAGAAGTCCTTTCTTCGAATTTTGCATTGAAAACCGTTTCAACACTTTGTCGATGTACGTGCTTTGACTCAAGCCGAGTAACTTCTTGGATCTATTTCTATAAATCCTTACGCCTAATATATGGGCGGCCTCGTCCAAATCTTTCATAGCGAAACGAGTATTTAAATACTTCTTAACATCCGTAAGCATCGGAATGTCGTTTCCTATGATCAAGATGTCGTCTACATATAGTACAAGAAATACTACGCGGCTCCCACTAACCTTCTTGTATACACAAGGTTCTTCTACGTTTTTCACGAAATTATATTCTCGTATAACTTCATCGAAACGTATGTTCCAACTCCGAGAAGCTTGCTTCAATCCATAAATGGATCGTTGCAACTTGCACACTTTATTCGGACTCTTCGAATCGACAAAACCCTCGGGCTGTGTCATGTACACATCCTCTTCTAAGTTCCCGTTAAGGAATGCGGTTTTGACATTCATTTGCCAAATCTCGTAGTCATAATACGCATAGATAGCAAGTAAGATCCGTATGGATTTAAGCATATCTACTGGTGAAAACGTTTCTTCATAGTCGACACCATGAATTTGTTTGAAATCTTTCGCCACAAGCCGTGCTTTATAAGTGTTCACATTCCCATCCATGTCGGTCTTCTTCTTCTTGAAAACCCACTTGTAAATTTTCGAACAAGTGATCATTTGGTTATTTACTACAAAAATTGTTCTATTTTTAGACAAGTTGTATATTATGAAATATACTATAATTATTTTTTGAATTTTTTTCATTATTTGAATATGTTAAGAAAATATGAATTGTATTATTTGATTATATGAAAATATGATTTGTATAATTAGTTGGAGTTGATATGGGGTCTTGATTGATGATCGGAATAGTGGGAATAGTAATAAGTGTTTCATTATCTATATTAATATATTATTATTATTATTATTATTATTATTATTATTATTATTATTATTTGGTTTTATATTTAGAGATGTGTTTAGAAACTATTTTTTTATTTCTAGATGTGACAATATATCTGACATATTATTTTTTACATGTCAAAGTTATTATAAGGACTACTTATGAGCTATTTTAAGAATTGAGGGATTAAAAATGTACCCACAAAAAGTTGAGGATAAAAAATACACCAACTCATTTTTTTTTTCTATTACATAATATACTCATTTAATAAATATTTTGTAAAAAAATACTTTGTTATATCAAATTATTAAATAATTAATATAAAGTAAAAATAATGTTTGAAAAATATAGACGTCTACAAATAATTTAATAATTATAAAATAAGACCAAAATTGATTGGTTACAAACATATGGTCATTTCATTCTTTTGTTTTTTTTACCAATATAATGACGGTCATTAATTACACTTCTTATTTTTACTTTAAAACTATGGTATTTCTATTTTCTTTTTGTCTTCTTCTGGACCTTGGATAAGTTATTTTGGTATTTTTTCATAATTTACTTCGGGATCAAAAAAATATGACGAATAAAATGTTTTGATTCAAATAGAAAATATTTGAATATGAAGTATATTCAAAACAGAAGCGGGTATCAAAAATATGGTGGTTTCTTTGTGATGATGTATGTTTTTCGAAGATATTTTTAATATTCATCGTTTAGTGAGTATTTAAGATAATGTCTCAAATATATTATTAATGGTAGACTGAATAGGAAATTTTGTTGTTTATTTAATTGAAAAAATTCCTACAAGATAAATTTGCAATATACCATTTAAAAAATATAATTAATTGCTAAATATTCAAAATATCTTTTTAAAAGGATCTAAAGAGCAAACTAAAATAAGAAATAATATTTTGAATGTAAAGATTTTTTTTTGAATGACTTGTTTTTACTAAATGATATGGTTGTCTATTTTGTTAAAAATAACACTGTCACGATATAAGCTATGTTACGCGGATACTTTATATAAGTCATTTATGTGATTTTGTCTTATAACGAATCTTTTGAAGCTTGCCACTAAAAATATCGAAGCAATATATCATAGCATTGTTAATCATAACATGATTAAAAACCGAATTGAATATAATCGTTCGGCCGGTTGAGTTCAAACCGAATCGAATAAGACCATCAATTTAAATTGAACCGAACTAAATTCAAATCGAATATAATCGTTTAATTTTAGAACCGATTAAAAACCGAACCAACCGTTATTCGATTTATTTGTTAGAACCGAATATGAAGCATTATAACTTTAAAACAAAAATAAATTAATAAGAGAAATATATTTTATTTATCAAAAAATATAAATACATATTGTAAAAAATAATTGCATTATTTTATTAGATTATTATATCATTTTCTTATTTTTTTTAACATTAATATATTAAAAAATATGAAAAATGGGATGTTAATCTATGTTGCACGGGTAGAGTATCGTATCCGATACGACAATTTTAAAAAAATAATTGCATTATTTTATTAGATTATTATATCATTTTCTTATTTTTTTTAACATTAATATATTAAAAAATATGAAAAATGGGATGTTAATCTATGTTGCACGGGTAGAGTATCGTATCCGATACGACAATTTTAAAAAAATCTAGGATACGATACGTTATATATGTATATTATTTAATATTATTTTAATATAATTAAACATATCTATTTAAATATTTTTTAAATTATTATAAAAATCAAGATGTTGTATTATCGGTTTGGATATTTTAGAAATAACTAAAATAAAAAATATGTCATGTAAAATACCATTGAGTAGTAATTGGGTATTTTTATGTTGGGCAAAAAAATAAAAAACAATGGATCAACCGTATCGAACCGTATCCAGCCAGTCAAAAACGTATCGTGCCGTATCGGAATCGTATCCGTTCAAATTTATATATTAAAATAGTCCGATACGCCATGTGGCATATCGGATACGTATCGGGTGCCGTATTCATATCCAATACGGGTACGGTTCATATTTTGAAGTCGTATTCCAAGTTCAGCTACTCCAACCAGGTTAGTGCAGTTTTCATTCTTCTTACATTTCAGTCCTTCTAAATTAAATTAATTATTTCAAATATTTTTATTCTAATACAGTATGCATAATGCATGAGAAAATATGATAACATACGAAGTATGTAATGACATGGCATTTTCGACATGGAAGCTCGCAAACGTAATTTTTTATCACTCTCGATTCAATTGTTCTATAACATACATATAATTGATTGAAATATTTTATTTTCAGTGATTTTGCAATGAGAAATTATAGTCTGCCCCTGAATTGCAACATCACCTCCTCGATTACGTCATGATTTGCCCCACCTAAACACACACTCCACAAGACGATTTTTAGGATTTTTGGCTTCAATACAAGGAGTATTAATTAATGTTTAATCAATGAATTTAATTATTATTTTGAATTGATGCCAACTCATTTTTTTTAATTACTGTTAATGTATGCTTAATTCATCATATAACCATTTATTTTATTTAATGTTAATTACATTTTCTTTTCAGGGTACAATTTTTTTTATAAT
Organism: Luzula sylvatica; assembly: GCA_946800325.1. Lineage (NCBI taxonomy): Eukaryota > Viridiplantae > Streptophyta > Magnoliopsida > Poales > Juncaceae > Luzula > Luzula sylvatica. The sequence continues at coordinate 50,117,590 of OX326961.1, forward strand.
TCAGATGTATTTCGGTTACTCGTTAGTTCAATTAATTTTGTCCTTTGTATTAGTTTTTAGCCTTAATTGGCTTTTTTTTTTGTAGCCTTGATTGATTCCGTGTGCTAATTGATTCACATTTTTAAATAATTAATTTTGCAAGCTTTTTTATTATTACCAAATATGTCATTAATTCTCTTTTATTACGATTTATTTCTCTGATTTGTTTTGTTAATTCACAGGTCAATTATGCCATCTAAATTTCAGATTCTTCCCTTATTTGTAGGTGATCATGAATATAATATCAAGAAAAATCCCACAATTAACTATCCAATTCCAACTAACATCCATTCTCCATAATTACATTCCTAATTACTTAGAACAATCAATTAGACAACAAATTCTCAGTTGAAAAAAAGAGTCAATCCAAAATTACATTGCTAGAAAATTATCATCCATTCACATGCATACAAGGTAATTAACAAATACTCCAAATTAACTAAGTACTTGCCAGGAAATTGACACATCATTCGATTAACAAAACATTTTATGTCTGCTTGCTTCACCTGGCAATTAATAAACATGTCAATCCAATTAACACAATTTTTTTTCAAAGTACTATGAATTAACAGGAAAAAGGACAAAAAAGTCCATAAAACAATCATTCTAGTAACCTGAAAAAATAAGACAAATTATGTCATCAAAATATGAAAAGTCGAAATAAAAATATAAATAATTAATACAAATGGAATCAGCAACAAAAATATAAATAATTAGCAAAATAACTACAATAAAATAGGGGATTAAGATGAAAAAAATCCTCCGATATCAGATTTTTTTTAAAAAATACGTACAAATGAAAAACAAACAATCCGAAAACCTTACTAGAATTGAAAATGAAAAAATAACAACAAAAAACCTTGCCAGATCTCATAGTGTGATTAGTTTAAAGAACTCGACAATTCACAGTGTCAATTTTAAGATCAATTACGAGATATTATATTTACAATTACAAAAACAAAAAAGGAAAAATTCGTCCCAAATTGCAGCACAAAAAATCATTAAACCGGAATAAATACTAATTAACATCCACAAAAACACAAGTAACCTCTCAAAAATCACAAAAAATGCATACAACGAAAATCAGACCAGATCCAAGTATTTTTATGGGAGAAAAATCAAATCAACGGTATCAAATTTTAAGCAAAAAAACAAGTATTTTGTGGCGGCTCGGATGTGAGGAGAGAAGACAATTAGGGTTTGAATATATATGAGCGGTGGGAAATAATGACATGTATTGCAATTAATGCGAGTGGTTCACAATTAAGGACATGTTTGGATGAGTGTAATTAGAGCAGTTAGTAGTACTAATTATTGTAATTAGTATAATACTTATGTTTGGATTGTAGTAATTGTCTTATTACTGCAGTTGTATCTTCCCTCCATCATCTTATTACTGCATTCACAACATTCATGCAAATTCCCAGAGTCACCAAAGCAGCAATAGAATATTTTGGTGGCAAAAAATAACAGTCCTCTCCCTTCTCGTTCACCTTCATTGCTATAGTGCTATTCACCGCCAAAACTTGGTTTATTTTGCCTCTTTGATTTTTTGCTCATTTCTCGTAACTTTTCTTACAGTAAAAAAGCTTTGTGATTAATTCTCCGTCTCTTTACTGTGAGCTCCATTCTATGCAAAATTATACTTGTTTCTTCTCTCTCTCTCTCTCTCTCTCTCTCTCTCTCTCTCTCTCTCTCTCTCTCTCTCTCTCTCTTGTTAACTTCTTTTCTTAATTTTGTTGTCTTCTTATTGTTTTCCACCATGACCACTACCACCTACTCAACTAAAAAGAGAAAAAAACATCCAACAAAAGTTTCACAAAAATAATCTATGTTCAGATTCTTTGTCGGAGCTTTAAACCTCCATAGAAACAAATTTTGCAGAGACAATCTATGTAACTATGTTCACATATACAATCTGTGTCTATCTAAAAATCTGTACATGAAATTTTCATATTTTTAATTTTCATAGTACTTTAATTTGGGTATTTAAATATCTCGAATCGGAAAGAATTGGAACTATCAAGTTCTGGTTTTGGAAGAAATGAAAGGGTCGAAAAAATGACGAGGGTATCAAAGGAGTAAATAAATTACCTTGAACAAATTATGATGAAAACGATAAAACTATCATTTAGATAACAATTTAGCTAAATAAAATCATGGCATTATGAGTTTTAGGGCTTTAATTAACATCTATTAAAATTTTATTTGGTCATAGTTTCTTGAATCCAACAGTACTACAATGGTTAAGGCTTAAGAGTTTCATATATCCAAACAATACAATTTTCACTTAAGCAATTCTTGTTACTTTGATCCAAACATTTAAAAATCACGTACAATGCAGCAATAATAACAACAAAAGTTTTAAATGCACTTGTAAACTCTATTGCCACCATCCAAACAGTTCGGGTCAGAAATGTCCGGCACGGTACGGTACGGGTTCAGCCCCTCAAATAATCAAGGGAAATTTTCAAAAAGACCCCTATCTTGTTCGGATATTCTACAAAACCCCCTATCTTTTTAGAAACTCCAAAAAACTTTCTCTACCAAATTTTTATTTTCAAATACCCCCTTATATGGATTAAAACTAATCATGGATAGTGCTAAATTTTTTTTGACCAAAATACCCTTTAATTTTCATATGTATATTTTTGTTGTTTTTTCATTAATTTTATTAATTTTAAGAAAATTCATAAATATTTTTGAACATGTAGTGATTTCACAAAAATAAAATTATTAAATGTGGTGTTTGTATAATTTTAATATTTTATTTATTATTCATGAAAAACTAACATCAGATAATAATAAAATAAACACCTTGAAAATATATTGATATAAAATATTTCTTTAAACATCTGGTTTTTTATTTTCGTTCTTCTTTTATGTATTTTTTTAATAATTTCATGATATTTTAATTTTTAAATATTTGCAAGGTGTTATTTTAATATTTTGGTTCATCTTATTATTATTTTATGTTAGTTTTTTAGGAAAAAATATAAAAGTCATATATATATATATATATATATATATATATATATATATATATATATATGAAATATTAAAATCATATAAATATAACATATGATAATTATTTTTGTAAAATTATTATGAGCTAACAAAAATTTAGGATTTTTATAAAATTAATAAAAAATAACAAAAACAATATCTTTTTAATTCACTACATATGTGAAAAGAATGGTATTTTGGTTATAATTTTTTTTTAACACCATCCATGATTAGTTTTAACCTCATAAGGGGTTATTTGAAAATAAAACTTTGTTAGAAGAGTTTTTTTGGAGTTTCCAAAAAGATAGAGGGTTTTTTAGAATATCCAAAAAAAATAGGGTGTTCTTTGAAAATTTCTCAATAATCAATCCAGACCCATTGTTAACCCTAGTCAGCATATAGGTTCATTCAACCTGGGCTTGCATGAACCGGGCTAGAAAATGGAGCCCTGTAATACAATATATGACGGGCCAAACTGGATCTCGAGTTAACTGGGCCTCTTTTTTGTTGATTCGGCGAGACTGTTACGTTGCAAATGGGTGGCATCATAGTCCATATATGGGAGCTTCTATCGTACATCCTTTCTAGAAAAAAATAATTTAGATATTAAAAATATTAATATGCATTACTTGTTTTAACTCTCCATTTTCATTAATTATTGTTTTCTCCATTCCTATTAATTCCATTTATATCTCTCTCATTTATTACTTTGTATTTTGAATTGATTTCTCTCATTATTATTTTTTTCATTATTTTTTTCATGATCAAAGAGTGACAACATATTTTTGTGGGTTTTATATTTACCAGATTTCCCGGACACAAATTTGATCTCCTTCGATGAACTTTACAATTCTTATAATAATTATTTGATTCAAGTGGCATGTATTATTATGTTATCGAATTGGATATTTCATGAATGTATCAAGTTGTTTTGCCTCAATTTTTCATAAATACCCTTGCAAGTCATCCAATTAGCTCCACTAGAAAAAACACCATTTTATAAGTTTTTTTTAATAAAACTAGTTTCATTTTTTACAGTATCTTCAATTTGCATTTTTTTACAACAAACTTAAAACTTCCCGAATTGTTTAGTACCGGAACCATCAAAATCCCAAGTTAATGCTGATTTAAATATATACACTCTTAAAAATTTATTATCACTCGAGAAGGAGAAGGGAGATGATTTATGTGACTGAATGACACACATTATGCTGCCTCTTGACCGTGTCCAAAAACTACACATAAGCTCGATCCACACAAGTACACTGAATAATTTACCAACCCTCTTATTTTGGATCCATCTTTATGTAATTTCCTCATGCCACCTCATCACAACTCATGCCACATTATCACAATTATTTTAACCATTAGATTATGATATGTGGCAATATATGAACCATAGATTAATTTTTGATTTTGTGTGATTATGTTTTATTTGTAGATATTTTTGTGTCCCTTATTTTACACATACTTTTAAACAATTTTAGAAGGCCACATCACCTTACACTGATGATGTATCAAAATATTATTTGTTAGGTTCATGTTGAACCAATTGTATTTGATTTTGAATTTTTTCAAAATATGTTACATAATCAATTGTGAATACAAATAGAATGTGAAGAGTTTAAATATCTAACATTAATAAATTAATATATAATATCATAAATACATCAAATATTGTTAGTATTTTCATAATATAATTTAAAAAAATTAAGAAATATATTCGCTTGAATTTTATCTTTATTTTGAGATCCATATTATCATATATTTAATATTTTTCTCTAACTTAAAATTATGAAAGCAATTATGTAAAAAAAGATATAAAAATAAATATAATTACATTAATGACTTGTAAGCCTAATAATAATTATTTTTAAAACTATAATTGATAAAAATTGCACATACTACTAAGTATGTTATTATCATATATTCAATACTTTTCTCTAACATAAAATTATGAAAACAATTATGTAAAAAAAAATATAATTACATTAATGACTTATAATCCTAATTATTATTATTTTTAAACATATAATTGAAAAAAATTGCACATCCTAATAATAATAATTATTATTAAAACAATTATGCTATATTTGTATTTTTACTTAAAACAGTTTCATGTTAATCTTTAAAAAAAATAATGAAATATATTTATTTACTAAACACAAATAATTTCTTTAACTTATATAATATTTTTCAATAATAAACATGAAACATAAAAATTATTAGACACAGATAATTTTTTTAAACTTTTACATTGTTATTATTCTTAATTTTAGATATGAAAATTTAGAATATCATATGGTTTTGATTTTTGTTTATGTCCACGCATGTTGTTTTATTATTTTATAGTGACATTTATTCTTTTTTGTATATGTTGTATTAAAATACTAAATAAATATTTCGCAATGTGTCATATTCAAAAATAATATAATAATTTTATCATAATCAAACTTCTTTAATCAATATGATATTTATTTTTATAAAGTCTTATATTTGATCCCGAAAAATCATAACTATATATTATGTGTATGATAAATCAAATGAAACAAAATCGCAGCGAAACGCGGGTAATCTTCTAGTTATGTATTAATAGCTAGCGATATCTTCTTTTTGAAACTTGCGTCTGAAAAGTGCACAAAAAGAAGATTCTTTAATGTGAGAAATCACCACATATTCAGAAAGAAATGATTTACAAAATCAAATCAAATAAAAATTTGTAAGTTTACCAAAACATATAAAAATGAAAATTTGTAAATTTACCAAATCATATAATTATGGTTCACTGTGATTTGAAATTGGAAGAGTGGTCTTCAAAATCATTTGGTCATATGGAGGGTTGCATGTCCCTTCACACTCAGTCTTATGGAAAAACGTCAAGATATCTACAATTATACAAAAGAATTCATATTACCCCATTCATTATTCATTAGATTTTAAGCTAGAAAATTAAGGAACTTACATTTCTCAAAGGATAAGCTGAGTTGCTCAATTTCATCATTCTTGTCAAACACGTGACGCAAAAATGCAGCAAGAAATTGATGTTGAGAGTTAACAAATTGATGATACTTAATGAATTTCATAGTCAGGATTAATCATTTTTTTGCTCACAGATATCTCCAATGCAGAGATCAAGAGAGAAATTTACATAGCATATCTATAATCAAAAGAAAGACATTTCGTCGAACACGTTGTAGGCATTCAAAGATATGGAAACATCTTGGTAGAAATTCAACCAATTCAAATTTAGAGAGAGAGAACAGTACAAAGAGGCGATGAAAATGAGCCCAAAGTTTGCGATCGAACTTCTCGATTACTGGCTGATGAGGATGAAAAGTTTGCGATGAAAATGAGCCTCTCCATTACCTCGCATCCACTTCTCTCTCTCTTCTCTGATTTTGTGTGTTCGTCACTGGTTGATGTTCGTATTTTTCTATTTCTTCACAGTCAAAAAAGTAAGAATTAACCCAAGCACAATGCCAGCACAACCCAACCTGATTTAACCCGACCAAATATGACTTCAAATTGTCACATCTATATGCAAACATATCTAAAAAAGTAAGAATTAAAACATATTTCTCTGCATTTCAATCAAAAGTGGGACGATTAAAAATAATTAGTAAGAAGATTGGTGTTGTAAAACTGCTTACTTTACAAAGTCTGTGACTTATACAAACTCTATACTGTTCAAAGAGTAATACTTCAAGTAATTTCCAAATTTACTTGTTTTTTTTTTTTATAATAAATGGAGAAGATTAATATGTTCTCCATTCATTGATGTTAATGAAGATCGAATCCAACTTGTCTGTTTTAATTAATCCCAAACTTATTTTGTCTATATTTTAAAACGGATTCACCCCTCCCCATCCTGATTTTAATTTAACCCACCACCTCAAATTTTTATTTTAATTTGACCCACCACCTCAATTTTAAAAATTAGATATTAACAATATCATACAAAATATGAAAAAAAATTATTGAAAAATAGTTTTTCTAATATTTGTAAAAAATAATTCTAAAAACATTAAATATTAATTGTTGTTTGTGTAATTTTTATTTCTCACAATTTATTAAAAAAATACTACAAATCAAAATCATGATTTTAAATTACAAATATTTAAAAATACCAATTTTTTTGAATAATATTATATTAATTATTATTCTTATTCTTATTTATTTTTTTTCAAAATATTTGTACAAAATACGTTTGAAAAAACTCTAAAATTATAGTTGTTTAGAATAATTTTCAGTTTCCACCATTTAGTCAAAAAACACACTACAAATTAAAATCATGAGCGCACAATGATTATTTTTTATAAGAAAAAGTCACGAGGATTTACTAATATTCAGAAAAATTAGGGACTTCTGAACGAACAAAAAATGTAGTTTTTTTTTTAGAAATCTATCAAGATAAGATTTTTAAAATGTCATGAAAAGTTAGGGTGACTTTGAAAAATTTCCCGAAAAATTATATATGTTTGATTACTAAGGGCTTGTTTGGATGCACTAGTTTTTTCTAGTATAGGATGGTTAATTTCTAGGAATTGTGGTTTTGAAAATTGAAATACTATAGGGTATAAAAATTTAAGGAATTAAAGTAAATGTCATGTTTGGATGTATTTCAAGGAATTTTATGGAAATGTTGTTTGAATGAATTTAGTTATATTATTTTATGTAATATAATATATTTCAATATAATATAATATAATATAATGTCATATTGTATAATAAAATATAATTTAGTTCAATATAATATAATATATGTAACGCAATGCAATATAATATAATGTAATGTAATGTAATATAATATATATAACATAATGAAATTTAATATGTATAATATGATATAATATAATATAATAAAATAAAAAATAATATATTTTAAAGTAATAAATTATATTATTATATAATATAATAATATAATATAATATACTCTAACATAATATTATATATTATAATACAATGTAATGTTATATTATGTAATATCATATAATTAAGAAATAATATAATGTATATATTATTTAATGATATAGTATAGTATTTATAATATTATTTTATAGACATGGATAGAATAATGACAAATACTCAGTAAATTCCTACAAGAAAGCCGACCAAAAAGACAAGTTTTCATTTTTGCCAAGTTTCTATACAAATTTGCCTAACAATTCCTTGTCTTGAAGTTCCTACATCTCTTCCTAAAACGCATCCAAATACTCAGTAAATTCTTCCTTACCATTAAAATTCCTCCTAATCTATCTATCTATATACTAATGCAAGGGGATTTGCTGCCTCCTGGTGCAGCCACGTCACCAGGGGCTTTTTTGTAAAATTTTTTTTTTTTTTTACATTTTGGTCCTTTTTTATTTACAAATTGGTCTTTTTTTTTAAAAAAAAATTACATTTTGGTCCTTTTTTTTTACATTTTAGTCCTTTATATTTGCATTTTGGTCCTTCGAAGTTTTTATATTCACATTTAGGTCCAGGGGCCTCAAATTGGTCCTGTTTTTTAAAAAAAATTACATTTTGGTCCTTCTTTATCACATTTCGGTCCTTTATATTTGCATTTTGGTCCTTTTTTCGAAAAACAATTACATTTTGGTCCTTTAATTTTACATTTTGGTCCTTTTTTATTTACAAATAGGTCCTTTTTAAAAAAAAAATTTACATTTAGGTCCTTTTAGTTTACATTTTGGTCCTTTATATTTGCATTTTGGTCCTTCGAAGTTTTAATATTCACATTTTGATCCAGGGGCCTCAAATTGGTCCTGTTTTTAAAAACAAATTACATTTTGGTCCTTCTTTATCACATTTCGGTCCTTTATATTTGCATTTTGGTCCTTTTTGAAAAACAATTACATTTTGGTCCTTTTGGATTTACAAATTGGTCCTTTTTTTAAAAAAAAATTACATTTAGGTCCTTTTTGTTTACATTTTGGTCCTTTTTTATCACATTTCGGTCCTTTTAGATTTACAAATTGGTCCTTTTTTCAAAAAAAATTTAAATTTTGGTCCTTTTTTCGAAAAAAATTTACATTTTGCTCCTTCGAAGTTTTGAAATTTACATTTTAGTCCAGGGACCTCAAATTGGTCATATTTTTTAAAAAAAATTATATTTTTGTCCTTTTTTCACATTTTGGTCCTTTATATTTGCATTTTTGTCCTCCGAAATTTTAAAATTTACATTTTTGTCCTTTATTATTTTTCTTGAAAAACTAAAATAAAATTATAATAAGTTGAACAATATTAATAAAAGAACATCTTGCAAATATTTAAAAATAAAATATCACAAAACTATTAAAAAATACATAAAAAGAAAACTAAAATAAAAAATAGATGTTTAAATAGATATTTTCTATGAATATATTTGCAAGGTGTTTATTTATTATCATTTAATGTTAGTTTTTTTATGAATAAAGAATGTAATATTAAAATTATATAAACAAAATATGTAATAATTTAAATTTTTTTAAATCACTACGTGTTAAGAAGTGTTTATGAATTTTCTTAAAATTAATATCTTTCTTAAAATTAATAAAAAATAACAAAAATAAGTTTTAATTATTACATATGAGATTTGGAGGGTATTTTGGAAAAAAAAAATTAATATCATCCATAAGGAGTATTTTAAAATAAAAGTTTGGTAAAGAGTTTTTTTTTTGGGAGTTTACGAAAAGATAGAGAATTTTTTATAATATCCAAAAAAAATTAGGGGGTTAAAAATATACCAAATCATGGATGTGCGAATAATCATGACATAATTTAAATTAAAGATTCGAACGAAATGGTTAGCGATGACATCGTCAAAATTTGTTGTTGGCTGACCACACAAATTTGTACTAAATATGTTCAGCAATGTTTTGTACTAAATATGTTCAGCAATTTTGGAGGGAAGGACGAAAAATATTTGTACTAAATATGTAGCGAAATTAAAGATTTGTGAAATTAAACACTCTTTTTTTCAGCAATGTTTTCCGAACTATTATGTTCTTAATAAATTTCATGACGACTCATTCGTTCTTTTTCCTTATTTTACTTATGAAGTATAAAATATAGATAATTTTTTTAGCAATAACCGTTTGAATTATTCAAGAAATCCGGCTCTTAAAATTTTCAAACGATTTTTGCTACAAAATTTCACTCGCACACAACACACTAAATTACACATATAATAATGATTACAAAAAGAAAGTCACATACACAAAATGAACAACAATTTTTTTCAACTACATTACTTATAAACCCGAACAGCCCCGCGCAATTGCGCGGGGGTAATGCTAGTTCCTACTCATCCAAACAAGCCCTAAAACAGTAAAACTCTCCGTATTCAAGTTCACCCGAAGAGGAGAGAAGACTGAAATCATGTATCGTTACGCGCGATCTCTCCTTCGATCTTCCATGTCCATATCGTACCCAAGAAGACCCATTTGCCAATTTTCCTCGAAGACCCATTTGGGTTTGGGTTTGGGTTTTGGTCGTGCCCTCCACCTGTTCGACCAAATTCCTCGTGCACAAGACCCTTCACAGCCCACCATAAACCTTGTTAACCACCGCTTTTTCAGCACCGGTGGTTCTAATGGCCGCACCGTCGACCACAACAAGGAGGTGAGCTAATTAATAGCTGCTTTTGTATTGTTGGATAATTTTTATTCTTGTAGACTGTACTGGTTTTGTGTATTTCATGAGATTCAATTAAGACCAATTACTCAATCCATTCGCTCGATACGTACCAGTATACCACTGTGCAATGAGCCTCTGATTTTGATATATTGAATCGAAATATTGTACCAATGAAAATTACTTCTTTGATGGAATTTAATTTTACACCTTGGAAAAGAGTTTGGAACAAAATATTGTACAGTATAAAGAAATGTCAGGAATTCATAATTTTTGTTTCAAATTCTTTGAGAAATCAGTAAGTTAAATTTGTCTGAAAGTTTGAACTTCTTTTTACCTAATAATTGTCTTGAATAATGCAAGATTGATGACATAAATATGAAATTTGCGGAAGCGAGAGAAGAAATAGACGCAGCAATGGAGTCTAAAGAAACGGTTTATTTCAACGAGGAGGCAGAATGTGCTAGAGAGGCGGTTAAAGAAGTTTTGGATTTGTTCCAGAAGCTTCTAGAAAGCTTGTCCGAAGGAGACAAGGCTGCCATTATGAGATCAATGGGTCTCAAAATGGAACAGCTAAAAGCTGAGCTCAAACAGCTCGACGAGTGAGACCTTTTTTTTAAAAGATAATATTTTTTAGGTTATTGAATAAATATGAGAATTTGAGGGGACTTGTTGCATAATATTTGAGTTGTTCATGAAAAGAATTGATACATCATATAGATTTGTTGAATCCAGATGAGCATACTGATATTTTTGGATGATTTTTGTGCAACAATTCTACTTATGTTGACAAGAATTGATATGTAATAGATTTGGTTGCGAGCTTAGGTAAGTGACTTGTTTGTGCTTGATTCGATAATAGCTCGTTTGACGTCAACTCAAAGTTAATTGAGCCGAGTTAGCTAAACAATATATCGATTCGAGCTTGAGTTGGACCCAGCTCGTTCATAGTAAAGTTAACAAATTTGAACTTGGTTTTTCAAATAATTATTTCAGCCCGATTGAATTATAATATGAACGGTTGAACTAATTATTTACGCTCAATTTTTTTTTTGCCAAGAAGTTAATACGTAGTACATAATAGTAAGAAGTTGGTCTAATTCTTGTTGAATACCCAGGATCAATCATACATATGTAATTGCCCCTTTTTCCTCCCTCGTCACTCTTTACAGGTCATGACATATTATATATATTATTAAAATATAATGTTTTAATTTTTTTATATTGAAATTATTGTATTTTGTTGACAAATATTTTATTTTTTTGAGTTAATGAAACGAATCAGATTTCAATTAGTTTGAGTCAGAATGAGTCGACTTTGAACTTGAATTATTAATTCAAACGTTCATGCTAAGTCCTAGAAATGAGCATACTAATACATTGGGGTGATTTTTCTGCAACAAATCCGCTCAAGTTAAATTTGAGGTTTTTAGTATTTCAGGCCCAATTTCAAGCCCAGTTCATCACAAAGTTATGAAAGTTTGGACAAAAAACGCAGGCCTCCAAAATACATATTTAGTTATGAAACTGGTGACCCCTTTTTTTTATTGATTATTAACAGTTAATTTATACTTTATGGTAATCTTAGTACAATTCTTGCTCTCACATTTTGTCACGTTACCATAATCTAAACCATTCATTCATTGTAATAATCAATGACTTAGATTGATTTTGACACTTGAATTCTTCAAATAGACATGATTCTTTAGATCTTAGTACATACCAAAAAATATTATATAACAATATACATATATTTAGACTTCCATATTTATATTTAGACTTCTATATAATTTTACACAATTTTTCTCTTCTATCATGCTTGCTTCAAATCATAAATTTAGACCATTAATTTTGATGATCTAAGGATTGTAACAAATTTAAGAACTTTATTTCTTTGAAAAGAAATGTTTCTATACAACCAAGCACCAACAAATAAAAACCATTCATCTATTTTCATGGACCATGTCCGCACAAATGTTTTTTGGAATCCTTTTTATTCTAAAACATTTTGTATTCAAATAACTTTGTTTTTAGATTTTAATTTTTTTTAATTCCAAAACTGATTTTTCTTAATTTTTTTTTTCTATTTCAAAGGAGTTCTTAAAAGTGTTATTTTAAAGACCTATTTTAACTGTTTGGTTTAATTTTTTTATTAATTGTAACCATATTTTAACTTTTTCGAATGATTAATATGATATCTTTGGGTTTTTAGAAGGCAAAATATGTATATCCCCTTATTATTATTATTATTATTATTATTATATTACCTCTAGTTTGGATATTTGTCATATCTTCTGGGGGTTTCAAGGGTAAAAATGATATTTCGGATTTTTGGATGGGTAAATAAAAAAATATGATATTTGTTTTTCTCGAATGATAAAAATGATATTTTGGGTTTTTTAGAGGGTAAATATTATATATATATCCTCTTTGTAGTATTATTGTTATTGTCATTATTATTATTATTATTATTATTATTATTATTATTATTATTATTATTATTATTATTATTATTATTATTATTATTATTATTATTATTATTATTATTATTATTATTATTATTATTATTATTATTATTATTATTATTATTATTATTTTGGTTTTTTTTAATCTTTTAAGTTTTTCAAAGGTAAATATGATGTTCTTGATTTTTTTTAAGGGTAGAGATAATATTTATTTTTCGAATAATAAATATGATATTTTGGGATTTTAAGACGATAAATATGTAACGCTCTGTTCTTATTTTTATTATTGTTACTATTATTTTGTATTTTGTTTTTATATTATCTAAGTTTTTCAAGAATAAAAATAATATTCTGGATTTTTGGTAGGATAAATATGATATTTGTTGCCTTTAGAAGGATTAAGATGTAAATTCGTATTGTATTTTTAAAGCATAAAAAATGATATTTTGGATTGTTGAAAGGATATTTTTGTTTTTTATGAGAGCAAATAGGTAAGTCCGTCATATATATTACTATAATAGTAATAATAATAATAATAATCATAGTAGTAATAATAATAATAATAATAATAATAATTAATTATTAAAATTGTTATTATATGAAGGTTAATTATCCTTACAAAAATACAAAAATATTTAAGATTTATTGGACGCCATTTGAATAAAGTATGACACGAAGAATTAGCCATATTATAAAGAATCTCTCTCTGCCTCCAGCTCCTTTATTGATCAGCGAAGTAATTTATATATTTGTAGAGAGTATTTGTGAATGACATATCTATGATTTTTTTTAATTATATAGTTGTGGAGAGTATGTGTGAATGTCATATCTACTATGTTACGCTGATACTTCAAAAATGCAGAAGTATCCTGAGGATACGCGTATCCGATACGGATACGGGTGCGATACGGCTCGGATACGTATCGGATACGCCACGTGGCGTATCCGAATATTTTAATATTTATTTTTTTCGGATACGGCGGGAATACGGCAGGATACGGAAGGATACGGCTGGTGATACGTCCAGGATACGGCTGAGATACTCCATTTAGGATACTTCGGCCTATTATATATTTTGGCCCATAATATTTTTAAATAAATTATATAAAATACTTGATGGATACTTCTAGATTAGTTCTAGGATACTTCTAGAACAAATTTATGATACTTTTATGATACATGTATTGTTTGGTTAATATTATTTATTGTCATGATATTTAATTTAAAAATATTATTAATTTATTATTTAATTTATTACTTATTTATTATTTATATATAATATAAATATATTAAAATAATAACTATATAGCCGTATCCGTATCTGTGATTTTTTGAAAATTGCCGTATCTGTATCGTACCGGTTACGTTACCCGTATCCGTATCCGTGCAACATAGCATATCTATGATTTTTTTCAAAGCGCGACAATTGCGTTGACATGTTATGATTTTTTTTATGCGAGTCGAATAAATATCGGGTCAAAAATTGTTTAATGGTTGAGAAAAACTAATGTTTTCTCATGAGAATTAATGATCATTATGAGACTTGGTTGCTCGATAAATCAAAATAATAATGTAAAACTTGAACACGATAAGAATGTATCCAACGATTTTTACAATTATACGATATTTATGTTCTTTCCTTTTATACATAATTATTGATTTAATTTCTTAGAAATACTAATACAGATCGACAGGGACGTGCGGAATTTTCCACGCACATCATGCTAGTACATATTAATGGAGTGTCTTTTTGTTAATACATATATAATGTAATTATATATTAATTAATTCGGAGTGTTCTTTTATTAATTACCATGATAATTAACAACTAATTTGTGATATAGATGATGTTGGGGAAAACTCAGGGGCATGGTAAATGGGCTCTTTTTCTAATATGCCGATTTAGCATTTTTGCCAATTAATTACTTTTGTCAGAGAGCCTGACGAAAGTATTTATAGTGGTATTTGGACTACAAATCAGGGTTGAATGATGTTACCAATGGTCAAAATTCAAATGAAATACATTTGCCTATTTTGTCAGAGGGACCGGCAAAAATGCCAGGATGATATGTTTTACCTTTCCACACTCCTCGGATAGTTGTAGTGGGCGGGAATTCAGGTTTTGTCGTTTGCGCCAGATAGATTAGCGAAAGTGCACGGATTATGTTTTTTAGGGTTTTGATCAATGTTTTTTTTTGTTACAGTTTCAATATTGTTTTTCACCCGTTTAGATTGAGAATTAGAAAATTAGAAAATTCTAAAGTTTTAGATCTTTTTAAGTACTATAATTTGGATATTTTGTTTGTATTTTTCAAATATCATTTGCTCACTCAACATCGTCCATAAAAATACTAGTTTATTAGGAACTTTTTTATATTTTTTTGACAATGTTATCTCACAACTTCAAATTTGATGTGCCTGATATTGTATAGACATTCGCTTTTATCCCTGTCAAATTAGCAAGACATTTTATGTCCTTAAGTATAGTATATGTCGCTGCACTGTCCGATATGCATATATTATCTTCATCTATTTTCATCAAATTCAAAAGAAATGAGATCTCCAAGTCTCTCCATTTATTAAACAAAACAAAAACAAATACGAGATAAGATAATAATATCAAAATGACGTGTTAAAAAATACTCTAAAAGAAACCAAACCAAAAACAAACATACCAGAAAATAAAGATACAATGAAGTGCTATTGATAGAAAAATTATTCTAGTCTTGGGCATCCATGCCAGCAAGGGAATACTCGTTATCACCTTTCGCTTCTGGGAATGGACTAGAACCTGTCGGGCAAGACTCGTGGATTTTAACCAATATTTTGTTATTTTGTTCACCTACAAGGAGACATGAAGTTTTTCTCTGTACTGTTGTTGCAGGAAATAATTTGAGGCATGAAAAGTTGTAAAAGTCTTTTCTAGCATATCCCTATCACTGATATTATCGCCACAAAATTTCAGCTGAGAAATAATTCTAAACATTGCGGAACAATAGTCACACACCGACTTAAAATCCGGTAACCTTAGGTGTGTCCACTCGTCACGAGCCCTTGAGAGTATTACCGTCTTCTGGTGGTCATACCTTTCCTTGAGATTTTCCCACAAAATTAGAGGATCTTGATAGTGAGGTATTCACTCTTTAATGCTTCGTGGAGATGGCGGCGAAGAAAAATCATCGCGCTCGCCTGTTCTTGGGACGATGCCTTTTTTCCCGCCTTTATGGCGTCTTCGAGAATCCATGACAGATAATTCTTGCTCGATATGTCATGGGCAACAAACTCAAGCTTCATTATATTCGACATGTTGAAGCTATATAAAAGGAGGTAAATTAAATTAGGCCCTTGCAATTTTGATATTGAAACTTCATGTTTCAATAAAAATAAATATCAAATTTTATGTGCATCAATAAATTATATTGAAAAATAAAAATAAATATACTTGCAACTTCTGGTGCATAATTTAAGCGAACAACTTTGAATGCGTTAAAAGGAACATGTAACGTACACTCAAAATGAAATTTTTTTTGAGAGAAAGGATACTGTCAAAAAGTGATTATTAATAACAGCATAGATTATAATAGACATGTAACTTCGGAAAAAAAAAATTTAGAGACAAAAATATAGAAACAACATGTTACTTATGTTATGTAACTTCTGGTTTCTATTTAATTTTCGAAAAAAATATATAACGTCTGATTACTATTTAAATGTTTCTTCTTTAAATTGTTATTTCAGGAGCAACTATGTGACATAATAATGAGAAAGTTATTTTCTTCATAAACATCAGAGAATTATTATCTACATTATTACATGTTTCATAAACATCAGGAGCAAATATTGTTACTTCAGGATTTAGTTTTCAGTTGCATGATTTTTTTTTTTGAGAGAAACCCGTAGGTATTACGCGTTAAAAAAAAATAGGATTACATTGTTAATTTTAAAAATATAACTTTTAAAAATATCATACGATATTAAATAAGTTATATTTATGTTTATGCTAAATTAAATTTTGATATTATTCGATAAATTACTTTCGCCTTTAAGTTTGACATTATTTATAATTTCATTACATTTTGAACACATAAAAAATTATTAGTATTATATAATTAATGAAGTGTTACTACTGCATATGATTTAACTATTTTTATATTTTATATTGTATGAAATAATGTGGATAACAATGATATAATATT
Source organism: Luzula sylvatica (assembly GCA_946800325.1). Lineage (NCBI taxonomy): Eukaryota > Viridiplantae > Streptophyta > Magnoliopsida > Poales > Juncaceae > Luzula > Luzula sylvatica. The sequence continues at coordinate 50,134,910 of OX326961.1, forward strand.
TGTTGTTATGTTGATTCGTAAAATAGTATTATATCTCATATATTATTAATTGACAGTAATATAAATATTATTATTTTATTAAAAGAATGAGTTTTTTTACTATCATAACGTAAAATAATTGTAAAACATATACGTCATTATAGATAAATGAGTTCAAATAATTATATTTAAATATAATATTATCAATATTATCGTGCAAATGTATAGTATGTAGTACAATGAAAAATATAATTAATATGATCAAGGTGTAGCGCGAGTATGCTCGTTGTTTGTTTATATTATTGAAGGTGGTATAGGAGAAGGTCTTGCCCAAAGGGTTTTGGACAAGATTGTCTCCAAAACTCTTTCACATTCACATGATATTTGATCCAACGACAAATAATTTTGAGTATGAAATTTTACATCAAAACCGTTGTATTTTTTCAAATTACAATAAATCATTAATATCGTCAAAGTTTGCTAACTCAAGCGGTTAGCCACTTCCCAAACCTCAAAGATGTGATGGGTTCAGTACCCGGCGATACCAATTTCTTGAAATAGGTGAGGGACAAAAAGCCCACCCTATATAAATTGAAAAAATAAAATCATTAATATCATTGAAAATCGTATTAAATTGTTCAATTTTTTTTATGAAAAAACAAATAATTCATATAATTTTATCTTATGTTATTCAAATATGATAAAAGATCAACTGAAATCACATCAAATTCATATAATTACGTAGTGTTTTGGACGAAATCTTGTCCAAAACTCTTTGGGCCAGATTCTACATTCGATCCCATATTTCGCATGATCAAATAATTGGTCATGGGTTGATTTTTAGCATGTAATTATCAAGTACATGATATGGAGATAGGTAGAACATGTGTATCTTGTTTTGCGTTTGCAGATAGGTCGAATATATGCATCTTAATTTGGGTTTATTAGGAGTCACGAGATCAAATTAATACGAATAGACATCACTATTATTCATGAAGCAACATTATACTTTTTTGGCATCGAGGCATTGATCTCGACTCTACAACCTATGGTCAGGTTCTAGTTATGACTAGGATAATATCCACGGTAAGCTATCAGTATGATAATTATGATAATTATGTTTTTTTTACCTTAATACAATTTTTTTTAGATAATAATAACGATAATACATTAAAATAAACTATTTCTTATTATATTATTAGAACTTAATCATGAATGTATTCTAACGTTTACTTCATGTTATGTTAGAACATAAATTATATTTTTGTCAAATAATAATGCACATATATTATTGGAGGGGGTATGACGTATCACCTAATTTTATGAAAAATATAATAACAAAAAAAATTTCATTATTGTTTACAAAACTTTATACAATACAAAATATAAAAATAACAGGTCTTACGACTTATGCGTTGATTACGCACAATTAAATTTGCCACTAATATTTTTTATTAATCGAAAAGACATTGAAAACTAATACACAATATCACATCTAACAGGAAAATTAATTAAACTAATTATACATAAATTTAATTAAACAAAAACATAATTAAAAGTTAATTAATGTTCTGTGGTATTTTTAAATATACAACTTCAGATATAACAATAATATTTATATATTTAAGAAATTAAGTTTTGAAAATAGTTTATTAAGATTATTTAAACAAAAATAAAAACCTACTTAGTATAATAGTTTTATAAAAGATAATAATAATACTTATATTTAATTATTTAAATATTAAATATTCATTATGTATTTCATTTTCTTACATAATACGTTCACACTTTCCAATTAGAAAATCTTTATATAGATGAACTTTACTAATATGAATGTGAGAATAAAGATAAAATTCAAACAAATATATATTTGATAAAATTAAAGATCTAAATTAAAGGCGTGTTTGCTAGGTCAGTTTTGTACACAAGCAATAATTAATGTATTTTTTAAAAATACGAATGGGAGAAAAAATAAGGTACATACTTTCAATAAAATTAGATGAAAATATTCCGTCTAGATCTGTTTGCTAGGTCAGTTTTGCATAGAAGCAAGATTAATACAATGTAATATTATGGTAGATGCATACTTCCGATAATATGGTACATATACCGAATGTTATTTAGATTAAACTATATTATGAAATTCTACAGTGTGAATTACGAAACGAAATTGTTGATCGGACATTAGTTGATAGTTTCAAAAACAATTGTCAGAAGTAATAATTGTAGTATTTTATATATCTCAATATAGTAAGAAATTTTTTGTATTCGTAATTATAATTACAGGAAAAGACAATGTGAATTACGAACCAGAATACCAACTATGTAATAAGGATTAATACAATATACTTAATCATAGACCATAACATTTCAATGAAATAGAATATAATAATATACTTTATATTATATCTTGACTACACAAGTTTATCAAAATCCATATAAAACAACACATACAACAACATCAGATCATAAATAAAAAGTAAAATAACATGTACTATTATTTTCATCCATGTTAACCATAAGCACCAATGGTAAATCAAAATTTAATAAAAACATAGTTTATAACGATAACCGAAGTTAACAATAGTACAACAACACGTTGCACTAGCCAAGGATCACGACCGAAATATAGAAGAAGAAACGATTCAATAGAACTTGAATTTTATTATAGAAGAAAGAGAGAGATTACAAAATATTTTCTGGTATTGAAATGACACAAACTACATCCCTATTTATTGGCTACATCATGACTCTTGACTAGTGTGAACATGCCTCTTCATTAATGTACATGATTCATGAATATGACTATTCACTAGTGTGAACATAACCTTTCACAAGTGTCCAGAACATTCATGAACATGACCTTTCACACACACGCGCATAATAAACATAATTAATATAAAATACTACTTTATAAATTAACATAGTTAAGCCAAACATACAACAACATTAGGATCACCAATGATCAAAACTCAGTCATTACAACTCGAACGTCCAAATCATTTCTTTGCAGCGCGAGATGATTAATTATATCTCGGAGGATAACAAACATATCATTACCATAAGCACCGACCAAACAAACTTTTTCTTAGTTCATTTCCAGGCAATATTTAATATGATTATAATTAATTCATAATTTCAAATTCAAAATTTGGATTGTGAAGCAAGTTTGTCGAGGAGTACATGGTAATGAGTTGGCCAAGCAAGATGTTCAGAACTTGGTTAAACTGCGACTCACTTACACCTGCTGGCTCTCGGAGATCATCTAGGTGGAATTTGTGCCGGTCATTCAATGTTCAGAACTTGGTTAAAAATCGGCCTACGGGACCACCTAGTCGCTATGCGCCGTCCAAACGTCTAGATCTACGCTATTTGTTTATGTCTAGGTGGAATACCGCCTAAGCCCGCCAAAATACCGAATAATTTCGCCTAAGCCCGCCTAAGTCCGACTAGGCCCAGCCTACTTAAATTTCTGTTTTTTTCCACTTCTATTTTTTGGATGTTATGATTTCATGTTATGACTCGTTTGGATGTTGTCTTAAATAAAATCCATACACAATATTTTTAGTATAAAAAGTTGTAACACAAATTATAATATTTAAACATTAAAAAATATGACAAAAACTATGTAAAATTACAAATCCACCTAGAGCCGATTAATCCGTCTAGGCGCTAGACAGTGTCCGTCCGCCCGAATAACGTCTAGCGATTTCTGTAACATTGCTCACTTACACCTGCAGGCTCTCGGAGATCATCCAGGTGGAATCTGTGTCGGTCAGGATAAAGCTTTGATCCTTAAACTATTAAGCCATGATCTGGTCCTGCTCGATGTTCATCAGATGATATTCAGGTCCGGAAATGACGTTTAGGGTTTGGTCAAGGAGTACGAGGGTAAAGCCTTTATCCTTAAACTTTTAAGCCATGATCTGGTCCTGCTCGATGTTCATCAGATGATATTCAGGTCTGGAAATGGCGTTTAGGGTTTGGTCAAGGAGTACGTGGTTGTGCTTTTATCCTCAAACTCTTGCCATGATTTGGTCCATCCCGATGTTCATCAAGTGGTATGTAGGGTCAGGAAATGACATTTTTAGGGTCAATTGGTCAATTAGGAGTACATGGTAATGTGTTGGCCTTGTACATTAGTTGGTGTAATGATGTTAATCACTCGGCGTAGTATTAGTATATAATGTAATGAAATTCCTTATTAAGAAGTATATAACACTATGTGTTTATGTAATGAAGTAATGAAATTCAGTATTATTGATATTATATTTCTATTTAATTAATATGTTTCAAGAAGAAAATATGATGTAATATTGAAATATATGACACTTTACATTGTGTCAAACTATAAAGCACTATTTGAATTTAATTACTCAGTATTAATTTTAATGATTGTAATAAAATTCCGTATTGATATATAATATAATTTTTTTTTAATCACTGGCGTAGTATTAATATTTAATATAATGAAATTCCTTATTATTTTCATAAAACTTTTATGTTCTATAGATCCATCATTGTGTGTAATTTGTAGATATTTATCAAACTGATTGCACTATAATATTATAGTGTAATTTGTTTTTCTTGATTTAGTGTACTCATGATTTAGTGTGAATAAACCAACATTTTTGTGTATCCATGATGGAATGTAGAAAATATATTCGTTTTCTGGAAAGCACATGCCTTTTTCATAACTAGCTCTACTCCCGCGCTATTGCGCGGGTTCAATTTAGTTGACGGCATCATCATATTTTTTTTGTGTTTTGTGATCGATTTTTTTTTGATGATGTTTGGAGGATTAAATAGGAACAATTAAGGTAGTGGCCAAATATTTGCAGTATATTAATACAAAGCCTCATAATATTTTCTATACACAAATTTGTAGTCAAATAATAGACATCAAGTTGTGGAATCCATCATTAATAAACATGCTACCCATTCAGAATAAAAATAAAAAAATAAGAAAACATTACATATATGAAAAAATAAATTTCAGGTGCAAATTTGTAAATGAACAGAAAAACATGGACGTCATGAATTGAAGGGTAAAATAGTAAATATGAAAAGGACCAAAATGTAAATTAAATTTTTTACAAAGAGGCCCCTGTACCAAAATGTAATTTTTTAAACTTGAAGGACCAAAATTTGAAAAAAAATGACCAAAATGTGAATAAAAAAAGGACCAAAACGTATTTTTTTAAGAAGACGAAAAGACTAAAAAGGACCAAAATATAAATAAAAAGGACTATAATGTAAATTAAAAAATGTGAAAAAGGACCGACATGTAAATAAAAGAGGATCAAGATGTAAATATGAAGGACCAAAATGTAAGTTTTTAAACTTAAAAGGGCCCAAATATAAATAAAAAGGACCAAAATATAGTTTTTTTCAAATAAAAAGGACCAAAATATAATTAAAAAGGATCAAAATGTAAAGTAAATTTTTTACAAAGAGGCCCCTGGACCAAAATGTATTTTTTTTAACTTGAAGGACCCAAATGTCAAAAAAAGGACCAAAATGTGAATAAAAAAGGACCAAAATGTTAATTAAAAAAAAAAATTTACAAAGAGGCTCTGGTGACGTGGCTCAACCAGGAGGCAGGAAAAGTGATAACTTTAGTATTTTGCTAAGATAAGATATAAATAAAAAAGGACCGAAATGTAAATAAATTTTTTTTTAACAAAGAGGCCCCTGGACCAAAATATAAATTTTAAAACCTCGAAGGACCAAAATGGAAATATAAAGGATCAAAATGTAAATATAAAAGGACAAAAATGTAATTTTAAATGCAATTTTTTAATTAAAAAGGATCAAAATGGGAAAAAATGACCGAAATGTAAATAAAATTCCTTTTTTTACAAAGAGGCCGCTGGACCGAAATGTAAATTTTAAAACATTGAAGGACCAAAATGCAAATAAAAAGGACCAAAATGTGATAAAAAAGGACCAAAATATAATTTGTTTTAAAAAACAGGACCAATTTGAGTCCCCTGGATCAAAATGTAAATATTAAAACTGCGAAGGACCGAAATGCAAATATAAAGGACCAAAATATAATTTTTTTTTAAAAGGACCAATTTGTAAATAAAAAAGGACCAAAATGTGAAATTTTTTTTTTTTTTTACAAATAGGCCCCTGGTGCATTGAAGGACCAAAATGCAAAATATAAAGGACCAAAATGCAAATATAAAGGACCTATTAAAACTTCGAAGGACCAAAATGCAAATATAAAGGACCAAAATGTAATTTTTTTTTAAAAGAGGACCAATTTGTAAATAAAAAAGGACCAAAATGTGAATTTTTTTTTTTTTTACAAATAGGCCCCTGGTGCATTGAAGGACCAAAATGCAAAATATAAAGGACCAAAATGCAAATATAAAGGACCAAAATTTAAAAAAAAGGACCAAAATGTAATTTTTTTTTAAATAAGGACCAATTTGTAAATAAAAAAGGACCAAAATATGAAAATATTTTTTTTACAAATAGGCCCCTGGTGACGTGGTAGCCGGAAATGCAAGCATTGAAGGACCAAAATGCAAATATAAAGGACCAAAATGTGATAAAAAAGGACCAAAATATAATTTTTTTTAAAAAAAGGACCAATTTGAGGCCCCTGGACCAAAATGTGAATATTAAAACTTCGAAGGACCGAAATGCAAATACAAAGGACCAAAATGTAAAAAAAAAGGACCAAAATGTAAGTTTGTTTTTTAAAAAAGGACCAATTTGTAAATTAAAAAGGACCAAAATGTAAAAAAAAATATTTTGTTTTACAATTAGGCCCCTGATGATGTGGCAGCCGGAAATGCAAGCATTTCTGGCTGCATTAGTACGTTGCCTAGATTTGTACTAAACACGCGATTTTTTTTTTCTTTTCGAAATTTCACCTAAACATTAAAGATCCGACCCGTCAGTTCACTCACCTACCCGTCTATTCTATCAATAAAAATCCACTCAAACTCAAAGTTCACTCACAGTGTACTTCATTTTTTTTGTTATGTACATTCAATTTAGTTTTATTTCTAATTAACACTTTCAATTATAACATACTACAATTAACATGAATAACATGGGTATTTATGTCAGAATAGGAGCCCCTCAATAAATATACACCTCAATAAGAACTTAATTGGCATTTGGCAAACTTACAATACTTTGAAATAGATTGACAAAAAAATTAGCCTATATGTCAGAATAGGAGACCCAGGAAGAGCGATGATATTGATAAGATTGAACATTTGACTATGACAACACATATTTACTATGACGAAAGGCCTACTTTGAAATTAATGAAACTCATACTAATGTATAGTTTGGGATATTGTGTATATATATATATATATATATATATATATATATATATATATATATATACTATGAAGATTTTGTGTATAAATAAAAATATTGTATATTTGATAAGAAAAATAGAGCTTCATTAAATATATATTTATCAATGTTTTAAATATCGGCTCTGTAGCGGCCGTAGCGGTGCTATAGCGTGATTACAAAGGTTTTGCACAAATAATAATAATATTAACATAATAACAACAACAATAACAACAACAACAACAACAATAATAATAATTAATAATAATAATGATTATTATTATAATTATAATTATAATAATAATAAAGATACAATAGTAATAATAACAATAAAATAATGATAGTAATAATAATTGTAATAGTACAAATAATAATAGTAATAATAATAATAATAATAATAATAATAATAATAATAATAATAATAATAATAATAATTGTAAGAATATGATAATAACAACAACAACTATTGTTAGTATTATTATAATAATAACATCAACAATAATAATAATAACAGTAATTATTATTATTATTATTATTATTATTATTATTATTATTATTATTATTTTTATTATAGCAATAACAATAATAATAATAATAATACTATTACTAATAATAGTCAAAGTAATAATAACAATAGTAATAATAACAATAAAGTAATGATATAGTAAAATAATAGTAATAGTTAAATAATAATAATAAAAATAATAAAAATGATCAAAATGCCCTTTCAAAACCCTACATTGATCAAAATGTCCTTTCAAAACTCTAAAACGCCATTTTCAAACCATAAATTGAAGGAAATCGGTCCGATCCAGGACCCGCGCAGCGGATACGAAGGCCCGGTCCGGTTCCTTTGTCCCGAGATCACGCCTCGACTTCGAGGGTACGATGCATAGAATGATAAACGATTACCGGTGTGAAATTGATCACACACGAAGGGTTGATCACTCACGTTCTTCTCTTCTACGGTGTCATGTTGGTGACTAGCCCGTGCGTCCCATACCACACGTCTCCCACCGTCTTGACACGTCTCCGGTTGTCTTCGTGTGTCCCATGCCCGCATGCTTCCACTGCCTTTTGCTCCTTTACTTCTCCGATTTGATCACAAACGAAGAGTCACAAAGTGTGAACTCCTCTACCAGTATCCACCGTGAGTCGTAGCACCTCGGTCGCGGATGCACCTGCCTAGACGATGCACCGGCGAACTTACTTGATTCGATTATTTGATTCTCTAATCGAGAAAACTCATTTTCTCGTTTCTCTCTTTCTTCGCACTTTCTTCACTCATGAAATAAAAATCTCCAACAGATTTTGTCTCAATTAGTCTAATCTGAATTAGATTTATGATTAACATATTAGAGGAGAGAGAAACATCATATATATACTATATAGGATAAGGATGGGCCAAAAGATTTGTATAACTATTATACACCTTTTCAAAAATAAAATTTCATGCACCCTTTCAGTATTCTGTTGAAACTAAATTGCTAAATCGTTCCAACCGACTCCAAACCTGCACGAAAATTGTAGATAAACTTATTCTCTTTCCAACCCGATTTGGCCCAACCCAAATGGAGTTCGTATGCGAAAGCTATGATGGTTTTACTAAAACTGTTTAAACTGATTTTTCTGGTTTTCTTAATAAAACCGTTTCTTATCAATTTTACTATGTATGTCCAATATACATATGTGCATATAGTATACACATTATTTATGCGCACGAACGTGTGCGTTCATTTGTCCTGATACGTATCATTTTACCGTTGATCCAAAACTATATTTCCTTCATAAATGTCCTTAAAAAAGATGACTAAAACTGAAAATATCAAAAATTACTCTCTGACTAAATGTCTACAATTGACCTTTCGTTACTTCTAAAAACGGAATTTCATTACATCGTTACTTCAAAAAATGTTACATCATCATCAATACTTTTGACACATAAGTGTTATGTATTTCATATAATAAGGAATTTCATTACATCAAATATGAATACTATGCCCAATCATTAAAAAAATATCATATATCAATAATGAATTTCATGACATCATTAAAATTAATACTAAATTAATTAAATTGAAAGTGTTAATAGTTTGACACAATGTAAGGTGTTATATATATTTCAGTTTTTACATCAAATTTACTTCTAACATATATTAATTAAATTGAAATAATATATCAATAATACTGAATTTCATTACATCATTACATCAACACAGTGTTATATATTTCATAATAAGTAATTTCATTACATTAAATACTAATACTATGCCTAGTGATTAACATCATTACACGCATTACCATGTACTCTTTGACCAAACCCTAAAAACTATTTTCCCGACCGTAAATACCACGTGATGGAATACGAGCAGCTCGACCACATGATGGCGAGTATGAGTAGGTACTACGACGTTCTCTATGAATTTTGAGCTTCACCAGATAATGGTTGAGTCCCAGTTCAACCAGGTGTGGTCAACCGCGAACTAACCAGATCATGGAAGAAGTACAAGATCATCTCATTACCATGTACTCCTCGACTAACTTACAAACCCCTCAAAGAAGGGAACAACGTGTAGATACATATTATTATCAATCTGGAATAACCTTAAAAATAAAAAATAATATATCAATAAATGAAACATTATACATTAAAATAATAAAATAAAACTGAAATATTACCTTCATAATATAAATTAAAGATGAATAATAAAGAAATTAATAATCAAAACTTCCTTCACAAAGGAAACCTTCTTTTACAATCCATATGTTGCTAGAATAATTTAAATTCTTCCCAATCCAAATTTTAAATTTTAAAATATATATTATAATCATACTCAATATTACCTCGGAATGAACTAAGAAAAAGTTTTCTTCCTTCATATCTCCTCAATATTTTATGAAGCATCCCCATAACATAATGGATTGTAGAATGAGAAAGTACATTGAGGGTGTATTTATATAGTAAAAAATATTATACGAATGGCTATTGAGGGGAATTGTAGGGTTTGAAAATGGTATTTAGAGTTATGAAAGGGCATTTTAGTAATTTTAGGGCTTGAAAAGGGCATTTTAACCTTATCAAGAACGAAGAAGAGCCTAAGAGAAGGTCAGTGGGAGCCACATTGTATTTCTTGTGTTATATGTGGATGACATATTAATCATAAAAAATGACATTTCGATGCTTACGGAAGTCAAGAAGTACTTGAATAGTCGTTTCACTATGAAAGACTTAGGCGATGCCGCCTATTTATTAGGCGTGGAGATCTATATTGATAAATCTAAGAAGTGAAGGAAATATATTTTTGGATCGACGGTAAACGTGTACGTATAAGGATATATGAACATGAGTGTGGATGGATTTAAGTAAATGCGTAATAAGATTATGCAAAGTTAAGTTCCAGGGAGTGGTTCGTTCCAACGAACCTTAGGGTCCGTTCGAACGGACTACTATGAATGTGATTTTGAATTAACACATAAATTAGACAAAGAGTGGTTCGTTCGAATGAACCATATGGTCCTTTCAAATGAACCACATCGATTATAAAAGTGTTTTATACAGACTCATTCCAGAGAGTGGTTCGTTCGAACAGACGGCCCAGTTCGTTCGAACGAACATACTGCTGAATGTGTATATTGGATATGCACAACCTTTGACCCAATCCTTATCCTATTTAAGTATAAATAGGATGTTTATCTTTCCTCTAACTATGAAATCAGTCCAGATTCATTCTAACGAGTGTGTCCAATAGTTGGAACAAGCGAAAGAGAGAATAAGAGAAAGAGGAGAAAAGGGGTTTTCTCCATTGGAGCATACCGAATCGCCTAGGAAGATACGTGGGGTAACCGATAGACCACAACTCACGGTGGTTATGAGTAGAGGAATCACAATTGTGATTCTCGATTGTGTTCAAAATGAGAACGAAGTTATTGACGGTGTTGACTCGTGTGGGCGTGGGACGCACGAGGGGTAACCGGAGTCATGTTTGACGGTACAGAGATGGGTCGGCGTGGGACGCACGAGAAGTAACTGGAGCGATAATTTTCATGAGGTACAGGTTGTATATTCTTACCATATTCGTACGCCGAATCAATGAAGGGACCTCATGGGCGGGAAAGGCGACGGGTCCCTCATTCCGTTGCGAGGGATGCGTGCCTCGATTCCATTCACCACCACCCGTTCCCAAACACAGTTGTGTACCCCTCACTATCCACCTGTCCAACGGATATCAAGTCCTTTGTTAAACCGGGAATATACCGAAATCTCCGTAAAGTCCATCTAAATGTTTGATACCGGCGTCGCTACCGAGACCCGCGCAGCGGAATGAAGGACCCGGTTCGACCCGATCCCGAGGACCACATCGCCGACCCGATGGTACAAATCCTTATCTACATGCAAATACCTATATATAACTGTTATATATAGAGAAATCATACATCGTGAAATTGATCACGGAGACGGGTTGATCACGTAGTTGTTGTCCTTGCTTCGATCCCGGTAACACACATGTCCCACGTCCGCACGATTCGACAACTTGCTCGATGCTCCAATTTGTCGAATACAACCGAATTGCTTTCTGGTTTGTCCTTCGATCTTCCTCGAACTAGCTCTCGTTTGATCACAACGAAAGGTTTCAGCTGAAACTTCTCTACTCGTATCCACCGCGAGATTTCGTCTCTCAGTTATGCACGATTCTCCTAAAATCGCCGTAAACTTGCTCAAGATCCAATATCTCTAATGGTGTTTAGATCTCTCTTTGGCTAGTCTCGCAAGTCTAAACTTTTTGTAGAATGAATCAGAGAGAGAAGAAGATGAACCCATGATCTTATTGTTAGGTTTTCGGGCAACCATATTGCACAGCGGAACTTACCCGAACTCCTTAAGCCATGGATCTGTGTATCGCTAATTAGATACGAAAGAAGAGTTTCAAAAATTTCACCTCAGATTTAGTTCAAATCTGGTTGAAGGAAGCTTGCAGAGATCACGTTGGTGTGCTCGAACCGGCACCACCCTCTATCGGTATCCACACGCGACTCGTCTAGACTGGATGTGAAGACCTCCGATGCTAGTCGGATCCTTCCTCCCTTCAGAAAATTTGCTTGGCTTCTCTTTTCTTTCACAAAGAAATTCTGCCAAGCTTCACTCTAATCTTTCTCTCTAAGAAAACTATTTTCTCTAAGTTTTACTCTCTAAATTCGAAATTCTTGAGTGTAAAATTCTGCACCAGAGATTGAGTGAATCTCTCTTATTTATGAAGAGGTTTGGTGTGTATTAATTCAAGTGGAAAACTCTTAGACTTCCAACCACTTTTGTGGCATCCAACACAAAAATATCTTTATCAAATGAATGATATCCTGGGTATTAATACCATGCATCAATGCATGTAGCATTCAATTAATGCTTTACACCTTCTTTTCGAACAGAATAATATCCTCGTTCGAACAGAATAATATCCTCGCTCGAACAGAATAATATCCTCATTCAAACTGAATAATATCTATGTATTTGATTTTCTGTGTCCAGTCCAAACTTGTCTTTGTGTGTGACCCTATAGGTTTATTTAATGTTGGCAGCATATTAAATCTCTATTTAAATATGCAAGTCATAATTGGCCTCTAGCAAGGCATTATGACTACCCAAATTAAATAAATGATTTGTGATCATAACCTATTTATCAAATAGACAAATTACTAGCTCTCTTGTTCATACGATATATGTTGATCAAAGACATGGTCAAATGTCATCCTTTCTAAATCAACTTAACTCTTTCCCGATATAGAATTAGATTGAATGTTCAATTAGTATTAACAACATATGTTAATCTTATTGAGCGTGGCCACGCATTTCCTTAAATCCTAATTCATCAGGGGGCCCTGAGAGATATCTCTTTCAATCATGAAAGGAACAACTTCCATCTTGGTTATTCACATCCTCCAACATGCTTCATGTAATACCCAATGATGATCTTGATTACCCGATTAAAGATAACAAAGAAACATATCTAAGTATCACAATTCACAGGTGAGAAATCTAATGATAACCTCAGGTCAAAGAACTAAAATTCTATTTGTTTATGAAAATATATATAATGACAATAACCATGTATATTCTCATAAGTTGGTCAGTCCAATATGTAGTCTCTAATACATATCTATATTCCATATTTGACATCACTACATCTCTATGTATTCCATGTCCATGATCAGTAAAACATAATCATCTCATATTCGAATATACTGGTGTACACATATATTATGTTTCCTTAGACATGTATATCTCTATATACATCATATATATGACCAGGGACATTTAGAATCATATTACGTTCATTGCTACAGTTTTACTATCATAATCACATATTATGATGATGTATAAACTAGTGATACAATTCAAGGCTTATTCACATATTCCTAAATATGTTAAATAATCAGTACACGTATTAAATGAAACTTTAATTCAATATTAAAATATTAGATTAACAAACATAAATAATAATGATCATTCGTTTACATACAAGCTAAACAGTTCAGCCTAGGGTATTATTTAGTTCAGCCCAGGGCATTATTTCATTCAGCCTAGGGCATTATTTCCTTCACTTATAATAAAACACCCCATTAATGAGGATTAATGAGCATCTTTAACGAAACTGTTATTCCAGAATTCGGACTACTGTCCGTCAGGACGCACCATAGTCCGTCACAACGGACGTATCCCATTTATTGTATTATCCATTACTATTCAGCTCCGTCATGACGGACCTGTTGGGTATCGGCGTCACTACCGAGCCCCGCGCAGCGGATTGAGAGGCCCGGTCCGACCCGATCCCGAAGACCACGTCAACGACCCGAAAGTACGAATCATGTAAATGCAACTAAACCTATGAATATAACTCTTATATACATAGAAACATACCACGTGAAATTGATCACGGTGAAGGGTTGTTCTTGCGTAGTTGCTGTCCTTGCTTCGATCTCGGTAACACACGCGTCCCACGCCCGCGCGATTCGACACCTAATCCGAAGCTCCGATTTGTCGTATACAACCGGATTTTCTCCGGTTCGTCTCCGACCTTGCTCGACCTTGCTCTCGTTAGATCACAGTCCAGAATCTCAGATGAGATTCCTCTACTCGTATCCACCTCGAGCTCGCGTCTTTCGGTTGCAGCGAATTCCCCTAAAATTCCCGCAAAGTTGCTCAAATCAATCTCTAAATCCTCACAACTTGTCTCACAAGTTTCTCTCTTCTTCTCAAGAAATAGATCTGGCTGCCAGAGCCTGAGAGAGAGAGGTTACAGAGATTATATAATCAATCTCTGAATTAATGGGTATTAATGAGTATCAAAAACTGCTAATCCAGAATTCGGATCACTGTGCGTCATGACGCACAATATGGTGCGTCATGACGCACAAGTCACATTTACTTGGATATAGCCGTTACACAGTGCACCGTCATGACGCACGATAACGTCCGTCATGACGCACCACCGTCATGACGCACAACTTGGTGCGTCGTGACGGTATACTCACAGATTGGCTTTCTCAGAATTACTCTACTGTGCATCATGACGCACAATATGGTGCATCATGACGCACCACGTAATTTCTGCCAGATTTGCATAATCTTATTATGCATCCAATCGTTCCGACGAACACGTATGTTTGTCTACACTCATTTGTACATTCAACTAGTTGATCTGTAACTGTATTTCCTTCAGTCTCCCACTCAGTTCAAGATCCAACTAAAAAACGTACTAGCGTACATCTCATGTACACATAACCTCAGGGATTGAAATTTAAGCCCGAAATAAGACAGCTCTATGTGTGACCGCGTAGGTTCGTATCAAGCAATGGTAGTAAACTTATGCCTAAGTTTACGGGCTCATGAGAGGGATCTAGGAAGAAATCCATCATAGCTTTCCCACGTTGAAAACGAAAAATGATTGTGATCATTTATACCCATCTCGAACGGTGGTGTTTAGTTCTCTTGTTCACGATATCCGTCAATCAAAAAGCACGGTGATAGTCATCCTTATAATTTGATTGACTAAACTTATTGTTTCGATACCGAATTGAATCAACAAACACAATCGATATTAACAATTAATATCATTGACTCTGGCCAGAGATTTCGTTGATTAATTCATCCATAGGCCTAAGGGATATCTCTTTCTCTCGAAAGGAACAATTTCTATCTTGATGGCTCACATCAAATTCCGTGTTTCAGATAATACCCGATCATAATCCCATGACCATCCTGTTACAGATAGTGGAAGATTATATCTAAGCATTATGTTACGCACGAAAAATGATCCATGATCATCTCAAGTGTGAAGAACTAAGACCCCATTCGTTACGATTCCATCTACAATGACTAAACCATGTCATGGTATCGCACTTTTGGTCAAGTCACAATATGCATAACCTAATGCATATCCATATTCCCGATTTGACAAACTCTTTGTCCTATGATTAGCAAAACATAATCATCACCTCGGCGAATATGCTAGTGTACATCTTAGTCTATTATCTTATAATAGATATACTTATCACATAAGTATCCTAATCATGACTAGGGACGTTTTTGAAATATAACTTTTGAAATGTGACGGTTTTACTTAAACATGATCACGTATCACGTAGTCGCTCACACAAGTCATAAATCAAGGTTCGTGTAATCAAATTACACAACCATGCACAAGTTTTCATATAAGAGATAAATGCAAATGAAATATAAAATTTTTGAAATTGCCTTAATATAGCATAAGTCTTGGGTGATACATCGTTTACTACAAATAACGCATCATAACAACTATTGTTTTAGATAACTACAAACCAACATCCTCCTCTAGGTATCTCAAATCTATAGTTCTAGCATGACGATCATGCTTCGCAATTGGAAGAGGTTTCGTAAACGGATCCGCCACATTCTCGTCAGTATCAATCTTCAAAATCACAACATCCTGCCTTTGTAAAATCTCACGAATCAAGTGGAATTTAGGTAGGATGTGTTTGGAGCGATGATGCGATCTCGGTTCCTTGGCCTGTGCTATTGCTCCCGTATTGTCACAATACACAGCCACGGGTTCCGAGATGCTCGGTACAACACCAAGTTCGGTCATGAACTTCTTGACCCAAACCGCCTCCTTTGCGGCTTCCGAAGCCGCGATGTATTCTGCTTCCGTCGTAGAGTCAGCAACAGTCGGTTGTTTGGAACTCTTCCATATAACCGCGCCACCGTTCAAGCAAAACACGTACCCACTTTGTGATCGAAAATCATCAGTACATGTTTGGAAACTGGCATCAGTGTAACCCGTTACAACCAATCCATTATCCTCGCCACCATATACTAAAAACTGGTCCTTAGTTCTTCGTAAGTACTTAAGGATAGTTTTCAAGGCTTGCCAATGCGGATCACCTGGATTCGATTGGTAACGTGATAGGACACTTAATGCATACGATACGTCATGTCTCGTACATATCATGGCATACATGATAGATCCAACCGCCGAAGCATATGGAACCTTATCCATATTATTTTTCTCTTCGCTCGATGTCGGACATTGAGCTTTCGAAAAATTTATACCACTCGACATGGGAAGAAACCCTTTCTTAGAGTTTTGCATGAAAAATCTTTTCAGCACCTTGTCGATGTACGTACTCTGACTTAGGCCGAGGAGTCTCTTGGATCTATCTCTATAGATCCTCACGCCTAAAATGTAGGCGGCCTCTCCTAAATCTTTCATAGCGAAACGAGTATTCAAATACTTCTTAACATCCGATAACATCGGAATGTCGTTTCCTATGATCAATATATCGTCCACATAAAGAACAAGAAATGCTACGCGGCTCCCACTAACCTTCTTATATATACAAGGTTCTTCTTCGTTCTTGATAAAATCATACTCGCGTATGACTTCATCAAAACGAATGTTCCAACTCCGAGAAGCTTGTTTCAGCCCATAAATAGACCTTTGAAGCTTGCATACTTTCTTAGGATTCTTTGGATCGATAAAACCTTCGGGTTGTGTCATGTACACATCCTCCGATAAGTTTCCGTTAAGGAAAGCAGTTTTAACATCCATTTGCCATATCTCATAGTCATAATATGCAGCTATGGCAAGGATAATCCTTATAGACTTAAGCATGGCTACCGGCGAAAACGTTTCATCATAGTCTACACCATGAATTTGCTTGAAACCTTTCGCAACTAACCGTGCTTTGTAAGTATGCACTTTCTGATCCATGTCGATTTTCTTCTTGAAAGCCCATTTACACCCGACGGGTTTAACCAAGGGTGGTGGATCAATCAAGTTCCAAACTTGATTATCATACATGGATTGGATCTCGGACTTCATGGCATCATGCCATTTGTCGGAATCTTCGCTCAACATAGCATCTTTGTAGGTTGTCGGCTCATCATCTATGAGTTCGACGTTGCCTTCATCAGTCACGATAAATCCATATCGTACTGGTTTGGGTTGGAGCGTTCTTCATCCGAATCCGCGCAAGCAAGAAAACGAGCTTACTCTACTTCGATTGGGAGCTTTCTTCCAATTGACATCTTGCAAATCTCGAGCTCACTCAACCGGTACGGAGCTTACTTCGATTGGCGAGTGGATTGGTACGAAAGGAACACGTTGTGCGAGGCGACTAGCTCACTAGCATCTCAAGGCAACGGAGAAGGCATCCAAGACGAGACTCGAAGCTTACTTCATCTCTCTAGGTGTTTTCTTTCCTTTCTTGTAATTCTTGTAGTTTTAATTGAATTGGATTTGTGTAAAGAATTCTCGGTTTAATGAATCTTTAGTTTCTTGTTTACTTGAATCGAATCCTTGTTGGTGTTTTTACTTGATCTTTTGCTTTTAATTACTGCCTTTTAGGAAAAATTTATGCCCTTAATTCTCTTTTCGATTAAGTTTCTGCCTATTTAGATTAAGTTTCTTCTTAGAAAGTTAAAATTGTTTCTTTCATTGCGTAGATCTTGATTTCTAGTTTCGGGAACTTTTTGAATCGTTGAATTTCATGAAATATTCGAATTGATATGACTCTTTGAAAATTGTCACTTAAACTAAAAACCTGCTGTTTACAGGGACTATTTTTCAGAGACCTGATTGTAATTAGTTAATAACTTTTTATTCCTTTGTCCAAATTGTTTGAAATTTTAGGATAAATTTAATAATATTCAGACCTATGTCTACACAAAATTTCATTAATTTTGGAAACTTCGAAATAATTATTTTAAAGATCTGAATTTTATTCATTATTTGACGCATATACTCCTTGTGGAACGAACTTGCATATTACCACTATACACATATATTTTCCAAACTTGTTGATTGAATTGGTTTTCACATACAACGATATCTCGAATTAAAAGTGATCGAAAACCCGTTCATCAAATGGCGCCGCTGCCGGGGAGTAGTGTTTAAGTCAAATTTTGAATCAAACTTGCAATCTTGAGTGATATTTCTAATAGAATTGATAAGTTTGAACTTGATATTTCACTAATTTCGAAAATTTTCTATTCTTGCAAGGAACACGGAGTAGAGCAAGATGAATCATCAAGAAAGACTAAGAACTTTTGGAGAATTGCTAACTCAAGAACAACCTCCAAGAAGATATCCAAAACACATGACGCTTAAAGAAATGATCGATCAAGATATCGAAGAATGGGAAGAAAGAAAAGAAAACGAAGCTCGAAAAAGGCTCGGTTGGCTCTCATGTTCCACCTCAAACCAATCACACAGCGAGACCCTTTGTCAATATCCCGTCTATGAAGCTCGCCAATACGAAAACGAATTCCCATGGGGTTATGAGACGCAATCTTATGCCGAAACCGCTAACAACTACTCAAACCCCATGTACTCATACCCCATATACGAACCTTCTCAAAACAAACTCGAATCTCAACATGAATTTGATTACCAAGATCCACAATTTCAATCCCAAAACGAAGATCAAGACCAAGAATTAAAAAGAATGATGGTTGAAATGATGGCGATGATGATGTCCCTTAAGCAAAAATATGAAGCCTATGAACAAAAATGTGAAGAAGTGAAACAAGAGATTAAAACCACCTCTCGACGACTCGGAAATATTCAATCCACCGTAAACGATCTAGATCAAAGAGTGACTCGTCTCGAGTTAGAGTATTCAAACGAGGAGATCGTGGAGGTTGAAGGTGACAAGAGTTCAAGTATGGGGGGATTCGATGAAGGCGTTGGAACGAGAACGACAATTGAAGAAGAAAAGGTGTCATTGGATTCGATTCTCCAAAAGACGGTTCAACTCACTCCAATCGATGAAAACGAGCAAGAAAGGAAATCTACAATTCTCCAAGGTGAAATCTTTCCATATATAATCCACTTTAATTCATTTAAGAACTATGATGCTTCTCATGATAGAAATTCACCTTGTGTAGATTTATCAAGGAAGTCAAGTACATTCGAGACACTCACGCCTCTTACAACGCCTCTCCAACAAAGGCCTTTAGAAGAAAAGCTTGGAAAAATCCAAGATGAAATAAAGAAACTCTTCACGCCAAGTTCAACTTACGCTAAACGAAAAATAATCATGGCAATCGCTCAAGTCTCCAATCTCTTAATGAGACTGCTCAAAGGCGGTCGTAAAGCCGCTAAAAGCATAAGCGCCTCATATAATCTCGAAATAGGCTAACTTTGGGTGTCTAGCCCAAAGACGTAAAAGAAAGGGCGCTAGTTGGGAGGCAACCCACGCACCAAAAAAAAAAAAATTCAGGTTTTATCTATCCATCTTTTTTCTATTTTAGTCGACATTTTTTTTTCGTATCTTTTCGCTTGAGGACAAGCTTGGAAATAAGTGTGGGGGGGATAATATTTGGATTTCCTTTGTATATATTCGCTTTTATTTTGCTTTTATGCTTTTATTTTGCTTTTATGAAAATTGAAAATTTGAAAAAAATTTGAAAAATTAAAAAAATTCTACCACCATTGTATATATCATATTTTAAATCAATTTTTCGTGACCGTCCTCGATTTTTAAGCACTTAAATACTTGTTAAAGAAAAGGTTTTTCTCCACGATCAAGTCTAAACAATCACACATCTTCTTAAAAAGAATTTTCACCATCCAATTAAAGAATATTCTTTTTCTCAAATGAATATTAAAGAAAACAATAAACGGTCTTTTATGAGACTAATTTGGGATTCAATTCCGTCTATAATAAGATTTGCTTAAAGAAGTATTTATTTTAAATGATTTTTATTATGATTTACGTGGCACACCATTTTTGAATAAGAACCCATTTTTAATTAAGAAATTCTAAAAAGTTTTATTCAACCATTTTTGGTAGTTTTTGCATTAGTTTAAAAATTTGACAACTTACACTTAAGGATCCTAACCGTTCATGGCGACTTATGTTCCAACCAAACGGAATTTTATTTCGCTCGCGGTTTTTTCAAAAAGAATTCGCAATGGAGTAAGCCGGGCATGAGCGAACCGTACTCATGATCGGTTCGAAACATTGTGAATTAATATTTTATATAAAAATATTTCAATGAAAGAAGAAAGAAAAAAGAAAGAAAAAGAAAAAAAAAAGAAAAAAAGAAAAAGAAAAAAAAAAGAAAAAAAAGAAAAAAAAAGAAAAAGAAAAAGAAAATAGAAAAAAGCAAAAGAAAAAAAAGAAAAGAAAAAAAGAAAAATATAAAATAATATTTTTGAGCAAAATTTAAGGAAATTTGGTTGGATTTAAGGAGGACCCAAGTACTTACGTACCGAGCGGTTATAAAAGTGAATTACTTACATTTAAGGTCAACTTTTGCAAAAATGAAAAAAATTGGTTCTATTAATACTTTTAAAAGATTTTTCCTCTTTAATTATGTGGTGTTACGTTCATTATGTGGTGTTTAACTATCTTTTTCGAGTGAAAATCATTTCTTAATAAATATCTTAAAAATTCGCAAAATCCTCATTATAGAAGTTTGATATTTTGTTCCTCTTGAAATAACATATGATTAAGAGAGTATAAATATTTCTTGTGAAATTCAAATTTATGAGATAGTGTGATTACAATTTCAACAAAACCTAACTTGTATTTTTTGTGCTTAAAATATATTTTATTACGTTTTATTTTGTCGAGGACGACAAAAGCTAAGTGTGGGGGTATTTGATAAGAGGAAAATTAAGCACATTTTTAGTATATAATTTGGGGATTTTAGCTCTTTCAAATGACAACTTTTTGTATATAATTGTTCATATTTAAGATTGCAAGAATATTGCTTCACTAAGTGTGTTTTATTGATAATTTTAGGTTTTTGGGCGAAAGTTTTTGGCATTCCAACAGTGTAGTTGTCTTCCTCTCCTCGCGCCGATAAAATCGATATATTATACTGTCCATTTCGGTACACGTATGAAGAAGGAGGCAAGAAATCTACCACACAAAAGTCTACACCAAATTCTATACGAAAACCACTCACACTATAACCACCATTCAGCCCACCTTCCTCACCTACAATTACCAAACTAACCTCAATCCTCTCAACCATCTCTTGACCAATGGGAAGGCTCCAAATACATTATAAATAGACCCCAAGGGCCCTTGGGCAGGATTTGCTTCTCTCTCCCTCTCCCTCGCTCTTCGGAGCACTTTCACGCCCACTATCTTTCTCTCCCCCTCTCTCCCTCTTAAGCAAGTCCAAGAACCTTCAAGAACACGCAAGAATTGCAAATTCGAACGATAATTCTCTAGGATCGAGCACCGAATAGAAGGTTACTTCATTCGGTGATTTGGTCTACACTTCGACGAAGATCGAGTTGTGTGGTTTGGGTTGGAGCGTTCTTCATCCGAATCCGCGCAAGCAAGAAAACGAGCTTACTCTACTTCGATTGGGAGCTTTCTTCCAATTGACATCTTGCAAATCTCGAGCTCACTCAACCGGTACGGAGCTTACTTCGATTGGCGAGTGGATTGGTACGAAAGGAACACGTTGTGCGAGGCGACTAGCTCACTAGCATCTCAAGGCAACGGAGAAGGCATCCAAGACGAGACTCGAAGCTTACTTCATCTCTCTAGGTGTTTTCTTTCCTTTCTTGTAATTCTTGTAGTTTTAATTGAATTGGATTTGTGTAAAGAATTCTCGGTTTAATGAATCTTTAGTTTCTTGTTTACTTGAATCGAATCCTTGTTGGTGTTTTTACTTGATCTTTTGCTTTTAATTACTGCCTTTTAGGAAAAATTTATGCCCTTAATTCTCTTTTCGATTAAGTTTCTGCCTATTTAGATTAAGTTTCTGCTTAGAAAGTTAAAATTGTTTCTTTCATTGCGTAGATCTTGATTTCTAGTTTCGGGAACTTTTTGAATCGTTGAATTTCATGAAATATTCGAATTGATATGACTCTTCGAAAATTGTCACTTAAACTAAAAACCTGCTGTTTCCAGGGACTATTTTTCAGAGACCTGATTGTAATTCGTTAATAACTTTTTATTCCGTTGTCCAAATTGTTTGAAATTTTAGGATAAATTTAATAATATTCAGACCTATGTCTACACAAAATTTCATTAATTTTGGAAACTTCGAAATAATTATTTTAAAGATCTGAATTTTATTCATTATTTGACGCATATACTCCTTGTGGAACGAACTTGCATATTACCACTATACACATATATTTTCCAAACTTGTTGATTGAATTGGTTTTCACATACAATGATATCTCGAATTAAAAGTGATCGAAAACCCGTTCATCAATCCTACAAATAAACATTTTTCAGATTTGGGTTCGAGTTTATCCGAAAACATTTTTCGAACGTAAACATCGCATCCCCAAATTCTGATAAAAGATAACACCGGAGGTTGTCCGGTCCATATCTCATATGGTGTCTTTTGAACTGATTTAGAAGGTAAGCGGTTTATTAGAAAAGCCGCTGTCTCAAGGGCATATCCCCAAAACGATTTTGGGAGACTAGTTTGACTCATCATCGATCGAACCATATTCAACAAGGTCCGGTTCCTCCTCCCGGACACGCCATTCCATTGAGGCGTTCCAGGTGGAGTCAATTGTGAAACGATTCCACAATCTTTGAGATGATCCTCAAACTCATAGCTCAAATACTCGCCTCCTCGATCTGATCGAAGTGCTTTGATTGTCTTGCCAAGTTGATTTTGAACTTCATTCTGAAATTCTTTGAACTTTTCAAAAGATTCAGACTTGTTACGCATTAAGTAGATATACCCATATCTACTAAAATCATCCGTAAACGTTATGAAATATCGATAACCTCCTCTTGCCTCGGTACTCATTGGACCACATACATCAGAATGTATAAGTTCCAATAGTTCCTTGGACCTTTCTCCAACTTTTGAGAATGGTGCCTTTGTCATCTTGCCAAGTAACCAAGATTCGCATTGTCCATATGAATCAAATTCAAATGAATCCAAAAGTCCATCCTTATGGAGTTTTGATATGCGCTTCTCGTTTATATGGCCAAGTCGACAATGCCAAAAGTAAGTCTTGCTATCAACTTTAGGTTTAATCCGATTTGTGTTTATATTATAGATTGATTTATCATTTGTGTAATTCATATCTAAAACGTAAAGACCATTTTCTAATAGAACATTTCCATAGAATAAATTATCCTTACAAATAGAAAATTCATTATTCTTAATAATAAATTCATAACCGTCATTAGCAAGTCTAGACACACTAATGATGTTCTTACACAAACTTGGAACAAAATAACAATTATTGAGTTCTAAAATAAATCCACTCGGTAAAGTGATAAAGATATCGCCGACGGCCAATGCAGCAACGCTTGCTCCATTCCCTACTCGAAAATCCACTTCACCGCGTGTTAACTTCCTTCTATTTTGAAGAACCTGCATATTTCGACAAATATGAGTTCCACAACCGGTATCTAATACCCAATTGTCCAAAATTGAAATGTTAACATCCATAATAGTCATACCTGCGGTTCCGGCTTCCAAAGCCTTCCCCTTGCTTTTCTTCACCTCCTCGAGGTAAATCTTGCAATTTCTCTTCCAATGCCCAGTCTTTTTGCAATGGAAGCAGGTGACATCCTCGGATTTCTCCTTTCCTTTAGTCTTCGGTTTGGACAACGACTTGCCCGCACCGCCCTTGGACTTTTGTTTCTTACGAATCCCACCTTGAATCATGAGGACATCCCTAGCAACCTTTGCTTTGGGTTCCCCCGATGCCTTAAGTATCTCTGACTCAAAGTTCTTAAGCATCCCATGCAACTCGGGAATCGTCTCGTTAAACGAATGCATATGGTAATTCGTCACGAAAGTCGAGAAAATCGGTGGCAATGCACACAAGATCAAATCTTGTTGCATTATTGGTGACACCTTTTCTCCCAATTTCTCGAGACGATCAATCAAAGATTGAACCTTTAACACGTGAGTGCTAACCGAAGATCCGTTAGGCATCTTACAGTTAACCAACTCCTTCAACGTATTGAACCTTTCAATACGTTCTTGCTCTTGGAACATTTCCTTGAGCGTCGCGTTAATCTCGTACGCATCCGAATACTCGAATTGCTTATGCAAATTCGCGTCCATACATGCCAACATGAGGCACGTCACGTCATTTGATTCCTTCTTAAGTTTGTCAAATGCCGTTTTTTCTTCGGGCGAAGCGTTCTCGTCGGGAGTCACCATCTTTGTGTCCAACACATGACTCTTGCACTCTTGCCTAAGAACAATTCTTAGGTTACGGTGCCAGTCAAGATAGTTCTTGCCGACTAGCTTCTCCCTCTCCAATACCGATCTAATCGACATTGAGTTGGTGTTGCTTGATGTCATGATTGCTACAACGAAAAATACTTTAAAATGAGATTGATACCAACATGTGCAAACTTATGCTATATGCTTATATGATGATATGAAATATGTTACTTTTATCAAACCAATAACCCTAATATTGATTCGGGATTCTAAATCCAATAACACTTCAAGATCCATATTTCATGATCCTCCCACAAGTGACTTTGGCCGACAAATGGGATCTCACTATTTAGGTAGGATAAATCCAATCGCATCCAATGCGACTCTTGACATTTTATAGGATTTCGGTATCGAACCATATCATATATGATCCAAATTCCGTTTGTGCATCCTAACTATGCCCCGAACCCCAATCGGATTGGCTTGGACGGTTAAGTCACAACCATATTCACGTATCGTTCAATTGAGCGATAAATGCGCCCGACTTTGTCTTGAACCCGCATCTGTCCCCAATCAACGCTTGCCTCTCACGATGATACATACAACAATGCACGCCCGACTTTGGCCGGAACCCGTGCAAGGTGTGATGACCAACCTTGGAGGTTGTGAACATGGAAGGCATTTTATGACTTAAATATTATGCAGGGATTTATGTGATATAATCTAATTACATCATTGAGCAAGTTTATCATGATGAATGAACATAATTAATAATTATTAGAACCAAAATAAATAAATCAGAAAAAATTACATGGTGCGTCATGACGCAACATAACGTCCGTCATGACGCACAATACTAAATTGGATTTCCTTTGACTTCCGTCATGACACACAACTTGGTGCGTCACGACGGACTTCACTCGTCCGTCCTGACGCCGGAGGGTGCGTCATGACGGACAATACAAAACAATTTTGTTGTCCAATCCAGAGAGTTTTTCAGGTCCGTCCGTCATGACGGTTGGTTACTACCGTCACGGCGGACTGTGACGGACCGTCATGACGCCAGACGGTGCGTCATGACGCACTGTACAAAACAATTTTGTCCAGTTTGCCAGAAACTTTTCAAGTCCTTCTGTCATGACGGTTGGTTATACCGTCACGACGGACTATTCTGGTCCGTCATGAGGCCCGATGGTGCGTCATGACGCACTGAACAAAACCATTTTGTTCAGTTTGCCAGAGAGTTTTTGGGCTTCTATCGTCACGACGCACCAAAGGGTCCGTCCTGATGGTAAGAACTTACACAGTGCGTCATGACGCACAACTTGGTGCGTCATGACGGACTGAGTAACGCCTCAGATCCAACTCTTGGATTTCCTGTGTGCGTCAGGACGCACCATTTCGTGCGTCATGACGCACCAGACCTGATTTTCAGTTTTATTTGTTGTAATTTTAACAGATTTTAATCGTTTCAAAAACGATTAATCATGAACAATTCATGATTACTTCTAGATTCTTTTGATCATCTCATGATCAAATTCTAGTAAGTTTTCCATGGTCCTAATTTTATAACTACATGATTATGTCCTAAAATTCTACATGAAATTCCGAATAACACTTATTCGAAATCGATTCGACGATCGAATCGTGACGATCGCTCTGATACCACTGTTGGGTATCGGCGTCACTACCGAGCCCCGCACAGCGGATTGAGAGGCCCGGTCCGACCCGATCCCGAGGACCACGTCAACGACCCGAAAGTACGAATCATGTAAATGCAACTAAACCTATGAATATAACTCTTATATACATAGAAACATACCACGTGAAATTGATCACGGTGAAGGGTTGTTCTTGCGTAGTTGCTGTCCTTGCTTCGATCTCGGTAACACACGCGTCCCACGCCCGCGCGAGTCGACACCTAATCCGAAGCTCCGATTTGTCGTATACAACCGGATTTTCTCCGGTTCGTCTCCGACCTTGCTCGACCTTGCTCTCGTTAGATCACAGTCCAGAATCTCATATGAGATTCCTCTACTCGTATCCACCTCGAGCTCGCGTCTTTCGGTTGCAGCGAATTCCCCTAAAATTCCCGCAAAGTTGCTCAAATCAATCTCTAAATCCTCACAACTTGTCTCACAAGTTTCTCTCTTGTTCTCAAGAAATAGATCTGGCTGCCAGAGCCTGAGAGAGAGAGGTTACAGAGATTATATAATCAATCTCTGAATTAATGGGTATTAATGAGTATCAAAAACTGCTAATCCAGAATTCGGATCACTGTGCGTCATGACGCACAATATGGTGCGTCATGACGCACAAGTCACATTTACTTGGATATAGCCGTTACGCAGTGCACCGTCATGACGCACGATAACGTCCGTCATGACGCACCACCGTCATGACGCACAACTTGGTGCGTCGTGACGGTATACTCACAGATTGGCTTTCTCAGAATTACTCTACCGTGCGTCATGACGCACAATATGGTGCGTCATGACGCACCACGTAATATCTGCCAGATTTGCATAATCTTATTATGCATCCAATCGTTCCGACGAACACGTATGTTTGTCTACACTCATTTGTACATTCAACTAGTTGATCTGTAACTGTATTTCCTTCAGGACCAACTTGTCCGTCGTGACGCAACTCCGTCGTGACGGACAACCAGTCTGTCATGACTCTATACTCACAGATTGATATACAAGAATACATTATGGTCCGTCACGACGGACTATGTATTCTCTATTATTCCTGTCAGAAATCCCTTTGGTCCGTCACGACGGACCAACCAGTTCGTCTTGACGGACTATGTTATTTCTGTCAGATTTACATAATCTTATTATGCAGCCAATCGTTTTGACGAACGCGTACGTTCAACTATCCTCATGTGTACAATTTACTAGTTGATCTGTAACTGTATTTCCTTCACTAAACCCGTTACTAGATTTTATTTGGACATCACCTATGCCCGATATGCTTAGAGATGTTCCATCCTCTGTGTGAACCTTTCAGAAATCTCCGGGTTTGAAATTTACAAACATATCTTTCTGTGAGGTAGAGTGGACAGACGCACCTGAATCCAAAACCCATGACTCAATGGGACTGTCGACGCATAAGATGAGAGTTTCATCTGCATCCTCCTCGGTGAGCGTATTTGCGGAATTCGATAATGCCTTATGCTTTCTCGGTGAGGGTATTTGCGGAATTCGATAATGCCTTATGCTTTCTCGGAGCTTTGCAGTCCCGCTTCATGTGACCTTTCTTGCCACAGTTCCAACACTCCAACTTGCCACTCGGCCTTGTCTTGTTGCGACCTCTTGACTTAGAGCTCCCGCGGTTGTTGCTTCTATGACCTCCACGACCTCTTTGAAGGAAATACAGTTTTGGATCCACGGTAAAAGTGTATGTATAAGGACAAAAGAACATACCTGTTCAATGGAATAAACGAATGCATAATAGGATTATGCAAATAACAGTTCCAGGAGAAAGTCCTTTACAACGAACCATGTTGTGCGTTGTAACGGACCTATACGAGTATTAGTTCACTATACAACAGTGAATGGTCCGTTGTAACGGACCATGTGGTCCGTCGCAACGGACGGCAATAAATACACATAAATAGTGTATAGTCCGTTGTAACGGACCATATGGTGCGTTACAACAGACATAGTTCGGGATCTGAGTTATGTATAATTAGATTATACACGAATTGGTATATTTGATATACACCCTTTGGGGTGTCCTTATCCTATTACATATAAATATGATGTTTCTCTCTCTTTAGGTCAGTACAATCTATTCAATTCATTCTGTCAAGTGTTGAAAGAGTGCAAAGAAAGAGAGAAAGAGGAAAAAGAGTTTTTCACTAATAGAGAATCAAACGAGAATCAAGCAAATTCGCCGGTCTTCGTCTAGGCAGTTGCACCCGCGACCAAGAAGCTACGACTCACGGTGGATACGGGTAGAGGAGTGCGTACTTTGTGGCTCTTCGTTGTGATCTAACCGGAGACACATTTGGAGTGAACGAGACGGTGGGAGACGTGTGGGCGTGGGACGCACGGCTAGTCACCAACGTGACAAAGGAGAAAAGAAGGACGTAAGTGATCAACCCGTCGCGCGTGATCAATTTCACGTCGGCAATCATCTATCCTTCAATGCATCGTATCGTGCCCTCGAAGAGGTGGCGAGATCCTGGGTTATGGGAAACGGACCGGGCCCTTATATCCGCTGCGCGGGCCCGGGGTTGGATTGATTCCTAATACTCTTGACGTCGCTCCGCTCCTTTTGCCGAAAATCATCATTCATGATGCAGCCCCACACCTCCTCAAAGGTTAGATCCTCCTCGACACTGATAACGTCTACTGTCGCTGCCTAACTCTCCGGCAAAGATGGCAATAGCATTAGTGCTTTCATCTCATCGCCAAGGTTAAAATTAAAAGAGTCAAGTTAGTTCCAAATAACCAGAAAAGCATGCAGATGCTACGCCACATACCCGCCCTCCTCCATCCACAAGTTGAAAATGCGGCTCATCAAATGCAACTTGTTTAGCGAAGACGGCTTTTCATACGTGTTGGATAACGCTTTCATAACCTCGAAAGGTGTCGTCTCCTTCGCTACATTGAACACCACGTTCTTGACTAGCGACAATGGGAAATATCTTAGCGACTTGCGGTTCATCTTTTTCCATTTGTCTTCGTCCGTGGTGCTTTATGACTTTGTATCAAGGAGTGCATCTTCTAGGTCCTTCTGGCATAACAACTATTCTATTTGCATCTTCTAGTAACCGAACTTTCGCTCATCAAACCGACTCACTGGAGCCTTGTTTTCGTCCATCGCTTGTCTTCTTTTCGTCGAACTTCGCTCTGATACCACTTGTTAGGATCGTCATGAAAGAAAATATGGCTTAAGAATTAACTTTGAAGAATTCATATAAATAGGCAATTCTGCAGTCAGAATAAGGTTCGTTCGAACTAACTATATTAGTGCGTTCGAACGGACTTATTCGTGATAAACAGAAGTGGGTTCGTTCGAACGAACATTTAGGTGCGTTCGAACGAACTATGTTAAGTGCGTTCGAACTGACCTGTTTCCTATATATATAAAATTCTGATTCCGAAATTTGACCTAAGTTTTCTAGGGTTTGAGCCGTCGTTTCTCTTCTTCTTCTTCCACAGAATTCAGATTAGATCTGAGAGATTGAGAGGGAGATTCGAGCAAGGATCTTGAGAGATTAATCGTGACGGCGACTAGAACGGCGTTGGCGATTTCCGATCGGTCGAAATCAAGGTGGACACGAGTAGAGGGAGTCATAGTAGCCATAAATACTACTCAAACTAATGAAAATGGTCTATATGTCTTGGATTTAGATAATAACAACAATAATCGGTCCATTTATAACATAAATACTACTCAAACTAATGAAACATACTCATGGCATTGTCGTCTCGGACACATAAACGAGAAACACATTGCTAGACTCCAAAAGGATGGAGTGCTAGATTCTTTTGACTTAGAGTCAATAGAAAATTGCGAATCTTGTTTGATGGGTAAGATGACAAAGACACCTTTCTCCAAGAAAGGAGAAAGATTGAAAGATGTGTTGGCCCTCATACATTCCGATGTATGTGGGCCGATGAGTGTCGAGGCTAGAAATGGGTATCGCTACTTCGTGACTTTTACTGACGATTATAGTAGATATGGATATCTATACTTAATGCATCACAAAAGTGAAACTTTTGAGAAATTCAAAGAGTTTCAACACGAAGTAGAACTTCAACTGGGCAAGAAAGTAAAAGCCATTCGATCGGATCGAGGTGGTGAATACTTGAGCTATGAGTTTAAGGACTATCTTCGAGATTGTGGTATAGTATCACAATGGACTCCACCTGGTACACCCCAATGGAATGGAGTGTTCGAGAGGAGCAATCAGACCTTGTTGGACATGGTTCGCTCGATGATGAGTCGAACGGATTTGCCAAAGTCATTTTGGGGTTTCGCGCTTCAAACGGCCGCTCATATACCGAATAGAGTTCCGTCCAAATCTGTTGAAAAGACACCATATGAATCATGGCATGGCATGGTGCCATCATTGTCTTATCTAAAGATTTGGGGTTGCGAGGCATACGTCAAAAGGTTATTGACGGAAAAACTCGAGCCAAGATCAGACAAGTGTTTATTTGTGGGGTATCCTCAAGAAACAAAAGGATACTACTTTTACTTGCCTAGCGAAAACAAGGTTTTCGTGGCTCGACGAGGACACTTCTTAGAGAAGGAATTCCTAGATCGTCAAGCCAGTGGGAGTAAAATTGATCTCGAAGAAATTCGAGAACCACAAAGTGAACAAGTTGATCTGGAACAAGATTCTGAGTTACCATTGGATGGTGAACCAGAATCTAGTACACAAGCTATACGTAGATCTAGTAGGAATCGTCAAGAACCTGAGAGATATGGATTTCTCATTAGTAATGATGATGATGAGTTGACTCTAGATGACGAGCCAACCTCCTACAAAGGTGCTATGTCTAGCCTGGATTCCTCGAAATGGCATGACGCCATGAAAACCGAGATCCAGTCCATGTATGATAATAAGGTTTGGAATCTTATTGATCTACCTAATGGTGCTAAGACCGTTGGGTGCAAATGGGTTTTCAAGAAGAAAACCGACATGGATGGTAATGTACACACTTTTAAAGCAAGACTAGTGGCGAAAGGTTTCAAGCAAATTCATGGTATATACTATGATGAAACGTTTTCTCCAGTAGCCATGTTTAAAAGTATTCGCATTCTTCTAGCAATAGCTGCATATCACGATTATGAGATATGGCAGATGGATGTCAAAACCGCTTTCCTTAACGGGAACCTTACCGAGGATGTGTAAATGACACAACCCGAGGGTTTTGTCGATCCAAAGAATACGAATAAAGTGTGCAAGCTTGTGAGATCCATTTATGGATTAAAGCAAGCATCTCGTGCGTGGAACATACGATTCGATGAGGTCATCGCTAAGTATGGTTTCATTCAAAATATCGAGGAACCTTGTGTATACAAGAAATTCAGTGGGAGTTCGGTCGTATTCCTCATCTTGTACGTGGACGACATCTTACTCATTGGAAATGACATCCCAATGCTTAACCAGATTAAGGCATATTTGGGTAGTCAATTCGCAATGAAGGACTTAGGAGAAGCCGCCTATATTTTAGGCATGAAGATCTATAGAGATAGATCGAGGAGACTTCTCGGACTAAGTCAAAGTACATATATTGACAAAGTGATAACTAGGTTTCACATGGAGCAATCCAAGAAAGGATTTCTGCCAATGTCACATGGCATTTCTCTCACAAAGGATCAGTGTCCTTCAACAGACGCTGAACGTGAGCGAATGAGTAGGATCCCATACGCTTCGGCTATAGGATCGATCATGTGTGCCATGATATGTACTAGACCAGATGTCGCATATGCGTTGAGTGTGACTTCCCGCTATCAGTCTGATCCCGGGGAAGTTCACTGGTCCGCAGTCAAGAGCATTCTTAAGTATCTCAGGAATACTAAAGATATGTTTCTTGTCTATGGAGGTTCGGAAGGAGATCTGATTATCCAAGGATATACAGATGCTAGTTTCCAAACTTGCCCGAATGATTTCCAATCTCAAAGTGGTTACGTCTTCACGCTCAATGGCGGAGCTGTTGTTTGGAAAAGCTCCAAACAGAAGACGGTGGCTGATTCTACAACTGAAGCGGAATACATCGCGGATTCGGAAGCCGCAAAGGAGGCTGTCTGGCTACGACAGTTCGTGATGGAACTTGGCGTTGTGCCAAGCATCTCGGGTCCCATGGATGTATATTGTGACAATAACGGAGCGATAGCACAATCCAAGGAACCGCGAGCGCATCACAGGTCCAAGCATGTACTCCGGCGTTACCACTTGATTCGTGAGATTACGAAGAGAGGTGACGTGAGAATAATGAAGATACCTACTGATGATAACGTGGCTGATCCATTTACGAAGCCACTATCACGTGCCAAGCATGAGCAGCATGCTAGGGCGATAGGATTGGGATATCTATCGCAGTGTTAGATTGGGTGTTTTATTTATGTTTCTTATTGCATAAGGGGATTCGATCTGCCTAGTGCAAGTGGGAGAACATTTATTATGCCCTAGGCGTGTTATTTGGATTGTATTTGTTTATGAGACAGATATTTATATTATTATTCTTCATATGACCTAAACCTTCATATTTCAAAAATTTTAAATAACAAGAAAGTGTGTGAGAGGTTATTCGATTATAATAAACAGATAGACCTTGAATTTTATTCTAGTTTAGTGCATCGAGTCAGTTGAGAATAATATGTTGCATGGCCATAGTCTGGCATATTGATTCGTCAATTGAATGATAGTAAAACCACTAAACGGAATGCATATAATTCTAAAACGTCCCTGGTGTATAAAGTTGTTCATAGGTTTGAACCAGGTAGTCCATTCACTGAATGGAGACTTTTACATACACTGGCATATTCGTAGATGAGATGATCAGGTTTTACTGATCTGGGACGGTAGCGTCGATTCTAGAATATGGATATACGCGGCGTCGTATATTGGACTGACCACTATATGAGTTTGTGACATGGTCAGAGTCATTGGAGACGAACTCATATCCAGATAGTGTGTTTTAGTTCTTCATACTTGAGTGATCTCACGGATACCTAGTATGTGACAAGATAATGCTTTGATATAATTAACCCTACGCGTAACTGTGTAGCAGAGATTACTATTGGGTATTGTTTTTAGCATAGGCAAAGGATGTGAGGTTGCAAGATAGGAATTGTTCCTTTCTAACCTTGAAAAAGGATAGAGGGAGATATCTCTCGGGCCCCTCGATTGAATTGAGATTGATGAAATGCTTGGCCAAGCTCGATGGAACTCAATAGAGTTCGCATTGTTATTATTAATCTAATTCTTATCGAGAAAGAGTATATCTGATCAAAAAGAAAAGAGGATGACTTGAAGTCTTAGGCTTCACCGTGACTCTTTTGATCAGAAGATATCGCGAACAAGAGGACTAGTAACACTTATCTGAGTTAGGTATGAAGATGTACTGCATCTTCATAAAGGTGTTCTCCACCTTTTTCGTGCTAATACTGGGTAGGTATTAACGGCAGTCTAGTACTCGCAATACCTTGTGGATTGCTGTCATATCCACTGCCAGTCTTAGACGAACCTACACGGTCACACCAAGATTTCGTAACATATCGGATTCTCAAGATAATGTTCACCAATACGTTTGTTGGACAAACAAAATGGAATCACCTGAGATTAGATCTCACGACATATGTTGGACATATGGCCAAGTTGATTAAGTCTTAATCCAAGAGGGAGTTTGAAAGAAAATATGGCTTAAGAATTAACTTTGAAGAATTCATATAAATAGGCAATTCTGCAGTCAGAATAAGGTTCGTTCGAACTAACTATATCAGTGCGTTCGAACGGACTTATTCGTTATAAACAGAAGTGGGTTCGTTCGAACGAACATTTAGGTGCGTTCGAACGAACATTTAGGTTCGTTCGAACGAACTATGTTAAGTGCGTTCGAACTGACCTGTTTCCTATATATATAAAGTTCTGATTCCGAAATTTGACCTAAGTTTTCTAGGGTTTGAGCCGTCGTTTCTCTTCTTCTTCTTCCACAGAATTCAGATTAGATCTGAGAGATTGAGAGGGAGATTCGAGCAAGGATCTTGAGAGATTAATCGTGACGGCGACTAGAACGGCGTTGGCGATTTCCGATCGGTCGAAATCAAGGTGGACACGAGTAGAGGGACTGCACGAGCATTCCTTGGAGAAGGTTCACGGATTTGGAGAAGTAATCGACACGTACTAACTTGTACGAGGTAATTATCTCCAACTCTTCCTTTTTCGTTGGTTTTAGGGCGTGATCCAGGGTAGAATTAGGTTACGCACGTGAACTAATTTCCGCTGCACACTATGATAATCGTGTGCGTAACCCTACACGTCAGTGCAAACAAGCATGAAAGAGCAACACACAAACTTATAGATTTTACGTGGAAACCTCAAAGGAAAAAAACCACGACCATCGGCGCTCAAACTATTTTACTATATTTGGAGAAAAGAGAATACAATTGTTGGTATATGTTGGAATGAATGAAACTCTAACCTATCTTATGGAACAAATCCTTGTAACCCTTAATTATCAATCAGTAGTGGCAATTAAAATATATGACGAACTTTCCTATCTCCTCAAATATTTTCTTTTTTAATTTTCTAATTTCTCGTATTTCCAAAAATCTCCTTACCATAACACCCAAGACCCATGCCTCACATTTTTATACATAAGGCCGGCCCTGAGAACATCAAGGAGAACGTGCAAGAAGACAAAAAGAGACTACGCTATAAAGGTACATGAAATTTCAAGTATATCATTTTGTTTCCTTACACGAAAGTGGATCCTAGAATTAGGATTTGCGGTGCATTATGCTGTTCAAATATAGTACTTGAATGTCGAAAATCCCATCAACGTAACAAACAATTTGTTTAGCTTGATTGAACTCCAATATCTTGTCAGTGTAATTATGTTTAGACCGGAAATATTCGAGGTTTAATTTGACAACCTATACAAAAAAACAACTTTAAGATAAAAGTGATTTCACTCGATAATATTTTATTTGTTAAGCGCGTTTAGTTGTTATGAATGGAAATTCTAGAACTCGTGCTAGTTGTGTTGATAAAATACTAAACTTGATTCTCGCGCAGTCATGCTAAACAATGCATTTTTGTTCATCTGAAAAGTGCTTTTTCGTACATATTTTTTCTTGTAAGGGTTACAAGGATTTGTCCCAGAAGCTTTTAGGAAGCTTATCAAAAGCTATGTTGGAATGATACTTTTAAAGGGGTTATATATGGAGTCCCTCAAACACACAAAAGTAGCATTGATGATGTGGAAAGAGAAGATTAAGTGGGTTGATTAATATTATTAATTGATTTAATTAATGATTTAATTGATCGTTTAGCTGAAACTTCAATTAATATGTATAATATAATTTATTGACGTGTCAATTAATAATTAATCGAGTCAATTAGAGGGGCTACTCAATCCACCTAATTCTTTTTTGTCACCTCATCAAAAAATTTGGGATGAGTTTGGGGGGAGGGGGGATCTTTGTAGGGACAAGTATATTTTTCCTTTAAAAACAACCGTACGCCATATTATACTATATAAATTATAAATATAGAGTTTTTACATATTTTTGACACGTGTCCGTAGTGTAAAAATAATTTGTACACAATGATCAAACTGTTGGGAATTCATCCGACCCCGGGCCCGCGCAGCGGATATGAAGGTCCGGTCCGGTTCCCTAAATCCAAGATCACGCCACGACTTCGAGGGTACGATGCAATAGAAGGATAGACGATTACCAGCGTGAAATTGATCACGCACGACGGGTTGATCGCTCGCATCCTTTCTTTCTCCGGTGTCACGTTGGTGACTAGCCCGTGCGTCCCATACCACACGTCTCCCACCGTCTTGACACGCCTCCGGTTGTCTTTCGTGCGTCCCACGTCCACACTCTTCCACAGCCAACAGTTTTGCTCCTTCGGTTTGATCACAATCGAAGAGCCACAAGTGTCGCCCCTCTACGTGTATCCACCTTGAGTCGGAATACGTCGGCCGCGGATGCAACTGCCTAGATGAAGTACCGGCGATCTTGCTTGATTAGATCGATTCTCTATTCCGAGAAAAACTCTTTTTCTCGGTTTTCTCTCTTCGCACTCTTTCACTCTTTGAAAGATGACTCTCTATTTCTGGATAATTCTATTGATTAGAATCAATTGGACTGAATGATCTGCCATGAGAGAGAGAGAGAGAAACATCATATTTATATCACATAGGATAAGGACGGGCCAAAAGGCATGTATATCCAATATACACCCTTTCACACAGAAAACTGCATGAACCTGTTCAGTATTCTGTTGAAACGAAAATATTAAATCGTTCCAACCGACTTTAAACCTTCACGAAAGTTCTAGATAATCTTATTATCTTTCCAACCCAATTTGGCCTGGCCCAATTGGAGTTCGAATACGAAAGTTACGGACGTTTTACTAACTGTATGTCAAACTGTCGAACCCTTTCGGTATTCTATTAAAACGACACTGATACTTCGTTCAAATGGAAACTATTTCTACATGAAGGTTGTAGATAATCTTATTATCTATCTAACCCAATTTGAACCATTCAAATTGGATTTTTCTACCGAAAGTTATGACCACAAATGTACGCTTACATTCGTTCATCCTTGTGTACACTTTTACTGTTGATCCGAAACTGTATTTCCTTCACAAACATGTAACTTAGGTAACGCAGTTGGTGAGGCCGTTTGGCCGTAATCTCACAGGACGTGAGTTCGATCCCGCCGTCAAGAACTTTTTTAGTATAAGAAATGTAGAGTTTTTACCACATATTGACACGTGTATATGTATATTAAATTCCTTAGATCCAATTTAAAATCAGTACCATCATATAGCGCAAGTGGTTGCTCATTAGAGCTTCAATTCTACTCAATGCTCGAGATCCCGAGTTCGAATCCAGAAAGGAACAATTTTTTTCTTTGCTTAATTAATTTAAGTGTGCTGTTTTTTAAATAATTCAATATCAGTGTTATAAAATAAAGAACAAGGAAGAAAGAGAATTGGAGGAGACAATGTTTCTTATTGAATGAGTTGGCTGCATACAATAGCCACTACCCTTTTTATATAGTAGAGGGTGAGTGCAGGTCAAGAAATCTCTTGCCATATAAAACGCTACAATACAAGGAAATAATACAATATCAAATATATTAAATATCCTATAATTAATGTCTCCATCTTCAAAAGATTTGCTGTTTGACATCCATATTATTATATTCATAACACTCCCCCTTGGATGTCAATATTTCATACGCATAAGTAGCCACCTCGTTAAAAACTTGGTCAGGAAACACCCAATGGGATAAAAACCATGACTAGGGAAAAATAATGTAGTGCGTATTATTTCTCCCCCCGATGGGTACAAATATCTATAAAGTAATGGATTTCAATCATATGTCTTAATTGTCTGAAAGTTTATTTGGCAAGAAATCTGCCGGATTATTACGTGAGCGAATTTGATGCATATATCAATTTCGCTGCTCTTCTGGAGCTTGTGTGAGGAAAATAATTTTGGAGAATTATCCTTGCCAGGAACGCGCCTCATTAAAAACCTTGACAGGAAAATCCATTGGGATAAAACCATGGCCAAGGAAAAAAGAGTGCAGTGCGTACTAAATCTCCCCCTCATATATGCAAATTTCCTTAAGACGACGAAGTCTCATCTTGTAAACCAAGTTCTAGAAAGATGCAATGACAACGACTTGGTGAAGAGATCATCCAGGTTATCATTCGAGTAAATTTGTTGGACGTTTATCTCTGATAAGAGGAAAATAAAGCACCTTTTTGATATCTAATTTGGGGATTTTAGCCCTTTTGAATCACAACTTTATATATACAATTGTTCATATTTGAGATAACAAGAATATTTCTTCACTAAGTGTGTTTTATTGCTTAATTACAGGTTTTAGGTGGAAATTCTCGGCAATCCAAGAGTGTAGTTGCCTTCGTCTCCTCGCGCCGTTAAAATCTATATATCATACCGACCAATTCGGTACACGTGTGAAGGAGAAGGCAAATAATCATCAACATAAGAGATTGCACCAAACTCTACTCGAAAACCACTCACACAATTGCCACTCTACAGCCCCACCTACCTCACCTACCTCACCTACCACCCCCAACTACCCTCAATCCTCTCACCCATATCCCGGCCAATGGGAAAGCCCCAATGACACTATAAATAAGACCCCAAGGCCTATGAGAAGACCCCCCCGCTCCCCCCCTCCCCCGCTCTTCGGAGCACTCTCTCTCTCTCTCTCTCTCTCTCTCTCTCTCTCTCTCTCTCTCTCTCTCTCTCTCTTTTAGCAAGTCCAAGAAT
This sequence comes from Luzula sylvatica, assembly GCA_946800325.1. Taxonomy (NCBI): domain Eukaryota; kingdom Viridiplantae; phylum Streptophyta; class Magnoliopsida; order Poales; family Juncaceae; genus Luzula; species Luzula sylvatica. Next base: position 50,173,895 of record OX326961.1, read on the forward strand.
CCTTCAAGATCACGCAAGAATTACCAAGAACGAACGATAAATTCTCTAAGATCGATCACCGAATAGAAGCTCACTTCATTCGGTGAATTGGTCTACACTTCAACGAAGATCGAGTTGCGAGGATTGAGGTGGAGCTTTCTTCATCCGAATCCGCGCAAGCAAGGAGTCAAGCTTACTCTATTCCACTCGGGAGCTTTCTTCCAATTGGACTTCTTGCAAATCTCGAGTTCACTCAACCGGTACGGAGCTTACTTCGATTGGCGAGTGGATTGGTACGAAAGGAACACGTTGTGCGAGGCGACTAGCTCACTAGCATCTCGAGGCAACAGAGAAGGCATCCAAGACGAGACTCGGAGCTCACTTCATCTCTCTAGGTGTTTTCTTTCCTTTTCTTGAAATTATTGTAGTTTAATTTCGAATTGGATTTGTGTAAAGAATTCGTGGTTTAATGAATCTTTTTCTTTGCTCTAATTCTTTTTTGCTTGTTTGTGTGATCTTAGTGCTTGTTACTTAGTTTAGTTACTTCTAAATTTGAATCCAAAACAAACCATCAAACTGCTCCCAAATCAAATCTCAAATCAGAAATCCAGAACTACTTCCGTTATAACGGACTCACATTGCGTTACAACGGACTAGACGGTTGGTCCTTTAATATTCAGTTGGTTATACTTCCGTTGTAACGCACCTAGAGTTCCGTTGTAACGGACTAGTCAGAATTTCTACTCAATAGCATCAATACAAGTGCGTTGTAACGGACATTATGGTCCGTTGTAACGGATTAACCAATCCGTTGCAATGTAACCACTGTTCGTTATAACGGACAAGTATAGTGCGTTATAACGGAGTTTCGTCCGTTGTAACGGACGTTCATCTCACACTTAGCGCCAGAATTTTCACTCAAGTCCGTTGTAACGGACTCATACTTCCGTTATAACGGACTATATTCTGTGAATTTTCTTTGCTATTTCTTGTCTAGTTTTGATTCATTATTTGACGCATATACTCCTCGTGGAACGAACTTTCATATTTTCCACTATAACACATATAGTTCTATACTTGTTGATTGAATCGGGTTTTCGAATATAACGATAATTTTACACGCCGAAATCCCGCTCATCAATCTCATCATTATTTTGGGCTTGTGAAGTGCTGCTTGTTAGGACCAATTATACTCAAATGTGGTATTTCTGGACCAACAAAAAGTTCATTCTCTTTATCAATGGATTGATCACAATAAATTAGATTAATGGGTGGGACTTGTACATATTAAACGTTCCAAGATATTCTCTACATGAACAAATACCCCATTTCTTATATACTCGATTTGCAGACAAAGAGAAAACATTTTCTTTTCTGGGTTTTTATGCAGTTCTTGCAACTTCTTCAGGAGTTTCAATGATATTCAAATCATCGACGTATACTGCAAATCCATAATATAATCTCGTGACAAATACACATTGATTTTAATCCTTCAGGGATTTTCATAACATTATAAAGTGATCCATATTTTATTATAACATCCACGAGAAGTTAATGGAGTCCTCGAAGATTGTCAATCTAATAAAAAATCTGAGTGTGGTTTCATTTCTCATCGCACATTTTCTTATACATACATGTTTGTAATTCGTATGTTGCATATAATAGTTGTTTGGACTACATGTCCAAAATCTTTACGTTTGTCAAGTGAATTTGATTCTTCTTGAATTGCTTCCTTTCGTTTTTAGTCACGTTGAATGTGAATGGGAAATTGGTGCAATAATTTCTCTCTGGATATTTATACCATAAAATCTGCCTCGTTAAAACTTTACTAGGTAAAACCCAATGGGAAAAATTCTAGTGAAGGAAAAGGAGTGCAACATTATGTTTCATACGCCTCATAAACTGCCTCGTTAAATATATTGTCAGGAAAACCCAGTGGGACAAAACCATGATCAAGCACAAAAATAGTGCATTGCGTATTAAGAGTGCAATGCGTATTATTCCTCCTCCTCATGGATACAAATATTTTATGACTAATAAGTTCAATCTTTTGCATGAGTTGTTTTGAAATCTTAGTTTCCACCGACAAACTAATTTCTTCAGGAAATCTTTATTATATTTGTAATCCATGAAAATACTATTTCACATCCGATTTCTTTCACGTCAAATTTCTTCTTTTAGTACTTGTCTTTTAGAACTCTTCGGGAGTTGAATTAATTAAACACTATTTATTTATAATAAATATGCATCTGCAAATTTGATCATTCATACTGGTTTATATATTCCTACTTATTACATCGATTATATCTTATGACTCAAATTACTATTCATGCAAAGATCTTTGTAATTTAATATAATATATCTCTCGAGAGTTTAAATTGTATGCTTCGGGCATACTATATCCTACGGGGATTTTCATGAATATTCTAGCAAAATGAGTCATGTGAATAATCTGATATAATGAATACAAGAAACAATGTTAGTCCTTCAGAGACCTTTAACAAATTAAAAACATAAATACAATTTGTATCACCATGTAAGGTGGTTTTCGGACTTCAGGTCCATCAATTTCACTTTCTTATGTGATTTCTGTTATTGGCCAATAATTTTAAATGTCGACATTCCACAATTGATTTAATTTCAGATCCTCGTTTTATTAATTATAAATTAAAAGCGCACCCATGCCAACTTTCTAATAACTATAGTTTCATTTCGGTTCCATCTTTTTCTAGTAGAGACATTATTTTGAGGTCTCATTATTTTCAAAAATTTCGATGTTGTCAGGTACCTGAACCTTTTTCATAGGTTATATACTTATTTATGTCAAATCTACTAATTAATCCTTTTTAAAAGGATATATATTATTAGAAGTATTATCAACTTCTTTATTGCCAACATTTTATCATGCTCTTTTTTTTTTATTCCTTTGGATTTTTAATATTGGAACCGATTGGTCGACCAAGCTTCAGGCTTATATCAAATTTAAAATTATCCAAGGATATTATACTACAAATATGAGCATTTTAGACTGGAAACTTTTACTCTTTATTCATTCTGGTATTGATCAATGCATCAGATCACCGTTTTGCAATTTCGTGCAAATAATTTATTTATGAACTCCTAGTTCATGTTTACATGTTCGAGGATCTAATGTGATGATGCAATTCATATAATTTCTTATTTTTTCAGTTTTCATTCTCTCCCCCTGATTTAGGCACGAGTTGTTTATATTTTAATTAATATCTAATGAAGTTCTTCAGGACTTGCATGATATCTTATATCTTAAAAAAAATTACTCATGTTTGCTTATTTCATAAACCATCTTAGTTGTTTATGTAATTTCTCCTTCAGGGATTTCATATTTGCAACATACATATTAAACTTTGTTGTTTTCTTGAATGTAAACTTCTAGTTTACAAATATATTTTTGAACTTTTTGTTCGTGTATATCATTTGAACTTCTGGTTCAACTAAATAAATGTTCATGATATACAGTTCTACATAATAAATCAACTATATATATACCAAACACTTGTTTTAACTCGTCCATGTGTTATCACACATCTACTACGCATTAAAAAATAATTGAGTGAATGCTTTTTGCTCCGATCACTCACAAGTTATAAAAAAATTGGGGAGTACTTATGATAAATAGTTGGTCTTAATCGAGTCATGATCGTGACATGCATATTCTATGTCTAAGCAATTGATTGAAATCAAGGAATTACTTTTTTTGTTTTATAAATTGAACTTCTAGTTCATAATAACATGATTTCAATTTTACTAATATTATTGCATGTCATAAGAATAAACTAATATGTTTGTATTAACATAATGAATCTTTCGGAGCAATATAGATAATGTATTTTCTAGACAAATCAAATAAAAACTCTTCTAGAGTCACCAATCATAAACATACGCTCTTGTAATATAATATACGCATCTATTTATTGATGAAATAAATAATTCGACACAAAATATACTTTATCTTGATAGATAACAAAATCATCCATTTTTCTTCTTGTTTTTCTCTTCAAGAGGTTTCATAAACAATATAGGATTTATGGTGTACTACTGGTACAACTATTTTCAAGCCACATCTTGAAGAATATTTTTTCGGATTATTTGTAAACATATTTTCACGAGTTTTTTTATTTATTATGTAATTTTGTTATCATGATCAATATTTTTGTCGGATATAATTTGGACTTCAACCTTCGAGTCAACATTCACTTCTGGGAATGGAATAACATTAATCCAAATACTTCTTAAACTATCTTATTTCTATTTGCTTTTGCATAAGCGCACTTCTAGAATATTTTTAATTATTTATTTTATGCCAATATTTATTCATATCAAGTCTTTAATATTGGATAAATATATAATATATTTTGTGCTCTTGCAACTTCAGGTGCTTTCAATAACATTATCAACTTTATTACACACTCTTTAACTTTGAACATCACAATTTTGTATTGAAACTCCATGTTTCAATAAGATGAAATTTCGAACTTTGTGTGCATTAATAAACTGGATTGCAAATACAGATGCAAATGATAATAGATGTGCGAACAGTATAAGTACATAAATTAAACGTACTAATAAAAAATTTGTGAATAATAAATTAACATAAAATAAACATGTAAAAATAAATATAAATATGCACGCCACTTCTGGTGTGTATTTTCAATGAACAACTACATGTGTGTTAATATACACTTCTGGTGTATACATTAAATATCATAAAATTTAATATTATAAACTTAAAATACATATTCTAGACTACAAGTCCAAAACATGCAACATAAACTTTTATCATCATACATTATATACGCAACATATACTCTTCTGGAGTATTATGTTTCCAACGTTAATATTGTTATACTTACGATATTAATAGCATGCTTCTGGCATTATACTATTACGTTTATTTCATTAGTATCATGCTTCTAGCATTAATAATGTTTCATATTTTTAATACTAATACTCTTTCAATGAGAATAATACTACGAGCATTGATCTTACAAACACAAATATGTGTATGCATCGATAAAAATAATCTAGCAACTTCAAGTGCATCAAAGAATATATTTTCAACTTCGGGTGCATCAATAAAAATAAATTTTCAATTTCATAAGCATCAATAAATTTGCAACTTCAATTATATGAGGAGAAATAAACTTATAGTTTTCGCATATAAATAAACTTGCAACTTCTGGTGCGTAATTTAAACTCGCAACTTCTGGTGCGTTAATATACAATAAATCAAACTCGCAACTTATGGTGTCCATGCAAACTTCAGGTTGCAGTATGCTTCTAGTATTTTCAAAGAATAAAAATTGAAAACCATATATATTAACACTTCTGGTGTGCACTGCAATATACTTGAATATACTTCTGGTATATTTCAATAAATGATACAAATTGGGATCCATATAACTTGAATATACTTCTGGTATGTTTCAATAAAGAATGCAAATTGGGATTCATATAACAGTGCATATTATAACTTAATAGAGATAGAAAATATATATAAGAGTCATTTCGAATCAAGTATATAGTGCATGAATACAAAGAAAAAGTAATGTATATACTATGGCTCAAACCGCTGAACAATAAAATAGCATGGCTCCTTCGACTGAAATTTCGAGAGCGTCGTGTAAGTGAAAGATCTCAGTTAGCTAGAGTCTCGTGCTGATAACGTGTTATAAAATAAAGAACAAGTAAGAAGAATTGGAGGAGACAATGTTTCTTATTGAATGAGTTGGCTGCATACAATAGCCACTACCCTCTTTATATAGTAGAGGGTGAATACAGGTCAAGAAATCTCTTGTCATATAAAACACTACAATACAAGGAAATAATACAATATCAAATCAGATCTTTGTGACTTGGTTCAAATGATAATTAACTTTTTATAGACCCGAGTTCGAAATCGTCTTGCCATATGTAATATTTTTTGGGGATATATAATTGACCCTCAAAACTCACCCAAACATCCTTGATACGTCAATCGAGGGTGTTTAAATGGATTGATTAGATTCTTAAATGGATTGATTGGACCCCTTAATTGAATCAATATATTTAACCATTGATTAAGAATCTAATCAATCAATTTAAACACCCTCGATTGACGCATCAAGGGTGTTTGAGTGAGTTTTGGGGGCCAGGTATATTTTCCCATAATTTTTTGCTTCTCAATCTCTGAAAAGAATTTTATTGCAAAAAGACAAAAAAAAATCTAATAACATCATATAACCGCACTATTTTCAGCTTTTTACTCTCTAAAATTTTTTTTATTACAAAAAAACAAAAGTAAATAACATAATATGTATACCAAAATTAATTTCAAGGAAAAAAAAACATAATATATTTCATGTCCTTTATTTCATGGTTTATAGTCGAATATCATGATACAAATTAATAGTACACAAATTATTTTACAACATGAACATAAATGAAAATCACATGAGGTGATAAATTATTATTTCAACCCTAGAATTACAAATTTAAAATATAATATATACCCATTTAGATACATATTAAAAAAGATAATATAATGAAAATGTTCCATCTTCCATGTATCAAAATATTATTGAACTCATTATTGATATTAAAATATTGCAATTACATTGTAAACCTAAAATTTGACAATACAAGGATTAAAGATACATATACATAGTTCATCTTAATAATAAAAAACATGATAATATAACTTAGAGCATTTAAATGCATTCATAATCTCGAAACATATCTCGGTAAATTACTACATTTTCCATTTCTGACATACGCCATTAATAGCATACTAATAAAAATTCGAAGTCTATTTCCTCATAAAAAATGTTATGTAATCCATATGAAATGTAAATTATAAAAATACTTTTCAAAAAGTTCAACTTAAAAATAGCAATTTTCAATTTTGTAGAGTTCAATTTTCCGTCTATACATTTTTGCACAAAAAATATTATGAAAATTACAAATATCATGTATAACACATTAAAATATAAAATAGCATCCAACTTCAATCAACTTCATTTGTTTTCATTACTATTAAATAACAAATTGCTATGATATAACCCGAAGCGAAGCGTGGTAACTTCTAGTAATATATCAGATTATTGTAATATTAAAATTTGTAAGTTCAGATACGAATGGATACTAGAATCAATATCATTTGATGAGGAAACCGATACGATTGGATACGAATCCAATACAATTAATCTGTGTTTATTTATTTATTTTGACCCAATATAAAAATATTAATTGTTATTACTACTAATAGTCTTTTGTGTCATATATTCTTGTCTTACTTTTTTTTTAATCACCACCAAAACTCACGCCGTTGTAAGTTTGTGGGCTACAGACCACCCTTGACGCTAGGATGAGGTGCTTTGCAATGGAGTCCTAAGAATGATTTGAAAAATCATAGTGAATATTCAAATGAACAATATAATATCTAGATTTTTCTTAGAATTTATTTAAATGTATAATTAATTTTAATCAAAATAATATAAAATAATATATAAGAGGTATCATGTCCTAGATTTTCTGAAAATTGTTGTATCACAGTGTCAGTGTCGTATCAGATAAGATACTCGTATTTATATCTGTGTAACATAGATAAAAAAAACAGAGCCGCCCCTTGCCATTGATCCAATAGACAACGACAACATGCCAGCTTCACAAAAAAAATCGAACGTTCATATTTATTTTTCTTATCTGATCCGTGCAACATCAATCAAACTTAATTTTGTATTTTTTTTCTTTCAACTAATTGATTATTTTGATGAATTTCTCATTAATTCTATTATTATTCATCACCATGATTGTAGGCTTTCCTCTTTTTTCTCTATCATTTTGAACTCCAACAATTGGGGGAACTATCAAAATTGAGAATTTAATTGTATAATTAGATTTCCAATAAAGATTTTCTCATTATTTAATATTGAACTAAATACCCAAAATATCATTTTGAAATTTTTTTCTCATTATTTGATATTGAACTAAATATCCAAAATATCATTTTGAAAAAATGAATGATAGAACTCCCATATATATACGGTGCATGACGGACCGCATTCATACGCGATTTCTGACAACGCGGTTTCTGACGCGTGTTTTATGACGCGCGTTTTCTGATACGCTATTTTTGACATGCCTTTTCCAATGCGTTTTAAAGATATTATTCCAATGGTTAGAAAATTCTAAGTTCTAAATCATTGGTACTCAATTAAGTATCTCAGTCATTCTTTGTGTGTGTGCGCGCGCGCGCGTGCGTGCATGCGCGTGCTTGTTTAACTACTAGTTTATATATTGTGTATTTATCGAGTGAGTATTGATGGTATTATTTTTCGAAACTTTTTAATCATTGTATATGCATCAAAATTAGTGTTGTGTAATAAAATTTAGAGGCAGGCAAATTTTAAGGAGAAATAAATTTATTACACAACACTAATCTTTGATGCACATTCAATGATTAAAAACTCTTGAATATAATACCTTGAATATTTGTTGGAGTATTTTTATATTACTCTCTCTTTATTTATATAACTAAAATCTGACCTACTAAATATAACGAAAGGTTGTGGAGTCGACATCAATGCTTCATTGCCCAGACAAGCACTTGACAAAAGAGGTTCTGTACTGATATAGTCTATAGACAAGCACTTGCTATCGGTTCATTGCCCACACAAGCACTTGCCATGTACAACAAAAGAGGTTCTGTACTGATATAAGCAACTACTATTAGTCTATTCACAACAAAAGTTGTACCCATCTGCAAATCCAGCACTTGATAGTTGATAATTACCTGCTAAAAATGAACCCACAACCAATTATATTTGGGGGTTATATATGGAACCCTGCGAACTTGAAAAACAATTGTGGATGCGTCAATCGATAAAGGGTTAAAAGAGTTAATTTGATTGATTAGCACTCAAATTAATATTTAGTTAGATTAATTCAATTAAGAAATCTTTTTAATATAATTGATCTTTCTCGATTGACGCATCTATGATTTTTTTTTGTGTTTGTTGGGCATAGTATATTTACCCTTATATTTGACTATACAAACTATCCCATTCAATAATATATATAATGAAAATCGAAATAATTTAATGTCTGACTCGAGCCTATATGACTGATTAATAGAAATAGTCCGATGTTTCGCTAATTTAACATATAGATACTACATTATATTGACGGAACACAATTTACTCGAAAGATTCATTGATAGTCAAATTATTTAAAGGAAACATAAAGTTATTTTTATCAATAAAGCAAGTTTTGAAATGCCGACAGAAAGTACGTATGAAAAGATATTTTTTTTTATGTATAACAACTTTTTTATTTTGCAAAAATAAGGTTGGTTTGGATGAACTTACAAAACTAGTTGTTTTGTCATCTAATTTAGTAATTTGGCTAAACACATGCCTGTTTCGCCATCTTAGATAATAAAACAGCTAAATGTGATTTTGACATGTTAAATTGGGCTAAAATTTAGTCTGTTTCGCAATCTTAAGTTGGCCAAACATGTATTTTTTTTTCTCGTTAACCTGAAAAGAAATTTACCATCTTAGTTGACAAAACAGCCTTGGTACTTGTTTTATGATGAAAATACATAATATTTCGCCATTTTAGATGACAGCACAAATTTTTTATTTATTTTGCAAATTGAATTGTGTTTCAGATAACCCAAACCAAAATTATTTTTTCAAATCCAAAAGAAACCAACGCTATACATCAAAGTTAATCCAAAGCTTTCGGCTTTCTTCGGCCTGAGCATGACATTCATTAGAACCTTTCTGAAATAGAACTAAAAAATTTAGGACCATATTATTAGAAATTTAATTTTGTTCCTTTTGATCTAATCCGATGATTAGGTAACAATGATTGTCGTGGTCAATTACTTGCTTCTAAGTCCCTTTCTTCTTCAAATAGTTAGCTTGTATTAATCAATCACTTCAAATATCTATTGTCTAATTTATTCTACTTAGTGAGTGTCAGTCAGATTTTTCTAAAACGATCCCTTATTGTTAATGTACTTATTTGTTTATATAATATCGATGATACTCGAATCCATAACCTCTCGAACACATATTTCTGTGGGGTCGTCAATCAACTGGGTTATGAAACGATTGACATCGATAGCCAAAAATTTCGAAAGACCTTAAATTAATTTTATAATAATTTCACAAAAAGACCTTAATCTTTTGTGATGGACCTCAAAAAATTTAGATTATACTATATGTTATATTAAAATAAATTTCGAATCGTATATAATTTACGAAAATTTATCTCGAACCCAAAGTCCAGATTATATATATATATATATATATATATATATATATATATATATATATATATATATATATATATATATATATATATATATATATATATATATATATATATATCAGTGTTTCAAATTGCGGCGCAATTGCGGAAATTGCGGTGGGCAATTTAGAATCGCAATTTCGCAATAACATATAGCAAGATATAGCGTTTTCGAAAAATTGCGGGCATTGCGGCGCAATTGCGGGCAAAATTGCGCTTAAATTGCGCTAATTGCGGGTAAAATTGCGGGATAATATTCAAATCGTTATAATTTTCAAATCCTTCCACCAAATTACATGAAATTTATATCGAAATCGCTCGTCTCGACGAGAGGAACGCAATGACAGACTTGAATTTGTGAAATTTTGTCTTTTATCCTGAATTAAACACAAAACACACGTTAAATTAATTTCGTCGAGAATTATTTAATATAAACATTATAACATAATTTTTGTGATTATTTAATACTTAGTTTCCGTGTTTTATTATCAAAATATTTGATAAAATATGCTCATAACATATAACTTCTAAAATGTGTCATTTTCATTTATAAATGTATGAATTTCACAATTTTCATTGTATTTCATTGATGTTTCGATTTAAAATTTGAGTTATAGTGTTTTGATATTTTTGGATGTCAACAAAAAATTCTTCAACAAAATACAAATCCAAAGATCCCGTATAATTGCCATTTTAATGAAAATTTTATGATGAACTTTTATTTATACTGAAAATGTTTCTGGACAATTAATTTTTTTATTCTTTTTAGAAGAAAATATTGTGAAAAATATATTTAAACAAACTATTATTATTACATAATTTAATATCGCAACGACTGTCCGCAATAAGGTTATTGCGCCGCAATTGCGTCCGCAAACGCAATCCGCTGCAAAAAAAGACCCGACCGCAATGGACCGCAATATCGCAATTTAAAACATTGATATATATATATATATATATATATATATATATATATATATATATATATATATATATATATATATATAGGGAGGCTAACCTACTTAATTAAGTACCAAAGTTTTGGTACTTAATGCTTTTTAACCATTGAATTTGCATTGAGATTTGTGTTTTTTCATGATGATCATGAAATTTTGTGCACATCGTTAAATGCACAAATTTCAATGCAAATTCAATGGTTAAAAAACATTAAGTTGCAAAACTTTGGTACTTGAATATATATATATATATATATATATATATATATATATATATATATATATATATATATATATATATATATATATATATATATATATATATATATATATATATATAGACACACACACACACACACACATGTTTGCTAAGTAGAATCCAAAAAAATAATGCACGCGTGCAAAATATACTGATGAATCCAATATGTTAACATAGTTAAAATTGACAAAAAAATAATACGTTTTCAATAGTATATTTTGATAAATACAAGAATATATTTTTCTAATTTCAATAGTATATTTTGGTCTTTGGATTCTTTTTTGGATTTTTTTTTTTTTATGGATTCTTGTTAGCCTTCCTGTATATATATATATATATATATATATATATATATATATATATATATATATATATATATATATATATATATATATCAATGATTTAAATTGCGGCGCAATTGCACCGTCGTAGCGCAAATCGCAACAAATATTTGCAAAATACAACAACGCAATATCACCGTAGTATCGGTGATCATATGTAAATTACAGTCCAAGCGCAATGGACCGCTATATCGCAATTTAAAACATTGATATATATATATATATATATATATATATATATATATATATATATATATATATATATATATATATATATATATATATATATATAGTCTTTGTTATACGCACAGATAAATTCTCACTAGAGATTACTTTCAGGGCCAGGACCGGCACACACACGGGTGTGTCAGTGTGTGTGTGTGTGTGTGTATATATATATATATATATATTTAGTCTTTGTTATACGCACAGATAAATTCTCACTAGAGATTACTTTCAGGGCCAGGACCGGCACACACACGGGTGTGTCAGTGTGTGTGTGTGTGTGTGTATATATATATATATATATATATATATATATAGGGGGATTATATGATACACCTTTTTTGCAAAAGGGTAATTTAGACATTAAAACAATTAGTATGTATTATTTGTTTTAACTCTCCATTTTCATTACAATTTGGTTTCTGCATTTGAATTATTTCCTTTTATTTCTCTTGCACGATTTGCATATCCTCAACTCTCTCTCCCTCTTGGCTGCCTTGCTCTCTCTCTCTCTCTCTCTCTCTCTCTCTCTCTCTCTCTCTGACCGCCTCCTCTCCCTCTCTCTCCGATCATCTCTCTTAATATAATTATGTACTTGGATTGCAACGATTATTCATTTTGAGTTATTTTTTATCTTGTTTCTAGATCTAATTAAATTATTTTTTTCATTAAGAGAAGAAACGTAATGTAAATTTTCATTTTATTTTTATTGAAACAATACAAAATTAAATAATTATGCATTGCTTTCATATTTTGTTATTGTGACAGATCGTCTTCAAAGTCGTTAATGACAACCAACTAATAACAAGGGTTACAAACATTTCAAAAATAAACACAAATCAATCCTCGAGCTTAACAAGCTGAGTGAGTATGTCAGTAGCCTTGTTCATAATAAATATACCCCACCTCATAGCAGTCTTTTTCGTGTTCTGTGTGGAACACACTAAAAGATAGGGACTGATCCTTACTCCTCCATCAAGAAGCCAAACCATCAATCGCAGCCACATATGGCTTTTTCATCCTTGAAATCAAATATTATTGTGATGGTTATTATAAATTGTCAAAAGATAGGAACTGGAATATCAAATTCATGGATTATCATCTCCAACCTTGATCAATATTTTGCAAATGACTGTAAATAACTTTTATTTATTTTTACCTTTTTCTGCAAGTACTGATATGTCAAAGAACCCAGCTTCTTCAGCAGATGAAGATGATTTGCGTCTTCTTTTACGAGGCTATTTCTCGACAACCTCGAATATGTAGAAGATTGCAAACATTATCACTTGCATATCTCTCGATTTCACTTCGTCAATTATTTGAGTTATTATAGCTCTCCATATAGGTCACATCATGTACTATTCTACAATTGATAGGTAATTTTGCAAAGAAGATCTCCTATTATATTGGAATTACGAAAATAACAATGTAGTTACTTAGATTAATTGGAGATAATTACCAATACAATAATTTGTAATTCAAAATCAAATATATGGATTAGAAACATAATTTCACAAAAGAAAAGGACCCAATTGTAAAATAAAAGTATACCTAGGTCCGCAAAGCTCTACTAAAGAACATATTCAATGAACAAAATATGCAAAGCTGGTACTGGTACCAACGGCTTGGACTGAGCCTTGTGGATCTTTCCATGGTGCCTTGCGATAGGATCCCGCGTGCTTGATCCGATATGCAATTTTTTACATTATTCGATTGCTGCTACTTTCAAGAAAAGATGAATTTGTCTTTTTCGTGCTGTGGTTTGATTGAGTTTTGGCTTCTTCGAGGAATGGAGGGCTTCTTGTTCTCGACTACATCTCAGAGGAGATTCAAGATGACGCTTCCAATCAAGTTGCGGCGTGGTTATGTGTTTGTCAGAGCTAAAGAGTGAGGAGGAGTTGGGGGCTCGGCAACGAGCGAGAGAGAAAGACAAAATTGATGTTGACTGGAGAAGGTTGGAGAGACTAGGAGAGAGGTAAAATATGATGGTAGAAAATTACGTTTTTACCCTTGAAATGGGGTGTATCGAAATTTGTTTTGGAAAATTGATGTTAAATTTTTTAATCGTAGCCCTTGAATTGAGAGTCATCATTTAATCTCAACCGTTCAAACATGAAAGGGTGTATGATAAGGATAAAAGGGTGTACCATAGAAGCCCCCATATATATGGAGGCTTCTATCATACATCCATTTCCTTATCATACACCCATTTTCAAGGGTATTTGGAGTAATTATCCATTTATGAATATTTAAGGTAAGATATCAAATATATTTATTAATTAATGTTTAATTAAATTGGAATTTTTTGTTGTTCATTTAAACCAAAATTTCCATAAAAGATAAATTTTATGATACACCTTTTTTCAAATATAATTAATTGCTAAAATACCCAAAATACCCTTGTAAAAGGGTGTATGATAGAACTCCCCCATATATATATATATATATATATATATATATATATATATATATATATATATACACACACACTGACACACCCGTGTGTGTGCCGGTCCTGGCCCTGAAAGTAATCTCTAGTGAGAATTTATCTGTGCGTATAACAAAGACTAAATATCATTCACAAGTAAAAGAAGATACGTAATATCATTTTGATCCCTTGATAATATCATCAGTTGTTAATGATATTCAAATCAAATAATTTTGTGGAACCATCGTATATATGTATACTTTTTTTTTCCAATACCGTTTGCTATATGTGAATAGTTAGATGAGTTGACGACAAACGGTCCAAAATTCAACTCTGCGTGTACGGGTCTAGTTTGGTTTAGTGAAATAATTAACCAAAAGAGAAACTCAAATTAGAGAGAAGAAAGAAAAGAGGAGAATAACAAGAGAGAAGATTTATATTTGTATTCTCAATTCATGAAAGAAGATTACATGCCATCTCCTTTTATACCAAACACTTGACTCTTGATTTACTAAACAATAATTAAAGAAAATAAATGGACTGTAGAAAACATAAACACATGAATGCACTTAGGGACTCTCAAACGATTAAGATGCATGAGACACTTATTCTTCATTCTTGAACCTTCTTATTCATGATTCATGAACCTTCTTATTCTTGAACCTGACTCGAGTCCGAGTCAGAACCTGAGTCCGAGTCAGACTGATTTTCGTCATGCTCCTCCGATTGATTTAAGCTTGACCTCAAGCTTGTATTCTCTCCATGATATTTGTGAAGATGCCGGACGTTGAACACATTTGAAATATGCATATCATCAGGTAATTTGACTCGATACGCATTTTCACCAAATTTCTCAAGGATTTCATATGGTCCGAACTTTCGTCGAGTGAGTTTGTTGTAATCTCCTCGTGGATAACGTTCTCGAGTCAAATAAACCCACACGAGTTCTCCTACCTCAAAACAAACCTCGCGCCTCCTTGAATCTGCTCGTTTCTTGTACTTCTCATAAGTTCGTTCCAAGTTTTCGCGAACTTGTGCGTGAATTTTCTTCAAACTTTGCAAGCGGTCCTTGGCGACTTTGGACTAGGTAACTGGACCTTCAATGGGAATCAAATCGAGGGGTCCGCGTGGTGAATATTCATACACCACATAAAACGGTGCAAAACCTGAAGAGCGATTAATCGAACGGTTGTACTCAAACTCGATTTTTGACAAGATCACATCCCACGTTCCAAAAGAAGTTACTTGGGTTCTCAATATGTTCGCGAGGCTACGATTGACCACTTCGGTTTGACCGTCGGTTCGTGGATGGCAAGGCATACTAAATTTGAGGGTAGTTCCCAACCGTCCCCAAACTTCTTTCCAAAATGAGCTCATATAACTCTGCAACTTTAGAAGCATCCATGGTCGTTTTGCATGCTGTGAACACTGCCAATTTGCTAAACCGATCAACAACTACAAAAATGCTATCATTCTACCTTCGAGTCGTTGGTAGTCCCACCACAAAATCCATCGAAATATCGCACCATGGTTGGGTTGGAATTGGCGGTGGAGTGTATAAACCCTGATTAGTATCTCAAACCCAAAGCTTCACAAAAAGCTTCACGTCTTTCACCATTTTCGGCCAAAAGAATTTCTCTCGAATTAAGTGCAATGTTTTCTCAACCCCAAAGTACCCTTGCTTATGGATTTCTTGCACGATAAGGAAGCAGAGGGAGATGTTTGGGATACAAAGCAGAGGCCCATAGAAGAGATATCCATCTTGTAACAAATAATCATCACGGGTTCTGGCTTCAACAGCTTTAATAATTGGTAGGAATTCCTCATCTTCTCGTAAATTCCTTGGCAACTCATCAAATCCTAGGACAACCGCCTTCATGGCCGTGAGCAAATGATATCGTCGGCTCAACGCGTCGGCAACCTTGTTGCTTTTTCCGGACTTAATGCACTATGGACATCGTGAATTCTTGGAGAGACATGATCCATTTGGCATGACGCGCACTTAGCTTGCTTTGGTCTTGCATATATTTTAGAGCTTGGTGGTCGGTGTAGAACACGAACTCATTTTGCACTAGATAATGCCGCCAGTGTTGTAATGCCTTGACGATTGCATACAATTCCAAATCATACACGGAGTAATTAAGGCGTGGTCCTCCAAGTTTCTCGCTGAAATACGCGACAAGCCTCTTTTCTTGCAACAACACTGGTCCAATTTCAACCTTCGACGCATCGCATTTGTCACACCCCAAAAATAAAGTGGAAAAGGGTGCGGCAACCCGCCAGTATACAACTCGTATACCATAGGCTCTTATATGATAAATTCACAAAAACATAAATATCACAACTCGAAAACAACGACACACGCAGATATATACATGCATCACCATAACATATACACACGAACACAAAGAAACTAGCGGAAGCATATAAACACAAACGCGACATAACCAAACACCAAAACTAAACAAGATGTCGCATAAACAAATGGCTCGCTGGCCAGAAACAGAAATAAACAAATATACACAACATGGAGGTTCCGCGATGAAAACGAAACCGTCATACTCACACTCTAGACACCCGCTGCCCCGGATGATCTGTCCACCGTACCTAGACTCAAAACATTCAAATAAAATGGTTAGTCACGGAAGTGACTAAGTGAGTGAGTTTTGAGCCTAGCTTATTAAGAACGACCTTATACATGGCTAGACAAAACCTCGCTCGAAAATAACTAAAATCATAAATCATATATGTATATAAATACTTCTAAAATAATTGCCCCGGTTTTTCTTGAAATCAAATCACTTACCTTTATAACTAATCGTATACATACTAATACTTTTACCCGGGGTGAGGGCGCAAATAACTCTCGACTGAAGTGCCAACCCGGGGGATAGCAAGTCACACACACGGGCTGGAACAAATCCAAAAGCTCGGGAAGCGCGAATTCCCTAGAAAATGAGCTGACGACCGGATATCCTTTCGCCTCCGCCAAACCCCTCATGGGTCTGGACTTTGCACTACATCAAGATTGCTACGCAATTCCCTCCATAGAGCGCCACGGGGTCACGCGACACTACACCTATCAAACTAAAACATACCGGAGGAGCCGCGTATGTACACATAGGACCCTCTTTCAAAACCGTAAGCCCGGCTTACGTTTTATCAAACTCAAATTCTACATACATATATATGATCAAATCTACATAATATATATTTTGTTGAGGTAACACGGTTTTTAAAGCAAATACGGATTTCTAAAGCGAGAACCCTAGACTATCATGTAAGGTCTAGAAACGCTATTAATTGGATTCTTAATAAGAGAGAAGTGAAAGTAGCACTCACTAATGGAAAGAAACTCGACAAATACGCGATTAAACGAAACGACGCAGAAAACGGAGTAACTCGAAACGTGGATGAAATCCTTCTTTTGATCTCGCCAACTCGTACAACTTAACCTCCTGAAGAATATGGCACCTTTCGTTTTGCGAAATCTCTTTTTTTCCTTGATTTCTCCTATTTTTCTCTCTTTCTCACTTAGGGTTTCATGAATGTTCAAGAGCCATGAATGAAGATGATTCTCTCTCTGGATGTGGCCGAATAAGAAATAAATGGATGGTCCAATAAGAAAAATGGTACATTTCATATATGACCCTCTAAACTATTCTATTTGTAAACGATTTCATTTACAAGTTTTTAGGGTTTATTTTACAAAATCTTGTTTTTAGTATTATTAATGGTTTCATCATTATGCAAATAAGACCCTATAATATATTTATTTAAATAACCCACAAAAATGAAATTACGGTTATACCCTTTTAACGAGTTTGAGGCATAAGGAGTTGGTTTTGATCGTGGGAAGTTATATCTTTGATATGGGTCTTATATTCTGAAATTTTGGGACTAATAATCTACAAATATCAAAACCCTATTTTTGATATTTATTACAGCATTCGACCTCAAACACCTTGTCAAAATCCAGTAAAGCCAGAACCGGGGCACACATGAGAAAATCCTTAAGCTGCTCGAATGCCGATTGTGCTTCCTTTGGCCAAGAGAAAATTTTGGTTTTGAGGAGTTCGGTGATCGGGGCGGTGATTGTGCTATATCCTTGGATGAACCGTCGATAGAAACCCGCGAGACCGAGAAAAGAACGAATTTACAAAGCCCAAAAAGACAAGGGTCGGTGTCATCCGTGAACATTTATTTGAATTTGCAAAGAGTTGATTAACACGAAGGGTCTCGAGGACTTCTCGTAAATGATGCACATGATCGATTTGACTTCGACTATAGATAAGAATATCGTCGAAATACACGACAACAAACTTATTGAGAAACAGTCGAAGAACTTGGTTCATAACTTGCATAAACGTGCTCGGAGCATTCGAAAGTCCGAATGGCATCACGACCCATTCGAAAAGTCCCTCCTTTGTTTTGAACGCCGTCTTCCATTCATCCCCTTGTTTGATACGTATTTGGTGATATTCGCTCCTTAGGTCCACCTTAGAAAAGATTGTCGCGCCGCTTAGTTGGTCGAGCATGTCATCGAATCGTGGTATCGGGAACCGATATTTTATCGTTATTCGGTTTATGGCTCGGCTATCCACACACATGCGAAAAGTTCCATCCTTCTTGGGCACTAACAATGCGGGAACGGCACAAGGACTTCTGCTTTCTCGCACAAATCCCTTGTACCTGTCGCCTTAACTCCTCGTGTTGCTGGAGCGACATGCGATAATGAGCCTTGTTTGGGAGACTCGAGTCGGGCACCAAATCAATTTGATGTTGAATATCGCGAAGAGGTGGAAGTTCATCGGGTAATTCGTCACTAAGCACGTCTTTATAGGCAGCCAGTATAGGCTCGACAAGTCGAGACCGCTCGGGCTTTGCCCATTCTTTATATAGGTGGTCGAGGCCACAACAAAACAAACTCCTTCTTCATGTAATACTTGCTCGAATTCTTCCATAGGCACACAAAATCCCACTTTCTTCTCCTTCGAAAAATCCTTTTGGATCAGGGTTATTAATACCCTTTTCCCTTCGGCTTGAACTGTGTATGTGATAACACGTAAAATAGGTCGTTTAATTGTGTAAATTCAATCTCACGAGTTAATCAAAATAATTTATAACAAATACTAATCAAAGTGATAAGTATAGGTTCGATCCAAGGAAATTTTGCGTATAATCGAAATTGCAATTCAAGAATTATTTTTATTGATCCAGAGACTATAATATTTTGTCACAATCAAGATCTAAACTTTATAAAGCTCTGGTCAAAATTTCACTTTCACACACACAATGTTCGAATTTATGAAATTTATAGATCACAAGGGTATTTTAGGCACTAATCAAATTTCAGAAAAATATAGATCGCAAAACAAGATCTCAAATTTGGCACAAAGATTCACAATTTAATACTAAGAGATAGAACAGAAGAATTTCACAGGTTTGGTATTTCAGTAAAAAGTAATGATCGAATTACAAACAGGTCCTTGGCAAATTACAGAATAGTCCAGACAATTTTGAGGTTGAGTAACAGATTTCAAAAATTCATATCAAATAGGAAATGGCATGAAATTGATTGATTCAAAATTTGTATTAAACTATAGATCCAGATCTAAACAGTGATTGCAAACAAATAATATTATCAGATCTAAAAATCACTCAAACAGATCACACAAATCAGCTCCAGAATTTTAGTAAAACTCAAGGCAAAAATAGAAACAATGCGAGAAAAATTCCACAAAAATTCCACAAACTATATAACACAGTATATAACAAGTTCACAAACAGATTTGACTTATATCTACTTAATTCCTAATCAAAACAATAAAATTGTAAAAGAGAGTACCGAAAAAGGAGAGAATGAAGTCCAAGATTGGATCTTGGCGAGGTGATGAGAGGAGGAGGAGAGAAACTTTGTATCCGGTTCGGAGAAGGGCAAGAGAGAAGAAAAGCTCCTCGGATCGACCTCGAAAACCGTGCAAGACACGATTTCTTGGCAAAAGGGCTCAAAGCTGAGCAAGGGAGCTCGAGATGCTCTAACAATGGAGGGGGAAGAGGCTAAGACCTTACCTTCCCCCAAAATAACTGAGTTCTTCTGCAGTTCCCAGATGAATGGAGAGTGCGGTGGTATATTTTTGCATCTGTCAGACGGGATTGGAGACTCCGTTTCATAGCCAAATGGAGAAGGTTCTATTCTGCATGGCTCCAAATGAAGTGGTTCAAACCGTCGGGTTCAGTCTTCTACAACCGAAAGCGTGTAGCCGATTGTGTAAGTGACTATAGAAGAAGATGAATAGGATGAGCAGCGTGGGTTATAATCTGGACAAGCCACAAACAATCGTACACAGCGAATGGTTGACTGGTCAGAGCTCGTAGATTTTGCGCAAAGGGATTCTTGTAGTCTTTCGCGGGTGGGTCAGGAAATAGATGAAATACGACCCGTTACGTGGGCAGTAGGTACTCTAGCATCACAGCAGATCCTCTCGATTGTCAGGTCAATGAGTAGGATGTTTTGGGCTCGTTACATGTTCTGTAGGCCTCCGACTGCCACAGAAAATCCTCGAAAGGTACACATCACGTATGGACTCTGGAGATGGGTTTCTTCATGAAATGAGTCGATTTTGACCCGTTTGGAGTGAAAGCTCGATTTCTCTCTTATACTTGCGTCAAATATCATCATATGATATATCAAAACGATCGGCAAGTCAAGAGGAATCCATCTACAGTCCTGGTTTTGCAAGATTCTGCACTTTTCACCTGAAATAACACAAAAATACATCTTAAAGTATTTTATCTCAATAAATTGGAATTATGAATATTTGGTACACTTTAAATGTATTTATGTGTTTAAATTCTATATTTTGTGTATGTAAAAAGTGATGAAAAATCCCCTTATCAGTATGTATGATCTCTTCCATCGTAAATTGCCTTGTTATCATATTGCCATGGCCGGCCTAGTATCATATGAGAAGCATCTATCGGTACGACATCGACGCGAACAATATTGGTGTAGTGTGGCCCAATAGAGAACTCGACTTGGCATCGCTTCTCTACTTGTATTTCAGCGTCCTTGTTAACCCATCCCAGCTTGTAAGGGTATGTGTGCGTGGTTGTCACAAGATTGAGCTTCTTGACAGCTTCTTCGGATATGATATTCTCCCAACTTCCCGAATCAATTATTACGTTGCACTTCTTCTCGCCAATTGTGCACCACATCTTGAAAATTGCATGTCGCTTCCAATTGTCTTTGCTTAGTGGGGCTAAGCAAAGTCGACTCGGAACTAGACTTTTACCGGACACTTCATTGGGATTAGCTTCGTAAACTCCATCATCTTCATAACGGTTCCAGTTGTCTTCTTCATCGTCGTCGTATTCTTCTTTGGTCAAGAATTGGGACCCCGTTTTTGGACATTCATTCGCATAATGACCGAAATTGCTACATCGGTGGCATTTGATATGAGCTTTGCGATTATTTGGTGGCATTAAGTTGTTTGGGTTTGGCAAAAGTGGAGGTGCTCGTGACTGAGAAGAAACATTTGCATTTGGTTTCGGTAAATCTTGGTTCGTCTTTGATGTGGACTCGTTGAAGGCTCGACCTTGAGGAGGTATGTTTCTTGAGTTAAAATTTTGCTTATGTGCTTGTTGTTGTTCTACCGCCCTCGTCTTGGATTGCGCCTCCGTCACATTACTGAAAGTATGCACCGTCAATGCATCTTGGATCGATGTGCGAAGTCCGTTAAGAAATCGTGCAACCCTTTGGTCATCTAGTTCATTGAGTTGATCGCGAGCCTCGAGTTTATAGAACTCGAGTGTGTAGTCGTCTACACTTCTTGGTCCTTGCATGAGAGATTGGAATTGTCGAAATATAGTTTGTCGATAATTGAGTGGTAAGAATTCGCGATTCATCTCACGCTTCAAATCATCCCAACTATTGAGCGGTGGGAGATTGTCGAGGTAACGGCGATATTTGAAGTTCTGCCACCACGTCGCTACTTGCTCTCTAAAACGGACTATAACTAAAGGAACTCGTTTGTCGGGAGGGATCTCCTTTAACTCAAAAACTTCTTCCACGGTGTTAGTCCAATCGAGAAAATCTTCAGGTTTTAGGCTACTCGAAAAATCCACCCGAATTCCGCTATCCCATCGGTCACTGTTTGGAGGTTGATCATTGCGGAAAGGATTATTTTTGTGATGAGGATGTTCTTCTTGTTGTCGAAGGTTAAGGTGCTCCATGAGAGTGGTCATAAATTGATTGTTGTGGTTTTGGATTTGGTCGAGACGCTCGAGTAAAGCAGTTTGATTTCGTTGCATTTGTTCAATAAGCGCAACAATATTTGCAGGATCAGCCATGATTGTTGCGAAAATAGTGGAGATACAATTCATTTGTGCAACATACCCCCACTTTTCATTCTTTGTTTTTAGATATAAAAAGGGTTAGTTCTAGGAAAATGTTGGACATACCCCCACTTTTCTTCCAAAAACCTTGATGACGTGGACAATATTTAACACTTTGGCTCCGTTTGGAAGAAGGATAAGCAGGTACAACTCTCTTCTTAATCCGAATTTTTAAATTGTGTTTGGTAAGACGATGAGAATAAGAATTGGGATAGTTTTGAATTTAAAATAAAATTTATTGCAAATGACAGAAATACCCTTCATAAAATATTGAGTATTTATTTGCAAGACTATATGATTACATGTTCTATTAGAAATATATATGAACATTTTTTGTGTTTCCTACTTACTTTATCATGAATAACATTAATATAATTCTAATGAAAGGAAAAAAATAATCCAAATTCAACTTCAATAATTATAACGTAATAAAAATTTAATTTGATAACAATTACATAAAAATCATATGTATTTCTAAAAGAATTGCTACTCTTATTCTTCATTAATCATCCACTATTATTGTGTCTCCGCAGGTTTTAACACACGCACAAACACACACAAAATTAGAAAAACAGACATATACACAAATCATAAAAACAATAACAAACATTCATATAAATATCACTCATTAGATATCTCACTTAAACTCACTAATACTTAGAAACTTCTCCTTAAATTTCAATCAACAAAATATAATTAGGAAACTTCAATAAAAAGAAAAGATTCACAATGGACTTCATTGCACTACAATCGTTTATACATTTCACTCATTTATGTTTCTCATGGGACACAAACCACCATTGCTATCAATGAGCTCCACCCACTGATGAACACGCCCACACACATAACTTACACATTTGAGCTTAGTATAGCAATTGAGATCTCAAATTGAAGATAAAAAAAATAAAGAAGCTACTAATATGATTTCTTTACTAGTATGTTTATAAATATTAGAAGAGAAGAGATTTGAATGAAAGAGTTGGCAAAGAAATGACAATCACTACAACATTTTTGCCTTATTGGGGCAGCCAAAACCGATCCAAAAAGACCCCAAAACCGTCCCTAAATCTTATTGGGGCGGTTGGCCGACCCTGACATACCGACCCTGAAAGTTCCGACCCTGTCAGGGGCGGGCCGACCGTAAATGCTTATCGGGGCGGTGTATTATTGGGTCAAGCCGACCCTATAACAATTACACACTTTAACACTGTCGAAAGTACGTTGTACTCACGCGTCAGACTTATTGGGGCTGCCTGACCATAATACCTTATTGGGACAGTCATTTCATTGCGCCAGGCCGCCCCTGAATGCATAATGTATATTATTTATTATATATTATATATTATTATATATAATTAATATTTATATTACATATTATATATTATAATATTTACTATTTATTATTTAATATCAAAACT
The DNA here is from genome assembly GCA_946800325.1 of Luzula sylvatica. Lineage (NCBI taxonomy): Eukaryota > Viridiplantae > Streptophyta > Magnoliopsida > Poales > Juncaceae > Luzula > Luzula sylvatica. Next base: position 50,198,233 of record OX326961.1, read on the forward strand.
TATATTATACACACGACACACACAAAATAATATAACACACAGAGACACATACCCACACACATTACATACACACAACATACACACATTACACACACTCATATTGAAGGAAATACAGTTACAGATCAACTAGTAGATTGAACATATGAGGGTAGATGAACGTACGCGTTCGTCGGAACGATTGGATGCATAATAAGATTGTGCAAATATCTCAGAAATTACATAGTCCGTCATGACGCACCATATGGTCCGTCATGACGCACAGTAATGTATTTCTGTAGAAGCCAATCTATGAGTATACAGTCATGACGCACCATATTGTGCGTCATGACGCACAGAGTGTCCGTCGTGACGGAGCACTAGCAAAACAACTATATCCAAGTAAATGTGACAGGTGCGTCACGACGCACCATATCGTGCGTCATGACGTACAGTGATCCGAATTCTGGAATAGCAGTTTTGATACTCATTAATACCCCATTAACTCCAGATCTTAATATAAGATCTGAGTAACTCTCCTCTCTCTCTCTCTGGCTTCCTGGAGATTCTTAGAGAAAGAAAGAGAGAAACTTGTTGGACAAGTTGAAAGGATTATAGATAATTTGAGCAAGTTTGCGGGAATTTTAGGGGAATTTTCCGCAACCGAAAGACGCGAGCTTGAGGTGGATACGAGTAGAGAAATCTCGCTTGAGATTTTCTGTTGTGATCAGTCGAGAGCAAGGTCGAGCAAGGTCGGAGATAAACCGGATAAAATCCGGTTGTATACGACAAATCGGAGCTTCGGATTAGGTGTCGAATCGCGCGGGCGTGGGACGTGTGTGTCGCCGGAATCGAAGCACATCGGCAACTACGAGTTCAACCCTTCACTGTGATCAATTTCACGTGGTATGGTTCTCTATGAATTAAGAGTTAATTTCATAGGTTTAGTTGCATTTACATGATTTGTACGTTCGAGTCGTTGACGTTGGTCCTCGGGATCGGGTCGGAACGGGCCTCTCAATCCGCTGCTCGGGGCTTGGTAGTGATGCCGATACCCAACAGTGGTATCAGAGCGATCGTCACGATTCGATCGTCGAATCGATTTTGAATAAAAGTTATTCGGAATTTCATGTAGAATTTTAGGACATAATCATGTAGTTATAAAATTAGGACCATAGAAATCATACTAGTATTTGATCATGAGATGATCAAAAGAATCTAGAAGTAATCATGAATAGTTCATGATTAATCGTTTTCGAAACGATTAAAAATCAGCATAATTACAAGTCAGTATTGAATTTCAGGACAGGTGCGTCATGACGCACGTTATGGTGCGTCGTGACGCACACGAGTAATCGGGAAATCCAAGAGTTGGATCTGAGGTGTTACACTCTGTCCGTCGTGACGCACCGTGTAAATAGATACCGTCATGACGGACCGTTTGGTGCGCCGTGACGGTTGAAGCCCAAAAAGTTTCTGGAAATCTGGACAAAATGGTTTTGTACAGTACGTCGTGACGCACCGTCTGGCGTCGTGACGGATCAATACAGTCCATCGTGACGATATAACCAACCGTCATGACGGATGGACCTGAAATAATTTCTGGAGTGGACAACAAAATTGTTTTGTATGGTCCGTCGTGACGCACTGTCTGGCGTTGTGACGGACCTGTGAAGTCCGCCGTGACGCACGTTATGTTGCGTCATGACGGAAGTCAATGGAAATCCATTTCAGTACGGTGCGTCATGACGCACAGTAATGTATTTCTGTAGAAGCCAATCTATGAGTATACAGTCATGACGCACCATATTGTGCGTCATGACGGTAGTGCGTCATGACGCACAGAGTGTCCGTCGTGACGGAGCACTAGCAAAACAACTATATCCAAGTAAATGTGACAGGTGCGTCACGACGCACCATATCATGCGTCATGACGTACAGTGATCCGAATTCTGGAATAGCAGTTTTGATACTCATTAATACCCGATTAACTCCAGATCTTAATATAAGATCTGAGTAACTCTCCTCTCTCTCTCTCTGGCTTCCTGGAGATTCTTAGAGAAAGAAAGAGAGAAACTTCTTGGACAAGTTGAAAGGATTACAGATAATTTGAGCAAGTTTGCGGGAATTTTAGGGGAATTCGCCGCAACCGAAAGACGCGAGCTTGAGGTGGATACGAGTAGAGAAATCTCGCTTGAGATTTTCTGTTGTGATCAGTCGAGAGCAAGGTCGAGTAAGGTCGGAGATAAACCGGATAAAATCCAGTTGTATACGACAAATCGGAGCTTCCGATTAGGTGTCGAATCGCGCGGGCGTGGGACGTGTGTGTCGCCGGAATCGAAGCACATCGGCAACTACGAGTTCAACCCTTCACCGTGATCAATTTCACGTGGTATGGTTCTCTATGAATTAAGAGTTAATTTCATAGGTTTAGTTGCATTTACATGATTTGTACGTTCGAGTCGTTGACGTTGGTCCTCGGGATCGGGTCGGACCGGGCCTCTCAATCCGCTGCTCGGGGCTTGGTAGTGATGCCGATACCCAACAGTGGTATCAGAGCGATCGTCACGATTCGATCGTCGAATCGATTTCGAATAAAAGTTATTCGGAATTTCATGTAGAATTTTAGGACATAATCATGTAGTTATAAAATTAGGACCATAGAAATCATACTAGTATTTGATCATGAGATGATCAAAAGAATCTAGAAGTAATCATGAATAGTTCATGATTAATCGTTTTCGAAACGATTAAAAATCAGCATAATTACAAGTCAGTATTGAATTTCAGGACAGGTGCGTCATGACGCACGTTATGGTGCGTCGTGACGCACACGAGTAATCGGGAAATCCAAGAGTTGGATCTGAGGTGTTACACTCTGTCCGTCGTGACGCACTGTGTAAATAGATACCGTCATGACGGACCGTTTGGTGCGCCGTGACGGTTGAAGCCCAAAAAGGTTCTGGAAATCTGGACAAAATGGTTTTGTACAGTACGTCGTGACGCACCGTCTGGCGTCGTGACGGATCAATACAGTCCGTCGTGACGGTATAACCAACCGTCATGACGGATGGACCTGAAATAGTTTCTGGAGTGGACAACAAAATTGTTTTGTATGGTCCGTCGTGACGCACTGTCTGGCGTTGTGACGGACCTGTGAAGTCCGCCGTGACGCACGTTATGTTGCGTCATGACGGAAGTCAATGGAAATCCATTTCAGTACGGTGCGTCATGACGGAAGTTATGTTGCATCGTGATGCACAGTGTAATTTTTCCTGATTTATTTAATTGTGGTTCTAATCATTATTAATTATGTTCATTCATCATGATATACTTGCTCATTGATGTAATTAGATTATATCACATAAATCCTTGCATAATACTTAAGTCATGAAATGCCTTCCATGTTCACAACCTCCGAGGTTGGTCATCACACCTTGCACGGTTTCATGCCAAAGTCGGGCGTGCATTGTTGTATGTATCAACGTGAGAGGCAAGCGTTAATTGGGGACAAATGCGGGTTCAGGCCAAAGTCGGGCGCATTTGTAGTTCAATTGAACGATATGTGATCATGGTTGTGACTTAACCGTCCAAGCCAATCCGATTGGGGTTCGAGGCATAGTTAGGATGCACAAACGGAATTTGAATCATATATGATATGGTTCGATACCGAAATCCAATAAAAGGTCAAGAGTCGCATTGGATGCGATTGGATTTATCCTACCTAAATAGTGAGATTCCATTTGTCGGCCAAAGTTACTTGTGGGAGGATCATGGAATATGGATCTTGAAGTGTTATTGGATTTAGAATCCCGAATCAATATTAGGGTTATTGGTTTGATAAAAGTAACATATTTCATATCATCATATAAGCATATAGCATAAGTTCGCACATGATAGTATCAATCTCATTTTAAAGTATTTTTCGTTGTAGCATTCATGACATCAAGCAACACCAACTCCATGTCGATTAGATCGGTCTTGGAAAGGGAGAAGCTAGTCGGCAAGAACTATCTTGACTGGCACCGTAACCTAAGAATTGTTCTTAGGCAAGAGTGCAAGAGTCACGTGTTAGACACGAAGAAGATGGTGGAACCCGATGATAAGGCTCCTCCCGAAGAAAAGGCGGCATTTGACAAACTTAAGAAGGAGTCAAATGACGTGACGTGCCTCATGTTGGCATGTATGGACGCGAATTTGCAGAAGCAATTCGAGGATTCGGATCCGTACGAGATTAACGCGACGCGTCGCTCAAGGAAATGTTCCAAGAGCAAGAACGTATTGAAAGGTTCAAAACGTTGAAGGAGTTGGTTAACTGTAAGATGCCTAACGGATCTTCGGTTAGCACTCACGTGTTGAAGGTACAATCATTGATTGATCGTCTCGAAAAATTGGGAGAAAAGGTGTCACCAATAATGCAACAAGATTTGATCTTGTGTGCATTGCCACCGATTTTCTCAACTTTCATGACGAATTATCATATGCATTCGATGAACAAGACGATTCCCGAGCTCCATGGGATGCTCAAGAATTTTGAGTCGGAGATGCTTAAGGCATCGGGGGAACCCAAAGCAAGAGTTGCTAGGGATGTCCTCATGATTCAAGGTGGGATTCGTAAGAAACAAAAGTCCAAGGGCGGGGCGGGCAAGTCGTTGTCCAAACCAAAGACTAAAGGAAATGAGAAATCCGAGGATGTCACCTGCTTCCATTGCAAAAAGAGTGGGCATTGGAAGAGAAATTGCAAAGATTTACCTCGAGGAGGTGAAGAAAAGCAAGGGGAAGGCTTTGGAAGCCGGAACCGCAGGTATGACTATTATAGACGTTAACATTTCAATTTTGGACAATTGGGTATTAGATACCGGTTGTGGAACTCATATTTGTCGAAATATGCAGGTTCTTCAAAATAGAAGGAAGTTAACACGAGGTGAAGTGGATTTTCGAGTAGGGAATGGAGCAAGCGTTGCTGCATTGGCTGTCGACGATATTTTTATCACTTTACCGAGTGGATTTATTTTAGAACTCAATAATTGTTATTTTGTTCCAAGTTTGTGTAAGAACATCATTAGTGTGTCTAGACTTGCTAATGATGGTTATGAATTTATTATTAAGAATAATGAATTTTCTATTTGTAAGGATAATTTATTCTATGAAAATGTTCTATTAGAAAATGGTCTTTACGTTTTAGATATGAATTACACAAATGATAAATCAATCTATAATATAAACACAAATCGGATTAAACCTAAAGTTGATAGCAAAACCTATTTTTGGCATTGTCGACTTGGCCACATAAACGAGAAACGCATCTCAAAACTCCATAAAGATGGACTTTTGGACTCATTTGAATTTGATTCATATGGGCAATGCGAATCTTGTTTACTTGGCAAGATGACAAAAACACCATTCTCAAAAGTTGGAGAAAGGTCCAAGGAACTATTGGAACTTATACATTCGGATGTATGTGGTCCAATGAGTACCGAGGCAAGAGGAGGTTATTGATACTTCAGAACGTTTACGGATGATTTGAGTAGATATGGGTATATTTATTTAATGCGTAACAAATCTGAATCTTTTGAAAAGTTCAAAGAATTTCAGAATGAGGTTCAAAATCAACTTGGCAAGACAATCAAAGCACTTCGATCAGATCGAGGAGGCGAGTATTTGAGATATGAGTTTGAAGATCATCTTAAAGATTATGGAATCGTTTCACAATTAACTCCACCCGGAACGCCTCAATGGAATGGCGTGTCCGAGAGGAGGAATCGGACCTTATTGAATATGGTTCGATCGATGATGAGTCAAACTAGTCTCCCAAAATCGTTTTGGGATATGCCCTTGAGACAGCGGCTTTTCTAATAAACCGCTTACCTTCTAAATCGGTTCAAAAGACACCATATGAGATATGGACCGGACAACCTCCGTTGTTATCTTTTATCAGAATTTGGGGATGCGATGTTTACGTTCGAAAAATATTTTCGGATAAACTCGAACCCAAATCTGAAAAATGTTTATTTGTAGGATATCCTAAGGAAACTAAAGGATATTATTTCTACAATCCCGAGGAAAACAAGGTTTTCGTAGCTCGAAGAGGTACCTTCTTGGAGGAGGACTTTATACCTCAACGAGCTAGTGGGAGTAAAATAGATCTCGAAGAGGTTCGAGATTCAGAAATAAACATTGAACCGATGGATGCTGACCCGAATCCGTCAATAGTTGAGGATATCGAGCCAATAGCACAAGGTGCTCCACGTAGGTCTAGTAGGACCAGACTGGAACCAGTCCGATATGGATTTATCGTGATTGATGAAGGCAACGTCGAACTCATAGATGATGAGCCGACAACATGCTATGTTGAGTGAAGATTCCGACAAATGGCATAATGCCATGAAGGCCGAGATCTAATCCATGTACGATAATCAAGTTTGGAACTTGATTGATCCACCACCCTTGGTTAAACCCGTCGGGTGTAAATGGGTTTTCAAGAAGAAAATCGACATGGATGGAAAATTGCATACTTACAAAGCACGGTTAGTTGCGAAAGGTTTCAAACAAATTCATGGTGTAGACTATGATGAAACGTTTTCGCCGGTAGCCATGCTTAAATCTATAAGGATTATCCTTGTCATAGCTGCATATTATGACTATGAGATATGGCAAATGGATGTTAAAACCGCTTTCCTTAATGGAAACTTATCGGAGGATGTGTACATGACACAACCCGAAGGTTTTATCGATCCAAAGAATCCTAAGAAAGTATGCAAGCTTCAAAGGTCCATTTATGGGCTGAAACAAGCTTCTCGGAGTTGGAATATTCGTTTTGATGAAGTCATACGCGAGTATGATTTTATCAAGAACGAAGAAGAACCTTGTGTATATAAGAAGGTTAGTGGGAGCCGCGTAGCATTTCTTGTTCTTTATGTGGACGATATACTGATCATAGGAAACGACATTCCGATGTTATCGGATGTTAAGAAGTATTTGAATACTCGTTTCGCTATGAAAGATTTAGGAGAGCCCGCTTATATTTTAGGCGTGAGGATCTATAGAGATAGATCCAAGAGACTCCTCGGCCTAAGTCAGAGTACGTACATCGACAAGGTGCTGAAAAGATTTTTCATGCAAAACTCTAAGAAAGGGTTTCTCCCCATGTCGAGTGGTATAAACTTTTCGAAAGCTCAATGTCCGACATCGAGTGAAGAGAAAAGTAACATGGATAAGGTTCCATATGCTTCGGCGGTTGGATCTATCATGTATGCCATGATCTGTACGAGACCTGACGTATCGTATGCATTAAGCGTCCTATCACGTTACCAATCGAATCCAGGAGATCCGCATTGGCAAGCCGTGAAAACTATCCTTAAGTACTTACGAAGAACTAAGGATCAGTTTTTAGTATATGGTGGCGAGGATAATGGATTGGTTGTAACGGGTTACACCGATGCCAGTTTCCAAACATGTACCGATGATTCTCGATCACAAAGTGGGTATATGTTTTGCTTGAACGGTGGCGCGGTTATATGGAAGAGTTCCAAACAACCGACAGTTGCTGACTCTACGACGGAAGCAGAATACATCGCGGCTTCGGAAGCCGCAAAGGAGGCAGTTTGGGTCAAGAAGTTCGTGACCAAACTTGGAGAGTTATGCCAAGCATCTCGGAACCCGTGGCTGTGTATTGCGACAGTACAGGAGCAATAGCACAGGCCAAGGAACCGAGATCGCATCATCGCTCCAAACACATCCTGCGTAAATTCCACTTGATTCGTGAGATTTTACAAAGGCAGGATGTTGTGATTTTGAAGATTGATACTGACGAGAATGTAGCGGATCCGTTTACGAAGCCACTTCCAGTTATGAAACATGATCGTCATGCTAGAACTATAGGTTTGAGATACCTAGAGGAGGAAGTTGGTTTGTAGTTATCTAAAACAATAGTTGTTATGATGAGTTTTTTATTGTAAACGATGTATCACCCAAGACTTTATGCTATATTAATGCAATTTCAAATTTTTTTTATTTCATTTGCATTTACGTTATATGAAAACTTGTGCGTGGTTGTGTAATATGATTACACGAACCTTGATTTATAACTTGTGTGAGCGTCTACATGATACGTGATCATGTTAAGTAAAACCGTCACATTTCAAAAGTTATATTTCAAAAACGTCCCTAGTCATGATTAGGATACTTATGTGATAAGTATATCTATTATAAGATAATAGACTAACATGTACACTAGCATATTCGCCGAGGTGATGATTATGTTTTGCTAATCATAGGACAAAGAGTTTGTCAAATCGGGAATATGGATATGCATTAGGTTATGCATATTGTGACTTGACCAAAAGTGCGATACCATGACATGGTTTAGTCATTGTAGATGGAATCGTAACGAATGGGGTCTTAGTTCTTCACACTTGAGATGATCATGGATCATTTTTCGTGCGTAACATAATGCTTAGATATAATCTTCCACTATCTGTAACAGGATGGTCATGGGATTATGATCGGGTGTTATCTGAAACACGGAATTTGATGTGAATCATCAAGATAGAAATTGTTCCTTTCGAGAGAAAGAGATATCCCTTAGGCCTATCGATGAATTGATCAGCGAAATCTCTGGCCAGAGTCAATGATATTAATTGTTAATATCGATTGTATTTGTTGATTCAATTCGGTATCGAGACAATAAGTTTAGTCAATCAAATCATAAGGATGACTATTACCGTGCCTTTTGATTGACGGATATTGTGAACAAGAGAACTAAACACCACCGTTCGAGATGGGTATAAATAATCACAATCATTTTTCGTTTTCAACATGGGAAAACTATGATGGATTTCTTCCTAGATCCCTCTCATTAGCTCGTGAGCTTAGGCATAAGTTCACTACCATTACTTGATACGAACCTACGCGGTCACACATAGAGCTGTCTTATTTCGGGCTTAAATTTTAATCTCTAAGGTTATGTGTACATGGGATGTACACTAGTACTTTCTTTAGTTGGATCTTGAACTGAGTGGGAGACTGAAGGAAATACAGTTACAGATCGACTATTAGATTGAACATATGAGGGTAGATGAACGTACGCGTTCGTCGGAACGATTGGATGCATAATAAGATTATGCAAATATCTCAGAAATTACATAGTCCGTCATGACGCACGGTAATGTATTTCTGTAGAAGCCAATCTGTGAGTATACAGTCATGACGCACCATATTGTGCGTCATGACGGTAGTGCGTCATGACGGTAGTGCGTCATGACGCACAGAGTGTCCGTCGTGACGGAGCACTAGCAAAACAGCTATATCCAAGTAAATGTGACAGGTGCGTCACGACGCACCATATCGTGCGTCATGACGTACAGTGATCCGAATTCTGGATTAGCAGTTTTGATACTCATTAATACCCCATTAACTCCAGATCTTAATATAAGATCTGAGTAACTCTCCTCTCTCTCTCTGGCTTCCTGGAGATTCTTAGAGAAAGAAAGAGAGAAACTTGTCGGACAAGTTGAAAGGATTATAGATAATTTGAGCAAGTTTGCGGTAATTTTAGAGGAATTCGCCGCAACCGAAAGACGCGAGCTTGATGTGGATACGAGTAGAGAAATCTCGCTTGAGATTTTCTGTTGTGATCAGTCGAGAGCAAGGTCGAGCAAGGTCGGAGATAAACCGGATAAAATCCGGTTGTATACGACAAATCGGAGCTTCGGATTAGGTGTTGAATCGCGCGGGCGTGGGACGTGCGTGTCGCCGGAATCGAAGCACAGCATCAACTACGAGTTCAACCCTTCACCATGATCAATTTCACGTGGTATGGTTCTCTATGAATTAAGAGTTAATTTCATAGGTTTAGTTGCATGTACATGATTTGTACATTCGAGTCGTTGACGTTGGTCCTCGGGATCGGGTCGGACCGGGCCTCTCAATCCGCTGCGCGGGGCTCGATAGTGACGCCGATACCCAACACATATTATACGCACTCATATTACACACATGCACCCTTGAATTAAAAAATAACCTCAGAAATCTCAGAAAAAAGAAAATAAATTACAAATAACCCTAACTTTCTCATCCAAGGACCCGATGTATCGAGCAACTCCTCCAATCCAATGTATCGAGCAACTCTTCAAATAACCCACCTCCTGCCCCTTCGCGACCCGCCTCCAAGACGCACCTCCTGCCCTTCCGAGACCCACCTCCAATAAATAAATTAATATAAACAAGGTCAAAAGTATATCCTAAATAAATTAATTAAATTTACCCTAAATAAATAAATTAAATAAACAAGGTAAAAAAAGAACAGTGAGAATGAAACTAGAAAATATTTAATTAAATTATTTAACTAAAAACCATTACAAAAATATTTATAAAAATATCATATTTATCCTTTGGAAAAGAATTTATAAAAGAAAAAATGATCAGAAAATTGAAATATGATTTTGTAAAATGTTTTTGTAAAATCATTTTATATATAATGAGTAGTACTGTAATTTTATTTAAATAAAGATAAACTAAGTTAGTATAAAATCCAACAATTAGTTAATTCGTAAAGATGAATAGAAAGGAAAGAATGACGACCTGGAATTGGTTTATTGTCGAAGGTGAGAACGACTACTGTAATTTCAGCGATTCTCTAGGTAAATCAAATAAAAAATACACAAATTAGAATATATTCCAAATCAAATTGAATATAATATGAATTAAACATCTGCAAAGTAATTTATTTAAGTTAATGTAACTATCGAGTATTACCAGCATTGAAGCCTCTCTTGAGGAGCCAACTTACAATCTGTCTCTTCAACCCGTTAACCAAATGGGCCAAATCCGAGCCAATAATCTGAATCGTTTTCTCTACCTGAATATAATATAAAGAAACGGTGAAGAAATATTTAATAAAAACTCTAAAAAATATTTAAAAAATCAATAAAAAAAAACTGAAAAAACGAAAAGAAAAAACACAAAAATACCTGCTGCAAGAGAGATCCGGAGCTGAAATCGATTGTGAAACCCCCGTCGTCCCTTCTCCATGCCTCCTGATGTAGCCGCGAGCCGAGAGAGAGTGATACGGAGCTAAACTGGGACTTTCTTCTTCTTCTGCCAATCGAGGGGCGAGAACACGAGAGAGACGAGAGAGTGGGAGGAGTTGAGAGAGAGCACGAGAGAGGGAGCAAGAGAGAGTAGACTTCTCGGCTTAACCCTAGCCGAGAAGGAGAATTCGGAGAGAGCGGAAAGAGAGAGAAAGAGATGGCGAGTGAAAATGAAAGGGAAAAGAGAGAAGTGGGGGACAAATGGTACTCGCGTCAGGTTTTGGGTCGGTGAGAATTTGGGGCGGGCTGTTAGAATAGCTGTAGGGTCAGGCAACTATTCGGTTGGGCCGTTACAATAGGCTATAGGGTCGGTACGGGTTGTAGGGACGGACTGTTACAAACGTTTGGGACGGGCAGACCCAAAAGTGTACCGTCCCAATAGCTATTTAGGGTCGGCAGAAAGATTTAGGGGCGGGCGGTTACAAATTTTTGAACTTATTGGGTAGGGCCGACCCTGAATTAACCGACCCAGATTTGTTATTGGGGCGGCCAGACCCAATAACTACACATATTTAGGGGCGGGCAGACCCTAAATTGCAAATATGTTGTAGTGAATGAGTCTTTTGGAGAAGATGGGTTGGAGAGAGAGAGAGAGAGTTTAGAATAAAAAAAATGTCAAAAGTAAGAGACGGGAGTTAAAATAAGGGTATTATTGTCAAGATTTTGGGTGATAATTCAAGGATAAGCTATCACCGGTAAAACTGGTGATAATTTTTTATGCCAATTCTCTCACTTAATCATTTTTATACCTTCATTTTCATTTGTTGTTTGGCAGGGATAAGAGATATAAGTTAATATATCCTCACTTATCCAGCTTCCAAACACCACCTTTAAGAATTAACAATTTAATTCATGATTTAATATCTTAATTAGAAATTCAATCATAAATTACGATAATCAAATCATAAATTAAGATGTTAAATCATATATTTATGTATTAATTTTTATGGTGTTAAATAATATCCAAGTCATCTGGGTTCTTGGGGGAGAATACTAGAAGATGTACATCACTACTCTTAGTTCTAAGTAACTAATTTGCAGACTTTATTTATTTATTTTTTTTGAATGTATTATTATTATTATTATTGTTATTTTTGTTGTTGTTATGGTCGTATGTTTGTATTTATTTATACTTCTCTATACTTCTACTACTGTAATTTCTGATTTTGTATAAAAGAAACTTTTCTTACCGTATAGATAAACAGTTTGAAACACTTAATAATCATAATAAAATATTATCAAGATACAAAACTAAAGAACAATAACGGAACCACCAATATTTTGCCTCTCTTCCTCACCTTACACAAAGAAATAAAGAAGAAAAAAAATACATTCATCCTGTAGTTTCCATCGTCCACTTTGTGATTCGTCCCGTAGTATGCCTCTTTTCCACAGCCTTCATTATCAGTTATGACTATCGACCATCTCTAGCCTTGGTTTGACTCTAACCTTGAGTCCCTCTTGCATGTGAAGTATAATAGAAAATCTCGGTACCGCAACAAAACCCGGAACAACTTCAACATGGTACCGGCTTAACACAGCCACTACCACAGCCTTCATTTGTGTAAAAGCCAAATCTTTCCCTAAACATGTTCTCGGCCCGGAATTGAAGGACGTGAATTTATAACTCGGTTCGTGCTTTATCTTACCAGTCACACTTAACCACCTTTCAGGTTTGAACTCCATGCAATCTTTCCCCCATATCCCCTCCATCCTCGCCATCGCATAGAGTGAGAACAGGATTCTACGTGTGTGATCGACTTGTACGCCATTTGGCAGTATATCAGGCTTCACTGCCTCCTTTTGGTTGAATGGTACCGGTGGATACAACCTTAAAGACTCGCAAAGAGCTGCATGGAGATATACTAGTTGTTTGAGCTCAAGAGGAGTAGGGAAATTAGGGTTTTGTGGTGCACTTAATTTGATTTCCTCCAAAATCTTTTTCTCCACGTGTGGATTCTTATGCAATAAATAGAAAAACCATGTAAGGGCCGAGCTAGTCGTATCTCGACCGGCTACCATGATATTAAAAGTTGTATCACGTAGAAACTTTTTGAAGTCTTCTCCTTCTTTACCAACTTCACTTTGGCAATTCATATAAGAACTCAAAAAATCAACTCTTTCTTCTTCTTCTTCTCCTTGTTCATCGTTACGGATCTTAACCATCTCTCTACTTTTTGAGGCATAGTCGTCTATTGTTTTGTCTATAACCTTCCAAGCCTTACTCATCTCCCTTTGGGATCCAAAATTAAATTTTCTCTCAAGTGTCAACCAAAAAAGGGGCACCAACTGGCGATAAAACAATATCTCCTCTGCCTTATCCATTGCTTGAGCAAACGGAATGGTCGGAAAACCCGGTACGAGGCATCCAGGGTCAACCCCGAATGTAAAAATTGCAGTTAGGTCAAAGGTTAGCCTTAAAAACAGATCTTGCATATCAACAATTTGACCTAACGAAGCAATTTGGTCTAACAAAGGTAACAACCCATTTTCCAACTTGTCTTTTGTTGATCTACCTACAAAGGCACGAAACTTTGCATCACTCAGTAATGCATGGGCCTTTCTGCGCTGTAGAGCCCACGACTCATTATCGACATTGAAAATCCCCTCTCCTAAAACATCGAACAACTCAGAGAACTTTTCGCCTTTCGGGTAATTCGCGAAATGAGAAGTGAACACGTGATTAACAATCGCGGGGTCACATGTGAACAAATAATCAATAGGGGAACCCAATATGCCCTTGAAGAGGTATGTGTAATTTTTACCGCGCAAAACATCAGTGCTCCAATCGTGGAGACGAGTTGAATTGATTATTAAATGTGGTAGAACTCCTAAGATTGGAATGTTCAAAGGAAATTTGGGACGGCCATAGATGAGACAAAGAAGGAAGAAGGAGAAGAGAGCTAGAAGGATTTCAGGATTTCAGGATTTGGATTGTTAGAGGTAGGAAGAGAAGAATTGATGAGGAGTTTTCCATTTTTTTCTTAATATTTATTTAAGTATTTTGTTGGGGGTTGTGGTTCTTTTCCTTGATGACCTATTTATAATAGAGAATATATGCATGAGAGCATTAGTAGCGTTGAGAGAGAGAGAGAGAGAGAGAGAGAGAGAGAGAGAGAGAGAGAGTGAGTGCGTGAGGAGATGTGAGCTGAATCTATCAATTATAGACGTTATTTTCTTCCTTTTTTCTGAATGAAATAATATAGTTATACATGCCTGTCCAATAATATGTCTACTAATTAAGTGCTATATAGTATAGAAATTATGAATTAATGTATAGAAATTATGAATTAAATTTATCAATTAAAATTTAGTTAATTCTCGTATTCTTAGAAAAATGTATATGTAGAGAAATGTAATGAAGTTATTTGAAATAAATCTTAATTATTAATTATATTCTGTCAATTGATAAATCTTAATTATTAATTATTTGAAATATAATTAATGCATCTTAATTATTAATTATATGTAAATTTAGTTAATTCTTGTTAATTGATATGTTTTTTACACAATATTTTGTCAATTGATATTCTCATTAATTAAATTATTATATATTTGTTAATTATATATATTTATTGTGTTTTTAATTATGATATATAATTATAATTATTAATCATATTGTTAATTAATTGTGTTGTGAAATTATTGTTTTATTAATTATATTTTTTAGTTATTAATTGGAATGAACTTGATTTGATTGTTAATTGAGTTATAAACTTATAATTAACTGATAATTGAGAGCTACGTTAATTTAGTGACAAAATGAGGGGGGGAGTTGGGTTGACCAATTATCACAATGCCCCTGACGTACGTAGGGCGATCCAGTCGGCACATGTAAGGTGCATTTCAGGGCATGATATAATAATTTCTCTATATACTACATGTGGTGGACATGGGCAATAACTTAATTTTTTAAAAAATGCACTGTTCATGATGTGAATAATCATGATAAGACCAATGACCTAAATACTTACTTACAAAACGTCTCAATGATTTGAACCGCATGCATAGTTGTCCACAAAGATAATAAGTCATGAATACTATTTCTAGATAGTATATATAACCAATGTTACATAAATCGTTAGGCGTTAGTCGGGCGAACGGATACCGTCTAGCGCCTAGAGGACTTAATCGGGGATTAATCGGATCTCGAAGGATTTTTAATTTTACATAATTTTTGTCATATTTTTTAATTTTTATATATTATAATTTGTGTTACCACTTTTTATACTAAAAATATTGTATATGAATTTTATTTAAGACAACGTCCAAACAAATTATAACATGAAATCTACAGTGTTGTTGCTCGGATACGCCGATACGACGATATCGTTACGCGTATCGGATACGGCGATACGACAATTTAACATATGATTTAGGATACGATACGCGTATGGGATACGGATAGATTTTGATTTTTCGGAGTATCCGAAGTATCCACGCGACATAGAATTTAACACAAATCCAAATAAACCACAAAATAAAGTTACAAATAATAGAAAGAAGAAAAAGAAAAGGGTGCATGTCTTAAAAAAATAAAAAAATAAAAAATTAAGTGGGTTGGGCGGGTCTAGACGGTATCTAGGCGGGCCTTGACAGAATTTTGCCTAGACAAAAAACGACTAGGCTAAACCTGGGCGCCTAGCGTCTAGGCAGCCGCCTAGACCGACTTTTAGAACTATGCATACAAAATAATTGTGTTATATACTATTTTTGCCATAGTATATGCATGCAATGATAAAATGATTGGAAGAATTTAAATCACGTTATAATACTAATCACTAATATATATTATTGGGTTTTTAGGTCCAAATAAAACTAAGTTTTTTGGGCCATAATTAGGCCCCAAATATATCCAATATATATGCTTCCTCTGTTCCTCATCAAATGGTATTTGTTATTTATCAATTCTGGCAAATAATTTATATGAATTATGAATTATGTAGTTTGAGCTTGAGAGTTCTTTTTTATGGGATTCGGGTCTATGTGCGGATTTCTGGGTTTACTTTGCATGGAAATTGTTCATGTAAAAAAAAAATTTCTTCTTTTTCATTTTTAATCAATAATTATTGCTTTTTTTTTTGCAAAAATAAAAAATTTCGACATCCAGAGATTACTTTGGCATATCTTTTTGGTTTTTCTCCTGCAAAATCGAACAATTTTTGGGGTCTTTTTGCAAATGTAAGTAAATTTGGGTTTTTAAAAAAAAAAATCAATAATATATATTTTTTTTTGAAAAAAATATATGTTTTTAGTTCTTTACCTTTTACATAAAGTTCAATCAAGTCCTTAACGTTTTAATTTGATCGATTAAGTCTTTTAATTATTTTATTTTGTATAATCAAGTCCTTCCATCCGTTAACTGCTGAGTAGACTGTTAAATGATGATATGGCAACATATTACATGAAATATTTGATGACGTGGCAAAAATAAATTCTAAATTTTTTTTATGATATCAAATAGTATTTGTAGATATAATACTACATGTCCCCTTCTCTGAGTTATGTCCCAAAAAATGAACTATTGACATCTCTATCCATTACTCGAG
Source organism: Luzula sylvatica (assembly GCA_946800325.1). Classification (NCBI taxonomy): domain Eukaryota; kingdom Viridiplantae; phylum Streptophyta; class Magnoliopsida; order Poales; family Juncaceae; genus Luzula; species Luzula sylvatica. Next base: position 50,214,848 of record OX326961.1, read on the forward strand.
CTACAGCCAAACCATAAAAGAACCCGGTCGTGTGTTCTTCTCGCCGGAGATCTTCTCTCCTTCTCGTGTGTTCTTCTCGCCGGAGATCTTCTCATCGCTTGTGTTGGGCACCACCCTTTCCTCCATCTTCCTCTCTCTTCTCTCTTCAGGGCTTCAGCTCGTAGCTGGTTTAGGGCTGCAATATCCTGGGCCAGAAATCGTACAATAAGATGTAATCTCTCTCTCTCTCTCTCTCTCTCTCTCTCTCTCTCGATCGATAGTTTATTGTTGATGTTTTTATGCTGCCACTGTACAATTTAGTGTCAATTTGGGATTTTTCTTTTCTTGTTTGGTAATTCTATCTTCAAATTGGAGCTAATTAGTTAATGATTAAATTGGTGTATTCAGCATTTTTTCATCTCCAAATAGTACTAATTAGTTGATATTTTTTCTATTGCAGATATCATTAAAATGGAAAATGTGAGGCTTCATATTTTTATTTCGAACATTTATGATGATTAAATTGGTATATTTCTTCTCATATGTGATATTAGGAATTTTTTATTACGAACATTTATGATGTTAAATAATTTTTTTTTTAATATTTTGTAAGTGGATAATTTCAGATTACTTGGATATTTTTCGGACTTGTATGTTCATATTTCTCCAAATTGTTTTTTGAAAATTATAGATAACTGAATCAACTTGGTAATGCACATTATTCACATTCAATATACAAATTATATTTCAATACACATACATGTTATTCACATTCTCAATCAAATATTACAAAAATGAAAACAACAAAACTACAATCGTAATATGAGAAACATCTAAATTATGCCAAAGTACACAACAAACCCTTGCTTTTGTTCAAGGCTGACATTTCAAAGGCGTTTGACACAGTTACGTGGCCTTTCATAACCAAGATCCTAGAATCAAGGGGATTTGGACCTAACTGGATCCTCTGGGTCCAGAACTATGTGATGAGGGGTGCTGCCAAGGTTCTGTTGAATGGCCAGCCAGGTAAAACCATACATTTGAGGAGGGGAGTCAGACAGGGGGACCCCCTATCCCCCTACCTATTTATTATTGCAATGGATGCCTTAGCCAGGATGGCTGAGCATTTTGCTGCCAATAACTTTATAGAGAGACCAATCCTTAATATTCAAATCTCACTAATGTACGCTGATGACACTTTGTTCATCATTAAACCAGATAAAACCCAAGCTAGAAGACTAAAATTTCTGCTTAATACCTTTGCTGATCACTCAGGCTTGAGGATCAACATGGACAAATCAGAATTCTTAGCGTTACATTGTGAAGAAGAAGCACTGAAAGAGATAGAAGAGGAGTTAGGGTGCCCTAGAGTAGAACTCCCCTTCAAATATCTGGGTTACAGTCTGAACCATAAGAAACCACGTAAAGAAGAATATCGAATAATTATAGAAAAGCTAAGAGAGAAGCTCCCAGGTTGGAAGGGATCTCTGCTCAGTATGGGGGGAAGAGTGATCCTAATCAATTCAGTGCTCTCTGCCATCCCTATCTATTATCTCATGGTACATAAATTCCCCAAATGGGTCATCAATGAGATAGATCGGATAAGAAGAGACTTTCTCTGGAAAGGTAATCAAGAAAAAGGCACTCACTTAATAGCTTGGAATAAAGTATGTAGACCAAGAGAAATAGGGGGATTAGGCATCACTGATTTACAATGTCTTAATCAGGCATTAATCATAAAGTGGCTCTGGAAATATTTCAACCAAGGCCAAGGATTGGACTGGCAGAGCCTAGTCAGCAATCCCAATCATGGTGAATTAAGCACAAAAAACAGAAACAATAAAGATTCGAGTTTTTGGAGACAGGTAAAACAAATGCACAATCTCTTCAGTATAAACACAAAAAACACAATAGGGAATGGAGAGAAAACCAGCTTATGGTATAATGATTGGGGGCATGGCAGACTTTTCACTCAATTTGAAAACTTGTTCAGTTACTGTGAAAATCAAGAAATATCTGTCTCCCAAGCAAAACATATAGCAATTGAAAACATTTTCAAGGAAGAAAAATCGATAAAAGCAAATCAAGAACTGCAATTGCTTGAAAAACTACTCGAAGAAGTACAATTGGAAAACATGCCAGACAAAATCAGTTGGCGATTGGACAAAAATGCACAATTCACAACGAAATCAGCATATAAAGAATTAGTCACAGGAGTTCACTCTTACTCTGAATTAAAGCATATATGGAACATTCAAATTCCATTAAAAGTCAAGATCTTTCTATGGCTTTTCAGGCAAAACCGCATATCCACAATAGACAATCTGATAAAAAAAGGTATGTTCATACCTAATCGATGTCCATTGTGTAAAATCGCCGGAGAATCGGTGATACATCTCGCAACAGATTGCAATTTCGTGAGAGCCGCTTGGTACTCGTACCGAATCAGTGCAAACCTGGATAGCTCGCTGCCAGCAAGTCTTTCAGGGGCAGTAGATACCGTTTTCGAACCAGGTACCAACAAAGAGACACGACTTCATGCAAGCATGTTTCTTCATGTAATATGGCGTAATCGTTGTAAAAGAGTGTTTTCGGAGGAGGAGAAAAATGTTGTGCAGGTGGTAGAGGAGATTAAGATAGAGGTGGATCTAGTTAAGCGCATCAAGAAAAGACTCAAGGCCAGAGGCTCTGAGGGATCGGGGTTTCAAGACGGCGAGTAATCGGTCATCTAAAGCGACAAAGAAACCCTAGGAGACAGAATGGCAGGAAGAGAAGTACAAGACCAAACACGGGATGTTTTTGAGTTTGATGTCCAGGGTTTGGACGAAAGGACGAAATGGGCTTTTTCTTTTGGCCCAATACCATTTCCTTTTCTTTTTGTCTTTTCTTTATTTTATTTTATTTAGCTAAGTCTGATAGGGAGGATGATGTATATGTTAGTTGGGTTATTTGTAAATATGTAATACGAACTCCTTACTAAATATATACAAAAAATTACATTAGAAGGGGACTTCTCGAGCCTCTTCTAATTTTTCAAAAAAAATAATATGAGAAACATTTTTCTTGCAATATTCTTTATTTGAGTCTTTCAACATGTTTAATATATGCATATTTTATAATAGCATGCATGATATTTCATTGACAAGATATCACTTGTACCGATTACACCACAAATACACATCTACAAACAAACAAACAAAATTACAGTAAAAAAATTGCACGAATGTCCTGCCCCGGTACCAGTACCTAAATAAGAATATAAGTGAAATAAAACCAATTGAAAGCAAGTCAAATAACCCTAGTTAATCAATCAACAATCAATTAAGTGTGCAAAAGTGCAAAAAAAGATTCGAAATGTACCTCAAAGATAAGTCGCAACTCAGAGTCATCGACGTTGTAGTCAATGTACAGGCTATGCACGGTACCGATAATGCACTCTTGGTGCATTAAATTTGTACTACTTAATTTATGAACTGCAAGCGAAGTAAGAGCACAAATAGCTACAATAATCTCTACTTGGAATATTAATTTGTGGGTCAGTATAAAACATACAAACTGTGTAAAATTAAAGGAAATAAAACTCTGTCAATTCTCTCAGTAAAAACTGTTTTAGAACTGATTTGTTAAGTCAGAATAAGTTCTCATACAAGTGCTATAGTTAATTTGTAGGGCACATCTTACCTGTATTTACCGGATGCAATTGGCTATCAAATTGAAAAAAAAATAATAATGACCTATATTTCCCAATGTTTAGCACCGGAAGGAAGAATCGGAAAAAATGGTTGAACTCCAATCAATTAAATAACCATGATTTAGCAATCCGACCTTTATTAACTTGACTTGTCACAAAAAGAAGCTATTAAATCTCAAATTGAGAGAAATTGCTACATGAACAAATAAATTGTAAATTGAGATTAAATTGCTAAATCAAGCAAATATTTAAGACCATTCAGTAAAGAGAGAGAGAGAGAGAGAGAGAGAGAGAGAGAGAGAGAGAGAGAGAGAGAGAGAGAGAGAGAGAGAGAGAGAGAGTACATTTCGAACCCGACGAGATTATGCTCCAGAATATCGTACTACACCATCCAGCACCACAAAGCGATGGTTTTGGAGTTAGGGTAACAAAGAGGGAGAGTCGACGATGAAACCGAAGATAGAGAGGAAGAGATTTTCGTGCCCAACACCACAAGCGAGGAGTGAAGGGTGAGGATATTGGAGCTCACCTACGGTAGGAGCTTCATACAGATTTTAGATAGACTAGGAAAATACCCGCGACTTCGCTGCGGGGTTTTTCTTTCCTTCTTGATCCCAAGAATTTTGAAAACTTCATTGCGGGTTGTCTTTTCTTATTTTTCGCAAGAATTTGGATATTTCAATTGCTAAAGAAAGTACTCATAACTTCTTATAGTAATCATACTGATAAAAGATTGGAAACCTAACCATGATTAATTTTGATTATATATATTATTTTTTTGCGTCAGTGCCAAACAATAATTATAAAAAATAGATATAAATATTGATCAATTTAAAAACATTGTAGAATATAATATCGAACAAATTAATAGAATTACAGTATTTGGTGATTTTGACAATAGTGATTTGTTTCAATAGTTGAAACACCTTTTTTCTGACAGGCATATGCCCATTTGATATGCTTAATATTCTATCAAAGTAGGTAGAGTTTGACGATTTGGAATCTATACACAATTACAATTTACAAATATGTATGTGCACTAGCAAAGAAACATTCAGTGTACATAATAGACAATTAAGTTTGTTCAAAATATAAAACTTACCATAACAAAATATTCAACATTATTCTTAGGTTTCATATTACACAGAGCCAAAATATCCAAAAGTTATGGCACCTATGCGTTTCATGATTTGCATGCATATCATCATATTGCCTGTTGAATTTTCAATGTTACTCAAAAATAGGAGAAAAGAAACGAAGTAAGATGTGTTTATGAAGAAGGAAAAATACATTAATCAGTGGTTCCCTGATTTTAATTATTGGAATTTTTAAATCCTTTATAGATTATATATAGCAAGTTGAGTATTCCCCCTACACAAAGATTATAATATCAGATTTAAAGTCCCCAAAGACTGCAGATATCAAATTTGCCCTTCAAGATAAGATTCGTCGTATTTTCTCTGTACATAACTAAAAAATATATAAGACTTAATACTTTTGAATGGAATAGGCCAAATTTGAAATATTTTGTGTTCTTGAAGAATAAATTTGGAGGGCAATTTTGATATTTTGACTTTGATCTTAATTAGCATGCAATTTCAGTCCAAAAAGATAAATGAGTAGCGATTCGTACCTTCTACATCTACCACCACCTTTGTCATCATGTTGGAATCAATCGAGTCTCTCAAGGGTGACCTTAAATGCATCAATCACAACAAGAATTGAATAATAAATTGAAGCTATAAAGATGCACTGGGACTCTACAAACTTCGACTATGGCAGCCTGGTCTGCACCGAAAGCCATCGTCCATAATGTGCCTGGTCTGCACCATCCTGACTCTAAAATTTAAAAAGGTCATGACAAATATGTGTGAATGAATTTAAATGGGAATCAATTATCTTTACTTTGAATCTAGCAAATGATTTGCAATAGAATCGGTGGAATAAAACTTGTCCTGTTAGCATCACAGTTTGACTTTGATGTCTATTTTTGAATGTCAAGAAATTCATGCAAAATCAAAATTTAATTCCGGACTAATACATGTAATTGAGGTTAATTGTGGTTTAATAAATATCTGGATCGAGAGAAATAATTAGGATATGGTATTAGAAAAGGAATAGGCTTGAGTAGAATTCCACTCTCTTGAATAAGATCACATCCATATAATCTAAATGTGGTCTCCGTCTCTTCATCGATACCATCTTTTCTCATAATCCACATCATATTTTCTAATAATTGATCACAAATTTGTAAATGAATTTTACAACAATTTACAATTCTCATAAAGAGTATATAAGTGAAGAAAATTATGAAAAATCTAAATTTACCCAATTTGGAATCAGCAAAAAAAAATAAAACCCTTAATTTCACAAAAAAAATCAACTCAATGGTTTGGTAACTTTTTGGAATTAATATTATATAACATACTTTTGCAATTAATTATGTATAAAAAAAATTTCACCCTTCCCAATTTTTCAGAACCAAAAGTTTGAAATGTTCAACAATTCAAAAAATCCTAAATTTTCCCAAATTTGAATCAACATAAAATCGAAACATAACAATACACCAAAATCCAACCAAATGATATTGTTATTTCAGGAGTTATTTAGAAAATTTTGTAAATATAGGAGTAATTTTGAAAAATTGTAAATGATATTGTTACTAAATTATGTACCTTTTCGATGTCTTTTGGTGGTGAAGCAGTCGGAGTCCTCCGCATTATTAAAATACACAAGAAAATTATGACAATCTCATTATTTACCATATTAGGGTTTTCAATTGGATCTATTAGGCACAACGATGAATAATTGAGGTTTAATTTGGGATTAATTGCAAATTAGTAGAATACCTTGCACCTTTGTTAGGTTCATTGCGAAATGTGAACCCATAGATGGAGTAATTAAATGTGCTCCTAACGTATTTATCCAGAAATTGACGCAAAAGAATCGATTTATTATAATAAGAACTAAAATCTAAATTTCTATAAAATGATTAATAGACAAAAAGTACAAATCTGGTAAAGGGCTTAATACTTGGCTTTCAAGAGTAACTAAAGCATGATCTCTCTTATGTATATTGCGTGTAAAACCAAGTAAATCTAAATTTGAGAAAGAAAAAAAAATTGGGTCAATTAGAGTTTAATTGATACATAATTCAATTAAATTGAGGAAATTTATAAAAGGAAAAATCAAGTAGTACATGACGATACGATTAGAGATTTACCTCTTACCCTTATCTGCATTGGGGCTGCTGAAGGGGCGTCTATTGAGACAGTAAAGATGAGAGATGAGAGTTGAGTAGCTGTAGCGACCAGAAGCGCTGGCTCTCTGGCTTTCCGTCGAAGAGAAGAGGCCTGAAAGACGTAGTAAATGCCCTGAGAGAAGAGTCAGAGGGGCGTGAAAACAAGAAAATAAAATATGCCTGACGTGATTATTGAGAGAAGCAACTCCAGTGAAAAGTGGCTCCGGTGGAAATAGGCTTTGGGAGAAAAAAAAAAGAAGCCATGTCACAAAGATGTAACGAAGGTAGGGATGTCAATGGGCCGGGTAGAAACCCGAACCCGCGGGTACCCGACCCGAACGGGGCGGGTAATACCCGAAAAAAATACCCGCGGGTCGGGTAATACCCGAAAAAAAATACCCGGTCCGGGTTCGGGTTCTGGGGAAATTTTTTACCCGCGGGTATACCCGTTACCCGAACCCGAACCCATACCCGAAAAATACCCGAAAATTACCTGAAAATTATCCATAATAAGAAAATTTTGGATGTTTTATGGATTAATTATTTGTAATATTTGAATTTTTGATGTATTTGTATAAGTTGTTTGTTTTATGTATTTAAAATTATTGATAATTTTACGTATTTGTAGAATAATTTTTAATTTTTTAATTTTTTTAGATTAGTTATTAATAATTTTCGGGTAACGGGTTCGGGTTCGGGTATACCCGTTACCCGCGGGTTCGGGTTCGGGTATGAATTTTTACCCGCGGGTATTTTGGGTTCGGGTTCGGGTTCGGGTATGGGGGAGGCTTACCCGAACCCGACCCGCCCCGTTGACATCCCTAAACGAAGGGAGTGTTTTTTCGATTTTTCACTTTGTTGAAATAGAGATATTGAGTTCGAAGGAGTGCCTTTCCCATTTTCCCATTTTTCCATTATTAAGTGTCCCTGTTAATCGGTGGGAATGAAATATATGAAAAGGGGGGAGGGGGAATTTTGGTTTGGGGGAAAAAAGAAGAAGTCATTGAGTGGATTTTGCCATGTCATTTTAATATGTTGTCATGTCATTCTTTGATAATAATATAACAGTCGACTAAGCACTTAACGGATGGAAGGAATTGATTATATCAAATAAAAGAGTTAAAGAACTTAATTGATCCAATTAAAAAATAAATTTTTTTCTTTTTTTTTTGTAAAAAAGCAGTAATATGTCAGGTGTATTTTGTAAATTTGAACAATACTAGTCTATTCTCCACGCAATTGCGCGAAAATTTTCAAGTGTAGGGTCTTTTAATTCTTGTTTTTTTTGTATGTTAGTTTATCAGAAAATGTGTGTTTTTTAGTGTTTTGTGTATTTTTTGATGGGGTTGTTTATTCGTCATAATTCCTGATTGTTATTTGGGTATTCATCTTGTCCCAACTGCCATCAATGGATTCCAACAGCAAAGAACCACATTCAATATTTGTTGAAGATTATTTTCGATCGCTACGACCCTTGTAAAACAACAGATGCTTGAAATTCCATTTCTTATGAACTGATTTGATTCGAGTTTCGATACAATATTCTTATTAAGGTGTCTAGATGTTATTTTCTTATTCCTTATAGGCTTCATCAATGGAGACTCAAATTCTTAGGATACTTTGCATCAAGATCTTCTAAGCAATTATTTCTGCCTTTCATATATACGGGAAGACTGATTTTTTTCACGGGAGCCTACATAATATAGGAGATTTGTTTTCAATTTAAACATAACGTAGATTTGTTTTCGCAATTTAGACAAATGTAGGGGCCATTTTTACAATTTGGATATTGCAAAATTACCAAAACAAAAATACTTGACTGCGTGGTAAAGGGGTCGGTACGACAAAACATATCTTTACGCCTAAAAATACTTATTAAAATAACAAGCATGTTACATTCACAAACATAATCCACAAATCTAATTTCGGTGATCATTTTTAGGTATAAATTAGGTGGGGCCGAGACAAATTCTATTTCATATATAATTAATTTATACCTAAAAATGCTCATCGGAATTATGTTTGTGAGCGTATCATTTTTATTAAAATTATTGATATACCCTCACCCTTAATCCAAGCTGCGGTGACAGCAATTATATTCCAAAATAGACATAAAACCAATCCTGTTTCACAAAGTACAAAAGTAAATAAATATAAAGTTCATTTTCTTTCCTTTCATTTAAACTCTAAAATTGAGATTTATATAACAAACAGCAGGAATATACAGAAGGAAAAAAAAAGAAAAAAAGGAAAAGTACCTACGAAAGAAGCCAAAGCAAAGTTTTGCATTCTTTGAAGATGGATAGGAAGCTCGTTTGAAATGTCGTGATGAATAACTGGCATGAATGAAGGCCAATTCTTCGCCTCTAATATTCCAACTACACAAATTTAGACCAAAAAAATGTTAGTTACAAAATTGCCATTATTTTTTTTTTACTATACCGTACAACAGAGCAATGATACACAACATGCATCTTATACCACGCACACAACCCGCACCCCACTAAGTTTCCTAATTTACATTTAATTCTCATTAATTAGCATTAGTTAGTTTCTTATTTCTGACATGGGGGTTATGTGCGGGGTTAAATTTGCGGGGTGTGTAGATTTATTGCCATACAACATAACTGATTAAATTTATAAATAGGAGAATTTTTCAAAAATAAATAATAAATGAACTTATATCTATTCATTTTTTATTAAGCAAATAATTGGATATAAAAAAGGATAGTGATATTGACAGGAAAAATAAATACTACATATAGGAAATTTTATTCAAATTTGGCATGAATTAAAAGTAAAAATTACCATTTCAAGTTTAAATTTCCTGTTCTCAGTAATTTTATTTCCTGTCAATATCATTACCCTATAAAAAATGGGGGAGTTCTATCATACACCTCTTTTGCTTATGATACATCCATTTTCAAGGATATTTTGTGTAATTAACTAATTATTAATTAATGAGTTTTTAAAATATTTTTTCAAGTGTATTTATCAATAAATAATATGCTAAATAGAAAATTTGAATTGTTCTTGAAAGAAAAAATATCTATAAAAAGAAAAATTTATGATACACCCTTCTAAATAACCAAAATACCCTTTTTAAAGGGTATATGATAGAACTCCCCTATAAAATGATACCTCAATTTGCAACATATTACCTCCTTTTGATTTCCTAAAAGGACATGAACAAAATATATAAATATAACTGAATAATTTTATACAAATATATATCTATATATATAAAATGATACTTAGGACTTTTGGACCATTGAATTTTCTTTGAAATTTGTGATTTTTAATGGTATTTATATTTATCATTAATGATTTCCATAAATGTTTGTGCTAATCATTAAATACACACATCTCAAAACAAATTTAATTGCCAAAAATTCCTAAGTACCAAACTCATGATACTTAATTAAGTATCTTAGCCATCTTATATATAGAGAAAAGCTAAAGTACTTAGTTAAGTATTTAGCTAATCGTACTTAGACATTCTTATCCGTCAGATCAATTTGAATTATATGATAATCAAAGTTATCTTGATAGACAGAATACAAATGTTAACTAGACGTTATCCAACATTCCTAATATAATTACTTTATTTTTGCTATTGTGTTCTTTCCAAAAAAGTTATATTTCTAAAACTAACTTTTTCATGGTTCCTTTCTGAATTTGTATGGACCAAAAATTACTCCTCTCCATTGGTGCTCTCTCTCTAACTCTCTTGTGAGCATCGCCATTTCTCCTCACAGGTCTCACAATCTTGTAAGAATCAGCCATCTCTCTTCAACACAAGTCTCTATCTCTCTTGCGGCATACCTCTCTGTTTCTACTTCACATATCTTGTAATTTTTTTTATAATTTTTATAATTTTTTATCTGCACCTCCTGATTTTTATGACCAATTTCTGTTTTTTGTTTTGAAAGATGATGTATACATATCCCGCAAATCAAGCAAATGAGACTGTAGATGATTGTCTTGTTGATGGCCTTGCATGTGAGGTACTAAATTCTTTTGTTTTGCGGTTGGTAATTTGAAATTATAATTTTGCATGAAAATTGTAGTTTCATTCATTAGATGTTTTCTAATGTTTCACCAGGTGCCTATTTTTGATCCTTTTGAACATTGTCACATGGATGATTTAAATTCTGATGGAGAAGATGATATTTCTGAACCATTCATCGGTATGGAATTCACGAGTATAGAAGAAGCCCGTGAGTTTTACAATAGTTATGCTTGCAAAAATGGATTTAGTATTCGCAAATTTACTCATTATATGTCGAAGATATCAGGGAAACCGACTTTTATTAAATATGTTTGTTCAAAAGAGGGAAAATCACTTCGGAAAAAAAAGAAACAAGAGCTCGGGGATTTGTCGGGCCCAAAGACGCCGGAGAAAAATCGATCGTCTAAGAGGTGCGGTTGTAAGGCTGCTATGGACATTAACTATTCACCAGAGAATGAAAATTGGCAAATAAGCCGATTCTACAAAGACCATAACCACCAATTAATTGTTAGCCCTTCGAAAAAGCGTCTTTTAAGATCCCAAAAGTACATCTCAGAAGAACAAAAAGACCTCATTAAGTTGTTAGGGGGGCATGGCGTTAAACCTAGTCAAATCCTAGAAATTTTAGCAGTGCAAGCAGGGGGCAGGAATAATTTGTGCTTTTCGAGAAAAGATGTCAATAATGTGATAGCTAGGGAAAATAGAAAACTACTCGGGGTGGATATGGACAGCACCATGGTATATTTTAATCAAGTGCAACAGAGTGATCCTGACTTTTTTTTTGCTGTCGAGACTGATACGGATCAGACTGTTAAGAGTCTATTTTGGGTGAACGGTCGGTCTAGAAGATCGTACCGTGAGTTTGGGGATGTTGTTATATTCGACACAACATACTCGACTAATAAATACAGCATGCCGTGTGGACCATTTGTGGGAGTCAATCATCATCGTCAATCTATATTTTTTGGTTGTGCTCTAATAAGAGATGAGAAAATGAGTTCATTCGAGTGGTTATTTGAAACATTTTTAAAAGCAATGGATGACAAGCATCCACGAGCTATTATTACCGATCAAGACCCGGCAATGAAGGGAGCCATAGCTAAAGTATTTCCAAATACTGTCCATAGGTGTTGTCTATGGCATGTTATGAGAAAGGCGAGGGAGCATTTGGGATTTTTATATGGCAAAAACCCAAAATTCAAGAAAGATTTATTCGCGTGTATTAACCAAAGCTTAACAATTGAAGGGTTTCATAAAAAATGGAAATAAATAATTCATACACACAATTTGGAAGAAAATCGCCATTTAAATCATATGTTCACAACTGCCGGTCAATGGGCTCCGGCATACTTTAGGGATATATTTTTTGCTGAAATGTCCACTTCTCAAAGAAGTGAGAGCATAAATGCTGTGATGAAATTATGGTTGGGTTCACATACTTATATTTGCAATTTTGTTATCCAATTTGAGAAGATAAGCGCCAGCTTTTTTGATAAGGAAAGTGATGAGGACATTAGAACAATAGATGAAATCCATGATTTATGGTCAGAGGATAAAATAGAGGAAGAAGCGCGAGAAGTATACACCAGAAATGTCTTCTTTGTGTTTAGGAATATGTTAAAACGAGCTAGTGGTTTTACTATTGAGGTGCTCGAAAATGATAAGATGTATCTGATAAAATCTCAGAAATACAATTCATCATGCAAGGTTCAGATAGATCGGACAAATTTTATAGTTTTGTGTGAATGCAATGGTTTTGAATTTGAGGGAATTTTGTGTTCGCATGCCCTAAAGGTTATGCAAAGTATTGGAATGAACACATTGCCATCTCGTTACATTCTAAAACGGTGGACCAAAGGGGCTAACAAGAATACGAAAAGACTTGTCTCTGATAAGATAATTGAGACGGGAGAGTCGGAGTTATCAAGTCGTAGATTGGCAATATTATCCGCAAAATTCAATAAAATATGTAGTAGTGCTACCAAAACGCATGGTGCTTTTGCAAATGCATGTGCGAAATTAGATGAATTGACCAATGAGAACGGAGACGGTGAAAAGGACAATTTCCCGGCAAAATCGGTCACTGCGCACGAAACATCACACAGTCAGAGTTTGTTTGATCCACCAGTTTCTCAGTGTAAGGGAAAGAGGAAGCCGCACCGAGTCAAACCTCCCGCAGAGACTGCTGCCTCTAAGAAAATGCGACAGTGCAGCGTATGCAAAAAGAAAGCGGGCCATAATGCTGCAACCTGCCCTCAAGTAAGAATATGGATTGGTAATTTATTGTTAGCAATGAATTTGTGAAATTTCATTTTCGTATAATATTTTTTATGTGTCTATTTGTAGAAAAATAAGCTAGATGGAAAATATGAAAGTGACGATTACGAGAGTGATGATGATGAAAATGAGGATTGTGATATTGATGAATATGCACTCACCTAGGATTTTGTTGAAATTATGGATTTTTAGAGGGGTTTTTATTTTACGTAATTTTAGGGTTCTTTTGGACTTATTTGTAATTTTATAATATTTCTGAGAAATGTTTAGAATTTTATGCAATTTTACAATTATTTCGGATCTAGTTGAAATTTATCAATATTTTAGGGTTTTTGAGAGGCATTTAGACTTTTATGTAATTTTGAGTTTTTTTGGACTTAATTGCAATTTTACAGAATAATATGGCATTAATTTCATTTGCAAGATAACATGGCGGGTACACTATTGTGATAGAATTTACAATTTTATACACATTATTTGCAATGTCATGTACAAGAATTAGTAATACAATTACTATATGTGATTTGAATAGGTACTGGTACAAGATGTAATACTAAAGATTTTTTGTTCAAACTATCATTGCAGAATTCTTCATTACATAATTTATATTTATACAATACACATAACCCTTTGAACAATACAATCATTTGAACCAAACAATACATTCATTTAAATCCTATGTAATACAAAACAAACAATAATTTGGTTCGAGACTCTTGAGCCTTCAAGACGCGCGGTTCTCTTGAGCTTTCCAAACGCGTCATTTTCTCGAGCCTTCGAAATGTGTTGATCTCTTCAGCCTTCATCGATCTCTTTTGCCTTCATCGATATTTTCAGCCTTGAAGCTTCAGCATCCGAGATGCATCAATCTCTTGAGGAAGGGCTACATGATGCATGCCAATTGCTGATTCGTCAATGATTCGATTCAGGTAGTATCAAGAAATAAACAATGTGAGAACCCATCTCGAGAGAAACACTGAAAAATTGGAAGTAAAATTGAAGTACAAAAGATTGAGTAACCTGAGGAAAAATCATTTTAGTAAAGAGCTGTGACTGGATAAAAATTGAAGTACAAAAAGATTTCACCTTGTTCGAATCCTAGGGAAGAGGCGATATCTTGATCGAATCCTGAAGAAAAATTGAAGTAAAAATTGAGTTACTTGAAGTAAAATTGAAGTAAAATTGAAGTAAAAATTGAAGTAAAATTGAGTTACTTGATCGAATCATGAAGAAAGAAGAAACATGAGATCCCCGATGAGAGGGTGCTATAGCGATATCTAGATATTTGGTAAATTACAAGATAAGATTATTCTAGGGTTTGCACATATGGAAGGGGAGAGGCAGAAGAACCACTCGAGAGGCAAGGCGAGGCAAGACATACACGAGAGAAGCGAATATATATCAGATCCGGGCCGTACAAAGAGAGAGAGCTTCCGCCGGCGACCAGAGAAGAGGGGACGAGGAGGGATCCTTGCTACTTTTGGGACTTGGGAGAGAGGTAAAACATGCCATTTCTAACTTAAGATATGAAATATGTGGTCTGTGGAGCAAATTATTTTGGAAACAGAAATCATATCACGTGGAGAAAGATCTAAAACGGAAGGAAGACACCGTCAATCACCAAGTTATCATCAGAGTAATCTCAATTCAATCAAACGGTTCTAAACCATTAAGTACGATTAGCTAAATACTTAACTAAGTACTTTAGCTTTTCTCTATATATATATATATATATATATATATATATATATATATATTGGAGAAGGAAAAATGAGAATTACCTCGCAACAAAAGAAAAATAACAATTAGAAACCTCTTTTTTCGCAGGCTTTTCCTCACGATCTGACGACTAGGGTATCATGCCGCTTCCTTTCTCTTTTTTTTTTTTTTTGGCTCGCACAAATGATAGGAGAGAGAGAAGGGGATAAGTGAATGAGGGAGAATAAACACTGGCTAGACTCGACTCACATGGTCCGCATCACATCAGCAAGTATTGGTGTATGTGAGCCAAGTTCACTCAATTATGGACCATTTGATCTAGATGAATACTGATCAAACGGCCACAAATCATGTGATGACGTGGCTTAATCTGGAGGGCTTAATTTTGTTAAAATTAGACATAAGAATAAATGTTTTTTTGGTGCAAAAATCTGCATCCTTTTATGTTCATTTTGCAATTATCGTAACTTCTGTTTTCTTTTTTAAATTTCAACAATACTCAAGGCAGATTAGTTCTTGATGAATTCGATTATTCCTCTTCTCGCTGGTGGAGCAGGCGAGATGGGGGCTGCAATAACGGGAGGGGCTTCTGGAGCCATTGGTGCTGGGGCGAGTGAGAACACCGGGGAGAACAACACTCGAGAAGGGGAGATCCCCAGGGAAATCGACGTTGCAGCAGACGGGGGCTTATTTGCAAATTTTCTCAAAGGGTAAGAATTTTATTCCGGGACAATTTTCTTGTGATTATTTTCATTGGAATGGTAAGAGTGATATTTCGAATTATTGGAAGGGTGAATATGATTATTTCATTTCGAGCGATTAATCATTTTTTATTCGTGTAAACATTGGTGTACTTCAATAGTGTTCATCTCATATTTTATTCATTTATTCAGGTCGAGCCTAACAAGGCAGCACAGCCTTTAACCGATGTAGTAATCACACCCAATCAGCAAAAAAACTGCTTTAATTCAATTCAATAATGTTCTTAATTAAATAATTAAATGTAACTAATTATCGTCATTATTTACTTTAATTGACAATTTATGAAATTTGTTTTGTGTTTTTTAGGACAAAATTCTGCTGAGTGCTTTTCTCCAGGCAGAATTCGTCAATAACGTCGCTGCTCCTGATAATTCAGGAAAGAGAACTCTATGCGGTAAACATGATGAATTTATGTTATTAAGTACATAGATTGAAATTTGTTAAGCATATTATTAAGCACATAGATCATCATTATCATGAGCATCATCTTCATCATGATCATCATAATCATCTTCATCATGATCATCATGATCATATCATCATTCTTAGTACCATTACTTTTATATAAGAAAATTTATGGACATTAAAGATGTTAATGAATGGATGCTGGAGTTTGTTTATTTTTGGATGTTGCCAAACATAGTTAGTTTTTGTTCTTACACTACAACATTTCAGGGTATCAGCAACGGTAAAAACCGTCGCTAAAAGTCCCAAAAACCGTCGCTAAAACAATTACCGTCGCTAAAAAACCGTCGCTGATGTCAATTTCAGCGACGGCCCGTCGCTCATACTGGTTTCAGCGATGGTTAAGTTTCAGCGACGGGCCGTCGCTAATGCCTTTTTCGACGGCCCATCGCTGATGTCTTTTCCGATGGCCCGTCGCTAAAAGTGGCTATTTAATAATTAATTATATTTGAATTTAATTAATTAACTAATATATATTAAAATTCCAAACATACTTGAATAACTCCACAAATTCAAATACAAGTTTAAACACAAATTCAAGTGACATAAACACAAATTCAAATACAAGTTTGGCTATTTAATATACTTGAATAAATACAAATACCAAACATAACTCCACACAAATTCACATAAATTAAAATTCATACACAAATTCAAACATAATCCTAATCAAACACAAATTCTTACACAAATTCAAACACAAATTTAAATACAAAAATACAAATACAAGTTGTGCCGAAGCTCGAATCGTCAAGCTGCCCCAAAACTCCAAACTTCTTGATCTGCCCCAAAACTCGAATCCATGTCAAGCTGCCCCAAAACTCGAATCGTCAAGCTGCCGAAGCTCGAATCCAATCTATCTTGCCTCCTTTACAAAACAAAATATCAAAAATCATATTAGAAAAATTTCGAAATGGAGTTAAAAATACAAAAAGTAAAGAAAGGGATTAAAAATAGATTAAAAACAGGGATGAAAAAGAACAGGCACTAAACTGTCAAAAAATCGCCTCAAAAACAGTCAAAAAAAGTACCAAACAGGGATTTTTTTTCGTATTTTGAAACCTAAATAACAAGTTCAAAAATTACCTTCGAAAAAAGCTCGAGGGGAAGAAGGGTTGTGGAGAGAAGAGAGAGAGGAACTTTCAGCGAGAAAACCTTGTAGTCCAGTACCAGATCTAGGGTTTGAGACACCACCAACTTTCAGGGAGAAAACCTTGAAGGATAAAATGGAGAGCACATTTCTTTCAGTACCAGATCGAGGGTCTGAGAGAGAAAGAGAGGGACGAGAGAGAGAGGGGCGCCGCCTGTGGTTCTAGGGTTTGAGAGAGGGGAGAGAGAGAGAGAAGAGTGAGAATGAGTAAAGTGCCGTGGTATATAAAGAGGTGTCTACAACTTCACCGACGGGCCGTGGGAGAGTTTTCAGCGACGGTATGAGCTTCTGCGACGGGCCGACTCTTACAAATATATAAACTCGGAATCATAGCATCATAATGTTCTTTTTGAACAACTTGATGCCTATTGCTTGGATATAAATTCATCACAAAAATTGCTTGGATATAAACTCGTTACAAAATAAATTTGCAAGTCTTTGTTTAAATAACATGCAAATCAATGATAAAAAACAAAACTTTGAGTTCGAATATCACACTTCATTGTTCGATGCTAAAATTCAATTGAAAAGTAAATTCAAGGCTGTTTTCGTAAGTGTCATATGATAATTAATGCTACTGTTCGTGAAAAGGAATAAAAAATATGAATGTTTATTCTCTATATTGTGACATATTTCTCGGGCACATATTAATTTCAAATAGAACTCAATGCCTAATTTTGACATCTCAGGATTTAATAAAATCAGTGACAAAAACAAAACTTTTGGAATAAATTTTACACTGTTGTTTAATGCAAAGAGGTCACCAAAAAAGCCATTCTTCAGCTAATATTGGTTTTGATTAGTTAATACAAACTCATTTTCTTTCGCATCCAAAAACAAATTACATATATAAATGCAAATACGAATACAAACAAGGCCGTTCAAACGGTTCTATGGTAGGCTTGTCTTTCGCATCGCTAATTTTCC
The DNA here is from genome assembly GCA_946800325.1 of Luzula sylvatica. Classification (NCBI taxonomy): domain Eukaryota; kingdom Viridiplantae; phylum Streptophyta; class Magnoliopsida; order Poales; family Juncaceae; genus Luzula; species Luzula sylvatica. The sequence goes on from OX326961.1 coordinate 50,233,071, forward strand.
GATGATGTATAAAATAATAGACAAATTTTAAAGCAAAATATTATTGGAATTGTTCGAGAAATCCGGCTCTCGAACAATTCAGACTATTATTTATATAAAATTAAAAAAAATCATGATGTACTATGATGTACTGAGGCAAGCACATTGTACAAATGCAAAGGCAGTTACAAATACAAGGTAGAAGAAAAACGCAAATGTCCAATAAAATAAGAAATACAAATACCAAATAGAATTATCAAATGTGTATATAAATATAAAATAACGACACGATTACTGAGCACAAACAAGAAATATGGACATGAACGCGAATTACAACACAAATACGGGAACACACGCTAATACGAATACAAATACGATCATAAATTATGAATTATGAACTACAAATTACGAATTATCAAACAATACCCGAACTACAAAATGCAGAATACGTAATCTAGAGTGTAAAATGCATGACAAGAAGTGTGAAACATCAATACAAATACAAATATCAATAAAATAATAATATAAACATGAATACATATACAAACAAAAAATAAGAAATACAAATAAAGGAAGTAATACAAATGCGAACAATAATACAAAATAATAACATTATAAATACAGATAAAAGCCGGAAATACGGAAATAATATGCAAAACACAAACATGAATACAAAACATAAGAACAAATAACGTCGAAATCACAATTTCATTTACATTAATTTCACATATTTTAAGTGATCTTTGCAGCTCATACGAATGTAAACATTGCCTTGTCGTTTGTACGTTCTTTGGTCAGATGGGATTGTATATACTTGGGAAAAAGGAAATTCAAACATGGAAATGTTACAAAAAATATGCCCCATATACGAATACGAACACAATTATGAATATAAATACAAAATTTTGAACATAAATGCGAATGCAAATAAAACTAAAAACTACCATACGGAAATGAGAAAACTGACACGAATACCGATAATGATGAAAATACAAATACGTGTGCAAATACGAAAATAAAATACAAAATACAAACATGAATACAAAAGACAAGAACAAATACGACCACACGTACAAAAACAAATTACACATGCAAACACAAATACGAATACAAACAAGGTCATTCAAACAGTTCTATGGAAGCCTTTTCTTTCACTTCGCTAACTTTGCCGATAATGTATAAAAGGATAATCAAAATTTTAAATCAAAATATCGTTTGAGTTGTTCGGGAAAGTCGGCCCTCGAACAATTCAGACGATTTTTTATCTAAAATTTTAAAAAATCATGATTTACTGAGGCAAACACACTGTACGAATTCAAAGGACATTACAGACACAAGCACGAGTGCTAAAACACGAAATACAAAATCGGAAATACGAAAACCAAAATACGAAGTACTAAAATACGAAACTACGAAAAAATACGAATACAAATACGAGTACGAATACATGCACATATACCAATACAAATATGTATACGAATACGAAAACTAATACGAATACTATTTCGCTGATTTTGCCGATGGTGTATAAAGAATAAACAAATTTTAAAGCAAGAACCGTTTAAATTGTTCAACAAAACCGGCCCTTGAACATTTGAGATGGTTCTTGCATTAAAATTTATAAAAATCATGATTTATTGAGGCAAACGCACCGTCCTTACAGAGTTTATGTCCGATGAAGTTGTTCGCTCTTTTTAATGCATCTCATTGCACAATTTCTTAATAATTTAATTAAGTACAACTTTGTATTGTTCGGATTATTACAATTTTTCTTATTATTAAAAGTTATGCAACATTATATGTGTTCTTTCGTTGTGAAAAATTCATATTTTATGTATTTTGTTTTTGCATGTCAATTACAATGTATTCATAATTCGTTCATATTATGCATGCAATCAACATATACCATAGAGCTATTTAGATTCTAGATAAAATATGCCCACGCTCATAAATAAATGCCTACTTCATGTCAATCACGCATAACACACTAATTTTGTTGTAAATAGTTTCTCAACTTTGTTTTGTGTTTGCTCAAACATTTTGGTACTTACAACCAATGCAACAGCGAACAATCCATAAATATAAGATTTAAGAATTTAAAAATTGGTATACATGTTAGTCATGTAAATTCTTCGGTTTTCCGAAATCCCGCACAATTCCCCGATTTGTATGTGGTTGCCGTGCAATTCCGTGCAATTGATATTCTTCACTGTCATTCCAAATAATTTCGCGACATAAATGCACAAATGCACACTATCAAATAAATAAAATTGCAACAAAAAAAATCCAAAAAAACAAGGCCCGCGCAATCTCTCGGACGCAGCGCTAGTTCTCTTGAAACCTTTAGTTAGGAACTTAGGATCTTTGTAGACCATTAGAATGGTTGATGATAGGCCATACATATATATTCGTGAAGATCAAGTCTCATGGAAAAAAAATTCTCCAAAGACCACACATAAGTCTGTTTTGTGCGTAAAGAATGGGTCTGCCAATTACACCAATTTTTAATGGTCGATGAAAGACCCACACACACAAGTATATTTTGAAAGGTCATGCCCATACATGTTCAATTTTTAATGGGTCTGCCAAACACCAAACAAATCAAGCATTCATCTTTTTTTAGTGCTTTTTAGTGCGTAAATAACCTTCTATTTTGACTTATCATAAAATGAATGCGACTTTGGACTTGATTCATCGTCATATTTTGACTCGTCAATTGTTTAATGATAATAATTTTATTTAACTGCTACTAGACGCCGTGTGTTAATTGCTATAATGATTATATTATTTATTTTTCTCATATGGTGTATTCTAATCTGAAGTGTGATTTAATTAATTTTTAAAAATTATGAAATACAAATAAATATTATGACAAAAGTATTGTTAAATGTTTTTACAACACATGATTTGATCTAAACATATTTTGACAAATATAATTAATATGTTTGCAAATATAAAAACAACTCGTGCAATTTGCGCGAGGGTTTCGCTAGTTAGAAATTAAATTTTATTCCTTTTGATCTAATCCGATGATTAAATAACAATGACTATCACGGTCAATTACTTGCTCCTAAATATTTTTCTTTTTTAAATAGTTAGCTTTTATTTATCAATCACTTCAAATATGTACTCAGTCTAATTTATGCACTTAGTCAGCGCCGGCCAAAAGTTTCTAAAGACCCTAACCTAATTTCATAAAAAGAGTCTTGACTCCTTCGTACAAACTTTTTAGAACTTAATTAATGCTAAAATAGAAACAAGTATTTGACAATTGGTACGAAGGAGTCTACTGATTTTTCATGTTAACCCCTGCCAAATTCCAAATTTCAAATACCATGTACTGCCCTACAAAAATAGAAAATACCATTCACTGAGAAAAGTCAATGCCAAACGTAGGGGTGGGCAAATGGTTTGGTTTATTTGGAAACCGAACCGAACCGATCGAATTCGGTTTATTTGGTTCGGTTTTTCGGTTTATTTGGTTCGGTTCGGTTCAAAAATTGATATCGTTCGGTTTATTCGGTTCGGTTCGGTTTTGGTATTTCCAGAACCGATTAAACCGAACCGACCGATTAACACTATTTTTTACTTTTTTATTATGTTCATTTAAAAAAAAAAATTTAATTTAATACTGTAAAATTAAAAATAACGATAAATACATTTTATATGATCTGTTTTTATATTTTTTTACTAAATACCACTTGAATTTTAACATTATAAAACTTCTAATTCGGTTCATTCGGTTTATTCGGTTCGGTTTTAAATCGGTTCAAATTTTATTCGGTTCGGTTCGGTTTGAATTTAGTCCGGTTCGGTTTAATTCGGTTTGCTCTTATTAGGTTCGGTTCGGTTCGGTTCGGTTCAACCGAATGCCCACCCCTAGGGCCCAAACGGAGAGAGCTCTGCTATATTTTCTGATTTTATATAAATGAAAAAAACTAAATGGAGAAGATTAGGTGTTAATTCCTTCGTTCATGTCAATTAGACTCAAACGCACAATTTTTATAATATATATTTTTTATATTTCACACTCAATCAATTCGGTTACGAGCTTATTGATATTTTCTGATTTTGTATAAAAGAAACTTTCTGAAACACTTAATGATCATAATAAAATATGATTGCAATAGTTACGCAAGACTAATTAACAATAACGGAACCACGACTATTTTACATTTCTTTCTCACCTAACACAAAGAAATAAGAAGAAAAAAATACATTCCTTATGTAATTTGCATTTTCAGACTTTCTTATCATGTAAATAAACAGGATGAAACGCTTAATAATCATTGTAAAATATTATCACGATAGTTACATAAGACTAGATAACAATATTGGAACCAAGACTTTTTTTTGCCTCTTTTCCCTCACCTTACACAAAGAAATAAGAAAAAAAAATATGTTCGTCTTGTAATTTGCATTGTCAGCTATCTTATTGTGTAAATAAACAATATGAAACACTTAATAATCATTATAAAATATTATCACGAGAGTTACATACGACTAAATAACAATAACGGAACCACAATTATTTTGCCTCTTTTCCTCACCTTACACATAGAAATAAGAAAGAAAAAAATATTTGTCGTGTAATTTGTTGTATTATTTATATAAATAATACCAATTAAATTTTAAAACCTATTTATTTTAATGATATAAAATAGTAACATGTGAAGGTTAATATTCATCATTAAATATAATATCACAACATTTAAAATAAAAGAATTTATGAGATATTAAGAAGGAAATGAAACATCTCATTTATCATCAAAGGCCATTTTCGGTTATAATATAAGAAAAGAATTAGATGTCATTTAATTCTCTAAATGAAACAGAAATGGAGAAGATTATAAGGGCTCTCATTCCATTTTATTTAGAATCATACCAATAGCCAAGAAAAGAGTGAAAATGAAAAAAAAAAATATCAGAAAAAAGAATAGCAAACAATCTCAAAGAAATATAGATCTCTCAATTATATTATTTAGTTTCCAACTTTCGAAAGAAGAAAACTTGGTTGAAGAATCGGTGTACATGATTTCATCTCTTTCGAGGTGTATGTCTTCCGCTTTACGACTGTGCTACTAGAGGGCGTTATATGTCTTTAAGACAGTTGTGGCATGATCACGCGGCTACATCCAGGCTTGTCTTGATTTATTTATTTAAATAATTGTTTTATAATTGTTTTATATATTTATTTGGTTATTGTATTGAAATATAACCAACATAATTTACATTGTCAGCTATCTTATCGTGTAAATAAACAGTCCGAAACACTTAGTAATCATTATAAAATATTATCACAATAGTTAAATGAGACTAAATAACAATAACGGAACCAGGACTATTTTGCTTCTCTTCCTCACCTTACACAAAGAAATAAGAAAAAAAATACATTAGTCGCGTAATTTGCATTGTCAACTATCTTAGTTACATAAAACTAAATGACAATAACGGAACCACGACTATTTTGCCTCTCTTCCTCACCTTACACAAAAAAGTAAGAAAAGAAAAAATACATTTGTCATGTAATTTGCATTGTCAACTATCTTATCGCGCGTATCTTATCGTGTAAATAAACAGTATGAAACACTTAATAATTATTATAAAATATTATCCCCATACTTACACAAGAATAAATAACAGAACCACCACATTTTGCCTCTCTTCCTCACCTTACACAAAGCAAAAAAAAAAATATTCATCCTGTAGTTTCCATTGTCAATTTTGACGTGATCCGTCCAGTAATTTGCCTCTTTCCCACATCCTTCATTATCAGTTATGACGATCGACCATCTATCGCCTTGGTTTGACTCTAACCTTGAGCCCCTCTTGCATGTGAAGTACAACAGAAGATCTCGGTACCGCAACAAAACCCGGAACAACTTCAACATGGTACCGGCTTAACACAGCCACTACCACAGCCTTCATTTGTGTAAAAGCCAAATCTTTTCCTAAACATGTTCTCGGCCCTGAATTGAAAGACATGAATTTATAACTCGGTTCGTGTTTTATCTTGCCGCTCACACTTAACCATCTTTCAGGTTTGAACTCCATGCAATCTTTCCCCCATATCCCCTCCATCCTCGCCATCGCATAGATTGAGAACAAGATTCTACGTGTGTGATCGACTGGTATGCCATTTGGCAGTATATCAGGCTTCACTGCCTCCTTTTGGTTGAATGGTACCGGTGGATACAACCTTAAAGACTCGGAAAGAGCTGCATGGAGATATACTAGTTGTTTGAGCTCAAGAGGAGTATGGAAATTACGGTTTTGTGGTGCACTTAATTGTATTTCCTCCAAAATCTTTTTCTCCACGTGTGGATTCTTGTGCAATAAATAGAAAAACCATGTTAAAGTCGAGCTAGTCGTATCTCGACCGGCTACCATGATATTAAAAGTTGTATCACGAAGAAATTTTTTGAAGTCCTCTCCTTCTTTACCAACTTCACTTTGGCAATTCATATAAGAACTCAAAAAATCAACTCTTTCTTCTTCTTCTTCTCCTTGTTCATCGTTACGGGTCTTAACCATCTCCCTACTTTTTGACGCATAGTCGTCTATTGTTTTGTCTATGACCTTCCAAGCCTTATTCATCTCCTTTTGGAATCCAAAATTAAATTTTCTCTCGAGTTTCAACCAAAAAACAGGCATCAACTGGCGATAAAACAATATCTCCTCTGACTTATCCATTGCCTCAGCAAACGGAATGGTCGGAAAACCTGGCACGAGGCATCCAGGGTCAACCCCGAATGTAAAAATCGCGGTTAGGTCAAAACTTAGCCTTAAAAACACATCTTGCATATCAACAACTTGACCTAACGAAGCAATCTGTTCTAACAAAGGTAACAACCCATTTTCTAACTTGTCTTTTGTTGATCTACCGACAAAGGCACGAAACTTCGCATCACTCAGTAACGCATGTGCCTTTCTGCGTTGTAGAGCCCACGACTCAAAATCGACATTGAAAATTCCCTCTCCTAAAACATCGAACAACTCATAAAACTTTTCGCCTTTTGGGTAATTCGCGAAATGAGAAGTGAACACATGATTAACAATCGCGGGATCACATGTGAACAAATAATCAATAGGGGAACCCAATATGCCCTTGAAGAGGTATGTGTAATTTTTACGGCGCAAAACATCGGTGCTCCAATCGTGGATATGAGTTGAATTGATTATTAAATGTGGTAGAACTCCTAAGATTGGAATGTTCAAAGGAAATTCGCGACGACGATAGGCGAGGCGAAGAAGGAAGAAGGAGAAGAGAGCTAGAAGGATTTCAGGATAATGGATTTGGATTGTTAGAGGTAGGAAGTGAACAAATGTTGAGTAGTTCTCCATTTTTTCTTAATATTTCTTTTTTAGTGTTTTGTTGGGGGTTGTTGTTCTTCTTTTCCTTGATGACCTATTTATAATAGAGAGAAGGGAAAATATAAGTAGCCCAAAAACTCAATAAAACATCATTGATGCATCAATCGAGGATGTTTTATTAGATTGATTATTCCTTTAATTGAATCAATCCAATTAAGCATTGATTTAATGCTTAATCAATCCAATCAACCCATTAAATCAACCTCGATTGACGCATTCATGATATACATCAAGGATGTTGGGGACACCATATATAACCTCTAGAGAGAATATATAAAAGTAGCCTAGAGAGAGAGAGGGGTTAGGCGAATCCATCAGTTAGACGTCATTTTCATTTCTTTCTTTTTCTTCGTGAAAGAACACGAGACCATATACTGTGCCCTTAGGAGTCGTCATTTTATCCTTGATTGATGTTCTCACATAAAATCGTGGTGTTGATAATTAATGATTAATTATTAATTTAATTGACATCAAATTAACGTGGACTTTATATGTAAAAATGAATTGATTATTAATTTGCATGTACATTTATTGATATGTTGTAATTACGAGTTAATTTATTTTTTATGTTAATTGAGTTGCTAATTATTTCGACAAACTTTCTCGAAATACACATAGACGATGGAAAAAAAACAGTTGCGGGGACAAACTAAAATTTTCCAAAAAAAATATAGTCCGATGATGTGTCTAGAAATTAAGAACTATATACATATGGTAGACATGGTCAATAACTTAATTTTTTTAAAAAAGCAATATTGAACATGATGTCAATAATCATGACCAGACCAATTACCTTAATACTTAGACAACGCTCTGAATGATTTGAACCACATACTTAATTGGCCACAAAGATAACCCATCACTTAAAAAATCATAAATACTATTTCTACAAGTAGTATATATAACACAATAATTTTATATACATGTAAATATATGCATGCAATGATAATCTGATTGGAGGAAAACAATACAAATTTAATTTATTTTTTTTTTTTTTTTTGCAAAAAAATCCTTATATATATATATATATACATTCACACATTACATAAAGTTTTCGTACAAAACCACATGTCTAGAAAATAAACGGATTTAAACACTTTAAGCATGTAATACATAACTCTATAACCTATTACATAAACTTTAATACAAGAAAAATTTCTCGAAATAAATTTTCTTAATTTATTTTTTATGTTAATTGAGTTGCTAATTATTTCGACAAACTTTCTCGAAATACACATAGACGATGGAAAAAAACAGTTGCGGGGACAAACTAAAATTTTACAAAAAAAGCATAGTCCGATGATGTGTCTAGAAATTAAGAACTATATACATATGGTAGACATGGTCAATAACTTAATTTTTTTTAAAAAGCAATGTTGATGATCATGATATCAATAAACAAGACCAATTACCTTAATACTTAGACAACGCTATGAATGATTTGAACCACATACTTAATTGTCCACAAAGATAACCCATCACATAAAAAGTCATAAATACTATTTCTACGTAGTATATATGACACAATAATTTTATATACATGTAAATATATGCATGCAATGATAATATGATTGGAGGAAAACAATAAAAATTTAATTTTTTTTTTTTTTTTTTTTTTGCAAAAAATCCTTAAACATATATATATACATTGACACATTACATAAAGTTTTCGTACAAAACCACATGTCTAGAAAATAAACGGATTTAAACACTTTAAGCATGTAATACATAACTCTATAACTTATTACATAAACTTTAATACAAGAAAAATTTCTCGAAATAAATTTTCTTCATAATTTTCTTCATAGATATGACATCGATAAATAATGGTTAAACCTCGGTTTCTTGAAGACTCTAATGAGACAATAATTGTGAATCGAGAAAAAAATTGTTGAACAAGTTTTGTGTAGGAAATGAGAGTGAATCGGTTAAAACGAGTGAAGCGATGAGAGCGAATCTTTCTCTCATTATCGGTCGCTATTGAATCTTTAATCCGAGAAGGTTGTGTAGAGTTGCGGCGGCTTTTGGTCCCCATGGTAGTGCGGCTTGCATAGATTGGGAAAATCTCCTTGATCCTTAAGCTTGGGTCATCCAACTTAGATTGGTCTATGGAATGCTTTTGTGCGTCGCTTCGAGATGCGGGAAAACGGACCGAATTTGCTCGATCAATACTTGTCCAATTCACGGGAGGAGAGGATGGAGGCGGTGGGGGTAGTCGTGGTGCGATCTCGGATATAATCCGATTACCTATCGGGCGAAGATCCACTAGGTGAGAAGGATCCAATAACGCCGGTAAAAATGATACGTATCTCCAATCAAGACAAATCTTGAGTGATATGAATGCGAGATGGAATAGCCGAGATGGACGGTATTTGTACCGTGCATCGAACAATTGATTTATCCTCGCCATTGAGGTTGGATGGATCAACTCCTTGGAGAGAACCGAACATGGTTACGGCTTGGTGAAAGTAGTCGAGGTGCCAAAATTCAAGAGGAAAGTTCCTTAATTCGATAGACACACACCACATCGCGTCGAAGGTTCTTGGCGGGTTGGGAGCACCGTCCGGTGAAGTCCCGCGCGGGCGATCGGAGGAGGCGGATGGCAGTTCTTGCCGGCGGCGAAGCCCCGCGCAGGCGATCGGAGGAGGCGGATGGTAGTTACTGATCTCAATTTGGACCGATCGGAAAGGAAAAGAAGCCGGGCATAGAAGTTTGGGGGTAAATTCGCGATTCAAGAAGAGGAAAGAAACGCACTATTGGGCACTGTCACAGTCTCGGTCTAGGGTTTGTTGGAGATCGCCGTCCGGCGAAGCCCCGCGCGGGCGTTCGGAGGAGGAGGAGATAGTTCTTGTCGGCGGTTATCTTTTTTCTCCCTCTGGTAGTTTCTGTACATAGTGGATAGAGAGGGAGAAAGTTTCGTTACAAGTTATAAATACTAATCACTAATATACACTACTAGCAGGACTCACGCGGAAATTTCGAGCGTCCTTGCATGGAAAATTACTTATTTATTTTTTATGTATAGTTCTATTATATGATCAATGAGTGTCTAAAACAAACTTTACGAGATGAAATTATATGGATTTATTATTTAATTTTGTTTAGAAATTACTCATGAGTTTAATCTAAATATTTTAATTAATAACTGATTTTTTATGTTACGTAAGATTGTAGTGCTACCTCATAAATTTAATCAAATTGTTTTATTTTCAAAAATAAATTTTGTTTTTAGAAATGTTGCTTTGGAAAATTAACAAAGATTTATTACACTTGTATATGCATGATCTTTTAATGACATAATTATAATGTCATAAATAGCATGATAAAAATATATATATGATATTATGTGTCATCATATTTCATGATAAAAATATATAAATGATATTATGTGTCATCTTATAAATAAATAAAAAATATGTGTCATGAAATAAGATGCTAAAAACATGGACACTTACACTTGTATGGGTATGTGTGATGAAGAAAATATGCAACTTACACATATATATTAAGGTGTCATGACATGATAAAATATTAACGTGCAACTTACATATGCATGATTTATGTGTCATGATATGGATAAAAAATGACATACATATTTACACATTGATGGCAAGGTATCATTTACATGACATGTTCCAATGTACTATAAATATGACATGATATTTGAATGGAAAAACAAGAAAAGAAGAAAGAAAAACATAACACAAATTCAAGAAAGAATAAAGATAAAAAAGAAGAGATTGTCTCGTACAAGTCTTATACTTTCTCGGTTGATTTTCTTACAGATTCATTTCGAAAAATTACTGCAGAGTTTGTTTGGCAAGCGTTATGACAGTCCGGATAATTCGAGTTGGTATTTGGATCTGATTTGTTTGTTTAAATGCAGTCAGAACGGCTACTGTATCTTGAAAAGCTATTCGTCGAATCCGGTGCATATTAAATAATATAATTGGTGAAGACGAATAAGTCTTTAATGACAATGATATTATAATGCGAACATAATTCATTTCTAAGTGTCGTGTTCTCTAAATTACCCACTTCTCACAACCATTATGTTAGTATTGTTTTGATTGTAATAGGTAACACATCACATTTCATTAAGGACAAAATTCTTGAAAAAGAAAAAGTTAGGGGTTATTTTTTATAATGCGCCGCAATCCTTATTGCGTAAAATAACCAAAACAAAATATATTATATCTTTTTAACCAATAAATGCAGCTTACATTAGCAGTCATGAAATAAATACACTAAGTATGCAAACAAACACAACTACAAAAAAAAAATATCAATATCATTGCCTAAAAAAGAAATTATGAACCAAATTTGAGAAAAAAAAGCGGACAATGATTTTCAAGTCGAGACTCGCTTCAATATCAGGACAGATTTCGCTCCAACACGTCAAGTTTTCGTTAAGTACTACGAACAGAAAAATTGAGGGTTATATTTTATGATAATAGCATATCAATTAAGAGCAAATTTAGAACATTTGAAATAAACATATCATGAGTACCAAGAATTAGAGGTGCAATCGGACGGGTCGGGTCGGATTCGGATGGATCATTTCGGGTTCGGACCGTTTCGGATTGCGGGTCGTTCGGGTTGCGGATCGTTCGGATTCGGATAGTTTCGGTTTTCGGGTCATTCGGTTTCGGGTCGTTTCGATTTCGGGTCATTCGGTTTCGGGTCGTTTCGATTTTCGGATCATTCGGTTTCGGGTCGTCTCGGTTTTCGGGCCATTTGGTTCCGGGTCGTTCCGATTTTTGGATCATTCGGGTCTTGCTTATTTTGATTTTCGGATCATTCGGATTTCGTAAAATTTGATTTTGAATCATTCGATTTTTCGAAAATTTAGTTTTTGGATAATTCGAAATTTATTTTATTGATTCCGAAATATTTTAGTAATATTATATTGATTTTAGTAATAATATATTAAATTTCGGATCATTCGGGTAGTGAGTTTCGGATCATTCGGGTCATAGTTTCGGGTCATTCGGGTTTCGGGTTAGTTCGGTTTCGGATCATTCGGGTTTCGGATCATTCGGGTTCGGGTCGATTTCGGGTTCGGATCATTCGGGTTCGGGTTCCGATCATTCGGATTCGAGTCGTTGACTTTTCAACATTTTTCGGTTCGAATTGGATTTGGATTCGAACGGGTCAAGTCAGATTTTGTCAGTTCTTCTACCAAGTATATAAGACCAAATCAACTAATGTTAGTACGCTTACCCCCAATTAAGCTCTAATATTAAGGAAAATTATACTATACCCCCCCCCCCCCCCCCCCCCCCCCCCCCCCCCCCCCCCCCATTTCCCCCTCATTATCCAAGCATCGGCATGTGGAAGCACGTGTAACTTAACTTCAGATTTTAACAATCTTCATTAACCCAAATAGAAAAGTAAATACTGCATAAAACTAATAAATAACAAATATTTTGCCTCTCTTCCTCGCATAGTTACACTTACACGAGACTAAATAACAATAACAGAACCACAAATATTTTTGCCTCTCTTCCTCGACTTACACACAGAAAAAAGGAAAAAAAAAAGACACCATTTACCCTGCCCCCAAAATTCACCACTACATCCTTTATATCCTAATTAACACACTTAATTTACATGATGATTAACAATAAACACACAATTAAACTTAACTGATATAATATATATATATATATATATATATATGAATTAATAATTTTTAATCAATATTAATTTACTGTTAATTGTATGTCCTGAATAATTACCATATTAATTAGGATACATAAGATGTGTGGTGAATTCTGGGGCAAAGTATAATTCGATCGTCCACTTTGTGATTCGTCGCGTAGTATGCCTCTTGTCCACAGCCTTCATTATCAGTTATGACTAACGACCATCTCTTGCCTTGGTTTGACTCTAACCTTGAGCCCCTCTTGCATGTGAAGTATAATAGAAAATTTCGGTACCGCAACAAAACCCGGAACAACTTCAACATGGTACCGCCTTAACACAGCCACTACCACAGCCTTCATTTGCGTAAAAGCCAAATCTTTCCCGAAACATGTTCTCGGCCCCGAATTGAACGACATGAATTTATAACTCGGTTCGTGCTTTATCTTACCACTCACACTTAACCACCTTTCAGGTTTGAACTCCATGCAATCTTTCCCCCATATCCCCTCCATCCTCGCCATTGCATAGAGTGAAAATAGAATTCTACGTGTGTGATCGACTGGTACGTTATTGGGTAGTATATCAGGCTTCACTGCCTCCTTGTGGTTGAATGGTACCGGTGGATACAACCTTAAAGACTCGCAAAGAGCTGCATGGAGATATACTAGTTGTTTGAGCTCAAGAGGAGTAGGAAAATTAGGGTTTTGTGGTGCACTTATTTTGATTTCTTCCAATATCTTTTTCTCCACGTGCGGATTCTTGTGCAGTAAATAGAAAAACCATGTGAAGGCCGAGCTAGTCGTATCTCGACCGGCTACCATGATATTAAAAGTTGTATCGCGCAGAAATTTTTTGAAGTCTTCTCCTTCTTTACCAACTTCACTTTGACAATTCATATAAGAACTCAAAAAGTCAACATTTTCTTCTTCTCCTTGTTCATCCTTATGGGTCTTAATCATCTCTCTCCTTTTTGACGCATACTCTTCTATGGTTTTGTCTATGACTTTCCAAGCCTTATTCATCTCCTTTTGGGATAAAAAATTAAATTTTCTCTCAAGTTTCAACCAAAAAACGGGCACAAACTGGCGATAAAACAATATCTCCTCTGCCTTATCCATTGCTTGAGCAAACGGAATGGCCGGAAAACCCGGTACGAGGCATCCAGGGTCAACCCCGAATGTAAAAATTGCAGTTAGGTCAAAAGTTAGCCTTAAAAATAGATCTTGCATATCAACAACTTGACCTGACGTAGCAATTTGTTCTAACAAAGGTAACAACCCATTTTCTAACTTGTCTTTTGTTGATCTACCAACAGAGGCACGAAACTTCGCATCACTCAGTAAGGCATGGGCCTTTCTGCGCTGTAGAGCCCACGACTCATTATCGACATTGAAAATCCCTTCTCCTAAAACATCGAACAACTCATAAAACTTTTCGCCTTTTGGGTAATTCGCGAAATGAGAAGTGAAAACGTGATTAACAATCGCGGGATCACATGTGAACAAATAATCAATTGGGGAACCCAAAATGTTCTTGAAGATGTACGTGTAATTATTACGGCGCAATACATCGGTGCCCCAATCATGGATACGAGTTAAATTGATTACTATATGTGGGAGAACTCCTAAGATTGGAGTGTTCAAAGGGAATTCGGGACGGCGATATATGAGACGGAGAAGGAAGAAGGAGAAGAGAGCTAGAATGATTTCAGGATAATGGATTTGGATTGTTAGAGGTAGGAAGAGAAGAATTGATGAGGAGTTCTCCATTTTTTTTCTTAATAATTATGTAAGTGTTTTGTTGAGGGGTTGTAGTTCTTCTTTTCCTTGAAGACTTATTTATAATAGAGAATATATGCATGAGAGTATAGAAGTAGCCTTGAAAGAGAGATTGTAAGGAGATGTTTGGTGAATCTATCAATTATAGACGTTATTTTCCATTTATTAATTTTTCATCATGAAAGAATATAGTTATTTATGCCTGTCCAGTGATATTCTAGAAATAAGTGCTATATACATATGTTAGACATGGTTAATAACCTAACTTATTAAGAAAATGCAATATTCAAGATGTGAATCATGACAAGACCAGTTCCCTAAATACTTACTTGCACAACACAACTTCTAAATAATTTGAACCACATACATAATATGTTATATATATGTAAATATATAAATCATGTAATTGTCCACAACCACAAAGATAAACATCACATAATAAGTCATAAATACAGATTACTATTTATACATAGTAATTTTATGTACATGTAAATACATAAATATATGCATGCAATGATAAAATGATTTGAAGAAATTAAATAACAAGTTATAATACAAATCACTAATATATACTATAGGTTTTTTTGGGCCATGATTAGGCCCAACATATATGTTATATATTATGTATATTTTGGCGGGAGTCTTTCCCTCCAAACCCTAGCCCTAATGGCGGAAGAAGAGCAAGAAGATGCATCCCCATCTTTGTCACCATCGTTCCCGTTGAGCAAAATCAAACGGATAATGAAGCTAGATCGAGATATTAGGAAGGCGACCTCAGAAGCCACTGTATTGATCTCCATTGCTACAGATTTGTTCATAGCATCACTGACGACTGGAGCCCGTACAGAAGTGCTGAATCGTAAGAGACGAGTCATAAGATCTGAGGATGTTCGATCTGCTGTGAAATCTCATGCACCAACAGCTAATTTCCTTCTTGATTGCCTCTCGATGGCCGCGGTGCAGACTGAACGAAGGCGAAATGGCGGAGATAAGGATGAGATGGACGAGGAAGAGGAGATGGTGTTGCCGCGTGGGACACGAAGGATTGATAAGATCTTTCAGAAAGTATCGGTGGAATCAGAGATAGTCATGGATTCTGGGACGCTTAATTAGTGAGTTTTATGAATCTTCTTTTTTTTCTCCTTTTTTGTGAACTCATCGATCATTTCTTTCTTGTTCTAAATGAATCTACTAAATTTGGGAAATGGGGTGCATGGAATTAGAGTTGAAATTGGTTTTTAGATTAACATTCAAACTTATTGAAAATACATTCAAAATTCGAAAATGCATGAATTGTTCAAACGAACACAAAATAAATTCCAAGTTAAATTAAAAATACATTCAAAGGATTCTAGCTTAAAAATATATCCAGTATGGATTGTTTTTATGAGAGAAAGGGGGAGAAAAAAACGAGTCTGGCCGATTCAAATCTAATTCAAATTGTCAAAGTTCAAATCAGAATCAATCGGGTCGAAATCAAACCAAAATCAAATTTAAATCGAACAATTTAGGATAAATGATGACGGTAACAAACTGATTATTTAATATAAAACCGATATTTCGAACACTAAATTTGTATGCATTTCTTCGCTTTATTTTCAGTTTTGACTGAATCACACATGTTTTCCCCGACATTGATAGACTTACAAAAAGATCATTAATTTATGTCGATGTAACTGAATGTTGGTAAAATTGAGTACATATGAGGCCTATATATGTTGGTTATTGAAAATAATTAAAATTAAAATTAGATTTTACCAGCGATGTAAGTTATTGGGTGTTCGAATCTAATTTGAATTTTTATCAAAAGATTTAGTGATTTAGTCCATCAAAATTGATACGGGTGATACGATTCAAGAGTTCCCGTTGATAAAGAGTAATGGTTTGAACTAGATATAACACGAAATAATTACTCATCCTCCCGAATTAAATTCATCCACATAATTATGTCATGCTTAAGTGTCATTAATCATTTAAGATATAATTGTTGTTGCCTCGATTCAAAACTAGGATTTTGCTTGAGCTTGTAGGAAATTGTGTATGGATACAGATGTTTTGTCTGATTTTTTTTTGTTTCTATTAATTAATATAACGCATTATGGCGCAACGTAGATGTTAAACGTTGTTGTATTATACTTGTTCTTTTTCTTTTCTTTTTTCATTTTTTGACCTCGACAAAGAAAAATAGAATTAAACTAATTCAAAACTTA
Organism: Luzula sylvatica; assembly: GCA_946800325.1. NCBI lineage: Eukaryota > Viridiplantae > Streptophyta > Magnoliopsida > Poales > Juncaceae > Luzula > Luzula sylvatica. Next base: position 50,250,061 of record OX326961.1, read on the forward strand.
TAAATAACCCTGTACAAAAAAATTTAAGTAACAAAAAGAATGATTCCAATTTTATTAACTTTTTTGTACTAATATGTGTGATAATTCATATTTGTATATTTTAGATTTCTCTACGTACATGTTAGATATGTTATTATTTTGTTTGTATTTTAATATTATTTTTGGATATTTATGCTCAAGTTATTTCATGATATCTTTAAATAGATCTAATTTTAAACAATGGACCGTGCTCTCCTTCTTCCACGCTCTTGCTTTCTTACCCCTTCGATTGCTTTGTACGACGAGTTTTCTCAGCCTTTGGATTGCTTTCTTTCTTTGCCTTCTTTGCTCTATTTGCTGAGCACCGCATCTCTTTCTTTCATCGTACGCGCGCTACTCATTCCACGCTCTTTGCTCTCTTATCCTTCCCGTCTAGGGTTTGTTGGCGCTTCTTCTTTCTTTGGGCAAGATTTTCACCTAGGGTTTATGCGTAGGGGTGTCAACGGTTCGGATCCGGTTCGGATAGTGGTCATACCAGATCCATATCCATATTTTTTTTTCGGATAAGGATCGGGATACGGAATTACCCGGATCCGGATATGGTTCGGATAATAAACGGATACGGATACGGTTCGGATATTGTCGGATACGGATACGGATACGGTTCTCTTTCGGATATTAAAACGGATACTATGTTATCATAACATAACTTAGTTTTTAGCTATAAATATATATAATTTGTGACATGAACAATAAATATGATTATATTTAAACCTAATTTTACGATTGTGATTTTAAATCACTCACAAATCATTAATTTGTATATGATTTTTCAACTAATATCAAATATAATACATAAAAATAATATATATAATATGCGTATCCGGATCCGGTTTCGATACTCGAATCTGGTTTCGAGTATCCGGATCCTAAAAATATCCGGATCCGGAACACGGATCCGGTCCCCGCACCAAAACCGAATATCGAATCCGGTTCCGGATCCTAAAATTAGCAATCAGATCCATATCCGGATCCACTCGGATTCGGATATTTTTTTCGAATCCGGATATTTCTTCGGATACGGTTCGGGTCGGTTCGGGCAATATCCACACCATTGACATCCCTATTTATGCGCCTGAGTTGTTCTTCTTTCTTTGGGCGAGATTGTGCTTTCTTTGCTATTTGTTCAGATCTAGATCTTTTTCTTTCTTTCGCGAGACGATTGTATACATGGCCCATGTCATTCTTTGACTGAATTTCTGTTGTTGTCTGTTGCGTGATTTGGAGTTTGTTTCGCTGTTTTTTCACGTCCTTTAATGGGCTTCGATTTCTTATTTGTTTTCCAACAAGGTATGCTTTGTTTGCTCTTTTTTTTCTGGGTGTTGTTCTTTACAATGCTTGATTTCTCCGATATTTAGATCATTTCTCATCTGCCCCCCATTTGTTTTCAGATTGTTTTGGGCTTTTGCTGCAATCATTGATTTTTATTATTTTCCCCTCATTTTTCATCTGCCCTTGATTTGTTTTTGTTGTTTTCTTTCCGATTTTTGGTGGCTTTACTGAAATCTTGCCTCTTCATGGGTCGAATTCTGTCAGTTGGTTCAGACATGGATTCAAAGTTCAATTCCAGTGGTTAAAGGGTGTGCTCGGTTCGTTCGTGTGTTGCTTTGTGTTGAATTGCTTCCCTTATATATTGCCAATTCGATTGATTTATCATCTGCCATGGATTCAAAGTTGTTATGGGACGAATTGTGCTAATTGGTTCAAAGATCGAGTCCAAGTTGTGTTCTGCTGGTTCAAAATGGGTGTGCTCGGTTGATTTGTGGGTTTATTTTGGTTGAATTGCTCACCTTATACATTGCCAATTCGATGATGACTGAGTAAAAAAGAATAGATACATACATGAACATGTATTCTGTTGAGTTTTAATGGTGGCGATTGGATAGAGAGCCCTCTTTCATTCTTCCGTTGGTTGGATTGTTGGCTGGTGCGAAAATTCGAGTTTGTTTGGGTTGTCTTTTCGCGTTCTTTATTGTGTTTCCATTTCTTCGTTTTTTGGACAAGTTATTGTCTTATTTGTTCTTTGGTTTGTTATTCTCTGCGAGGAATAGTTAGTGATGGCTCGGATTGGTTATGCGTGGGGTTATGTTGATTTGGATTACTTCCCTCTTGATTCATAATTCGATGAAGAAAGCAAAGTTACGAACAGATAAAAAAAAAAATAAGAACAGATATTTTGAGAATACATTTGAATTTAAGAGGGAAGATGTTCAACATTTTAAGAGGGAAGATGTTGAGAAAATAAAAATCATGATTCATCATTTTTTGAGGCGGTTTCATGGACAATTATTAACAACATTATTCGGTATGATCTGGTAATTTTGCGATTTCATTTTTGATAATTTCAGAAATTATTGAGTATTTTTTTTTGATGCATGGATTTCCAAAGTTGGATAAGATAAAAGACCCAAACGGACAATGTAGACAACTCGAGGACCTCACTGGAAAATTGCGAGAGTGCAAACGGTACAATATCCTTAATTCCTTATTCATAATTTTTATACATTTTATTTTTACATGTTTATTTCCCTTCTAAATTTTCAGATTAAGAAGCTTAATTCCTATTTCTTTGAGAAAACGCAAGTAAACCCTCCTTTTTAATTATATTTTTTTAGCTTACATTATTCATTTGGTTAGCTATGTATTTTGTTTGGATATATACCCAAGTAGTCGCAGAAATTAAGGAATTGAACTTTTCGATGGGGCGGGAACCAGTGAACGCAGTCCTGAAAACCACGTACAACTTGCTTATGGTACTTATTTTCCTATTTTGCCCTTCAAACAATAGACAGCATTACAAAGGATGAGAATTTATTAATTAAATAATTAATTTGTGATAATGCAGAAATGAGTAATCAGTTGATTGATGCGGGAAGGGAACAGATGGATTTTTGGCTTTCATTTTTATCAACATGATAAATAGGTACTATAAATCATCGACATGAAGTGACGGCAGGAATATTCGTGTGAAGATTGAAATGCGTAGGCGGCTTTAGGATTGCGAAAGTGACGGCAGGAATATTCAGAAAATAGGAGGGGCTTTAGGTAAATTTCAAACAATAGGAAAGTGGTGCACACTAATGAATTTTAACAGGGTCAGTCTTTTGCTTCTACTGTATTGAAAAAGTTTGTATTTTAACCCCTCAAAAACTTAAAATCATTTGTTTGCCGAAAAGATGAGGTACCAAGCGATTATGCCATGGATGTGAGTCCATGCATAAGGTAATGTACGGTTAGAATTTCGAGAAAATGGAAGATTAATCTTTATTGTGCTAAATATTATTTTTTGTATTCAGTCCATGCATAGGTACATTCTATTTATAGATCCTTAATTACGACTCATTTAAGATTGTATTCCGGTAGTTGAACTAGCTCATTGTGATAATAATACAAATTTTTCGGAATTCACAGGCCTAATTTTATCAGGGGGGTATATTTGCAAGGGTGGCTCAAATTGTTTCCTAAATTTGTTTAATTTATGGATTTCTCCCCAATTTCAACGTTGGTGTGTTTTGTGTTGAAGAAAGACATATTTTGCGTAATCCTAGCAACTTCGACTTTTTGTGAAAAAAAATTAGCAAAATTTTACAATAAATGTTTCTTTTCTTAATTTTTAAAAGGGTTATAGTATCGAGTTTTAAATTATTTCAAGGGATAATTTTTAACTATTTTGAGGACGTAATTGTGTAATATTTAAACATTTTGAGAGCGCAATTCCGTAAATTTGTAGCAACATTTGGTTTCTTTTTTGGTAGATCTGTAAATAACTTATATAAACTGGTAACCTATTTAAGACAAGGCACGAAATGAAATTGGTGAACATTAAATTACAATACAATACAAACTGTGAAGCACAAAGTTAAATCACTAAGGGCACGTTTGTTTTGCAGTAATTATGTCCGTTAGTATATTGAACTACTGTATTAGTTTATTCTTTATTGTTTGATTTGATGTAATTTATCAAACTACTGCAAGTCGACTTAAATTATCTTTCTACTTTTCTGCAACTCAAGTTCCTCTCAAATTTACATGAATTGGAGATACATCACAACACAACCTCCCCTTAAATATGGATTATATTTTCATTGTGTTAATTTACAAAATTAATCAACACAATAATTTGAATAAATAAATAAACACTACTCACAATAATCTAAATAAATAAATAGACACAACTCGAAAATATCACAAGTGTCGTAAAATTAGCAAAAATCTCAAGAAGCTACACTCAAGAAATAAGAGAAAATCATTTAAGAGAAGAAGAGATGAGAGAATAGTAAATATTTCATTTCATTGGATTCATTTCTCTATCCTATTACAATGAGAAGTGAGGGATATTTATAGCCTACTCAATACCATGGATTCATACACAATACCATGAATGGTAATCTACAAAACCATGAGTGGTGCCCATGGTATACATTATCATGATACAATACCATGGGTGGTGCCATCATACACATAAAATAAAATCTAATAATAATACATTCACATTAATATATACAATATATTTATAACACTCCCTCTTGAATGTATTTGACTTCGTACGTCGGAAGAAGCGGTCTCCTTGAAAAAGAACTGAAGGTGTACTATCCAATTAATTGAAGTCATGGAGAAATACAAAACTTTCGTGATGGAAGAACTGGTGATATGAAGTTCTCCTTTGATATTAATATCATAAAAATATGCCTCGTTAAAACCTTACTAGGTAAAACCCAATATGACAAAAATTCTAGTGAAAGAAAAAGAGTGCAATATTATATACGCATCATGATCTGCCTCATTAAAAACCTTGTCATGAAAAACCCATTGGGACAAAAATCATGATCAAGGACAAAAAGAGTGCATTGCGTATTATTTCTTCCCCTCATGGATACAAATATTTCTAATCATATAAAATTCATTCTTTTGCACTAGCTGTTCAAAACGTTATTGCTAGTTATACATAATTCCTCCAGGGAATTATTCAATGTAGTTGCAATCCATAACAAACTATTTGGTATCGAATATCTTTCTTCTCAAATTGGTTAATTAAGTAATGTGTCAGTTTAGAACTCTTCGGGAGTTTTAATAATCGTAAATTAAATACACATTATCTACGAATTTGATCATTGATACACACATATAGAATTTCATCAATATCAAAAATGATTATATCATATATGCTCGGATTATTTCAATTCATACAAAGATCTTTGTTATTTAATATAATATGCTTCGTGCATATCTCTCGAGAGTTTAAATAATATTCTTCAGACATTCTAAATCCTTCATGGATTTTCATGAATATAATAATCGAATGAGCATATGAATAATCTGTTATAATGTATACATGATACATTCTGAGTCCTTCAGGGACATTCAAATGAATATACCTTTCCATTACCATTGTAAGGTACAATCTGTTTCTAGACTGCAAGTCCATAAATTTCACATCGTCATGTGAATTTTGTTTTGGCCAATACTTTGATTTCGTCGACATTTTCAAATTGATTTAATACTAGACCCTCGTTTTCATTAATTATCAATTGTAAATGCATATGCAAATTTCTCAATAACTATAGTTTCTTTTCGGTTCTATCTTTATCTAGTAAACTCATGATTTTGAGATCTCATTATTTTGAACATATTCAATGTTGACAGGTACCTGAACTCAATCATTCATGTCATATATGGATTAATCTTTCAATATCCTTTTCAGAAGGATATATTTTGTTAGAAGTATTAACAACTTCTATTATACCAACTCTTTTATCATGCTCTTTCTTATTTCATTGATTTATCTTGGTGGAACCGATTGGTCGACCACGTTTCGGGCGCATATCAAACTGAAAATTATCCAAGAATATTATATTTACAATTAAGAGCATTTTACACTGGAAAATTCTAGCATCCAATTATTTATTTGTAATTTGATGGAAATAATTAATTCATGAACTTCTAGTTCATATTTACTTTTCCGAGGATCTAATTTGATGATGCATATAAGTTCTTACTTTTCCAGTTTTATTTCTCTCCCCCTAATGTAAGCATGAGTAATCGATAATACATATTGAAGTTCTTCGAGACTTCCACGGTATATTATATATTGAACTGTTTTACTAATGTTTGATCATCTTAGTCATTTATTTCTTTTCTCCTTCAAAGAATTTGTATATCTATAGTCAAATGTCTATCATTCTTCAAGAATATATTTTTTTATAACAAATAACACATAATCCTTCGGGGATACAATAGTTACAACTTGCATATTTGACTATTGTTACTTCCTTAATCGTAAACTTCTTGTTTACATATATATTTTAAGATTTCTGATTAAGCATACCATTTGAACTTCTGGTTCAATTAAATAAAAATATCAACGTTACAATCAACCCATTATATATGCCGGACAATATTTTGTTTATCTCATCCGTGTATGATATGTAGAGCTACTGGCACATCAACTACACATCTAAAATTGAATGAGTACTTTTGGTCCCAGACCAATCAAAAGTTATAATTAATGGGGATTTGGGGAGTACTTGTGATAAATAGTTGGCTTTAATTTAATAATATTGTGGCAGCATATCTTATGCTTAAACAATTAATCACAAAGCATTAAATTATACTTATCAATAATGAGCTTCTGATTCAACTACTAATTTCAATTGTACTTATATATGCCACAAATTACTCTTCAAGAGTAATCAATCATGACTCTTCGAGAGCCAACGATTATATTCGTTATTTCAAATATGTTTATATTTACTCTTCCAGAATATTATAGATAATTACTCTTCATAAGTAATCAAAACAATAAATCATCTATTGTCATATAGATAATTAATTTTCTAAAGTAAATAAAATAACGACTCTTCCAGAATCATCGATCATATTCATGATTTCAAATATTGAAATATATACATGTCTATTTGTTTATTTATCAAACAAAATAAATACAAACAAGCTTTGTATTAATGATTGTATTGCTTCAATCGACAAAGTTATCATGTTAATTCTATTTCATTCTCCTCATAAAGAGGGTTGATAAAAATTAATTAATATCATATGTTGTACTACTGGTACAATCATTTCAAGAAAAATCTTGAAAGAATATATTTTGAGATATATTTATACTACATTTTGCTGGGTCTCGTTTCTCATGTGATTTTCTTTTCATAATCACCTTGATTCCAATTATATATTTGTTCCTTTCAGGCAACATTCACTTCTGGAAATGAGTGGAATCAATCACACTTATATCTCAATTAAATTCACTTATTGAAGAAGACAAAATAATATGAATTCAAATAGTTTTGAATTATCTTCTTAACTTTGCTTCTACGGGAGCAAGCATAACAAATAGACAATTATTGATATATAATATCTTCAGATATTCTTTCTCCACGAAATATTCATTGAGATTCAATATTTAATATTTTGGAGTTAGATTCAATTACTAACTCGTAATACTGCAATGTCAAGTGCATTTAATAAAAATAAATAAATAGAATAAGATCCACAAAACAAAACAATAAAAAAATGTGACATATAGATAAATTCTGAATAAATTATTTATATAAATAAAAATACTCATAATGTTTACCTGGAATTTCGGATGAAACGGATGACTTACATTGGCATTAAAGATTCGTTATTTAATATTTGTTTTCCTTCTAGGATTTTCATCTTTAGACGCAAATGGTATGCAACACTTCAAATGTGCTTTAAGAATCATTTACTAATAATATTGAATGTCCTTCTGGGATATCAATTCAATTTGCGACATTTTGCAACATGAATATGTGATTTATTCAGTTTGTAAAATCAACAAATGCGTCGAGTAATTGATTCGTAATATTTTCTAAAAGAAAAATATTTTTGAACTTCTAGTTCGCATAGTGTCCATTGTATGTCAAAATGAAACAATGATATCTTTTTATCTAATATCATGCTTAATTTTATTTTTCTTTTGTCCATAATAAAGGAAAATTTGTCTCATCAAATTGACACTCGAGAAATTAATTCTGTGAATAAATCTCATGACTTCAAGATATCAAATAATTAAGGGTGATTAAAACCCAACATATATGTTGATCATTCTTCGTGAATCCATTTTATCAGTTGTGAGGGTACTATTAGCACACCACCGCACAACCAAAAATTTAAAATTGAAAAATATTTGGTTCATGGCCAAAAAGTGACATGGTCCCAAACATTGTTGTCAATCTTGGTTTCATGAGCAGAGATCGTGCTTTCAATTGAAATCTTTAACAAATGATTCTTCTGGATCATTATGTGTGTCCATGTGAGGTTCTTTTAAATGATTTTTCAAGATCATTTTGTATGTGATCATGACCTACACGATGTTCAACTTTTATTCCAATTGTAAACACAAAGTATGTCAATTGATAAATTTCGTGTTACGATTTGATAATAAGCAAACACGAGACCATCATGATAAAGCATCAATTAATATAAAAAAATCGTTTGTATAGTGGATCTACAGGTCCACTAATATTCTCATGCATATATTCTTGAAATGTTGGAGGCTCTAATTTTCACTTTGTTGTTCATGGCCTAGCAAACAATTTTCTTTGATGACATCACAAATAAATTATTTATTTCTTAGGATCTTATGGATCATCATCGATGACCCCAATTCATTTTTTTTTCACATGATAACACAATATATCATGACAAACGGTTAATAAATTTGAGTAAATAAACTTCTGATTTATTACCAAATATGTCTCAAATGTACTAATATGTCTCAAATGTACTAATATGTGAATAGTGCAAACAAATCGTTAATTTTCTAATATATATTTGATCTCTGAAATATTAAATAAAATGCATAAATATTCACGATTCATCTTGGTTATGATATCCATTTCAGCGGATATCACTATAAATAATCAAAGATTTGGGAAAACATAAATATATTATTTGTAACTCATTTTATTTCCCTTTGTGGGCATATATAAACTCTTCGAGAGTTTTTCATTCAATTCGAAACTACCACCGGTTTGGTGTTTCCTTATTCATAATCAAAAGAGAGAAATCAATTGTACTTTTCAATACGGTATTTGTAATATCACTATCAAGTATGCTATGTGTAATATCATCATTGATGTTTTCTCTCTTTTTTTTTCATTAAATTGCATTTTGCAATATGGTTTCTTTTTGCCTTTTTAATTGTTATGGTGTCTCCGAGATCCATGATCTCTAAATGAATTTTCGCATCAAGAACTCTTGGTAAGTTGTTTGTGGATGATATGTCCAAGACAACAAATTCTAGTTTTGCTAAATTTTTCATAATACAAACATCGTTTGTAAGGGAAGGAAAAGAAAACCAACTTTTTTTTTTTGTAAGAGAAGGAAAGAAGAATAATACAATCTTCATTTGTTTGTTTTCTTTGTTTGTAAGAGAAGAAAAAAAATAATACAAACTTCATTTTTAAGAGAAGAAAAGAAAAAGAATAAATATTATTACCTTCGCTAGAAATCTTGAGATTCAAGACAATAGAGCTTCGTGCTGATAACGTGTTGTAAAATTAGCAAAAATCTCAAGAAGCAACACTCAAGAAATAAGAGAAAATAATTTAAGAGAAGAAGAGATGAGAGAATAGTAAATATTTCATTTCATTGGATTCATTTCTCTATCCTATTACAATGAGAAGTGAGGGATATTTATAGCCTACTCAATACCATGGATCCATACACAATACCATGGATGGTTATCTACAAAAAACCATGAGTGGTGCCCATGGTATATATTACCATGATACAATACCATGGGTGGTGCCATCATACACATAAAATAAAATCTAATAATAATACATTCACATTAATATATACAATATATTTATAACAACAAGAAATTATTACATTTAAGTATAAGTATAAATTATATTTTCATTGTGTTAATATAAAAATTTAATTTATCACCATAATCTCAAAATAACTAAAATTAGTTTAAATATTGACTTTTTATATTATTTGAAAATATTTCTAATTATTTTGTCATTTTCTTAATATTTATAAATATGCATTATATTTCAAATATTTGAGTTTTCTACTAATTAGTAATCAAATGTAATGCTAGACTCAGTACTAATTCAAAGAAACCAGGAAATATTCTAAAATATAATTAATATTTGCAAAAATTATAAAAATTGTGAAATATTATAAATTATTCTAAAACATTATTAGAATTTTAAAATATTAAAACATGATGTATACAAAATTAATATTTATATATTTTATTTATTTATTTAAATTATTGTGTTTGATTAATTTTTTAGTTATAAAATGAAAACATTATCCATACTTATACTATGTCAAAATGATTTTCTTTGGAAAATATGATTATTTTCATTTTGATGTTTTTTTTTCAAATAATAGAGATTTTAGAGATATACATATATATGAGTGCAACATGGGTTAATTTATCAAGGAAAAAAACAATTTTTACATCTCTCGACCTTTCATAGGTCGAGAGTGTCATATCTCGAATTTTCAAATATTTTGGTATATTGTAGTAAATCTGAGACGTATTGTGTTTTCTTATAAAAAATTTCCTAAATTTATTTGCAAATTTTAGTAAATATAAATCTTGAAATTTCATAATTCAATTACATCAACCCAAACATAAAAACTATAAATCCAGTAATTTCATTTTCGTGAATCCAAACATTTAAATTTGAAGTGCATTTTCGGAAAGTCGACTTGCGAAAAATTAATTTACTTGATGTAATTTCTAATACGGTCATCCAAACATGTCCTAAAAAGAAACTACGAATAAATAAAAAATTCGATAACAAATACCGAATAAATAAAATCTTCGATAACAAATACCGAAATCAAATATGATTTTAGATTCGACTGGAAAATACAAAGGCTGAATATAAATACAAAATATATACAGAAAAAATAGAAACGAAGACAACAAACGATTACGAGTACAAAACATGATACAAAAAATAAAGGAAAAAGTCCGATTTTGCCCCCCAACAAATACCAAAATGTTCAAGTTGCTGTTGGTTCAAATTTCCTATTGTTTGATTATCTCAAATACAATGTCGATACTACTAACGAAATCTAGCAAGATAAATGTGTAGGAGATAGGTACAAAATGAAAGGATCAATCAAGAATAACAACAATCAAAGACGTCAAAGAATCACGGATAAAATCAAGACGCACATGAATCAAGACATTGAAGAATTGCGAAGAAGATCAAGACATAGAAGATTCCGCAAGTTGGGATATCTACCTAATCATCAATACAATATATAGGTATCTCTAAACTTGTTTAAAAGATTAAACTCAATGAAAAAGTACTTGAATTAAATTAAAAAGGCTGAAATCAGTATGTCCGTTGCAACGGAATTCCAGTCCGTTGTAACGGAACTACTCGATTTATTCAACATGGGAAAAACCAGTATAGTCCGTTGCAACGTAATCACCAATACGTTGTAACGGAAATGTACGTTGTAACGGAACTCTATCTCCGTTGCAACGTTATTTTATTTCCAATGAGGAAGCCTGTCACAGAAGAATGTCCGTTGTAACGGACATCAATGCTTCACTTCAGTATAAACTTACACATACGTCCGTTGCAACGGATTAACCAATCCGTTGTAACGGAACACCTCATCCCGTTGTAACGGAAAACTCTCCGTTGCAACGGGAATTAAATCCAAAGATGAAGTGTTGTCTCAGTAGAAGGTCCGTTGTAACGGACACAAGTCCGTGGCAACGGACTAGCTAACACAGAGTTCCGTTGTAACGGACTACTTACGTTACAACGGACTGTGTAATAAATTCAAGTACGACAGCCTCCAACGGCTAGTTTTTGAATCACTCCGTTGCAACGGACCATATGTCCGTTGCAACGGACTATTCAGAATAAGCAAGTGAGGGAAGGAACTATGTGTTATATAAATAGAAACCTTCCCTCATATTCTCTCATCACTTCAACTATCCAAATTATACCTTCCAAAGAGAGAATCCTTGCTATACCATTGAGTTAGATAATCTTCTAAAAACATTCTTAGAGATTAGATTTCCCTCTTCTCCTTTCAAATACTATTCCCAACTTGCGTGACCGATCACGTCTTAGTTCGTATTTAGAAATTGTAATAGGCTAGTACAAAAAGTGTAAAGAGCCTTAGCTATAGATCGATAGAAGCGTGTAAATCGATCTAGGCAAATCCTTGTAATCGAGTTGAGTTGGAATTCAATCGAAAGCCAAAAATAGGCACAAGGCATTCCCGGAGACGTAGGTACTTGCCACTAATCGAATCGGTCGATTAAGCAAGTAAAGGGTGAGTTAAAGCTATAGAGCAACCACCTACCGAACTCCGTAATCAACATCGTGTGTTCACGTGTTCGGTATTTTCTACTCTATTTAAATTTCATTAATTAGCTTCCGCAAGAAGAATTTGTATACCTAGTCGAAAATTGCCCACTAGGTTACCTATTCACCTCCCTCTAGGTTAGAATTAACCAACAGTTGCCCCCTCACTTTTTTTTTGCGTGTTTTTGCCCCCCTAAACTTCTTATTTTTGTTCGTTTTGCCCCCTCCGTCAAATAAATGGTGCCCCCTGTTAAATGATGATATTTTATACATATTTTAACCCGACCCGTTAATCATTTAACCCGACCCATCACTTACAACCCGACCCGTCACTTAAACCCCTCTCTTTCCTCTCTCACTCCAGCGTCTCTCTCTCTCTCTCTCTCTCTCTCTCTCTCTCTCTCTCTCTCTCTCTCTCTCTCTCTCTCTCTCTCTCGCGCCGTGCTTCGCGCCTCTCTCTCCAGTCGACTCCAGCGCCGTGCTCCAGCTAGGTCAGTCCTCTCTCGCGTCATTCTCTCTCTCTCTCGCGCGCGACTCTCTCTCTCCTGGTTTCGCGACTCTCTCTCTCTCCTGGTCTCGCGATTTAGGGTTTAGGGTTTCAATTTTGTTTAGCAGATTTATTGCCAGTTAATTAGGGTTTCAATTAGGGTTTTAATTAGGGTTTAAATTTTCTCTCTCTCTCTCTCGCGACTTAAATTTTCAGATTTCAATTTCAATTTTGTTTCAGATTTCAGATTTAAATTAGGGTTTTAATTTCAGATTTCAATTTGTTTCAATTTCAGATTTAAATTAGGGTTCAGATTGCAATTTCAATTTTCAGATTTAATTTAGGGTTCAGATTTAAATTAGGGTTCAATTTTCAGATTTAAATTAGGGTTCCGATTTAAATTTTCAGATTTCAATTTCAATTTTGTTTCAGATTTCGGATTTCAATTAGAGTTCTTTAATCATGCTATTCTTTGTTTTTCAGATTTAAGATTATGACAAAAGAAGGATTCTACGTCGTTTTTGTTGGTAAAAGATCCGGTATTTACGACAATTGGGCGTCATGCAACGATCAAGTTTGCGGTTATTCGCGCTCGACATTCAAAAAGTATTCGTCGAGGAAAGAAGCCGATGATGCTTGGATGAGGTACTCAAATACCGACAATTGGGCGTCGAGGAAAGAAGTCGACGATGATAGCGACAAAAGGGGGTATAGGAAAGAAGCCGTCGAGAAAAATAACAACAATAATAGGGTAATATTTGGAGTAATATTTATGTTAATATTGATGTATGGATTAATGTATGGTTTAATGTATTAATGTATGGATTTATGAGTAATGTATGGATTAATGTATTAATGCATGGATTTATGAGTAATGTATGGATTAATGTTAATTTATGGATTAATGTATGGATTTATGAGTAATGTATGGATTAATGTTAATTTATGGATTAATGTATTAATGGGCCAATTATGTATTAATTTTGTCTCATCACAGGGGGTATGATGGGGGTCTCATCACAGGGGGTATGAAGGCGAAAATTGAACATAACTTCAAACTAAATGAATTCGAGACAAAAATAAATGAATTCGATACAACATAAATTCGATACAAACTAAATGAATTCGATATAACATAAATTCGATACAAACTAAATAAATTCGATACAACATAAATTCGATACAAACTAAATAAATTCGATACAACATAAATTCGATACAAACTAAATAAATTCGATACAACATATAAACCATAAATTAATTCTAAAACATATCGTTTGACGGTTTCCGATTAGATGATTGCGGCGTTTGGCTTGACGATTGCCCGGAAGCACTTCTTGAGGTGTTCGACGCCTACAAAGAATCCGAAAACATATTATACACATTTTTTATACATAAATTGTAAATAATTTAATTTACCTTCGAACAAGTCTTTTTATTGTGCCCGTGTTGACCACATGAAGAACACGTTATTACTTGACCGCCCCGGGCCATTTTAGTTTTGCTCGTCGGTTTCGGCACTACATCGGATTCCCTACGAGCATGTTTTTTAGGTCGGCCTGAAGGAGAATATCCTCGACTCCGGGCCCGCGCAGCGGAATGAAGGCCCGGTCCGATTCTCCGATTCCCGAGATCACGCCATGACTTCGAGGGTACGATGCGAATAGAAGGATAGATCTATACCAGCGTGAAATTGATCACGCACGAAGGGTTGATCGCCGCCTTCTATCTCCTGTCACGCTGGTGACAATCCGCGCGTCCCATACCACGCGTCTTTCACCGTTCGTTGGCCGTCTTCTCACTCCTTGGGTCGATCACAATCTAAGAGCCACAATTGTCGCTCCTCTACTTGTATCTACCGTGAGTCGCAAGACGTCGGTCGCGGATGCACCTGCCTAGACGATGCACCGGCGAACTTGCTCGATCGTTTGATTCTCTACACCGAGAAAACTCCTTTTCTCGGTTATCTCTCTTTACACCCTTTCACTCAATAGAAAGTTGTATCTCAATTATTCTGGAAAAACTCCTGAATATTCTGAATAAGATTGCATTAACTTGCATAGTGATGAGAGAGAAAGTATCCTATTTATACCTAATAGGATCAGGATTAGCCAAAAGGCATGTATATCCAATATACATCCTCTCACACAGAAAACTGCATGAACCTGGTCAGTATTCTGTCATTTCGAAATTGGTAAATTTCTCAGACAGACCATCACCCAACATGAAAGTTGTAGATAATCTAATTATCTACACAACCCAATTTGGTCCAGCCCAATTGGAGTTCGTATGCAAAAGTTATGACTGTTTTACTAACTGTATGTCATACTGTTGCACCCTTTCGGTATTTCACATAAACGACACTAATACTTCGTTCATATGAAATATATTTCTACATGAAGGATATAGATAATCTAATTATCTATCTAACCCAATTTGAACCATTCAAATCGGATTTTCCCACTGACAGTTATGGCCACGAATGTACGACTACATTCGTTTATCCTTGTGTACACTTTTACGGTTGATCCTGAAACTGTATTTCCTTCAGTCTCCCACTCAATTTCAGATCTACCTAAAAGGTACTCATGCATATCCAATACACACGATTTTAGAGAATATAGCTCGCGTATCAAATACCAAGCTATGCACATCCAATTTTATGATCAAGCCCGACTTAGTACGACTCGTTGTGTGACCATGTAGGTTCGACTTAACGATGGCAGTAGGTTGTTTCCAATGCCTACAAGCTCATGAGCGGGATCTAGTCACTCCATCATAGCTACCCATGTTAAACGAATAATGATTGTGATCATTGTGCCTATCTCGAATAGCGGTTACTAGGTCTCTTGTTTGCGATATCCGTTAATCAAAATGCATGGTTATAGTCATCCTTATAATTTGATTAACTACACTTATTCCCCGATTCCGAGTAGAGTTAACAAATTTCAATCGATATTAACCATTAATACCATTGACCGTGGCCACGGTTTTCGTTAATCAACTCATCGAGCGGCGCCTAAGAGATATCTCTTCCTTTCGGAATAAACAATTCCTATCTTGGAGACTCACATTGAATTCCGTGTTTCGGACAATACCCAATGATGACCCTTTTAACTCCCTGTTACGGTGAGCGTAAGATCATATCAAAGCATTGTGTTACGCACGTAACGCAATCAATGATCCCCTCAAGTTTGAAGAACCTAAAACCCTACTCGTCGCGAGTTCATCCATAATGACTAAACCATGTCATGATCTCGCGGCTTTGGTCATATCCAATACATGTAACCTAACATATATCTACGTTCCCGATTCGACAAGCACCTTGTCCCATGATTAGCAAAACATAATCATCTCCTCGGCTAACGTACTAGTGTACGCGTTCAGTCTATTCCCTTGTAATAGTAATGCTTCTCTCTTAAGCAAACTGACCCGCGACTAGGGATGTTTAGAAATGACACTTTAAGTATAACGGTTTCGCTGCACATGGTCCTCAACCATGTCGACGTCCACACAAGTTCAAATCAAGGTTCATGTAATCATATTACACAACCCAGCACACAGTTTTCATATAAGGTGAATGCATGAAAATTTAAGTAAACAAAATTTTTAAAAGGGATACATTCATATGGACTAAGTATTTGGGTGATACAACGTTTACCTATGGGTATTTCCATACCCACAACCTGCGTGGACTATCGTATTAGATAACTACACTCTACTCTCTTCTTCCTCCTCTAGGTATCTCCATACCCATAGTCATCGCATGACAGTCACGCGCGACTAGAGAGAGCGGTTTTGTAAACGGGTCCGCACGTTCCCGCTAGTGTTAAATCTTCGGCAGGATTGGAACATTTCCAATACCTACGATCACATCTTTTCACAAAATTTCATGGATCAAATGAAATTTTCTGAGTATTGGCTAGAAGTGGTTGTGACCTCGGCATTTTTGGCTTGTACTATTGCGTTTCACGCAATAAACAACCATAAATCCGATAACTCGTGGCTACGAGAGTTTGGTCATGTTTCCTTGATCCATACCACTTCCTTTTGCGATTAATAACCGCAATATACTCGCCTCCGTACATAGAATCATAAACTATTGGTCTTGTGAAACCATTCCACATAACCGTGTTTTCATTTAAGCAAAACATGTACACACTTTGTGATCGAAAGTCGTGCTACATATTTGGATGTGCTTAATCTTTGGAAACTGTTGTTGTTATAACTCGTTATAACCAACACGTCCTCCACACCATTATAGATAAAAATCCTGAATTCTTTCGCAAAGTATTCAAGGATAACATTCACCGCTATAAATACAGATTCCAATGGGTTTAAATATACATAACCATTATGTATATAAATGTATAACCATTATACATTCACAAGAGTTAGTCTTATGTAATAGAATTACATTCAAACTCATGTGATTCCCATGAATTTATTGACGGTAAATTAGACGACTTATGTGTATGACGTATAGCCACATACATATCATGACAGATATAATAGATCCTAACATCAAATGTAAGGCATAATATTATTACTTTTCGCGCTGCTTGATGTCTCACATCGAGCCTTTGAAAATTTCTGTCATTCGACATTTTGATTTAACTCCTCCAAGGAGTTATATGTTGAAAACCATTTTCAACAATATGTCGATATATGTGCCATAACATAGAACGAGAAACTTCTTAGATATATCCTATAGATCTTCATGCTTATTCATAAGCGGTCTCGTCTAAATCCTTTGTCGTTACAAGAAATATAACGCAGCTCCCACTAACCTTCATGTGTACACAAAGTTTTCATTCG
This sequence comes from Luzula sylvatica, assembly GCA_946800325.1. Taxonomy (NCBI): domain Eukaryota; kingdom Viridiplantae; phylum Streptophyta; class Magnoliopsida; order Poales; family Juncaceae; genus Luzula; species Luzula sylvatica. Next base: position 50,267,749 of record OX326961.1, read on the forward strand.
TTCCGACAATGTTATAACTATTTATAACTTTGTCAAAACGAATATTCCAATTCCGAGAAGCATTCTTTAATCCATCATATGGATCGTTAAAGCATGCATATCCTATTCCAATTCTTATGAATCGACAAAACCGTAAGGTTGTGTCAAGTACACATCCTTTAATAAAATTTCTGTTAAGAAATTCGGTTTTGACATCCATCTTGCCACATCACATAGTCATAATACGCGATTATGGCAAGCATAATTTCAAGAATAGGAAAGCATGGCAACATGTGAAAACGTTTCTTCATAGTCCGACTTTGAATTGCATGAAACTCTTCGCAAAAAGCCTCGCTTTATATATATGCGTATTCCTATCCATGTAGGTTCTTCATCTTGAAAAACCTACTCACATTTCACGGGTCTAACCCAGAAAGTGATGAAATCAAGTTCTGAACTTGATAATTTACATGGATCGAATCTCAGATTTCATGACACCATGTCATGTGGAATCAACTTTTCATAGCATCCTTGTAGGATATCGAATCATCATATGATTTCGATCTATCATCATTAGCCACGATAAATCCGTATTTACCGGCTTATGATATAGCCTACTTGATCTACGAAAAATTCCTTTGTGTGTTCGACTTGCGTTCATCAATTCTTGATGAAGCCATGTCAACTTTCATCGGTACAATGTTCATTTTCAGATCTCGAACTCTTTCGAGATTTATTCTACTCCCACTAGCCCGCATAGAGATAAATGACATCAAGTTCCAAACTTGTGCTCATCTAGTCCTCCTCCAAGAAGGCATCTCTTCGAGCCACGAAAATCTCATTTTCATAGGGACGTTAGAACTAATACCCTTTAGTTTCCTTAACGATAAACGAACAATTTCCAGATTTGGGATTGAGTTTAACCGAAACAAATTTCGAAATATACTCACATCCTCAAATATGTACAAATGACAACTTCGGAACCATTCCGATCCATATCTCATATGGCGTTTTTGTACCGATTAGAAGGTTTATGGTCCATATCTTATATGCAACCATTCATTAGTGCCGCTGTCTCAAGGGCGTATCCCCAAAACATTGTTGGGAGATCCTATTGGCTTATCATTTATCGAACCATGTCCAACATGCGTTCATTTCCTCTTTTCGGACACATCTCAATGTTCCAAATGAAGACAATCGTGAAACGATTCCACAATCATAAATGATCATCAATATTCATAACTCAAATATCGCATCTTCGATCCTATCGAAAGGTCTAGCTCAAATACTCGTCTTCTCGATCCTATCGAAAAGCTTTGATTTTCTTGCTTAGTTGATTTCGTATTTCGTTTTTGAAACTCTTTGAACCTTTCAAAAGTCTCTGTTTCGGCACGCATTAAATAGATATTTTCATATCTACTTTAACCGTCCATAAACGTAACAAAATACTGATAGCCTCCTCTTGCCTCGGAACTTATCGGAACATCATATGTAAATATAATTTCCAATAATTCGCTGGATCTTTCTCCAATACTTTGGAGAATGATGCCCTTTGTCATTTTGCCTAATAAATAAGTATTGCATTAATCAATCAAATCTAATTCGAATGATTCTAGCATTCCATCACATGGAATCTAGATACGCGTATCTCGTTTATATGGCCAAGACGGCAATGCCAAAAGAAGCAATCAACTGCTAGGTTTAATCCTCCTCGGATTTCACCATTCTTTGAGTCATTAGTTTGGACAACTCTTTGTCCGAACTCTCCATTTTGGAAAACATTTTCCCAAAATACCCTTAGACATACATTTCTTTCGATCCCTTCTTTGAATTACAAGGACATCCACGCATCTATATACATTGGATTCCTCGGATACTCTGAGCATCTCCAATTCAAATTTAAATCGCATCATATGCAATTGCGGGATCGACTTATCTATCGAATGCATATGATATTCGGTCACGAACATCAAATCTCGTACCATCAACACACGAGTGTTAATCAAAGACCCATAAGGCGTCTCAAAATTAACCTACTCTTTGAGCCGCATCGAACCATTCAACGCGCTCTAGCTCTTGAAACTTTTCATGAGCGTTGTGTTTTACTTTCATATACACCCGAATTCTCAAAACAATTTTGAGAAATTTGCGTCTATACATGCCACCACAAGGCACGTAATATCGTTCGATTCCTTCTTAAAGTTTATCGAACCCGGCTTTCTCTAAAGCCAATGCCTCGAGCCCCGAATCTACCATTTCCGTGTCCAACACGTTCCTTTAAGTCTAAAGAACTATTCTTTAACTATCAAGGTTAATCATGGTAATTCCGGCCCAAAAGCTATCTATCATATCGATCTCTACGATATATTTGGTGTTGCTTGAAAACATAATTCTAAATGGATGATGAAGATTAACTCCTAACCGTGCGTACTTAATCTATATGCTTATATGATGAATATATGTAGTGTTATTTTATCGAATCGATAACCCTCATACCGATACGGGACTCCAAGTCCATAACACTCAAGACCCATATTTCCGTTCCTCCCACAAGTGACTTTAGCCTATCGGGTGGGATCCCGTTATTTAGGTAGGATTATATCCAATCGTATCCAATACGACTCTTGAACCTTTATAGGATTTCGGTGATGGATCGTATCCAATACAATCCCAGTTCCGTGTGTGCATCCTATCTATGCCCCGAACTCCAATCTGATTGGCCTGGACGGTTAAGTCACAACCATCTCCAACGTATCGTTCAAATAAGCTACTAGTGAGTCGACTTTAGCCTGTGCCTCACAAGTCATGATTTAACGCTTGCCACCCTTTCGATTGTTTCAATATCACGTGCCCGACTTTAGCCTGAACCCACGTGAAACGTAACACCGAACTCGGTAGTTGTGGATATGGAAGGCATTTCCATGACTTAAATATTATGAGGGATCATGCCATTGCATGTTTCTAAATCCGTGACATAATCCAATTATATCACTATCACAAGATTTTCTATATGCATATGATTTATTTAGGAAGATTAATTATTCTAAATAATTAATTATCTAATATGATAGAATGTTTGATGCCAATCAAATCGATATAAAGAACTCAAAATTCCGAGCTTCGTAGCCAAAGTTATCGCGAAAACAAAAACAACATCCAGAGAAGGGTCCGTTATAACGGATTTCCCCATCCATTGTAACGCAAGGGCCGTGGGGCGCGAGAAAACCTCGCCCTGGACGCGTCCGGGGCGCCAAAAACTGCCCCCGGGGCGGCAGAAAAACTGTTTTTCTGCACCCTTTCGGTATTTCATTAGAACGACACTAATACTTCGCTCAAATGAAATATATTACAACATGAAAGTTGTAGATAATCTAATTATCTAACTAATCCAATTTGAACCATTCAAATCTGAATTTCCTACTGAAAGTTATAGCAGTTTTAGTAAAATACGAACAAATGAAAAGGTAAGTTTATCCAATAGACACATTTTCAACCAGAAAACTACAGACACCTTTTCAGTATTCTGTTGAAACAAAAATATTAAATTGTTCCAACCGACTTTTAACGTGAACGAAAGTTCTAGATAATCTTATTATCTAACTAACCCAATTGAATTGGACTCAATTGGAGTTTCTATGCGACATATACGGACGTTTTAGTCTCTGTATGTCAAACAGTCGCACCCTTTCAGTATTTCATAAAAACGACACTGATAATTCGTTCAAATGAAAAAACTTTCTGTATCAAAGTCATAGATAATCTCATTATCTAACTACGCCAATTTGATCCTATCAATTTGGAGTTCCCACTGAAAATTATCTTAGTTTTACTCACTGTTTCGTATTCTAATTTTCTGCAGATTTTGCCGTTTCTTCCGTTTTCGCTCATTTCTGAAACGATAAATCATGAAACCTTTTCACGATAATTCCTAGATACTCTCAATCAACTTTTGATCAATCTCTAGCGAATTCCACATGTGATTTTAACGGAATTTGACTCTCTATATGTAACATCATGCAAACGGATACAAACTTTGATAACCCGTGTGTATATCTAATATACGACTATGATTCGACCCTCGAATCGATGGAGATCGCTCTGATACCACTGAAGGAGAATATCCTCGACTCCGGGCCCGCGCAGCGGAATGAAGGCCCGGTCCGATTCTCCGATTCCCGAGATCACGCCATGACTTCGAGGGCACGATGCGAATAGAAGGATAGATCTATACCAGCGTGAAATTGATCACGCACGAAGGGTTGATCGCCGCCTTCTATCTCCTGTCACGTTGGTGACAATCCGCGCGTCCCATACCACGCGTCTTTCACCGTTCGTTGGCCGTCTTCTCACTCCTTGGGTCGATCACAATCTAAGAGCCACAATTGTCGCTCCTCTACTTGTATCCACCGTGAGTCGCAAGACGTCGGTCGTGGATGCACCTGCCTAGACGATGCACCGGCGAACTTGCTCGATCGTTTGATTCTCTACACCGAGAAAACTCCTTTTCTCGGTTATCTCTCTTTACACCCTTTCACTCAATAGAAAGTTGTATCTCAATTATTCTGGAAAAACTCCTGAATATTCTGAATAAGATTGCATTAACTTGCATAGTGATGAGAGAGAAAGTATCCTATTTATACCTAATAGGATCAGGATTAGCCAAAAGGCATGTATATCCAATATACACCCTCTCACACAGAAAACTGCATGAACCTGGTCAGTATTCTGTCATTTCGAAATTGGTAAATTTCTCAGACAGAACATTACCCAACATGAAAGTTGTAGATAATCTAATTATCTACACAACCCAATTTGGTCCAGCCCAATTGGAGTTCGTATGCAAAAGTTATGACTGTTTTACTAACTGTATGTCATATTGTTGCACCCTTTCGGTATTTCACATAAACGACACTAATACTTCGTTCATATGAAATATATTTCTACATGAAGGATATAGATAATCTAATTATCTATCTAACCCAATTTGAACCATTCAAATCGGATTTTCCCACTGACAGTTATGGCCACGAATGTACGACTACATTCGTTTATCCTTGTGTACACTTTTACGGTTGATCCTGAAACTGTATTTCCTTCACGGCCCGGCATCTTTCTTTTGTGAGGAGGTTTGAGAGGCTCGCGGCCCGTTTTGGGCCAATCTTGCATACCCCATACGGGTGACATAACGTACGAATATGCTATCCGGTGCATCTCCTTGCTATAACAATCCGAAACATAATTAATCGGATCGTGACGTTTATTGAATATTCTGCTAACGGCATGCTCACAAGGAATGCCCGAGAGATTCCAAACCTTACAAGAACAATTTCGCTCATTCAAATCGACCACGTACGTATTTTCCTTATAATTTCCTTTCACATCCAATTTTTTTTGAAGTACCTCGTAACCATGTAAACCGTTCCAAATTACTTCACAATCCTTGCTCCGATTGATGCTTGATTCTAATTTTTCGCAAATAATCGGACAAATAATTTTATGGTAACCACCCCTTTCACTCTCTTTCTCCGAGATTCTTCTCATAATTTTGCGTCTAATACCTTCTAACATGGTTATTATTGGTAGGTGTCTAAATTCTAAAATCCAACTATTGAATGATTCGGTTATATTGTTGTCCACACTATCGGATTTGGACCAATCCTTGAAATATGCACGGCACCAATGTTTCGGGTCGGTTCGGATTAGATCATTTGCCGCTTCCTCGGATTCCTCTCGAATGTACTCCATAATCTCATTGTATTGAGATACGGAATACGACCAAGAACATAACCAAAATAATTTTTTCAAATTCCCCCCTTATGTTTTTTGGCCCAATTGGCGTAAATGTGCCGTGCGCACATCCGGTGTTCGGCATCGGGTAATGCATTTTTTATTGTCACTTGTAAACCCTAGAAAAAAATTATAAAATAATTATAAAATGCATTTTTTATTTGGTAAAATAATTATAAAATAATTACCTTTTGTTGGTCGCTAATTAATACCCATTGATGCCCCCTCTCCATGTTCAAGTCCATTGCCAACAAGCATAAAAACCAATCCCAAGTTTCCGTATTTTCGACTTCTACAACCGCCCATGCAATAGGAAAAATTTGATCGTTCGCATCTCGCCCGATTGCCGTAAGAATTTGGTATCTTACGAGCCCTTTTGAGAAACATCCATCCAATCCTACTACTTTTCTACATCCATTCAAAAATCCGTTCTTGCACGCACCAAAACAAATATACATTCTTTGAAAATGTATCGGATCATCGGGTCGTCCACGCCAAGTTCCTATCTTTATGGTGTTATCTCTATCCGACTCGATTAACGCTTGTGCATAATCCCAAATTTTCTCATATTCTTCGTAGTAGGTTCCCAAATTTTTTTTCATCACTTCCAATTTAGTCCTACGACATTGACTCACCGTTACATTCACTCCCATCTCTCGCCGAATTGTCGTTTGCATATTTCTTGATTTCCAACTCGGATGCGTTTTGATTCGTTCTTCGTACTTTCTAGCAAGATATGTTGAAGTTATCATTGAGCACTTGAACGTAGGCGCGCACGAGTGTTCGGGATTAAATGTTCTCACGACGAATTCCTTGCTCTTTTGGCATCGAGCGAACCGTAAACCACCCAATGACAATTGAAAAATTTACATTGAGCTCTCACTTTGTTTTTCTTGTTCTTTACGAATTTAATTTCTTTCACATTCTTGACGGCATAATTCCTAATAGCCGCGCGAAAATCCGAAACACTTGGAAAACTCATCCCAAGTTGGAATTCGGGTAAAACATTGAAATCGGTTTCGAGCGGTATCATAAGCAAAGGTTCTTCGAATTCTTCACTATCGCTACTCTCGTTTCCACTCGAAAAAGAAAATTCGCTTTCATCGCTTTCAACTGGTTCAATTTGAATAATGCTCCAATCTACATGCTCGGTTTCTACATTATTACAAAAAATTAATCAATTCAATCAATTTTTACAAAAAATTAATCAAAAAATTAATTAAATTAACACCACAATTCAATTTTTTACAATTCAAAATTAATCAATAAATTAACACCACAATTCAAAATTAATAAATAAATTAATGGTACTAACCAGGTGTAGAAGAAGGGCCGGAATTTGAATCGGTCATTTTTTAGGGTTTCGGTAGGAATGGCCAGAATTAAGGGTTTTGCGAGAGACACAGCGACGACTGGAGGAGAAGCGACGGCAAAACGAGAGAGAGGTGAGAGAGAGACAGATTCGCGAGAGAGAGAGAGAGAGAGAGAGAGAGAGAGAGAGAGAGAGAGAGAGAGAGAGGCGCGAAGCACGGCGCGAGAGAGAGACAGAGAGACGCTGGAGTGAGAGAGGAAAGAGAGGGGTTTAAGTGACGGGTCGGATTAAATGATTAACGGGTCGGGTTAAAATATGTATAAAATATCATCATTTAACGGTCATTTAACAGGGGGGCACCATTTATTTGACGGAGGGGGCAAAACGAACAAAAATAAGAAGTTTAGGGGGCAAAAACGCGCAAAAAAAAAGTGAGGGGGCAACTTGAACATTTTGGTATTTGTCGGGGGGCAAAATCAGACTTTTTCCAAAAATAAATAAATAAGTCCATACAGATCTTCAGAGCAGTAGAAAACTAAAATACATATTGCAAAACAAGTTCAATCGGAATTCTACTACAAAACACAAATAACCAATATAAACATGCAAGACTAAAGGGAAATATCAAAACAAGTTTAGGAAACTAATATAGATATGAATATCATAACGAAATCAATTTAGAAGATAAAAATAACACTGGCTTCAATTTAAGCTAACAAAGACAAAATAAAAATATTGAAATGCAAGTACAAATGCCAAAACAAGGTACTTACGAGTGCAAAAACGAAATACCAATACCAAAACGACCACCAAATACAAATCTCAAATATGTAAAGAAATAGTACTAAATACAATTAGAAATTACAAAGTACAAAAAAGAAAATATGAAATACGAGTACGAATACGAATACGAATATGAATATAAAAAAGAAAATATGAATTACGAGTTGGGTAAAGTGATGTTTTTTTTTGCTTAAATATTCGCAATTTGAGCATTGTTTTTTTGCATAATACACACATTGCATGTATAATTCATTGATATGCATGCTATATACAATGTAGGAAAATATTTTTGTAATATAAATCTTTAGCGTTCGTAAAATACGCTAATTTTTATCTGTCTGGATTATATCATAAAGCATGTTGCGATTCTTCGAAGAAATACTCACCCAAACCATAAAAAAAAAGCAGGCAAAAAAATACTCACCCAAACCGTAAAATACGCTACTTTTTCCTTCAAATAAAACAGGCAAAAAAAACATTTTTTACGACGAACCCGTGCAATAGCGCGGGTACCACGCTAGTTACTTTATAATCTACATTATGGTACTGATGGAAAAATATACAGTAATATTGTAAGTTGCAAAAGATGTCGCGCTTCTATGGGCATGTTCTATTTGGAGTATTTTGAAATGCAATGTATTTTTAGGTAACGTACATGAAAATTCAAGTATTTTCTAACACATCTTAAGTTTTAAATTGGTGTGTTTGGAAGCATATATATATATATATATATATATATATATATATATATATATATATATCTATGGGGAGTTCTATCATACACCCTTTTACAAGGGTATTTTGGGTATTTTAGCAATTAATTATATTTGTAAAAATGGTGTATCATAAAATTTATCTTTTATGAAAATTTTGGTTTAAATGAACAACAAAAAATTCCAATTTAGTTAAACATTAATTGATAAATATATTTGATATCTTATCTAAAATATTCATAAATGGATAATTACTCCAAATACCCTTGAAAATGGGTGTATGATAAGGAAAGGGGTGTATGATAGAAGCCCCCTATATCTATATATATGAAGTTCAGCCTCAAGTCCGAATCGTGCTTGTAAAACTTAATATTTTCATTGATTTTCAACAACGTTCGTTATAATACAGCCAAACAAAAGAATATTTTTTATTATCAACCAAGAAATCCAAATTCTTTACATCTATCAAAAATGTTTTTTGAAGTCCGTTTTCACCAAATGTTCGAAATGTTCATTATCAACAATCCACATGTGTGACAAGAATTAACTTCGTTTGACTCGCAATGTCCTTGTCATGTGTCGCAATGCATTCATTCTTCGTTTTTTATCCTTCTTGAATACCGTCATCGTATCCTCGTTTATGAATCCTCATTCTCGCTACCTCTGAAATTTGCCTTCCGAAAATTTGTTGTCGATCTATTCCAGCACATCCAGTTCGGTGTTTCATGCAACCAAGACCCATCAATTCTGATCTCTATAAACTACTCAATTTGGTCGTTCTCGTACCAAATTGGAAGAATCTCTATACTAGAAGAGAAGCTCTCGGGGATTATCGATGTGGCGGTGGGTTTGGTGTTTGGGGTTGAAGGTGGGGGATTTGGGATTTGGGGCCGGTGGGGTGGGGGAATTCGAGTGTGGTAGAAGTCAGAAGCCATGGAAGAAGCCGGATCCGGTAAACAAAGGCGTATTCAAAGGAACTCGGGGCCGAAAATTGACCAAAATCTCTCGCAACATAATGAAAGCACAATCATATTTTTTTTCTTGTTTTATGTTTTTCGATGAATTAGCCAGGTTTTCGAAATTATCATGACATGAGTAGAACACTACTCAATAAAAATTCTTCGTGATAGTAAACTCAATAAGAATTCAGCGATAAACTCTCAAACTTCACTAGCAAATCAGTAATTCGACAACAATTCAATAATCATATCAATCTTTTGAGTAATCGGAACAAACCAACACCCCAATTTGCTTGGAGTTTGCTTGGAGTTTATTAATTTAATTGTGGAGAGGGGAAGGTTGGGACCGATCGTTATTATTACATAACGTAACATAGTAAATAATACATTGAGTACATGAAAGTTAAAAAAATAAATAGAATATTTTAAAATTATATTATTTCATATGAAATTCTATAACAATCATATTTAATTCTCAATCATAGTAATTCAATATATGCATGTGACCTAAATAAATTATACCAATAATTTATCAATAATTTATAATTTTTATGAAAAGTTCCTTATAATTTTTAGAAAATATTTTTTTTTATACCATTATTTTTTAGAAAATATTAATTTTTTTATACAACTATTTTTTGGACAATCAATTATTTTTTGGATGATAAGCTCTAAAAACTAACAAATATTTTTCAATACGGTATCCGATATATGATTTTCGATATGAATACGGTATGATATCTGATTTCAGATACAAATACGGTATCCGATATCAAATTTCGGATACGAATACGATATCTTCTATTCGATATTCGAATTCGTTATACGATATCTGATACATATACGATTACGGTATACGGTATCCGATATTCGATTTCGAATACAAATACTAATTCAGTATCCGATACGAATACAATATTTATTCAATTTCAGATACGAATACGAATACGTTCGATTTCGGATACGAATACGAATCCGATATCGATATCTGATGTAGTGTGTTTATTTTATAAGTAAATAAATTGTGTAAGGAATTTGCATATTAAGAAAATACTTATAAAATACTTATTTGTTCATATTATATTAAATTAAATGAATGAACTAAATAATTATGGACAAAAATAAAGAATGAAAAAAATAATTAATTAGCTAACTAATTCTTGCAAACCCATACGTCTTCTCTCTCCAATTATCTCAATTAATCTAATCGGAGATAAGTTTGCAAAAGCTAGCAATCTCAACACACTAGGATTTCAATCCAAGCAATCCTAAGACCCAAACACCACAAATTAAAAACTACCAAATTCATATAATCTTATCAATTCCACTCTCCAAAATTGTATGTCCGAACACACCCTAAGTGTCTAAACGGAAAGAGGCGCACGCAGCGAAGGAGAACTACCCTATTCGGCGCCGATGCGGATAGTGTCTAAACGAAAAGAGAGAAGCGGGAGAAGTAGGGCAAGGAATGTGTTTTAAGTGAGAAGTAGAGATAGGCGAGAAGAAAAGAGGTGAACAAGAGATGCGTGATGATAGAACATAAGGAAACAAATTAATTATAGTTGAGCGCGTGTTTTTGAAATCGGATGGATATGACGTGACATCATCAGGACGGGACACTATTTGTAAATTATATTAATAGTATTAATTTGGCTTGCCAAAACATGATTTTAATTTATTTATTTTTTGGAATCAGCTAGGCTTCGTAAGGGCTTAATGCATATACTGTAAACATTTTAATAGAATGGATCGATAAAAAAATTTCGCAGCCCGAAATAACCCTTCATGTATATACAGGCCCAAAAATTTAATTTCTAAATCAAATTTTTTTTTTTTGAAAATTTGTAAAGAAAGTAGGGGAATAATGAAAATGCATTTGTGTATTTTTAGGTAGTTGGATAGTGACTTTAATTAACAAAAAAGTTCTGCTCAAGGATAGTGACCTTCAATGTCAAGTCAGGTATGTCCCTGTAGTGGGTTTGTTAAACTTGTTTTTCCTGAGAATTCTCAAAAACCTCCAAAAAAATTTCAATATTTAAAAACTCTCATATCTTGTATATTCCCCAAAATCTCCTTAGAAACTTGTTTTTGGTTTTATTTACTTTCACTTTGAATGGTGTAAGTTTTTTTTGGACAAAAATACTCATACATTTTTCATATTTTATTTTCAATAATTATTTCTTAATATATTATTGTTTTCAAATAAATCTCCATAAATAAGTTTAACATATACTAATTTAAAAAACCAAATAGATCTAACAAAACTAAATATTAACGATATAAAGTAATTAGAACTAACGAACATATTTTAGGATGTTTTCATTTTGTCTTAAATACTCTCACGATACTTTTAATTTTGTATATTAATAAATACATTAATTAATATGGTAATTATATATTATTTTATTTTTATTTATTGTATTAATCAATATTAATTTCTCGTGCAAAGATATAATTATAAAATACTAGTTAATATGATAGTTCATTTTTTTTATTTTATGTGCAAAAATATAATTAGCATAATGAGCTACTACATTATTCATGTTATATTATCTTAATTTATTATTATTTATTGTATTAATGATATATTAACTATTTTTAAATCACTGTAGGAATTACATATATGAGTAATGTATTGAATTAATGTGGATCATTATGTTAATTAAAATTATTATTTGTAAGTATTAAGGAATTTCAAATAATAAAAATATTGAGTGCCTTAGAAAAAACAAAAATGTAAAAATATATATTATGGTCAAAACAAAATCTAACGTCATCCATATATTTTACAGGGACTTTAGAATTTTTCGAACTATTTAAAATGTAGGGTTTTTTTTTATATATTCTGAAAAGTTAGGTAATCTTTAAGAATTTTCCTTTTTTAAATAGATGTTTGGATTCCACTACGTGTCTAGTTTTTCTCATATTTTGGGACCATAATCTTTTGGGACCGTTTGATACTTGAAAGACTTGTCCATTGCATCTCAAATTACCTCAATATTGGTACCAGTAACATGAATTCGAATACCATCTAATTCAAGATTCGATCCTCCCGAAATTTGATGTAAATTCAGTCAAAACAAATCAAGAAAATATCATAATTCGAAATTAAAAATTCGGAAATATACAAAGTCAGCGAGTCCAAACTCGATCACCGGTTTGAAACAAAATATTCAAATTATAATATTTTAAAGCTGCCCACTTGTCTCTTCCATCGATTTAATCATAAATTTTGAGTGATTGAAATTAATTTAACATATTATCAGGTCGAAATCAGAATTTGCCAGCTCTGTGGACTTGGACACCGATAGAAAGATAAATTACTACTATATTGATATATTCCTTTCAATCCAATCAATCCTGTGTAACTAAATTCTATCTTCCATTCATGATTGCTTAATTTGTGGACAAAACTATACTGTGTTATTGACTCTACATAGTTAACTTGGATAGATAATCAGTTAATTAGTTAACCGACCAACATTGTTTATTCCAATAATTAATGATGTTAGAAGTACATATCTAAATTATTAATTTATAGGGTCGTCATGTTAAGACTTAAGAGCGAATTAATTCACATAATTATTACTGCCATTCCCACGTTATATTAACATAGCATAGGTCCACAATAACATGATAAAGTTACAAGCAAGTAGCAATCTGAGGCCATACAATAATGTTGACAATCTAACAATTACATGATTACTTTTTTGACGATTCAGAAAAAAAAAAAAGAACAAAATACCATTAAAGTTGGCAAGTAGCATTTGTCAGATTTGCATGACCCTCCATTTTATTCAAACAGCATGATAATCACTCTGAATTTATATCCTATAATGCAATCCAAATATCATATTTAATATGACAGTGAGTGATTGGAGATATACATTGACAATAATTTGTTATCAGCCAATTACTAAATGTCATGTAAAATTTGAGATTCTGATCGTTACACTTGTCAAAATTAATTTTTTTAACCCGTAGTACTTTGAAAATCCCAATTTGAAAGAATAGCTAGCTCAACACGTAATTTCCAAATCTAAGTTCTAGCAAAAGAGATTAATCTTTCGTCAGAGTTCTGACAAAAATATTTAACCATGTTCTTTGTATATTAACCTAAAAAAAAGTTAACTAAATTATTTTCGCCAAGACTTCTGGCGAAAGAGAGAAATTGTTAACTTGTTTGATGATATTCAAAACAACATCCAAACTACTAACCCCTAATTGTTAACTTGGAGGCGTCCTTCCTTCTTTGGTGGCGCGATTTTTGCCAGATTTTGGGAAAATTCAAAATTCAAATTACTGGTAGCTCCTACCTTCTTGGGGCCTTGACTTTAGGCACGATTCGTCGGTTAGGGTGCTCCCTCAACCCCCTATAGATAAGGGAGTATCCTCATTCATTTTCTACACCCCTAATAGCTATATTCTTGACAGAAACCGTGGCCACCATTTTTTAGAGTATATTTTGAGATTTCTCTATTGCCAGTTTCAGTCCAAATTTTAGTATTCTTTGAGAATAATCCTTAATCCAGAGAGCGTTAACGTCTAAACCCTAAACCCAAAACAATAAACTCAAAACCCAAAACCCAAAACCATAAACCCTAAACCTTAAACCCTAAACCCCAAACCCAAAACCATAAACCCTAAACCCAAAATTCAAAACCCAAAACTCAAAATCTTGAGAAATCGCATGGTTGTTTGGATAGTTGTTATATCCGTTGTTTTGTAGAAATAGTTTGTCGTGTAAGAGTTTTACACCCTTGTTAGTGCTTATTGTAATAGGAATTATTATAAGATGTTCGTCACGTTCTTTTGTGACGGCAAAGCTATTCTTCGGAAATGTAGGCATCGTTCTGGCAGAACTCCGTTATCATATCCTATCTCATCTCTATTTTTACTAAATTTTAATTATTCGGGTTTATTTTTTCTTTCTTTTGAGGAACTTGAGATCTTCTCGGACTCTCACTGTATTTTACGTTGAATCTAAACCACCGCATCTATAGTTGCTTGAGTCATACATAAGTTACGTATCCATCGTAACTAGGATTATTTTGCACCAAATACGTTATTTACTTTTCCATAGTCGTACTCTTTATGTATTCTTTTCTTTATTGTTTTTATCGGGTTTCTTGATCGTTCTTATTTTTCTTTTCTTTATTTTTATTATCTGTCGAGTTCCTCGCTATTTCTTTCTTTCTTTATTTACTTATTTACTATTTTAATCATAATTATTTATTATAAGTACATTTGTTAATTAGCACAACATCTACTCTAAAAATGATAATATAGTTACATCTTGAAATAGTTACATAATTTTAATTTAGTTTAGAACTTCCGCATATAAGCCTATTCACCCCCCCTCCGCCCTCTAGTCCATCTCGGGACAACATAAATAATATTTTTTTATTATTTTTAATAATTGTTTTCATTTTAAAATAGAAAAGAAATCCACTTTCTTCGGTCCTGTTGGCAAAAGTGTAGGTCCCCACATGTTTAGTGATTTTTTTGTAAGATTCTAGGGACTTATCTATAAATTTGTCATTACTTTTCATTGGTATGTTCAAATTGAATTCAGTTTGTTCAATTAGATGTGTTATTATGTGTGGAATGATTGTGTGAAATTTTATAGCTTTATCTTGAATTTCTAATTTATTTGCATTTTTCTATTAATTATGGGTTTATGTGAAAATCAGCATTACAAGCTTGTTTTTTATGTCTAAAATTTTGAAAATTTTATTTCTGCATTCTTTACCAGTTTGTGAATCTTTTTCATCTTTGGAGATTTGTCGTTTTAATTAGAAAATAAAAATGATAAAAAATTGTTTGGATAATTATGTTAAATTGCTTTGAAAATTCCTCATTTTCTGTCTTATTTTGTAACATTGATTTTACTATTTTTTATATCTTTTAAAATCACCAAAAAATATCATGTTTAATATTGATTGTGTCTAGTTTGTATAGGATCTTATCTCTCTCAATTTTCTTTATTCTTCAATTTGTTATGATTTTTAGAAGTTCAACTATCAATTGTTGATATTTTGATGGATGAAATTCTAAAAATCGTAACAAATAGAAAAATAAATGAAATTGAGTGAGATAAGATCCTGAACAAACTAGACATAATCAATATTAAGCAGGTTATTTTTTGTGATTTCCAAAATATAAAAATCAGCTAAATTTATTTTACAATACATGACAGAAAAACAGAGAGAATTTTCATAGCAATTTAACTAATTATCCAAAGAAGAAAAATATGCGTAACCATGTAAAGAATGCAGACCAATTTTTATAGAATTTTAAACATCACAAGAAAAACTTGTAATGCTGATTTTTCAAATAAATTCATAATTAATAGAAAATATAAATAAATTGTAAAGTCAAGATAAATCTCTCAAATTTCACACAACCATTCCACAAACAAAATTCAATTTGGACAACTAGTAAAAAGTAATAACAAATTTACAAATATGTTCTTAAAATCTTACATAAAAGTCGCTAAACAGGTGTTTATAACTGTACTTTCGTCAATTGGACTGGCGAAAATGCAACTTTTATTTTTATTTTTTGCTACTTTAAAATGAAAACAATTATATAAAAAATAAAATATATTATTTCCCTTTTTTGCCTGAAGGCTTGACAAAAGTGACTTAATTAACTTTTTCGCTTGAAGGCTTGACGAAAGTGACTTAATTAAATTTTTTTCCAGATTAACGTACAAAAAAAAAATTATGATTAAACATTTTCGTCAGAAACTCTGGCGAAAGACTAATCTCTGTCTCCAGAACCTCTGATGAAAAAATTAGATCAAATTTTTGGAAACACAACTATTTCTGAATATACTTTTTGAATAAAAGGGAAGGAGGAGCCTCTTTTTTTATACAGTTGCAAATTGCTAGTCGACTAGTTTTTCTTACAAATTGGGTTTTACAAAATGCCACCTGTCAAAACAAATCTATTATAATGCCAAATGTTAGGATCAAAAGACTACTGTATATTTTCCTTTTCTTTAATAAAGAATTTGTCGAATGAAATTTGAATCTACATATTTTCCCACAGCCGTGGATTATTTGCAGATATATTACTTTAATTAAAAATTGAAAAGTTCATATGTGAAAGCTGGATAAACCAAACATGAACCGACTAAAGTATCTCAACCAACTAAATTACATTTTTTTTTTATCCATTTCTGGTCTTTTTCTTTCTGATTTTACCCTTGGACAAACTAATTACACTTAAATTTTCTTATTCGTAATGATGACGATTCAAGAAGAACTTTAAGAATTTTTTGGAAACAAAAAAGTTGGAAGTAGAAAATAAACATGATATTTTATGTATATTGTATTTATATTTTATATAATGGTGTACTTTTTATGAAGTTGAAATGCATATAGTATTGGTATCTTAAAAGAATTTAAAAAATTTAAATAGAGAAATCATTGTCCACTCCATGGTTTGCCGGGACTCACAGTGGCGCGACACGTGATAATTTGTTTTTTCATACGAAAATAAGTTTCTATGTTTTGTCTGTCTAACGCACTACAAAAAATAAGTTTCGATGGTTCAACATTCTGGTCACCAAGATATATTGTGGCACGACAGGTGATAATTTATTTTTCATACAAAAAGTAAGTTTTGAAGTTTTGGTCGTCTAACGGGCTCCCACGATGGTTCAGGATTCCGATCGTCAAGATTCATCATGGCGCGACACATGGTAATTTGTTTTTTCATACATAGAGTAAGATTTTAATTGTATTATGGATTAAAAGATATTTTGTTATTTAAATTTTTTACTATGATATGTATATTTTTCTATATTATGAAAAAATATGTTGTTATTTATAATTTTTTCATTATAAATATGTATAAAAAACTATCTAAATATTTATATATTTTATATTATGGATAAAATTTTGTTGTTATTTATACATTATTTAATGTAAACGGGTACGTACAAATATAAATTTGAAAGATATAAATATGGAGTTTACATGTATCAAAACAACTATCTAAATCTGAAGGCAGAATAAAATGCACTAGTATTAGCCTATTAGGGACTGCTCCGATATTATACCTTGTCCGTAAAAAATGATCGTTCATCTAATTTTGCAGCCCGCATTTTTTATTTACCTTGCGTTGTTGCCACGTGACGTCTCCTGATAGATGCGTTCATCTAATTTTGCAGCCCACTTTTTATTTATCCTGCGTTTTTGTCACGTGACGTCTCCTGATAAATACGACGTGAGAAAGTACAACATTTGGAGAGAGTGCACTAACAATCCTCTTTAGGACTTATTTGGATGCTCAAGGAAATATGAGTTTAGTGTAGGTTAGGAAAAATATACCAAAATATTACTATGACATGTTTGATGGTCTTTTAGTAATTGTAAGGATAATTTTAGTTTAGGAAATTTTAGTAAATTTATATACAAATTTTGCCAAAATAAAAACTTGACAAAAACACAAGTTTTATCTAGGAATTTTTAGTTCGTGTTTAACATATTCTCTCTCTTTCATTGGTTTGTGTGTATGTTGTTACTTTTGTCTTGGAAAAACAAAAATATATATAATTAATTATATTCCCTAATTATCCTAGAAGAACAACCAAACAAGAACATCTATAATTTCCTAAAAAAAAAATCATTTTTAGTTTTGTTGATTTTCAAATTTCCAACCCTACAAATAACCAATTCTATACTTAAAAAATACTTTACATCCAAACAAGCCCTTAATAATATCTTGTTAAAAACTATCGTTGATTCCGGTCAAAATTTACCACTGTTTTCCATCTCCATTTGTCACCTTTTACATCGGTATGCGTAGTAATAATTTGAGATATATACGGTGGTAAACGTGAAGTTCTATTCATTTTGGCCTGATCTTATGCGTTAAATTAGACTAACTTTTGGGTCAATGAATTTATGGAAAAGCACTCAAAAGTTTAAATGACTGTAGCATGTGTTATGACATTATATCTGTACCCAACCCACTCCACTACAAAGTTTCAATGTCATGATTTAATTTTTAAACCGGCATGAAGGGATCATTAACAAAAAGAACAAAGTTGATGATGCTCTTCTCTTCTCTTGTCTTGTCTTTCATTTTGTTTTTTTGTTTGTTTTCTTGTGTGTGGTATCTAAACCTATTATTTAATGTGAAGTTGATTGGTTGGCAAAAGATAATCCATAATCCATGGTGAAGATATAATTAACATATAAATTCTTCATATAATATTCACCGTGTCCTTTTTATCGGAACTACTTTTCCAAACTAATCCTTTTTAAAATTTGTAAACTTTGTTTAGTGCCTGGGGGGGGTGGGGGTGCAACTATCTTTTAGCAAATAAAAAAAGAGTATTACTAACACAAATTTTACAAATTTGAAAATGCTGTTTTGAAAAGTTACTTGTAATTCAGTATGTGTGTGTAAAATTTAAGTTTGTTGTGCGAGTATTAAATTTGGTGAGCTGTGAGTCGGTGAGTAGAAGCAATGTTCCAGAAATCGCTTGGCGTTCGCTAGTCGGCAGACGACCATCAAGCGCCAAGGATGATTAATCGGGATTAATCGGGGATCTCGACGGATTTTTATTTTTTATATTTAATAGTTAAATTAATTAAACAAAATTAAAAATCACAGATTTTTTTAATAAGTTTTGAATAATTTAAGTAACAAAATACACTACGCCACTAAACTAACACAAACTCAAATAATAATTTAAATAACATACCTGATATCCGAATAACGTAATAAAATTTCAAATAACATAACATTATCATGAAAAGAAAGAAAGGAGAAAAAAAATGAGCAAGAATGTTTTTGTTTCACGCCTGTCCCCCGTTGCGAGAAACGAGACAGGAAAATAAATTTTTTTTTTTGCACGAAGAGAAAAAACCGAGAAAAAAAAATGAAACGTTATATATATATATATGATTTTTTGTACAAATAATATCCCCAACCTCTCACAATATATGATTTTTTGTGCTTCACATTCAACTAACAAGGCTATGGACCCTTGGCGGAATCCGCCAAGCACAAAACGCCAAGGGGTTATCTCGATGGCGGACCATCGAGGAGCGATTAATCGGCCGCCAAGACCAATTTCTGGAACACTGAGTAGAAGGCACATCACAGTTCCGTGGGCACAACTAGGGGTGTAAACGGTTTGGATCCGGTTCGGATAGTGGTCATACCAGATCCGTATCCATATTTTTTCGGATACGGATATTCGGATACGTAACAACCCGAATCCGGATAAGGTTCGGATATTAAACGGATACAGATACGGTTCGGATATTGTCGGATACGAATACGAATACGGATTTTTTTCGGATATTAAAACAGATATTACTATATCATAATATAATATATTTTTTAATTATATATATACATATTACGACATCAACACAATATAAGTTATTGTATTTAAACTTAATTTTATGATTGCGATTTTAAATCATCCAGAAATCATTAATTATCTATAATTTTTTCAACTAATGTGGAACAAGACACATAAAAAAATATATAATATCTAGATTCGGATCCGGAAAATTGCCCGGATCCGGATAATATCCGAATTCGGATCCGGATCCGACACTAAAACCGAAAACCGGATCCGGATCCGGATATTTTTTTCGGATCCGGATATTTTTCGGATACGGTTCGGGTTGGTTCGGACAATATCCGCACCATTTACATCCCTAGGCACAACCCCCACCCAGAGCCCAGACACACATATACTAACTTTTAGTATATAATAAATAACATTGAAGTTCAAAAAAAAAGGAAAATAAACCCCCATGAATCCCTCGACACTTTTCTTATTTATTAATGCAATTAATAGAAGTTACTAAATGGATAATACAATAGGGTGATGATATTTTAATTGTAATATTTGCGGGTTGAGAGCAATTTTTGAGAAAATTGAAATATGATTCTTTTTATCTCTAATATTTGATATTTTAGAAAATCGTATTATAATTGTTTTCAGGAGTTTTTTTTTCTCCATTTACTTGATTATTATGATTATTATATGTTACGAAACATATAAAATTTATTTTCAGAATTATTATAATAAATAGAATACATGTTATTTATATAAATAAGTTTGTGAAATTAAATATTTGAAAACAACAGTTAATCATGTTTATAATATTGTGGTCAAGATTGTTGGTAATACGGGATTCGAATATGGATTCAAATATGGATTTCTAATAAACAAAACTCTCTTTTATAATTCTAATAGGCGTTTACAAGTATTTCTCTCTTTTCTAATTGATATTTTGATATATTCTTTTCAATGTCTAAGAGCCTATTTATAGGCTCATTAATACTTGCATTACAAGCATTACAAAATTTTTCCAAAACTTATTTCCTAAATTACTTTCCTATAATAAAACCTGCCCAATAATAATTTCCTAAATTACTTTCCTTAAAATAAACTTTCCCTAAAATTAATTGGACTAATTAAACTTAATAATTATTAATCGGACTTGGGCTTATTAACAAATTCCTCCCTTAAGCTCAAGTATGTTCTTCATCTTGATCATCGTCTTGAAGTTCTCGAACAACGCTGTCGGAAGCGGCTTCGTGAAAATATCTGTTACCTGGTCCTAACTCGCCACATGAATCATTCACATATCGCCTTTCTTCACCTGCTCTCGAATGAAATAAAAACGCACATCAATGTGCTTACTCCTCCCATGATGGACCGGATTATTTGCTAGCTCGATTGCGGACTTATTGTCGACTCGTATCTCAGTCGCCTCGTGTTGCGTCATCTTCAACTCGTGCAACAAATTCCTTAACCACGTCGTATGGCACACACACCACGATGCTACCACGTATTCCGCCTCGCACGTCGATAGCATCACTATTGGCTGTTTCTTCGAAAGCCACATAAACGCAGTATCTCCCATGTAAAACACATAACCTGCTGTGCTTTTTCGATCGTCAGCATCTCCACACCAATCACTGTCCGAGTAGCCCACCAACTTGTATTCGTCCGTCCTCGAGTAGTATAACCCGAGTGATTCCGTACCTCGAATGTACCGAAGAATTCTTTTTATCGCTTTCCAGTGTGAATGCCTCGGTTCCTCCGTGAATCGACTCACCACCCCAACGCTATACGCAATGTCGGGCCTAGTACAAGTAAGGTACCGCAGACTCCCAACCTAAGTTTCGCACCGAGCTCCATCGGGGTCGCCACTGGGTTGTTGTCCTCCATCTTGTACATCTTCAGGATACCCTTCGCGTACGCCTCCTGCGATACAAAAATTCCTAACTCGCCTTGTTTAACCTCGAGGCCAAGGAAGTATTTCATCAGCACCAAATCTGTCATCTCGAATTCTCGCGTCATCGCTTCTTTGAATTCCTTCGCCATCTTCTCATTACTCCCCATGAAAATCAGATCATCAACATAGAGAGCAACAAACAACACGTCTTTTTCCTTCTTCCTCACGTACAATGCATGATCGTACGGACATTGTACAAAGCCGGTCTTCTTGAAGTATGTGTCGATTCAGGTATTCCATGCTCGAGGTGCCTGTTTGAGCCCGTACAACGCTTTTCTCAACTTCAACACATTTCCTTCTTTTCCAGCTTTCACGTAACCAGGTAGTTGCTCGACATAGACTTCTTCTTCGAGCATGCCATTCAGAAATGCCAATTTCACGTCCATCGGATAGATCGGCCACTTGAATTGAGCTGCTTGAGATATGAGAAGTCGGATCGTCTCCATTCTCGCAACAAGAGAGAAAACCTCGTCGTAATCAATACCGGCCTGTTGCCGATACCCCTTCGCCACCAATCGAGCCTTGTACCTTTCGATCTCACCTTGAGCATTCATCTTCTTCTTGTATACCCTCTTGACTCCTATGGGCCTGCATCCTTTTGGTAATTCGATCATCACTACAACAGATGGGCTTATCAGCGACGGGGGTCTTTCTTCAGCGACTGCCCGTCGCTAATAAGTAGGACCTTTTGCGTTGGCCCGTCGCAGAACATTATAACCGACGGTATAATTTCCGTCGGCCCGTCGAAGATACCCCATATTTCCCGTCGGCCCGTCGGAGACCTCTACAACCGTCGGAAATATCCCCCGTCGGCCCGTCGGTAACATAACGACCGTCGGTGAAGCCCGCCGTCGGCCCGTCGGTAATTAGACACCCGTCGCAAAAGAATCCCGTCGGCCCGTCGGTGAAGCCCGCCGTCGGCCCGTCGGTGAAAAGCTAACCGTCGCAGATGCATTCAAAAACCGCGCTCTCCGCTGGCCCATCCAAAACTCGTCGCAAATAGTTCTCGCGGCCCGTCGGTGAAGCCCGCCGTCGGCCCGTCGGTGAAAAGCTAACCGTCGCAGATGCATTCAAAAACCGCGCTCTCCGCGGGCCCATCCAAAACCCGTCGCAAATAGTCTCGCGGCCCGTCGCAGATAACAAATACCCGTCGGTAATATATACCGACGGGCCGTCGGTGATATGATTAGCACCCATATATATAACCCCGCCCAGCTTTCGTCCCTCTTTTCGCTCATCCATTCTCACAGCCAACCCCCCCCCCCCCCCCCCCCTCTCCTTCTCTCCCCTTCCCCCTTCGCCCGCACAGCCCCCCTCCCCTCTCAGTCGCCCTCACAGATCCCCTCCCCTCTCAGTCGCCCTCACAGCCCCCTCCCTCTCAACGCTCTCACAGCCCCCCTCCCTCAGTCGCCCTCCCGGCCCCCCTCCCTCTCCGTCTCCGAAGGTTTGCTCGTTTTTTCTGGTAGTTGTTCGTTTCAATGGTTGAAGGTATTATTTCTCTTTAGACGCTTAATTAAGTTAATTTTGAATTTTTAGGCTTGATTAGGTTTAGAATATGTTGAATTTTTTTTTGGAATGTTTCGTTTTTATTTTTAGGCTTAATTATCTCGGTTTTTTTAAACTATTTTTTTTTGAGCAAATTTGTTCTTCATTTATTTTCGAATTGATTTTTTTAAATCTGTTTTTGTTAGGTCAATTTTTTGGGTGTTTTATTTGAAAATGTTATTGTAAATCTGTTTTAAAGCAGTTTTAAATCTGATTAATTAGGTCTGTGATTATTTTTTAAATATGTTTTAAAATTATTTTTGTATCTGCTTTAATTTAGATATGAATTTTTTTATTTAAATCAGTTTTAAATATATTTTTGGAATATTTGTAGGTTTAAATCTGTTCTGAATTTGTTTTAAAGGCATTAAATTTGTTTTTTTAGGTTGAAGACTAAAATCTCGGCTGCTGTCTCATCTCTCGGGTTTGGTGTGGTGAAATCCGACGAACTCTCCTGCTCTCTCTTGGTTGAAGGTATGCTCCTCTCTCTCGGTTTAGTTAGCATTTAGATTTAAATTTAGGTTTAATTAGGTTTAAAAAATTTTGAATTTGGATTTTACATATGGATTTCAAATTTGGATTTTTTAGGCTTAAATAACTATTTTTTTTAGGAATTTTGAATCTGTGTTGAATTTGTTTTAGGTATATTAAATATGGATTTTTAGGGTTTGTAGGCTTAAATCTGTTTTAAATAAAGGTTTAATTGGGTTTATAAAATTATGAATCTGGATTTTAAATCTGGATTTTTAGGGTTCAATAACTATTTTTTTTTTAGGAATTTTGAATTTGTTCTAAATTTGTTTTTGTAAACTTGTTTTTTTAATTTTTGTTTCAATTTGTTTTTTTAGGTGAAAGTCATAAATCTCGGCTGCTCTCTCGACACTCGGGTCTGGTGTAGTGGAAAGTCTCCTGTTATCTATTTGTTTGAAGGTATGTTTATCTTTCTCGGTTTGGTTAGGTTAGATTTAAATTTAGGTTTAATTAGGTGTAAAAAAATTTGAATCTGGATTCATAAGCATTTTAAATCTGGTTTTGTAGGATTAAATAATTATTTTATTTAGGATTTTTGAATTTGTTAGTTATGTTTTTTGAAATTTGTTAAATTAATTAGTTCTTATTATTTTAGGAAATTTGGATTTTGGACTTTTTGGCGAATTAATTAATCAACTCCGGACCAAGGTTAATAATAGTTCAATTTTTATAATTTATTGTATGATATTGTATGTGTGAAAAATGCGTAGTTTATATCTAAGTTTGGATTTAGGATTTTAGAGTTATTGGGATGTAGTAGAAAAATATTAGGTTTAGATTAGGTTTTAATTGTTGTTTGGATGTAGTACTTTATTTGTTGCGAGTATAATTTATGGTTATATATTGTTGAGTTATGAAATTTTTAATATATTTTTGATTACCAAAAAATATAAAAATAATAAAAACAATAGGTATTAAATTATATTAAATATATCTCTAATATGTTTATGAATTTTCCAACATATGTTTAAAAATATTTCTAATATGGTTATTTCAAAATTTAATTAATTTTATGTAACAAAAAAATATACTTAATTTAAAATTATGAATTAAAAAATAATATAATAAGATCTTATATCTTAGTAAATTAACAAATTTTGTCACGTATGATATTAAAACAAAAATATGTATTATTGGATGCTATAGAAACAGAATTAAGACAGTTTTTTGAAATATATTATGTTATTATTTTGTATTACAAATTTGCATTCCATCCAAACAAATCTTTAGTTAATAGTATTTCATACAATTAATCTTCGGAGACCTCATTATTTCAACTTCTCAATAGTATTTTATATTGTATTCTAAAGAAATTCTCGGTAGTGTTATTCCAATTTGTTCTCCATTTCTTTCACTTAATACCAATCTTTCCGTTACGGTTGAGATTTGGAATGGAAAGGTTTTATGTCGGACTAACTAATTTCTAACGAATTCTTCGAGACATTGTTATTTCGACATTTCTATAGTATTTCAAACTTTCTAAAGAAATCTTTGGCAGTGTTGTTATTCTAAATTCTTTTCCCCAATTCATTTTCTTAATACCAATTATTTTCATTGTTAGAATATCTCTCAATGGAGACTGATCGTTCCTGGATGTATAATCATTCTCTCACGATTAAGTTTTGGAATGGAATGGTTGATTTTCTTAATTTCGCATTCGCACATCCCGACCATCGAATGTATGTTTATGTTAAATAAAAAATATATAATTATTATAGTAGTATAGTTTCATATAACAATTCATTAAATTCAGGAGACATCGACCCGACCGTCGAATTTTGGTCCGGCAAATGATTTTCTTGGAGGTTTCGGTGGTGATAATTTGAATGAGAATTAGAGAGAGTTTATTTGACTGTTGTATTTGGATTGTTGTATTTGTGGATTGTCGTATCGGATTGTTGTATTTGTGGATTGTGGTTGGATTGTCGTATTCGGATTGTTGTATTTGAATTGTCGTGGTTTTATTTTCTGGATTGTTGTATTTGTGGTTTGTCGTTGCTTATTTGGATTGTTTGTATTTGTTTAATTGTCGTGGCTTTATTATAATTATTAAAATATTTATATAAATTTAATATTATTTAATTATTTATTAATATTATTATTATTTCATTATTTATTTATATTATTAATTTAATTTAATTATTTATTAAAATAAATATATTATTATTTAATTATTTAATTTTATATTATTAATATAAATTTAATATTATTTAATTATTTATTTATATTATTAATATTAATTTAATATTAATTTATTAATATTATAAATATTAAAATATTAATAATACAAATTTAATATTATTTAATTATTTATTAATATTATAATTATTAATATATTAATAATACAAATTTAATATAATTTAATTATTTATTAATATAAATTTAATATAATTTAATTATTTATTATTTAATTTTATATTATTAATATAAATTTAATATTATTTAATTATTTATTTATATTATTAATATTAATTTAATATTAATTTATTAATATTATAAATATTAAAATATTAATAATACAAATTTAATATTATTTAATTATTTATTAATATTATAATTATTAATATATTAATAATACAAATTTAATATTATTTAATTATTTATTAATATAAATTTAATATAATTTAATTATTTATTAAAATAAATTTAATATTATTTAATTATATATTATTAATATAAATTTAATATTATTTAATTATTTATTGATATTATTAATATAAATTTAATATTATTTAATTATTTATTGATATTATTAATATAAATTTAATATAAATTTATTAATATTATAAATATTAAAATATTAATAATACAAATTTAATATTATGTAATTATTTATTAATATTATAATTATTAATATATTAATAATACAAATTTAATATTATTTAATTATTTATTAATATAAATTTAATATAATTTAATTATTTATTAAAATAAATTTAATATTATTTAATTATTTATTTATATATTATTAATATAAATTTAATATTATTTAATTATTTATTAAAATAAATTTATTATTATTTAATTATATATTATTTAATTATTTATTTATATTATTAATATAAATTTAATATTATTTAATTATTTATTAATATTATAAATATTAAAATATTAATAATACAAATTTAATATTATTTAATTATTTATTAATATTATAATTATTAATATATTAATAATACAAATTTAATATTATTTAATTATTTCTTAATATAAATTTAATATAATTTAATTATTTATTAAAATAAATTTATTATTATTTAATTATATATTATTTAATTATTTATTTATATAGAGTTCTGCGACGGCCCGCCGGAGAATACTTCTGCGATGGCCCGCCGGAGAAGAAAAACCGTCGGAAATAGTGACATCAGCGACGGCCCGTCGGAAATAGTGACATTAGCGACGCCCCTTTCAGCGACGGGTTGCCGTCGGTAAAAACCGTCGCTGATGTGCAGATCTGTTGTAGTGCATGTCCCACGTCTTGTTTTTCTTGATAGCCCCAATCTCTTCATCCCTCGCGGGTTGCCATTTCTTGTTCCTCACAGCTTCTTCAAAGGAGATATTCTCCGAATCTGCCAAAAGACAAATAAGATGTACCTCACTGGTTGCATCGTACAACTCTTGTAGTCTCCTTGTGCGTGTCTGTCTCGGCTCGTCTTCTTCATCAGGTATTGCGGGGCTAGTCGGTTCAACAGCTGAGGATTCTGCTTTCTCGGACTCGTCTGACTCGGCGTCCTCATCTTCCATCTCACACTTCTTATTCCAGTCCCATGTGCTCTTCTCATTCACATGGACATCTCGGCTCACCACAACTTTTCTTTCAATCGGGTCGTACAACTTGTATGTCTTCGTTTTCTCGTCATATCCAATAAACACGAACTTCTTGCTTTTATCATCGAGCTTCGTTCTCCTTTGATCCGGTACATGTGCATATGCCACACTTCCGAACACCTTGAAATGCGACACCGTCGGATTCTGACTGCTCCAAGCTTCTTGAGATGTTTTCTCGCCCAATTTCGCATGAGGACATCGATTTTGTACATACACTGCACATTGTACTGCCTCGGCCCAAAATTCTTTTGGCACTCCTTTGCTCTTCAACATCGACCGAACCATGTCGAGAATGGTCCGGTTCTTCCTCTCGGCCACACCATTTTGCTGAGGCGAGTACGGTTCACAAAAGCTCGCAAACGCGGTTGACGTGTACTCACCACCTCTATCTGACCGCAAAGCTTTGATATATCGTCCGGTCATCTTCTCAACAGGCACCTTGAACCTTTTGAACACTTCGAAAGCCTCAGATTTTTCCTTCAAAAAATAAACCCAGGCCGTGCATAAATGTCGGTGTGATCGGTCCACAAATGTAATCATCAACGAATGTAATAAAATACCTTTTCTCACTAAATGATTTCGGTGTGATCGGTCCACAAATGTCGGTGTGCACCAGCTCGAGAGGGCTTGCTGTTTCATATTTTGCCTTCTTCTGAAATGGGACTCTTGCATGTTTACCGAGTATGCAACCTTCGCAAAATCTGCTTGTGTAGTCCATATCTGGCAGGTCGTGCATCATGTCCTTCTTTGCCAACTATCGCAGGCCTCCATAGTGCAAGTGTCCAAACCGCAAATGCCAGAGCCAAGCTTTGTCCTCCATGTTGACTCGTAAGCACATTCTCTGCACACTTCTCAGGTTGAGTTTGAACATTCGATTCTTCGCCATCTCCACACGCGCAACTAATTGACCTCCCTTGTCCTTGAGCTGCATCGTTCGATCTTTCATAAAGACCGAGTATCCTCTCTCCAATAGTTGTTCCATACTGATTATGTTGCTCTTCATCTCAGGTAGAGGTGGCAAATAGGCGGGTTCGGGCGGTTTCGGGCTAACCCCATCGGGTTTCGGGTTAATTATCGGATTCGGATATTTTCGGATTAAGTCAACACGGATCAGGTCTGGTTTTGCTCGGGCCATATTTGGTCGGATCAATTTCGAGTTGAAATTATAGTCGGGTTGGATTTTCATGTTCGGGATGATTCGGACTCGGGTTAAATCGGGATTTCGGATTTAATCGGATACGGGCTCATTCCGGATTCGGATTCTTTCGGAATTCGGGTTAGTTAAATTCGGGTTGTGTCGGGTTTTTTTTTAATGATCCACTAAATTATTATTTTCCGAAATATTGGATATAAAATTAAAATTATTTTTTTTAAATCGGGATTTCGGATATTTTATGGTCCATGTTTACATCTAAATTATGTTTTTCATTAAAATCGGGATTTAGTATAATACATTGAAATAGGTGGCGCCATATATGTAAATAAATAATTCTGTTAAATTTGGCGCCTTGTATGTAAATGAAATAAACAATGTTGTTAATATAATTTATGTCATTGTGGCCATTTTCTTTCCATAAGGTGAAAATTTCTGTATTTTTTAGTTACTATTTCTCCATCATTTCCTTGCTATTTATTACCATACTTAGTATATTATATGATTATATATGTGTTTGTTTTGATATTATATTTCATCATCTCTAAATTCTAATCAATTGAATTCTGAAATTTGTTTGAGAACAACAAATAAACAATATATTTTTTTAGTTTTACGTTGCAATTTTGAAGCTTAGGGTATTCTTTTTCCTTCAAATATGTATTTTTTTTCTAAATCTTGTTGAAGTTGATTATTTTGTTTATTTATATATAATTTTTTTTGTTAACAGGAATGGATTCTAATAATGAAGTCTCTAACGATTTGGAAAATAGCATCGAAACGAGATCAACTATCATGTCAATTAATGTTCCAAAAAAGCAAAGAGAACATCAAATGTTTGGGATGAATTTGTTACTCTCGATGCACAAGTATTCGATGACCAGAGAGAAAGAGCAAAGTGCATCCACTGCAAACATGTATGAATTTTTTTCTTCAAACGTCTTGTTCAATTAGTGTACTTTATCTAGTTAATATTTTCAGAATCAAATTGTCCTTCAAAAGTGTTGTTCAATTTTGTACCAATCCAAAATCATAAATTTGTTGACTTATAGTTATTATATTATCTCTTAACAGATTTTTTTTATGCGAGTCAAGACTTGGTACGACTAGTTTGAGATGCCACTTAGAAAGGTGCCCTGATCGGAATAAAGAATCTAGCGCTGAAGCAAAAGGCAGCAAAAAAATTAATCAAGAAATTTATCGTGAACTGCAAGCTTTAGCGGTAATTCGCTTTTTGTAAAAAAAAATTAATCAAGAAATTAAAACACCTCCTTCAAAAAAAATTAGTTTATGAATTATGTGAACCTTGTCCGTAAATAATATTTGTATTCAGGGGTTGTTTGGCGTGCAGGATTTTGTATGAGAATTGACTTTCAAAATGAAGGAAACTTTAATTCCTTGTTTGGATGACATAAATAAATAGAATATATGTTTATCGGAATCTTTCACCTAGCTATGTTTGCGGGAAATTTTCATTCCAGAAAAAGCTGGAGCGCCAAAATGAGGGAAACTTTTAGCGCCAAAGAAAAAACTCACATCTTTCTCTCTCTCGTAACATATATGTTCCGTTTCTCATCTCTATCTCTCTCTCTCGTATCTATATCATAGAAATGAAGTAAAAATAGTAAGCGCCAAACAAGCTCTCTAGTGGCAAAAGACTAGAGCTTAAAGCTTTCTCTGTAGCGCCAAAAAGCTCATCTCTCTCTCTGGTAAGTTTTTGTACTTCATTTCTAGCGTGAAAGAAGGTTTTTTTTGTTAGTCTTATTTTGTTGTTTCCAAAAAACTAGAGCTTCAATTTTTGTTTGCTTGAAACTACAACTAACAAATAGATTGAAATATCATTAGATTTTTTTATTATTTGGTTCTCGATCGTTGTTATATTTTTGTGCTTACAACGTGTTCGATGAAATGTCTTAGTTTAATTATTCAATCATTCGACCAGGATTGTTAGATTAAAGTATCATTAGATTGTTTCATTATTTGGTTCTCAATCATTAGATTGTTACATTGTAAGTTTAATCTTTCAATTTGATAGTTTAATCATTCAATACTCTATCATTATATACTGTTATTACTTTTCTCAAAAAAATATACTGTACATACTGTGATTTCTCTATCATTCAATATTTTATACTGTGATTCAATACTCTATAATGTGATTCAATACCTTAATTTAATCAATCCCTTAGTTTAATCATTCAATTACTCAATTATTTTGGCATTCAATCAGCAAGCTTCTATGAGTTTGTTGAGTCCCCTAGTTTCTGCGAATTTCTTATGTTTTCAATTTTTGTTTAATTGTAGATCGTTATTGGTGGATGCCAACGGAAGAGGATGTGGTTTCAATCAATCTCCAAAGACATAGCATGAGAGAATCGAGAAGAGAGGATGTGAGAGAGTGGGTTCAAATTAGAGAGCAAATCATGAATGATATGTGGGCAAATAGTGTGAGTTAGATGATATTTACAAAATTCTGTGTTTTGTTTGTGATTTTTCTAATATTTTGTATGTGCCTTCATGTACTTTACTCTTAAGAATGACATAATATATAATGAATTATAATTATTTGATTTGTTTATTTGATCAACACTCATAATTAATTTTAACTATTTTCATATTCACTATATCATAATTCTAATTTTTTTAAGCAACCAAACAGAGAATTACATTTACAGCATCTTATAATTTGGACATCCAAACAAACTGTGGAATTACTAATTCCAGAACTTTTTTTCCCTCCACCTTA
Organism: Luzula sylvatica; assembly: GCA_946800325.1. Classification (NCBI taxonomy): domain Eukaryota; kingdom Viridiplantae; phylum Streptophyta; class Magnoliopsida; order Poales; family Juncaceae; genus Luzula; species Luzula sylvatica. Next base: position 50,299,375 of record OX326961.1, read on the forward strand.
TAATCCGATTCCACTCTACTAATTTCACTTGCCAAACAGCCCCTCAGAGAAACAATCTTTCACTTTTTGTATACCATAAATTATCTCTAGTATGATCTTAATTGGGTCAACTCGAGTTAATATGATTGAATCGGGTCAATTTCGGTTCGGGTTATTTGGGTTCGGGCTTGTCGGTCTCGGATTTATCGGGTTCTGGACAATTCGGATTCGGATCGAGTTGGGTCGGACTAATATGTAACATCGGGTCAATTTTGGGTCGGATTTCTCAGGTTCGAGTCGGTCGGGTTCGGTCGTTTGAATTTTCTAAAAATTTTGGGTTGCGGACGAGTCGGACCTCGGGCGAGTCGGGCGGTTTTTTCGGATTCGGGCTGGATTTGCCACCTCTAATCTCGGGCACGTAATAGACATTTTCGATATGTCCTTCTTTACCATCCTGATAGAATCGAATTTTACCTTTGCCCGTCACTTGGACCTTTGACGCATCTCCGAATGACACGTGTCCATCGTCTATCTCCTTCATCTCTACGAAAAGGTATTTGTGCCCGCACATGTGGTTGCTTGCGCCAGTGTCGAGGTACCAGATCGTATCGCTCTCCGATGTGGTGTCTTTGTGAGCCATCATGAGAACACCATCATTTGCCTCCTTCTATACTAGGTTTGCAATTTCTTTTACCTTTTTCTCGGACCAGCACTCCTTCGCGTAGTGTCCAGGTTTTCCGCAGTTGTAACACTCGACACTTGCTCGACTCGATTGCTTCTTTTCTTCGGAATTATAGTTTCCGCCTCTGCCTCGACCACTAAATCTACCTCCTCGGCCACGTCCTCTTCCTCGATTGTTCTCAGCGTACATCGCCTTGTCTTCATCTATGGTCGTCTTGACTTGCAGAGCCTCTTGGTGTGCCTCGTTCTCCTTTTCTTTCTTTCGTTGCTCGTGTGCCTCGAGTGAACTTGCCAGTTCATCAATGGTCATTTGATCTAAATCTTTCGACTCTTCAATAGCGCACACCACGTTTTCGAACTTCTCAGTTAAAGACCGTAGAATCTTCTCAACAACTCTTGCGTCAGTTAGAGCTTCTCTGTTGCCCTTTAACTGATTCCTTCATCTTCATGGACTCCAATTCGCCTCGCAAAGTCTGAAGCCTCACTTGTTTCACTCGGTCGGCACCTTTGAACACTCTCTCCAAAGTGTCCCATGCTTCCTTCGAAGTTTTTGCGCAGGCAATCTTCTGAAAACCCGACTCGTCTACAGCTTGGTACAACAGGTACAGGGCGGTTTTGGCCTTCACTCGTTTCTCTTTCATTGCTTTCAACTTGTTTACCGTCTGCTCCGTTTCGACAACCGGTTCCACGTAGCCAGCTTCGACTATCTCCCAAACATCTTGCGCACCGAGTAACGCCCTCATCTGGATACTCCATACTTCGTAATTCGTCTTCGTCAATCGCGGCAGCGATATATGGCCAAAAACACTCCCAGAACTCGTCATCGCTCTGATGCCAATTTGTTGGTAATATGGGATTCGAATATGGATTCAAATAGGGATTTCTAATAACAAAAATCTCTCTTATAATTCTAATAGGCGTTTACAAGTCTTTCTCTCTTTTCTAATTGATATTTTGATATATTATTTTCAATGTCTAATAGCGTATTTATAGGCTCACTAATACTTGCATTACAAGGCATTACAAATCTTTCCCAAAACTTATTTCCTAAATTACTTTCCTATAATAAAACCTGCCCAATAATAATTTCCTAAATTACTTTCCTTAAAATGAATTTTCCCTAATATTAATTGGGCTAATTAAACTTAATAATTATTAATCGGGATTGGGCTTATTAACAAAGATAAGATGTATTAATAATACAATTTTTAAATATATACATTAAATATTAGAGATAAAATAGGTTATTTTTTAATTTTTCTTAAAAACTGCTCTCAATTTCCACTCTAAAAATATCACCACTCAAAATAATAGATATAACGTACTAGATATTTTAGTCATTTTGTTTGAATCATAATTAATGTTTTGTCATAAAATTTCTTGTGTAGTGTGAATTTTCAAAAGAAAATCATTATTACCACTCCTTTGATAGTTGAGCTATGAAGAGTCATGCGTGCAGCTGGACTATGAAGAAATTTTATATTAAAATATCATTTAGTCTCTAGTGTGTATGTGTATGTGTGTGAGAGAGAGTCTACGGGCTTGTAACAAAAAGAAGAAAAAAAGTCATTATTTATTTAAAAATACTAATCTCGATGTATATGAGCTATCATCGAATATGTATAAATAAATATTGTTTTCGGGTATATGAGTTATTTATCACGAATATGTATAAATATTGTGCGTAGAGAGATAAAAAAAAAATAATCATGTCGTTAGATAATACACAAACCTTGTACAAAAATTTATGGACAAGAAATGAATGTTTGGACCCCTGACTACATCTAGACTGGTAATTTATAACTCCATATTTCTTAATTTTAGCAAAAAATACTGAACATGCCAACATACCTACTATGTGCTACGAGATACATGATGGATTCTTGTGAGTAAAAAAGTCTCTATTTTCTATGATAAGCGGAAAGATTCACGTTAGGCGACTCAAATGAAATTTCTTCACGTATTCAAAAGGTATGTTTCTTGAGATAAAGACACATTGCGGTTAAAAAAAAAGAATTTAGTTTCAAATACATATGATATGTTATCACTCCATTATTTGTTTCGTTAAAATAAAATAAAATAATTTCTTAAAGAAAAATCGAAGGTGTCTAAAATAGACATTATAAAGTATTTTGAATATATTATTTTGCAATCAAGACATCATGTTGTGCGGTGCAAAGGATGGTTCGAGATATATCCAATTCGTTTTTGGATATGATTTATTATAGGCTTCGGTTTTACAATTATTCGATAAAATTTACATAATTATTGCGGTCATTTAAGAAAGAAAAATTCTACCTTGCCACCAAATTTCAACACAACATCCTCAATTTCCTAATTAATTCACTTAATTAACATCTCAATTAACAAAAAAAATTAAATTAATAATTTTTAAATATTAATTCAGATAAATGTTAATTATCACATTAATCAATTCACATGCGTTAACGAATCGTGTTGCCCTACCAATTTACTCATATATAATATTTGATTTTTTTAATCAAGGGATGAGATTGATGAAGTGATCTGGCATTCTCTTTGAACAGAATTTAATAAAAAAATATATAAATATAATTAGAAGACCAAGATCAAATAAAATCAACATAGAAATAATCAGATGTAGCAGATCAGGAAGCACAAAGAAAGAGCACTCATATCATATACATGACCACCACTCATACTTAAATGGAACCTATTGAGCCACGTTGAGGAAAATAACGGGGGCGGTGTGTTTGTACGGGCAACGATACTTTGAGATTCTGAGTATATTTCTTCGGTGTGCACAGGAGATCTGTTAGTAAAGAATAATATCCTGATGTTAGCTTACCACCAGTTTAAAATTAAAAAAATTGTCGCATTATGTCTGCTAGTCCTCTCCCCACTTGGAAGGATCACATAGTTCTTATCCTCGTCGATCCGGTGCTCTAGGATACCGTGTCGGTTGCTTCCCCCAAAAAAGAAGGAAGTCACTTTCCAAATTTACAATTTTACTCAAAATTCAACAATCTCCATTAATAAATCTCTGTCCATCGTTTATTATATCAATGTTCTAAATATCAATGATATGTATCGATATGTCGGTTTTATATTTCTAATCAGCGTCCCTCCGTTACGATATGTCCCGTATCGGTTGAGTAAATCGGTCGTCCGATACACGGACCGATATGGGCCGATATTGGGACCGATTTGAATCAATTTAGATTTAAAACATAATTTATTTTGAATATTATTTTGTGCTGACCCATCTTTTAACAATATTTTCATTAATATTTTTGGCCCAATTATTTCCATCTCTTTCTTTCTTTATCTAATATTTTTGGTCGGAAATCAAATCGATTTTGATCCGGACGTGGTTAGATTTTCATTGGGGGCACCCGCATCTACACGGTTAATGAACACGATTTTGTGGTTTAGTTTATTGTATTATTTGTAAATTTTATGTTATAATTTTAAAAGTATCTTTAGTTTGACTCGAAATTTATGTGTATTGTTGAATTTTGAATATTAATCATGTAAAATTTAAATTAGTTTAAGAAACTCAATATAAATTAATGTTATAATAATCAATTTAATATAATAATATTAAAAAGTACACCACCGTTATACCACTGATATTTTCCGCTATGAATCCGCTATGTCGGTCATATCTCTTATCGGTGACTAACCGATCTGTAAACGATATGCGATATCTGTAACATTGATTATATCACGTTATTCAAATGTTTTATTGATTGTTAAACAAATATAAGATAAGATTGTATAAAGTTAGAATTAATATAAATAAATCAATGTAAAAATATAATAATGCACATGTATATTCATAAATTATTTTAAAAAATTATGTAGTTTTTGCATCAATTTTTTTTTTTATGTAGTTTTCAGATAATCTTTAATTGATTGAGAAATGATTTCGCACATCGCAAAAAATAGTTTAACACATGATTTTCCACGCTTAAGGTGCTCCTTATGGCATGCTCCGTACTTCATCTAACTCACATTTATGTTTAATATTTTTTGGGATGTATGATATATAATTTTTGAAGTACAATACATGATATTTTTTTTATATATGTAATAAGTGACGGATCTTGTCAGAATTTTTTGAGGAGGCCGAATGAATGAGTGATTCTTAAATTACACTTCATGTTTCTTTTCTGGGGGCGAATTAGTAAATTTATGTTGTTATACTAATAAAATACACTTAATCACTAACTACATACACTGTTCGACGAAAATTTTGGGGACGACGGCCACCCTGACCTCCTATTAAGATACGCTCTTGCGTACGATATATATTTATATATATTATTTTTAATGAACAATATAAAATTTTGATGTACAAATATGTTATATGTTTTTATATTTATGATACCCATGCATTTATGTGTTAAACATTTTAGATGTACCATATATTTATTTTGAAATACATTATATGTTATATATTTTGTATGTATGATATAATTTATATATATATATATATATATATATATATATATATATATATATATATATATATATATATATATATATATATATATATATATATATATATATATATATATATATATATATATATATATATTGAGTAATATTATGTATAATTTTTTTTCTTAAATTTATCCTTTTTTTTTGTAAAAAGTATTTTATCAGCGATTGTCGACCAAAAAAAAACGGCACTTAACACGCTAGGATTGTTCCTAAAAATATATAACATGTAAATTTGTGTAGATACTTGATGTTTGATTAGGGTTGTGCAATTTTTGTTTCATTGTACACATGATCGACCATTAATAAAATGATGTTTATAAATAACTATTTGGAAACATAATCAGTTATTAAAAGAAGCTGGCATATTTAGTTATATGTGATTTGTGTGGCTTATTGTTTCGGGCTCTAGTTATTTTCGATGTATCACATGTTTTAAATCTCCCCTAGACCATTTTTCTCATATTTTCATTGTATTGTGTTGAATCTTTTTTAAAATTATAAATTGTAGGGATTGAAATCCATGATGGTCCCTCCCTACCTACCTCGCTTCTTTCGTCCAGTCTCACTCCCTTCTGAGCGCACCCGAGCTAAGACTTCAAAATTAAGTTCAGCGACTTGGCATTGGAAAAAAATGTGAGCTTATTGAAAAGCAAGAGAGGTGAATTCTTAAGGTAAGTCGCCGATTTTCTAGGATCGAGAATGGAATTGTCAAGTCAGATGCTATCAGATTTGTCACCCACGTGTGCTGCAAAAATACAGACGGAGATAGACGAAAATTTCTTGATTTTTTTTTGAAAAAAATGAGATAATCGAAGAAGAAGAAAAACTCTATTACTTCATAATATTCGGTTTTGTCAGGATGACTATATATTGTGTTGTGTTAACTATTCGCACGAAAATTGATACATCAATATATTTAGCAGGTATATATCCATGACCACTGACGTGAATTGATGCTTTTAAGATTCAATTGATAAAACTTCTCAATATATCTCAAGATTTTTTTGTGATTTATAATAATTTTAAGTAATTATATTTATTGTGAATTGAATAATTTTTTTTTTCGAAAATTTTGGATACTTTAAAATTATTTATCAAAATCCGAGTTTCTTGATCTATGTGTGGGGCCGACCCTGATTATATCCATGAGTATAAGATCTTTTGATACTAATTAATACATTTAAAAGTGGTTGGATATATTTACATATAAATTTAGGATAATTTTAATCTCATGCAATTTGAGAAATTAAAGACGATAATTAATAATCAATTTTAAATTCCTGTAATAACTAATAATTAATAGAGGCCATTTACTGTGCCCCCCATTTCCCCCACTATTCACGATATGGGGGGGCTAATTGAAATCTCCCAAAATTATATCCGGTGAATTGTATTAATCGTTAATTGAAATTATTAATTATGTTGATGACTAATACAATTGTATTACGTGTTAATTATATTTGAATTAACCGTTAATTCAAAGCACAATTGACCGTCAATTGAAATGAGGGTGCGAATTGGAGAAGGATATTAATATCATACCCCACTATTCACCATATCCTGAACAGTGGGGGGATCTGAGGGGCATAGTATAATTTCCCTAATTAATATATGAGGTCCTATATGAACCCTCAAATGTCACAAAACACCCTCTATATGGGGGGGGGCCAATTCACATCTCCCACTTGTTGTACCCAAGAATATATTAACCGTTAATTGAAATTATTATTTTTGTTAATAAATAGTACAATTGTATTAACCGATAATTAACTTTGAATTAACCGTTAATTCAAATTTGAATTAACAAACAATTGAAATGGTTGGGTGCAATTTGGGGTTCCATATAATCACCAAACCCATACAGAGAGTGTGTGGTGACATTTGAGGGGCACGGTATAGTTACCCTTAATATATGAGTCTTTTTATGGTGGAGCCACGTGTCAGCCTTTTTAGGAGTCTCTCCTGCACACCTTCTCTCCCACACAGCTCAATGCCTTGAATTGCCAAAGAAACAAAAAATATGTTTCACCTTCCACCAACTATGAATTTGGGAAAGTTTAAAAAATTAAATTTCAAAAAACCGAACTTTATAGATTACTTTTAATGCCTATTATTTAGTGGGGGGTCTTAAAATATTCAGGATAGGCAGGAGAGTTTTGTAAAGTTCCCCTATTATTTTATTTTTGTAATTTTGAGCTAACATGTCAACCATGACCCTGAGTGCTCTTAGTACGGTGAGCAAAATACCACTTCCTCTCTCTCTATCTAAAAAGAAGAAATGAAGCGTGTTTCTTCAAGAAAACCAGGAGAGGCAAGCAAATTCTTTTTCTATTCAACTCCATAAGTTAGTTCCTTTAATTTGGTAGCAAAATAAAGTTTTGTTCTTGTATCTCTTTGGCTTGATTGCAGTTGTTCTGGCCAAAGGTGGTGCTGAGGAAATGGCTGAATTTCTCGAGCAAAGACTCGGACTTCAGTGCTGATGAAGGAGGAGATGACGAAGAGTTCGGCGAAGATGGTAATTATTTTCCATTTTGAATTTTATCTTGGTTAGGTTCCAAGATGGAGAAATCGAATAACTTGTTTTCGCGTGTATTACCTGGAGTTCTACTACTGAAAACAAATCAAATTTGATAATCAGTAGATTATATTTCGGTTACCACGTTCTTTCGCTTCGAGAATCTAGAATAAAATAAAAGTTTTGAAAATCGTATGTTATTTTACATGTCATACTCCTTCAATTTGTTTGTATCGATTACAGAAAATTCTGACTACGAGGAGGAAAAAGGGAGAAAGCATACTGGACGTCGCAACGATATCGATGGTACTTTTCAAATCATATGCATTTTTGTTCTTTTTTTGGCCTTTTTTTTGCGAAATTAAAATTATAGATGTTAAGGGTATAATATTTGTTTCCATTTTGAGATGCTAGTGCATGAACTATTAGGAAGGTATGTAGAATTTAATATTGGGATAGTTTTTTGTTATTTTATATCTTGAATCTTGAACTTATCCATAGTACAAAAATATTAGCTCTTAATCCATTCTGAAGTGTTTAAACTAAATAATTAATTGCATGTTGCAGACCCATTGGAAAGAATCCCTTACAAGTTGAAAAGAAGAAACTCTGAAACTTTTAGGGCACAATACATAAATTCCAAGGAAATCAGGTACTGTATTGAATAATATTTTTTTTCAACAAATACTGTAGTGAATTTCCTGATGATGGAATAAAGAATATGGATTTGGAATTTTGTGGAGCTTGATTTCTTGGTTTTATGCAGGGTCTGCATTGGCACTTGGAACGTAGGTGGTAAAACCCCACCCGATGAATTAGACGTTTCCAATTGGCTCGATACAAACGAACCGGCTGATATTTACGTGATTGGGTACAAATGAAATTATCTCTTTTTTTGTCATCTCCAAACTCGAATAGATTTATCATAATTATTTGATTTATCATATTTATCATATTTATGTGTTTGTACTATATAAACGGTGTTATACCCGAAATTGTGATCGAACAAATCTCTCCAATTGCTTCCCCGAAGAAAATAAATCTCAGAGAGAACCCCAATTAAAGAAAATCCAAATGCAAAATAAAAGTATTATTTAAGGGATAAATTTGATATTTTTGTTTTTTAAAGAATATACATGAAAATACCCCTACAAAAAAAAAGAGTAAACAAAATACAATACCACAAAATCATCTTTAGTCTTGTAAACAACGATACGTGCTTTTTTTGAAAAAAAAAGAAAAAGATTAGCAATCATGAACTTTTATACCTCAAAAGTATACTAATTCATGAATTTTATTTTCAGGTTCCAAGAGATTGTTCCATTGAATGCGGGGAACGTGTTCGGTGCAGAGGAGCACAAACCCATATTGAAATGGGAAGATATTATTCGTGAAAATTTGAACAGAATTGAACGAGAAAAACCTAAAATTAAATGTTTCAGTGATCCTCCTTCACCATCCAGATTCAATCCATCTGAAGATGTGATCTCAGCCGTTGTTGACTTGCTACCCGGTAAAGTTAACATACTGATCACTCCACTAGAAGTTTTATAAATAAGATGATTTTATTATTTTATTAATCTAACAGGGAATATGGTTTTATTCATTTGCATATTTGTCAAGATATAGAAATGGGTAATTTATTATTTATACTTTTTAGGTACTGATAGTGATTCTGATTCCGATGAAGAAATCCCCTTTAGCACCATTACTGAAAATGAATCGAATAATAGCCCCAAAAAGGAGATGTTTACGTCAAAAAGTTTAAATAGATCGAACCATTTTACATATGAAAGGGATGATGAAAATGATTTGGACATTCCCACAGTTAGACAAAAGATGCTCCTAAAATCTCTTAGCCGATCAGAGAAAATTGGATTAGTATGGCCTGAACAACCGTTAGATTTATTACCTATTGAAAGTTCCAAATTAAAGAGTATGAAATCTTTTAAAGCCTCGAAATCCTTTAAAGCGGTAAAATCGTGTAGAAATTACGGTTCGTTCAAGGTAATGGACGAGGATTTTTGGAGTATAAGAGAAGGTTTTGTCTCTGATTTTGGCTTCAAAAGGAAAAGGTCGCCTTTTGTGAGGATTATAAGCAAGCAAATGGTCGGAGTTTTTGTTTCGATTTGGGTTCGAAGGAGTTTGAGAAAGCATATTCATAATTTGAAAGTTTCTACCATCGGTGTTGGTGCCATGGGTTATATTGGAAACAAAGTGAGATTTTATCTTCTCAAATTTAAATTATTACCTTTTTGTTTCATTTAGTCAATTTTTAATAACTAGATATTTTTTTTTTTGAATAATTCATTTTAAGACTTGTGTCAAATTGGTGACTAGGGTTCCGTATCAGTGAGCATGTCGATATACCAAACATTATTTTGCTTTGTGTGTACTCATCTCTCCTCTGGCCAGAAAGATGCTGATGTGGCACACAGAACTTCAAATGTTCAAGAAATACATCGCAGAACTATCTTCGGCTTTGATGTTGGTTTGCCTAAACACATTTACGATCACGAGTATGTTGACCATTTATTTTTACTCCACAAGTTACATGGAATTATAATCACACATTGAGTATTATATGCACAGTTAAATATAGTAATTAGTTCAAAATTAGGATCACCGATACCAAGTAGTATACCGGCCAAAATTTAAATTCACAAAGATAAATAAATAATTCTCTTATCATGTCTTGCAGAAGAATATTTTGGCTTGGGGATTTAAATTATCGCATTGATTTGCCATATGAGAAGACGCACAAGCTTATTTCTAAGAAAGACTGGCCCCGATTGTCAGAAAAAGATCAAGTAGCATAACTTTTATAGTTTTCATTTTTGGATTTCAAAAATTTCAATTATCCGCATAAAATTGAATTTTGTACTAAAACTCTCTTGTTAAATTGATTGAAGCTAATAAAGGAATTGCGAAAAGGGCACGTATTTGACGGGTGGTTAGAAGGTGTTCTAAATTTCCCTCCTACATACAAATACGATTTTCATTCTGAGAAATATATTGGAGATGATCACAAGGGAGGGAGGAGAACTCCCGCATGGTACGCATAGACTTTTAACCTATAAATATTTCATAAACAAAAAAAAGTTTATGTCTAGTTGTATTATTTCTTCTTTTTTATTTTTGTTTTGCGTTCTCAGTGAAAAATTACAGCTAGTGACTTTATGATGATTAACAATTGTTCGGCAATATGATATTTTATATGAATAAATATTAATCTCTTATTTTCTTGAATTAAAAGTATCTACTTTTTTTGATAACTAATTAACTATATATCCTATTAATTTGTAAAATTAATATGATTCCTCTAGGTGTGATCGAATTCTAGCTTTTGGAAAAGGAGTAAGGCTTCTGAAATACACAAGCGTCGACCAAAAATTATCAGATCATCGACCCGTTTTGGCCATTTTCACTGCTGAGGTGGAAGTTTTTAGCCCTAGAAAACTTCAAAAAGCTCTCACATTAACCGATGCAGAAATCGAAGATGGAGAAATTATACCTGATCTGATTTCGAATTTAAGACGAGTCGTCTTAAATTAGGAGAGGTTAGTTTTCATGTAATAATTCAGAATTTAATAAAATCAGGTTGTTCAAATTTTTTTTTAACTTGAAAATATGATAAATCTTTCCTAATGCAGGATAGCTCAAAATGGAACCGTTGAGAAAAGAGGTCGAGTCGTTCAGTTGGGCTTATTTACTGTAACGCAATTGCTAGAGGCGAGTTATTTTGAAAGCCTTGTTTGGTATTTTTGCGTCCTCATAGAGTAGAGAAGTTTATGTATGTATTTGTTGTATGTGTGTATTTTTGACTGAAATAATGGCTGTCAATACAATTAAAATCAGGTAGGTTATATGTAATAGGTATTAAATTGAAAAAAAATGGCTGTGAATGAATATATGTCAATTTTATTTATTCTGTTAAATCACCGTCATTTCGAAGAAATCAAAACCAAAACAAATAATTTTGATGCATAACTCGTTTTAATGTTTGTATTTGGAATTTGGAGTGATTAATTTTAGATGTGAGTTTTTTGCTGGTTCTTTTTTCTCATCACGTTCCAAAACAGAGAAAATGTCAAATTCAAAAAAACAAAAAATTTGCACCAGCCGGGAATCGAACCCGGGTCTGTACCGTGGCAGGGTACTATTCTACCACTAGACCACTGGTGCTTTGATGTTCATTGTTTTGATCATGCGAGTCATATAAAATAACTTCCAACAGAAACAAGTTATATAAGCCAAATGTATTTTCTTTATTATTAAAGGAATAGTTTAGTTAATAGTAGAAACTTTTATTCGTCGTAGACGCATGAATTGTGAATACATTTTGCTGATGAGATATTAGATTAAACTGAATTAAAGATGTAACTACTTTTATTCGTCACCTCAAAGACAGCGGGTTAAATGCAGGTTCTCAATTTCCGTAAAAAATTAAAACACCGTAATGAGAATCATCCGTGTTATCCATTTGGTGATGATGATAAGACTTGGTATCGGGTCTGGTGGTTTTGAAGAGATGAATCCGTTTTGATATTTGTTATTTACTTTCTTGGTTTCTTTGTATTCATTTAGTTTTTGGTTTTTATTTTCCTGGTTTTCTCCAGTTTTTAAATTCCGAGTTTTATTTAAAAAATAAAATACAACATACAACATACTTATTCTAATAATGAGTATTTATGCATTTAATACTTGAATATTATTATAGTACATTGTTATGCCTTCTCTCCGAACAATAAAAGATAACAAAAGGAATAAAAATAGCGATAAAAATAATTATACCACCGAAAATTCAGAGAACCATGAGAACAAAATTTTAAAAATCGAAAATTTATCTTTAATAAAAGTATTATTATGGTAACTGCTAAGACCCTAAAATAACAGGCTTCATGAGCCAGAATTGCCGAAACCTTTGTCTCGCATATTCCAAGTAATCGAAATCTATGTCATTCACATGTTCCTACATTATACGAAATAAATTAGTGAATAATGAATTATGAAACAAACAGAGTCGAAAATATTAAATCACAAAACTTACTGATATGATGCCCCAAAGACCCCAAAATAGATGACTAGCAAGAGAATACTTCTCAATCTCTTCTAGAAGCTTCTCGATTTCAACATCACTTTGAGTTTCTCCTATATAAAAAATTGAAACAAAAAGTTTAAACCTTTGTAATATCTAAAAAAAATTGGATCTAAAAGAGTATTTTAATTTTACCTGAAGAACTGAGATAAGTTTTCACAAATCTTTTGCGCTCTTCAACGTCTGATAAAAATATGGAAAAAGGAAACAATTTAAAATTAAAAGGTAATAGGAAAAAGTTAAATAAAATAAATGAAAAAAGAGAGGGTAAAAATGAAAAAAACCAGGATATTTGGTGTAGTCCAAAACGTGAGGCGTTTCAGTGTGATAATTCGCAGCCATTTCGCAAAAATGATTTGCTATATCAAACGCAATTGGATTAAAACTCGCATATTCATAATCCTGAAATTTAAGCGTGTCAATAATCAATATACCATTTTAAACCATGTAAAAGTATATTTTAGGAAAATTAATGGGAACCAACAATGATTGTGACTTGTCGAGTTTCTTCATCGATCATGATATTTCCATATTGAAGATCATTATGACAAAAACCTATTTTTTCTCCCTCTCTCGATATGCATTTCTCTAAAATATTTATCTCCTCTCTAATTTTCTCTAACTGGAATTCTCCATTCCCTTCAATTGAGCAAAGCTGAATTGATTTGTCAACCCAATTCCTATCACAAAACCCAAAAAAACACACAAATTTATCTAAATTCTTAATTTAAGTGAGAAAAAAAGTAGTATCTTTATTTATTGAATTAAAAGGAAGTACCTTAATCTTTGCCATAAGAGAGGATTTCTTGGGCCAGGCATATCGAGATTATGAAATTCGTATAGTTTGATTGCGATAATAGACGATATTTCTGGATCCCTCAAATCATTCGCAGATAATGTCTGAAAAAATGGCATAATTATATAAATTGTTACTTATAATTAGAGTCGAAAAGAAAAAATAAATAAATTACTCTGGCATTGATGAATTCTTCGACTCGGCCGATATCAAACCTGCCAAGCAATCTTGGCCCTTGTCCATTCCGTGACATGCACTCAAAAGTCCGTACCTGTAAACGCGGAATGAAATTATTATCCATTTATGCAATTCTTGAAGAGATAAGGCACAAATTCAATGGAAAAATACCCCAAATTATCATAATTGAATACAAAGCAGCAATTATACCTCCATTTCTCGATCAAAAAATACATCTACACCTTCGCCATACATCCTCAGGATCACACGCCTTGACTGGGTACCACTGCCAGTTCCACCGTCACTGCCAGCCGGCCAATTGATCTGGTACACCTCGTTGGTCATGGCGCCTTTTAATTGTACCACCTCTGGCGAATCTTCTGTTGCCACATGGCCCCATTTTGAACCCAATTTGTGCAGGATCCTCCTTGCTTCTTCTGGGAACTCGTCTATGGTCTTCTTCGTTTCAACTCCTCCGTTTTCCATGAGTACTATTGATTGGGCATAAATTCTTGAAGAGAAGGAGATACAAAAACCAATCTTTCTTGCAGATCTCGCTCAAAAAACAAAATCGCCTGAGATTGAGAGAGATGGGTTCTTGCTCCTGCGAGAGACGCTCCTCGAGGCGAGAAATGACGTGGAGCCGTGGAGGCACTTTGAGGTGCCACGCGGAGTAGAAGTGTGGGAAAGCCAGTTGTATTCTTTTTCAGTGTGAAAGCATCCCTAGGAATCAATGTGAAGCATTGGATGATTTTTTATTTTATTTTTGGAATTAGTATGCAAATTATTAATTATTAATTACCTACTCAAACTTTCATTTATTTCATAAAAATAAATCATTTATATACTTGTTACACTAGGAAAATATCCCGCGCTTTGCTGCGGGATATATTATTTGATAAGAAATAATATAATAAGCAAAAGTAATTATTTGATATATTATTTCGCTGCGAAAAATATTTCTCGCGCTTCGCTGCGATTTTTCAAAATCTCTTATGATCATAAAATAATAATTTTATCTAAAACGTTACAAGTGCAAAACAAAAGTAATATTCATAAATGTTAATTTTAAAAAAAAATCTGATATTAATTAGTCTCACAAGTATTATGCAATAAATACAAATTTTTTTCCTCCTCAAAATATATCATATGTTTCAAAAGAAAAATTGAAATGTTTTATTTATAATACAAAACATGTCAAATAAAATAAAATTTTGAAAAGGACAAAAAAAAAAAAAAACATAAAAGACGCAGCTTGATACCAATAAAAAATATTATAATAAGCACAAAAAACGCAGCTTGGTACCAATCAAAACTGTTATAATAAGCAAAAAAAAAAAATAATACCAGCTCAGGCTAACAAAAAGTATTTGTGTGAATAGTATTTTGTAAACAGTAAAATTTTAGTATACAAATTATATTTATTAATACGATGAAAAATTCAAATATTTTATTTAGAACACAAGACATATGTCAATTATATTTATTAATACGATGAAAAATTCAAATATTTTATTTAGAACACAAGACATATGTCAATTATATTTATTAATACGATGAAAAATTCAAATATTTTATTTAGAACACAAGACATATGTCAATTATATTTATTAATACGATGAAAAATTCAAATATTTTATTTATAACACAACACATATGTCAATTATATTTATTAATACGATGAAAAATTCAAATATTTTATTTTATAACACAACACACATGTCAAATAAAATAAAATTCCAAAAAAAAAAAAACGGTGAACAGTAACAGTGTCGAGTTGAACATTACAGAGTGAACAGTGTTGAAACATTACAGAGTGAACAGTGATCGATGATGTGTCCTCACCATATCTCTTCTATTCAAAAATTAATGGGAGGGGGAAATTCATCTCCTCAAGTAACACAGGAGAGGTATTTTACTAAATATACTCATTTAGGAAAATGTTGTGTATCACCCTTTTTCCCCACCATCATTGATGCGCTGGCAATACCGGTAATTCATATTCCAGGTGGTAAGCCATGTTCAACGGAAAACAATCATAGCAGTGTTAATTGTTAAGTCCGCACATGGCTGTCCAATTGCGCTTTTTTTTGCTGAAATTTCTTGTACTCGAGCATGTATAACTAGGGATGTCAATGGGTCGGGTAAAACCCAAACCCGCGGGTACCCGACCCGAACCCAAAAAAAATATTTGTAATTTTTTACCCGAAAAAAATACTCGCGGGTCGGGTTTTACCTGAAAAAAATACCCGCTCCGGGTTCGGGTACGGGGGTAATATTTTACCCGCGGTATACCCGAACCCGAACCCGAAAAATATCCGAGAAATACCCGAAAATACCCAATGATATGAAAATTTGTGATGTTTTATAGATTAATTATTTGTAATATTTGCATTTTTAATGTATTTTGTACAAGTTGTTTGTTTTATGTATATAAAATTGTTGGTAATTTTACGTATTTTAGTAATAATTTTTTAGATTTTTTTTTGAGATTTTATATAGGTGATTTTCGGATAACGGGTTCGGGTATGATTTTTTACCCGCGGGTATTTTGGGCGTTCGGGTTCGAGTAATACCCGAAAATTCGGGTTCGGGTATGGGGGAGGTTTACCCGAACCCGACCCCCCCCCCCCCCCCCCCGGTTGACATCCCTATTTATGACCCTCTCTCTTCTTTATTTCCTTTCTTCTTCTTTCTAATTTTCCTCCTTCCACCGAGATTTTTTGCTGAAAAATCCATGGATCATCATTCTACTGATGATGAATGCCCCCCCTTACGATGAACCAGCTCAACACCAATCCACACCCCACAACCCTGACCTCCCTTTTAACTTTCCGGATTGCACTGGCCCCGAGTTAGGCATGGAGTTTCAGTCGAGAGACGACGCTTACCATTTATACTTGTCATACTCTTGCCGAAAAGGTTTTGGAGTAGTTCGTCGGTCGAAGCACATTTTTTACGGATTACCATCAGATGTAATATTTTCTTGCAACAAAGAGAAGAAGACATTAACTTGTGGCAAGTCAGAAGGTTTCAAGAAGAGAAGAAATACCTTTCAAGGTACATGCTGCCCAGCAAAGATAGTAGTGAAGGACCACCTTTTGGATGGGAGATGGACAATTACATATGTTGAGCTAGACCACAACCACGATCTGCACCCTGATGATGTACGATACATGAGGTGTCACCGTGCTATACCGAATTTTGTTAAGAAACAAATAGAGATTAATGATGATTCCGGTATTCCCAGCACCGTTCTTTCAATTCAATGTTCCATCAAGCGGGTAGTTACAATAATTGCCACTTTACTGAAAGAGACATGCGCAATCATATCCATTCTAGGAGAGCTCTTAAATTGGATGAAGGTGATGCAAATGCATTGGTGCGTTATTTCAGGGATCGACAGAAAAAAAATACTCCAATTTATTTTATCTTTGTTAAATTGACGATGAGGGGCGGTTGAGGAATGTATTTTGGTCAGATGGCCGCAGTCGAGCCTCTTACAAATACTTTGGAGATGTCATAACCTTCGACACAACGTATTTGACCAATAAGTAAGTACCCGCAATTTGATTTTTTAGTTATCACTAACACATTGTTTAAGATTGGAATGAAATTGATAGGGCCCCTTCACACTTTACAATTAGTAAATCATTTTGCAGTAGTTGAGTTCAAATGTTCTGTTCAACCTTAATTCTGCAGTAGTTAAGTGCTAAATTTAATTCACAATTAATCAACTGTCAATACTAATTAAATTTCAAATGTTCAATTTCGAAGGTTCAACCGAATTTCAATTAACACTCCACAACGATTAGGTTTTAATAGTGCATTATGGTTGAAAGGCGTCCATCGATGAAATTAACACTAATTAAGCATTACAACGAATCTAAGAGTACACAATATTTTATTACACTTTCAGTCATAAATCTACTGTAATTTAGATTGATTGATGGTTAAACCGAAATTAGCAGACAATGAACTATGATTGAAATGTAATTGAAATTCATAGGGTCCCTAGTCAGTTTACAACTAGTATGATTTAATTGAATTTTATAGTAGTTAAGTTCAAATGTTCAATTGAGTTTAAACTGATTGTCAAGTGCTAAATTCTATTCACCCTTAATTAACTGTCAAGAATAATTCAATTCCAAATGTTCAATTTGAAAGGTTCAATTGAATTAACAGTACACAATGATTAGGGTTCAATAGTGTATTATTGTTGAAATGAGTCAAATGATAAATTAGCGAATTATGATTCAAACGAAATTAACAGTAATTAAGCGTTGCAACAAATCTAACAGTACACAGTAATTAACCATATTCCACTTTGAGTCATAAATCTACTGTAATTTAACACATTCATGGTTAAACCGTAAATAGGGTTCTGATGCAATTAACTGTACACAGTAACGAAGCGAATGAAATGTTCAAATCCATTCACTATTAATCTCTTCAAGCCAAAATTCAATATTATTCAGTGACAATTT
This sequence comes from Luzula sylvatica, assembly GCA_946800325.1. Taxonomy (NCBI): domain Eukaryota; kingdom Viridiplantae; phylum Streptophyta; class Magnoliopsida; order Poales; family Juncaceae; genus Luzula; species Luzula sylvatica. The sequence goes on from OX326961.1 coordinate 50,317,596, forward strand.
TTAAAATTCATTTAGCCATCATCGTTTTTCAGTCAATATTATTCTCTGTCAAGTAATTTTTGTTCTTACCATGAATTATTTGTCTTAACTTTTAGTTAACTTCGATGTAGGTACGACATGCCCTTTGCACCATTTGTAGGTGTGAATTACCATGGTCAGTCAATATTGCTAGCTTGTGCGTTGCTGGCAGACGAGAGCACACCTACATATGAATGGCTTTTCAACACTTTCCTTGTCTGCATGAATGGAGTTCACCCTCCAGCAATAATAACCGACCAATGTGCACCAATGTGTTCAGCTGTCGCGACGGTATTCCCGCAATCACGCCACCGTTTGTGCCTATGAAAAAATTACTGACCAAGGTTGGTAGCGGTATCAACAAGGATCAATTTCCTAGGGTTTGATTATCTCAAAATAATGTCGATACCACTAATCTATTTGAGGGAGTGACATTTATAGAGATAGAAGACGTAACCCACAAAAGGATCAAAAGAAGATTCAAGACGTCGGAAGTCAAGACGGTGAAGAAACGATGGCACGAAAACGCATAATCAAGTGAAGACATCAAGACATCGAAGATTCCGCAAGTTGGGGTATCACATAAATCACCAAAACAACTTATAGGTATCCCTAAACTTGTTTATGAATTATTAAGCTCGAGATTAGTCAAAGAAATATATTCGAAATCCATTAAAATGATGAAACAATAAAACAGATTTCCAGAAGCATGTCGGTTATAACGGACCTCGGGTCAGTTATAACGGACATACATGAATATTGTTAATAGGAGCATGTCCGTTATAACGGACCTCATGTCATTTGCAACGGACATCCTGTCAGTTATAACGTGTTGGTTCATATTTCCTGATAGTTTGATTATTTCAAAACACTGTCATTACTAACGTATACATCCAGAAAAGTGCAGGATAAGATATGTACGATACGAAGATGAAGGAGGGTTTGTGAAGTCTCAAGATGAACAACACAAAAAGCACAACAAGAGAAGACTAGAAGGAAGGCCCTTGAAGCATATCAAGAATCAAGATGTCGAAGCCTTCCGTGAGTGGGATGCGCCACAAATAAACCTTAGGTAGAAACCTAGTAGATCTCAAGTAAAATCATGTTCAAAATAACAAAGAGTTCAATCAAACATGAAGTGCGTTCTGAACGAACTCAAAGTCCGTTCAGAACGAACTTGCCACATATCAAAATATCATCTCTTGATAAGAACCAAAATGTCACAGGATTGTGTGCGTTCGAACGAACAAACATGTCCGTTCGAACGGACAGTTAGAATCCGTTCACCCACCAGTTAAGTGCGTTGAACGGACAATCCTTTCTGTGAACAAAAATGTAATGTATAAGTGAGTCCGTTGTGAACGAACTGTGTTCGTTCGAACGGACCCAAAAATATATTTGCACGTTATTTTGAAACGGCTAGTACAAACTGCATGTGCGTTCAGAACGAACATTGTGCGTTCGAACGCACTGGCAATTCTCTGAAGGATTTCTATAGAGAGTATAAATAGAATCCTTCTAGGGCTTCTCTCTCTCAACTCTTCACTTCCTCACATTCAAAATACAAAAGAGAGAAACCCTAAAGCTGTGATTATCCATATCCATTGATAGCTTGAGAAACCCTCTTTAGATCTTTGATCTACTTTCGATAACCTCCACTAATCGTATCCCACTCACGTGACCGATCACGTTGTAGCTCGATTAGTGAAAATTGTAATAGGCTAGTGCAACTACTTGTAAAGAGCCTAAGCTATAGATCGATAGAAAGCGTGTAAATCGATCTAGGCGACACCTTGTAATCGAGTGAGTTGGAATTCAATCGAAAAGCCAAAAAGAGGCGCAAGGCATTCCCGGAGACGTAGGTACTCGCAACTAATTGAATCGGTCAATTAAGCGAGTAAAGGGTGAGTTAAGGCTACATAGCAACCACCTACCGAACTTCGTTAAAAAACATCTTGTGTTCAAGTGTTTCCGGTATCATCTACTTTATTTAAATTATTATTTATTCCGCATAGTAAATTAGGTAATTAGCTAAAGTAATTGTACGGTAGATTACCAAATTTACCCCCCTCTAGGTTAGAATTAACCAACATAACGGACCTCGGGTCAGTTATAACGGACATATATAAATATTGTTAATAAGAGCATGTCCGTTATAACGGACCACATGTCAGTTATAACGGACCTCAGGTCAGTTATAACGGACATTCACCAATATTTGTAACTGTGCTAAGAAAAGCATGTCCGTTATAACGGACCTCATGTCAGTTGTAACGGAGTATGTCAGTCATAACGGACCTACTCTCGGTTATAACGGACTTGTGAACTCACTTCAGAGTAACCAATCACGCTCTTGATCCGTTGTAACGGAGTCACCAATCCGTTGTAACGGACCTATACTAACCGTTGTAACGGAAGTTTCTCAGTTATAACGGAACCATAGAATAAATCTGAAGTGAAGTCACAAGAAGATGTCAGTTATAACGGACCTAAACTCAGTTGTAACGGACTATGGAATATTCGAATATATTGGCTGTAACGGCTAGTTTGACTTTGAGTCCGTTGTAACGGACCTCAGGTCAGTTATAACGGACTATTCAGAAAAAACATATTAAGGAAAGGGTCTATGTGTTCTATAAATAGAACTCTTCCCTCATTCTCTCATCTTACCCCGAATAATTATATTTTCCAATCAAAAGAGAGAATCCTAGCTTTACACCTTGAGCTTAATCTTCTAAACATTCTTAGAAATTATTAGATCCCTCTTTATTCCATAAAATACGATTCCCAACTTGCGTGACTGATCACGTTTAGTTCGTATTAGATAATTGTAATAGGCTAGTGCAAAGATTGTAAAGCCCGCCATAGATCGATAGAAGCGTGTAAATCGATCTAGGCAAACCTTGTAATTGCTTGATTTGGGTATTCAATCGAAAGCCGAAAAGGCGCAAGGCAACCCCGGAGACGTAGGTACTTGCAATCAATCGAGTCGGTCGATTGAGCAAGTAGCCGGTGAGTTAAAACTACAAAGTAACCACCTACCGAACTCCGTAAACAAATATCTTGTTGGTAAGGAGACACGGGGATTTAAAGGACCAAGAGCGCAAATTCAACGATGACCGAAAGCGCAAACGCTTGAAACCGGTGTGTTTCGAGTGCAAGAAAATGGGTCACACAACCGACATGTGTTGGACCATACATTCCGAACACGCACCATGGAACAAACACGAAGAAAATCCAAGAGGTACAGATAGAAAAGATTGGAGGTGCGAACGAAAACACGAGCATAAAGACCAAACCGACAAAGGCAAAAATAAGGTGAAGAAATCTGGAAAGACGAATGCTTTCATCGTCGATTCGGATCCATGGGGAGATTCGGATTGCTCTAGCACATCCACCGACTCGGAATACCTATACGACAATGAAGGTATGGATGTGGGGCTAATGGCAAATACACCACCAATCGTGAATGACGTGGTCGAGCGAGCCATTCAAGAAATGCTCATGCGAAAAATTCCTCTTCCGGAACCAAGTGCCTATGTTGCTCCTCAAGTCATTCCACATACTTCCGACATCGACGCTTCGCATGACCCCGGTCATGAGGTAACCCTAAACTCTAAACTTAAATCAATTTCAATAGAGGAAGATTCTAGCTCATCCGATGAATCGAAAATTGAGTTAGAATTTGACTCTCACAAGAGTCTAATGCGAGAAGTCAATCGACTTTGACAAAGTGAAATCGAAAAAGAGAACATGATTCTAAATCTCAAGGCTAAGGTATCTTCTCTTGAATTGTCGGTAAAGTCGCACAAAGCACAATTAACAGAATTTAACATATTTTCAAAATGCGAATGTCAAGCCTTAAAAAGCGAGACTTCCTCTCTAAAAATCGAAATCTAAAATTTGAAATTTGTGAATGAGTCATTGAAGAGTACATGTGTATCTCTTACACCATGCACTCCTTCATTGGACAAAGTCTTGGAGATGAGACAAAATCCCAATGACAAGACTGAAAGAAATACAGTTTCGGATCAACCGTAAAAGTGTACACAAGGATAAACGAATGTAGTCGTACATTCGTGGCCATAACTTTCAGTGGGAAAATCCAATTAGAATGGTTCAAATTGGGTTAGATAGATAATGAGATTATCTACAACCTTCATATAGAAATATATTTCATATGAACGAAGTATAAGTGTCGTTTCTGTGAAATACCGAAAGGGTGCAACAGTATGACATACAGTTAGTAAAACAGTCATAACTTTTGCATACGAACTCCAATTGGGCTGGGCCAAATTGGGTTGCGTAGATAATAAGATTATCTACAACTTTCGTGTTGGTTGATTTTCTGTCAGAGAAAGTTATCAATTTCGTCTGGACAGAATACTGAACAGGTTCATACAGTTTTCTGTGTGAAAGGGTGTATATTGGATATACATGCCTTTTGGCTAATCCTTATCCTATTAGGTATAAATAGGATTTTCTCTCTCATCTTCACTAAGGGAATTCAGAAGGAATTCATCAGTTGAATCATTCTAAGCAAGTGATTATTCTGCCCAATATACACAAGAAAAAGAGCAAATTCAGATTTGATCTTTAGTGAGTGAAAGGGTGCGAAGAGAGAGAAATCGAGAAAGGAGTTTCTCGAGTAATAGAGAATCGATTAGATCGAGCAAGTTCGCCGGTGCATCGTCTAGGCAGGTGCATCCGCGACCGACGTCTTGCGACTCACGGTGGATACAAGTAGAGGAGCAACACTTGGGGCTCTCCGTTGTGATCGAACCGAAGGATCGAAGAACGGGAACGAACGGTGAAGGACGCACGGTATGGGACGTGCGTAAAGTCACCAACGTGACCGGAGGAATAGGAGGCAGCGATCAACCCTTCGTGTTCCATCAATTTGGAACTGGTATGGATCTAACCTTCTATTTGCATCGTACTCTCGAAGTCATGGCGTGATCTCGGGAATCGGGGAATCGGACCGGGCCTTCATTCCGCTGCGCGGGCCCGGGGTCGAGGATATTCTCCATCAGTGGTATCAGAGCGATCGCCATCGATTCGAGGGTCGAATCATAGTCGTATATTAGATATACGCACGGGTTATCAAAGTTCGTACCCGTTTGCATGATGTTACATATTTAGAATGTCAAATTCCATTAAAATCACAAGTAAAATTCGCTAGAGATCGATCAATAGTTGATTGAGAGTATCTAGGAATAATCGTGAAAAGGTTTCATGATTGATCGTTTTGGAAACGAGCGAAAACAGCAGTTCAAAAATCGCATAGTCCGTTATAACGGACTGCTCAGTCCGTCGCAACGGACACTGTAGCAGATACAGGAAATTGAGAATTTTTCGAAAAAAAACACATATTCCGTTGTAACGGACTTGGAGTCCGTTGCAACGGACCCTGTATAGGATGCGGGGGTGTGAAGAGGACCGTGAAAACTGCTTATTCCGTTGTAACGGACTTGGAGTCCGTTGTAACGGACCTTGTATCTGATACGAGGTTGCGGGGATGCCAAGGGTGTCTATTGGAGTCCGTTGTAATGGACTGGGTCCGTTGTAACGGAGATCTACGCAGTTGGTCCGTTACAACGGACTGTATGTTGCGTTGTAACGGACTGGTCTCTGGAAATTTGGACGAAGGTTTGCAGAAAATAGCGTTGTAACGGACCTATGTTGCGTTGTAACGGACATGTTTCTGGCAAAATTTGGCCAAACTCCGAAATAAATAGCGTTGTAACGGACTGGACTTCCGTTGTAACGGAGTGCCAAGTATACTGGAGGTCCGTTGTAACGGACTATGTTGCGTTACAACGGACTGGTTTCTGGTTGCTGATTTTGTTTTCGTGATAACTTTGGCTACACAACTTGGAATTTTGAGTTCTTTATATCGATTTGATCGGCATCAATCATACTAGCATATTATTAGATAATTATTTAGAATAATTAGACTCCCAAATAAAATCATATGCATATAGAAAATCTTGTGATAGTGATATAATTGGATTATGTCACGGATTTAGAAACATGCAATGGCATGATCCCTCATAATATTTAAGTCATGGAAATGCCTTCCATATTCACAACCACTATGATCGGTACTACGTCTCACATGGGTTAAGGCCAAAGCCGACATGGGTTATTGTAGTCATCGACGGGGTGGCAAGCGTTAAATAGGGACTGATAAGGGTTAAGGCCAAAGCCGACTTATTAGTAGTTTATTTGAACGATACGATGAGTATGGTTGTGACTTAACCGTTCTAGCCAGTAAGGGTTGAGGCCAAAGCCGACTTGATTGGAAGTTCGGGGCATAGATAGGATGCACACACGGAACTGGGATTGTATTGGATACGATTCATCACCGAAATCCTATAAAGGTTCAAGAGTCGCATTGGATGCGATTGGATATAATCCTACCTAAATAGCGAGATCCCATTCGTCTGCCAAAGCAACTTATGGGAGGATCGTGATATATGGATCTTGAGTGTTATGGACTTGGAGTCCCGTATCGGTATGAGGGTTATCGATTCGATAAAATAACACTATCATATAATTATCATATAAGCATATAGATTAAGTACGCACGGTTAGGAATTAATCTTCATCATCCGTTTAGAATTATGTTTTCAAGCAACACCAAATATATCGATTAGATCGATATGATAGATGGCTTTTGGGTCGGAATTACCGTTATTAACCTTGATAGTCAAAGAATAGTTCTTAGACTTAAAGGAACGTGTTGGACACGGAAATGGTAGATTCGGGGCTCGAGGCTTTGGCTTTAGAGAAAGCCGGGTTCGATAAACTTAAGAAGGAATCGAACAATATTACGTGCCTTGTGGTGGCATGTATAGACGCAAATTTCTCAAAATTGTTTTGAGAATTCGGGTGTATATGAAAGTAAAACACAACGCTCATGAAATAGTTTCAAGAGCTAGAGCGCGTTGAATGACTCAATGCGGCTCAAAGAGTAGGTTAATTTTGAGACGCCTTATGGGTCTTTGATTAACACTCGTGTGTTGATGGTACGAGATTTGATCTTTGTGACCGAATATCATATGCATTCGATAGATAAGTCGATCCCTGAATTGCATGAGATGCGATTTAAAATTGAATTGGAGATGCTTGGAGTATCCGAGGAATCCAATGCATTAAGATGCGTGGATGTCCTTGTCTAAGGGTATTTTGGAAAAATGTTTTCCCAATAGGAAGTTCGGACAAGGAGTTGTCCAAACTAATGACTCAAAGAACGGTGAAATCCGAGGAGGATTAAACCTAGAAGTTGATTGCTTCTTTTGGCATTGCCGTCTTGGCCATATAAACGAGATTCACGTATCTAGATTCCATATGATGGATTGCTAGAATCATTCGAATTAGATTCGATTGATTAATGCGATACTTATTTATTAGGAAAGACGACAAAGGGCATCATTCTCCAAAGGTTGGAGAAAGATCCAGCGAATTATTGGAAATTATATTTACATATGATGTTCCGATAAGTTCCGAGGCAAGAGGAGGCTATCGGTATTTTGTTACGTTTATGGACGGTTAAAGTAGATATGAAAATATCTATTTAATGCGTGCCGAAACAGAGACTTTTGAAAGGTTCAAAGAGTTTCAAAAACGAAATACGAAATCAACTAAGCAAGAAAATCAAAGCTTTTCGATAGGATCGAGAAGACGAGTATTTGAGCTAGACCTTTCGATAGGATCGAAGATGCGATATTTGAGTTATGAATATTGATGATTATTTATGATTGTGGAATCGTTTCACGATTGTCTTCATTTGGAACATTGAGATGTGTCCGAAAAGAGGAAATGAACGCATGTTGGACATGGTTCGATAAATGATGAGTCAATAAGATCTCCCAAAAATGTTTTGGGGATACGCCCTTGAGACAGTGGCACTAATGAATGGTTGCATATGAGATATGGACCATAAACCTTCTAATCGGTACAAAAGACGCCATATGAGATATGGATCGGAATGGTTCCGAAGTTGTCACTTGTACAGATTTAAGGATGTGAGTGTATTTCGAAATTTGTTTCGGTTAAACTCAATCCCAAATCTGGAAATTGTTCGTTTATCCTTAAGGAAACTAAAGGGTATTAGTTAAAACGTCCCGACGAAAATGAGATTTTCGTGGCTCGAAGAGATGCCTTCTTGGAGGAGGACTAGATGCGCACAAGTTTGGAACTTGGTGCCATTTATCTCTATGCGGGCTAGTGGGAGTAGAATAAATCTCGAAAGAGTTCGAGATCTGAAAATGAACATTGTACCGATGAAAGTTGACATGGCTTCATCAAGAGTTGATGAACGCAAGTCGAACACACAAAGGAATTTTTCGTAGATCAAATAGGCTATATCATAAGCCGGTAAATGCGAATTTATCGAGGCTAATGATGATAGATCGAAATCATATGATGATTTGATATCCTACAAGGATGCTATGAAAAGTTGATTCCACATGACATGGTGTCATGAAATCTGAGATTCGATCCATGTAAATTATCAAGTTCAGAACTTGATTTCATTACTTTCTGGGTTAGACCCATTAAATGTGAGTGGGTTTTTCAAGATGAAGAACCGACATGGATAGGAATACGCATATATGTAAAGCGAGGCTTTTTGCGAAAAGTTTCATGCAATTCATAGTCGGACTATGAAGAAACGTTTTCGCATGTTGCCATGCTTTCACATTCTCGAAATTCTGCTTACCATGGTCGCGTATTATGACTATGTGATGTGGCAAAATGGATGTCGAAACCGAATTTCTTGACAGAAATTTTATGAAAGGATGTGTACTTGACACAACCTTACGGTTTTGTCGATTCATAAGAATCGAGGATAAGATATGCACACTTTAACGATCCATATGATGGATTAAAGAAAGATTCTCAGAATTGGAATATTCGTTTTGACGAAGTTATAAACTATTATAAAATTGTCGAAACGAATGGAAACTTTGTGTATACATGAAGGTTAGTGGGAGCTGCGACGTTACATTTCTTGTAACGACAAAGGATTTAGACGAGACCGCTTATGAAATAAGCGTGAAGATCTATAGGATAGATCTAAGAAGTTCCTCGTTCTATGTTATAGCACATATATCGACATATTGTTGAAAATGGTTTTCAACATATTACTCCTTGGCGGAGTTAAATCAAAATGTTGAATGACATAAATTTTCAAAGGCTCGATGTGAGACATCAAGCAGCGCGAAAAGTAATAATATGATGCCTTACATTTGATGTTAGTATCCATTATATCTGTCATGATATGTATGTGGCTATACGTCGTACACATAAGTCGTCTAATTTACCGTCAATAAATTCATGGGAATCACATGAGTTTGAATGTAATTGAATTACATAAGACTAACTCTTGTGAATGTATAATGGTTATACATTTATATACATAATGGTTATGTATATTTAAACCCATTGGAATCTGTATTTATAGCGGTGAATGTTATCCTTGAATACTTTGCGAAAGAATTCAGAATTTTATCTATAATGGTGTGGAGGACGTGTTGGTTATAAAGAGTTATAACAACAACAGTTTCCAAAGATTAAGCACGTCCATATATGTAGCACGACTTTCGATCACAAAGTGTGTACATGTTTTGCTTAAATGAAAACACGGTTATGTGGAATGGTTCCACAAGACCAATAGTTTATGATTCTATGTACGGAGGCGAGTATATTGCGGTTATTAATCGCAAAAGGACGTGGTATGGATCAAGGAAACATGACCAAACTCTCGTAGCCACGAGTTATCGGATTTATGGTTGTTTATTGCGTGAAACGCAATAGTACAAGCCAAAAATGCCGAGGTCACAACCACTTCTAGCCAATACTCAGAAAATTTCATTTGATCCAAGAAATTTTGTGAAAAGATGTGATCGTAGGTATTGGAAATGTTCCAATCCTGATGATGATTAACACTAGCGGGAACGTGCGGACCCGTTTACAAAACCGCTCTCTCTAGTCGCGCGTGACTGTCATGCGATGACTATGGGTATGGAGATACCTAGAGGAGGAAGAAGAGAGTAGAGTGTAGTTATCTAATACGATAGTCCTCGCAGGTTATGGGTATGGAGATACCCATAGGTAAACGTTGTATCACCCAAATACTTAGTCCATATGAATGCATCCCTTTTAAAATTTTTGTTTACTTAAATTAATATGCATTCACCTTATATGAAAACTGTGTGCTGGGTTGTGTAATATGATTGTTACATGAACCTTGATTTGAACTTGTGTGGACGTCGACATGGTTGAGGACCATGTGCAGCGAAACCGTCACACTTAAAGTGTCATTTCTAAACATCCCTAGTCGCGGGTCAGTTTGCTTAAGAGAGAAGCATTTCTATTATTAGATAATAGACTGAACGCGTACACTAGTACGTTTGCCGAGGAGATGATTATGTTTTGCTAATCATGGGACAAGGTGCTTGTCGAATCGGGAACGTAGATATATGTTAGGTTACATGTATTGGATATGACCGAAGCCGCGAGTCCATGACATGGTTTAGTCATTATAGATGGACTTGCGACGGATGGGATTTTAGGTTCTTCATACTTGAGGGGATCATTGATTGCGTTACGTGCGTAACACAATGCTTTGATATGATCTTACGCTCACCGTAACAGGGAGTTAAAAGGGTCATCATTGGGTATTGTCCGAAACACGGAATTCAATGTGAGTCTCCAAGATAGGAATTGTTTATTCCGAAAGGAAGAGATATCTCTTAGGCGCCGCTCGATGAGTCGATTAACGAAATCTCTGGCCAGAGTCAATGATATTAATGGTTAATATCGATTGAAATTTGTTACATCAACTCGGAATCGGGGAATAAGTATAGTTAATCAAATTATAAGGATGACTATAACCATGCCTTTTGATTAACGGATATCGCAAACAAGAGAACTAGTAACCGCTATTCAAGATAGGCACAATGATCACAATCATTATTCGTTTAACATGGGTAGCTATGATGGAGTGACTAGATCCTGCTCATGAGTTTGTAGGCATTGGAAACAACCTACTGCCATCGTTAAGTCGAACCTACATGGTCACACAACGAGTCGTACTAAGTCGGGCTTGATCATAAAATCGGCACATTGGATGTGCATAGCTTGGTATTTGATACGCGAGCTATATTCTCTAAAATCGTGCGTATTGGATATGCATGAGTACCTTTTAGGTAGATCTGAAATTGAGTGGGAGACTGAAGGAAATACAGTTTCAGGATCAACCGTAAAAGTGTACACGTGGATGAACGAATGTAAGCGTACATTCGTGGCCATAACTGTCAGTGGGAAAATCCGATTTGAATGGTTCAAATTGGGTTAGATAGATAATTGGATTATCTATAACCTTCATGTAGAAATATATTTCATATGAACGAAGTATCAGTGTCGTTTATGTGAAATACCGAAAGGGTGCAACAGTATGACATACAGTTAGTAAAACAGTCATAACTTTTGCATACGAACTCCAATTGGGCTGGGCCAAATTGGATGGAGTAGATAATAAGATTATCTACAACTTTCATGTTGGGTGATTTTCTGTCAGAGAAAGTTATCAATTTCGTCTGGACAGAATACTGAACAGGTTCATACAGTTTTCTGTGTGAAAGGGTGTATATTGGATATACATGCCTTTTGGCTAATCCTTATCCTATTAGGTATAAATAGGATTTTCTCTCTCATCTTCACTAAGGGAATTCAGAAGGAATTCATCAGTTGAATCATTCTAAGCAAGTGATTATTCTGCCCAATATACACAAGAAAAAGAGCAAATTCAGATTTGATCTTTAGTGAGTGAAAGGGTGCGAAGAGAGAGAAATCGAGAAAGGAGTTTCTCGAGTAATAGAGAATCGATTAGATCGAGCAAGTTCGCCGGTGCATCGTCTAGGCAGGTGCATCCGCGACCGACGTCTTGCGACTCACGGTGGATACAAGTAGAGGAGCAACACTTGGGGCTCTCCGTTGTGATCGAACCGAAGGATCGAAGAACGGGAACGAACGGTGAAGGACGCACGGTATGGGACGTGCGTAAAGTCACCAACGTGACCGGAGGAATAGGAGGCAGCGATCAACCCTTCGTGTTCCATCAATTTGGAACTGGTATGGATCTAACCTTCTATTTGCATCGTACTCTCGAAGTCATGGCGTGATCTCGGGAATCGGGGAATCGGACCGGGCCTTCATTCCGCTGCGCGGGCCCGGGGTCGAGGATATTCTCCATCAAAGACGGGTCTAGGATTTAAGAAGACTAACGGTAATAAACCCGTGTCTTCAAAATCTCAAGGTCAAAAAGGTAAACGGGAGTACAATACCAACACGAGTCGTGGAAATGCTTTCATGTACCGTGACTCGAATAAGGGTAAAGGTGCTAAAATTAATCAATCTAAAAATGTTAGAAATTATGATAGGATTGATCATTACGCACCTCACTCATCGTATAGAGATAACCATACGGGACGAACCGAATGTTTATACAAACGGGGATCAAATGGTTACTTCTATAAGGTGAGTTCACCACATGTCGCTAATAACCAAAAACGTACTCCCAAACATTTCACAAACACACAACGATTTAACAACTCTAATAATATTTGTGTTAAGTCGACAAATCCGATGACTCAAAAAGAAAAATACTCAAACCAATTCCAATCTCACTTTGTCAAGAGCTAGGAAAACACAAACAAACCGACTCACGAATTTTGCAACTATTGTTGCAATATGGGACACATCTCGACGGGTTGCCCCCTTCGAAAATCGCAAGCAAATTCAAATTGGTTGTGGCTTCGAAAAGATCGAAACATGGCTAACACTTCTACCTCAAATGGGGTGTGTCCGAAAATGACTTAAGTCATGGACAATGCACTCCCTCATCCACGTGTAAACTTAGCCATAGTTTGAGGGCAGTGCTAATACAAGAAATCGCATCACTAAACTCGGGTTTAGTTGATTCGAATATCTTGACCATTTTCTTTTCTTGATAATTCAATCATCTATACACTTACAAAAAGACGAGAAAGGTATTTTGACTAGTATGTAGGTATGCTAAATGGAAAACGAATCGGGAAGACGCAATAACGTTAAATAAATATGCGTACCAAACTCAACATCATCACCTTGCACTATCAAGGGAGCTAATGTCTCGACATAAATAGATGTTGAGAAGTGTCACTCGATAAGTCATGTGTTTTATATCAAGACTCTAGTCCATGGCTCGAGCTAGGTATGCATACTCTTGAGAATTACATTTGAGTTACAAAATTTATTAAGTTTTCGGCTATTTTTTAATACATCGCAAAGGTTGAGAATTTTTGTTAAAACCTATTTTACACTAAAAATCTTCTCATACATCTTTACAAAATGAAAAATCCAAACATCAATTTGCGAAATTCATCTATATACAAGCCTAAAATTGCAAAAAGCAACGATTTAGTGAAGGGAAATATCCCGTCCCCGGGCCCGCGCAGTGGATATGAAGGCCCGGTCCGGTTCCCAAAACCCGAGATCACGCCTCGACTTCGAGAGTACAATGCAAAGTAGGATAGACGATTACCAGCGTGAAATTGATCACGCACGACGGGTTGATCGCTCGCATCCTTTCCTTCTCCGGTGTCACGTTGGTGACTAGCCCGTGCGTCCCATACCACACGTCTCCCACCGTCTTGACACGTCTCTGATTGTCTTCGTGCGTCCCATCACATGCCCACACTCTTCCACAGCCGACAGTTTTGCTCCTTCGGTTTGATCACAATCGAAGAGCCACAAGCGTCGCTCCTCTACTCGTATCTACCGTGAGTCATAGCACCTCGGTTATGGGTATACCTGCCTAGACGATATACCGGTAAACTTGCTTGATCGAATTGATTCTCTTAACCGAGAAAAACAGTTTCTCTCTTTTCGCACTCTTTCACTCTCTGAAAGATGACTCTCTATTTCTGGATTAATTCTCTGGATAGAATGAATTGGACTGAATTGTCTGAATAGAAGAGAGAGAAAACATCCTATTTATACATCATAGGATAAGGATGAGCCAAAAGGTATGTATATCTACTATACATCTTTTCAAACAGAAAACTGCACACACCCTTTCAGTATTCTGTTGAAACGAAAATATTAAATCATTCTAACCGACTTCAAACCTTCCCGAAAGTTGTAGATAATCTTATTATCTGTCCAACCCAATTTGTCCTGTCCCAATTGGAGTTCGGATGCAAAAGTTAAGACGGTTTTACTAACTGTATGTCAAACTGTCGCACCCTTTCGGTATTTCATTAAAACGACACTGATACTTCGTTCAAATGAAATATATTTATACATGAAAGTTCTAGATAATCTCATTATCTATCTAACCCAATTTGAACCATTCAAATTGGAGTTTCTCACTGAAAGTTATGCCAGTTTTACTAAAATTGTTTCTTATGCCTACGAACGCGTACGTTCGTTTATCCTTGCGTACACTTTTACGGTTGATCCGAAACTGTATTTCTTTCAGTCTCCCACTCAATTTCAGATCTACCTAAAAGGTACTCATGCATATCCGATATGCACGATCTTAGAGAATATAGCTCGCGTATCAAAATACCAAGCCATGCACATCCTATGTGCCAATTGTTGTAATCAAGCCCGACATAGTACGACTCGTTGTGTGACCGTATAGGTTCATTTAACGACGGCAGTAGGCTATTTCCAAAGCCCTACAAGCCCATGAGCGGGATCTAGTCACTCCATCATGGCTACCCATGTTAAAACGAAAAATGATTGTGATCATTGTGCCTATCTCGAATAGCGGTTATTAGTTCTCTTGTTTGCGATATCTGTTAATCAAAAGACATGGTGGTAGTCATCCTTATAGTTTGATTAACTATACTTATTTTCCGATTCCGAATTGAGTTAACAAATTCAATCGATATTAACTATCAATATCATTGACTGTGGCCACAGTTTTCTTTAATCAATTCATCGAACGGCGCCTAAGAGATATCTATTCCTTTCGGAATAAACAATTCCTATCTTGGAGACTCACATTGAATTTCGTGTTTCGGACAATACCCAATGATGACCGTTTTGGCCCCCTGTTACGGTAGGCGTAAGATCATATCAAAGCATTGTGTTACGCACGTAACGCAATCAATGGTCCCTTCAAGTATGAAGAACCTAATACCCTACTCGTCGCGAGTCCATCCGTAATGACTAAACCATGTCATGGTCTCGCGGCTTTGGTCATATCCAATATATGTCACCTAGCATATATCTACATTCCCGATTCGACAAGCACCTTGTCCTATGATTAGCAAAACATAATCATCTCCTCGGCTAACGTACTAGTGTACGCGTTCAGTCTATTATCAGATAATAGAAATGCTTCTCTCTTAAGCAAACTGATCCACGACTAGAGATGTTTAGAAATGAAACTTTAGGTGTGACGGTTTCGCTGCACATAATCATGTATTATGTCGACGTCCACACAAGTTCAAATCAGGGTTCATGTAATCATATTACACAACCCGCACACAGTTTTCATATAAGGTGAATGCATATTAATTTAAGTAAACAAAAATTTTAAAGGGATGCATTCATATGGATTAAGTATTTGGGTGATACAACGTCTACCTATGGGTATCTCCATACCCATAACCTGCGAGGACTATCGTATTAGATAACTACACTCTACTCTCTTCTTCCTCCTCTAGGTATCTCCATACCCATAGTCATCGCATGACAGTCACGCGCGACTAGAGATAGCGGTTTTGTAAACGGATCCGCACGTTGCTGCTAGTGTTAATCTTCATCAGGTTTGGAACATTTCCAATACCTACGATCACATCTTTTCACAAAATTTCATGGATCAATGAAATTTTTCTGAGTATTGGCTAGAAGTGATTGTGACCTCGGCATTTTTGGCTTGTAGTATTGCGTTTTCGTATTTTTCTTGTATTTGTGTTTGTATTTGTATTTGTTTATGTTTCGTATTCATATTCGCATTCGTATCCGTATAGTCATATTTGTGTATTTGTATTCAGTCATTATTCTTATTCGCGTATTCGTATTAGAATTAGTATTTCGTATTTGTATTCGTGTGATTTCGTATTTCATTATTCGTTATTCGTTATTTGTAATTCTTAATTCGTAATCGTATTAGAATTCACGTTCGTGTTTATGTTCTTGCTCATATCGTATTTCATTTTCGTATTTCGTACTCGTGTTGGTATTTCGCATTTGTATATGTATTTCATATTTGTATTCCGTAATTGTATTGGGTATTCGTACTCGTATTTGTAACTTTTTAAGTGTATTTTTTTCGTTTTTCATGTTTCGTATATTGTGTCCGTATTTTTATGATGATGATGATAATGGTGATTATTATTATTAACATGACCTCATTTTTGAAATATATCGAATTGTTTTTACTTGTATTTGTATTTGTATTCCATATTTGTATTTCGTGCTCATATTTGCATTCGTGTTTGTATATTCGTATTCTTGTATTTGTATCCGTGTATTATTCTTATTCGCGTATTCGTATTAGTATTCGTATTTCATATTTTTATTTGTGTTATTTCGTTATTTGTTATCGTAATTCTTAATTCCTAATCATATTAGTATTTGTGTTCGTATTCATATATATATTCGTATTTCATTTTCAAATTTCGTACTCGTGTTAGTATTTCGTATTTGTATATATGTATTTAGTGTTTGTATTCCGTAAAGGTGTTTGTAGTTTGTACTTATATATGTATTTTTTATGTATTTGTATTTGTATTTTTTTCGTTGTTCGTGTTTTTCATTTTGTATCCGCATTTTTATGATAATAATCAGGATGATGACGACGATAATGATAATGATTATGATAAGAATGATGATATGATGATAATGATGATATATGATGATGATGATATGATAAAGATGATGCTGTGTATTTTGTTGGTATTGTCTATTCTTATTTACATTTCGTTTTCGTTATGTAATTTTATTTGTATTTTTTGTATTTTCGTTTGTATTTATATTTTGTATTTGTATTTTATCGTTTCTATTGGTATTGGTTTTTGTTTGGTTGTATATGTATTCATATTTCATAATATTATTCACATTCTCATTCGTATTTTATATTTCGTATTTCTTAATTGTTTTGGTATTGATATTTGTTCTCGTTTTTTGTTTTCATATTCGTATTCTTATTTCGCGTTTGTCTTTGTACTCGCATTTCGTACTGCGTAATTCTTATTTCTTATTTCGTATTCGTATTTTAATTTATGCATATTTGTATTTGTACATCACATTCATATTTCGTATTCAAATTCGTGTATTATGCATATTCGTATTTGTATTTCAAATTGGTAATCGTATTACTATTTCGTTTTTGTATCATTATTTATGAGCTCATTTTGTAGGTATATAATTATTGCAATTGCACTTGTGTTGGTATTGCTATTTGTATCGGTATTTATTCATATTTATATACATACTTGTATTTCATATTTATCAATAATTGGTATATATTTATATACATACTTGTATTTCGTATTTATCAGTAATTGGTGTCAGTATTCATAGTTATATTCATTTTCATACTCATATTTGTTTTTTTTTATTGCTTACTTCGTATTTTTTATTTCATATTTGATGTTTCTATTCAATATATATTTGTATTTAGTTTTGCATTTTGTATTCACATTTTGTATATTTTTATTTCGTACTCTGCATTTTTGTGTTTGTTTTAGTATTCGTACTTCGTATCGATATGATAATCGTATTTGCATATGCATTTTAATATTTGTATTGCGTAATTCCTATTTCAGAATTCGTATTACTAATGGCAAGTTCTGGAGTCCAGAGACCATCACCAATCCTAATGTCTTCATAATGGTTCATATCCTATACGCACACAATTTAATGAAAAATTCATCTCGTTAACATTTTTTATATAAAAAATATAACAAAATAACATAAAATAAATACCTTAATTAAAAATATTAACGAAATAACAAAAAATAAAATACCTCTAAATAAAATATCACACACTCTATGAAACACCAGAATTTAACCCTTTGGCGATATGGCTGTTTGGAATAGCCAAGCAATCAAATTTGCCTGAAAATTATTAATTAAATCCACTCCAATCACATTATTTAATTAATTATGAACGAAATATAGATTTTAATATATACACACTAACATGTAGGGATTAGCGTGAACAGACTTTCCTTGCGAAGAAAACCACCCGGCATTGCTTCATATGTAACTTAATTAAAAATTATTGATTCAATTAATTAATTAATTAAGATGAAAATTATTAACTAAATCCACTCAAGTCACCGAATTTAATTATTTAATTAATTACTAACCAAATATAAAATTTAATACATACACTAACCATGCAAGGATTGAGCAAGAACAAAATCTCGTTGTCAAGAAAACCCCCTGATATCGCTGCCGTAAGTTTCGAAGTCGTTTAGTTCGTATTTATATGTGAATCCTAAATATCGGAGGGCCTTTGAGGACATTTCGCATGACAGAACCGTCATGGAGCCTCATGAATGTGCTGCTATCCAGTAGATTCTCCACTGCCCCCTGAAAAAAAATAAGCAAATTTGTAAAAAGGTCCTTAAAATACCATAAAATTAGATGGCAAAAAATATTGAATTTACCAATTTATCAATATCGCACAAAATTATGTAGCAATTGGAAGAGAAGAACCTCGAAAAACCGAAATGAGATAGTTAATTAATTACTGGGGTCCACTGAGCTGGATCCTCTTTAACAGAAGATGGAATAAAATAAAATAAATTATAAAGTACCGAATCATGTGTTCGTAAGAAATGAATCTAGGGTTTTTTCTTTTTTTCTCGCGAGAGAGATGAAGCCGTCTAGGGTTTTGAGGTTTGAAATGAGAATCTAATCTTCGTTGCCAGCCCTCCGATGTACGAAGAACAACAGCCGTTAGTGTTTCGTCGCCTGGTCTTCGTCGGTTTCGTCGCGAGCTAGGGTTTCGTCGCGAGCTAGGGTTTCTGTTTTGTGGCGAGCGGAAATATGAGAGAGAGAGAGAGAGAGAGAGTCGCGCGAGTAAGAAGAGAAAGAGGCGACGTGCTGGCGCTAAACGTTCTGTAATAATTTTTTGTGGTATTTTCGAATTGTGTTTGTTTATTTATTTAGATTAATGTGAGTAGTGTTTATTTATTTATTCAGATTATTGTGCTTGATTAATTTGTTAAATTAACACAATGAAAAGATAATCCATATTTGAAGGAAGGTAAAAGGTTATGTTGTGATGTATCTCCACTTCATGTAAATTTGAGGGAATCTTGAGTTGCAGGAAAAATTAGAGACAATGTAAGTCGACTTGCGGTAGTTTGACAAATTAAAATAATATATATATATATATATATATATATATATATATATATATATATATATATATATATATATATATATATATATATATATATATATATATATATTAATTTTGTATACATCATGTTTTAATATTCTCAATACTAATAATGTTTTAAAACAATTTATAATATTTCTCAATTTTTATATAGTTTTTGCAAATAATTAATTGTATTTAAAATATTTACGGGTTTCTTTAAATTAGTAATGATTCCATCGTTACATTTCATTACTAATTAGTAGAAAACACAATTATTTAAAATATAATTCATATTTACTAATATTAAGAAAATGACAAAATAATTTAAAATATTTTAAAATAATATACAAAATTAATATTTAATATAATTTTAGTTATTTTGAGATTATGGTGATTGATTAGATTCTTATATTAATACAATGAAAATATAATTTATATTTATACTTAAATGTAATAATTTTTTCTGGTACTTTCGAATTGTGTTTGTTTATTTATTTAGATTAATGTGAGTAGTGTTTATTTATTTATTCAGATTATTGTGCTTGATTAATTTTTTATTTTATTTTATTTTTATTTTTTTTTTTTTTTTTTAGCATACATTGAAAAACTTTGGGCAGAGATCTGAAAAGCGATTTTTAGGCGATTTGAAAAAGGAAATTTTAGGGTTCAAGCTCTCAGATGGGGATCCCTTAGGGGATCTCCATCTTCCATCTCACCCCTTCTCACATTACTCTTCTTCTTCTAAATCGCTTGATGGTATTGTTGAACAAAGATCCTTTGCGGAGGTATTACAAGGATCTGGAGGAGAAGGGTTTACCAAAGTGACAAATGAGAAGTTAGGAGGGAGTTTCAAGAGCAGATTGCAATGCTTCAAATGCTTAGGATTTGGGCATTTTAAGAGGGATTGCAGAGACCCTTTAAAATGCAGGAATTGTATGAAAAACGGCCATATTGCAAGGGATTGTGATAAAAAATTCAAGAATACAAATCAAGCACAGGGAGGTGAATACAATTACAAGCCCAATAGTTACAATTTTCGAGCAAATTCTAATATGAATTACTGGAAGGAGAAGGAAATTTTATACATTTCAAAAGATTTTCAAATGGAAAATAATAAAGAGGAACAGAAAAGTATTGATCTTTGGGCTAAGAAGGAGGTCTGCTTGAGGAGAGTCCCGAATGACTATTGTAATGTCTTGGACTTAGCAACCTTGCTGATAACTATAGGAAAGATTCAAAAGATAAAAAGTGTGAGAGGCATAAATAATTGGAAGGAGGTTATAGTGGAAATTAATTGTAGAATTCAGGATAAAAGGGTTAATAAATTTATTCAAGTAGAAAATGGAGATTACTCTTTTAATTTCCAGGCAAATGAAGTCTTAAGATTTTCCCCTCCTGAAAAATATTGGAAACCTGTGGAGAAGAATAGAGGTATTCAGGAAGAAAAAATTCAACAAGAAGTGATGAGTGAAAAGGGAGTAATTAATGATTTAAAAGGAATTGAAAATCATTGCAGAGAATTAGTATTGTACCTTGAAAATCAATGTTTGAAAGAGGGCACTGTAGATCTTCCAGTCCTGAGTGGGGAGGGAGATCAAGCAAGTCCTTCCTATACAGAAAAGATGGAAAATGAAGTTAATAGAGTGGTACCAGAATTGGTAAACAAGGTGTTTGTAGAAATGCCTAAAAAGGAAATGGAGACTCAAGTTGAGGATGATCTTAAGGGAATCTCACAGGAGATGATTATATTGCCTGAAATGGAGAAAGTTACATATAAGATCAGTTCTAAGGGCAAAGTTGTAATAAATGATAGTAAATCTAGTGAGAATTTAAGAAGGAGTAATAGATTAAAAAAAATAAAGGATAATGAGGCTGCAATTGTAAAATATAAAGAAAAAAAACATGGTTATGAAAAGAGGACTTTTAAAGGAAATAATATTAAGAAAATTGAAATGGACCCAAAGAAATCATTCTTGGAAGAGAATGATGTTTATACACTGTTGGATTCAGTTGGCATAATAGTGAATCAAGATATGAAGGATTTAGTTAAATCAATGAGTGATAAAAATAAATCTACTGAAAATAAGGAAAATTCAGAGGAACTACCAACTATATATGAGGAAGATGGTTCTTCTGAGTGTGATGAGGATTCTTCTTCAAATGATGAAATTTAAATCATTAAAAATTATGAGTTGGAATGTTAGGGGGTTAAATGCAAATTCAAAGAGGATTAGGGTAAAGGATTTTTTAATGGAGAATCACCCAGATATTTGTTCATTGCAAGAAACAAAATTGGATGAATGCAATTTCAGGTTATTTAAGGAAATAGTAGATCCAAAGTTAAAGAAATATTGTACCTTAGATGCAGATGGTTCCTCTGGGGGTATAATTTTAGCATGGAATGAAGCGATGTTTGATAAGCTATCTGAAATAAAGAAGAAAAATTCCATCAGTGTTATATTAAAGTGTAATTGGAATAATCAAAAAATGTTGATTACAGGGGTATATGGTCCTCAATCTCTAAATGAAAAAATTGAATTTTTAGAGGAATTAAATGAAATTGGAGAAAATGTAACAATGCCTTGGTGTTTAATGGGGGATTTCAACTTAGTAGCTAGTGTGGAAGATAGAAAACACATTGAGAATAGACATTTTGAAAGCATGCAATTATTCAATTCATTCATTAATGGTAATAATCTAATTAATTTACCTCTGCAAGGCAGGAAATATACATGGTCTAATACAACTACAATGGCAAGGTTGGATAGATTTTTGTTTAATTTAATTTGGTCTCAAAATTACCCAAATGCCATTCAAGAAGCAGTACCAAACCCTAATTCTGATCATACTGCCATAGTATTAAAAGTTTCAACTTCTTTTCCAATCTTCCAGTGGTTTAGGTATGAAAGTGTGTGGAATAATAATGAAGAGGCTGAGGAAATTATTACTCAACACTTAAAGGCTAATGTTTCTAGGTCTTTTAAGGAGTTGTATGTGAAAATAAATAAATTAGGTATCAAATTGAGGAGATGGAATAATAACAAAAGAAAAAACTTTAATGTCCAAAAGGAGAATTGTAAGATAATATTGGACTGGATTGATAAAAAACAAGAATCTGGGGATTTGAATAGTTTAGAAAAATGGTTGAAAAAATTAATTAAACTAAGATTGGAGGATATAATACTGGAAAATTATGAGCATTGGAAAATTAGGGCAAAACATAAATGGTCGAAGGAGGGAGGGTGATAGCAACACTAAATTTTTTCACAATTATGCAACAATTAAGAAGAATAAATTAATGATTTCTGTTTTAAATGATCCAAATTCAGATGATTTAGTTAATGATCATAAATCCAAGGCTGAAATATTGTTTCAATTTTATAGGGATTTAATGGGGAAGGAAACAGAAATTATCAGAGAAAATCCTGTAATTAGGGTTTCTTCAATTTATGAAAATCAAAGAGAATTGTTGAGAGCTCTAGATAATCCTATTAGGATGGATGAATTAGAAAGGGTGGTAAAATGTTGGAAAAGGGGTAAATTCCCTGGACCAGATGGCTTAAGTGGTGAATTTTTCAGAAAATATTGGGCTTTTTTGAAGGATGAAATATATGAAATAATCACCTCAGCAAATGTTGAAGAAGGCTTAGGGGGATTTCAGTCTTCATATATTACTTTATTGCCAAAAAAGGAAAATGCAAGTCAAGCTAGAGACTTTAGGCCTATAAGCTTGATATCAAGCATTCAGAAATTGATATCTAAATCCTTGGCCAACAGACTCAAGGAAGTAATCAATGAATTAATTCTACCTAATCAATTAGGGTTTATGGCTAATAGAGAGATAGGTGAATGTTATATCTATGCAAGGGAATTGATTTTTAAAGCCAAAGTGGATAATTCTCCTTTACTGATTTTTAAGGCTGACATTCATAAAGCTTTTGATTCAGTAAATTGGAAATTTATTTTGGAAATTTTAAGGGTAAGAGGTTTTGGAGAAAGATGGTTAAAATGGATAGAATTTTGGATATTTAATGGAAATACTAAGGTTATTTTGAATGGAGTCCCTGGTAAAAAGGTTTATTTGAAAAGAGGTGTGAGACAAGGTGACCCCATATCCCCACACCTCTTCATTATTGCTATAGACTCATTGGCTAGGTTAATTGGGGTGTTGAATAATAATAACTTCATTGAGAAACCTATTCAGAAAGGTGAATTGGCCCTATTCTATGCAGATGATGCATTGTTTTTTCTGAAACCTAGTGTTTTGCAAGCTAGAAGATTGAAATTTGTATTGAATGCCTTTGGAAATTCAGCAGGATTATCAATTAACTATGACAAATCAGAATTTTCACTGATTTCTGGAGAGGGGAATTTAATCAATGTAATTAAAGATGAATTGGGATGTCACTATGTGGATCTTCCAATATCTTATCTTGGATATCCACTTAGTGATAAAAACCCTAGAAAGCAGGATTTTATGAGCATAATTAATAAAATGGAGCAGAGATTACAGGGTTGGAAAGGAGCTTTATTAGGGTTGAATGGAAGACTAGTTTTGTTAAATTCTGTTCTTTCTTCTCTCCCTATATATTACTTTATGGTGTTCAAGTTTCCAAAATGGTCCCTCAAAAAAATGGAAAAATTGAGGAGAGACTTTTTATGGAAAGGAAATGATGGAAAAGGTTATTACTTATCATCAAGGGGATCTATATGTAGACCAAAGAAGTTGGGGGGTCTAGGTGTAATTAATCTTGAAATATTTAATAATGCTCTATTACAGAAATGGATATGGAAATTTTATGAGAAATATTCTGGATTGAAATGGAAAGATTTAATTACATCTTTTGCTCAGAGAAGATTTGAAAATAAAAGAAACAAAAAAGACTCAAAATTTATGAGGGACTTGTTAGCTTTTTTGAATTTCTTTTGGAGATCAATTAAATTTGAGATAGGAAATGGAAATAATGTTAGTTTTTGGTACAATAACTGGGGGGAAGGGTTATTATACCAAAAAGCTCCAGCCTTGTTCAAAGAAGCCAAGAAATTACATGGTTCTTTGAAGGAATTTAAATCCATGAAGAATTTAAGAATGGCATTTAACCCAGTATTAACAAAGGAAGCCAGTAAAGAGATGTATTGGGTAAAAAGGAAAATTAATGAAATTAACCTAAATCATGAAATGCCAGATAGAATTAAGTGGAATTGGGATGAATCAAATAGATTTTCAGTAAAAAAAAGCATATGAAATAATGGTACAGGGAGTGTATTCGAGTAGTAAATTGGGGGGATTGTGGAATTTAAAAATTCGTTCGAAAATAATCATATTTTTTTGGTTATTAATGCAAAATAAGGTTCTAACGCAAGACAATTTAAGTAAAAAAGGGCTAATAATTGTAAACAGATGTTACCTCTGTGAGTCGTGTGAAGAGTCAGTATTTCACTTGATCTCGGAGTGTAGCTTTGTTACTCTTCACTGGGAGGCTCTGATAGTAGAATTCCCTTTGATGTGCCTCAACTCGATCCCTTCTGAGATGATGAATGCATTGGTGGAACACGATGGAGAAGAATTGAGTAAGCAATTATTTGCGGTATTTTTTTACTGTGTGTGGCGTGAGAGATGTCGGAGAGCATTCTCTGAAAGGAGAGAGGAAGGTAATTCGTTGTTAAGAGAGATGATGGAGGATTGGAGGTATTTGAGGAGGAGAAATGAAAGGATTGAAGATGAATCATCGAATCCTCTCTGAGAAAGAAGGAGCTATTAGGAGGTGGTGAGGGGAGAATGGGGAAAAAAGAAGTACAAGGGGAAAGTACTTTTGGTTCTTTATTTTGAGAAGTAATGAAATGGACAGGGTGCAGGTAGTAAGTGGTGCACCATCAGGGAACGCAAAGTAGGGGAAGAGATATGAATTATTTTTGTTTTTGCTTTATCAGTTTATATTAGTGTTAAGCTAAATTTGTGTTTTTTATTTAGTTAATGCTTGTGAACTTGGGCTGAGATCTTGGCCCATGATGTAATATTTATTGGTCATTTATTTATTGTTTGGAAGAGAGCCTTTGATCTCTCTCCAAATTTACTCAAAAAAAAAAAAGGTTGTGTTGTGATGTATCTCCATTTCATGTAAATTTGAGGGAATCTTGAGTTGCATGAAAAATAAGAGACAATGTAAGTCGACTTGCGGTAGTTTGACAAATTACAACAAACCAAACAACAAAAAATAGACTAATGCGATAGGTCGACTTACTAACTGACCGAGTTACTGCAAAATAAACATGCCCTTAATGTAATTCACTAAATTCATGCATATTTTTTATTACTAATGATCATTTCACTACGGTAAGTCGACTTCATCCCAAAACTACGAGAACCCCAGTCGCAAAAAAATAAATAAATTGGCAAGAAATTTTTTATGGTAGTTTATCAATGAAGATGTGAAGGGAGTATAACTATAGCCACCGTGATTTTCAACTATACAAACGTAATTTGAGGATTATTATGCCTACACAAGACTACATATATTCAAATTATCATGTGTATTTGTATACATGACCTAAATAATACACTTGTGGTGTTGTGCATCATGTCTTTCAAAATTTATTACTTATTGTAATAATTTATTTGATAATTAAAGTCACCAGATTAATTCATGTTATAAGTAATGTATATCATTTGCAAAAGCAACATTGTTCGGGTAGATAAGAGTATTACGGGTATTGCCGATGCAATGGATATGGAAAAAGAGCTTGATTTGCGGGTATGCTAATCGATGCCATCATGAGCTTGCAAGATAAATTTCTAGACTCATTGTTGTTATCGGTATGTCAATATGTAGCAATACATAAAGATATTGTTTGTATGTTCTTAAAGTTCAATTATACTCTTCAAAATAGTTGGATTGATAATTTCGTAATCGAACATCAGATTATTTGTTAATTTATGATATGAAACTATATTACGTAAGAATCTTGTTTTATTTTATTTTTTATTTTTGGATGGTAATGTGATGGTATATTTTTTGGATGATAATTAGTTTCTTGGTTAAATTAAATTCTTCTGTTAGTTAGTCAATGGTTAATTTTATTTGAATATTTTAAAACATATAAATTTTAAAATTTCATAATTCAGTTACATCAACCCAAACATAAAAATTATAAATCCAGTAATTGTACTTTCGTCAATCCAAACATTAAAATTTGAACTGCAATTTTCGAAACTGGATTTTCGGAAGGTTGACTTTCTTCATGTAAATTATAATGCGGTCACCGAACATGCCCTTGGTTAATTCATTGTATAGTAATTGGTAAAGGGTAATACGGACCCAAACTCAGTTTATCCATCGAGATGGCAAGCAGGTACTCAAGCTAAGATATGCATCCTGTGGAAACAAAGGATGAAAGATCCTACGTTTGGGTGGATACCACGCGAACACAACACAGAAGCAGATAATCTGGCAAATATGGCGAGAATTCTGCAAGCGAAATATCAGGATAGGATATACCCTCTATTGATGTGAAGGGGGAATGCATCCTCGAAGGGAATGGGAAGGCAAGCACCTTTCCTTTTTGTTTAGCGAAGTAGTTCTAGTTTTTAATTTAGGTTTTTTCTCTGTGTAATTTCTTGTTTTTCTGCTTAGGCTTTTATTTTTGTGAACAAGATGTAAACGGTTCTTGGGAGTCCTTTTTAGTTTTCTTTAATATATAACCTACGGGTTTTTCACCAAAAAAAAAAAAAAAAAAAAAAAAAAAAAAAAAAAAATTGATGTCTTTGCGCAGGGATTAAATCATGCAACAACCCCCCAACCACTCAACCCCAAGCCCAAGCCCATCATCAATCTCCTTCTGGCCTCCACTAATCCCACGTCTCATGCCCAACCCAACCCGAGCTGTCGTGCCTCCAGCCCTCGCCCCTTCTACGAGTAATGATAGGAACCATACCTATTTTCCCGAATTTTACCACGAATCTGACGTGGCAGTGACTAGTGTGCCATGTAAAATACACCAACTGTATCCAGAAAATTGTCTAGAAAGAGAGAGAGAGTCAGAGAGAGATAGCTCAAAGAAGTGAAAGAACAGGTCGATGAAGAGAGGAGGTACAGAGAGCAAACGAGCTCAAAGAAGCGAACGAGAGAGAATCCGCACAAAACCCCTTAATAAAGACACCAGATCGCCGTCGCCACCAGACCGCCATCGCCACCAGACGGCACAAAAACCTACTGAAATCCATATAAAACCAAGATGCAACTCTCAAAACCCTAAATTCAAGAAACGACGGCCAAGAATAAATAACCAGATTTAATGGACCCAAGAGGAAGAAAATGTATTCATCAAATGGTAAGTGAAGTTATTCATTTATTGGTATTTTTTTCTTGCATAATAAACTAGGATTTTTGTAATGGCTAAATATTTATGCTTTTTTATTGAAATTTATGTTTGTTTTACCTGAAATTTGTGTTTTTAAGGTTTCATGACTGGTAAGTAGATATTTTTTTTTGTTCAATTTTCATTATTGCAGATAAATTACTGGTAATTAGGAATCTTTTTCCAGTCCTAATTGCCATTTTCATATTTATAATTACCATATTCATATTTATTTGAGTTTGAAAGTCTGATATGAGTATAATTTGTAATATTTGATATTTATTTCAATCATTTATTATATATATCTAATTTTTTTTTTTTTTTTGTGATTTTGAGTGTAGCTTAAGCTAATGATATGCGACAGGAATGAAAATTGGGATTTTTGTATGTGATTAATGGTAAGCGAAGTTATTCATTTAATGATACGCGACCGGGCAACAAGAATGATAATTGGGATTTTTGCTGATTAAGAGGACGAGAGAAGGAGAGGCGAAGAGAAAAATATGAGTTAGAGAGATGAAAAATTGGATTTGTAATTGTTAATGAATTTGTAATGGATTTTGCAATTTTTTTGAGAAGAGAATTGCGAATTGTGAAGAGCTTGTGTTTTGTTTTATTTTATACGAATTGAGAAGTTCCTAAAATATAATTGTTATTAGATCATTATAAATTTAGTACGAGAGTGAAGTGAATAATATACCAGAGAACAAGATTGAGACATTGTCAATAAAAAAACTCGCTCATCTCAAGCAAGATCTGGCACGATCAGTACTTGAGATTTCATCGAGTTGAAAGTTTTTTTAGCAAGATTCCAATGAGAACAAATTACGTCAGATATTCTTACAATAATCATATATTACAATAAAATCATTTTAATACATTCCATAGATATTCTTACAATAATCATATATTACAATAAAATCATTTTAATACATTCCATAGAAACTAAAACAATACTTTTTAAGGCATTTCACACAAAAACTAAAAACTAAAACTAAAACAAGATCATTCAATTACAATTATAGTTAACAAAATTAAACAAAATCTTCTAGCCCTCTAAACAAAATTAAACAAGATCATGCAATCATTCTAATACAGCCCAGCCCGTCTATTCTTCAATATACTCTTAATAAATTTTAAAAAAAATTAAAAAGAAAATCATTAACTGTAGTTAACAAATTTCAAACAAAATCACCCTTTTCTCTTTATCGTTCTTTCCATTTCCATCCTCAAATCTATCTCTAGGGTTCTTGTGACTCGATCGAGGTGTGAGATGGCAACATCCGAATTAGCTCCTCTAGAGAGGCTTCCATTGATGAATTGACCGTGCTAGGTCTTGAACCCTTGAAAGGAATCACTATCCCCTGAAAATTCAAACACGAAAATAATTAGATCAAAATACAAAAAATGTAGAATCACTATGCAAAATATCCACAAGGGAATCACTATGCTAAAAAAAAGTCACACTCGAAATTGTCCTAAATTTTTTATTGGATTAGTAAAAAAATCAACAGAGAAACAACAAACGAAACTTATGGAACAATATGAAACAACAAACAAAACTAGAATAAAAGGCATGATTAACTAGATGATTTTTTTTTCCCAAAAATTTAGGTGTTATGTCTAATTTCAGATAATGTAGATAATGTATGGGTTTCTTTGCAAGTTAGAAATAATAGAGAAGCATTGTTAAAAATTTCTCAGTTTCGAGAAAAAAACAGTGAAATTGTTGTAGAGAGAGATAGAAAGAGGGAGAGAGAAAGAACAAACCTCAAGAGAGAACACTGAAGCGAGCAAGAGAGAGAGATAACTTCAAGAGGGAGCACTGAACAAGCACGGAACCCATTGATAGTTCGAGGCGAAGGACTGACCCCCCACGAAACCGAGAGAGAGAGAGAGAGAGAGAGAGAGAGAGAGAGAGGGAAAACCCTAGATGAATTGGAGTGGTGGGAAGGAGAACAGGTGAGGGGGAAGAGGGGGAAGAGAGATTTGTGTAAAATTTCAGCGTGTAGAAAAATAGGGCCACAACCTTGCTGATGTGGCGGACCACTGCCACATCAGCATTTCGGGAAAAAATTCAGGGAAAGAGGTGTGGTTCGTATCATTGCTGCCCCTTCTACGGCAAAAACAAAATGCCGCCATCGATCCCATTTTGGTGAAATTTTGGCGGATACAAACAGCCGCCTTTAATTTTCCAAGATTTGGTGAAATTTTGGCGCCATTCCGCGTTGCTTTTTCCCAAATTCGTCATAAGTTTGGCGCTGGTCACAAATTTTTAGTTACGCGTTACGCCTCTGGACACGCCATTTCTCTTCCATGAAACAAAAAGGGATCCTCTCTTTGGTTTTGCGATTGCCAAACTATGACTGTACTCTCTAATTGGTTAGTAATTTCTTGTTATGAGTTTCAAATCTTTCATTTACTATCAATATCTCTTTAATTAGTGTCTTGGACTTGGAGTGGAGTTGAAAATTTGTGTTATTTTTATACTATGCTTTTTTTTGTGATGGTCAAAAGAGAAATATCAGCTACGAAAGGCCAAAAGTGTATGTTGTCTTAGATTTTTGTTTTTATCTATGGCTTAATTTTCACATGGTTCTCAGATTTATATGCAAGGGACAAAGGAAATCACTTAAAGAATCATCGAAAGAGGTGATCTGTAAGCAACAATCATCAAAAGGGAAATCCAAAGAATCATCTTTAGAGATGTCCAGGAAATTAGGCAACCTAAATTGATATTTTGAAATCGAGAATTGTATGTAATAGGCAAACATGTGTTGGTTTGATTCTTTGATTTGGTCCAATAATTGTTTTTACGGCAGCAATAAGGTTCATTTTTTTTTATCTCTAAGTTTATTTAATCTGAAAATTAGTACAAGTAATTTACCCTATCCAATCTGGTACTTCACTGAATTTTGGGTTCAGGTTATTGCCTATCATGTTTCGTATTTTTTCATGTTCGATTTTTGTATTTTTGGTTATATATACTTGAATTTCACTTGAATTTTCAGATCCAATATGGTATGATTGGTTGTTTTAACTTTTGATGAAATTTCATAGTATTTTTTAATTAAACTTTTAGTCTAAATGTACTAATTTAATTTCGATAATCATGCAACTTTCACTTCTAATTTTATACTTTGTAGTTTTGAAGGGAGGAAATTTCGGCAAAATGACAAGTAAATACAATCAAGCTATGGAACATATTGTATGGTTTCTCTCGCTCTTTCTCGAATAACAAATACCGATATTGTTCTGGTCCAGAAAGCGCCATCAAGTTTACCATGTTGCTATAAATTCTTTTCAAAGGGTCTTTATGCTAAATTGATAATTTCAAATTTTGCGGGGACAAGACTCGATGATGTTACTGAACGTATTTGATTCCGATCAGTGATCACTCTTCCCTCTCTCATCGCTTTGATAATTTTGACTACAACTCAGCTTGTTTTTTCCCAAGTCTACGTTTAGCAAAATAAAATATTCTTAGCATTTTATTTATTAAAACATAATTTTGAGTTTTTTGTTTGTTTTTATCTGATTTATTTTTCAATTCTTGAGCTTCGCAGCATAAATTCCAACTGTGCGTCTTAAAGTGGTATGCAATTTGTACACATCCGTATTTTATTCATTTAACATCTCAGATTATTTTATTTCTGAACATTTTTTAGGAATTGCAAATTTTACTGTACTTAATTATATTTTCTTTTATTTAATTAGGGGCAAAATGAATATACACCCATTTTGGCCTCCAAAAAACCGAAGATGTTGTGACTGCTTGCTACATGAGCGGTAGTGTTGTTACCCGAAAGGGAAATAAATTAATCCTAAATTTCAGGTACTTGTATGGCAAATGAATATACACCCATTTTGGCCTCCAAAATAGTGAATGTTGTGGCTAATTTGTGAATGCCAACTATAAATTGTGGGGGCTGATATGCAAAATTAATAATTGCATGAACTGTTGTGCAAAATTACAGATTTTGGTTTTTTTTTTTATATCATAACTTTTTGCTTTTTTTTGTTCAAAATGTTTTGTTTAACTGGCCATGAAGTTTAATTTTTTTTAACTCACCTCTTCCAGTAAGCAGGGGCTATTTTGCATGAGTATGAAGGTAAACATTATATTTCCTATTCTCGTAGGGCTATTCATGATATTTTGAGATTTTGTAGTGGTACGTGAATATTATTATTTCCTGTGATTTACCAGGAGTAATGAAAATGTTCGACACATGCATCAGGAGGAAAGAGGCGAGGGAGATCGAAATTAGGTCATCTTGTTAGAACATGAATTTGCGAGGTATATTTTGATTTGACGAAGGTGCTTGAGGGTTGTTTTGCTGAGTTTTAGTAATTCAGGTGCTTGTATGAAAATACTTGGTAATAAGGGACTTATTCGTAAATATTTAATACTACAAGATTGTTTTACAAGTACTCAACATTGCAGGATCGTTGTGTTGGAATGAAGGGGGTTTGGGGTTAGAATGAAAAAGGCAGTTTTGTTGAATTAGTAATTTTTAGTAATTTAGGGACTTGTTTGCAAATGTTTGGTGATCTTGGTTTTTTTTGCTAATACCCATTAATGCAGGAACTCTTATGCATCGGAATCCGGGATTATTTTGTGAATAATATTGTATTAACTGGCTTTTCCAATTTTGAATGTTTATAAATTATTTGATGTAATTTGTATTTTTCTTCATCTAGGCACGATTTTTTCAAATATTTGTACGATTTTTCAAATATTGTTTTTCTTCGTCTGGGCAATTGAAATGTTTAATTAAAGGATTTTGGGGATACCAATATAATTGAAGTTAAAACTTGGATTTTTTCAAATATGGGCAGGATTTTTCCTTTCGAATATTTATTTTATATAGTTCAGGAGACATTAATCAATAAATTGTTCTGAATTTTTAAAACATAATTTAAACTGAAGTGTTAATATACATTGTGTCCAAAATGCATATGGTTTTGAGAGAAGATACATACTATCCATTAATCAATAAATTGTTCCCTAATGATTTATGACTAATCAATATAGAATTTATTTGTTTTATTATTTATATAATATGTATATTTTGTTTGTGTGTATATAATTGTTGACTAGTTTTGAAAGAAGATTAAATATTGGATTTTTGAGAAATTTTGGTTTGTAGACGAAATAAGTTTGGAAATTATCAAAATATCCAACATAGTTTGATAATTCCTCAAATAACACTCTCGACTATTCAAAAGTCGAGAGATGTTAA
Source organism: Luzula sylvatica (assembly GCA_946800325.1). Taxonomy (NCBI): domain Eukaryota; kingdom Viridiplantae; phylum Streptophyta; class Magnoliopsida; order Poales; family Juncaceae; genus Luzula; species Luzula sylvatica. The sequence continues at coordinate 50,350,617 of OX326961.1, forward strand.
AATGATCGACTATTCAATAGTCGAGAGATGTTAAAATGATCGACTATTCAAAAGTCGAAAATTATTAAACAGATTTAATTACAAATTAACAAACCTCTCGACTTTTGAAAAGTGGAGAGGTTGATTTTAATTCAAAATATGATATATTTTCCCAGATTTTACTATAACATCATTTATGTTCTAATTAGTATATTTAATTAAAATGATAACTAGTACACGTTAGCTATTAACTTAATGCGTAATTAATATTTATTCGAATTCATAAATTTTAATGAATATTTAATGATATGTTCTAATTATCACGTTAATTAAATGTAATAGTACAAATATGGAGAATACCGCAGGTACATTTCGGAGTACAATAAAAAACGAAGTATCATACATAGTATCGTATCCGACACCATACATCAAGTAGGGTTTGAATTTTATATGCATTAATTATTCGCAAATTAACTTTATATAAGTAATATACATAGTATTGTATTAATAATTATAAAAAATGAAAATTTCTTATCATTTAAATTTTATTTTTCCGACTAAATCCATTTATCAGACATCTCTATTGTATAATTTTAATACCAAATTACTTTTTCAAAATCAAAATCCAAAGTATCATATTTATCCTTCAAAAATATAAAATAATTTTTTGATAAAAAAAATAATAAAATAAATATAATTGTACCCTCTCAGAAATCTCAAACATCATAACATTATGTTGGAACTAAAAAGAATTGTACCCTCTCAGAAATTTCAAATTATATCATAGTTATATGTATAATAATAATATAATAATAATATTTACAATAATATATATTATATTATATTAATTATATATACATAATTTAATTATTATTATTATTATTATTATTATTATTATATATTATTATAATGATATTATTATAATTTAATTATATATTATTATAATTATTATATATTATTATAATTTAATAATTTAATTATATATTATTATAATTTAATTATAATGATATTATTATAATTTAATTATAATGATATTATTATAATTTAATTATATATTATTATTATTATTAATTATTATGATTTAATAATTTAATTATATATACATAATAATAATATTATGTATGGTAATTATTATATATTATTATAATGATATATAAAATTATATTAATATATTTAATAATTATAAATATAATAATTGTGTAATTATTATTATAATAATAATAATAATAATAATAATTATTATTATTAGAACAAACTCTAAACTCAATTAGCATGTATTTTGTTAGATTTAAACTTTTCCATCATCTTGGCACTCTAGATATTTGGAGAATTACAATTTGTAGGTTTATAAGGAGAAATATTTACCCTCATTTGCTAATTCCACATTTTAAAAGATGTCCAAACAAAGAATTTTAATTTGTTGAATCTTAAAATTCTAATTCCACTTGAAATTCTTACCTCCAAACACCCCCTTAGAGAGTGAGTATTAATGACACAAATGAAGAATTGAATTAATGACTTATAATAATAAAAAAAGATTACTCAATAATTTAATATTAATGAAAAAAACTAATAACTGATTTAAAATAAACCAATAACTAATAGCTGAATATTATTGAATATTACTTTAAATACACAATATTTATATTAATTAATTAATAATTAATAAATATAAAACGAAAACATGTTTCCCTCTAAAATTTTCATTTTCCCCAAAATTCAAATTTCCCTGATTCGCCTAGTGACTTTATCACCTGCTCTCGCCCACTTGCAATTAGTAGAGGCATCCGAAAATTGTCTGCATGTGGTGCATATAAGATACTTTCTAACTAATGGGTGGGTCCTCATGCTAAATGGAGAGTGAATGTTTGCTGATGAATGAACCGAGTCCGTTCAATTAAAATTCTCATTTATCCTCCTCTAAAACAAGCAACGAATGGTCTCGTGCAAGCAAAAGAAAACACCAATAAAAATTAAGAAAAAATTCAGCGAAAACTCAGAAAGAAGGAAGCCTTCGAGTGAAGAAACCTAGCTCACGAGAAGAGTCCTGGTCGAGTCTCTAGTAGTTAATACAGAAACCGGCAGTGGCAAACCCTAATTTTGTTTATGAATTGGTGAGAATTAGATTGCTAAATTGCTAAATTTCTTTATAAATTGAACATATTTGAACAGGTTAGAGTTGGATTAGCAATTTCTAAAACTCAAGGACAAGAGTTGGATTTAAACAGATTTGAACATATTTCTACAACTCACACTGGTAATTGCTAATTTTGTTTATTATCATTATTATTAATAATTATTATTATTGAAACTCGATTCTCACAGCTTCGAAGAGTACCTCTCTTATCAGTACCAATTTCGGCATCATTGGTGCTTGAAACGGTGGTTTCATCACTGGCGACCTCGTCTCTGGTAAAAAAAATTTAAAATCCAAAATGAACTCCTAGTTTAGCTGATGCTATCAAGTGACAACAAGGTTCGTATAATTTATTACTGTTCACTGCTCTTTTTTGTGCTCTTTTGGATTGATTTGCTGTTACATTACCTCATCCTACCTAAATTGAGACTAAATCATCATTAGTTGAGGCCATTGTATCATTTAATTCAGGTTAAATTGTGCTTAACTTCTCAGTTACATAGAGAATAACAACTTGACTAGAACAGTGAGACATTCGAATCGGTACCTATCTTGACATTAGTTAGTTTAATTCTGAATATTTCTTTCTATGTTAATTTTATTTTATGCACTACGATTATTCCTTAATATTTTTTTGCCATGTTTTTTGTGTGTATCAGAACAAAGCAAGAGAAATGATATAGAACCTCTTGGACACATTCTTATGTATTTCTTGGGAACAACTTAATAATTGGTACAATTTACAAAAAACCCCTTTAGTTTTGGAATATTAAAATTTTTGAATGCTTTCGTTTTTAAATTACGTGTTGTCTGCCATGGCAGGGACTAAGAAACAAAAGTACTAAAAGATCAGCGAAAAGAAAGTCCTCACTTCATTCAAGTAATTAATTGTTTTAATCCTCATTAATTATGTTTCTGGTAAATTTCTTTATCTCGGTTATTTTGAGGAAATAACACTTTTTATGGTTTATTTGGATTTATTGACATTTTCATGGGGTTTTTTTGCAAATTATTATTTTCTTAAGGTGCGTATTTCTAATGGATTTCCTCTGCCGAATTTTCTGCGTTTTAGTGTTTTTTTTGTTGTTGCAAAAAAGCAATGTTTTCATGGGTTTTCATGCAATTTTCAGAAATTTCAAATTATTTTGCATGTTCTTCAAATCCATATGGATGATGCGAAACATTATCCACTTCAACAATTTGGTGAATCAGGTAACTTTTTTGAAATTAATACCCCTACAAATTCTTTAAATATCATACATGCCCCTACAAAATAGACAATATCACATATACTACTAAAAACAGGCGGGGAAGGGTACTAACGATATTTTAGTTGAACATGTATTTGATATTTTCGGTTTAATATGTTTACATATTTTTAGTTTTAAATGAAGGCTGCAGATTGTTTAGTTTAAGCAATTTAAATCCTATGATAATAAAAATATCTTGTATCCCTTAAAATTAAAAAATGTATTATGTCTTTATTTCAAATAGGTCCCAAAACTTCGAGGAACTAGCAAAGTAAGACGAAACGTGGGCAGTGAAACTAACAATTTTGTAGATTATGTTAAAGTATGATGGTTTGGATGGAGTACGTTTTTGTGATTTAGGTTAATTTTAATGTACATCATATTTTTATATTTAATTTTGTAATTGTTAATAAATATTCTGTATGATAGTAATTGAATTTAGTGTAAGTGAGAATTTTATATTTTAATATAATATTCATATTTTGGCATAATTTTAGAATTATAAATTTATATGATTCCTATAAATGTCGGTAAATGACATTGGGTGCATTTTTAAATGTTGATTTTTTACAATGTCGGTAAATCACATTATCGTAAATGTCGGTAAATCACATTATCGTCCATACATAACAAGAAATAATCATCAATATAACTTAAAAGATATTATTATACTGTGAATCTCAATTCTAAGCGAAATTTTTAACCAAAAAACATAAAATTCAAAATTAGTTAACCCGAAACAAAAATTCCTAATGATCCAAATCCCCGATAAAATAAAAATTAATCTTCTTGAAGAATATATGGATGTTCGTCCCAAAATTTGGGGCCTATTATATCAATATGATCTACTGTCACTACGCTTCGAATTCTTTTGACAGGATTTCCACAATCATCCATCTTCACTATTTCTTCTACCTGCCAAAACAAAAAATACCGCGACAGGTATTAATTTCCAAATATATTAAGATATCTTGCAAAAATTACAAAACAAATAAATACCTTTTTACGATACACACATGATCCTTTTTTGAATATATCTGATAGCTTTTCATAATTGATCCCAAATTGTTCGAATAGTAGCTCGTTTTTCTCCTTTGTTTGAGTGCCCTGTCAAATAAATAAAACAAATTCATTAATTCCATTGTAAAAAAATTGAAAATAAACAACACAAAATATACCTTTAGAAATAACTGAGCTTCTTTCTCTGTTTTTCCAGATTTAACCAACATCCAAAAGCACGTATTATATTGATTATTTATATGACCTTAAATAATTCAAACAAAATTATCAAATTTTGAAACCACAAAAAACTTTAATTCTGATTATTTATGCTAACATATTTAAAACTTACAATCTACTTGTCTCCATGAGAGATAATCCTTTAAAACCTTCGATTTTGGATAACACACGGCTCTTGCATCGAAATACGGTATCTCCTTTAAATCTTTGCTTGGAAAAAATTCTTTCCATTTTATCACGTATAAAGAGGTGAAATACGAAACAAATAAAGACACTATCTTGCTGTATAATATATTTACTTTAGATAAATTATTAAATATTTTTTTACAATTAATTTTACAAATTACCTGTCTCGTCTTTGGTAGAATTCACTTTTTTCTTTTAACACGAAGCTGAAAAACAAGCATAAACAATTTGAGAACTCGAACGAAAAAAAAATAAAAGAGAAAATTATATACTAAATATAGTTAGATATACCTATATTCATCGCTTACGCCATAAGCGAAAATTATGTCTGAAAAATGATTTAGCATTGAGCTGGCACATTCATTCATAAGATTCAAAGCATTTTCGTCATTTGGCTTTTCAAACTGATGAATTGAGGAGAATCTGCAAATATAACAAGACGAATTGGATTTTCTAGTATATCATCTAAAAAGAAAAATATATGAATTTCAAATCTTGGGGGAATTATCATGAATAAACTCACCGATGAAAATGGCAACCATCGATTCTGACAACAATCCAATTCATAAGAGGCAACTTGTCATCTAATTCAAATTTCTTCACGTACTCGTATTTACTGTTTGCCATTCCTTTCGAAGAAAAATAACAATCTTCGCCTTTTAACTTACTAGAGAAACTACCGTCTTTGTAAGTAATCGCAAACCCTAAATCCCAAAACTGCAAAGTAGGATATAAAAATCCAATACACACAACAATTACTAAAAAGTACACAAACAATTAGAACATACTAATTTCAGGTATCAAAAAACCTAAAATTAAATAAAAGCATGGACAAAAAATCACAAAAAATCGCAAAAAAGAAAACAAAAATTGAACCGAAATCAAAATCAGACAGGAAATTACCTCGAGAAAAACTGCGAATCGGATCTACCGTCGACAGGTGAATCGAGAGAGAGAGAGAGAGAGAGAGAGAGAGAGCGCGCGCGCGCGGCGTGACTGGTTAGCACGAGATAGGGGCCAGGGCTGATAAGGGCGAGCTAAAATAAACACGTTTGGTGGAGTCGGTTTATACGAATGGCCTTGGTCTGGGTCTATGGGCTTTTTGTATTCTATAATATTAATGTCTAGAAATCCTACTTATATTTGAAGGCCTTTAAAATGAGTTTTGGAAAAGGTTTGGAAAAATGGGAAGTAGTATTTTTTACTTTTTAGAACTAAATTTATATGGAAAGGAAATATTTATTTTAGTTTATTTCAGTTTAATGATTTTCTGATATGGAATCGAGGATGCTGGATTTTTTTTGTTGACGTAGTTAAATAATTTTATGTTTTAATATATTTTCTGCATATGACCAAATATTTTCGCTCAAATTTTATTAATGAAAAATAAGATAATATATTGTGAATATTATAAAAAAAAAATCTAATTGTGTAAAGATGGTCTTTCGACCTCAATTGGGAATCAATTGATTCGACTCAGGTTTGTATTATCGGTAATTTTGTGTCTTTAGTCGTTATAACAACATGAATAAATTTACGGAGGAAATGAAGGGGATGGCTAGAATCTTCTTAAAGGAAGGCGGGAAAGCTTGCTTTAAAAGACCGCGAATTCCGCGGCCAAGAAAATTGTTAGTATTATCAAAGGGGGGAAGAAATAAGAAACAATATATTGTGAATTTATTATTATTGGAGAGTTTTATGGTAAATTTTCTTTCAAATCAAAAGTCTGTATTATTAATTGATAAATATTCAAAATATCATTTGGACAAAGATCACAAGAAAAATGATTTATATAGAATTTTTCATTATTATATGTTATGTAAAATAAGTAAATACAAGATGTGAGAGAAATGAGTTAATTTTGTTTAATAGGTCATAAATAAAATGTGATCCAAGGTGAGTAGTGATCTATAAATAAATTTTGCATGACAAAAAATGCTTTCAAATAGTCTCTCAATTGTGAAATATATACAAAATATATACAAAAATTCTAGAAATAAATTGGCAAAAATTTATACAAAATATATGCTCTAGAATTTTACTTCCGATAATTAAAAAGAAAATTCTAGATTTTCTTAGAATAAAATAATTTTTGAGACATTTGAGGAATCATTAATTGAAAATAATCATGGAATGATTTGCAATGATATGAATGTCGTTTCGTGGCTCCTATGGATAGTAAACAAATATGTAAAGTCCGAAGAAATTTTTGTTTTATCTATGAATTTGAATTATGACTGTTATAATTTTTAAAAAATATATAATATTATATAGGGATATTTTCAAAAAATCTCCTATCTTTTTTGGATATTCTAAAAAAACCCCTATCCTTTTGGAAACTCCAAAAAATTTCCTCTACCAAATTTTTATTTTCAAATACCCCTATGGTGTTAAAGTTAACCATGGATGGTGTTAAAAAAAATTTATGACCAAAATACCCTTCATCTACATATGTAGTAACTAAAAGAATATTTTTGTTATTTGTATTAATTTTTAAAAAATTTCAATTACTTTTAGCTTATATTAATTTAAAAAAAATAATTATCATCTGTTATATTTATATAATTTTAATATTCATACGTTATATATATTTGACTTTTATATTTTTACGGAAAAAATAACATACAATAATAATAAGATGAACAACAATATTGAAAGAACACCTTGCAAATATTTAAAAATTAAAATATCATGAAATTATTAAAAACATACAAAAAAGAAGAACGAAAATAAAAAAAACTAGAAATTTAAAAAAATATTTTTCTGTCAATATATTTTCAAAATGTTTATTTTATTATTATCTGATGTTTATTTTTATTGAATAATAAATAAAATTTTAAAATTATACAAACACAGCATTTAATAATTTTGTTTTTGTAAAATCACTATACGCTAAAAAATAATTATGAATTTTCTTAAAATTAATCAAATTAATGAATAATTAACAAAAAATATACATATGAAAATAGAAAGATATTTTGGTCATAATATTTTTTTTAACAACATTCATGGTTAAATTTAATCCCATAGGGGGTATTTGAAAATAAAAATTTGGTAGAGGAGTTTTTTGGAGTTTCCAAAAAGATAGGATTTTTTAGAATATCCAAAAAAGATAGGGGATTTTTAAAAACTTTCCCTATTATATATGATAAATTATTATCAATATTAGTAAATGTTTTAACCGTTTGACCACTATTCTATCGATAAAACATTTAAACAATGATTTATCGTTCCATTTCGTTTCGTTCCACGCATTTTACAATATTGGACTAGGGAGCTTACGAACTCATTACAAGCATACATTACCAACAATTGATTTTAAAATTCTTAAACGGATTGTAATAAAAGTCGATTCATCAGGTTGTTCTTAGTTATTAATGAAACATTACTTAGTTATTAATTATAAAGTCTTGGCATGGCAATTTTCTTTTAATTTGTTGCGGACGAAATTTATTTTAAACTATTACATTATGATAAACATCTAACTATTCAATGATAGATAGTTTTTGTTGCGATGAAAAAATGGTGGAAATAATAATGTTAAATGATTAACGGTAAAGAAAATAACCGAACACGGTCAAATAATGGTGACCGTTTTCTTCATAAAGTTAAGGCCAAAACATAACTTTAAGGCACCGTTAACCGTTATTTGGACCGTTAAAGACCGTTTTTGCAACACTGAGTTTTTGTAGTTATTATTTGCATTATATAAATAATTCATCTTCGTATTTAAACGAGAAATGAACTTGCAAAAAAATATATTAATATGGAGCTCAAAATAAAAATAACATTGAAAACGAAATTATGCATGTATTCGAACCAATGTATCTCTTATTATTATTGGGACATTTAATCATATATAAGCACATTTAATCACATTTAATCATACATACATTGGGACTTCTGGATGATTAAATCATACATTTAATGCATTTAAAACAAAAATAACATTTAAAACGAAATCATACATACATTGGGACTTCTGGATTAATACATCGGGAAAAATCTTTTATGTATTCGAACCGAACTATTCAATATTTATACATCAACAAAATCACAAAAATCTCATCTATGTTCCTACAAATGTGCTTATATATTTATTTTTCAATACAAGTGGACAAACAAATTTTCCGAAGTGGTACTATCTAGTATGATTAAATTATGTTAATAGCAAATATCATCACAAAATGGTTTCCTGTTGCGGTGATGCATGAACAAAATCACTAGCGGTTATATATGGCGCCCTCAAACTTGAAAAAGAATGTGGCATTTCAAATACTATAATGAGCATTTCTGAATTCAAATTTCCCGATTTTTTTTTCCATAGGATTTCGTATTGATTTTTTATAGGAAGATAAATATCATAGCAAAAGCATAGATGTATCGTCAATGAAATTCTCCGGTAGTATTATACACATTCTCATCCGCCGGTCGATTGAGTTGTATCCCTCGCGCACGATCCCGAGTTTGAGTGTTTTCGGTGATGTCTTTACAAAAAGTCTGATGGAGATTCAAATCCCGACTAGTGGCACAAGGGGGGGACCGCAGTGCTATGTCATTTATTGTCATGAAGCCCTCTTTCTCCTAACGTGAAATCATGCAAAGGTTCCGAGCCCATCAAAGACTTTCCTACATGCGTCGGCATAACTCTCTAACTTCTCATTCCATCATGTGGAGGTCGAATAGAGTTAAAGAAATTAATTAATTAATTAATTAAATTGATTATTATTCAAATCAATACTTAATTTGATTGATTCAATTAAAAGATTTAATTAATTTTATCAAACCTTTTCAGACTTCAATTAACTCGTTCATGATTTATTTTTCTGTGACCCGTATGTAGGACTTGGGTCACACTATACATTCAGCCTCATCCACTTCGTCGATTGATGGGCCCAAATGCCAATATTTCTCATCTGAGTAGTACCTTTCATGCTGGCTTTCAGTTTCACTTTCAGCCCAACCCACCCAAAGAAAACAACGAGAAAATAATAAATTACCAGATAATATACACATATTTCTTTTTTCTTTTCTTTTTTTTTTTAGATGAAATGCCCGTAGGCTCACATATTTCAATAAAACAAAATGAGTGATTCAAAAAATTAGGAGGATAGTTATCAAGTAGACAGTAGTCACAATAGTGCAAATTGCAATGGGACTTTTATTTAATTTGAGTGCTGGGTTCTATATTGATGTGGAATATAAGTACATTATGTCAAAGCAGTGTTTTAAATAGCGCCGCTATAACGCGCTATAACGGATTTTTGAAGTTAAACGCTACATCGCTTCAGAATTTAATTTTGTAGCATTTTGTTCCGCTGCAATGCTATAGCGGACTGCTATAGCATGAAGCGTTCAAATATAGCGACCGTAGCGGTGCTATAGCGTGATTATTATTATTATTATTATTATTATTATAATAATAAAAATCATAATAATGTTAAAACTAATAATAACAATAGTAATAATACCAATAATAATAAAATAATGATAGTAATAATAATAGTAATAGTGCAAATAATAATAATAATAATAATTATTATTATTATTTATAATTATTATAATTATTGTAATTAAATAATAAGAATAATAATAATCACTATTATCATTACAGAATAATAATAATTGTTATTAAATAATAGGAATAATAGGAATAATAATAATAATTATTATTATTATTATTATTATTATTATTATTATTATTATTGATACTAAATAATAATAACAACAACAATAATAATAATAATAAATATTATTAGTATAAAATAGTAATTATTGTTATTAAAGAATAATAATAATAATATTAATAATAATTATTATTATAGGAAGAATAAGATAATAACAACAACAAAAACTATTAATAGAGTTATTATAATTACAATAATATAATAATAATAATAATAATAATAATAATAATAATGTATTTTTCTTAGAGATGACTTTTTAATTTATGTTAGTTTGTGAGGTTGATATAAATAAGCATTCATATAATTTTATTTATAATATTGGGCAACTAATTTATATTTATATGCATATTGAAGTATTATAAAAATAATAATTTTGATCAAAATTCGCTGCGATGGTGAAGCAACGCTATATCGCCCGCTAACGCTAATCGCTAAATTAAACGTCAAAATGCTGCATGCCGCTACACGCTATTTAAAACATTATGTCAAACTATACATCAATTTGACTAATTAAGCATCGAGAAATATCAAATGTCAACTTGTTTAGACTATGTTGCACGGATACTTCAAAAAATCGAATTTAGCCGTATCGCCGTATCCGTATCGTATCCTAAATCATATGTTAAATTGTCGTATCGTCGTATCCGATACGCGTCGCCGTGTCGTCGTATCGACGTATCCGTGCAACACAATTTAGCATTTCATTCCATGATTCGATAAATTTAGTGTTGATTTTTCAAATTTTATTAATATTTCAAAAACTACAATAATTATAATGTTATCAAATAATTTTGAGTACAAATAATTGTTTTGCATTCTTCTTTTAAATGTTAGTTATAGTTTTATCGTATTGCAATAAGAGTATTATTCCATATAACAGGGGCAATGTGATAAAGCATTTCTTGATTGCGAGAGAATTGACTAACGAATGATTAAATATCGTGAAATAAGAAAACATAATAGATCATTGGATCCAAAGAAGAAATATCAAGATATGAAAACGAATGAATTATTAAATATCATGAAATAAGAAAATATAAATGAAAATGTTGAAAATTTTATTGACTAACTTAATTCTCAGCATTACGATGAGAGAAATAAAATATGGAGAAAAACATGAAACTAGAATGCATCACCATTTTTTTAATTAAATCTTCAAACAAACCAATATGAACAGGTTCATTAATTATAACTTGCAAATGCCTAAGGGCTTTTATGCACACAAACAAATTATAACTTGTAAAAAGTGCAAATTAATTATCGGATCGATTTATTGATATGAAAATAGAAATGATTCTTCGTCATGCGGGCCCCCTAGAATTCACCCTGACACGTCTTGCTAATTTGGTTTGATTAACGCAAGCCGTCACTTGTCCCGCGTTTTTTTTTTTATGTATATTTGTAGATTTATCAGATACATTTTAGATAGATGTTAGTTTTGTACGTGCATTTTTTATTTTATAAATTGTAGATGTTTGTTATAATTTGTATATGTATAACAATTAATATGTATTTATGTTTTTAAATATATCATATATCTTGTAGATATAAGATATATAATTTTTGTAAGTACAATATGCGTTATATATTTTTACATGTATGATACACCATTATTTGTTATATATTTTGGATGTGCAACATATATTTACTAATTACAATACATGTTATACATTTTTCGTTTGTGATACATATTTTGAGCTGTATTTTTTTACCCAACTAACATTTTTGTACAGTTTGTTAAATGTTTTGTATGATAAATTTTTTTTGTTGATGCGGCAATAAAAGTATAACAAATATGCAAAAATGTTAGAAATCATATTATACATATATACAAACATATTATACATATGTTTGTTGTCGATGTGTTATATATATTGCCTTAGTTTTAACCCAATCATCATATTATACAGAGCCGACATAGGGCAAGCCCGACAAGCGTACAGGCTGGGACACCATTTGGATTGGTGGCATCATTTTAGAATTTAGTATGTATATTATGTTTTGATCTAAATCATAAATATGATGTAGCGCAATTGATAGATAACTTAATTATTGTTTCATAGGTCATGACTTCAAGACTAGAGGTGTTCAAACGGTTCGGTTTATTCGGATACCGAATCGAACCGTTCGAATTCGGTTTAATCGGTTCGGTTTTCCGATTTATTTGGTTCGGTTCGGTTCAAAAAATGGTATTATCCGGTTTATTTGGTTCGGTTCGGTTTTGATGTTGTGAAAACCGGTAAAACCGAACCGACCGAATAACATCTCATTTTTCATAATTTTTTTATTATGTTAATGTTAAATTATGAAAAATTGATATAATAATCCAATAAAATAATATAATTATATTTTATAATATATATTTATATTTTTGGATAAATAAAATATAATTTTTTTGATAAATTTATTTTAATTTTAAAATTATAATGTTTCTTATTCGGTTTAACCGAATAAACCGAATAAGAATTTGATTTATTCGGTTCGGTTTTTAATCGGTTTGAAAGTTAAAACGGTTCGGTTCGGTTTGAATTTAGTTCGGTTCGGTTTAAATCGGTTTGGCCATATTCGGTTCGGTTTGAACCGAACCGGCCGAATGAACACCCCTATTCAAGACTCGCTATCTATTTTTTGATTATTTGTCATTTTAAGGTTTTTCGTTGTTTTATTTGTATTTTCAATCTTACTAAATAAAATATAAATTATATTTTTCAAAATAAAATTATAATAATGATTAATGGAGAATCATTTTTTATTCGATGATATTTTGAAGAAAAAAGTTATGAAAATAAAAACATCTTAAATTATTTTGTTTATTAGTTTTTTCTTTTATTTTTATTTTTTTATACATGCATGTACTGATGGACAAGACATATTTATACTACTCATAGTCGGTTCACAAAGATCAAACTAGAACATACTAGCCAATCTTGAAGATGCAAGAACTCTCTTTAGTTGACTGATAAAATGGGTGGGTATATCAAATTATAAAGTGTTCTAGAATATTATTTAATTCCTTAACTTGTTAATTAAGAAAATAAATTAAATATTTTAACATAATTAACGATATAAAGTTATTGCTAAAATCGAAAGCCTTCATGGTGTCTAGGATAAAAGACCATTCTATTCGATTAAAAGCTTTATGAGATCAAGCTTGATTATGAATTATGAGTTCTTGTTCTTCGAAGAGATAAGCGTATGAAGAACTTCTTTCATTACTATTATGTTAAAGGGTGAATCTATGGTAGGACCTTTTCGAAAGGATATTTTGGGAATTAATAATTATGTTGAAAATGTGACAATTAAATTAGTTTCTTTTTCAAGCATTACATTAATTATTGTTTAAACTAAAAGATTGAAAAATGACTAAAATACCATTGTTAATTTGTATAAGAATTGAAAAAAAAGGTCCTACCATAGAATTGCCCGTTAAGTTATCCATGATTAAACATTCATGAATAAAGGCCGTTTGGTTTAAAGAAATTATATCTGGCAAGGTTGTTTTAATCGTTGGCACAGAAGTTTCTCTATTAGTTTATAGCTGAAATTGCAGATGGAGATGGGCTTGAAATCCGTGATTTTTTCTGGTGGAGTATATTTGGGAATAAAGCATAAATTGTCTAATCCAATCATTGGAGGTAGGGCCCGTTTGATGCGTGGTATTTGGAAAGACAATACGAGAAAAGACATCCATGTCCCTGATAAAGATTAATGTCCAATGTTTGATTAGAAGGATAAAGGAGGAACTTCTTTTCCCGTGTCCATGTCCTTTGTGCAGGGCCGGCCCGGCATTTTCGGAGGCCTTTGACAAACATTACGAAGATATCTCGAAATTACAAAATTATATTATATTAGTTTTAAATTAAATACAATTATTTCTAGCAAAACAAACATTGAAATGAAATGCAATATGCGAAAATACCCGTTATTTTGTCGCAATTATGCTATTACGAGCCAGCTTGTCGCGCATCTTATCTCCTAGCAAAAATCGAGGAGCGGTAGGGCCATCCTGTCACGTCATCATTTACATCTCATCTCCTAGCATCTTCTTATGGCAGGAATTAAGCAGTGCCACTGCCACGTCGTCATTTAGGTCGCCACATCGCATTGTTTGTCTTGCATCGCCTCATGTGTCTCGAGTCCCGACACATGAATTCGTTTAAGCGACATGATTACTACAATTACAATACAATTTACACAAATAGCATAATTAGAATACGAAACTATATGAATCAAATAAGAGTCAAATTCAAAAATTAATCACTAACCAAAAAATTCAAAAATTATAATCGAAATCAGGTCAAATTTGGGTCGAACTAAAGTCCAATTGCGCCCAATTAGTAAATTGAAGAGAAATTGAAGCTAAATTGGAGCCAATAACTATAACTCGAGAGAAACTAGAGACTAAGATACACAATTCGGGACAAATTATGGTCTAATTACGCACCACCAGTTAAATACACCAAATCCGAGAAGAAAGACGCACAAATTCGAGAATAAATCCGCAGAAAACCCGACCAAATCCGAGAATAAACCTGCCAGAAATCCGAGAATAAATCCGCAGAAACCCGACCAAATCCGAGAATAAACCTGCCAGAAATCCGCGTCGTCTTCACCGTCAGAAACCGCGCCGTCTTCAGCGCGTCAGCAAGCCGCCGTCGCAGCAGCCAACAGCGCCTTGCACCGTCGCAGCAAATCGTCTGAAGAACTGGAGTCTCGCCCGCACGCCAGTCGCGATGCCCTGACATGAGTCATCTTTCCTTCTTTTGCTTTTTCCTTCGTTTGCTTGCTTTGAGTAAAAAAATGTTGGGTTGAAAATTTATGTTGGGCTTATCTTATTAGGTAGGAAAAAAATGTGGCCTTTCAGAAAATGGTGGCCTTTGACATTGGCCTTTTGGACCAACATACAGGGCCGGGCCGCAATTTTCCCCCACTTGTTTTCTCGCAAATGAAGCATGACAACAAAGTGGTGTCATGCATGCACTTTCTTTTTTCTTCTACAGGCTTCTTCTTGGCCCTCTCTCTCTCTCTCTCTCTCTCTCTCTCTCTCTCTCTCTCTCTCTCCCCCCATTTTTTGAGCTTGTGATCTTCTAATTTGTGATTATTATTCTTATTATTATATAATATATATAATAATATATTATTGTTATTATTATTATTATTCTTATTATTATTATTATTATTATTAAATATAACAATTATAATTAGTAATTATTATAATTGTGATAATATATAATATAATATTTTTATTATTATTAAATGTAATAATTATAATTGGTAATTATTATTATTGCGATAATAATATATTATAATATTTTTATTATTATTATTATTAAATGTAATAATTATAAATTATTAATAAAAATTATTAACTTGATAATAATAGTAATAGTAATAATAATAAACTATTATTATTGATTTATTAATTAAATGTAACAATAATTTATACAATAAACTTATTAATTCAAATATGCATGAATTTATAATTATGATTAATTTAATTCTAATAATTTTCGTTAATAAATTAATGTTTGGTTAATAAATATATACAAACTAACTACTTTTCAAATAAAACATATCTCATATATCTCAAACCCTTGATAACTACTTTTCAATTATCCTTTACATCAAACAATAGATTTCACTTTCCATTATCTAAATCTAGCACATCAAACAACACATGCAAGACAATGATGTCCTTCAAATATTTACCCTCATTTCACTTTCTCTAGAAAATACAAGAATCCTTCAATATCCTTCAAAGTATTTTACATCAAACGGCCCCGTAGTGTGTTGGAATGGAAGAAAGTTTGAATCATTGATATTAAAGATGGGCCAATTAAATCCCAATTTTAATGAAAGAATTGTTCCGATAATCCGTCTGGGCCAGTGGCCTTTTCGGCCTCTATTGAAAAGGCGCAAGTTTTTATTTCTTTCGGGCTAGGAATAGAATCAACAAAAGCTTAAAGTTGGCCTGTTATTCTTGGGATTGTGTTGATAATGGAATCCCCGATTAAAGAGAATGGATCCGGATTTGAGTTCGTAAATCAATCTTTATAATGTGAAACGAATCTTGAGGATATATTGGTCTGACCCGTGATCCAATTATTTTGATCATCCTTAATTGCTAAGATTTTATTTGATCTTTGTTTTGGCGAGGCAATTGCGTGAAAAAAATTGGTATTTAAATCTCCATTATTAGCCCATTTGATATTAGCACGTTGGCGCCAATATATATCCAAAGAGAGTAATGCCTCGTTGTGTTGGAATTCTAAACTAGAGATAACGGGTGCCCAGAGATCAGGGTTTTGCGGAAGATTGGATTGGGCCTCGGCCATTTTTTCTTCTATCATCGTAAGTGTTTTATTTGGGTTTTTATTATTTTGTGTAGCCCATGATTTAATATCTCTTGATAGGATTTGTATTGTGTCTGACCAGTTTTGATTGTAGATTCACGGTTTAATTTCATTACAATAGGATCTGAACGATGTTGTCTTGAGCCATCAATTTTCGATTCTGAATTTGATTGTCTTATTTGTTTGTGGAGAATGTAATCGAACCCATATAGGGTTGTGATCACTGTTAAATCTCGAGATGTGAAAAACTGAGGCATTAGGAAAGAGATTGCACCAGTTTGACGTTGCGAGCACTATATCTAACCGTTTGAACTTAAGTGACCCATTGAACTGATTGTCACTCCATGAATATGCAGGTCCGTGATGGCCAAGATCGATAAGGTGCGAATCGAAAATCATTTCCTGAAATAGGCGGTTGTTTTTATCAAGCCACGGGGTGTTGTATCCATGTCTTTCATCCGAAGAGGCAATCGCGTTGAAATCTCCCACTATGCATACATTGGGGTCGGAGAGTGAAACGGTTTTAATGTATTCGATTCGAATAAAGCTTGGTTGTTTTGGTGATGAGGGTCACCATATATACCCAGTAATTGTCAGACTAGGGCTGTCGGAGACAATTGAATGCATGCGTGTATAAATAACTATTTGAATTAATATATGTTACCTTAACTTGGTTGTCCCAGATGAGCCAGAGGCCGCCGGATCTGCCCGTCGATGGAACAATAACAGAGTTCATGAGAGGAAGGCGTTGGATGATGGTGGTAGAACGTGAATGAGTACATCGCGTGTCCGAGATGAAAGCGAGATGGACAGCCGTGCACCGGAGATATTGTAGTAGTGTTATTGGTTTGGGCCTTGGTTCACCGGACGTTTTTGTTTATATATATTTACAATATAATCGTTCCTCTTAGGATGGACAAATGGTTCAGTTTATTTGGGAATCGAACCGAACCGGTCGAATTCGGTTTAATCGGTTCGGTTTTAGATTTATTTGGTTCGGTTCGGTTCAAAAATTGATATTGTTCGGTTTATTCGGTTCGGTTCAGTTTTGATATTTTTAGAACCGATTAAACCGAACCGACCGAATTAATACTATTTTTCACATTTTCTATTATATTCATTTAAAAAAATTAAAATTAATTATTGTAAAATTTGAAATAACGTAAGTATATTCTATATGATTTGTTTTTTATTTTTATTTTCTAAATAACATTTGACTTTTAACATTATAAAATTTCTAATTCGGTTCGGTTTTAAATCGGTTCAAATTTTATTCGGTTCGGTTCGGTTTGATTCTAGTCCGATTCAGTTTAATTCGATTTGTTCTTATTCGGTTCGGTTCGGTTCGACCGAATGTCCACCTCCTAACTCTTCTCATTAATGGAGAATGTTGCTCTTCCCCCACTGCACGGTCCCCACCATTCTTGATGCGCTGGCTATGGATTAACACCGTAAAAATTAACATAAATACATGAGTTAACATCAAATTTTGCGTGTTATTTATATTATGTTATGATTTAACATCAAATTAAGGTGTTAAGTCATGTACTTGTGTGTTAATTTTTAATGGTGACACGTCATCAAGAGTGGTGGGGGATGATAGTGGAGGATGTACATCAGCACTCCCCATTAATATTGCAATACTCGTTCTCTCACACGTGCCACGTTTCATATTTTTCAGCCATTCGATTAAACAGATCATGGCCATTCTTTTTTAATACTAAAGAGATTATGACCCAAATTGTACTCAATAATACACACAATTAATATTTTTTTAAGAAAATTAATTATATATTTTAAAAAATTATTTATTAAAAAATTACTTATTGAAAAAATTATTCATCAAATGACAATAAATATTTTTGTAATAAATAATCTTTAATGAATAATATTAAAATTATGTTAAATATATCTTGATTAAAATCAACTGAACGATACAAAAATCGTACGAATCAAATGATATAAAATCAACTGAACGGTACGAAAATCGAACAGACAATCCAACGACTCGAAAACGTAATAACAATTTATTAAAATATATCTTGATTTTCTAATTATTCATTAAAAATTGTTTAAATATATAATTAATTTTATAAAAAAAATATTAATTGTGTGTATTATTGGGTACAATTTGGGGGTATTCAATATGAAATATAAAAAATTGTAGAAGAAAATTCGGACTCTCAAAGTCCGATTTTTCAATGATTAATAAATGTGTTTAGTTGTGCTAGGAGGGTGGATTAGCAGATAAAACTTTCGGACTCTCAGAGTCCGAAATTTCATCAAAAATCGGAGACTCGGAGTCCGAAAATGTTATATATCAAAATAAAAATTCAAAGTTGTTTTTTCCTGAATAAACTTTGAAAATTTGTGTATTTTTCACTTTTTTCCTTTATAATTTGTCTACTTTTATGTTTTGTGAATCATGTTGTTTTGTAAGAATAAAAACTATTGACAATAACATCAGTTATTTTGGTTATGCATACCCGTACCAATAATAGTTTACTTACAAACTGATAATTATTTAATTCATATTAAATCATTACTTACAAAAACCCGCAGCGAAGCGCGTTATTTTCCTAGTACATTTAATTATACTAGTCTTGTTACCCTGCACTGAAGATGAATTAAAGGAAAAAAAAATGGAAAAAAAAATATTAAAAAAAAAAATACTACAAACAAGGTAGTTATGCACAGAATTACCTCTCAAGTGAGTTTTTACATGTAAAGTTGGGAGGATCTTTTCTGTGCGCGAGGACTTATCTAATAAATAATAGGCAAGTCAAAAAAATAAAACTTTTTGTGAACTACCGAGATGTATATGTTATTATTTAGAGATAAAATATTCATACACGTCAAGTGGAATATCCTACTTCACTCTTCTGGTAACAATCAACAACGTATAACTTTTTTGATCTCCCTCAAAAAATAATTTTGATATTTTATTCAATAAATTTATTACTCTTTATATTTTTTTGTCAATTTCAATTGATTCAGTATAATAAGAAGCTCAAGAATTTCCTTTGTTCTGTACACTTATTAAAGAAGCTTATGTTATATGATACAATATATCACAAAACCAAGACCCGAAAAATCATCCCATCCAAGCAACAACAAAAAAAATCAAAACAACAAATGAACCTTCAAAATATTTCTCAAAACAATTCCGCCACTACGAAGTAATAAAATTCACCTCACTCGGCTCTTATACTCAAAAAATCAGAAAGAAAGAGAAAACAGAGATATATCACATGAGAGGAAGATAGGCACCGCCATGTCCCCTCTTTAAAATAAGCGGGCCCGCATTGTCAGGCACTTTATCCATTAGCTTAGCACAAGCCTCGATCACATCCGCGAAACCAGTTGCGATCGTGGCGATTTGCGTTCTGATCCTCAAATCTCTCGTCCTTCTCAAAATATACCTGAAAGACTTGTCAAAATGCTTTACCCACTCCGCAGGTAAACCCCCCGGAGAAAGCCACACCGTGAAATTTGTTTGGTCCCCTCTCGCCGTCACTTCCGCCCTATAAAACCTACACGAACAAATATTAATCAAACTTTCTTTACATATATACCAATCTAATATTTACCTAGCTAAATCGAGAAGAACGGAAGGCTGCAAAGGCAAGACCACGACAAACTCGGCCACGAATCTCTCGATGACATCAGGCTTGAGCATCCAAGTCCAGAAAACCGGGGCCCAGTCGCCAGGCTGGAACCCGTACGCCTGCGCAACGAGAAGCGCCTCCTGAAACCTCGATTGCTTCGTCAAAAGCGTCCTCGATTGGGTGTCCGCCAACCCGACCCATTGATAATCGGGGATGCGGATTTGGAGGGTCAAGAGAGCGGCTTTTGCGCATGTGGAGTGGGTGCGGAAACCCGCGTCGATGGTGGAGAGCGCTTCGGCGGCGAGGAGGAGGTGATGCATTGCGAGGAGAAGGAGGGAGGAGTGTTTGTGCCAGTCGTGTTGAGGAAGCGAGAGGTAATGCTCGATGCTGTTCGTCGCGCGCGATTCGAGGAGGGATGCCGCGTCGTGCTTCATGTCGAAATGTTTGTATACCATGGCGAGAGCATCGAGATCGTGAGGGTTGAATCGTTTCAAAGCTGTCAGAACGGCCATGCGAAACCCTCTAACCGTGGCAACCGAACCCGTGGCGGATTCGGCCGCGGCGGAATATTTCTGAAGGAGCAGCTCGAGCTGTCCGTTTTCGATCAGAATATCGAGGATGAAACTCAACGAGTGGAAGTTGGTGACTCCGGTTATCAGCCGAGCAAGACACACGAAATCTTCTTTCGAAACGTAGGATTCTACGCGGTTCGCTGCGAAGGTCACCAACACGTCGATTCCGTCTAGACAAGCCGAGGACGTGTAGAAATGGTGCGCGAGGATTAACAGTTCCACCTGCGAAAATAAATATTAAAATGTTATAATGCAGGTTTGTTTTGCAAAGTTTTCGGTTTTTATAAGTAAGGTATGTACCTCGCAAGCATGAGGCATGTCTTGACCCGTCATGACTAGTCGCATTAAAGCGTGACCAACTTCGGGCTCGCTATGGCACAGCTCAGCCCATTTCAAGAAATCTCTCGATCTCCATAATAAAGGAGCCGGTCCTTCTTCCTCTGACGATTCGATACATCCTCCATAGTACGCCGCTTGAAGCCCCTATTAACACACAACAATAGATTAATATAGATCTGAGTCTGTACACAGTAACACACACACACAAGATAACAAGATGAGATGAGGAACCTTCAAGAAGGATTCGGAGAGGATATTCGCGATGCTAGAAGGGGGCATGGAGTGAGTTTCGATTAAGAGTTTTGCTTCATCAAAAGATTCTTGTGCCTTGAGAGATAACAGCTGTAGCAATTCTATTGGCTGCTTCGCAAAAGCCATAGGAAAAGCGAGACATAAAACCCTAGCTGCTCTCACCACCGCAATTACTCTCCTACAAAGCCCTTGTCCTCTCCCTTCACCACACCTCACTGTCAAAGCCTCCAATGCCTAAAAATATATAAGGTTATTACTTATTTGTGATATCTCATTTGAGAGGGGTAAAAATGAAAATAAACGTACCATAGTAGGATCGATCATGTTTCCAACAATGGGCAAGTCCAAAGACCTCACAATGGATCTCACAGCTTCATCCAATACAGACATGCTTATCTCGCCACCACCACTAGAAGACGAAAACTTTGCGAGTTTCAAAGCAGCGTCGATTAGTGTCAACTCCTCGGGGATATGCGTAGGAGACAGTTTCAACTGGAGCTGTTTAGCAGCGGTTATCTGGCCAAACTCCAGTAGAGAGAGAACTGCTCTCTCAATTTCAACCGGCCCCATTCTCTCCTCCCAGTTCGATACTCCCCCCATCTCATACTCCTCAGAATTATTATCACTCGTACTTTCTTTCAAGTGGTACGCTTTTCCCTTTTTCTTGGTTTTGGTACCGGTGGCCATGTTCTCTCTGAAAAAAATGGATCTCTCGACGGGTCTGACGACTCGGGTTGCGTTTATGTGGAAATCCATTTTCGAGACGATAGATGCAGTGTGTTCGATTATGCTGCTCGGATTATTTTTTGCAATTAGGGTTTGGACCGAGCTCCTTGGGGAGAAATCGGGTTCCGATTTGGACTCGGTTTCGGATTCGACTGCGAGAAGCCAGACTCGTGTCTCGATCTCGCGTAAGAGATGGAGCGGATAAACTCTGCAAAAAGAAGTGATTGTAAATTACCAGAATGCCCTGAGAGAGAGAGAGAGAGAGAGTTACGGAGGGGATTGAGTGATGGTCCCGCTAAGCCATTGGAGAGAGAAAAGGAGCATTTCGTGAAGCTCTCTTGCTGGTATCTCCTTTTCTATGGCTTCTGCGTGCTTCAAGAAAAATAATCCTGCCTGAAGAATTAACAGGTGTCATATCATCATTATAATTTTTTCGAAACTGAAAATATCAAATTTACCAACTAAAACTAAAATCTTCAAATTTTACTCTTCCAAAACTGTAAATATCAAATTTATCGCTCAAAATCTATCAGATTTGTCCTTCCACAACTCGAAAATGTCAAACTTGCCTTTCTCAAATAAGACATTTTGAATATGGGTAAATTTGATAGATTATGAATCTTGGAAGTGTGAACTTGATATTTCCAATCCTGGAAGGGCGTAAATGAAATTTTGCCTTTTCTAAACACCTGTAAAGGGGGAAAACTATATCGAATAAACAAAGCCTGGCAATGGCCCCACAAAGCAGCTCTCTCTTGAGGAAAATCCCACAGAAATTCCTTCCATTCTGATACCATCGCTTCAGCCTAAAAAAACAAAATATCAAATTTAAAAGAATATTTAATATTTCACATTCCATACACACTAACTTTATACCTGTGCCTCAGTAGCATGGTCGTAAGAAGACTTCCAAGAAGGATTAACATCCTCGAGCTGGCTAGCCCAGCTCCTCGCCTCGTCCCACCGTCCATTCCTCTCCAGTTCAGCCAAAAGCTCGCCATCGTCCAGTTTCTCGAACCACTCATTCCCACAATCAGGCTCGGCACGAGTAATCTTCCAGTAAAGTCTTTTAAAATACGCAGCCGAGGCGCCTCCATCCCCGTAATCGGCCGAGGAGAGTAGCTCCAGCAAACTGCGTTTTTCGTACAGAGAAGGACAGGTGGCGAGCACCGATTCGCCGGCTTTGACTGCCGTGTAACTCAGCCACGGCCCTCTGTTGAGCTGAGTGAGAGAAGGTTCTTCTCTAATTCGCACTGAGAATGATGCTAAGTGTGCCGAAGCCTCGGATAATCGCATTTGAGAGAACGCCTAAAGAGAAGCGAATTAAGATAAAAGGGATATTTTTGATAAATAAATTAAGGAATTTTAACGGACCTGAAGAGAACGGATGAAAGGGAGGAGAGAGAAAGAGGGAAGAAACATCTCGAAAGCTCTCAATAATATAAGAAACATTTGTTTTTCACAAAGCATGGCCACCATATCGGAGAGAGAATTGAGTTCTTCTTCAAGTTCACTTTTCTCGTCGATAACAATTTCTTGAGGTGTTTCTAAAATCGAGTTTTGCACAGAAGAAGAGGATGACGGTGGAGACGTTACAGGAGATTGACAAGTGGATCCAGAGATCTTTTGCCGTTTGGTGTTCTGTCTATTGTAGCTCATCTCGAGGGTTTTGAGTTCTGACGGTAGTTCGTTCGTGCTTTCAACTGCTAATCCCACGTTTTTGGCTATTCCTACTGATACTTTATCTGTCTCCGCTTTTATTAAAGATAATCTGGAAAAAAAGAAATGGTGAGTATTTTATTTTGTGTAATTCGAGGGGCATAATTGAAAATAAAACTGACCTTCTGGCAGTAATCTCGAGCCAGACAGTGAGACAAGAGAGAGGAGACGTGTCTTGGTAACAAGAGGCAACAATAGCAAGCAAAGGCCAGCAATAATCCTTGGCTTTTCTCAGTAGTGCTTCTCCAGGGCTTTTTTGCTTTTCGCACCCTGTAAAACCCAAAAATAACAAAATTACCACACCAAATAAAATAAAATAAAAAGACAATGTTTAATCCATGTACCTGCAATGACTGCGAAAAGTTCGGCCCGTGTATCGTTTTCGTCCTCGATATAATCTTCGCCATTAGCTTTCTTTTTGGCGGATACCATGCTTTTCAGTACCGTCAGTATATGTGTCCTCAGTCTTGAATCTTTTATTTCTTCAGAGGCCTTATAATTCAGAAAAGAAAAAAATTATTTACCTCCTAAGAAGGCAAACTAAAATATATATATATATATATACAAAATTACCACTTCGATGATGACATCAGCGGAGAAACCACCAAGTTGAGCTTCTGTTAGAAAACCAACCTGGAAAAAAATACAAATGTGCAGTAATTAGTACAAAAGTGAATTTAAAGCAATAATTTTGAACAAAATTAGTACCCAATCGTTATCATTTGCGAGCAAGGCGAGGTACTTTGTGCTGAGAGGAAGATTATGAATCTGACAAAACTCCACAACCAAATTCCAGTACCGACTTTGCTCGCTTTGTCTCGTTCTCAAAACGTTATAATCGCCGGTACCGTTTTTAAGCCAAAAACCACAACTCTGCCCTTCTTCGTCCATTACAGGCAAGCATGCCTTTTCGAGACGGTCCAAAATGTCAACCAAAATTCTCGAATGAATTCTACATTTTGGCTGATTTTGGTCCGTAATTTGGAGGTAATCTGATTTGATGTATTCTTCGGCTAGTTCTCGAGCTAGGGTTAGGGTTTCGTTGGATTGGGGTTGTTGGTTTGAAGAAATGCGTTTTAGGGCATTAATATCGAGGCGAATCATGTCAAAGGAAACTCCGCATAGTTCGAAAAAGAATGCACTGGAGGCCACCAGTGACGAGTCGTTGAAGTTTGTAATGGCTAGTGGAATCACCTATGAAAGGAATAAAATATATTGTCAATTTTATTAATGTAATGATAAGTAGTGGAATCATTGGGGGTTAATTTGTACGGACCGATAAAAGAATTGATTTTTCATTCTGCTTCAAAGGTCCAAGAAGAATTAATTCAGTGTCCCAATTAATATTCGGTTGAATTGAGGAATCGTTTCGTAAAAGAGTCGATTCTAGTTCTGTAGCTCTTTCTGTAATCATGTCATACAAAGCAGATAAAACTCTGCCTCGTTTCAAGTGATTCTCCACCTTAAATCCATTTTCCTGATGCACAAAAAGACAAAATCTCGACAGGATTAATTTCAATATTTTTTCTTTATTTTATTAAATAAATAAATAAATTACCTCAATAGGGTATAGTTCAGTCTCGATCTCTTGCTGAATAGAAGCTTCCAAAGAAGCGGGATTTGAACTGTCATCCCCAATTACTTTGAGAATATCGTCTCGAATTCCGCGCAAAAGTATCTCGTCAGATTCCTTCAAGACTAGCGTTGTGTCTGCTAGAGATTGCATTCTAAAAGTACCCTAATTCAATCCAAAAAAAAACATTCATTTGTACTCTTCAAAAGTTTTAAAATATCAGAATTACCCCTAACACAGAAGCACAAACATACCTGAATAAAAAGCTGAACAAGTCTTCTGACAGATTTGGGTAGAGTAACTGGAAGCATTTGTAGCAAAGAAGAATCACCTCCAGAAGAAGCAAAAACAGCATATCTCCAGTTCAAATACTCTGACAACACGGACTCCCCAAACACTAAAAAACAAAAAAAATAATAAACAATTCTTAATTTTCTCATAAAAAAACTAATCACAAAATTACCTTTGTTGGCATCGAAATTCAAAGATGCATGTGAATCTCCACAAGAACAAACCGAAACGAGAACTTTCCAAAGAGTTTGAAATCTTCGTAGACCAGGTCTATTCAAACTTTCAACAGATAAACACCTCTCGATTGGGTCCGTAGCGTACATTAGAGTCGCGAGAGAAGCCATTTCTCCTATTCCTTCATTTACAAGATCTTCTACGGTATGTAATTGCCCCTCGATTTCGATCGAATTACTGAAATCGCCACTGAGGTTTATTTTGAGCAAGTTCGATCTTGCGTTAGAAAACGATGCCTCGTATTCGTAACCTCTCAGCCTCGAATAAATTAACCATTTTGCCCACTCGCAATCCCCCTAAAATAAAATATATTTTTATTTATCATTTGTAGGGGCATATATGATATTTGAGATTTTAAGATTTGATGTTAGAGCTTACAGCAGAATCCAAGAGCAAATGAAGCGAAGGACCATCTAGGCCCAAATTATGATGATCGAGATAAAAATCGAGTAGATAAGGCAATTCATTATTCACGCAATAATTCACCAAAAGTTTATATAACCCTTCTTTGGCCTTCACGTCTCCAGAATCTTCTAATAATTCGACAATCTCGAGAGATTTCTCGTTAATTAACTCAGAAAAATCGAAAATTAAACCAGCTCGTGAAGTCACTTGTACGAGATCTTCAATATTATTCCAAGATTCTCTTATGAATATATTTCTCTTCGCAAATTCCTTCTCGATTATAGCTCGTAACCACGATGTGGCCTTGTCAGAATAATTATGACTTAGAATTTTAACATTTGGGATTTCTATATAAGAAGGTTCTATTTCTTCTGTGGCCATTATGCATAATCCATTATTTGGAATTAGGGTTGAATTTTCTGTGTTGATTGTTAAAATACCATTTGAGAGTGAAGAGTTTGGTATTGTGTCTATAATATTAAGTATCTCTTTTGAATTGTTATGAGCTATGTGGTACTCGAATTGTGACTCCCATGGTACAGGGATTCCTGTATGGTACGGTTGGTCCAGTAATATCTGCATTAAAAAAATAAAAAACAAAAATTATAATTCACATGGCTAAAACTTAAAAAAAAGGGTTGTAAAGTTTGTTTAACTTACTCGATCAAATGTTCTTTGGTCCCAAGAATCAGACCAAGAAAGAGCGCAGGCCCAATAACCACCAACAGAATTGACCTCGTAATTCTCGGGGGTAGAATCGTCATTTTGTTCTGACCATATACCAAGAATGGCTCCATCAACTTCGCCACACAAAATCAGAGCACCATCCTTAACATGCAGACCCAATACAGGGGTAGAATCGTCATTTTGATCTGACCCATTTTCTTTGCTTCCTTTATATGTCTCCCAAAATTTACTTCTAGGATATAACCTCTTATTCACCCCAAAACAAATTAATTAATTAATTTTTTAAAAAAAAGATTTTTCATGAATAAAGAAAGATTAATGTGAACAAGTACACGAACTCACCTCAACGAGGGATATTCTTTCCAAATTTTTCATTTCATTTGACCTAAGAAAACCATGTATTTTCATTTCCTCAACAATTTGTGCTCTGAGAGTTCTTCTCACCGTACCAAATAAGAGCTGTCTCAGTACCAATTCAATATCTTCTCCAAGCCTCTCCAATGTTTCAACAGCTAGTTCAGTCTCGCCCTAAAATAAAACGCTAAATATCATAAATACCCTTGCAAAAATAAAAATAAAATAACGCATATGTTCGTTCCTCAAATTAGTGTACCTGTATGAACAGATCATAAGCAATGGATCTGCCAGTATCTCTAACTTCATTAAAAGTATCGCGAGATTTTTCGTCGGACCAATCAGAACCCGCCAGCTCAGCATCCCTACGACGCAAGAGCTGAAGCTGAAGAACAGCCAAAGGAAGCCTCGCGGATTCCAAAGCGTCTCTGACAACACTCTTCAGATCGAAATTACTCGATTCCCATCTAGCAATCATGTCCTTGACATTTTCAGAAATTATTAATCGCTTTATTTGAGTCGATTCTATGGATCTGACTGAAGATTCGGTTAGGGTTAATGCTAGATTATTATTTGAATTATTCAGATTTTCGGTGGTATTGTTCAGCGAAGATAAATCATTCACGAGCTCTCTTTCTGTTTCTATCGTGTCCATTTCATCTGCCTGTTATGAATTATCAAAAGGTAAGGGCTTAAATGCAAAATATTATTATTTTTATACTTTGTAATGGTATGAATGATAAATAATAACTCACTGATTTAGCGGGTATTTTGCCCTTTGCAGAGACGCGGCTCTGTATATCTCGAATTACTTCCAAAAAGAACGCCATTTCATTGAGTCTTCTTGAATAATCACCAATATCTAGAAATTACATAGCAAAAAGGAAGAGATTCACAAGAGAAATTTTCGTTAAATTTAGAAATGAATATAGCAAAAAAGAAGAATTTTTCACATGCAAACATATTCATTTTGAGACGAAAGAAAAAATTATTACCTTCTTGCTGATCAAGTAACGCGTATTTGTGAATCATTTTGGTAGCAAATCGAGCAGCAAGAGATATTAACCTATATAATTCATAAAGTTAGAATATTTAATTACAAATTACATTTTTGTAATTTATGAATATTCATTCATTTAGTTGAAGAAAATGTGTAAAATATCTGAGGGTAAAAATTATTATACTGGCCAATTCTTTATAGAAATTTGTTCAGTTGCAAAAACATATTATCAAAATATCATATATACCCCTGTAGAAAATGGCATCGATAAACAGTAATATTGGGAAAAAGTACAATGATTACCTGGATGATAAGGCAATTTCGTTTTCGCTGCTAACCCTAACAAATATTTGATAAACAGATGCAAATAATAGTCTCAAAACCCCTTCTTCTGCTAGATTCACATCTATAAGCATATTCAAAGATCTGCAATAAAACAAAAAAAATGAAAATAATAATAATAATAATAATTTAAGCTGTTAATATGTATGGAACCACTAACTTACTCTTCAATTTCATCGAATTTTGAATAATGCAACGCGAGCTGCATCTGACGCATCCTTGAAAATCTCAAACCCCATCCTGTCACAACACATGACAGAATTAACGTTAATAAAGGGTTTTTTGCAATTTTCAATCATGTAGGGGCTTTCTTGCGAATTTACATATAAAGATAAGGAGAATTACCATTATTCAAGCAAAGTTGATCTGCTTCTCTAGGTCCTTCAAACAAAAGAACTCTATCCAAAACTTCAATTTGCCAAGGCTTCAATTTCCCCCCAAATTCAGATTCAAACTCAAATTCATGATCTTTTACCGAATTTTCTCCTCGATTCGAAGTTGAAATTGAAGGGAGAACGACAAAGACCCCATCTTGAGTAATCAAATACAAACAACCCTTGAAGAAACAACCAATCGATTCTCTCCCAAAATAACATTCTTTTGTTTGTGTGGGGCCAACATATAAATCAGTATGAGTGATTTTTACGCCTTTGCCCCTCGTAAAATCGTTATTTTTAACAAGTCTGGTGATTCCAAAGGGAGAGAGACAGGCTAGGGTTTCGTCTTTAGCTTGGTACGGAGGTAAGTACACTTTTCGTACCGGTTTAAAACCCTTGGAAGATTTTTCCTTTTCACCTTTTTTGTTATCTTTTTTTCTCCTTTTCAATGGCCTATTCGACTCAAAATCATCATTTGATTTAAAATTAGGAAAATTAGACCTGAATATTAAATTGCCAATATCACAACCCGAAACCATCCAAGGAGTCAAAGGACCGTTTTTAGGGTACTTGGGCATTAGCGTACCACTGGTACCGTTATTTTCATATAATATTTCATCAAGGGAGATTAAATAAATAACCCCAAGTTCATCGATCACGCCAAGTTGAAGAGAATTTTGAGCAATCAATAATTTTTTAAAAGTTTTAGTATGTGAACTTGAAATGTTAAATTGGGTTATAGGATCACCAGAGTTTAAGTCGAATAAACTTATTAAACCCGACCCATTAAGACAGAAAAGAAAATCATCCGATAGTTGAAAATCTACCCATTCGGTACCAGTTTCTCTACCGGTATCGGGTTTATCTGTGAGAAACTGGTACGGGTCTACTGAAAAAACCCATTCAAAACCCCACTTGTGTATCCTCATAACAACAACCAAAAACTGGTACGGATCATTAGTACCATTATTTTCTTGGAATTTGAGAACAAAACCGATCAAGTTATTTGAAGGACTAGAGAAAACCCTAGAGCACTGGTAACCAGTACCGCAAAATTCCTCTTGTGTATTCAGAAAGGACAAAATGGTACCGTAAATATCAAAGGAAACCACATTTGCAGAACTAGGTAAATTTGATTCGGGAGGAAATTTGGTAATAAACTTGCCATTCTGCAGACTGGATTCGATTTCACAACAATAAGTCCTTAACCATGGACTGGAGGTGTCCAGTTCTTCCATTACTTGAGTGGGGGTCCAATCTATCCATTTCCCACTCAATTCTCCATCCGTATGCATTGGATCGGTCTCTGTTGTCTTGACAATAGAGCGAAAAATATGGACAAAAATTCCCCTCTCGCCGGATACAACAAGAACTTGCTCAAAACTGGAGTTCTCCAGTTCCCCTGAAGAATCGCAAAACTGGCCCCAAGCCAAGGATTCGACATCAGAAATAATTGGACAGGATTCACGTATTGAAAGCCTTTGCGTATCTTGAATATTTAAGTTCGATTCGGTCTCTAATACATTTCCTGTATCTATAAGGAGTATAAGATTAACCAAAATATAACAAAATATGTGGATAAGAAGTATAAGATAATTAGATCATAAAAATAGTACCATAGATAAGAGGGAGCAGCACGGCTTCGTGATTTTTAGAAAGCAAAAGAAGTATTCTTCTGGTAGGGGATATAAAAGCTTCGTTGAATTCTGAAAGCTCGAAAGGAAATGGACCCTCCTTCCATTTCTGTAACTGGAGAGCAACAGGACCATCGTCTTCCGCCTCCGAAGAGACTGACATATTTGCAAACTTATTAATCGATTCGCCTGCGAGAAAATATAGATTGTTCAATTTATTTTGCATATGTTTAAATTCAAAAAAAAAGATGAATACATGTTTTTGAATGTTTGGTTTAATCAATTACTGTTTTGGTCACAATTAAAGTTTAAAACTTGATTCGGTCACAAACCTTATGGAAGCACGGAAAAAGTTCATTGAACTGGCCATATACTGAAATCTGACTCTGAGCCTTAGTTACTGATCAAATCATTCATGGAACAGAGATAAGATACTAAAATCGCCAAAGAATGAAACAAGAGATGTCAATTTGAGCTGAAAGCAGTAACTGAAATAATAAGAGAGCAGTAATAACTGAAAAAGTAGCTGGACAGAAGAATTAATCCGTCGTAATTCACCGCAGGAATCGCCAAATTCTCTGAGAGAGGCTCGGCAAAATCTCTGAGAGAGGTAGAAAGACGGAGAGAGACGGAGAGAAAGAGAAAGGTCGACAATGGCGCCAGAGAAAACTCTCGATCGGGTCTCACGCACGTGAGATGCACGTGCTAAGAAGCCCATACGTACAGAGAAAGAGTCGTGATGGCAGAGGGGAATTGCAAATCGGCCCAGATATTGGGCCGTTCCATGTTGAGGAGTGAACTATGTCTCTCCCCAAATTACACCAATATAATTATTATATTATTATATCTTATTCAAGTTTACATAATAATCCTAATTGATATTTCGGACATAATACTCAGTATTTTCTAGCTATTGAATACTTATCAAGATTAGTAGTTCTTAATAAATAATATTTTTTCATTAGAAAAATGTGTAGCGTAAAAATTCATGACAAAATATTAATTTTATATAAATTTAATTTAATTAAAAAATATATATATTTTTAATAATATTTTTTGAATATTCATTCGAGTATTTTGACATCACTAGGTCCTCAACTTTCAAAATAATTATATATCAAATAAGATATCAAATCCGATCAATCACGATTAGTGTTTATATTTCTGTTTTCAAATAGAATTGTTGTCCATTTCTAATTGGCAAATCCAATTCGTATGGTTTTTATTAGATATTGAATGGAACACTAATAATTGATCTGCTAAAGATATGGACAAAATGAAAACTGTGTTTCTAGGACAACATGTCAAAATCAAATTGAAATTGATGTGATCAAGTTAATTATATGATTTAATTAAAAATAATGTTCATATATTTATACTGATTTGATTAATGGCTGCAGTCTTTTTAGTGTTCCTAATAAATCAAAGGAAAATTTGGTTTTAAACTTTTAATTGATCACGTGAGAATACAATACTCACAAAATTTTGAAATAGCTGATATTTATGAGTCTATTATTTATATTTATATTTGTATCAAAGTTTCCAAAATATATCTTTTAATTTATAAATGTTTTTAGAGGATTCTCATTTATTAATTTATTTGTATCTTTTTTTTAATTAATCTACAAAACTAACACCAATCAAAATTAATGCCATATTAAAAATTTCAAATATTTTCTCGTAAACATTCATTTCCCTCTTCTCTCCAAACGACCCAAATCTCTCACTCTCTAAGTTTAAAAAACATAACAATTTTAGAATCGATAATTTTTTTCTAAGTTTAAAAATTAAATATTAAGTAGAAAAAATATATTTTATTCTCTACTTTGGTCTTCAACCATATCAGCTATTTTCAAAAGTAGCCCCATACAACACACAAATTACTTACCTTCGTTTAAAAGAATGAAATAAAATATCCAAAACAATAGCAATATTGAAATCGACAAAAATATTCATTCATACAAAATAATAATTTTTTCAAATCTAAATCTACTAAAACTATCTAAACTAACTCGAGAAAATATTTGAAAATTGTAACATAACACTAATTTAGATTAGTGTTAGTTTCGTACCTTAATTAGGAAAGATATGAGAAATAAATTAATAAATGAGAATCTTCTAAATACATTAAGTAGCGGATCCAGGGGGGCGAGCGGGAGCCACCCCCCTCCCATGAAATCGAAAACGAAAAGAATAGCAAAGAAAGAAGGTGATTTCGCTGATTTCATAAGTAATAATTATAATAAATTTGTCTATATTTCATAAAGATTAGAGTAGTGTAGTGGTAAAACATGTGCTTAGTAGGAGTGAGGTCTTGAATTCGAAACCTCCAGACTACATATTTTGAATTTTTTTTTAATCCGGCGCCCGTTATAAAATTCGGCCCCTTCCTATGTATTGGTCTTGGATCCGTCCATGAATACATTCCATGATTAAAACATAATATTTGGGGAATTTTAACAAAAATATAAAAAATCTATAAAAATAACGTTTCCCATTTCCAAATATGTGATATAAAATAGCATTATAAAAATAAGGTTTCCCATTTCCAAATATGTGATATAAAATAGTATTATAATTGTCTAGTTTCATATTGGAGGAAGATTTGGCCTTCAAAATTAAACACGTTGATAAATATAAGAGCATAAAAAATAGAACGCATGGTTGTTAAAATCGGGATTCTACCTTAATCGTTCGGGGGTGAAATCGAATCGGATCGTAAAATCGTATGTAGAATCGTGAAATTCTATGGAAAATAGAAATAAATGAATAAAATAATATTTGTGAAAATATTTTATAACTAACACATATCAAAACATGCATTGAGCATACTCACCCAAAATATCAAATATCAAAAATAGACAAATACAAGTCACATGTAATTTGAGACATCCAAAACATCTAAAATAGCGAAACAAAAGTCAAATCTAGTCTTCTAGCAAAAATTTCAATCGTGTCCTCGTCGGAATAGTGATCCTCCAAGACATCAATAAATTTCTCAACTTTTTCAGTATCATCTTCAACACATGGACCTACAACACTTGCAAGAGCTTCTTCTTCGTGATCTTCATCTTCTAAAACTGCCGAACCGCCTAAAATATTTCAAAATACAAAATAATTTTAAAATTGTGTGATACTCATAATAAATTGTAATACTTGATAAAATATGAAAAACATACTAGCAATTCCATCGTCAAATTAAGTTGCACGACGAGCTATCCGGTCAATAGAGCGTACTCATGCATTACCAGTTGGAAGGATATGGTCCTCTTTCAATAGAGCGTCTGACTCGCTAACAACCTCAACTGGACACATTTTACTGGCCTTAATTAAAAAGAAATAAAAATTACAAAACAATAGTTAAAATCTTGCTAGAGAACAAAGAAATATATAAATAAAACGAAATAGTATATTACTAATTACAAACTTGTTCTTGTTATCTTGCTAATCGGAGCACTCTTCTGAAAAGATGAACTTCTAATTTGAAATTTCCAATTTGGACGAAACTAATATTGCTTCTCTTCTTCCTCAATTATGGAAATGGGAATTAAAGTGAGAGTGGGGAATGTGAATAGAAAATAAAATTATATTGTAAAATAATTATAAGTTTGGTCCTGACAAGAAAATTGGGCAATTTTTATGTTTTAGATATTCAAATACTAGTAACATGTAATAAAATCGTAGAATCTTAAATTACACTCGATTCTACACGATTCTACGATTTAACTCGCGATTCTACTAAATTACGATTTTACGTACGTCTTGACTCGTTTTCTCCTCTCATAATCGTAGAATCGTGCGATTTTACGAGTTGAATCGCGATTTTGACAACTATGATCCCAAACAATTAATTTCATTACAATAAATAATTTGTCTTGCCATAATTTTCACAAAAAAAATAATAATATGTCATGGCTCATGCGGTTCCTTTCGTCAAAAATAAATAAATAAATTATACTACAAGGTACAACAACAATTAGTTATCTTTTTCATTATCTCTACTCGGTCTTCTTTCGATGGGAATCGTTACTCAAATTCTTGATGAGTTCGTCGAGAATAAACGGGCAAGTCCGAATCATACGTTCGTATCCTTTGGTGTCTGCGATTTTTGCAAGAACATCGGTACCGGAAACAAATTCAAAACACGAACCCTTAAGAACCGGACAATTATGCTGTTCGGCAAAGGTCAAGATCGTTGCGAAGTTATTCACTTCGATATATTTGGATAATTTAATTTCGCATGTTAACTTTAACCCCTCTACTCGATATCGATCAGCAGCTACAATCAAATGTCGATACATCACGATCGGATCCCCTTCGAACTCGGGAAATGAATACGAATTCATGAAGCGGAGCAAACACCTAAAAACATCAGGTTCGATATCATCGATTTTTACGTGTTTTTGCTCTTTGTCGTAAAATTGAGCCTTGAAGACTGGCGACCTCCCAGCAATCCACTGTTTAAGCGCATTAAAAAATTGCCCTTTTACTTCAAAAGTAACAATGGTTCCCATTCCAGTTTTTAAAAAGTCGCGGAGTTGTTCGCCTAGGTCGATTGCAATTTGCAAGGGTACGCATTTTTATTGTACAAATATATACATTGAATCGAACCTAATTAATGGTCAAGACGCGTGATTAAGTGGTTAACCAAAACACTAATTAATCTCAGCTCTAACTAATGGGCTAACTAATCTATCTAATATATAATGCAAGGGGATTTGCTGCCTCCTGGTGCAGCCACGTCACCAGGGGCCTATTTTTTTTACATTTTGGTCTTTTTTTATTTACAAATTGGTCCTTTTTTCGAAAAAAAATTATATTTTGGTCCTTTATATTTGCATTTTGGCCCTTCGAAGTTTTCAAATTTATATTTTAGTCCAGGCGCCTCAAATTGGTCCTATTTTTCTAAAAAAAATTATATTTTGGTCCTTTTTTCACATTTTGGTCCTTTATATTTGCATTTTGGTCCTTCGAAGTTTTAAAATTTACATTTTTGTCCTTTATTATTTTTCTTGAAAAACTAAAATAAAATTATAATAAGTTGAACAATATTAATAAAATAACATCTTGCAAATATTTAAAAATAAAATATCACAAAACTATTAAAAAATACATAAAAAGAAAACTAAAATAAAAAATAGATGTTTAAATAGATATTTTCTATGAATATATTTGCAAGATGTTTATTTATTATCATTTAATGTTAGTTTTTTTATGAATAAAGAATGTAATATTAAAATTATATAAACAAAATATGTAATAATTTAAATTTTTTTAAATCACTACGTGTTAAGAATTGTTTATGAATTTTCTTAAAATTAATAAAAAATAACAAAAATAAGTTTTAATTATTACATATGAGATTTGGAGGGTATTTTGGGAAAAAAAAAATTAATATCATCCATAAGGAGTATTTTAAAATAAAAGTTTGGTAAAGAGTTTTTTTTTTTTGGAATTTACGAAAAGACAGAGAATTTTTTATAATATCCAAAAAAAATTAGGAGGTTAAAAATATACCAAATCATGGATGTGCGAATAATCATGACATAATTTAAATTAAAGGTTCGAACGAAACGGTTAGCGATGACATCGTCAAACTTTGTTGTTGGCTGACCACACAAAGGACGAAAAATATTTGTGCTAAATATGTAGCGAAATTAAGGATTTGTGAAATTAAAAACACTCTTTTTTCAGCAATGTTTTCTGAACTATTATGTTCTTAATAAATTTCATGACGACTCATTCGTTTCTTTTTCCTTATTTTACTTATGAAGTATAAAATATAGATAATTTTTTCAGCAATAACCGTTTGAATTATTCAAGAAATCCGGCTCTTAAAATATTCAAACGATTTTTGCTACAAAATTTCACTCGCACACAACACACTAAATTACACATATAATAATGATTTCAACTACATTACTTATAAACCCGAACAGCCCCGCGCAATTGCGCGAGGGTAATGCTAGTAATAGCCTAAGTTAACATGAGAGTTTAATTCGAATAAACTTATTAAACCCCATCCGTTAAGACAAAAGAGAAAATCATCCGTCTACTGGTATCGGTTTTATCTGTGAGAAACTGGTACGGGTCTACTGAAAAACCAATTCAAAACCCCACTTGTATATCCTCGTAACGACCACCAAAAACTGGTACGGGTCATTAGTACATTAGTACCATTATTTTCTTGGAGTTTGAGAACAAAACCGATCAAGTTATTTGAAGGATTAGAGAAAGCCCTCGAGCACAGGCAACCGGTACCGCAAAATTCCTCTCGTGTATTCAGAAAGGACAAAATGGTACCGTAAATATCAAAGGAAAACCACATTTGCAGAACTAGGTAAATTTGATTCGGAAGGAAAATTGGTAATAAACTTGCCATTCTGCAGACTGGATTCGATTTCACAACAATAAGTCTTTAGCCATGTACTGGAGGTGTCCAGTTCTTCCATTACTTGAGTCGGCTCCATTTCCTTCTCAATTCTCCATCCGTAGTTAGTTATTGGATCGGTCTCTGTTGGCTTGACAATAGGGCGAAAAATACGGAAACAAATTGTCCCTCTCGCCCGATACAACAAGAACTTGCTCAAAACTGGAGTTCTCCAGCTTCCCCGAAGAATCGCCAAAGCTCCTCCCTTAAGATATGTCTCGTTCAGTAAATCGGCGATATGGACCGATACGGGTCGGATCGATTTTGAACCGATTTAAAACATAATTTATTTTAAATATTATTTTGGATTAGTTCATTTTTTAACAATATTTTCATTAATATTTTTTGTTCAATTATTTCCATCTCTTTCTTTCTTTATCTAATATTTTTTGTCGAAAATGAAATCGATTTTGATCCGGACGTGATTAAATTTTCATTGGGGGCACCCGCATCTACACGGTTAATGAACACGATTTCGTGGTTTAGTTTATTGTATTATTTGTAAATTTTATGTTATAATTTTAAATGTATCTTTAGTTTGACTTAAAATTTATGTGTATTGTTGAATTTTGAATATTAATCATGTAAAATTTAAATTAGTTTAAGAAACTCAATATAAATTAATGTTATAATAATCAATTTAATATATTAATATTAAAAAGTACCCATCGCTATACCACTGATATTTTCCGCTATGAATCCGTTATGTCGGTCATATCTCTTATCGGTGACTGACCGATCTGTAAACGATATGCGATATATGTAACATTGGAGAAAGGTCGACAATGGCGCCAGAGAAAACTCTCGATCGGGTCTCACGCACGTGAAATGCACGTGCTATGAAGTACGGTACGTACAGAGAAAGAGTCGGGGACTCGAAATGCACAGGAGAATTAAACAGGCCTTGTTATGAGCGATGCTAGGACCACTCTCATTCTCACTTCCAAATTCACTCCCTAAACTCACTGACAGTCTGACATGTGGGGTCCACATCTACTTTTACAAAAATCAATTCACATGGGACCCACATGTCATTCATTGGAAGGGGAATATGGGAGGGAGGGAGGAAGGGGCTGTAGATTTATTCCCTTGTTATTGGGCCGAGTAATGATATTTATCCTCAAATTACCCCCATATAATTGTTATAATATTAATTTTAATACTTAAATGTAAAATATAATATCTCAAATATTTATTTGAATATTTTTACATCACACAATTCTCTGAGCTTTCACAATAGATAATTATATAACAAATTAAAGATATTAAATCCAATCGTTCATGATGGTTGTCTGTAATTCTGTTTTCAAATATGACTGTTGTCCATTTCTAATTGGCAAAATCCAAATCCTATGTTTTATATTAGGTATTGAATGAACCATTAATAATTGAGCTGCTAAAAATATGGACAAAATGAGCACTGAGTTTCCTGGACAGCACGTCAAAATCAAATTGAAATTGATTTGATCAAGTTAATTATTTGATTAATTAAAAAATATCATTATTATTTTATACTGATTTGATTAATGGCTGAAGTTCTTTGAATAATTTTGGTTTTTAGTTTTGAATTATTGTTTTTTTTCCCAATTGGTTATTGAAAGTCTAAATATCTATCATAATATTCTTCAGAGAGTGTCATTCATGAAAGATTCACTATGATTGCATTATATCTTACCATGGCCAAGTCAGGATATAATATTCACAAAATTTTCCAAATATCACTTTAGTCATATCGAAATTGCAAAAAGAGAAAAGAAGATAAGAAACCCTATATTAATTTTTCTATAACATAGTAGTAATAATTATTAACACAAGCAGTTCCACACTAATTTAGTTTACCTAGTACATAAAAATAAAAGTTTTTGGAAGAAAAAAAATGGGCACATCGGCCAAAATCGTCTTAATGCACGTCCAACGCACGTTGTTCTCGTCCAGTCACTTTGTGTATTCCTCATCGTACGTCGGTTCATCATCTGGCTCGCATTTATATTTTTTATATTTTTAGATGTATAATATATATTTTAAATGTATGATATTTTTTAAATATAATACATGTTATATGTTGTAACATGTATGATATATTTTTATGTTTTATTATTTTTAGATGTATCTTATAGTTTTTTAAATGTATGATATATTATTTAAAATATAATAAATGTTCAACTTCCTACGTGTATGGTATATATTTATTTTTTATATTTGGTTTAGTTGTATCACATATATTTGAAACATATGATAATATACCTTTTATTTTAAATATTTTTAGATGTATCATATATCATTTTCAATTACAATACAAGTTATGCATATTTACATGTATGATATATCTTTATGTTTTATTTATTTTTAAATATATCATATACATTCTAGATGCATTAAATACTTTTTTGAAATACAATACGTGTTATATATTTTTACATGTATGATGTATTATATACATTTTTTATTCGAATAATATTTTGTATATACTTTTTACTAGATTTATACATTTTGTATAACAATTCATATATATTTTTTGTTGGCCGTAGTTAGGCAAAAAAAAATTGGTAAAAAGAAATGGCACGGAGCACGGAGCGTCAATCGTAAGTAGGGATGTCAATGGGCCGGGTAGAAACCCGAACCCGCGGGTACCCGACCCGAACGGGGCGGGTAATACCCGAAAAAAATACCCGCGGGTCGGGTAATACCCGAAAAAAAATACCCGCTCCGGGTTCGGGTTCGGATACGGGGGAAATTTTTTACCCGCGGGTATACCCGTTACCCGAACCCGAACCCGAAAATTACCTGAAAATATCCCATAATAAGAAAATTTTGGATGTTTTATGGATTAATTATTTGTAATATTTGGATTTTTGATGTATTTGTACAAGTTGTTTGTTTTATGTATTTAAAATTATTGATAATTTTACGTATTTGTATAATAATTTTTAATTTTTTAATTTTTTTAGATTATTTATTAATAATTTTCGGGTAACGGGTTCGGGTATACCCGTTACCAGCGGGTTCGGGTTCGGGTATGGATTTTTACCCGCGGGTATTTTGGGTTCGGGTTCGGGTAATACCCGAAATTTCAGGTTCGGGTATGGGGAAGGCTTACCCGACCCCGACCCGCCCCGTTGACATCCCTGATCGTAAGGGAAGCTCTTAGCAGTGCAATAATTGTTTTATTTTAAGAAAAGATACAAATTTTTTGAATATTTGTAAAAATATCTCACATTTTATATATTACAAAAATCTGTAAAATATTTTTTTATTCATTTACCTTTTTATAAGGATTAATTTTAGCAATGTAGGGTGTTAGTTTTTTTTTACCATAATACTCACTTATTTTCTATATTTAATTTTACTAAATCATTCTTAACATTATTATTATTTAAAAAAACCAAGGTCGCAAATAACGTTTAGCGATCCGTAGAGTGACCATTTTTTTGTAGCAATAACAATTAGCGTGCGTTATAGCGGATGTTGTAATTTGTAGCGAATGAAATAATTAAGTATCGGTATGTAATAAAAATGAATCTTTAAAATAAAAATATGAAACATCTCAAATTAAAATTTATAAAATAATTAACAAAATATTTTAAAACGAGCATCTCCAACAAGTTAGAACATCTCAATCTAAATAGGAAAGGATTTTTTTAATGTTTATTTAAGAACCAAAAGTGATTTTAATTATTATAACTTTTCATTAAATATTTTATTTTAATTAAATTCATTTTATTTTTATAAATTATCTAAAAATATTTTATTTATTTGTAACAAGCTACAAAGTTGCAACACACAACACAACGTTTTGTCTATAAAATAAGTTATATTGACGTAGAAGAGCATTTAGCGAAACTATTGACAACTGAAAAAAAAATCATGATATTTTGAACAATAATGTTATTAAAATAATATTCTACATATACTACGAAATTGATTTAATATAATTGGTTGAATTCTATGATTATGTACAGAATATTGATGTTTTACTTAATTTTTATCTTTGTATTAAATTTTTGCCATGATGAATATGGAATCTGGAATCTATATCTATACTATATACTAATGCAAGGGGATTTGCTGCCTCCTGGTGCAGCCACGTCACCAGGGGCCTATTTGTAAAAAAAAAATATTTTTTTACATTTTGGTCCTTTTTTATTTACAAATAGGTCCTTTTTTTAAAAAAAAATTTACATTTTGGTCCTTTTTTTTTACATTTTGGTCCTTCGAAGTTTTAATATTCACATTTTGGTCCAAGGGCCTCAAATTGGTCCTGTTTTTTAAAAAAATTACATTTTGGTCCTTCTTTATCACATTTCGGTCCTTTATATTTGCATTTTGGTCCTTTTTTCGAAAAACAATTACATTTTGGTCCTTTTTCTTTACATTTTGGTCCTTTTTTATTTACAAATTGGTCCTTTTTTTAAAAAACAAATTACATTTTGGTCCTTTTTTTTACATTTTGGTCCTTTATATTTGCATTTTGGTCCTTCGAAGTTTTAATATTCACATTTTGGTCCAGGGGCCTCAAATTGGTCCTTTTTAAAAAAAAAATTACATTTTGGTCCTTCTTTATCACATTTCGGTCCTTTATATTTGCATTTTGGTCCTTTTTTCGAAAAACAATTACATTTTGGTCCTTTTATTTTACATTTTGGTCCTTTTTTATTTACAAATTGGTCCTTTTTTAAAAAACAAAATTACATTTTGGTCCTTTTTGTTTACATTTTGGTCCTTTATATTTGCATTTTGGTCCTTCGAAGTTTTAATATTCACATTTTGGTCCAGGGGCCTCAAATTGGTCCTGTTTTTAAAAAAAAATTACATTTTGGTCCTTCTTTATCACATTTCGATCCTTTATATTTGCATTCTGGTCCTTTTTTCGAAAAAAAATTACATTGGGGTCCTTTTTTTTAAATTTTGGTCCTTTATATTTGCATTTTGGCCCTTCGAAGTTTTGAAATTTACATTTAAGTCCAGGCAGCCACGTCACCAGGGGTCTATTTGTAAAAATAAATATTTTTTTTACATTTTGGTCCTTTTTTATTTACAAATTAGTCCTTTTTTTAAAAACAAAATTACATTTTGGTCCTTCTTTTTTACATTTTGGTCCTTTATATTTGCATTTTGGTCCTTCGAAATTTTAATATTCACATTTTGGTCCAGGGGCCTCAAATTGGTCCTGTTTTTTAAAACAAATTACATTTTGGTCTTTTTTTATCACTTTTCGGTCCTTTTAGATTTACAAATTGGTCCTTTTTTCAAAAAAATTTTACATTTTGGTCCTTTTTTATTTACAAATTGGTCCTTTTTTCGAAAAAAATTTACATTTTGGTCCTTTTTTCCTCATTTTGGTCCTTTATATTTGCATTTTGGTCCTTCGAAGTTTTGAAATTTATATTTTAGTCCAGTTTGGTCATATTTTTAAAAAAAAATCATATTTTTGTCCTTTTTTCACATTTTGGTCCTTTATATTTGCATTTTTGTCCTCCGAAGTTTTAAAATTTACATTTTTGTCCTTTATTATTTTTCTTGAAAAACTAAAATAAAATTATAATAAGTTGAACAATATTAATAAAAGAACATCTTGCAAATATTTAAAAATAAAATATCACAAAACTATTAAAAAATACATAAAAAGAAAACTAAAATAAAAAATAGATGTTTAAATAGATATTTTCTATGAATATATTTGTAAGGTGTTTATTTATTATCATTTAATATTAGTTTTTTTATGAATAAAGAATGTAATATTAAAATTATATAAACAAAATATGTAATAATTAAATTTTTTTTAAATCACTACGTGTTAAGAAGTGTTTATGAATTTTCTTAAAATTAATAAAAAATAACAAAAATAAGTTTTAATTATTACATATGAGATTTGGAGGGTATTTTGGAAAAAAAAAATTAATATCATCCATAAGGAGTATTTTAAAATAAAAGTTTGGTAAAGAGTTTTTTTTTTGGGAGTTTACGAAAAGATAGAGAATTTTTTATAATATCCAAAAAAAATTAGGGGGTTAAAAATATACCA
Organism: Luzula sylvatica; assembly: GCA_946800325.1. Classification (NCBI taxonomy): domain Eukaryota; kingdom Viridiplantae; phylum Streptophyta; class Magnoliopsida; order Poales; family Juncaceae; genus Luzula; species Luzula sylvatica. Next base: position 50,394,013 of record OX326961.1, read on the forward strand.
AATCATGGATGTGCGAATAATCATGACATAATTTAAATTAAAGATTCGAACGAAACGGTTAGCGATGACATCGTCAAAATTTGTTATTGGCTGACCACACAAAGGACGAAAAATATTTGTACTAAATATGTAGCGAAATTAAAGATTTGTGAAATTAAAAACACTCTTTTTTTCAGCAATGTTTTCTGAACTATTATGTTCTGAATAAATTTCATGACGACTCATTCGTTCTTTTTCCTTATTTTACTTATGAAGTATAAAATATAGATAATTTTTTTAGCAATAACCGTTTGAATTATTCAAGAAATCCGGCTCTTAAAATTTTCAAACGATTTTTGCTACAAAATTTCACTCGCACACAACACACTAAATTACACATATAATAATGATTACAAAAAGAAAGTCACATACACAAAATGAACAACAATTTTTTTCAACTACATTACTTATAAACCCGAACAGCCCCGCGCAATTGCGCGGGGGCAATGCTAGTCTAATATAAGTCGTAAGATTTTTATCGCCCTGATGACATGAATAAATGAGATTGGTTAAAATAACTTGCAAAATGATGACACGTAATTAAATAGCTACAACTACTAAATTTTAAAAAAATATCATGTTTAATCAACGAACAATATCAACCATATGACATATTCAATGGTTTGGTTGAAACAAAAACCATGATATTACTTTTTATGTATGTCCAGAGAAGCAGGGATGTCAATGGCATGGATATTGTCTGAACCGACCAAACCGTATCTGAAGAAATATTCTGATTCGAAAAAAATATCCGGATCTGAATGGATCCGGATATGGATCTGGTTGCTAATTTTAGAATCCGTAACCGGATTCGATATTCGGTTTTGGTGCAGGGACCGGATCCGGGTATTTTTAGGATCCGGATACTCGGAACCGGAATCGAGTATCCTGAACCGGATCCGGATACGTATATTATAAATGAATTTTGTGTATTATATTTGATATTAGTTGAAAAATCATATACAAATTAATGATTTGTGAGTGATTTAAAACCACAATCATAAAATTACATTTAAATATAATCGTATATATCATTCATGTCACAAATTATATACATTTATAATTAAAAAGTAAGTTATGTTATGATAACATAGTATTCATTTTAATCTCCGGAAAAAAAAAGTATCTGTATCTGTATCTGTATCCGACAATATCCGAATCGTATCCGTATATGTTTATTATCCGGATCCGTATCCGAAAAAAAATATATATATGAATATGGTATGACCACTATCCGAACCGGATCCGAACCGTCGACACCCCTACCAGAGATGAGCACAAAGTAAGGGGCATTGGTAAATAAGTTTGTACACATATAAAATAATCTAGATAATTTAGGAAAATTAAAAAAAAAATTCAAATTAATATAAGATTTTGGGAAATCTAACAAATCTCTAAACTAATTTTCATTTCATTTACATCCCTATAATGATTAAACATTTACATTTGCATCCTTATATTTAATTTCATTTAGACCAAACATTTTCATTTTCAGCTGCATCCCTATATTTCATATTTAATTTTACAAAACTCATTTTTGTCTTTTTTTATTTTTTTTTATTTAAAAATATCCCTAATTTTGTTTTAAAAGAACTATACATTATGTTTATATAACTTTAAAATTTCCTTTATTACATATTTTTCATGAAAAAATAATATTATATAATCAAAATAATAAATAACGATACAAAGAAAATTACGCACCTTGAAAATGTATTTGCAAAAAAAAAAAAAAATTAGCAGCTAGTTTCAATGCCTATTTATTGTTAATAAAAAATGAATAGACATTGCAACTAGCTTATATAATTGTATTTCTTTGCCAGGATATGTTCAATTTTCATATTTTTTCCATATGGGCGTTTATTTTATTATTATTAGATTGTAGTTTTTTGTAAAAATACATATAATAAATGAAATTTCAAAATTATGTAAATATAAGATACAGTCTCTTTTTTTTCTTAAAGTCGGTATATCAATATGTGAAGAAATATTTATTCGTCGTGGACTGCCTTGATCTAATGTATTTTAGGACCGTTTTTATCTCCATCTATTTTCGTACCTCTTTTGTTTGACTCTAGAGCTAGATAGTGTAGGGATTTTTGAAATTAATTATAAATATTAAAAAGAAAAAAGAAAAATTAGATATGAAACGTATAAGAATAGTTTGGTCCAAAAAAATTTACACCATCCAAATATTAAATAAATGAAAATAAAATTTGTGTTTATACGATTTTTTTAAATAATTATCCAATAATAGAAGGGGTTTGACATGGTACCAGCTCCCCTTCCCAAAATGTCCTCGAACACTCGTTGACATGACACTCAAAGATGATTATTCAGATGATTATATTTATCATCTCAATTTACGTACAATTAACCTTTAACTAATATGTATGTTTATTAACACGTTTGAATAAATTCTTAATTTGATTTTACATGTTAATTGGATCTTAATTGCCTCGAATTAATGTTAAAGGACATTTGCGGGGCATTATAACTAGCATCCAAAAAATATAGTTTGCAAAACTAACACTGACTTATCCAATTTGTACATCTAGCACTTTCGTCAGCTAGCTTGGCAAAATAACTTTCTCCAGATTGGAATAGATGGCGAAAGTAATTAAAGAGGGGATTTGTTGTTATAATGTGACCAGACCCGAAAAACGACCCGCCCCGTATGAACCCGAATCCGACCCGAACCGAAAATGTTGAAAAGTTAAAGACCCGAAACTGAATGACCCGAAACCAAAATGGAACGGAAACTAAATGACCGGAACCCGAAATGGAACCGAAACCGAATGATCTGAATCCGAAATGGACCCGAAACCGAATGACCCGAACCCGAAATGAAACCGAAACCGAAAGATCCGAATCCGAAACCGATCCGAAACATAATGACCTGCAACCCGAACTAAACCGAAACTTGAATAGCCGAACCCCCCAACCCGAATGACCCGAAACTCACGATCTGAATGATCCAAAACTCACGACCCGAATGACTCAAAACTCACAAACCGAACGATCTTAAAATCCTGATCAAATATTTATTTATACATGCTAATAGTTTTATAAAAATAAAAGCAATAAATTGTTGCTAAAATGTCTCGGAATTCGAAACCAGCATGACATAAAATAAATCCAAACGATCCGAAAACTAAATTTTTGGAAAATCGATATTATTATAATTTTATTTATTATTATTATTACAATAGTATTAATATTATAATTTTTTTCAAAAATTTTATTTATTTTAGAAAAAAGTATACTTTTGCCCCCCCCCCCCCCCCCCCCCTCAAAATAATGTCGATATCACTAATCTATATGTGGGAGTGACATTTATAGAAATAGAATACGTAACCCACAAAAGGATCAAAAGAAGAATCAAGACGTCGGAAGTCAAGACGGTGAAGAAACGATGGCACGAAAACGCATGATCAAGTGAAGACATCAAGACATCGAAGATTCCGCAAGTTGGGGTATCACATAAATCACCAAAACAACTTATAGGTATCCCTAAACTTGTTTATGTATTATTAAGCTCAAGATTAGTCAAAGAAATATATTCGAAATCCATTAAAATAATGAAATAACAAAACAGATTTTCAGAAGCATGTCGGTTATAACGGACCTCAGGTCAGTTATAACGGACATACATAAATACTGTTAAAAAGAGCATGTCCGTTATAACGGACTACATGTCCGTTGTAACGGACATCCTGTCAGTTATAACGAAACTCAGGTCAGTTATAACGGACTTACAATAACCGTGTTAATAAGAGCATGTCCGTTATAACGGACCTAAACTCAGTTGTAACGGAGTAGGTCGGTTATAACGGACCTAAACTCGGTTATAACGGACTTGTGAACTCACTTCAGAATTAACCAATCACTCTCTTATTCCGTTGTAACGGAATCACCAATCCGTTGTAACGGACATATACTAACCGTTATAACGAAAGTTTCTCAGTTATAACGAAACCATAGAATAAATCTGAAGTGAAGTCACAGTAAGATGTCGGTTATAACGGACCTAAACTCAGTTGTAACGGAGTAGGTCGGTTATAACAGACCTAAACTCAGTTATAACGGACTATGGAATTTTCGAATATATTGCCTGTAACGGCTAGTTTGACTTTGAGTCCGTTGTAACGGACCTCAGGTCAGTTATAACGGACTATGCAGAAAAATCATATTAAGGGAAGGGTCTATGTGTTCTATAAATATAACCATTCCCTCATTCTCTCACATCATCTCAACCAATATATTTTCCAATTAAAAGAGAGAATCCTAGCTTTAAATCTTGAGCTTAATCATCTAAACATTCTTAGAGATTATTAGATCCAATTTCGAATCCGCTATTAAACGATTCCCAACTTGCGTGACCGATCACAACTAGTTCGTTAGTAGTAAATTGTAATAGGGTAGTCACTAATTGTAAAGCCCGCCATTGATCGATAAATTCGTGTAAATCGATCAAGGCAAACATTATAATTGTTTGAGTTGGGTATTCAATCGAAAGCCGAAAAGGCACAAGGGAACCCCGGAGACGTAGGTACTTGCAATCAATCGAGTCGGTCGATTGAGTAAGTAGCCGGTGAGTTAAAGCTACAAAGCAATCACCTACCGAACTCCGTAAACAAATATCGCGTGTTATTTGTTTCGGTATTGTATTCATTTCTCTAATTTATTTACGCTTCCGCACAAAATTGTAATTGTATCCATTACCGCGAAAATTAGACCATAGGACTTCCTATTCACCCCCCTCTAGGTCTAAATTAAACAACACAACTTACTCCCCAAACAAAAACTGCTCCTTTTTACCCCCTAATCTTTCAAACATTGTGCAACATGCACCCTCCGTCCATTTGGTGTTAAAACCTCAGTTAAATGGTGACATGGCATGGTGATGTGAATTTTTTAGACATCCTCACATTATGAAATGGCAAATAAATTATAACCCGACCCGAACCCACTCTCCTAACCCGACCCGAACCCAAATTGAACTCATCTCTCAAATTGAACCCGAACCTATCTTCTCTCTCTTTCTCTCCCTCTCTCTCCTGTCGCGAACCTATCTTCTCTCGTTGTGCTTCTCTCTCGAACCCACTCCTAACCCAACGCTGTGCTTCTCTCTCGCATGTGCTTCTTCTCGCTATGCTTCTCTCTCGCCTGTGCTGCTTCTCTCTCGCCTGTGCTGCTTCTCTCTCGCATCTGCTTCTCTCTCGAACCCACTCCTAACCCTAACGTTTAATCGCTGATGTGCCGTGGTCTTCTCGATCTCCTCTCTCGCCTGTGCTTCTTCGATCGCTGATGTGCTTCTCTCTCTTGGTTAATAAATCAATCTCAACCTCCTAATTTACAGATTTTCTCTCTCGCCTAATTTACAGATTTCAACAATCAATCTCAACAAAAAATCAATCTCAAATAATTTACAAAAAGGCCCCTGCATGTATTTACAAAAAGGCCCCCGTGAATAAATTTGTAAATTACAAAAAGGCCCCTGTCTTTATTTAGTAATTTATTTAATAATTGATCGAATTTATTTGTCAAATTTAGACGAAAGTAGTGAGTTAATGTGGGAAGATGAACTCCGAAGAAACCATAAATCTTCGTAACTTGTCGGGTGAGTTGAATTGATCTAATTAATTTCAAATTTATCTAATTAATTTCAAATTGATCGAACTAATTTAAAATTGATCCAATTTTTTGTAGATAATGAGTCATCTCCATTTGATGGAGTCAATTGGATTGTTGAAAAGGAACCGCCTCTCGACATGCGTCCCGATTTGGAAGACTTGGAATGGGTCGAATTGAATGAAGAAAGCAAATTTTCTTATTCGAGCGATGAAAGTAGTGATGAAAGTAGTGATGAAGAAACCCAAGAACCCGAATTTACGGACACAAATTTACCCGAATTTAATATTGGAATGAGGTTTTCCGGTGCTTCGGAGTTTCGGGCGGCCGTTAGGAAATATGCGGTAGATGATGTGAAAGAAATTAAACTAGTAAAAAATGAGAGGCACAAAGTAAGAGCTCGATGTAGATTACCTAATTGTCCTTGGGTCGTTTACGCTTCGATAGATAACAAAACCCAAGAATTTGTGATAAAAACGTTTAATCCCGAACACAAGTGTACTCCTTCTTTCAAGTGTCAAATGATAACGTCAACGTTTCTTGCTCGGAAATACGAAGAACGAATTAGATCGCATCCGGGTTGGAAATCAATAAATATGCAAACGGTAATTAGGCAAGAGATGGGGGTCAATGTTACGGTGGCCCAATATAGAAGGGCAAAATTGAAAGCAATGAAAAAATATTTAGGAAGTTACACCGAAGAATATGCAAAGATTTGGGATTATGCACGAGCATTGCTTGATTCGGATCGAGAGAATACAATAAGGATAAATTGTAGGCGAAACGAAATTAAAGAGGTATCACGTTTTCAAAGAATGTACATTTCTTTCGGTGCGTGCAAAAAAGATTTTTTAACCGGTTGTAGAAAAGTAATCGGTTTATATGGATGTTTCTCGAAGGGCCCAATTAAGTTCGAAATACTCTCGGCAATTGGGAGGGACGCTAACAATCAAATGTATCATATTGCTTGGGCAATTGTAGAAGTAGAAAATAAAGAAAATTGGGATTGGTTTCTACAATTGTTGGCGGAAGACTTGGACATGAGGTCGGGTCATGAATGGGTTTTAATTAGCGATCAACAAAAGGCACGTTCATTTCCTTCACAAAAATTTATTTTATTTATTTCAATTGGATTAACAATTATTTTTTGTGTAGGGATTAGAAGTAGCAATCAAAAATAGATTACCCGATGTCGAACATAGGATGTGCGCGCGGCATATTTATGCCAATTGGAGCAAGAAACATAAAGGTGGAAATTTGAAGAAATTATTTTGGTTGTGTGCATGGTCCTATTCGGTAACCCAATATGAAGAAAATTTAGTGTTTATGCATGAGGAATCGGTGGAAGCAACCAATGACCTTTTGCGAACTGACCCGAAGCATTGGTGCCGAGCTTTTTTCAAGGATTGTTGCAAGAGCGACAATGTCGACAATAATATGTCCGAAAGTTTCAACAATTAGATTAAGGATTGTAGGCACAAATCAATAATAACGATGTTATAAGAGATGAGACGCATGGTTATGGTTAGAATCGCGAAACAAGGAACGGAGACCGACAAGTATCCGAATGATATTTGTCCTAAAATTTGCGAAAAATTGAACGTAAGCATAAACCGAAATAGGGACTGTCACTTGATTTGGAATGGTCGAGACGGTTACGAGATGACCGAAAAAATGAAGAACGTGAAAGGGGAAGTTAAAGAACATACGTTTGTCGTAGATTTGGGTCTTCGCAAGTGCTCATGTAAGGTTTGGGATCTTTCGGGCATTCCTTGCTCACATGCCGTTTGTGCAATCTTCAATAAAGGAGACGAACCGATGGATTATGTGGCGGATTGTTTCAACAAAGAGATGCATCGAAAAACTTATTCCCATGTAATGGCACCGGTCGTGGGTAGGCAAGATTGGCCCAAAACGGGGCTTGATCCTCCGAAACCTCCTTTGAAAAGAAACATGCCCGGACGACCTAAAAAACATGTTCGTAGAGAAGGAGGCGTAGTGTTTAAACCGTCGAGTACCACAAAAATGGCTAGGACCGGTCAAATTACAAGGTGTTCAATATGCCACAAATCGGGTCATAATCGAGCCACTTGCCCAAAGGTAATTATATTTTTCGTTTTGTAAATGAAACTATGTTTGTTTGAATTTCACAATGCGTATTATTTTTTTAGGCGCCTCAAACCTCGAGAACCCCTTCCTCTGGACAATCGTCGAATCAAAATGCGTAATATTTGTTTGAGTTTAAATTATTGTATGAACTATGTTTGTTTGAATTTGAATGATTGTATTGAATTTGAATTATTTGTTTGAGCTTAATTTGAATTTGAATTATTTGTTTAAGTGACAATATTTGTGGCTTGAACCCCTGGCTTGACAATATTTGTTTGAATTTTAATTTTAATTCTGGCGTATGTTGAAGAAAATTGTTTGAACATTGATTCTCGCACTCGCTCTCAATTTTAATTCTGGCTTGAACCTTGATCCTGGCTTGAACATTGTTTGAACCGATCAATTTTAATTCTGGCACTCACTCTCAATTTGTGGCTTGAACATTGACTCACTCACTCTCAATTCTGGCACTCACTCTCAATTCTGGCACTCACTCTCAATTTCTGGCACTCACTGGCAATCAAATTTTAATCAAAATTTTGAATTCTACAATCAAAACAATAAATTCTAAAATTACATAAATGTCCAATTTTCACAAATCCAAAATTACAAATCCAAAAACACAAATACATTCTAAAAATTCTAAAATTACATAAATGTCCAACAAAGTACACAAACTTGAATATTACAAACATAATTAATACATAAACTTGAATATTACAATCAATACAATAAAAAAAAATGATCCAAATTTAACCAACTTACCTTTATTCACCTCGGCTTCTTTTACGACAAACTCTTCATCGTGCATTTCCAGTTTGGGGAGAAAGTTCCTATGCATGTAGTCGAACCAAGCAATCTCGGCTTCTTTCTTCGAAGAATACTTCTTGAATGTCGATCGCGAGAAACCACACTTGCTCGTTGCAAAATGCCCAATTTTCTTATATTCCCGGTCTTTTCCCAACAAAAACGACGTAATACCCTTCTTTGGCCATAACCTAAATAGAATATTAAATTAATTAGTAAAACAGCAATTAACCCTAATTTAAACCCTGATTTCATATCTAATTAACCCTAAGTAACCCTAATTTCAGATTAATTAACACTAATTTCAGATTAATTAACCCTAATTTCTGATTAATTAACCCTAATTTCAGATTAATTAATCCTAATTAACCCTAATTAACCATAATTTCAGATTAACTAACCCTAATTTCTGATTAATTAACCCTAACTAACCTTAATTAATCCTAATTTCAGATCAATTAACCCTAATTTTAGATTAATTAACCCTAATTAACCATAATTTCATATTAACTAACCCTAATTCCATATTAATTAACCCTAACTAACCCTAATTAACCCAAATTAACCCTAATTTGAATCCTAACCTTAATTTGACTCAAAAGCGAGAAGGGGAATCTGACTCAAAAGCGACGAGAAGGAAAATCTGACTTAACTGAACTGAACTCACATTAATTAACCCTAATCTGACTCAAAAGCAACGAGAAAAGGTGACAAATCTGACCTCGTTTGCGAGAGAGAAGGGCAGTGACAGTGAAGGGAGATCGAGAAGACCACATCATAGCAGCAGGAAGAAGAGTGGGATCGATTCGAGAAGACCACAGCACATCACAGCACAGCAACGAAGGGAGATCGAGATCGAGCACAGCGAAGAAGAGAGAGAGAGAGAGAGAGAGAGAGAGAGAGAGAGAGAGAGAGAGAGAGAGAGAGAAGAGATAGATGGGTTCGGGTTCAATTTGAGAGAGAAGAGATAGATGGGTTCGGGTTCATTTTGAGAGAGAAGAGATAGATGGGTTCGGGTTCATTTTAGGAACTAACGGGTCGGGTTATAATTTATTTGCCATGTCATAATGTGACGATGTCTAAAAAATCCACATCATCATGCAATGTCACCATTTAACTGAGGTTTTAACATCAAATGGACGGAGGGGGCATGTTGCACAATGTTTGAAAGGTTAGGGGGTAAAAAGGTGCAGTTTTTTGTTTGGGGGGTAAGTTGCACATCTGGAACAAGTTTGGGGGGCAAAAGTGTATTTTTTTCTTTATTTTACTATGAATTATTATTATTTAATTTTCCGAAATATTAATTATTATTTAACTTTAGCTATTATTACTTATTATTATATTTTTTGTATTTTGATATCATTGATATTATATTCTTATTCTTATATTCTTATTTCAGGTTGTTCTGATTACGTTCAGCGCGGGCACGAGCGACGAATGCCATGGTTAAGAGGAGCATGATTACGTATTCGGTCCCGGGGCTGAATCTCATGAGGAGGAAGTGTATCCTCGGACACTTTCACTACAAGATCTACACCAGTTCTACGTAATTCTCAATCTAAATTAATCAGAAACAATGTTGAAGTTGCAAGATAACATTGTCAAAAAGGTATAAAATTTTCAAATAAGCTAGCATTCTTGGTTAGGACCGACAAATGTCATGGTTAAGAGGAGCATGATTACGTATTCGGTCCTGGGGCTGAATCTCATGAGGAGGAAGCGTATCCTCGGACACTTTCACTACAAGATCTACACCAGTTCCACGTAATTCTCAATCAAAATTAATCAGAAACAATGTTGAAGTTGCGAGATAACATTGTCAAAAAGGTATACAATTTTCAAATAAACTAGCATTCTTGTGGACGATTTTGAGCGAGCAAATATAACTGAGAATTACAAGTAATGTATCCAAATTATAGTACTTACAAAAATCTAAAACTTCGATATTTTTATAATCCTCAAACTAAACTGGTCAAAAACAATATTGAAGTTGTAACAAAAAATAATTGAAAACCCTAAAAAACAGGATACATGCACTTTTGCCAAATCTATCGAAAGTGATACAACTTTGATTTCCCGCCCACCCCAGCTATCCGGAGAGTGTGGCAAGGTAAAAGTGCATGCACGTACTTTCGCCAGCTAGTCTAGCAAAAATGAGGAAATTTAGTTAATCTGGGCCTTGATCCTTGTTAACACATTCAACCCTGATTAGCAGCCCATATTCCCTTTAATCACTTTCGCTTGTCTTTTTGGCTAAAATTTATTTATTTTCGCCAAGCAAATTGCCGAAAGTGCTAGATCTTCAAATTGTCTTGTGCTAGTTTTGCAAATTGGATTTTTTGGATGCTATATATAAAAAATTTCTAATAAAACAAGTAAGAGTGGGGGACAATTATGGAGACCGAAAACCTTTTACCTTGTTTTTTGTTAATAAAAAGCTAGAAAAAAGAAAACATTGTTGATTTGTATACCCTAACCTACTATCCCTTTCATCAGAATCCTCGTCCTCGGATCTAAGTGTGTGTGTGTGTGTGTGTGTGTGTGTGTGTGTGAGTGAGTGAGAGAGAGAGAGGGAGAAAGAGAGAGGGGGGGATAGAGAGAGGGGGAGCGAGAGAGAGAGAGAGAGAGAGAGAGAGAGAGAGAGAGAGAGAGAGAGAGAGAGATGTATCCATTTCCTTGTAGAGGTGAGGTACTGAACCAAGGCTGTTTGGTACCGGACCAAAACACCGATCAAAATCCAAGTTCTTTCAACCTCCATTCCTGTTCTTCACCGTCTCTCTCTCACCCAACCTTCGCTCACCTCAATTATTCTTCTTCTGGCTTGAACGACATCCATGTCGGATCTTCCTCTTCACATGCCCAAAGATCAAGCAGAACTCCTTGGTAACGCTCAATCCTTCGTCTCGTGTGAATTCCTTTCGTAATTTAGTGCATGTTATCATCCTCAAAAGATAAATTACTTATTCATATACATTTACTCATAATTAACATTTTTTTTTCTTTATCAACGTGCTTTAATTAAGGGCAAAGGATCAAGAAGAGAACGCCACATTCAACACCAAGAGATTGTTGCAAGATCGTGAAATCAGACATGACAATAGCAATAGCAGTGCCGCATCTCTGTCGATTGGAGCGGCTAGACTGAAGAAAAAGACGAGAAGAAAGGTGAGAGAACCGAGGTTTTGCTTCAAGACTTTGAGCGACGTCGATGTCTTAGACGACGGATATAAATGGCGTAAATACGGCCAGAAAGTCGTCAAGAACACTCAACACCCAAGGTATGTATGAATGTATACCTATTTTAAGATATTAGGATTTAATTTAATAGTTATTTTAGATAATATTTTGTAGGTTCTATATTTAATTTTAAGGGGAAAGATTGAACATTCATGCAATGTGTATCATTGTTTCCCCAAACCCTAAAAGTACTATATATATGTATGATACGGTTAGACATGTATTTCAATTTGTTTCCTCAAACTATCTACACAAATTTTAGATGTTCGATCTCCTATTTCCCAAGATTCAGATTGGTTCATGAATTCAAATTTCAGTGGTCATTTGAGTTTGCATGGTATACTTGCATGAATTCTTTCTTCTTTGTTCTTTCTCTATTTCATGAAATGGAGAATTACAGTACTGTCAGTGAATTGGCATACTAAACGACTTATCATAACATAAATAAAAGTAGCTTTTTAAGAACTCTCTATTCAAAAAAGTGCAATTTTTTTTTGTCATGGAGGTACAGTATCACTGCAAAGGAGCTTTGAAATTTGAATACTGTTACGGCCACAATATTAACTTTACAGTACAATAATTTTAAATTATCTCTAAATGTCAGAAGAAATTAATATAGAAAATTCAAATTGTTATATCTTATTCTAGACAAATCCTTCAAGATTTAGTCCTGATCAGGAATTATACTGGTACATGTACCACATCGTTAAATCTTTTATCGGTACATGTACCAATACAATCTTTAGAACAACTCTTTATGTTGGGGTTCAACCACAAGTTAAAACTGCAGTGAGCAAAAAGTATTCTCATCTCAATTCTAAAGTTCTAGCATAAAAAGAGAAGAAAATAAAAGTGATATCAGCTTTCTAATATTAAAAAATTAGGGTTTCTTTGTAAACAAAGTTTAGGGTTTCTTTGTAATATTAAAAAATTAGGGTTTGTTTGTAATATACAAAAAAAATTGATTTAACAGAACTTCATGAAAAAGTCTGCTTCTGCAATTTATTCTTTTTTGTCATTAGCATTTGGTTCCAAAGTTTTTGGTAGGAGCACAAGATTAGGGTTAGGTGTATTGTATGGTACGTACTATGTAGTAGAATAATAAGTAAATAATTTTTCCATGTACCTATGATTAGTGACCCCATAGTGGGTACCAAGAAGGGCACGGATGAGACACTGTCCCAGAGCAATTTAGCAGTCTTATCCTTCATAAGTGCCCTCTGTTAAGACCTCTTCATCATTCCACTGAGCACCTCACTACCTATCTGCCTCTCCACTATCCACCTTTTCAGATTTGTGTAATTTTGGGGGGTTTTGCATAAAATGTTAGATTTGTTGGACCTTGCAAATTGCAATGATCATGCCCTTCTCTTCATGTATTGGGATTGGGATGGGTCCCCTACAATGTTATTTGGGTATGAGTGAGAGAACCCTTTTTCATAATTTCACTTTTGCAAAGGCCAAAGGGGTTAGGCTCATGATTTCTTGGTTACTTTTTGAGAATCTTACTGTTACGAAGGACTTCGATGTTAAGTTTGATCATGATGAGGATTGAGGGGTTGATTTGATTTGAAGTAGTCTCCAAATTCTTATATGGGCAGTGCTACAGTCACTCCCTCCCTCACTCCCAAATCCCCTCCCTAGGTCTATGACATGTGGGACCCACACAACATTTCACAAAAATTAATGTATGTGGGTCTCACATGTCATAGACCAAGGGAGGGGATATGGGAGGGAGGGAGGGAGTGGCTAGAGCATTACCCTTCTTATATACTCGTGTGAAATGAAATGTAGTCCCTTAATTGATTCTTGATTTAGTATTGAATATTGCCTCATAGTCATTGCATGAGTTACTCATCTATATGTGTCATACAGGATTTGATTGAATTTTCAGGGACCTTATTGACCTACAAATATATTCACCATGATTGTTTACAATAATGTTTTATTTAATCATTATATGCAATGGGATATACTTAAGCACTAAATAATTGACAATATATCTTTAATCATGTAGGAGCTACTATAGATGCACACAAGATACTTGTCGGGTGAAGAAACGGATCGAGCGACTTGCCGAGGACCCGCGAATGGTGATCACAACGTACGAGGGCAGACACGTGCACTCTCCTTCGCACGACGAAGAAGAGCCTCAGGGCTCGGCTCAAATGAACTTCTTCTGGTAGAGGTATATTCATCTTGTCCGACGTTAAATATAATGTTTTTACCAATCATGTTTAGTTTATGGACGAATTTTTCGAGCGAGTACTGTGATCAACGTTTTTACTTATCAGCGGGGCGATGTAAATATTTTCTCATGTTTTTATTGTGTTTGTTTCGATGAAAAATAATTAGTAAGTATGGTTGTTTGAAGGTTAATTAGAGATTTCAAAGTGGAGTATGTTTCGAGTTGTTTAGTTCGATGTGCAAGCATAAATGGAATTTATTTTAGAAAAACAAAGAGAACTCATATATTTTCCGTCTATTGTTTTTTATTTAAAAAATTATTATTATTATTACTGTTATAAGATTTAAAATCCTGACATTGAAATTCTAAATCTTAATTTGTTATCTCATGCTCATATTTTTCAATTACATAAACAATCATCCAAATCATGAAAAGAAAAACTAAACACATTTATAATCATACGCTGAAATACTTAATTGATATGAGGAATTGATATCCTCGATTGTAAAATAGAACTTGAAATCCCCAATTTGTAAAATCTGCAAACAAAATAGTTAAATACTCCCCTGCAAACCACTCTCCTTCTCTTTCTCTCACCTTTTCAGATGATAAACTAGCCGTCTCGCATCTTTCCCTTTGCCTTGTTAGCTTCGCCAATAGATCTCCTTGTCTCAGCAATAACCACCTCGAGCATCACCATAGAAGCACCTCGGAAGTAGTTGAAACGTTTGTCGTCAGTCTAAACTATTCTCCATTTCCGCTCTTTATCCACCATGAAAAATCGATAAAAATCTCGTTGATAGAATGACATGTTCAACTAATTCTCTTTCTGGGAGCCCCATTTATGCAGAAGATCTTCCTATTCTGAGCTCTAGAAATGAGATGCTTGTTCAATTTTCCCCCCCCCCTCGCATTGTAAGTAGAGGTGGTAATCGGGTGGATTGAGCCGGGTTCGGACCGAGTCATTTCAGGTTTAGATCATTTCGATTTGCGGGTAATTCGTATCGCAGGTCGTTCGATTTATTTCGGGTCGTTTCGATTTTCGGGTCATTCGGTTGTTTCAGTTTAGGGGTTCGGTTCCGGATCGTTTGGTTCCGAGTTTTTTTTTTCTTGTAGAGTTTTAAACAAGTATACCTTCAAACCGACTAGGATGTTTTGTGCTATCTGAGAGGGTTACGCTCACGGTGGATACGAACTCTCGAGTGATTAAAGTTAAAACCAATCAACGCGACGAGCAAGACTGAAGTTTCATTTCAACCCTACGAGGAATCCGATTTTGTACAAATCAAGGCAAAAGTTTTAAACTTTTTATTCTGTACTTTTACACGATAAATGGGATCCTAGGTTTAGGATTGCGGTATGTTTTCGCTGCCATGTATGGTACATGGGTGTCGCAGACCCATGTTATAATTAGAAGACCTGGAGATTGAAATGAGAAGTGAGATTGGACGTAATATTCCATCATTGCTAACTCTAAAAAGAGAATTTTTTCAAGCAAAGTTAACATAAATCAAGTAAAATGGTATTAAATAAAATCAAGGAAAGTGTACATAAGAAGAGAAAAGTGAAACTTCCTTAGTGTTTTAAAAGTTCTTCAAAATTAATACAATTATTCTTCAAACTGCCGTCACTTGAACACGCCTTTTTCATATCGAACAAAAAACAATCAATTATAAACACGCCTTTTCCAAATCGAACAAAAAACAATCAATTGTAAACAAAATACACCAAATTATCATACTAAATCTAATTATAAATTCAATTTAAAACAAATTCAAGTAAAAATATCAAATTATGGGGTTTCCAAATTCTGGTGGGTTGTTGGGCAGTTTTCAGAAATCGGCAGGTTCTAAAGGTGTGGCGGAGGCAGGAGGCCGGCACCTTGGTGGTTGTTTTCTTTTTGCCGCGCTAGGCAAGACGCACGAGGCGCAACTAGGGATGTCAAAGGGTCGGGTCGGGTTCGGATAAAGCTCCCCCATACCCGAACCCAATCCAAAAATACCCGCAGGTAAAAAATCATATCCGAACCTGAACCCGCGGATAACGGATATACCCGAAACCGAACCCGCGGGTAACGGATATACCCGAATCCAAACCCGTTACCCGAAGTCACGAATAAAAAATCTAAAAAATTATTATACAAATATGCAAAATCACCAACAATTTTAAATATATAAAACAACCAACTTGTACAAAATATATTAAAAATCCAAATATTACAAATAATTAATCCGTAAAACATCCAAAATTTTCATATCATTGGGTATTTTCGGGTTTGGGTATACCCGCGGATAAAAATTTACACCCGTGCCCTTACCCGAACCCGAACCAGGAGCGGGTATTTTTTCGGGTAAAACCCGATCCGCGAGTATTTTTTTCGGGTATTATCCGCTTCGTTCGGGTCGAGTATCCGCGGGTTCAGATTTTACCCGATCCATTGACATTCCTAGGCGCAACACATGTTTCGTTTTTCTTGGTCGAGCCAGAGAGAAGGAGAAAGAAGCAGGGAATATCGCGAAGAGCGAGAAAGAAATCAGGTATGGTGAATAGGCTAATATGGTTTGGGTTAGAGGATTCTAATCGGTCTGTGTGTAGAATATTGGATCGGAATAGTATGAATTCGAACCGGTTCAATTTTTATTGAGTTAAATTATATATACTAATAATTACATATTTTAGTATTAATAATACATACATACATATACATACTACTCTAAAATTGGATCCCCTAAAAAAACATATGGATTACATATTTTAGTAATCATTTTTATGGAATAATATTTTTATGGACTAATAATTACATATTTTCGTATTAATAATACATACTTATAAATATACATACTACTACAAAATTGGATCTCCTAAACAAAATCTCTGGACCCGGACCTCGTCGGCCTACCCATATGGTCGGCCATGTTGAGAATCATGACCTCTCATTGTGCAAATGGAATTGTGAAGACGTTCGTCCTATGTTGCACGGATACGGATATAGGTATCGTATCCGATACGATACGGATACGGATACAGATACGGTTATATAGTTATTATTTTAATATATTTATATTGTATATAATTAATAAATTAAATAATAAATTAATAATATTTTAAAATTAAATATCATGACAATAAATAAAATCAACATAACAATACAAGTATCATAAAAGTATCCTAAATTTATTATAGAAGTATCCTAGAATTAATTTTGAATCATGATAGAAGTATCCTATATAATTTATTTAAAAATATTATGGGCCAAAATATATAATGGGCCGAAGGATCCTAAATGGAGTATCCCGGCCGTATCCTGCCGTATCCCCGCCGTATCCAAAAAAAAAAAATATTAAAATAATCGAACGATACGTATCGTACCCGTATATGTATCGGATGCTCGTATCCTCAGGATACTTCTGCATTTTGAAAGTATTCGCGTAACATAGCGTTTGTCATGTTCCATAATTTTTCTCTCATATTCTTGATGTCGGTTTTGAAACAATTAACACAAAAACAAATTAACTGCTAATTTCAACATACTGATAAATTACATGTTAATTAATTTTTAATTCATTTATGGGAAATTTTGAATAGTAGACGAGAATAAGTTCGGAATACCGGAAATAGCCAACTTAGTTTGGAAATTTGGATTCTAATACTATCGACTTTTGAAAAGTCGAGAGCATGGAAAACTGTCGATTTTTCAAAAGTCGTGACCTTGTTGTTTCCTAATTAATCTGTTAACTTTGTTAAACCTGTCGACTTTTCAAAAGTCGAGTGTTCCACTTCCCGAGACACAGTATTACCGACGGCCCGTCGCAGAAGACCCAGTATTACCGACGACCCGTCGCAGAAGACCCCATCACTGTACAGCTCCTGTATTACCGACGACCCGTCGCAGAATACCCCATCACGTACAGAGACAGCTGCCCAGTATTACCGACGGCCCGTCGCAGAAGACGGTATGCCTATTTACGTCATTTGCTGGCTGGAGAAAGACGATATTTTGAGAAAACTTAAATGGTGTTCGAAAACTATCAACTTTCCAGCTTAAATGGTGTTTTTTAATTCATATTATTATATTGTCTATTTGTTATTTTTGTCAAGGATTGTTTATACTAGGAAAATATCCCGCGCTTCGCTGCGGGATATATTATTTGATAAGAATTAATATAATAAGCAAAAGTAATTATTTGATATATTATTTGATAAGAAAATAGATATGATCATAAAATAATAATTTTATCTAAAACGTTACAAGTGCAAAACAAAAGTAATCTTCATAAATGTTAATTTAAAAAAAAAGTCTGATATTAAATAGTCTCACAAATATTATGCAATAAATATAAATTTTTTCCTCATCAAAATATATCATATGTTTCAAAAGAAAAATTGAAATGTTTTATTTATAATACAAAACATGTCAAATAAAATAAAATTCTGAAAATGACAAAAAAAAAAAAAAAACATAAAAGACGCAGCTTGGTACCAATCAAAAATATTATAATAAACACAAAAAACGCAGTTTGGTACCAATCAAAACTGTTATAATAAGCAAAAAAAAAAAAAATACCAGCTCAGGCTAACAAAAAGTATTTGTGTGAATAGTATTTTGTTAACAGTAAAATTATAGTATACAAATTATATTTATTAATACGATGAAAAATTCAAATATTTTATTTAGAACACAAGACATATGTCAATTATATTTATTAATACGATGAAAAATTCAAATATTTTATTTAGAACACAAGACTTATGTCAATTATATTTATTAATACGATGAAAAATTCAAATATTTTATTTAGAACACAACACATATGTCAAATAAAATAAAATTCCCAAAAAAAAAAAAAAAAAAACGATAAACAGTAACCGTGATGAACAGTACCATGTGAACAGTGTTGAACAGTACCGGTGAACAGTATTTGATGATGTGGCATGCCATAGCTCTTGTATTCAAAAATTAATGGGAGGGAAGAATTTAGTTTGAATTTGATTAGTACTAATCAAATTTTATAATATCTTAACACATTTTACAAATCACAGTTTAAGCTAAATATAAACAGTCCTTGACAAAAATAACAAAAAGACAATATATTAATATGAATTAAAAAACACTATTTAAGCTGGAAAATTGATAGTTTTCGAACACCATTTAAGTTTTCTCAAAATATCGTCTTTCTCCAGCCAGCAAATGACGTAAATAGGCATACCGTCTTCTGCGACGGGCCGTCGACAATACATTCTTCTGCGACGGGCCGTCGGTAATACATTCTTCTGCGACGGGCCGTCGGTAATACTGGACAGCTGTCTCTGTACGTGATTGGGTATTCTGCGACGGACCGTCGGTAATACCGGAGCTGTATAGTGATGGGGTCTTCTGCGACGGGCCGTCGGTAATACTAGGTCTTCTGCGACGGGCCGTCGGTAATACTGTGTCTCGGGAAGCGGAACACTCGATTTTTGAAAAGTCGACAGGTTTAACAGAGTTAACAGATTAATTAGGAAACAACAAGGTCTCGACTTTGGAAAACTGTCGACTTTCAAAAGTCGATAGTGTTATAATCCAAATTTTCAAATTAAGTTGGTTATTTCTGGTATTCCGAACTTATTCTCGTCTACTATTCAAAATTTTCCTTCATTTATATATATAAATTTTCTTTCATTTATATTCTCGTCTACTATGTGTGCAAATTGGGCTTTATAAAATGCTACATGTAAAAAATATCAAAGATAAGCCACACAAGTGTTACCGAAGAATAATTAATAGAAATATATTTAAGTGAGTCCCATGAAATATTTATCATAAAAATGTCTTCGGTAATGATTTGGTGGATTGTGTTTGTGAGTGTAGCATCCCTGTATTTTGATGTCCAGTTTGTACTAATAAAATTAACTTGTATTAATTAATTATAAAATATATTAAAAGAAGGAAAATACTCGCGATTCGACGAGCACGTTAATTATATTTTATATTGTAATACAAAATATATCTTTTTATAATAATAATAATAATAACAATTCAAAAGTAAAATTATTTAAACTCACTTATGTATGATTTTGTAGTTGTTTTGACGATTATTTACATTATAATATCAAATGATTAAGTTTTTTAATAAAAAATAATATATATTAATATTAATATATTATTATATAGTAATATATGGGATAGACCACAGTGATATGAAAACATAACAAATATAATATCATTAATGTTCACAATATTTAATTCAATAATAAATATAAAAATAGTGAATCATACGACATATGTTGTCACAAAACAAGTCATTAATTATATAATAATTTTTGTATTGATTTAAAATGAAATTAAAATTCTTAATAATATCAGATATAATAGTGAAAGTAATTTAAAAAATAATATAAAAAATTAATTAATAAAAAATATTAAAAAAAAATCAACGTCGTAAGATTTACTTATCTTTTTAAAAATAACAAATTATTCTATAGATGCTTATAAGTTATAAGAAGTTATTTGTGTTTTGATAAAAGAACTCCTTTATATTCCTTTTGTTTTTTTTTTTAAATCAATACTAAAGTTGTTTGACAAAAATGCAAATATAACCTACTTAATACTATAATTCATACATAATTTTTTTTATTATATTTTTTTGTAGAAATAAATAATATTACTTATCATTATATTATCTAAATATTTTTTTTTTGCATTGTATCTTCTTTCACAATATTTGTACATACTCAGAATAGGGAAAACGGTATGGATGAATTATGCTAATACGAATTTCAAAATAAAAAGAAAATTACAAACAATATGTTTGATGAATCTTTCAAATTAAAGTTTCAAATATAATATTAATAGATGACGCATGTTTATAATATTATATATTAATTTATTAGTATTTCATATACACATTTTTCATCTGTCATTATATTCAAATTTTATCATGTAAATTGAACAACAAATAATTAAATAACCTTAATCTAATATATTAATGATTAATAATATGTCGCGTCATTATTATCAGATGACATGACATTCTAAGAAAACTCAAAATATAATATGATTACAAAAAATCAATAATTAATTCCTGATTTAAATTTTACTACCTATTATAATTTAATGATTAAAAATTGAAATAAATATAATAATATAGCATAACAAAAACGTACAATTTTAAGTTCAAAAATAAAGTAGCAAGTAGAAAACCAGGCAACACCCGGTTTACCAGTAACCAATGGGCAAAATAGTAAATCCACATGTGTAGGATCCTATCCCAATTGCCAACTCACATGAAATCGCCATACCATATCATCGAGTGACCACGAGGCTGTGGGGTGCCACGAAAACCCGATTTAGATACGCCGTATCCAATGCGCAAGATATATTCCTCGCTCCGCAGTGCTCCGCGTAGGCAGTGGTATATATATCCTTTGCTCTGTCCTAATTGGCTATCTTGGACACATCCTATGTGGCACCAAAATATCTTCTCCTGCTATCTCTTAGGTTTGCTTGTGCATCTCTTTTATGTGGCCTTTCGTGTGACGAGTAAATTACATCTTCATAATTTACTATTTGGGATTCTTTTTAAACGAATTAACATAAAATAATGTAAACAATTTAAATTGTAGAAAATTGATGCAATGATGGCTTAATAATAAATATGATAGGAAAAGTTTTTTGGTGTACCTGGAGTATGTCGTTTTTCCTAGATAGTGTTTAGATATATATATGATTGGTTCGAATTCAATGTCATCCATTGTTTTTTCTACTGTTAAGATTTCGACACCTAGCAGTTATGTGGTCTTGCAGCTGCCACGCGTACACGAGATATGTATGTCAAATTGGCATTTAATTTGTTTATGTAAAAATTGTAAGTGCAATGTATCTAGCAATTGTATTTTTTGATATATTGATTGTTAGTGGTCATGAAAGTGATGCGTAGAAGTCAAGAACGGGTGATACTTATTATTAGGGAAGGATGGATTCATTATACTTTGATTATGGTCAATATTCATTGTATCTAGCATGCGTTCGCCATTTCATTCGTGTAATGATCTCAATTCTCCTATTGAAATTTGGACTTATGAAATGTGATAGACAAATATTTATATAGTTGTATACGTTCGTGAATAATATGGTGTCTTTCAAATAAAAAAAATACTAAGTTAAAATATGAGTTCGAATTCGAATTATGTTTTTACTCTCGTGATTTAATAAATTGATCAAATTCAATAAATCCGGGAAACAAGTATTGTATTTCAAATATTTTTTATTATACTCGTTCCTTAATATTTTTGTCAGGACTTGGTATTATTTTTGTTGAGCCAAAAATGTGTTTCAATTTGTGCAATTCATACCAGTCTTGTAGTTCATAATTTTCTAATTATTCGAAAAAGTATATTATACTCGTGAGTTTTTATGCCTAACTATTGTTAACCATTAAAGGAAAAAGTAATATATATTATAACAATTCAAATTCAGTTGGACAATACTTGTATGTTAATATATTTTTGTTTTTTCATCAAATGAAAATAGTGAAATAACAATTTAATAAAAATAATATGAACTAATAAAAATACTACATATACATATAACAACATATTGATATTTCTCAAGACATGTTATTTAACATTTAAATGTTGTTAAAACGTGCACGATATTTATTATGTACCAACTCCGGACACATTTTGCTTTTTGTACTTGTATTTTGACTTATTGATGTTAATAATTTTTTATCTTTCCAACTCATTGTTCTACTTATTATTAATATAATTTATATTTTTTGTTGGAGCGAAATACATAAATACGACCATGTTTTGTTTTTTTTTACATGTAAAGACACAAATGTTTCTATTCGTATCGAATAAGTTAAACTTAATATACTTCTAAATGATAAATCTTCAAAATAATCATGTAAATCTAGTAAATATATATGATGTGCATCTTCAATTTCTCAATAAAAAGATCTTTTAAATATTATTTTAGTATTAATAATCGTTGGTTATTGAAAATATAATTGGATACTTTCGATCAGCTAAAACACGTATTTGAATTTGAACTAATAAAATATAACAAAAAATACTAGCGGACAAGCCACATTTTTTTCTTTTTTACATAAGTTACATTATTTTCTTCACTACATGTTGCACCACACAACGCTGAAGAAAAACACGTTACAAAATATCCTTACAAATAAATTAAATAACACCCCCATTACACCACCGACCAATTACGTAAGCCCATCAATCAGCACCGTCCAAATCCTGTCACTAATGCAACCCACAGAATCGTCCACCACGTGTCCTCTCCCACCCAATCTCCACCGTCAATACCTCCTAGGGGCAATTTCGTCAATCCAAATCCCCCCATATGCTCCTAGTCCACCTCCTAACATGGACATCCACCCACTAGTACAACATGCAAAAATAGTAATCCCCCTATCGGCTCACGCATTAAATTAATACACCGTCGCATTCATTCGACTCTCGGTGTAGTGGACCGGGTGCGAGGAGGAAGATATGGGCGAACAAAAATATCAAGGACACGTAAGCAAGGTGGGCGAAGCATAGCCTCTACGAGCAGCCCAGGATCGACGAAAGTATCTTTTGCTCGCTCCACCCAATATCTCCCATCATTTTTTCTAAAATTTTAATTTAAAGCTAAAAACTTTGAATATAATCTTTTTTTTTGGTCGGGAAGAAATCTCCGTCTTCTTCTGCGCCTCCTTCTTCGATTTCCTGTCTGTTTTTTTTCTCACTGGAAGTTCTACGAGGAGATTGGGAAATACTGTGTAGTTTGTTTATTGAGGTAACGTTGTGATTTTTTTGTTTTTAGGGGGATTTTTTTGGAGTTTTGTTTAGCTTGTTTATTAGTTGATCTGTTTATTTACTAGTGAGGTTTGCTTAATTTTTTTTTTGTCTGCTCCAATTTTTTGAACGAGTGGTTTTTTTATTTTCAGTTTTTGTAGTGATTTTAGTTGATTTTATGGGAAATTCAGTTAGAATTGTGTGCGTAAGTACTCTGTTCTATTTATTTTCGCTTGTACAATTTTCTATTTGTGAGTTTTCCCTCTGATTATTGCTTACAAATAGCTTTTTATTTTTCTCGTTTTTGATTAATTAAACTTTTGATAGCATATTTTTTCGAAGGAAACTAACTTATTTTTGGGTTTTAAATGAATCTGAACATTTCACTTATTTTTGTTCGTTTTGCCTGTACCTTAGTTTCAGCTTTTATCCACTGTGTTTTAAGTTTTTTCACTGAGCGTGAAGTAAAATTATCGAAATTATTATACTAACACGGTTTCTCTTAATTCAATCGCAGATTTTCGAACAACCAAAACATCTAAACTAAATAGTTCTAATCTAGATCCAATGGGGTAAAAGAAAGAGCTCCAAAATCCCCCTAATTATCTGAAGATCGATCCTCGTCTTCGCGGTAATTCAGCTGGTGGATGAACTTAATTTTTGAGTGTAAATTGCAATTCGTAAATTGGGCTGTGTCTTGACATAACTTCAAATTTCAAAGTGAAATTCAATTTGACCATCATGTCTGAATCAAATGCAAAATGGATCGACGGTCTTCAATATTCTTCGCTATTTTGGCCCTCGCCACAAGATGATACTCAGAGACATGTTAGATACTATTTATAAATTTTACCCTTTATTTTTTTCTCAAGTTTCATGAAAATTGATTTTTTTCTTTTGTTCTTTCCAATTCAGGCACAAATTCTGGCTTATGTCGAGTATTTCGGCCAATTCACCTCAGAGAATTTTCCTGACGATATAGCTCAGGTATGAACATAATAAATTATTTATTTCACACAATTTATATTTTAAATAATCGGGAATACTTCTTGAATTCGTTTATGCACAGCTAATACAGAGCTACTATCCATCTAAAGAAAAGCGCTTAATCGACGAAGTACTAGGTAAAACAGAGAGAAACTTAATAAAACTTATTTATTTTTAATTATTTATTATTATTTTATGATGTGCAGCGACATTTGTGCTTCATCACCCCGAACACGGTCACGCAATTGCTCATCCGATTCTTTCCCTTATAATCGACGGCTCGTTATGTTACGATAAAAACAAGGCGCCTTTTTGCTCTTTCATCTCCCTCTTCAGCCAAACTACCGAGGTCTGAACCGAACCCTAATTTAATCCCCAATTTTTAATCAATTTTCTCTCGATCTTTTACGAATTAAATTTTCATTCGCAGAAAGAGTACTCGGAGCAATGGGCATTGGCGTGTGGGGAAATATTACGGGTTTTAACCCATTACAATCGACCGATTTACAAGATGGATCATCAAAACATTAACAATATTGACAATAACGAAGGCGGTACTAGTACCAGTTCCTCTCCTAACGGGTCAAACGGGTCAAAGGGAAAAGAAGTGGATCATCATTCTTCTGCCCACAACGAATATGAGAGGAAACCGTTTAGACCCTTGACTCCTTGGATCACCGATATTCTTCTCGCCGCACCTTTGGGCATTCGTAGCGACTATTTTCGCTGGTACCCAACTCATCCAAATTATTTCATACAAACATCATTAATAAATATTAAATATTACAATTAACTTATACTGATGAAATCAGGTGTGGCGGGGTCATGGGCAAATACGCAGCAGGTGGCGAACTAAAGCCTCCAACAACTGGTAAGTCTCCAAAAGGTCAAATTTAACATTTTTAACTTTTACAAGGACATATACGTAAATATCCATCTTTTTAATTTTTTCTAGTGAATCGGCGATCTGGCAAGCATCCACAATTAATGCCGTCGACCCCGAGATGGGCGGTGGCGAACGGAGCGGGCGTGATACTAAGCGTTTGCGACGAAGAAGTCGCTCGATACGAAACCGCAAATCTCACCGCCGCGGCCGTCCCCGCTCTCCTCCTCCCTCCTCCCACCACTCCTCTAGACGAGCATCTCGTCGCCGGTTTGCCCCCTCTCGAACCCTACGCCCGTTTATTTCACAGGTAAAGTTAAATTTATTTATTTCTTTATTTATTAATTTTTTTTAATCTTATGTGACAATAAATTGTCATTTGGTAGATATTATGCAATTGCTACGCCAAGTGCAACACAGAGACTTCTTCTAGGTCTTCTAGAAGCTCCCCCTTCATGGGCTCCTGATGCTTTGGACGCAGCCGTTCAACTCGTCGAACTCCTACGAGCCGCTGAAGATTACGCCACTGGCATGAGGGTATAAAATTATGAATCATAACAATTGTTTTGAGACATTCACTGGAGATCTCCATTTCTCTTCTAACATTTTGCTTTTTTAGTTGCCGAGAAACTGGATGCATTTACATTTTCTACGAGCGGTGGGGACGGCAATGTCGATGCGAGGCGGAATTGCTTCTGACGCAGCCGCGGCTCTTCTTTTTCGAATTCTTTCGCAACCCACTTTACTTTTCCCTCCTCTCCGATTCGCCGAAGGCATCGACGTCCATCACGAACCACTAGGCGGATACATTTCCTCCTACAAAAAACAGGTAAAAGAAAAAACCCACAAAAATTCTGCTAAATATTATACTAATATCAACACTTATCGCCAGCTGGAAGCACCTGCGTCAGAAGCGACGATAGACGCGACGGCACAAGGCATAGCGTCGATGCTTTGCGCACATGGTCCCGAAGTGGAGTGGCGAATCTGTACTATTTGGGAAGCCGCGTACGGTCTCCTCCCACTGAGTTCCTCTGCAATCGATTTACCCGAAATTATCGTCGCGGCTCCTCTCCAACCACCGACTCTCTCGTGGAGTCTCTATCTACCTCTTTTGAAAGTTTTAGAGTATTTGCCGCGCGGGAGCCCTTCAGAAGCGTGTTTGATGAGGATTTTCGTGGCCACGGTCGAGGCGATACTGAGGCGGACTTTTCCTGTCGAGCCTTCTGTGATGGAACATTCTAGAAACTCGACCATGAAGAACTTGGCCGTGGCCGAGTTGCGTACGATGATTCACTCCTTGTTTTTGGAATCTTGCGCTTCGATGGATCTCGCTTCGAGGTTGTTGTTCGTCGTGTTGACCGTTTGCGTCAGCCACGAGGCGCTGCCAGGTGGCAGCAAGAAACCGACCGGACTCGATTCGAACTCTAATGATGAATTGGCCAATGGGGTCGTGGCACCTGGCGGCAATCGAGTTAAAAAAAGACAAGGTCCTGTCGCTACTTTCGATTCGTACGTCCTCGCTGCGGTTTGTGCTCTCTCTTGCGAACTCCAGCTCTTCCCGCTCATTTCCAAAAATGGAAATTTGAATATAAATTCGAATTCGAAAATCATCGCAAAGAATTCCAAATCAGGAAAGATGAAAAACAGTACCGTCGCTATCGAACTACAAAGTAGCATGGGAAGCGCGATATTGCACACTCGTAGAATTCTCGGGATTCTAGAGGCGTTATTCTCTCTGAAACCCTCGTCAGTGGGGACCTCGTGGAGCTACAGTTCGAACGAAATCGTCGCAGCGGCCATGGTTGCGGCCCACGTGTCAGAGTTATTTCGTCGATCGAAAGCGTGCATGAATGCGTTGTCATCGCTTATGCGATGCAAGTGGGACCAGGAGATTTCGCCCAGAGCCTCGTCTTTGTACCACTTGATTGATTTACACGGCAAAACCATTACTTCTATAGTCAACAAAGTCGAGCCTCTTGAAGCGAGTTTTCTCCTCCCTTCGTGCACCGAGAATGCCAGGTCATCGGGACGGATTGGTAATGACGACAAGAATAAGTCGGGGGATAAGTTGTTGCAGTGCGATGATGTGGCGAGTACGTCAGGGAAGTCGATTTCGGAAGCGTCTGATTTGGCAAATTTTCTGACGACGGATAGAAACGGAGGGCATAATTGTAGGGCTCGAGGGTTTTTGAGATCCGTACTTGCTGAAAAACAAGAATGGTGTTTTTCGGTGGTTTCGTTGCTCTGGCAAAAACTCATCGCTGCTCCCGAGACGAAAATGTGTGCTGAGAGTACTTCCGCTCATCAAGGCTGGAGAAAGGTAAACGTATTTTTTAATTGAAAATTTGCAATAAGCCCCTGATTATAATACAAAAATCATAATTATTCTTCAATAATTTAGGTTGTAGATGCGATATGTGACGTGGTTTCGGCGTCGCCAACAAAAGCCTCCACTGCAATTGTTCTGCAGGTCAAGACTCTTTTACATCCCAGTCCATTGTACTTTTCAAAATTATTTTCAGTCAGTTTTTTCTGTACTTTTTCTCGTTTTTTTATTCATAGGCCGAGAAGGATTTGCAGCCGTGGATCGCACGGGATGACGAGCAAGGACAGAGCATGTGGCGAGTGAATCAACGAATCGTGAAATTAATCGTCGAACTCATGAGGAATCACGACTCTCCCGAAGCGTTGATCATTCTTGCGAGCGCGTCAGACTTGCTTCTCAGAGCTACTGACGGCATGCTCGTCGACGGCGAAGCTTGCACTCTTCCCCAATTAGAGGTATTTATATAAAAATGACCTTTTTGTAATTTCGGGTAATATAGGGGCTTTTTTGTAATTTGGGTTTTTATGGGGAATTTGTAGTTGTTGGAAGTGACGGCCAGAGCGGTGCATCTCGTGGTTGAATGGGGTGAATCCGGTATTTCTGTTGCCGATGGCCTCTCGAATCTACTCAAGGTATCAACCCCCAAAAACATGAAAATATCATGTATACCCCTCAAAATGATAAACTTATTTTTTTAATATAATACGCAGTGTCGGTTATCAGCGACAATACGGTGTCTTTCGCATCCAAGTGCACACGTGCGAGCTCTCAGCATGTCGATTCTCCGCGACATTATGCAGAACGGTCCGATAAAGCCGAACAAATTACGAAACGGGGAGAAAAGCTTGCACGGATCTTCGTACAAATGCCTCGTGATAAATTGGCGCGTGGATATAGAGAGGTGCGTTGAGTGGGAGACTCGTAGCAGGCGCGCTACTGGCATGCCGCTCTCTTTCCTCGACGAGGCCGCCAGAGAATTAGGGTTTCCTTTGAGTTGAGATTGTTATGTTATCACTGATTATTTCACGAAATGTGTATGTTGTATTTTGGTGTCGTAAAACTTGTGTTGTTGATGTATAAGACCTTTTAAACTTATTAATTGCATGAACGAGTTTAAACTATATCAATGAAAATGTTTTTATTAAAATGGTACTTCTTAATATTTGTAAAATACATGATACAAATTAGTTTATTTTTTTTATTTGATATGTATGTATATTTGATTTTTGCATTTTTGTATTTAATTTTCCACCTTGTATGTAATTTTTCGAACCTGGTATATACATTTATAGCCACAATATATGCTTTTATGTTATTTCTTTTGCAGCCATACATAAGTCTCTTTTTATATCTTTATATATTCTTTTATACACACCTAGATACTTTTTGCACACCCTTTTTATATGCTTTTATGTTCATATACTTTTTTTGTTTCTTTGCACGGAATATTATTTTTGGACCATTTAATAATCTTTTTATATCATAGATGCCTACTTTTTTTTTATGCTTTCGAATATATAAAGTATATTTTTCTAATATCTTTTTTTGCCACATATATATATATTTTTGTTCAGATATTTTATAATTATATATACTCTTTTGATACACAATAAGACCCTTCTTGATTTTTTTGGTGTGTGTGAATATTATTAATTAGATGTACATTTTTATTCGTGCATATTTTTGTACTTATTTTGACATGGATTTTTTTACCATTTTGTGAATAATTTTTTGTATATTATTTTTTCGGATATATTTATTTGGGATAATCATATATTAAAAGGTGCGCTTTTCAAAATGGTAAAAAAATTGAAAGGTTAAAAAAAAAATTGAACTCAGTTGTGCGTTTTCAACCTGAAGATCAGATGAATGTGAAGACCCCAGTCTTTCACGAGTGCACTATTATTTTCATCATCGTTCTAAAGTGGTGAGAGAGGTTCGAACTCTCGACCTCAGGATCACTCAATAGCTATGAGACCTACGCACTAGCCAACTGCGCTACCACCCATTTGTTGTGAAATCTCAACATAAATACATAATATCTTACTATTCATGTGTATAATAGCAAATATTACTCGAGGCGGCAATATAACAAAATAATTTAAATAAGTAAAGAATTGAACGTGAGAAATTTCAATTCACGCCTCTTCATTCTCTCTCTCTCTCTCGCGCGCGCGCGATTTAAATAAGTAAAGAATTGAACGTGAGAAATTTCAATTCGCGCCTCTTCTCTCTCTCTCTCTCTCTCTCTCTCTCTCTCTCTCGTGCGCGCGCTCTCTCTCTCTCTCTCTCTCTCTCTCTCTCTCTCTCAAACACTCACACTTGTGCGTATCCGTGCTGCGATAATTTTTACGGCAATCATGCCAAATCCTGTAAATTTCTCTGGAATTTTTTAAATATCAATATCAATTTGTTCTTGCGTAAGTAATAAAAAAATATTTTCTCCAATATTTGTTCTCCACAGAGGATTGTTTGTATTATTATTATTATATTATATTTTTATATTTTTATTTATGTCTTATATGTATAATTAAATTATAATCAGAACTCAAATATTGTTTTCAATAAATTTTTATTGCTAAGTTCTAATCAATCATCTAATATATAATCTCATATTCAGAAGTAAAAATAAATAAATAAGGATATGTTGTTTCTTGATGAGCCTGGTGAAAAATGAGGGTTGTGGTTAAAATGATTTTTTTTTTAATGGTATCCGACAAACGATCGTTTTCATTACTGATATATATATATGATGCCGATAGGACATAAACCTTTTCAACATATGGTTAAAATGAATTTTTATTTTTTGAAAGTCAATAAACATCATCATTTCATGAAGTAATATTGGGTTGAGTCGCTTAATCCGAAAAACATATGTTTTCATGAATAAATCATACTTTTTATTTTTAATTTAATAACACGGCAATACATGATTTTTTTTAAATATGGCACAAACAAGTTCTTCAAAGTCCATTTACATTTGTAAATTTTAATGATAAATATTAAAAGTAAAATTATATTAGTTTACCAGTGAAGAAAAAAGAATATTAAAAGTAAAATTATATTAGTGTTACTGTATTAGTAGTGTGTGTGTGTAGTAAAAAAAATATAAAAAAAAGAACTCAGAAGTGCTGTTTTAATCTGAAAATCAGATGAAGGTGAAGACCCCAGTCTATCACTACTGCACAAATATCTTCATTGTTCAAATTGGGGTGAGAGAGGCTCGAACTCTCGACCTCAGGATTACTCAATAGCTATGAGACCTACGCGCTAGCCAACTGCGCCACCACCCCTTTCTTGTGAAATCTCAATCATAAACTTATAATTAATACTATTTATGTGTAGGACAGCAAATATTACTCGAGGCGGCAATATAACAAAATAAGTTAAAAGAATTGAACGTGAGAAATTTCAGTTCGCGCCTCTTCGTTTCTCTCTTTCTCAAACACTCACGCTTGTGCTTACCCGTGATCCGATAATTTCTCCGGCAATCAAGCCCAAATCCCTTGAATTTCTCTCTGGTTTGTGTTTAGGTTGCTAATTGATCGGATCGGGCGTTTCTTGCTCGATTTATTGGATTTTTTGAGGTTCAAATCGGGGTTGTTTAGATAGTTTGATTGGATCGAATCTAGGGTTTCTGATTGGGGATCGACTGTTTGGTTTGCGGAATACTAGGTATGGACTGTTAATTGCTTTTTTTGTTGTAATTGAGCTTGATTTTGGGGTTGTTTTGTGTGAATTATTCTTTTGATTGTCTGTATTTCTAGGGTTTGAGCGACCATAGTAATTAGTATACATTTGATTTGTTTATGAATGTGACTTAGAGGATTTTGGAAGTGCGAAAGGTTTTTTTTTGACCGTTCTCAAACCAATTTCATGCCATTTAGAATTGCTAATTGAATCGTACCTAACCAAGTATTACCAGTTAAAAGTTATTACTGGTATTTTCCTGTCTTCTAATCTAACAGTATTTAGTATCACTGACCTCTCAAAAATTTGTAACGAAAATTAGTAAACTTAGAGTAACTACAGATTACACCAAAATCGACGATTAATCATATTTTAAAATTTTCTTTTTATTGTAGGTAAATAGTTGGCTAATTATATTCGATTTTCCAAAAGGAGGGAGAATGAAGACGAAGGCCAGTAATACTTGTAATACTGCATGCGATACAACTGATAACGTCCTGAAACCTTGCAAGCAAATATTCAAAATGCCAGGTACTTTTTTGTAAATTTCTATGAAAAATTCAGCTCATGCAATTAATCCTTACTATTTTTCCAGGTACTGCAGGAAAAGTGGTTTTAAAACGCAAACAAGATCCTATCACATCTCCAGTTCAACCTTGTCCATTACCTCTCCAGTCTCCTGTTATTTCTGGTAAATTCAAGCTGCAGCTATTTCCAATGGATGGATCAACTAAAGCCATTCTAGAACAGGTTAATATTAAAACAATTTTTTCATAGCGAAATCTTTTTCAATTTTTGCACACAAGACCTTACTTATTTTTGTAATTACAGAATAACCACAATCCTTATTTGGAATTAACTATAACGACCCAGAAGAAAATATCTTCGGTTGTGAAGCACATGACAGAGAAATGGAGAGATACCTTAGACTTTTCAACTGGAGAGATTATGCTCTTTCCCTACAACGCAAAGGCTGATAATTTGATTGGTCTAAAAAAATGGAGTTTAATCGATACTCATGTAACAGCAAACGACGTGTATTTTATGCTTAATAGCCCCTCAGTTTTTCGCCTCAGGTTAAAGTCTAGATTTTTCATTTTTTTTTTTTGGATATTTGTATTATTTTATAATTGGTGACACTTTTCTTCCGCAGATATGGTTGGTTTTCGAAGAATCAATCCGGAACCAACGAGAGCGCGCCACCTCGTCCCGAAGAAAAGGACGAGAATCCAACAGATACAAACAGGCCTCCATTTCGTATTTTGAATGGAGAAAAAGAGTCCACTAGTTTCTCTACCGCAATAAACAACGCTGTAGAAACCCACCAGGTATACCCTTATCTTATTCTCCTCAAAACCTGAAAATATCATGAATACCCCTTCGATTTTTCTCAATTTTAAACAGGACAATGCTGCAAATAAACCCGCATCCTCGATTTCGTGGTTCGATTCGTTATCGAACATAAGCTTCGGGGCGATTTTATCCGAACAAGGAACCAATTTAGCGTCTCAACAAAAGAATTTAAATTCTCTGACTTGCGATTCTTTCGACGCTGCAATCGGTGCCCTAATGTCACGGACCAATCAGAAGCCTGCAAATAACCCGTCAATTTTGGACGCTGACGAAACTTGCCACGGTTTTTCTCTCAAATCTTCAGATCCACCTAATTTGGTATGTTTTAATTTTTGTAATTTGGGCCAATTCAAGAGCCTATTTGGTAATTAAACTTGAAATAATGATTTAATTTTTCAGGAGAGGGCTGATTTGCGAAAGGAAAATAATAAAGAGTTGTTGCCGAAGGAAGGAAGTAACCTACTCGATAAATTGGATTTTTCATGGGTGTTTAAACAACTATCCAAAAAAAAAAAATTATTCATTCTTTTTAGTTATTAACCTACTGAATATATATATCTTGTTTTTTATGATTATGTCAGCAAGAATGGATGGTGGCTCCATTTGACAACGCAACTTCGAAACCAATTGGTGGTGGTACTAACATCGTCTCCAATAGTTTAGACTCCTTTCAAAACGTCTCCATTTCTGAAATTAAATGGTAATTTCAAAATTACTTTGTAAATTCGCTAAAAATGAAAAACATTTAATTCAGATAACTTCTTTTAATGTTTGTGTGCTTGTTATATTAGTAGGCCCTAGTTTGCTTACATCGTAATTTGTATTATTGTTCTTCTATTTTTGTGATTGTTATTGTTTGTATAACTGGCAGATTTGATTTGTCACCAAATTGAAATTATTAAATGGTCCCATAAAAGATAAAACAGAATTAATGATTATTAATTAACTAAATCACTTTGATTTATTAATTGTTGAAACAATTGTTAGGTCATCTTTGTTTAAAGAAAAATTGAACCATTGATTTAAAATCAATCCATATATTAGATAAAACAAATCTAATATATGGGTGTCAACGGTTCGGATAGTGGTCATGCCATATCCATATCCATATATTTTTTGGGATCCGGATCCGGATACGGTTCGTATGTTAAACGGATACGGATATGGTTCGAATATTATCGGATACAAATCTTATTCGGATAAATAATATAATATTATTTTTAAAATTCAAGTTTTGATTATTTTGTAATTTTAAATATATATATATATACATATAGAGAAAAGCTAAAGTACTTAATTAAGTAAATGACTTGATGTACTTAAACCTTCTGAGCCGTCGGATTAAGTTCATTTACACGCTCAGATGATATGATTGTTGATAGACGGAACGGAGTGTTTATTCAGGGTTAAGTAAGATTCCTTCTTTCCAAAACCTCACCTCCATCTCGTCTCTCCAAAAAATTGCATTTGCCATGGCTAATTTTTTTTGCTCGCCTCAAGTTTTCTCTGAGGGAAGCACGCCCCAGGTTCATTGCTCCTCCCTGCTGCTAGAGGTCTAGAGATCTGCCCTAGATTGCTCGTCCCAGTTGTGAGGGCCATAGCGTACAGGTCTTCAAAGAGGCTTCTCCCATATTTCATTTCTGGTCCCTATGTTATGTTGCTAGAGATTCAATCAAAATATCGAAGATCGCTGCAATAGGCTCGTTGCAAGAGGCTCCCATGGGTATGGCTCGCTCCATCTTTCGGATTTTAACCCAATTTTGTTCAAAAAAGGTAAAATCTTTAGCAAAACAAAAGTTGAAATTAATCATTAATCATTAATTGTTTAGATATGATTTTTCTTGATTGTGGATAATGTCGTAATTGTCTAGTAGGAACAATTTGTTCAAAGAATCTGATCTGAGTATCGATTTTGTTCATCTACTTGTACTGAATCTAGTGATGGTTTTTGTTAATACATTGTTCAATTAGGTTGGAAATGGTCATTTAGGCTTTATTTATGGTTGATCTTTTGGGTTTGTATTCAATAAAATTTTATGATTCTTATCGTAAGCTAATATCATTTCATTTCAGAGTTGGAGAAAGATAATCTTGAAAGAGGAGGAGAAAACTGATGTTGAGTTTCAGTTTTTGTGATGTTTGGTGAATCTGATTACATGTGATCATTTCAATTGATTTTTGGTAAATATAATTTATTTCCGAGTTTCAGGTCCGGAGGCCATTCATGTCGATCTCGTTGTCGCCGGCCAATGTTACAGATAATTGCATGGATTTTTTAATAATTGTGTGTAATTATGATTTCGTTATGCAAATTATAATTGCATGGATTTTTCATAAGATTATAATTATGCAAATTATGTAATTATGAAATTTTGTTGAGTTGATTTGTTTATATATGTATATGCTTGTTTTATTTTCGTTATGAACCATGTTAGTTTTGGTCGATACAATACACAATTCTTGAAGGCCTCGCTTGTATCGGTATCGGTCCGATAGTGACAAATGATTATAGAACATTTGAGATATTATTTTGAAGTATATAAAATCAACTAGACATGGATATTATGTATGCATGCAAATCTCAATATATCACATTTAGCCCTACATTTCGAAATTTCCAATTTGCAATTGTGTCGGCAGTTTTGCCCAGAAACCCTCGAATTGCAAACTACACTTTATGAATCATCAATAACTCATAGTAAAGAAAAAAAATATAAGAACCATAACATTCAATAACCACATATTAGAATAAAAATATGTAAATACTCAAGTATTCTAATTTTGATTAAGTTCAAAAAACAATAAATTACATAAAATTTCAAAAACCCAATAACCTCAAAGTTGAAAAAAAAAAATACTGAACTACCTAAATTAAAATAAAATTAACAAACGTGTTTTTTTACATCCTTGTTAGCATCTTCTATACTCAAAAATTACATGCAAATACTAAACTCATAATTGCACGCATAGGTATTGTAAACTTCACAAGCTTCTGCTATGTTCGTAAGTACCAAACCTTTGAATGAGATATTCTTCACAATTATCATCTTCTTCCTCAAATTCTGTATCATCCATGAAATATTCTTCTGAAGGGTCGAAACGGGCCATCTAATGTATATTTGAAAGCATCCAAATAAATTAATCTGAACTTTCAATCGAGTTATTAGAATCTGAAATTACTAATTACAAAAACGAAATAATACAATACCTCAAATGTACCATCATCAAAGTAGTTTTCCTCCGGACTGAAACTCGTACTGTAAATTGAATTACTCAGATCAGGTGTGACGTGAGTCAATTATGAAATATTGATAAGAAAATATGAACTTAAAAATGACTGAAATGAATATTGGAGAAAATAATTATGAAAATGTTGTACCTCAAAGGACATATTAGAGTTGGCATTAGCTGCATCATCAAAAGTCAGGCAATTTCTTTCCTCCTAAAAATTCGTTATTGATCAAATAAGTACATAATTAGAGTACAAAAATTATAATTTGCAAAACGAGACTGTTAATACAATATAATTACAAGGGCTAAAGTGCAAATAAAATTGAGAAATAATACAAATCAAGGATTGAGCCCATTTTAAGTTTATAGTATGCATTACAACGGTTCAAGTGCGATAAAATCAGCTATATCCTTTTCAAAATTGATAAAATTATCCTTACAAAACTCAGATTTGTTTATTTCTAACACTGGATTGTTTCAATTTGGATTTAATAAGAAGTTTTAACAACTATATTTAATTCAAACAGGAAGCAAATAATCAGAGCCAAAGAGGATCAATTTCGAAACTACGCCATGATTAAGGAAAGAAGTTAATCAGTTTGTTTTGAAGTTCTTTCTCGAAAGAACATACCTGTATGCTATTTCCTCAAAAGCAATGTGCAATATGAGCGACCCGTCAAAGACTTGTACTTATGGCCCGTACGCTATGGCCCTCACAACTGGGACGAGCAGTCTAGGGCAGATCTCTAGACCTCTAGCAGCAGGGAGGAGCAATGAACCTGGGGCGTGCTTCCCTCAGAGAAAACTTGAGGCGAGCAAAAAAAATTAGCCATGGCAAATGCAATTTTTTGGAGAGACGAGATGGAGGTGAGGTTTTGGAAAGAAGGAATCTTACTTAACCCTGAATAAACACTCCGTTCCGTCTATCAACAATCATATCATCTGAGCGTGTAAATGAACTTAATCCGACGGCTCAGAAGGTTTAAGTACATCAAGTCATTTACTTAATTAAGTACTTTAGCTTTTCTCTATATATATATATATATATATATATATTATTAAGTATTATTATGAATTAAAATATAATTATTGTCTATTAGATTCAACAAAAAAGATATTCGTTTACAAATTGTATTCATATTCGGATCCATTAAAAATTTAGCTTCTAGATTCAGATTCATACCCGTAAAATGGATAAGGTTTTCGGTCCGGATCAATTCGGATCTGAATGTTTTTTCGGATACGGTTCGGACAATATTTGTCCCATTTACGCTCCTGGACCATGGGGCAATTTGAGGGGTATGCATGATATTTAAGAGATTTTGTGCAGTAGTGGAGAATGCACATGTAATCAAGCCCACAGAGATAATCATGGGTCCAACGAAAAGTTGATTAAAGATGGTCTTGTGGTCACAAATGGATGATGCATCAGCATCATTGGAAAGCTTTAATTGGATCAACACCAAATGAAGTGGTTTGCAGGCATGAGTCTGAATCAGCCATGACTGGACCTAATCTCACATAATGGGATTCCACATCATGTCATCAAATCTTCTTATTATCTTTTCCTTGTTTAAAGTCAACTAGATTATATACTATTATAAATATAAATAAACATTATCAATATACTATTTTCTGTTAATTTGGACCCAATATGAACAAATGATTAAAGTTTAGTAGTACATTGGCAAATGAAGGAATCTAATTAGTAAACAACTACTAAAATTCCAAGTTGCCATTGAGTAAAGTACACCAACCATTTTCATACTCTTTTTTTCTTTTTCCATTTCGTAACCAACACTTATCTTTGATTTCTACATAAAAAATTAATAATTTCTGTACTTTTGAGAGTGACCAACTAATCCAAATCAACTCTCTATATAAGCAACTCATCTTCTCTAAACTCAAAACCCTCCTTTTCTTCCCACAACACAACCCTAATTCACTAAACCCCCCTTAATTCACCCCAAAATACAAATTATGAACCCATCAATCCCATCAATGGATTATAGCCCTGCGATCCAACGACAAGGATCATGCCGTTGTGGGAGTCTCCGTCGAAGAAATTATGACGATTACGAAGAATTGAGTCAATTTGCTCACGCTTCGACTCGACCAACGAGCAACAAGTTACAAAGTCTATGGAGAAAAATATTGAGGGAGAAGAGACGAATTCTTAGAAAGTCTACTTGTAATGCTGCATCCGCGTCCTATGATCCTTATACGTACGCGCAAAACTTCGACGAGGGGTCGGCTTGGGAGGAATCGGATAATTTACCGCAGACATTTTCGGCCCGGTTTGCAGTTCCATCTAGGTTTCTCGAAGCCATTGATTTGGATTAGTTGTTTTTTACGAGTTTTTGCAAGATTTTTCGGGTGTTATTGGAGATTTTTTGTTGTGATTGAGGAGAATTGTAATGGTTGTAAATATGGTTCCTTTTTTCTCAATGTGAAATTATCCCTCGATTTAATCATCTATCGACTCGTCTTCTCAATTTATTTAAATTTGAATAAATAAAGATCTTGAAACCGAAGGAATCAAATTACAAATAGCTCAACAAATTGGCACCAAAGTTTATTAAACCACTGAGTTGATTAATATAGTATTTAGTGATCAGTGATGAGATCTTGATTTAAACTTTTGACCAAGTATTTTTTTGTTCATGTTAACATTATTTCTTAGTTAGTCCAAGTCTAACAAATAACCCATGCTGCAATTAATGGGTAGCCATGTGCCTTTCATTTGACTATATTGAGTAATTTAGGTTGTAATTGACAGATAAGTGGCTCAGTGCTTCCTCCAATTCGGTATCAAATGGACCTCTCCATTTGAATATCTGAAATGGAGGGGTTGTTCATCTATTTGTAATAAGAAAACAATTTTTTTATGCGTCCTTTATTAATTGATGTCAATATAAATTAAATTCATGATATTGAGTTATTATGTTATGTATTTAATCATTTGAACTATGAATTAATTAAATACAATATATGGTTGTATCTAATTATTTTTAATTTGATTTTGATTTAAATCAAGTATATTTCTTGTTCTTCTAAAAACCAAATAAACATTTTCAGATAATTCATACATGCATTTATATTCTAAGATTATATAATTTAAGATACAAGCAATTAAACCAACACATCGATACATGCAACTATATATCAAATTGATTAGTTATTTTTTGTTTTATGTTGCAATATAATCTTCCGTATAGTTTTGATTGAAATTTACATTTGATTATTATTTTTCACGCCATGCCGGCGATATGACATCAATATTTAATATATATCATTATTAATAGATTGCGTTATTGTCAAGTTGTCATTTTCGTTACTGCACGTTATAGTGATGCTAGCTACAATGCTGTTGATTTGACAGATTAATTTATAAAGAAATTAATTAGATTCGTCGAAATAACATCTAAATATGTATGAGAAAATTCGTGCTAAATTTAATCAATTTTATAAGACAAATTTGGGATAGGAATGAAGAGTATTTTCTTGTAATTTTCAATTTTAAGCATATTAAGGGAGCAATGGACATCTCCAATTGAAGGAAAAAAGGAGAGAGATAAAATCCTAGGTTCTTTTCTTCATTAGAAAAACAAAGTATGATACCATGAACTTTAATTGCAGAACTTCAAGAACAATCTTTCAAATCAAACGCTCCCATCTGGAAAAAGCTGAAGGAATCTTCCACCTTTTTTTTTTCTCATCTTGTTTTCGGCGCAAACTTTTAAACCCTCCCTATATTGTATATTGTATATCTATATTTAGTTTGATGTAAGCTAAATTAACTTGATGCACTTTTAAATAAATAAAGTTTATACATATCCAAAAATAAAATATATATTTAATTGTTTATGTAAAAGTCATTTTATGGTGTATCTTTTTGGAAATTACTCAATCAGAACATTCAAAATCTTATTCAAAAGAATCAAAACTCTAAACTAAAAGGGGTTATATATGTGAATTAATGCATAATACTACATTGTGGTTCGTCCTTGCAAAAGAAATATTCAGACAGAAGAAAGGACGTGGTTTAGCACTTGTGGATAAATTAAAGTTTTTGAATGCTTAGTTTGAAGCAGTGCCGACCAAATTGCAGTCAACAAAGAGATTTGATACATGCATTTCAAGATTTTATAACCAATAATATTAATTAGTAAAAACGCATGCATGTGAATTTAATTTAGCCATATTCATGGCATACAAATTTGGAAATTATACTTCCAAATTCATTCACCAAATCATGATGGGATAAACATGACATCATTTTGTCATGCTTATCAATTCACTCATGACCCACCCAATTTACACCTAATTAATTAAATATTTAATTAACATATAAATAAAATACAATTAAAAGTTTAATAAATTAACTTTTAATTAAATTAATTGGTGGTCCAGTGAATTAATTTCAATTAACATAATCAAATAAAATTACAAAATTAATAGAAAAACATTTTGAATGTAAATTAAATTTTTTTTTATCGTGATGTCATCATGACAACGTCGCTATTTTGTGAATGAAATATGAAAACACGGTAGAAGAAGGCCTCTACAAATTTTGTAGTCCAATTATGGGCCTTAGAAATTATAACCCAGTATTTCAAATTTCAATCCAAATATAAACCTAATGATAAAGGAGTAAAGGACCATCACTCACACATATGGCATTTTCTTTCACCTCTTTTTCATGAGAGGGTGGATACCTTTTGTGTCATGAAAGGAATAAATAGGAGTTATTTGGTGTGATCTGTAACCATGTTAGATCTGTTTAGAAATTATATGTTGATGCTTCCTATTATGAGAATTATTGTCTCTGAGATATTGGTG
Source organism: Luzula sylvatica (assembly GCA_946800325.1). Classification (NCBI taxonomy): domain Eukaryota; kingdom Viridiplantae; phylum Streptophyta; class Magnoliopsida; order Poales; family Juncaceae; genus Luzula; species Luzula sylvatica. Next base: position 50,435,122 of record OX326961.1, read on the forward strand.
AAAATTGATTAAACATGTCTTATATAAGAAAGGTGAACAAGAAATGAACATATTTGTTGTTTCGTAATGGAAGGATGAGAGAAAAAGCGCAGCATACGAAAAAGGAAGAAGAAGAGGTATGTCAGAGACATAGAAATAAGACCACCCATTGAATTACTATGCCAGAAAAGAAGATCAAAGGACATAGATGTTTCGTAGGATTTTTTCTTTAAATTGATCATTGAGATCTGTGAAAATAGGGTGTGAAAATAGGGATCACAGCTTAAATGAGAAATGGGGCCTAGATATCATTAATATAAACTAAGTATAGTATGAGTAGACTAAGTGATAATTCAAACAGTTATATATATATATATATATGCGGCGTTATCAAAACTTATCCAAACATATTTGATGACGTGACAAAAATATTTAATTGAACCACTATTTGAATGAATGAACGGGTTAATTGATTGATTAATTGAATTGACATGTCAATTAATATGTATTAATATTAACATATCAAAAATTTTGGACCTTGCTCACAAACGATCAAAATCTTTGGGTTCAAGTAATCAAAGCAAAATATTATCTCTCCAATACTGGCTAACCAATCCAAGAGCAAAATCTATGCGATTTTGGCAAAATATCATTGCACAAAGACCCTACTTCCAAAACAATATTCAATGGATAATTGGCGATGGCAATACATGCCCCGCTATTAGAGCGCCATGGTACGAGAATTGGATCGACATCGACCACAAACAAATGAAAAAAGAAAAATGAAAGTGGCCGAACTAAACATGAACTTATTAATCGAGAATTTATGTCTCACAAAAGCTTTACAAATTAGCAATAATACCCAACTCACAAACATCTCTTTGCAAAACCCGGATCGGTTAATATGGAAACCCGCAACAAATGACAAATTTTCCGCTAAAAACGCATACATGAAATTGATCAACCCAATCTCGGTACCAGACCAAACCAACATCTATCCTACATGTCGCAAAATTTGGAAAAATACAATTATAACCCCGCACGCGGCCACCTTTCTTTGGAGATTGTGCCTCAATGTTTTGCCGACGTGTGTAAATCTTCACAAGCGATTATCTCATATAAGCTCGATATGTCATAGGTGTTTGAACCATGATGAAGACATACTTCATATGACCTTTCTTTGCCCCTTATCCAAAGCTACATGATTTGTTTCCACTTTAGGTATAAGAGTTGATAACTTTCAAGGGAAGTTTAAAGATATACTTTTTTATTTCGCACAAAACCTTGATGAAAATCAATTCGGCATTCTCTCGAATACTTTATGGACGATATGGAAATGTAGATGTGACTCTATCTTCAAAGGTAAAAAATTCAAACCTATTGAGATAAACAACATGGCACTAACGTTGGCCAAGGCCAACAACCCATTTAATACGATTTGCATTGGTACGCAAGGCTCCATTAATGGGACAAATATGCAGAAAAATTCAGGTATACAATTGGAAAAACCAATGAAAAATTCAGGAGTTCCAAGACAAATATGCAGAAAAATTCAGGTTCCGGTCTTTTTTAAAATTGTCAAAGAAATGGGATTAGTGGAATTAATGGGAAAAATTGTTTATTGACGATTATAATGATAAAAAGATAATTAAGCATATCATTTTTTTGTTGCTTCGGCGATTTCTGAAAGAGTAGATCCATGTGGGTCCCCATGGTTCATCATCCGTTGCATCGAAGATCTAATTGCAAAAATGATACCAAATTAAACCCTAAAGCTTCCAAGTTCCAATAATATACTTCACCGAAACTATTTCATTCTTATTTTTTGCTCTCTATTTGTAGGAACCAAATACGAATCCAAAATGCGAACCAATAAGATCATCTTCAGTTAAACAACATACTGACATGAGATCCCGTCGGCTTACTTAGTTTTCATCATCAATAATAATTATTATTCTTTTTGAGCACCATTGTTTGAGTTTATACCTTTCAAATTTCAACAATATTTCACATCTTCTAAAATTTTGAGCATTATCGAAGATATTTTTGGTAATTTTGAGAATTTTTGGAGTTTAAGATTTATTTTTGAATTTCAGCAATATTAGGGTTATTTTAGAGTTTTTGCTAATTCAGCAATTTCAAGGATTATTCTCAAGTCTTAGATTTTTTTGGTGTGTTTTTACAATTTTATTTTAGTTCAATTTTGAGCCTTTTTTAGTGCTATTTTTCCAGATTTATTCGTCAAATTTTATTAGTGTTTATTTTGTCTCAGAAATATAATTGTACTATATGTTTGCAAAAACATCTATGTGAAGTATTGAAATTTGCTAACCATATTCACTCCAAGGATTTTTAAAATTTACTATGCATTAAATCCAGACAAGGATTAAAAGTATGGATTAATTTTCATCTTAGTTGATATTTTAATTTGAAAATTTATTATTGGATGCAATTATTGAAGGAATTGAAAGAAACATGTGTATGATTACTTTGAGCTTACACACCACTGGCGTAACTAATGCAAATAAAATTTAAATGGGAAATGGTTCGAATTGGAACCATATTTGTGTAGTATTTAAAAAATTGATGTTGTAATATTTAGGTCATTACTATGCAAAAGAACGCAAGAAACTACGGATCACCTTCTAGTAGAATGCTCGTACACTAAAGCCATGTGGGCCTTAATTGGGACCAATGTGGAGGACCGAACGACTCCACCAACAAGGAGCTCGGTCTTAGAGACGTGGAATGAATCAAGAACACCAATGGAGATCAAGATGCGAAAGATATTTAGGTCATTGTCGTCTTCAAAAAAAAAAAAAAAAATATTTAGGTCATTACTCCGGGTTCGGAACATGTTCGATGCCCATTGGACTAAATCACGTCCACTCATTTTCTGAGAGGTCAGATTTCATTAAAACAAATCACGATGAGATTAGATTTAACAACTATTTTTTCCTCCGTTGGTCAAATATAGAAACGAATCTAACACTAAAAAGACACTCGTCAAAAGACCCAAGTCTCCCTCTCTCTCATTCTCGAATCTCGACTTTATGCCTCAATTAATTTTTCTTCATCCGCAAAATTATGTCAATCTTGATAGTGAACTTAGTAACTAATCCAAAACTAAGTAATAGAGACTAGATTATGTGGCTTGTGAAGCAAGGAGAAACAATATCAGACTCATGTCTATCTTTGAAACCGTTGGGAAGACTTTAATGGGATACCACAGTACATATATATGTATTACATTTCGAGGTTCACATTCAAATAATGGAGGAGCAGATTAATTTACTCACAAAAAGGTGAAGAAGACGACCAAATAACGAGATAAGAAGGTTAACGCACTGCGCTATGCGTTTTGACAAATTTTGATGTATATACATTTCGGTACTCGTACTCGGGGGGTGGGAGGCTATTGCACATACACTGATGGATAGAGATGAGGTCGTATTTTCATGGATGTGTATGAATTTGTATGTAACAAATTTGTAATATAAATCTGATATAATAATGGGAGATTTTGAACAGTAGACACGATTATGTTTGGAATATCCGAAATAACCAACATAGTTTGGTAATTTGGATTCTAACACTCTCGCATGGAAAACTGTCGACTTTTGAAAAGTCGAGACCTTGTTTGTTCCTAATTAATCCGTTAACCCTGCTAAACCTGTGGACCGACCGCATTATCTCCGACGGCCCGTCGCTAAAACTAATCACCGACCGCATTACCTCCCACGGCCCGTCGCTAAAACACATCAACGACCGCAAACTTTCCCTCGGCCCGTCGCTGAAGCCCAAAACCTATTAGCCTCCGCCCGTCGCTAAAGCCCAAACACTTTCCCGTCCGCCCGTCGGTGATGTTGGCCCCTACCCCAGCTCTCTCTCTCTGCCCAGCTCTCTCTTCCTTCGAGTGCCAGCTCTCTCTCTGTCCAGCTCTCTCTCGGCTCTCTCTCTTCCTTCGAGTGTCAGCTCTCTCTCCCGCCTCTCTCTCTGCCCAGCTCTCTCTTCTTTCGTTATTTTTTTTTTGCTAATTTTCAAATTGTTTTTTAATCATTTTTGTAGGTCTGTTGAACAATTATCAATTATTTTTTTAACAATACTTTTTAACTGATTTAAGGTTTGATTTTTTTATAATTTTCTGTGAATGTTGGTTGTGTTAAAAATAGGTTTTGTTAATTTTATGTGAATTTTTAAAAAAAAAAAGATATTTATTTATTTTCTGTGAAGTTTTTTTATTTATTTTTATCATTTTTTGAACTGTTTTTTTGGTTCTTTTTTTGATGTGGAACTGTTTTTTTTATCTATTTTTATTCATTTTCTGTTTTTTTTAGCACTTAATTTGTGTGTGTGTGTGTGTGTGTGTTGAAAGCCCATAGGCAATCAATCAACATCTTTTAGGTAAGAAGAAGAGCATACGAAAAATGGAAGCCTTGTATAACCAAAATATTATTTTATGAAGCAATATAAATTAATTTTTTTGTTCTCCATGAAACCACTTGGTATAATCTAGATTCTTGAATTAAAAATGTAATGATTCAAATACAAGATAGTATTATATGTATTTAAATTTAAATAGACATGATTTTTATGCACAAAAAAAATAGAAACAATAACAATGATTAATACATATAGACTATTTTTACATACATTATCATGTTCTTCTCCATCCATACATTTTTCTTTGGGAAATAAAAAAAAACCTAACTTTTTTGGATATTGTAAAAAATCCCCTATTTTTTGGAAATTCCAAAAAAAATCCTCTATCAATTTTTATTTTCAAATAACCCCTTATAGGGGTTAAAACTAACCATGAATTCAGTTAATAAAATTTTTGACCAAAATAACCTCCTATTTACATATGTAGTAATGAAAAAATGTGTTTTTTTTTATTTAAAAAAATTATACAAGACAATTATCATATAATAATTTTTAAAAAATATTATATGTTATATTTATTATTTTAATATTTCATACATTATATATAATTAACTTATATATATATATATATTTTTTTTTTTTTTTTGAAAAACTAACATAAAATAATATTAATATGAAAACAATATTAAAAAAACATGTTGCAAATATTTGAAAAATAAAATATCATGAAACTATTAAAAATACATAAAATGAGAATGAAAATTTAATAAATTCAACCAGTGGCGGATCTTGACAAGATTCGTTGGGGGGGCAAAATGAAAAATTGGTTCTGAAATTACACTGTGCGATATTTTTGGGGGGGCAAACAGTAAATTTTACACTGTTATACTGATAAAATACACCGAATCACTAGATATATATATTATTCGGCGAAAATCTTGGGGGGGCGACCGCCCCCCGCGGCCCTCACTAAGATCCGCCCCTGAATTCAACAGTCTTGCACAAAAAAATTACATACTAAAAAAAGTCCACACACGGACGCGCGGAAATTTTCGACGCAGGTCTGGCTAATTTTCTATGAATAACAAAGTTTGTATATTGTAATAGATAACAATGTAATACAATTCATCTTCTTTTCGTCAATGATATCCAAAACATAAGGCAAATACTTTTTTTGTCATTTTGAATTTATATATATAAACAAAACCACAATATACTTTTTTTGGGTCCTTTTTTGTCTTTTTTCGTCAAGGATATCCAGAATAATAATACTAACATAATTTTGAATTTATATATGTAACTATCATGTGTTTCATTGAAATCCAAGGATTAATCAATTGTTTCCCCCAAAGAAAAACTATATCCAACACTAGTAAGGGATAAAGAGAGCACAATTCATAATTGATGTGATTAGGATTGAATAGTCTAAATTGAATACTTAGCATGTAAACTGCATCTTCTATTATTTAAGAAACTTATGTACAACCAATTCATAATTCATAATTCATAATTTTATTCAATTTCGATATGCATGCAGAAACACTATTGTACACGGTTGTTACAGTCAGTTCAATATCTATTAGGACGAGCGAAAAAAGATAAAAGTGATCGAAACAATATGGATGACGATGTAAAAACAAATCAGTAGTTCATTCACCTACAAATGCATTTTTCCAACCAATTAAATCTGCACATCGATTAAAATCAAAATACTCATACAAATACACGTTTCAATTCATCAACAATCAATCATAAGCAATGAATCAAAATAATTCATATTCCATAATTATACAATTTCGTGGAAGTAAAACAAACTATTTCATCTAGAGAGAGGAGGGGGGTCGATTGGAGTATGCCACCAAGCAATACGAGAGGAAGATATTTTGTTAAACTGAGGAGATACTTTAAGCAAACAATACAAGGACCATAGATATGATTTGAAACCTTCTCTGAAATTCGTTCTTCCATGGAGGAGATATATTTCCAAAAGAGATGAAAGGTTTCCTGAATTTGTTAAACGGAGAGTTAACATATGGTATTAGCATGGACATCCAAATTTGATCCCGCAATGTAATCACGATTAGATCTAACGGTAGAGACACTATTTAGAGAGCTCCTCTGCCCAAAGGGCTTTGGGCCAGCCACCCTCCCTTCGACAAAACTCAAAACATGATCATATATATGTATTTTGGTTCCAATTGCTCTTTTGATCCTCCTCTAATATCTCATTAGTCATTTTTCTGATTATTGATCTTGGCATAATTATATTAATTCACTATAAAAAATCTGACTACGAATATAAATGTATCGTGTATATTAGTATATATAGGAATGAATAAATGAACTCTCAAACAATAAAATCTAACAAACTTGTTATTCATCATTTATGCATGCATGATAATTTAGAAGGTCATGCGTGATTAATGGTCTTTTTATTCGTATCATGCTATATGAGTGACCCTTGTTTTGAAAATATTCAAACTAAAAACAATAAAAAGTAGAAAAATAAAATTAAGTCAAGTACTGCGAGATCATAAAATTAGTTATTATATTATAGAAAAAAATAGCTTATGTATGAAGAATGAAGTTTATAATTATAAATATAACATATTTTCACCTTTTTTGTTCGTGAAAACTAAATATAGGTGGCAAAAATTAATTAGCTAAATTGTGGATAATTATCAGAATTAAAAATAAAAACTTAATGAAATAAACGAAGAACTAGGAAAGGGGTTAAATTATCGAATTACCAAACAATGTTAATCTTCGTCTTTTACCGAGAAATTTTTAGGTAAAGAGAATTCTTCCTCCTTTTTAAGTATCTCCTTATCTTCTTCATCTAGTTTCTGAAATTACAATTATACAACATTACAAGGACTAAATTGAAAATATGAAACAATTATACAAGAATAGTTTTTGTGAATTACAAAAATTTAGGGAGTTTTTTGAGTAATTACCAGCATGTCTAAGTTAAAGAAGCGATTCAGAAGTTGTAACACCTCGTCAGATGAAAAACTCCTCCCAAAACTACACAAAAATCAAATTTTAAGTACAAAATTTAAATTTTAACTTTTGGTAAAAAAAGTTAAAACATGAATTATATATACTTATAAAAATGTAGTATAATACCATTTCTGCATGTACTCGGTCAAACCATACAGAACAAAGTGCCTGTGTATACCTGCTTAATAAATTCAATTTTTCAAAATCATCCTTACACAAAAATAATAGAGCAAATTGACATTTTTCTAGGGCTAATTTGAAATTTGACCTTGTAATTTCGCAGGATGATATTTTTCTAGGGCTTGTAGAAGCCTTAGTTCTAGATCCACTTGTGATTGCTCCTAAAAATAAAATAACAAAAAAGAGTGAAATAAAATGAAAGTAAATTATATACAAATTGAGGGTTAATTTGTAAAAGAACCTTAGGAAGAGAGGAAGCAGATGAACGAGGGGCCTGAGATGGAGAATGAACCGATACGCCATCTTGCTCTTCTTCCTTCACCATTATTCTTATTTACAATTCAATCCCTGAAAAAATTCAAGAGAAAAAAATAACAATCATTAGATCCTGAAATTTCATGTACGGAGCCCAATCGGAAATTAATGCCTAAATGCAGAACAAAGTAAAAAAAAATAGAAATTGATGAATACTTTGCGATTATTTTCTGCGATTTGTATGAATTCCGTACCGATACTGGCATTAATATTTGTAATTTGTGAGAAATCCTACGAGAATTAGACGTATGTGTGTGGTTGATGAAATTGAGCTAAAATATGCAGAAAATTATTCATAAAAAATTAAAAATAAATGCTAATAATAACCAAATAAATTGCTAAATCCAACCTTAAGTAATAGTTCCGCGTAACTGAAAGCGAGAATTAGATTGTGACTTTTTTAACGATTAGCGATTGAAGTGAGGGGGCAGTAACTAAAAGCGAGAGCAATTCTAGGTGGAAGAGAGGGCAACAACGAACGATGAGAAAGACACGTGTTAGGCCTGGCCATGGGCCGTGAATTTTCATAAAAGAAAAAGAAAAAGTAAATATAAGTTTGGGTTTTTTGGGCCATAAATTTGTTTCAAGGATCAGAATATATTTAGTGCTAGAATTTAAGGGGCCCCAGTACAGGCTTATGTAATGCGAATAGGTTTTAACTTTTAAGGAGTGTAAGTATACTATAAATTAAACTAAGTATAGGAATAGATTATGTGAAAGAAAATAGAAAATAGATTGTAAAAAATTAAGTGTTAAATAAAAAAGAAAATCATTAGAAAAGAGTATATAAATCCTCCCCAATTTAAGAGGCCAAGAATGTCGATGGACTCCTCTCGCAATCAAAATCTTCATTTGGCTTGCCCTCAATAATCAAATTTTAACATCGGATAATCTCGCTAAGAGAGGGTGGCCGTACGACCCTATTTGTCCACTTTGCTCGGTCCAAGACGAATCGGTCAAGCATCTACTCTTAGGATGCCGTTTCTCGGTAGAAGTATGGCAAGCAGTGGCGGATCTTGCCTAAAATCAATGTGTGTGTGTGTGTGTGTGGGGGGGGGGGGGGGGGGGGGGGGGGGTACTGAAACAAACAAAAAACATAATTTCATAAAATGTAATATTTTTTCTTCACATATAACCATATAATTGTAATATCATACAAAATATTTTTGTGAATACATTATTTTCAAAAACAACAAAATACAAAAATATTACAATGAAAATTTTATACTATTATTCTATTACAATAGTGCCTTTCGTTCACCTAAAATTTTGAAATCTTCAATTATCTCCTCCGAAGTGAAAGTATTGGCAATATCTTTCTCAATGTACACAACCAAACTATCCGCAAGAAATTCATCTTCCATTCTATTACGAAGTCTTGTCTTTACTATTTTCATTGCCGAAAATGAACGTTCTACATATGCCGTTGACACGGGAAGTGTGAGGAGTAAACGGATTAATTTATCTACTAAAATAAAATTGCTCTGTTTTTTGGTCTCCGCTAGAGTTTGACACAATTTTGAGATAGTTGCTAATTTGTGAAACTTTTCATTTTTTGGAATATCGATAATGAAAAGAAGCAATTCAAAGCTCAACAAAATTATGTCTTGCTTAGTGAAATCGGCATGATAATACTTCCCAACCATAGCACAAATTGCATCGATATTAAAATCAACATAACGATTTTTTGGAATTAAAGCATTACTAAGAGTTAACAACTCCATTGCAACATCATTAAATTTATTATTTATTTCTTGAAGTTGTGTATCGAGAGTCACAAAGAATACCTCAACTATAAAATAATGCGCCATGGTGTAATGATTTGGTTGGTGACGTGCACGTCCTCCACGTAAAATATAAGTCGCGCTTAAATCGGGAACAATAATTTCATAGTCTTCACAAAACGTTATTACATCGGCAATAATTTTTTTCCCAACCATTTTCTCTAAGGTCTTGTAGAGCAGTTTTGGTGGTTGAAACCAATTGTGTTGCGTTTACAATATCTATTACTTCCTTTTGCAAAGATTGGCAAAGCGTATTTGGTAAACCCATTATCTCTCGCATCATTAGCAAGACGAAAACGAATTCAAATGATACCAAATAATGATATGACGTATCCGCATCTCCTCGGAGAGATGCCGATGAATCCCTATCAATAGTGGCATCTTGGAGAACGGAACTAGTCGCAACGAACATATTAATTAAACTAGATACGGAATTGTAATGTGAACTCCAACGAGTATCACCATCCCTTTTTAATGTTCCGACTTGATTTACTCCTTTACCCGTCTCAAGCTCGCCATTTTCTAATAAATTAGCCAACTCTAACTTTTTCGCATTTTGCAACTCATCATGACGTTTAGAAGAACCAACTACCGTATTTATAATAAAAGAAAGCTTCTCAAAAAATTGGTGAACCGGAATTATATCTCTCGAGGCGGCAACTAACGCTAGTTGTAATCGATGAGCGAAACAATGCACATAATAAGCACGTGGGCAATCTTTAAGAAAAAGAGCTTGTAAACCATTCCATTTTCCTCTCATGTTACTGGCACCATCATATCCTTGTCCTCTAATTCTGCCAATATCAAGTCCATGGTGAGATAAAACATCACAAATTGCTTCTTTAAGAGTAATCGATTTAGTATTTTTGACATGAATTAAATCAAAAAATCGCTCCCTCACAAAACCATCATTGTCAACGTATCTCAATACTAAAGCCATTTGTTCTCTCTTTGATATGTCACATGATTCATCTACTATGATACACAAATTAGAATCACCAATTTTTTTTCGAATATAACAACGCACTTTACTTGCAAAAATACTTAATATTTCTTTTTGAATATGGTGTGATGTGTACTTGGAATTATATGGAGCATTCTCCAAAACAACTTTAGCAACTTCATCATTAAATTTAGCTAAAAGTTTTACCATCTCGAGAAAATTACCGCGATTTCCAGAATCCGGCGTTTCATCATGACCTCTAAAGGCACAAGCTTGAAATACAAGCCATTTAACCGACGCGATAGAGACTTTTAACCGCAAACGATTCTTTTCTCGCAATTCGTTACTTTGCAAATTAATTAGGTTCTGAATATGCCCGGGTTGATTTAATAAAGTCTCGCAAGCTTGTACCGCTTTATTATGAGGAGAACAATGATCAATTCCGATGTGCTTTAAAAAAGCACAATTTATACCATCATTAACTTTTTTCCTGTTTTGAAAACCCGATACAATAAAAGCATCAACTCCGGGTCGTCCACTAGGCTTAGCGAAAAGACAACAAGGTAAACAATATGCGGCATTTTTTTTGTAGGGCGTTCATCAGGTTTGGGATTAAATGTTATGGATGAAGAGGTTATTGGAGGTGTTGAACTTGATGGCATCGAACTCGGTGCTACATTATCATGTCCTGCATTATTCAATTCTTTCTTAAAGAAATAATCGATAGTCTTGATGCTTCTTTTAGCCATATTTAATAATCACTAGCCAATAAATATTTTAACCTGTAAAAATAAATACTAAATTAGAATGATGTAAAAAAATGAGACTAAAATAACTTCTAAAATAACTATGTTCAAGTCAAACATTTAATCAAACACTTGTCATGCATAAAGAGTAACTGTCAATATAATAGTAGTTTATAATGTTGGGAATTCACCCATCCCCGGGCCTGCGCAGCGGATATGAAGGCCCGGTCCGGTTCCCTAAATCCAAGATCACGCCATGACTTCGAGGGTACGATGCAAAGTAGGATAGACGATTACCAGCGTGAAATTGATCACGCACGACGGGTTGATCGCTCGCATCCTTCTTTTCCTTCGGTGTCACGTTGGTGACTAGCCCGTACGTCCCATACCGCACGTCTCCCACCGTCTTGACACGCCTCGGATTGTCTTCGTGCGTTCCATGCCCGCATGCTTCCACAGCCCGTTACTCGATTCGCTCGTTTCCATCTCCGGCAGATTTCGTTCCTCCGAATCGATCACAACCGAAAGAGCCCCAGATGTTGCTCCTCTACTTGTATCCACCTTGACTCGTAAGACGTCGGTCGCGGGTGCAACTGTCTAGACGATGCACTGGCGAACTTGCTCGATTGATTGATTCTCTATACCGGAAAACACCTTTTCACGGTTTCTCTCTCTTTACACCCTTTCACTCTCTAGAAAGTTGTCTCACAATTCTCTGGAATATTCTGAATTAATTAACTGAATGAACCACAAGATCAGAGAGAAAAATCCTATTTATATTATATAGGATTAGGATTGGCCAAAAGACATGTATATCCAATATACACTCTTTCACACAGAAAGTTGCATGTATCTGCCCAGTATTCTGTCCATACGAAATTGGTAAATTCCTCTGACAGAAAATCACCCAACACTAAAGTTGTAGATAATCTTATTATATACACGACCCAATTTGGCCTGGCCCAATTGGAGTTCTTATGTAAAAGTTATGACTGTTTTACTAACTGTATGTCATACTGTTGCAGCCTTTCGGTATTTCATAGAAACGACACTGATACTTCGTTCGTATGAAATATATTTCTATATGAAGGTTGTAGATAATCTTATTATCTATCTAACCCAATTTGAACCATTCAAATTGGATTTTCCTACTGAAAGATATGACCACAAATGTACGCTTACATTCGTTTATCCTTGTGTACACTTTTACGGTTGATCCTGAAACTGTATTTCCTTCATATAAAACATGACAATTTCAAATAATAAACAAAAAAATGAGAAAGACCATTACCAATGCAAAGCATGTTAAACTATCTCTTAGTTCAATTGGGATTTGGAAAGACATGAGCAGGATTTAGGAGTAGGACCACTACTCATCAGATTTTGTTTTGGGGGGAAATCTCCTTGCCGTGAAAAGAAAGAAGAAAAAAGACAAATTGTTATTATATTTATTCTAGTACGGGCTTGGGCTTTTAGCATTTTTTACAAAATATAATTATTCAAAGTAATGTAATGTATGGACCATAGGTCCATATATATTCATAAATATTAGAAACATACAAATATACAATTACTAATTTTAATATGTCACATGAAAAGTATTTTTTTAGAAAATATACTTATACACAATTAATTAATTATTGTTTCAAAATCTAGGGGGGGGTACAAGAATTTTCGAAAATAATTTGGGGGGGGGGGGGGGGGGGGGGGGGGGGCAGTGAATATATGATTTTCAATTTTGTCCTAAAATACAACAATATGAATATATATATATACTACTACTACTTCAAAACATAAGGCAAATACTTTTTTTGTCATTTTGAATTTATATATATAAACAAAACCACAATATACTTTTTTTGGGTCCTTTTTTGTCTTTTTTCGTCAAGGATATCCAGAATAATAATACTAACATAATTTTGAATTTATATATGTAACTATCATGTGTTTCATTGAAATCCAAGGATTAATCAATTGTTTCCCCCAAAGAAAAACTATATCCAACACTAGTAAGGGATAAAGAGAGCACAATTCATAATTGATGTGATTAGGATTGAATAGTCTAAATTGAATACTTAGCATGTAAACTGCATCTTCTATTATTTAAGAAACTTATGTACAACCAATTCATAATTCATAATTCATAATTTTATTCAATTTCGATATGCATGCAGAAACACTATTGTACACGGTTGTTACAGTCAGTTCAATATCTATTAGGACGAGCGAAAAAAGATAAAAGTGATCGAAACAATATGGATGACGATGTAAAAACAAATCAGTAGTTCATTCACCTACAAATGCATTTTTCCAACCAATTAAATCTGCACATCGATTAAAATCAAAATACTCATACAAATACACGTTTCAATTCATCAACAATCAATCATAAGCAATGAATCAAAATAATTCATATTCCATAATTATACAATTTCGTGGAAGTAAAACAAACTATTTCATCTAGAGAGAGGAGGGGGGTCGATTGGAGTATGCCACCAAGCAATACGAGAGGAAGATATTTTGTTAAACTGAGGAGATACTTTAAGCAAACAATACAAGGACCATAGATATGATTTGAAACCTTCTCTGAAATTCGTTCTTCCATGGAGGAGATATATTTCCAAAAGAGATGAAAGGTTTCCTGAATTTGTTAAACGGAGAGTTAACATATGGTATTAGCATGGACATCCAAATTTGATCCCGCAATGTAATCACGATTAGATCTAACGGTAGAGACACTATTTAGAGAGCTCCTCTGCCCAAAGGGCTTTGGGCCAGCCACCCTCCCTTCGACAAAACTCAAAACATGATCATATATATGTATTTTGGTTCCAATTGCTCTTTTGATCCTCCTCTAATATCTCATTAGTCATTTTTCTGATTATTGATCTTGGCATAATTATATTAATTCACTATAAAAAATCTGACTACGAATATAAATGTATCGTGTATATTAGTATATATAGGAATGAATAAATGAACTCTCAAACAATAAAATCTAACAAACTTGTTATTCATCATTTATGCATGCATGATAATTTAGAAGGTCATGCGTGATTAATGGTCTTTTTATTCGTATCATGCTATATGAGTGACCCTTGTTTTGAAAATATTCAAACTAAAAACAATAAAAAGTAGAAAAATAAAATTAAGTCAAGTACTGCGAGATCATAACTGCGAGATCATAAAATTAGTTATTATATTATAGAAAAAAATAGCTTATGTATGAAGAATGAAGTTTATAATTATAAATATAACATATTTTCACCTTTTTTGTTCGTGAAAACTAAATATAGGTGGCAAAAATTAATTAGCTAAATTGTGGATAATTATCAGAATTAAAAATAAAAACTTAATGAAATAAACGAAGAACTAGGAAAGGGGTTAAATTATCGAATTACCAAACAATGTTAATCTTCGTCTTTTACCGAGAAATTTTTAGGTAAAGAGAATTCTTCCTCCTTTTTAAGTATCTCCTTATCTTCTTCATCTAGTTTCTGAAATTACAATTATACAACATTACAAGGACTAAATTGAAAATATGAAACAATTATACAAGAATAGTTTTTGTGAATTACAAAAATTTAGGGAGTTTTTTGAGTAATTACCAGCATGTCTAAGTTAAAGAAGCGATTCAGAAGTTGTAACACCTCGTCAGATGAAAAACTCCTCCCAAAACTACACAAAAATCAAATTTTAAGTACAAAATTTAAATTTTAACTTTTGGTAAAAAAAGTTAAAACATGAATTATATATACTTATAAAAATGTAGTATAATACCATTTCTGCATGTACTCGGTCAAACCATACAGAACAAAGTGCCTGTGTATACCTGCTTAATAAATTCAATTTTTCAAAATCATCCTTACACAAAAATAATAGAGCAAATTGACATTTTTCTAGGGCTAATTTGAAATTTGACCTTGTAATTTCGCAGGATGATATTTTTCTAGGGCTTGTAGAAGCCTTAGTTCTAGATCCACTTGTGATTGCTCCTAAAAATAAAATAACAAAAAAGAGTGAAATAAAATGAAAGTAAATTATATACAAATTGAGGGTTAATTTGTAAAAGAACCTTAGGAAGAGAGGAAGCAGATGAACGAGGGGCCTGAGATGGAGAATGAACCGATACGCCATCTTGCTCTTCTTCCTTCACCATTATTCTTATTTACAATTCAATCCCTGAAAAAATTCAAGAGAAAAAAATAACAATCATTAGATCCTGAAATTTCATGTACGGAGCCCAATCGGAAATTAATGCCTAAATGCAGAACAAAGTAAAAAAAAATAGAAATTGATGAATACTTTGCGATTATTTTCTGCGATTTGTATGAATTCCGTACCGATACTGGCATTAATATTTGTAATTTGTGAGAAATCCTACGAGAATTAGACGTATGTGTGTGGTTGATGAAATTGAGCTAAAATATGCAGAAAATTATTCATAAAAAATTAAAAATAAATGCTAATAATAACCAAATAAATTGCTAAATCCAACCTTAAGTAATAGTTCCGCGTAACTGAAAGCGAGAATTAGATTGTGACTTTTTTAACGATTAGCGATTGAAGTGAGGGGGCAGTAACTAAAAGCGAGAGCAATTCTAGGTGGAAGAGAGGGCAACAACGAACGATGAGAAAGACACGTGTTAGGCCTGGCCATGGGCCGTGAATTTTCATAAAAGAAAAAGAAAAAGTAAATATAAGTTTGGGTTTTTTGGGCCATAAATTTGTTTCAAGGATCAGAATATATTTAGTGCTAGAATTTAAGGGGCCCCAGTACAGGCTTATGTAATGCGAATAGGTTTTAACTTTTAAGGAGTGTAAGTATACTATAAATTAAACTAAGTATAGGAATAGATTATGTGAAAGAAAATAGAAAATAGATTGTAAAAAATTAAGTGTTAAATAAAAAAGAAAATCATTAGAAAAGAGTATATAAATCCTCCCCAATTTAAGAGGCCAAGAATGTCGATGGACTCCTCTCGCAATCAAAATCTTCATTTGGCTTGCCCTCAATAATCAAATTTTAACATCGGATAATCTCGCTAAGAGAGGGTGGCCGTACGACCCTATTTGTCCACTTTGCTCGGTCCAAGACGAATCGGTCAAGCATCTACTCTTAGGATGCCGTTTCTCGGTAGAAGTATGGCAAGCAGTGGCGGATCTTGCCTAAAATCAATGTGTGTGTGTGTGTGTGTGGGGGGGGGGGGGGGGGGGGGGGGGGGGGGTACTGAAACAAACAAAAAACATAATTTCATAAAATGTAATATTTTTTCTTCACATATAACCATATAATTGTAATATCATACAAAATATTTTTGTGAATACATTATTTTCAAAAACAACAAAATACAAAAATATTACAATGAAAATTTTATACTATTATTCTATTACAATAGTGCCTTTCGTTCACCTAAAATTTTGAAATCTTCAATTATCTCCTCCGAAGTGAAAGTATTGGCAATATCTTTCTCAATGTACACAACCAAACTATCCGCAAGAAATTCATCTTCCATTCTATTACGAAGTCTTGTCTTTACTATTTTCATTGCCGAAAATGAACGTTCTACATATGCCGTTGACACGGGAAGTGTGAGGAGTAAACGGATTAATTTATCTACTAAAATAAAATTGCTCTGTTTTTTGGTCTCCGCTAGAGTTTGACACAATTTTGAGATAGTTGCTAATTTGTGAAACTTTTCATTTTTTGGAATATCGATAATGAAAAGAAGCAATTCAAAGCTCAACAAAATTATGTCTTGCTTAGTGAAATCGGCATGATAATACTTCCCAACCATAGCACAAATTGCATCGATATTAAAATCAACATAACGATTTTTTGGAATTAAAGCATTACTAAGAGTTAACAACTCCATTGCAACATCATTAAATTTATTATTTATTTCTTGAAGTTGTGTATCGAGAGTCACAAAGAATACCTCAACTATAAAATAATGCGCCATGGTGTAATGATTTGGTTGGTGACGTGCACGTCCTCCACGTAAAATATAAGTCGCGCTTAAATCGGGAACAATAATTTCATAGTCTTCACAAAACGTTATTACATCGGCAATAATTTTTTTCCCAACCATTTTCTCTAAGGTCTTGTAGAGCAGTTTTGGTGGTTGAAACCAATTGTGTTGCGTTTACAATATCTATTACTTCCTTTTGCAAAGATTGGCAAAGCGTATTTGGTAAACCCATTATCTCTCGCATCATTAGCAAGACGAAAACGAATTCAAATGATACCAAATAATGATATGACGTATCCGCATCTCCTCGGAGAGATGCCGATGAATCCCTATCAATAGTGGCATCTTGGAGAACGGAACTAGTCGCAACGAACATATTAATTAAACTAGATACGGAATTGTAATGTGAACTCCAACGAGTATCACCATCCCTTTTTAATGTTCCGACTTGATTTACTCCTTTACCCGTCTCAAGCTCGCCATTTTCTAATAAATTAGCCAACTCTAACTTTTTCGCATTTTGCAACTCATCATGACGTTTAGAAGAACCAACTACCGTATTTATAATAAAAGAAAGCTTCTCAAAAAATTGGTGAACCGGAATTATATCTCTCGAGGCGGCAACTAACGCTAGTTGTAATCGATGAGCGAAACAATGCACATAATAAGCACGTGGGCAATCTTTAAGAAAAAGAGCTTGTAAACCATTCCATTTTCCTCTCATGTTACTGGCACCATCATATCCTTGTCCTCTAATTCTGCCAATATCAAGTCCATGGTGAGATAAAACATCACAAATTGCTTCTTTAAGAGTAATCGATTTAGTATTTTTGACATGAATTAAATCAAAAAATCGCTCCCTCACAAAACCATCATTGTCAACGTATCTCAATACTAAAGCCATTTGTTCTCTCTTTGATATGTCACATGATTCATCTACTATGATACACAAATTAGAATCACCAATTTTTTTTCGAATATAACAACGCACTTTACTTGCAAAAATACTTAATATTTCTTTTTGAATATGGTGTGATGTGTACTTGGAATTATATGGAGCATTCTCCAAAACAACTTTAGCAACTTCATCATTAAATTTAGCTAAAAGTTTTACCATCTCGAGAAAATTACCGCGATTTCCAGAATCCGGCGTTTCATCATGACCTCTAAAGGCACAAGCTTGAAATACAAGCCATTTAACCGACGCGATAGAGACTTTTAACCGCAAACGATTCTTTTCTCGCAATTCGTTACTTTGCAAATTAATTAGGTTCTGAATATGCCCGGGTTGATTTAATAAAGTCTCGCAAGCTTGTACCGCTTTATTATGAGGAGAACAATGATCAATTCCGATGTGCTTTAAAAAAGCACAATTTATACCATCATTAACTTTTTTCCTGTTTTGAAAACCCGATACAATAAAAGCATCAACTCCGGGTCGTCCACTAGGCTTAGCGAAAAGACAACAAGGTAAACAATATGCGGCATTTTTTTTGTAGGGCGTTCATCAGGTTTGGGATTAAATGTTATGGATGAAGAGGTTATTGGAGGTGTTGAACTTGATGGCATCGAACTCGGTGCTACATTATCATGTCCTGCATTATTCAATTCTTTCTTAAAGAAATAATCGATAGTCTTGATGCTTCTTTTAGCCATATTTAATAATCACTAGCCAATAAATATTTTAACCTGTAAAAATAAATACTAAATTAGAATGATGTAAAAAAATGAGACTAAAATAACTTCTAAAATAACTATGTTCAAGTCAAACATTTAATCAAACACTTGTCATGCATAAAGAGTAACTGTCAATATAATAGTAGTTTATAATGTTGGGAATTCACCCATCCCCGGGCCTGCGCAGCGGATATGAAGGCCCGGTCCGGTTCCCTAAATCCAAGATCACGCCATGACTTCGAGGGTACGATGCAAAGTAGGATAGACGATTACCAGCGTGAAATTGATCACGCACGACGGGTTGATCGCTCGCATCCTTCTTTTCCTTCGGTGTCACGTTGGTGACTAGCCCGTACGTCCCATACCGCACGTCTCCCACCGTCTTGACACGCCTCGGATTGTCTTCGTGCGTTCCATGCCCGCATGCTTCCACAGCCCGTTACTCGATTCGCTCGTTTCCATCTCCGGCAGATTTCGTTCCTCCGAATCGATCACAACCGAAAGAGCCCCAGATGTTGCTCCTCTACTTGTATCCACCTTGACTCGTAAGACGTCGGTCGCGGGTGCAACTGTCTAGACGATGCACTGGCGAACTTGCTCGATTGATTGATTCTCTATACCGGAAAACACCTTTTCACGGTTTCTCTCTCTTTACACCCTTTCACTCTCTAGAAAGTTGTCTCACAATTCTCTGGAATATTCTGAATTAATTAACTGAATGAACCACAAGATCAGAGAGAAAAATCCTATTTATATTATATAGGATTAGGATTGGCCAAAAGACATGTATATCCAATATACACTCTTTCACACAGAAAGTTGCATGTATCTGCCCAGTATTCTGTCCATACGAAATTGGTAAATTCCTCTGACAGAAAATCACCCAACACTAAAGTTGTAGATAATCTTATTATATACACGACCCAATTTGGCCTGGCCCAATTGGAGTTCTTATGTAAAAGTTATGACTGTTTTACTAACTGTATGTCATACTGTTGCAGCCTTTCGGTATTTCATAGAAACGACACTGATACTTCGTTCGTATGAAATATATTTCTATATGAAGGTTGTAGATAATCTTATTATCTATCTAACCCAATTTGAACCATTCAAATTGGATTTTCCTACTGAAAGATATGACCACAAATGTACGCTTACATTCGTTTATCCTTGTGTACACTTTTACGGTTGATCCTGAAACTGTATTTCCTTCATATAAAACATGACAATTTCAAATAATAAACAAAAAAATGAGAAAGACCATTACCAATGCAAAGCATGTTAAACTATCTCTTAGTTCAATTGGGATTTGGAAAGACATGAGCAGGATTTAGGAGTAGGACCACTACTCATCAGATTTTGTTTTGGGGGGAAATCTCCTTGCCGTGAAAAGAAAGAAGAAAAAAGACAAATTGTTATTATATTTATTCTAGTACGGGCTTGGGCTTTTAGCATTTTTTACAAAATATAATTATTCAAAGTAATGTAATGTATGGACCATAGGTCCATATATATTCATAAATATTAGAAACATACAAATATACAATTACTAATTTTAATATGTCACATGAAAAGTATTTTTTTAGAAAATATACTTATACACAATTAATTAATTATTGTTTCAAAATCTAGGGGGGGGGGTACAAGAATTTTCGAAAATAATTTGGGGGGGGGGGGGGGGGGGGGGGGGCAGTGAATATATGATTTTCAATTTTGTCCTAAAATACAACAATATGAATATATATATATACTACTACTACTTCAAAATGGGGGGGGGGGGGGGGGGGGAGGGGGGCGGGCGGCTGCCCCCTCTAGTCCCTTATTAGATCCGCCACTGATGGCAAGGGGTCGAGCCGAGACTAACTTTCACAGCGAACTCTGTCCTTGACCTCTGGTGCAATTTCCGGAATACCAAGACACCATAGAACACCTCGAAGTGGGACCAACAATGGGTGGCCACCATATGGACTCTTTGGATCGAGAGAAACACACGCATCTCCCGACGCAAGGGAAGAATGCCCCAGCTCATTATCTCGGCTATTCAAAATCTGACCCAGCAATGGATAAACCTCGGCCAAGGATCCTTGTACCATTAGCGTCACTCGATGAGGAAAATTCAGGGGTGAGAGTTTACGCTAGAAGGAATGCAATTTGCAAGCATCTTGTAATGATTGTTTGAAGTTCGATGAAAAAACCGATTGGATCGAGCCGATCTTTCAAAAAAAAAAATCGTCTTCTTTTCGTCAAGGATAATCTAGAGCATAAGACAAATGTTTTTTCCTATATCCTATTGTATTGTTTCCTTTAATACTACTTATATCGTATTTGTCCCTTCTAAATATCAATTTTATCAAATTTGTTCATTATTGCCTTTCTCTGTTAAAGATAACAGAAAATGGTGCTACCCTGCATCCTCTTTCCCCCACGTTACCTTGCCACATTATCGATCTTCGTCTCTATCGAACAAATAACCCTCTCTCCATCTCTCTCGATCTCCCTCTATCTCGGTCTTTTTCCTTCACTCCCATACATACTCTCAATTTCAAAGATTGGCGATTAAAGAGAACGAAGCATCACAACAGAGGCGATATTCACTCCCATACATGTACTAAATACTAATACGTATATATATATATATATATATATATATATATATATATATATATATATATATATATATATATATATATATATTTTTGTTATATTAACACATTCGAGAAAGAGGTAAATTTTTGCGAAATTATGTTAATATGAAAAGTTGAATTAACGCAAACAAAAAAATCAGACAAATATATATATGTGAATGTTTTAAAATAAAAACATAGTATTTGACTGAAGAACAATTATTACGAAAATGAGATAAAAATACAGAAAATATAAAAATACTAATTTAAATTCAATGGTCCGCAATAGTAGCAAGATTTTTTTGAATTTTCTATTATATTGAAAATAAAATATTAATATTTAGATATCTCTAACAAATTCTTTAAATTTGGGTACACGACAGAAAATAAACATGTGATCCTACGTCGAATTAAAAAATCATATTGTCTGATACAAAAATAAGGATGGGTAATTTAGAGTTATTTTAATTACTATTAACATGTCGGTATTTTTTTTTAATAATAATGAGTTAGTTCTTATATAATTAATAAAAATTAACATTTCTCCAATATTTTTTTTCATGTCGTTTAATCCGAAAAACATGTTATTGATTATTTTTTTTCATGAATAAATCATATTTTTTATTTAATGAGACGGCAGTACATGATTTTTTTAAATACCACACAAACAAGTTCTTCAAAGTCCATTTACATTTGCAAATTTTAATGATAAATATTAAAAGTAAAATTATATTAGTTTACCAGTGAAGAAAAAAGAAATATTATAAGTAAAATTATATTAGTGTGTGTAGTAAAAAAAATATAAAAAAAAGAACTCTGAAGTGCTGTTTTAATCTGAAAGATCAATCATATGTTTGTGAAGAACCCAGTCTATCACTACTGCACAAATATCTTCATCGTTCATAAATTTGGGGTGAGAAGAGGCTCGAACTCTCGACCTCAGGATTACTCAATAGCTATGAGGCCTATGCACTAGCCAACTGCGCCACCAACCCTTTCTTGTTTCATCTCAATCATAAAATTCATGATAGGCATATATTACTATTTATTTGTAGGAAAGCAAATATTCTTGTATACAATTCGACCCCTGAAAAAAATCATGATTGTTTTTTTCTTAATTTAGAGGGCTTAATCAGAGAAAAGAATAACAATTATTAGATCCTGAAATTTCATGTACTGAGCTCAATCAGAAATTAATGCCTAAATGCAGAACAAAGTAAAGTACTAGGAATTAATGGATACTTTGCGATTATTCTCTGCGATTTGTATGAAGTCCATTCTGATACTGGCATTAATATTTGTAATTTGTGATAAATTGTACGAGAATTAGACGTATGTGTGTCGTTGATGAAATTGAGTTAAAATATGCAGAAAATTATTCATAAAGAAATTAAAAATAAATGCTAATAATAACCAAATAAATTGCTAAATCTAACCTTAAGTAATAGTTCCGCGTTCGTCGATTGATTGGAGAGAAAAAGAAAGGAAGGAAGCGCGAGAGAGGGTTCACTGGAACTGGAGAGATCCTTCAACACTCAAATCTTCTCACCATTGAGTCAAACTGGAGGTATCCTTTTGGTTCCGGACTATTCATTGCCCAATAAGAAAGTACAGGGGCTTCTTAATGAGCTTATCTTAAATCTAAATCTTATTCAAAACTTTTAAGGAATTATTAATGCATAATACATTTGTGGTTCATCCTTGCAAAAGAAATATTCAGACAGAAGAATGGAACATGGTTTAGCACTAGTGAAATTTTTTAAGTTTTTGAATGCTTAGTTTGAAGTACAGTGCCGACCAAATTGCAGTCAACAAAGAGATTTGATACATGTATTTCAAGATTTTATAACCAATAATATTATTTAGTAAAAATGCATGCATGTGAACTTAATTTAGCCATATTCATGGCACACAAATTTTGTGCTCCAATTATGGGCCTTATATGGAAATTATAAGCCCAATATTCCAATCCAAATATAAGCCTAACGATCACACATACGTAGGGGTGTCAATGGTGTGGATATTGCCCGAACCGACCCGAACCGTATCCGAAAAAATATCCGGATCCGAAAAAAAAACCGGATCCATTCGGATCTGGGTCAGAACCATATCCATATTTTCGGATCCGGATTCGGATCTGGTACGTTATTTTCAGTCGGATCCGGATAGTATCCGGATCCGAATAAATTTTGAAAATACCATGCAAAAAAAATTAATTGGATTTTTGTTTTTACTGGATTCGGATCTGGTACGTTTTTTTTTATTTAATTGGATTCTTGTTTTTACTTTAGATTTGTTTCATATTGTCAGAGATATACCATGCAAAAAAAATTAAAATCTTTTTTATTTTCCTCTAATTAATAATTACCACTCTAATCTTAAAAATAAACTGTATCCGTTTTATATAGATTTTTTTTTTTTTATATTTCAGTATCGTAGTATCCGTTTTAATATCCGAATATAAACCGTATCCGTATCCGACAATATCCGAACCGTATTCGTATCCGGATCCGAGTAATTCTGTATCCGAATCTGTATCCGAAAAAAAATATGGGTATGAATCTGGTTCGACCACTATCCGAACCGTATCCGAACCATTGACACCCCTACACATACGGTATTTTCTTTCACCTCTTTTTCATGAGGTGTGGATACCTTTGTGTGATCAAATGGATAAATAAATAGATGTTATTTGGTAGTTGCTTTTCCATCATTCTAAATGTTTGTTGTTATCTACATTTATGTTAGATCTGTTTACAAATTATATGTTGATGCTTCCAAATTCCAATTATGCGAATTATTGTTTCTGAGATATTGGTGAAAATTAATTAAACATATTTCATATGAGAAAGGGGAACAAAAACTGAACTGAGAGACACAAGAACTAAAGCAATAATATTTTAATTATTTTTGAAAAAGGCTAGCAAATTGATATGCCTTGTGTAATCTCCCTCTCCCATTAAAAGTTGGATACTGAGAATATGGTGAGGCCACGTCACCAGTACTGTTCACTGCCGGGTACTGTTCACTGTCATTTACTGTTTACAACCGGTACTGTTCACAATCGGTACTGTTCACGTTACTGTTTAATTAGGTACTGTTCATATTTTACTGTTTTTTTTTTTTTTTTTTTTTTTTTTTTTTTTTACGTATGCCTTGTATTCTAAATAAAATATTTGAATTTTTCTTTTGGAACATATGATATGTTTTGAGGAGGAAAAAAATTTGTATTTATTGCATAATACTTGTGAGACTATTTAATATCAGATTTTTTTTTTTAAATTAACATTTATGAAGATTACTTTTGTTTTGCACTTATAACGTTTTAGATAAAATTATTATTTTATAATCATAACAAATTTTGAAAAATCCCAGTGAAGCGCGAGAAATATTTCTATTTTCTTATCAAATAATATATTTCGCAGCGAAATAATATATCAAATAATATATAAAATTATTACTTTTGCTTATTATATTATTTCTTATCAAATAATATATCCCGCAGCGAAGCGCGGGCTATTTTCCTAGTATATATAAAAGAAAAGTAGTAAGAGATTACAATGATGGTGGATATGATAGGCCCTCACCTAGCCAGCTTGCCCTAAAATCGACACTAGCCCTAAAAGAAAAGTAGTAAGAGATTACAAGGGATATAGATGGTTTTTAGGGTTTGTTATTTTTATTGTCTTTTGAAAATATGATAGATGATGAGACTAAATGAAAAATTTAAATAGGGAGTGTAAGTATAAATTATAAAACTAATTATAGGAATAGATTATGTGAAAGAAAATACAAAATAAATTGTAAAAGTTTAACTGTTAAATGAAAAAAAATCATTAGAAAAGAGTATATAAATCCTCCCCAATTTCTCTAAAAAAATTAAAATATCCAGGACAACACGAATTAAAATATGGCTAAATTCACATGCATGCATTTGTTGAACTAGTATGCAAATAAATAATATTGTTGATGAAATTTTCATATGCATGCATGAAATCTTTTTGTTGACTGTAATTTGGTCGGCACTATAATTCAAACTAAGCATTCAAAAACTTGAACTGATTCACAAGTTATTTTTCTCAAGCACTATATTTTCGCTTCCTCTGGCGGGGCGGATGGTATCTCGACTCTAGCGCACGCAAACAATTACGTGACAGCCCACCTCCATTCTCTCTCTCCTCCTATATCCCTTACTCAAGTAAGAACCAGATACGCATGGGTAGCGATGCAAGTCTTTCTATTATAATATTGGTCAAAGTGAAATACACGCGCACCGTCACATCTAAACCTCAATTTCGATCTTGGTCTCTCTCGAACAAATAACCCTCTCTCAATCTCTCTCGATCTCCCTCTATCTCGGTCTTTTTCCTTCACTCTCAATACATGTACTCAGTTTCAAAGATATGCGATTAAAGAGAACGAAGCATCACAACAGAGGCGATATTCAGTCCCATACACGTACTCAGGTTATATTAACACATTCGAGAGAGGCAAATTTGAGCGAAATTATGTCAATATGAAAAGCTGAATTAACGCAAACAAAAAAAAACCAGACAAATCTATATATGTGAATGTTTTAAAATAAAAAAACATAGTATTTGACTGAAGAACTATTATTATGAAAATGAGATAAAAATACAGAAATATAAAAATACTAATTTAAATTCAATGCAAATTTGAGCGAAATTATGTTAATATGAAAAGCTGAATTAACGCAAACAAAAAAAAACCAGACAAATCTATATATGTGAATGTTTTAAAATAAAAAACATAGTATTTGACTGAAGAACTATTATTATGAAAATGAGATAAAAATACAGAAATATAAAAATACTAATTTAAATTCAATGGTCCACAATAGTAGCAAGATTTTTTTTGAATTTTCTATTATATTGAAAATAAAATAGTAATATTTATATATCTCTAACAAATTCTTTGAGTTTGTGTACACGAAACAAAAGAAACATGTGATCCTACGTTGAATGAAAAAATCATATTATCTGATATAATAAGGATGGGTAATTTACAGTTATTTTGATTACTGTTAACATGTGGGTCAATTTTTTTAATTAATGTAAATTCTTTATTTCTCCTTACCAATCAGTGGAGGGAGACTTTGTAAGCTCTTTTTATTTATTTAAATGACAACAAGACAACTAATTCGGTTCCTTAATTCAAAAATTGTTTGCATTGTCACTATTATTATATTTATTTTTATTCAAGTCTTATATCATATAATTAAATTCTAATCAAAACTCTAATATTGTTTTAAATTACTTCCTTGTTAATTTCGAATCAAACATAAAGGTATATATATTTTTATAAATTGCTAACATATTTATTGAATTTGATAGATTTTCCAGAAGTATAAAATTAGTTATAAAATCAAGCATTAAATGTGTCAATTAAGTTGTGGGTCTTTGATGTGTAGAATATTGTGGTGGTGATTCTATTTTCTATGATGAGCTGAATTAGAAGATCCACATTAGGAAGCCCAAAAGGCATGTCTTTTGTGAAAATATGTCTTGTGGCTATATAAGCAATTTGGTCCCAAGTACATATGATGATGAGATAATGTTCTATTCTTAATTTTGCCCCATTAACATTAGAGAGAGAGAGATTCATTAGAGAAAATCAAAATGACTCTAAATTGGACATCATAAAGTACTTGAAATCCATTTCTTGCAACTAAGGCTTCATGAACGCAACAACGGTGATTGCGCGACATCAATTCGGACGGATTTCATACGCTTCCGCATAGGGTTAAGGTACGGTTTTGATTAAGATTATTCGGTTGAATTCACATAGTTATTACGGTCCGTTTGTACGGGCAAATTTAATTTATTTATTCACGGGACGGTGCCGGATCGTGGCCGCTGCCCCAAACAATAAGCATTGTATTGCTCACCAAAATAACCGAATAATAATAATAAATTTAATTAAAGGTTATCCCCATCATCAAGATATTCATTTTCCGTTAATATTTTGACTTTGGCCAATCATATTAACTTCTTATTGATATCATGGCGTAGTAATCAAGCATTGATAATTAATTAACGTGTCAACAAATTAACCTTCTTTTGGGCCGATAAATAAATCACACGTAAAACCGAATAATTATCACACACTTATTACCACAGATGCATATGAAATTATATTGAATAATGCCTTCCTTTGGGCCGGTCAATATTTAAATAATATCATACACATATCCGTTTATATTCTAAAATATAATTAATTTCAATACGAGATGTCACTTTGACGACATGTTGCTGACCTTAATTAATTTTAAAACACATACCTTAAACCTTTTAATTAAACTTAAAGTTATACCATAATATGGATAATTTCCTTAATTTTAATATTCAAAATTTTAATATTCTGAATTTAAATGTCCATAATTTCCATGTTCCAAATTTTCATATTTAGAATTTCCAAATTCGGAATTTTCCTCCTTCGGATTTCAATATCCGGAATTTCCAGATTCTACACTTGATTCGGAATTCCAATTCCATACTTTAATTGTCCAGAATTTCCAGATTCCAGGTTTTATATATCCTTTCAAAACCAGAATATGAAATCGTAAATTTAAATCTCAGTTTTTATTTCCCAGATTTATATATTCTGGATTTGAAATATCTTGAGAAAACCGGAATATTGAATCCAAAATCTATTTCCCAATTTTTCTTTTCCTTATTCAAATCCAAACTTTAATATCCGTAATCTTATATTCCGATTTTACATATTCGGAACTTGTAATTTCGGATTTTCATAAACTTAACAAACCGAAATTTCAAATCCAAATTTCAAATTGACCCTAATAATCAGGTATTCAATTCCAGTCTCTTCCTAAACCAAAAGTCACGACCAAAAGAAATGACCTTTCATGATTAACTCTTTAATTGACTTATTAGATCAGAGAGAAACATCCTATACATAGGGCCAAAAGTTATGTATATCTACTATACACCTTTTCAAGCAGAAAACTGCATGCACCTTTTCAGTATTCTGTTGAAACGAAATTGCTAAATCGTTCCAACCGACTTCAAACCTTCACGAAAGTTGTAGATAATCTTATTATATTTCCATCACAATTTGGCTCTGCCCAATTGGAGTTCGGATGCGAAAGTTATGACGGTTTTACTAACCGTATATCAAATTGTCGTACCCTTTCGGTATTCCTTTAAAACGACACTGATACATCGCTCAAATGAAAAATATTTCTTTATGAAAGTTCTAGATAATCTTATTATCTATCCAACCCAATTTGAACCATTCAAATTGAAGTCGTTATCTGAAATTTATACTAGTTTTACCGTTGATCCAAAATTGTATTTCCATCAGCATTATTTTCGGAATTTCGCCGATGGTGACCGAATACCGAACGAAAATCATCATTCAGTCCCGAATTGAACAGATAGTGTGAGGGAAAGTATAACTTTTCCAAAGAACTTTTCTTTCTCTCAAAATCAAACGTCTCGGTTATGACCCGTTTCGATAAAAATCGAAATTTCCTGAAATTAATCAAAATTGGACGAGAGAAATCGTGCTGAACACTATATACTTCGTTTCCCTTCTATTTAAACTGTGATTCATCATAGTTTCGCTCTGATATCAATTGTTGGGGCAGCGGCAACGATCCGGCACCGCCCCGTGAATAAAAATAATTAAATTTGTCCGTACAAACGGACCGTAATAACTATGTGAATTCAACCGAATAATCGTAATAACTATGTGAATAATCTTAATAATCGTAATAACAATTATTGGAACATTATTTCAACATTGGACTTATATGTAAATTATTATGTATTGTAATATTGTCATTTAAATGCTTATTAATATAGTGACCAATTTTAGTTATAAAATTAAGCATTAAATGTGTCAATTAAGTTGTGGGTCTTTGATGTGTAGAATATTGTGGTGGTGATTCTATTTTCTATGATGGGCTGAATTAGAAGATCCACATTAGGAAGCCCAAAAGACATATCTTTTGTGAAAATATGTCTTGTGGCTATATATGCAATTTGGTCCCAAATACATATGATGATGAGATGATGTTCCATTCTTAATTTTGCCCCATTAAGATTAGAGAGAGAGAGAGAGAGAGAGAGAGAGAGAGAGAGAGAGAGAGAGAGAGAGAGATTCATTAGAGAAAATCAAATGGATTCTAAATTGGACATCATAAAGTACTTGGAATTCATTTCTTGCAACTAAGGCTTCATGAACGCAACAACGGTGATGGCGCGACATCAATTCGGACGGATTCCATACGCTTCCGCATACGGTTAAGGTACGGTTTTGATTAAGATTATTCGGTTGAATTCACATAGTTATTACGGTCCGTTTGTACGGGTAAATTTAATTTATTTATTCACGGGGCGGTGCCGGATCGTGGCCGCCGCCCCAAACAGTAATGGGGTTGGTTGTCGGTGGTCAAGAAGGAGTTGTAGAGAGGTATTAAATTTTTTAAATCCTGGATAAAGAAGGAGGTTAGGTTTGTTGGAATATTAATGAGGTCCCCCGCCCCTTGTATGTTAAATAGTTGTCGCATTGTTACCGCCCATTGAGACTCATTTTCAAAGTCAATTTTGTAGAGCCATCTTAGCGCGAATGCTTGATTTTGCTTAGTAATGTCTATTATCGCTATTCCTCCATTTACCTTTGGTAGACAAACCCCGCTCCAATTCACAAGACAATGACCATCCGAGATTTCGTTTTTGCCTTTCCAAAAGAAAGCGAACTATTTTATTTTGAAGAAAATTTGTCTATTTTAATTACATGAGGTCTCTTCCATGCTAACAAATACTTAGCTGTATATGAAAGTAAAAAAATATAAAAAAGAACAGAACTCAGAAGTGTAGTTCTAATCTGAAAGATCAGATGAATGTGAAGACCCCAGTCTATCACTAATGCACAAATATGTTCATGGTTCAAATTTGGGGTGAGAGAGGCTCGAACTCTCGACCTCAGGATTACTCAATAGCTGTGAGACCTACGCGCTAGCCAACCCTTTGTTGTGAATTTAATTACCAAGTCCACAGTGCATTTCAAGATTTTATAACCAATATTATTTAGTAAAAATGCATCCATGTGAATTTAATTTAGCCATATTCATGAGGTGTGGATCCCTTTGTGTGATCAAATGGATAAATAAATAGATGTTATTTGGTAGTTACTTTTCCATCATTCTAAATAGTTGTTGTTATCAATATTTATATTAGATCTGTTTACAAATTATATCTTGATGCTTCCAATTATGCGAATTATTGTTTCCGAGATATTGGTGAAAATTAATAAAACATATTTCATATGAGAAAGGAGAACAAAAAATGAAAATATGTGTCGACGAAGAAGAGATGGAAGAGAAAAAAGACGGGGCGTACAAAAAATGAAGAAGAAGAGGTATGCGAGAGACGCAAGACCAAAAGAAAAAATAATTTTACATGTGCGGAAAAAGAAAACCAAGGGATATTGATGATTCTTTGGGTTTTTTCTGTCTATTGTCTTTTGAAAATAGGATAGATGAGCTTAAAGGGAGAATTAATTTAGGGAGTGTTGGTATAAATTATAAACTGAGTATAGGAATAGTCGAATAGATTATGTGAAAGAAAACAGAAAAATAAATTGTAGAAGTTTAATTGTTAAAAAGAAAAAAATCATTAGAAAAGAGTATATAAACTCTCTCCAATTTCTCTAAAAATAAATAAATTAAAATGTCCGGCACAATACAAACTACTATTGTTCGGCGATGAGCCCGCACCTAGTGTTTGGATTTCATGTGGCAAGGAGTTATGTGATTGTTTGTAGAACATAACAAAATACAAAATAAAATGTTAAGATATTTACTACGAACAAAATACAAAATAAAATGTTACGGTATCTAGAGCATAAGCAAAAAAAAAAATCTAGTTTATGTTGTTTCCTTTAATACTACTTATATCGTATTTGTCCCTTCTGAATTTCAATTTTATCAAATTTGTCCAATATATTTTCTCTCGAATGCAAGAAAGAGAGGCTCCATATCGACCAGTGAATGACTTACGTCCATTAGCTCATTTAAAGATATCTTTAGAATATCATTTGATTATGTAATTTGTGGTTAATTAGGCACAATTATGTTGGATAATGTTTAATTATCTTGGGTTATGATTAATTGAAACTAGATAAGGATCAATTTGAGATGTTCGCTCTCGAAAAAGACCATAGTGCACAAAATTATTTTCGATGCTCCAAGTAAAATATTTGTTCTCAATATTGTTTTACTGTGTTAATTTGCTTTAGTTTGGTTATTATGGCGAGGGGATCCGGTATATCCAATGAAGTGATATAGAACCTTAATTTCACGATTCATTGTCTTTCTCGGCGTTAATAATTATCTATTTCAATAATATAAAGCATCATTGTTAAATTATCCTTGTCTAGTTAACAATTATTTAAAAGTAAGAAGACATATAAATAGAGGGAAAATTATACTATTCCCCCCAAATTCACCCACCATATCGTGATGGAGTAAGCATGACATCATTTTGTCATGCTTACCAATTCACCCACCCAAAATCAATTTTGCCAATATTCATACCGTGTTCTAGTTTATTAAAACAAAATCTAACAAAATTATTCAACAAATAGAAAATATTTAAAAAAAAATCAACAAAAATAAATGCAAATTAGGTCATGGAGAAGACCCAATAGTCATGCCTTTCGACAAAACTCAAAACATGATATTTTGAGGGTTATGGAGAGGGCTTAATATCCCCCTTCCATAATTAATTTTTTTTATATATATAGAGGTTTAAATAATTACAAGAATCACTGTTTTTTAAGTACCCTTTTTAGTACAATTAAAAACAGAAAATAAAAACGATCTAATCATTTCTTGGATTCCGGGATTGATAAAAATCCGTAATCCGTTTCTTTTGCATGTAGAGTGAGAAACCGGTAGTTGAAATGCTGTGATCCCCACAGATCCGGTACTTCGATTCCTCCTCTCGAGTCTCAGTATTTAAGACCCGTCTCCTCTCCGCGCAGGGTTTAGTGAGAGAAGCGACTCTTCTTTCCTCTTTTAGAGTGCTATGTAGTTTCAAAGCTCTTCTTTCTTCTTTTTTGACCTGCATCTATCTTCTTCCCTGTCGTTCTCTTTGCATGTCGCGGATAACCTTTTGCCTGCTTCAAAACATGATATTTTGGTTCGTATTTCTCTTTTGGTCCTCCTCTAATATCTCAATAGTCATTTTCCTGATTATTGATCTTGACATAATTATATTAATTCACTATATAAATTATGACTACGAATATAAATGTATCGTGTATATATAGGAATGAATAAATGAACTCTCAAACAATAATATCTAACAAACTTGTTATTCATTATTTATGTATGCATGAGAATTTAGAAGGTCATGCATGATTAATGGTCTTTTTCGTATCATGCTATATGAGTGACCCTTGTTTTGAAAATATTCAAACTAAAAACAATAAAAAAAATGTAGAAAAATAAAACAAAGTCGAGTATTGTGAGATCATAAAATAATATTTCATGATGAGAAAAAAAGCGGAGCATACAGAAAGGAAGAAGAAGAGGTATGTCAAAGACATAGAAACAAAACCACCCATTGAATTACTACGCCAGAAAAGAAGATCAAGGGACAATATTTTGTAGGATTTTTTCTTTAAATTGCCCATTGAGTTCGGTGAAAATAGGGTCAGAGCTTAAATGAGAAATGGGGCCTAGATATCATTAATATAAACTAAGTATAGTATGAGTAGACTAAGTGATAATTCAAGCAGTTATATATATGGTGTTATCAAAACTTATTCAAACATATTGGATGACGTGACAAAGATGTTTAATTGAATCACTAATTGAATGAATGAACGGATTAATTGATCGATTAAATGAATTGACATGTTAGTTAACATGTATTAATATTAACATATCAAAATATTTGGACCTTGTTCACAAACAATCAAAATCTTTGGGTTCAAGTAATCAAAGCAAAATATTATCTCTCCAATACTATATGGCTAACCAATCGAAGAGCAAAATCTACATGATTTTGGCAAAATATCATTGCGCAAAGACCCTACTTCCAAAACAATATTCAATAGATAATTGGCGATGGCAATACATGTCCTGCTATTGGAGCGCCATGGTATGATAATTGAGAGTACGATCGACCACGAAAGAATGAAAAATGAAAGTGGCCGAACTAATAAACGATGGCAATATACATGAAACATGAACTCATTAATTGAGAATTTATGTCTCACAAAAACTTTACAAATAAAATTCCCAACTCACAAACATCTCTTTGCAAAACCCGGATCAGTTAATATGGAAACCGCAACAAATGCCAAATTTTCCGCTAAAAACGCATACCTGAAATTGATCAATCCAATCTCGGTACCAGACCAAACCAACATCTATCCTACATGTCGTAAAATTTGGAAAAATACAATTATAACCCCGCACGTGGCCACCTTTCTTTGGAAATTGTGCCTCAATTTTGCCGACGTGTGTAAATCTTCACAAGCGATTACTTCATATAAGCTCGATATGTCATAGATGTTCGACCCATGAATCATGATGAAGCCATACTTCATATGACCTTTCTTTGCCCCTTATCCAAAGCAATCCAAAGCTACATGGTTTATTTCCACTTTAGATATAAGAGTTGATAATTTTCAAGGGGATTTTAAAAATATACTTTTTTATTTAGCACAAAACCTTGATGAAATAACTTGAATTATGTGGTTGAAGAGGTATTAATATTTAATATGACTATTTCATCGGATGGTTCTCCCCAAGTATTCTTTTCAGTCCTCTATCCGAATTATAATCCAAATTAATGTTGTATTATTTGTTAAAAAAATACTAATAAAATCTTAAAACTGTTATATTATTTTATAAACTTTAATTGTTTATTTAATTAATATGAACAATTAGATTAATTATTTTAATGCACATATTTTGTGTATCGTTATTCTTCTGTAGAATACATATATTAATTATTGGAGTTATAAGTTACAAAGGGAAGATCAAAATAGTGATTGCATAAAATTAAAGAATAGATTACCCCTGATTAATTGGGTTATGATGGCTATTCGGTTTTGAATGCCCTCATTAATATTATTGAATTATATGTTTCCTCTTCTCCTTTATAAGCAGGTACAAACAAGAATGGAGGTAGTTTTTTTATCAACATATACCATATTGTATCCTATATATATATATATATATATATATATATATATATATATATATATATATATATATATATATATATATATATATATATATATATATATATATATATATATATGTATTCTATTTAATAAATAGATACCTCTCATAAAATGAATAATATATCATATTCTCTATTCAATTTTATTGAATTGACTTGGTTGGAAAAATTGGTGTAAATGTCTTCATCCATTTCAAGACGAAGATTTCCGTTCTACGACTGTGCTACTAGATCGGAACCGAGACAAATCGGAGGTGTAGAACCTTGGAGATGGAGAAACGGAAATACCCTGCACAAGAGGACGTTAATCTGTCTTTAGGGCAGCAGTGACACGACCACGCGGCTACACCAGGCTTGTTCTCGATTTATTTATTTATTATTATTATTTAATTAATTATTTAGTTTGTTTATTTAATTTGTTTTATTGAAATATAACCAACAATCTAAAGACAGATTAAATGTTTCTTTTAGTTGCCTTTTATTTTGAAGTTCTATATCTGATTTGCTTTGTAATTACTTTGAAATAAAACAATGTTGTTTAATAGATCTAGAAAATACAAGGATTAATTGATGAAGAATTCAAATTGTTTGGTATAAAATAAGCATCAAACAATATATGAAGTTTGATAGAAATTATCTCTTCATACGCATATAAATTATAGATCTGAAAAAACGCATTCATGCAAATGAGTTAAAAGGATTATTTGTGATCCATTATATAATATATGAAGTTTGATTAAAAGTTATCTCTTCATATAATGGAATCATAAAGTTTGGAGAAATATATATATATTTCCAAAGATTATTACTTATATTGTGATTTGCATATTGAAAAATTTATTTTCCTTCTGGACGTAAATTTAATCTTTGGATTTCATATATTGGAAATAGTATATTATTACACATATATATTGAATTGTTAATCAGTTGAATATATATTAAATATTATTCCCATTAAAAATTTACGTTTATTTATCATATTAAATGGGCCAGGTATGGGCATGTTCCATGTTGTAATTAATATTTAAAGAGGCACATCAATTTTCAGAAATTTCATTTGTATTTCTTAAATACATATAATCAAAGTTTGGTTATTTATTTATCTCTTTTATTGTGATTTGATCAAGAGCTTATATTCATATTTGATCTAAGCAATCTTATCTCCCTTATTAAACAATTTCATCGGAGTCTATATTGTTTAACAAGAATATGAAAATTAAAATAAACAAATCGGCAAAATTGAATTATGGTCATAACAAATTTTGTATTGACCGTTCATAATTTGTATGCCACTATACATATCAAATTAATATTCTAAGTTGGCATGACCAACTTTACCTTAAAATAATATAAATAATATAAAATAATGTATATATTGAAGTATTACTTCAAATAATTTAAACATTTAAGTTGATCTTAAATCCAGTTTATGTACAAGTATAACAATGTCATGAGAAGTTTTATAACATTCTCTTTTTTTTTATCAATTTAATAAAGTTATTCTGACATTGTTATTTCATATAATCTATGAACTCTATATGCTGGATCATGTTAAACTATTGATGATTTATTTGTTGGTTAATTATGCCATAATAAAAATTTATTTAATTAACAGAAAGTATGTCATGTAATCTGACAATTTTGGCTTTACTAATGGTTGTAATGCATGACATTATTAATACCAATCTATTCAGTAATGATTTTAAATATATTGCATAATATTTGAAATCAATTAAATAAGTTCGTTATTCCAAATAATGTATAAAGTTTGATAAAATCATCTCTATATATTAATTTGGATTTCACTAATTATTAGTGATCCAATATGGATAAATTTGTATTATTCTAATTTTTAAATATCATTAATGATGTTAAATATATTCATCAATAATACAAATTTCAAAATAGTGGTCAAGCTAAAATTTATTTAATTATAAATTAATTTAGAAATAAAATAATATCTGCCTAAAATTGGCTTAGAAACACATTTTGAGAAATTAATAAAGTGCCAAATTAAATAATAAGCATGCATTTAGATTCAAATAAAATTATTGATCTGATCAATCAATACATTATGAATCATATAATAAATTGGCACAAGTTTATTAAATACTGCCACTTGGTAAATAATAAATAATAAATAAAATGTGATATCACTAAATTTTATAAGATTGGAAAATAATTTAACCGATCAAAAGATCCTACAAGATCTTGTTCATCGAGGGGGATGCGGTTTATGCCCATATAATCAGTCACCAGGAGTGGGATCCCTACCATTGTGGCTGGCTGGTCCGGACAAATGGTTCAAGGGGTGAACGAAGCGACTGATGTGACATTTTCGAAGCACTATTTTGACTCTAATGTCTGTGCTCATCCCTATGGTGAAGTGCTTCAAGGTGATGGTTAGGTTGAATGTTATCATTCTTAATAATTCCAAAAAAAATATATACATACAAGAAATGTATATATATTACGTTTAATAATAAAACGGAGTATATTTCCACACCGTATACTCTTAAGGAATTACCTAAGTGAGAATCGTCGTGGGCCGCGACTACAGAATAAGGGCAAAATCTTAATGTATTCTCATGATAATCAAGGTTAGCGCATGGCCATAAATAGCGCACACCCGCATAAAAAACACCAACGGATTTTTCCTACTATGTGTGAGGTTGTAAAAGATCGGTTGAATGATTCATGGTTCAAGACCTAGTTCACCATGTAATCTCGATCCTATATAATTTTCGCTCTGTATGGGTTCAAGGCTACGTCCACTCATATTTATGCATAGTAGATACCAAGTTTTGGAAAAAGAATAAATTTAAAATAAAGTTTTAAAATTTGAGGGGGAATGTTGTATTATTTGTTAAAAAAATACTAATAAAATTTTAAAACTGTTATATTATTTTATAAACTTTAATTGTTTATTTAATTAATATGAACAATTAAATTAATTATTTTAATGCACATATTTTGTGTATCGTTATTCTTCTGTAGAATACATATATTAATTATTGGAGTTATAAGTTACAAAGGGAAGATCAAAATAGTGATTGCATAAAATTAAAGAATAGATTACCCCTGATTAATTGGGTTATGATGGCTATTCGGTTTTGAATGCCCTCATTAATATTATTGAATTATATGTTTCCTCTTCTCCTTTATAAGCATGTACAAACAAGAATGGAGGTAGTTTTTATCAACATATACCATATTGTATCCTCCATATATATATGTATTCTATTTAATAAATAGATACCTCTCATAAAATGAATAATATATCATATTCTCTATTCAATTTTATTGAATTGACTTGGTTGGAAAAATTGGTGTAAATGTCTTCATCCATTTCAAGACGAAGATTTCCGTTCTACGACTGTGCTACTAGATCGGAACCGAGACAAATCGGAGGTGTAAAACCTTGGAGATGGAGAAACGGAAATACCCTGCACAAGATGACGTTAATCTGTCTTTAGGGCAGCAGTGGCACGACCACGCGGCTACACCAGGCTTGTTCTCGATTTATTCATTTATTATTATTATTTAATTAATTATTTAGTTTGTTTATTTGGTTGTTTTATTGAAATATAACCAACAATTAATTCAATTCTCATATTGAATTCCTTAAATTATTGAAACGATAACCTCAGTGATGAAAGAGTGCATTCCGAGATGTGATTTTTTATATCAGCCAAAAAGTACCTGATATGCAAAATTAAACGAACAAAACGGTATGACAATATATTAAAAAATGCAAGGGCATGCAAGGAAAATTCACATAGAAAATGGAGGAAATACACAATGCATACCAGACAATGGCGAAGAAAAGCCTGTTAATAGAGAAGGAAATCGTGTCCCTGCGCGAAGACAAGCAGGAGCTCCAGAACAAATATGCAGAAAAATTCAGGTCTTTTTTAAAATTGTCAGAGAAATCGGATTAGTGGAATTAATGGGAAAAATCGTTTGTTGATGATTATAACGATAAAAAAATAATTAAGCATATCATCTTTTTGTTGCTTCGGCGATTTCTGAAAGAGTAGATCCATGTGGGTCTCCATGGTTCACCATCCGTTGCATCGAAGATCTAATTGCAAAAATGATACCAAATTAAACCCTAAAGCTCCCAATAATATACTTATATACGTCACCGAAACTATTTCATTCTTATTTTTTGCTCTCTATTTGTAGGAACCAAATACGAATCCAAAATACGAACCAATAAGACCATCTTCAGTTAAACAGCATAACAGCATACTGACATGAGATCCCTTTGGTTTACTTAGTTTTCATCATCAATAATAATAATAATTTTTTTGAGCACCATTGTTTGAGTTTATTCCTTTCAAATTTCAACAATATTTCTGCTCTAAAATTTTGAGCATTATCGAAGATATTTTTGGTAATTTTGAGAATTTTTGGAGTATGAGATTTATTTTTAAATTTCAGCAATATTAGGGTTATTCTAGCGTTTTTGCTAATTCAGCAATTTCAAGGATTATTTTTAAGTCTTAGATTTTTTTGGTGTGTTTTTACAATTTTATTTTAGTTTAATTTTGAGCCTTTTTAGTGCTATTTTCCCAGATTCATTTCGTCTATTTTTATTAGTGTTTATTTTGTCTCAGTAAATAGAATTGTACTATATGTTTGCAAAAACATCTATGTGAAGTATTAAAATTTGCTAACCATATTCACTCCAAGGATTTTTAAAATTTACTATGCATTAAATACAGACAAGGATGACAAGTATGGATTAATTTTCACCTTTGTTGATATTTTGTCTTATAATTTGAAATTTTATTATTGGATGCAATTATTGAAGGAATTGAAGGAAACATGTGTATGGTTACTTTTGTGTAGTATTTAAAATTTAAAATAAAGTTTAAATGGGAAATGGTTCAAATTGGGACCATATTTGTGTAGTATTTAAAAAATTGATGTCGTAATAATTAGGTATTACGCCCCGCGCAATTGCACGAGTTATAGTTGTGAATCAATCTAACATCAAATGATGTTAAATTCTCTGGAGCAAGATATCGCTCTCTTCTTTTGACATTTTCAATTAATTTAAAATTTTGCATAAATATGTTTAATATATACTAATTTAAAAAGACAAAATATTATGTGTATAATGTTTATACAAATATAATATTTGACAAGTTGATGCTTGATTTAGCATTAATATCTCAATTTTATAACTAAATAAATATCACACAAATTGGCACATAATGACTAATTCACCCATAAATAAATAAATTCAAATCATGCAGTTCCCATTTTTTTTATCACATAAAATACCCATAATAAGAATGTACTTACATCATGCAATATATAATTTTGAATCATGCATTTCCCATGAGTATCAGTGTGGAAGTTTATAAATCCTAATAGTTTGTCTTGGAGGGTCCAAAAAAAAAAAATCGTAGTGTGAGAAATGGAAGTAAAAAATTAAAATCAAGCATCCAGGGAAAATAACGAGAAATAAAGAAGATAGCTGGTTTTAATACTTTTTTTTATGGGATACAAGTGAAAATCAATTTAAGAACTCGATAAAATAAAAAATATATATCAAATTGGACAGTCCGTCAGTTTTTCTGTATAAACATAACGAGGATTTAATATTCACATTAGCACATAAGTTTACCACCGAATTAACACCGAATGAACATATGTCATTCGTTCATTTGGTTAAGTGCATTTGAGTCCCGCTATATTTGTCGTCTCTTCCGGGTTTAATTTCGGGCAATTAAGAATTTTTGGCAAAAGAAAGAAAGAAAATATATGATATATTAAGTTGGTTTGGCAAATTTCTCTATTTTTGTTAAATCTTAATTATTTTTAAGATATAGGAAGAAAAATCAACATTTTTTTTTTGGTTGAAAGCCCATAGGCAATCAATCAACATCTTTTAGGTAAGAACAATAGCATACAAAAAACGGAAGCTTTGTATAACCAAAATATTATTTTATGAAGCAATATAAATTAATTTTTTTGTTCTCTATGAAACCACTTGGTATAATCTAGATTCTTGAATTAAAAATCTAATGATTCAAATACAAGATAGTATTATATGTATTCAAATTTAAATAGACATGATTTTTGTGCATCAGAAAAATTGAAACAACAACAATAATTAATACATATAGACTATTTTTACATAAATTATCATGTTCTTCTCCATCTATACATTTTTCTTTGGGAGATAAAAAAAAACCCTCTTTTTTTGATATTGTAAAAATCCCCTATTTTTCGGAAATTCCAAAGAAAATCCTCTATCAAATTTTTATTTTCAAATAACCCCTTATAGAGGTTAAAACTAACGATGAATGCAGTTAAAAATTTATTTGACCAAATAACCTTCTATTTACATATGTAGTAATGAAAAAATGTTTTTTTTTTTAATTTTAAAAAATTATACAAGACAATTATCATATAATAATTTTAAAAAAATATTATATGTTATATTTATTTATTTTAATATTTCATACATTATATATAATTAACTTTTATATATATATATATTTTTTTTTGAAAAACTAACATAAAATAATATTAATATGAAAACAATATTAAAAAAACATCTTGCAAATATTTGAAAAATAAAATATCATGAAACTATTAAAAATACATAAAATGAGAATGAAAATTTAATAAATTCAACAGTCTTGCACAAAAATATTACATACTAAAAAAAGTCCACCCACGGACGCGCGGACTTCTTCGACGCAGGTCTGGCTAATTTTCTATGAATAACAAAGTTTGTATATATTGTAATAGATAACAATGTAATACAATTCATCTTCTTGTCCTCAATGATATCCAGAACATAAGGCAAATATTTTTTTTGTCATTTTGAATTTATGTATGTAAACAAAACCACAATATACTTTTTTTGTCTTTTTTCTTCAAGGATATCCAGAATAATAATACTAACATAATTTTGAATTTATATATGTAACTATCATGTGTTTCATTGAAATCCAAGGATTAATCAATTGTTTCCCCCAAAGAAAAACTATATCCAACACTAGTAAGGGATAAAGAAAGCACAATTCATAATTGATGTGATTAGGATTGAATAGTCTAAACTGAATACTTAGCATGTTAATCTAAGACCCGATTTAGATTCATTTACAAAACATAGGCATATTTTTACTGATTTATGTAAACTGAATCTTCTATTATTTAAGAAACTTATGTACAACCAATTCATAATTCATAATTAAAATCAGTAGTTCATTCAGCTGCACACACATTTTTCCAACCAATTAAATCTGCACATCGATTAAAATCGAAATACTCAATACAAATACAAATACACGTTTCAATTCATCAACAATCAATCATAAACAATGAATCAAAATCATTCATATTCCATAATTATACAATTTCGTGGAAGTAAAACAAACTATTTCATCTATAGAGAGGAGGGGGGTCGATTGGAGTATGCCACCAAGCAATACGAGAGGAAGATATTTTGATATTTTGTTAAACTGAGGACTGAGGAGATACTTTAAGCAAGCAATACAACGACCATGGATGTTATTTGAAACCTTCTCTGAAATTCGTTCTTCCATGGAGGAGATATATTTATTTCCAAAAGAGATGAAGGGTTTCCTGAATGTGTTAAACGGAGAGTTAACATGTGGTATCTTGTTTGACATGCAAGAAAATGAAAGACTTTATACAAAAATATCTTGATATTATTCAAAAAAATTACAATTAATTGTTTTTCAAAGAACCTAGCAAATTATTATTATTATTTTTATTTTTTATTATCATTATTATAATAGCAATTATTATTATTTATTTTTTTGTAGTAATTACTAATTTTATTATTATTATCATTATTCTAATAGTAATTATTTTTTAATAATAATAATAATAATAACAATAATAGTAATTTTAATAATAATAATAATAACAATAATAAATATATTATTATTATAGTAATTATTAATTTAATAATAATAATAATAATAATAATATTGTCATTACTATAATAAGTATTGATTTTATTATTATTATTATTATTATTATTATTATTATTATTATTATTAATTTTAATAGAAATTATTAATAGAAATTATTAATTTAATTATTATTATTGGAATTATTAGTTTTATGATTAGTATAGTAATTTTTTTATTATTATTATTAATATAGTAATTATTAATTTTATTATTATTATCATTATTATTACTATCATTTTTACTATTATAATAATAATTATTATAAAAAATATATTATTAATATATTATATTATTATCTTTAATACATTAATTCTTGGTTTTTGTATGACTTAATTTATACTAATTAGTCATAATAATGCTTGTGAAAAGAAAGAGAGCATGAGAGAATTTGTTTTCCCATATTTTT
Organism: Luzula sylvatica; assembly: GCA_946800325.1. Taxonomy (NCBI): domain Eukaryota; kingdom Viridiplantae; phylum Streptophyta; class Magnoliopsida; order Poales; family Juncaceae; genus Luzula; species Luzula sylvatica. The sequence goes on from OX326961.1 coordinate 50,478,351, forward strand.
TGAGAAACATCAAAATAGGATAAGAGAGGACAATTTGGGGGGACCAAAAATTCATTTTCCGTGATAATGAATCACATCAAACAATGGAAAAGAGTCTATATCCGGGAAAACAATGTCTTTTCCATCACATTCCTCCCAATCAAACGGACTCTATATGTATTTTGGTTCCAATTGTTCTTTTGATCCTCCTCTAGTATCTCATTAGTCATTTTTCTGATTATTGATCTTGGCATAATTATATTAATTCACTATAAAAAATCTGACTACGAATATAAATGTATCGTGTATATTAGTATATATAGGAATGAATAAATGAACTCTCAAACAATAAAATCTAACAAACTTGTTATTCATCATTTATGCATGCATGATAATTTAGAAGGTCATGCGTGATTAATGGTCTTTTTATTCGTATCATGCTATACGAGTGACCCTTGTTTTGAAAATATTCAAACTAAAAAAAATAAAAAAGTAGAAAAATAAAATTAAGTCAAGAACTGCGAGATCATAAAATTAGTTATTACATTATAGAAAAAAATATCTTATGTATGAAGAATGAAGTTTATAATTATAAATATAATATATTTTCACCTTTTTTGTTCGTGAAAACTAAATATAGGTGGCAAAAATTAATTAGCTAAATTGTGGATAATTATTTATCATGCCATATTCAGAATTAAAAATAAAAACTTAATGAAATAAACGAAGAACTAGGAAAGGGGTTAAATTATCGAATTACCAAACAATGATAATCTTCGTCTTTTACCGAGAAATTTTTAGGTAAAGAGAATTCTTCCTCCTTTTTAAGTATCTCCTTATCTTCTTCATCTAGTTTCTGAAATTACAATTATACAACATTACAAGGACGAAATTGAAAATATGAAACAACTATACAAGAATAGGTTTTGTGAATTACAAAATATTTAGGGAGTTTTTTGAGTAATTACCAGCATGTCTAAGTTAAAGAAGCGATTCAGAAGTTGTAACACCTCGTCAGATGAAAAACTCCTCCCAAAACTACACAAAAATCAAATTTTAAGTACAAAATTTAAATTTTAACTTTTGGTAAAAAAAGTTAAAACATGAATTATATAAACTTATAAAAATGTAGTATAATACCATTTCTGCATGTACTCAGTCAAACCATACAGAACAAAGTGCCTGTGTATACCTGCTTAATAAAATAAATTTTTCAAAATTATCCTTGCACAAAAATAATAGAGCAAATTGACATTTTTTTAGGGCTAATTTGAAATTTAACCTTGTAATTTCGCAGGATGATATTTTTCTAGGGCTTGTAGAAGCCTTAGTTCTAGATCCACTTGTGATTGCTCCTAAAAATAAAATAACAAAAAAAGTGAAATAGAATGAAAGTAAATTATATACAAATTGAGGGTTAATTTGTAAAAGAACCTTAGGAAGAGAGGAAGCAGATGAACGAGGGGCCTGAGATGGAGAATGAACCGATACGCCATCTTGCTCTTCTTCCTTCGCCATTATTCTTATTTACAATTCAATCCCTGAAAAAATGCAAGAGAAAAAAATAACAATCATTAGATCCTGAAATTTCATGTACGGAGCCCAATTGGAAATTAATGCCTAAATGCAGAACAAAGTTAAAAAAAATAGAAATTGATGAATACTTTGCGATTATTCTCTGCGATTGTATGAATTCCGTACCGATACTGGCATTAATATTTGTAATTTGTGAGAAATCCTACGAGAATTAGACGTATGTGTGTGGTTGATGAAATTGAGCTAAAATAAATAAAATTATTCATAACAAATTAAAAACAAATGCTAATAATAACCAAATAAATTGCTAAATCCAACCTTAAGTAATAGTTCCGCGTAACTGAAAGCGAGAATTAGATTGTGACTTTTTTAACGATTAGCGATTGAAGTGAGGGGTAGTAACTGAAAGCGAGCGCAATTCTAGGTGGAAGAGACGGCAACAACGAACGATGAGAAAGAGACGTGTTAGAATATATTTATAAAAGAAAAAGAAAAGGTAAATATAAGTTTGGGTTTTTTGGGCCATAAATTTGTTTCAAGGATCAGAATATATTTAGTGCTAGAATTTAAGGGGCCACAGTACAGGTTTATTTAATGCGAATAGGTTTTAAGGAGTGTAAGTATAAATTAAACTAAGTATAGGAATAGGAATAGATTATGTGAAAGAAAATAGAAAATAAATTGTAAAAAATTAAGTGTTAAATAAAAAAGAAAATTATTAGAAAATAGTATATAAATCCTCCCCATTTTCCCCAATTTAAGAGGCCAAGAATGTCGATGGACTCCTCTCGCAATCAAAGCACCTCTAAAGATCAAAATATTCATTTGGCTTGCCCTCAATAATCAAATTTTAACATCGGATAATCTCGCTAAGAGAGGGTGGCCGCACGACCCTATTTGTCCACTTTGCTCGGTCCAAGACGAATCGGTCAAGCATCTACTCTTAGGATGCCGTTTCTCGGTAGAAGTATGGCAAGGGGTCGACCCGAGACTAACTTTCACAGCGAACTCCGTCCTTGACCTCTGGTGCAATTTCCGGATAACAATGGGTGGCCACCATATGGACAGTGGCGGAACTAAGGGGGACCAAGGGGAGCCTTGGCTTCCCTCATGAATTCTAAAATTAGTTATGGTATACTAGTACAATTTGTTATTTGGATCATTTTACCAAGTTAATTGTATTTAAAATATTCTAGAGCAATGAATACAATTACTTGCAAATACAAACGGGCCAGGCCCAATTTTCATCTAACAAAAAGTATATTCTCATATGTATATTATATTCCTATCATTCTTACATATTTCTTCCTCAAATTCGCTTTTGTTTTTTTTTCTTGGAAAATCCACCAATTTTTTTTTCGAAATAATCCAAAATCTTCTTTAAACTACAAATAAAATAAAAACTAATTAGAGCAACCAAGTATCTTTTCAAGTTTCTTAGATTTTCAGGATTAGTAACTGATTTTATAGAATTTATTTTAAGCTTGTAAAGTTTAGAAATAAGAAAAATAAAACTATAAAATTAGAGTTTAATTTGTTTTGGATTAGACTTTATTTTGGATGTTTTATTGTTTTGGACGAATATATACTTTTAAATTTTATTTATAATTTAATAATATTATATTATTTTTTTGTAATTTTGCATGTCATGTTTAGTAATTTTAAATAAAATTTTTTGTTTCTTCTTGGCCCCCCTCAATTTTTATGTCTGGTTCCGCCCCTGCATATGGACTCTTTGGATCGAGAGAAACAAACGCATCTTCCGACGCAAGGGAAGAATGCCCCAGCTCATTATCTCGGCTATTCAAAATCTGACACAACAATGGATAAACCTCGGCCAAGGCCCCTTGTACCATTAGCGTCACTCGATGAGGAAAATTCAGGGGTGAGAGTTTAGGCTAGAAGGAATGCAATTTGCATGCATCTTGTAATGATTGTTTGAAGTTCAATGAAAAAACCGATTGGATCGAGCGCGTATCGCGTTTGCCGATCTTTCAAAAAAAAATTCATCTTCTTTTCGTCAAGGATAATCTAGAGTATAAGAGAAATATTTTTTCCTATATCCTATTGTATTGTTTCCTTTAATACTACTTATATCGTATTTGTCCCTTCTAAATATCAATTTTATCAAATTTGTTCATTATTGACTTTCTCTGTTAAAGATAACAGAAAATGGTGCTACCCTGCATGGACCCCTCTCTCCCCCACGTTGCCTTGCCACATTATCGATCTTCGTCTCTATCGAACAAATAACCCTCTCTCCATCTCTCTCGATCTCCCTCTATCTCGGTCTCTTTCCTTCACTCCCATACATGTACTCCCAGTTTCAGAGATAGGCGATTAAAGAGAACGAAACATCACAACAGAGGCGACATTCACTCCCATACATGTACTAAATACTAATACGTATATATATTTTTGTTATATTAACACATTCGAGAAAGAGGTAAGTTTTAGCGAAATTATGTTAATATGAAAAGCTGAATTAACGCAAACAAAAAAAATCAGACAAATCTATATATGTGAATGTTTGAAAATAAAAACATAGTATTTGACTGAAGAACTATTATTATGAAAATGAGATAAAAATACAGAAATATAAAAATACTAATTTAAATTCTATGGTCCGCAATAGTAGCAAGATTTTTTTGAATTTTCTATTATATTGAAAATAAAATAGTAATATTTAGATATCTCTAACAAATTCTTTAAATTTGGGTACACGAAAGAAAAGAAACATGTGATCCTACGTCGAATTAAAAAATCATATTGTCTGATACAAAAATAAGGATGGGTAATTTAGAGTTATTTTAATTATTACTATTAACATGTGATCCTACGTTGAATGAAAAAATCATATTATCTGATATAATAAGGATGGGTAATTTCCAGTTATTTTGATTACCGTTAACATGTGGGTCAATTTTTTTAATTAATGTAAATTCTTTATTTCTCCTTACCAATCAGTGGAGGGAGACTTTGTAAGCTCTTTTTATTTATTTAAATGACAACAAGACAACTAATTCGATTCCTTAATTCAAAAATTGTTTGCATTGTCACTATTATTATATTTATTTTTATTCAAGTCTTATATCATATAATTAAATTCTAATCAAAACTCTAATATTGTTTTAAATTACTTCCTTGTTAATTTCGAATCAAACATAAAGGTATATATATTTTTATAAATTGCTAATATATTTATTGAATTTGATAGATTTTCCAGAAGTATAAAATTAGTTATAAAATCAAGCATTAAATGTGTCAATTAAATTGTGGGTCTTTGATGTGTAGAATATTGTGGTGGTGATTCTATTTTCTATGATGGGCTGAATTAGAAGATCCACATTAGGAATCCCAAAAAGCATGTCTTTTGTGAAAAGATGTCTTGTGGCTATATAAATAATTTGGTCCCAAGTACATATGATGATGAGATAATGTTTCATTCTTAATTTTGTCCCATTAAGATTAGAGAGAGAGAGAGATTCATTAGAGAAAATCAAAAGGACTCTAAATTGAACATCATAAAGTACTTGTAATCAATTTCTTGCAACTAAGGCTTCATGAACGCAACAACGGTGATGACGCGACATCAATTCGGACGGATTTCATACGATTCCGCATACGGTTAAGGTACGGTTTTGATTAAGATTATTCGGTTGAATTCACATAGTTATTACGGTCCGTTTGTACGGGCAAATTTAATTTATTTATTCACGGGACGGTGCCGGATCGTGGCCGCCGCCCCAAACAATTGGTATCAGAGCGAAACTATGTTGAATCACGGTTTAATTGGAAGAGAAACAAAGTTTAAAGTATTTCGCACTATTTTTCTGTCCAATTTCGGTTAATTTCATATTTTGTGCTAAACGGGTTGCGAAATGAGAGAGAAAGAAAAGTTTTTCAGAAAATATGAACTATCTCTCCATATTCTGTTCGCGATTGCGAGCACATCGGTGGTCTCCGTTGAGTCATCGGACGTCGGAGACGAAATAGCCGTCGATCAGTGACTCTTCCGTGAAGAGTTTTTTCTTGAGAAAGGGTGTCTCTTCGTCAATGAAAGCCCCTGTAGTAGGGATGTCAACGGGTCGGGTCGGGTTCGGGTAAGCCTCCTCCATACCCGAATCCGAAATTTCAGGTATTACCCGAACCCAAAATACCCGCGGGTAAAAATCCATACCCGAACCCGAACCCGCGGGTAACGGGTATATCCGAACCCGAACCCGTTACCCGAAAATTATTAATAAATAATAAAAAAAAATTAAAAAATTAAAAATTATTATACAAATACGTAAAATCATCAATAATTTTAAATACATAAAACAAACAACTTGTACCAATACATCAAAAATCCAAATATTACAAATAATTAATCCATAAAAAATCCAAAAATTTCTTATTATGGGATATTTTCGAGTAATTTTTGGGTATTTTTCGGGTTCGGGTTCGGATAACGGGTATACCCGCGGGTAATAAATTTCCCCCGTACCCGAACCCGAACCCGGAGCGGGTATTTTTTTTCGGGTATTACCCGACCCGCGGGTATTTTTTTCGGGTATTACCCGTCCCGTTCGGGTCGGGTACCCGCGGGTTCGGGTTTCTACCCGGCCCATTGACATCCCTACTCTGTAGTCTGTACATGAGTCATGAGGGGTCGTAACATTCTGTTGGAAGAGATAATTTCATTTCTTGAGTTTTATGTTAATGGAAATTCGGATTTGCAATTATGGTTTTTTAAGTTTATTAAAATCCGGAATTATAAATTCTAAATATAAAATCAGGATATCAAATTCTGGATTTTAAAGTCTGGATTTGGAAATAAGGATTTGATATTCAGGTTTTTTCAAGGTATTCCAAACCCCGAATTTCGAAATCTGGGAAATAAAAACTGGAATTTAAATTTAGGATTTCATATTCTGGTTTTGTAAGGATATATAAAACCTGGAATCTGGAAATTCTGGACAATTAAGTTCTGGAATCTGGAAATCTGCAATAAGTAATTTGGTATATTCAAAGTCTGGAATCCGGAATTCCGAATCTGGAAATTCTGGATATTGAAATATGGAACATGAAAATTCCGAATTTTAAAATTCCAGAAATAAAATACTGAATTTGAAAATTCTAAATATTAAAATTTGGAACATGGAAATTATGGATATTTAAATTCAGAATATTAAAATTTTGAATATTAAAATTAAGGAAATTATCCATATTATGGTATAATTTTAAGTTTAATTAAAAGGTTTAAGGTATGTGTTTTAAAATTAATTAAGGTCGTCAACATGTCGCCAAAGTGACATCTCTTGTTGAAATTAATTATATTTTAGAATATAAACGGATATGTGTATGATATTATTTAAATATTGACCGGCCCAAAGGAAGCCATTATTCAACATAATTTCATATGCATCTGTGGTAATAAGTGTGTGATAATTATTCGGTCTTACGTGTGATTTATTTATCGGCCCAAAAGGAAGGTTAATTTGTTGACACGTTAATTAATTACCAATGCTTGATTACTACGTCATGATATCAATAAGAAGTTAATATGATTGACCAAAGTCAAAATATTAACGGAAAAGGGATATCTTGATGATGGGGATAACCTTTAATTAAATTTATTATTATATAATTAAAAGTCCAATTAATTAACTTCTAATTAAACTAATCAATGGTCCAATAAATTAATTTTCAATCAAAATAATCAAATTAAAATTACAAAATTAGTTGGAAAACATTTTGGGTGCAAATTGGAGCTCCCATTTAATCGTGATAGACAACATCACGATTTGGTGGATGAAATATGGGGGCATGGTAGAAGGCCTCTAAATAAGGTGCATCTAGAGGCCGGGAGGAGAAATAAGAAGTGGCGAGTGAATTGATGTTTCTTTTCCATTTCGTCGGAGAGAAAAGGTAAATCAAACCGTGAGAAAATGAAGAAAGAAAAGAGAAGAGGCAGGGACTCGAGAGTCCTGTCTATGATATGACAGGCTAGCGAAAACAAATAGAAGGATATTTTTGTCATTTAGTTGTATATTTGTTATTTTAATTGAATTTAAAATATGTTTCGTTGCGGGACTCAGAGCCCTCTCCAAATTTTCTAAAAAAAGATAAATTATTATTTATTTTTGACAAATTTGCTTTCTAATTTTTAAAAGAATATGCAAGAAATTCCTCTTATTTTCTATATCCGAACGCCAGTTTTCAGAACCTAGAAACTCAAAACTGTCATCAAAATAGTAGCTCCGAACATGCCCTAAACCCTATGTTGCGCGGATACTTCAAAATATCAAATTTACCCGTATCGTCAATATTCGTATCATATCATAAATCATATGTTAAAATATCATATCGCCGTATCCGATACATATCGGCGTATTCGTGCAACGCATCCTAAATCTTTTTGGTAACGACAAACGAACAGTCTCATGCTTTTCTTTTTTTACATTTTACCCACAAAGCCCCAAGCACCCCAAAATAAAGATGTAAGAGATTTGATTGGCCAAATTGAAATGTTAATTACTTAACTGAACTTTGACACGCTAGGAAAATAGTCGCGTTACGCGACAAACATGTTAATTATATTTTTCTTATTGTAATACAAAGTACATATTTTCATCATCCATTGTATTAATATTTGATCATGTAATCTTGTGTGAAATGATAAATAATTGAATAATCTTAGTCTAACGTGAACCTAACATATAATAATAGTTCATGGAATTAATGTAGTATGATGCGGCTTATAAATGTATTTAAAACATGTTTAAAATAATGACACATAAATTACTACAAAGAAGGATAAAAAATCAATGAATAATCAATGTTTAAATTTTGTCACATATCATCTAATAATTGAAATGAATGTGATTATATGACACAAATAAATTGCACAAAATTGGATAAAAAAAATAAAGATGTGGATAAATTATGAATAGTTTCGTGAATTGTCTAAACTATTGCCAGCATGTCTAAGTTGAAGAAGCGATTCAAAAGTTGTAATTAAGAGCCTACTCCATTCATTAATAAAAAAACTCGCACAAACCATGACAAGAGGACATGCCAATTTTATCTTTACTTTGTTGTCAATTTTTTAATGCAGTCATTTGTAAATAAAACAAAACAAAATGATTATATTTCAAATATATAAAGAAAATATAAATTATAGGATACAATTCATATATTATTTATGAGGGTTATCTTTATATTTCCAATTTTGAAAGGGCTCGTTTGACAATTTGCATGGATATTAATGATATTTCCCTTTTTAGAGAGTATACATCATAATATGAGAGTTGAAAGAACTTGCATGAAATATTAGACGTTAAAGCTTGCATTCATTTTACTTTGGCTCGCTTCTTTCCGAGTAAAAAAAACCAATTATCTGAACCCAAAACGATTTTAATTACATTCACAAACCAAATTTCATACCATATTTTCGTTTATTAAAAAAAGATCTAACAAAATTATTCAACAAAGACAAAATATTTAAAAAAAAAATCAACAAAAACAAATGCAAATTAGGTCATGAAGAAGACCCAATAGTCATGCCTTTCGACAAAGGGACGAGGGCTTGTCCAAAGCCCATTGGACAGAGACCGCTCCAAATACTGTTTCTACCGTACGAAACAATCATAATCAAGATTGCGTGATTAAATTAAAGATGCTCTGTTAAGTGCATGTTAACTCTCCGTTTAATAAATTTAGAAATCATTTTATTTCTTTTGGAAAGAGATTTCATCCACATATATATATATAGGGGAGTTCTATCATACACCCTTTTACAAGAGTATTTTGGGTATTTTAGCAATTAATTATATTTGTAAAAAGGGTGTATCATAAAAATTATCTTTTATGGAAATTTTAGTTTAAATGAACAACAAAAAATTCCAATTTAGTTAAACATTAATTGATAAATATATTTGATATCTTACCTTAAATATTCATAAATGGATAATTACTCCAAATACCCTTGAAAATGGGTGTATGATAAGGAAAGGGGTGTATGATAGAAGCCCCCATATATATATATAGGTATCTACACTGAAGCAATTTTTCATGCCATCTCCTAATTCCAATCTGTATACCTCGACTCCCGTCCATAGTCCACTCATATATCTTTCCCTCCATCTCAGAACCGCCATGCCAACAACCTATTTGTGTTTTGCTGGACAAAAACCTAAATCCAAGAATTTGCTAAATATTCAGTACGAAGAATATTTTTTGAAAAATAATTCAGTACGAAGAATAATAATATACTAACATAATTTTGAAAATATATATGTAACTATCATGTGTTTCATTGAAATCCAAGGATTAATCAATTGTTTCCCCCAAAGAAAAATTATATCCAACACTAGTAAGGGATAAAGAAAGCACAATTCATAATTGATGTGATTAGGATTGAATAGTCTAAATTGAATACTTAGCATGTTAATCTAAGACCTGATCTAGAGTCATTTACAATACATAGGCATATTTTATTGATTTATGTAAACTGCATCGATCTTCTATTATTTAAGAAACTTATGTACAACCAATTCATAATTCATAATTTTATTCAATTTCGATATGCATGCAGAAACACTATTATACACGGTTGTTACAGTCAGTTCAATATCTATTAGGACGAGCGAAAAAAGATAAAAGTGATCGAAACAATATGGATGACGATGTAAAAACAAATCAGTAGTTCATTCACCTACAAATGCATTTTTCCAACCAATTAAATCTGCACATCGATTAAAATCAAAATACTATTTGATCCCGCAATGTAATCACGATTAGATCTAACGGTAGAGACACTATTTGGAGAGCTCCTCTGCCCAAAGGGCTTTGGGCCAGCCCCCCTCCCTTCGACAAAACTCAAAACATGATCATATATGGCCTATGGGGCCGTTTGGTTTGCTAGAATTTGATAGAAAGACAAGACAAGACTATCCTGTTTGACATGCAAGAATGGGAAGTCACGAAAAATGACTTTATTTTTATCTTGTTTGACATGCAAGAAAATGAAAGACTTTATACAAAAAATATCTTGATATTATTCAAAAATTTACAATTAATTGTTTTTCAAATAACCTAGCAAATTATTATTATTATTATTATTATTACTATTATTATGATTACTATTATTATGATAATAATTATTATAAATATATTACTATTATCATTATTATAGTAATTATTATAATTATTATTATAATTATTAATTTTATTTTTATTATCATTATTATAATAGCAATTATTACTGTTATTATTATTATTATTATTTTTGTAGTAATTATTAATTTTATTATTATTATCATTATTATAACAGTAATTATTTTTTAATAATAATAATAATAACAATAATAAATATATTATTATGATTATTATAGTAATTATTAATTTTATTATTATAATAATAATATTGTCATTACTATAATAAGTATTGATTTTATTATTATTATCATTATTATTACTATTATTATTAATAATTTTAATATTATTATTATAGAAATTATTAATTTAATTATTATTATTGGAATTATTAATTTAATTATTAGTATAGTAATTATTTTTTATTATTATTATTAATATAGTAATTATTAATTTTTTTATTATTATAATTATTATTACTATCATTTTTACTATTATAATAATAATTAGGGAAGCGTTATTTCTAGAGCTAATATTTCTGAATCTAGAGCCACTATATCAAAATTCCCAAAATACCCTTTTCTAATCATGGAACGTATTGATAAGACTCTCATATATTAATTTGTTAACTATTTATATCTTAATTAATCTCTTAAAAATAAAAACTAACATCAACTTAATAATTAAAAAATTATCTTGGTCCATCATATTCTCTATATTTGACTTAACAACAATGTACATAACATACCTTCATTTAAGATTATAAGTATATAATTACAAGTTTTATTAGTATATAAATTATTTTGAATGGAATAATACCTCTTAAATTTGAAGTATTATTATTTATGTAAAATCATAAATTACAAGTCTAAATAATGTGAAGATGTTAAATTATAAGTATATAAACTAGTCTAGAATTGTATTTTCTAAATAATTACAAGTTTGATTTTATTTGTTTCATTATAATTTTATAATGCGGATTCTCATTATTGGACATCAAAGACGCGAGTAAGATTATCTTTGGGTCAAAGAAGATCATTGGACTTTTTTTATATCGAGTTAATTTAATTAGTTTTAGTAGATTTAGATTTGAGAAAGATGTTATTTTGTATGTATGAATATTTTTATTGGTTCCAATATTATTATTGTTTTGATTTTTTTTTTCATTCATCTAAATGAAGGTATGTTATGTACATTGATGTTAAGTCAAATATAGAGAATATGATGGACCAAGATAAATCTTTAATTGTTTTAGTTGATGTTAGTTTTTATTTTTAACCAATTAATTAAGATATATATAGTTAACAAATTAATATATGAGAGTCTTATCAATACATTCCATGATTAGAAAAGGGAATTTTGGAGATTTTGATGTAGTTGCTCTAGATTCAGAAATACCAGCTCTAGAAATAGCGTTTCCTTAATAATTATTATAAAAAATATATTATATTATTATCTTTAATACATTAATTATTAGTTTTTGAATGACTTAATTAATACTAATTAACCATAATGCATGTGAAAAGAAAGAAAGCATGAGAGAATTTGTTTTGCCATATTTTTTGAGAGACATCAAAATAGGATAATAGAGGACAATTTGGTGAGACCAAGAATTCATTTTCCATGATAATGAGTCACATCAAACAATGGAAAATAGTCTATATCCGGGAAAGCAATGTCTTTTCCATCACATTCCTCCCATTTTGGTTCCAATTGTTCTTTTGATCCTCCTCTAGTATCTCATTAGTCATTTTTCTGAGTATTGATCTTGGCATAATTATATTAATTCACTATAAAAAATCTGACTACGAATATAAATGTATCGTGTATATTAGTATATATAGGAATGAATAAATGAACTCTCAAACAATAAGGTCTAACAAACTTGTTATTCATCATTTATGCATGCATGATAATTTAGAAGGTCATGCGTGATTAATGGTCTTTTTATTCGTATCATGCTATATGAGTGATCCTTGTTTTGATAAAATATTCAAACTAAAAACAATAAAAAAGTAGAAAAATAAAATTAAGTTAAGTACTGTGAGATCATAAAATTAGTTATTACATTATTTGTTCGTGAAAACTAAATATAGGTGGCAAAAATTAATTAGCTAAATTGTGGATAATTATTTATCATGCCATATTCAGAATTAAAAGTAAAAATTTAATGAAATAAACGAAGAACTAGGAAAGGGGTTAAATTATCGAATTACCAAACAATGCTAATCTTCGTCTTTTACCGAGAAATTTTTAGGTAAAGAGAATTCTTCCTCCTTTTTAAGTATCTCCTTATCTTCTTCATCTAGTTTCTGAAATTACAATTATACAACATTACAAGGACTAAATTGAAAATATGAAACAATTATACAAGAATAGATTTTGTGAATTACAAAAAAATTAGGGAGTTTTTTTGAGTAATTACCAGCATGTCTAAGTTAAAGAAGCGATTCAGAAGTTGTAACACCTCGTCAGATGAAAAACTCCTCCCAAAACTACACAAAAATCAAATTTTAAGTACAAAATTTTAAATTTTAACTTTTGGTAAAAAAAGTTAAAACATGAATTATATAAACTTATAAAAATGTAGTATATACCATTTCTGCATGTACTCAATCAAACCATACAGAACAAAGTGCCTGTGTATACCTGCTTAATAAAATCAATTTTTCAAAATCATCCTTGCACAAAAATAATAGAGCAAATTGACATTTTTTTAGGGCTAATTTGAAATTTGACCTTGTAATTTCGCAGGATGATATTTTTCTAGGGCTTGTAGAAGCCTTAGTTCTATATCCACTTGTGATTGCTCCTAAAAATAAAATAATAAAAAAGAGTGAAATAAAATGAAAGTAAATTATATACAAATTGAGGGTTAATTTGTAAAAGAACCTTAGGAAGAGAGGAAGCAGATGAACGAGGGGCCTGAGATGGAGAATGAACCGATACGCCATCTTGCTCTTCTTCCTTCGCCATTATTCTTATTTACAATTCAATCCCTGAAAAAATGCAAGAGAAAAAAATAACAATCATTAGATCCTGAAATTTCATGTACTGAGCTCAATCGGAAAATAATGCCTAAATGCAGAACAAAGTAAAATAATAGAAATTAATGGATACTTTGCGATTATTCTCTGCGATTTGTATGAATTCCGAACCGATACTGGCATTAATATTTGTAATTTGTGAGAAATCCTATGAGAATTAGACGTATGTGTGTGGTTGATGAAATTGAGCTAAAATATGCAGAAAATTATTCATAAAAAATTAAAAATAAATGCTAATAATAACCAAATAAATTGCTAAATCCAACCTTAAGTAATAGTTCCGCGTAACTGAAAGCGAGAATTAGATTGTGACTTTTTTAACGATTAGCGATTGAAGTGAGGGGCAGTAACTGAAAGCGAGAGCAATTCTAGGTGGAAGAGAGGGCAACAACGAACGATGAGAAAGACACGTGTTAGGCCTGGCCATGGGCCGTGAATTTTCATAAAAGAAAAAGAAAAAGAAAAAGAAAAAGTAAATATAAGTTTGGGTTTTTTGGGCCATAAATTTGTTTCAAGGATCAGAATATATTTAGGAGTAATGATACAGACCAAATTTTTTTTCCACGAATTGACCACGAATTGCCACGTGGCAGTCAGCTATTGGCTGCAGATTTCCACCACTTTAGCTGCAGCCAATAGCTGGCTGCCACGTGGCAATTCGTGGTCAATTCTTGAGAAAAAAGTTTGGTCTGTATAATTTCTGTATATTTAGTGCTAGAATTTAAGGGGCCCCAGTACAGGCTTATGTAATGCGAATAGGTTTTAACTTTTAAGGAGTGTAAGTATAAATTAAACTAAGTATAGGAATAGATTATGTGAAAGAAAATAGAAAATAAATTGTAAAAAATTAAGTGTTAAATAAAAAAGAAAATTATTAGAAAAAAGTATATAAATCCTCCCCAATTTCCCCAATTTAAGAGGCCAAGAATGTCGATGGACTCCTCTCGCAATCAAAATCTTCATTTGGCTTGCCCTCAATAATCAAATTTTAACATCGGATAATCTCGCTAAGAGAGGGTGGCCGCACGACCCTATTTGTCCACTTTGCTCGGTCCAAGACGAATCGGTCAAGCATCTACTCTTAGGATGCCGTTTCTCGGTAGAAGTATGGCAAGGGGTCGACCCGAGACTAACTTTCACAGCGAACTCCGTCCTTGACCTCTGGTGCAATTTCCGGATAACAATGGGTGGCCACCATTTGGACTCTTTGGATCGAGAGAAACAAACGCATCTTCCGACGCAAGGGAAGAATGCCCCAGCTCATTATCTCGGCTATTCAAAATCTGACACAACAATGGATAAACCTCGGCCAAGGCCCCTTGTACCATTAGCGTCACTCGATGAGGAAAATTCAGGGGTGAGAGTTTACGCTAGAAGGAATGCAATTTGCAAGCATCTTGTAATGATTGTTTGAAGTTCAATGAAAAAATCGATTGGATCGAGCGCGTATCGCGTTTGCCGATCTTTCAAAAAAAAAATTCATCTTCTTTTCGTCAAGGATAATCTAGAGCATAAGACAAATGCTTTTTCCTATATCCTAATGTATTGTTTCCTTTAATACTGCTTATATCGTATTTGTCCCTTCTAAATATCAATTTTATCAAATTTGTTCATTATTGACTTTCTCTGTTAAAGATAACAGAAAATGGTGCACTTAACATTTCCACCATGCATGGACCCCTTTCTCCGACTCTCCCCCACGTTACCTTGCCACATTATCGATCTTCGTCTCTCTCGAACAAATAACCCTCTCTCCATCTCTCTCGATCTCCCTCTATCTCGGTCTCTTTCCTTCACTCCCATACATGTACTCCCAGTTTCAAAGATAGGCGATTAAAGAGAACGAAGCATCACAACAGAGGCGATATTCACTCCCATACATGTACTAAATACTAATACGTATATATATATATATATATATATATATATTTTTTTTTTGTTTTTTTTTGTTTTTTTTTTGTTTTGTTATGTTAACACATTCGAGAAAGAGGTAAATTTTAGCGAAATTATGTTAATATGAAAAGCTGAATTAACGCAAACAAAAAAAATCAGACAAATTTATATATGTGAATGTTTTAAAATAAAAAAATAGTATTTGACTGAAGAACTATTATTATGAAAATGAGATAAAAATACAGAAATATAAAAATACTAATTTAAATTCATTGGTCTGCAATAGTAGCAAGATTTTTTTGAATTTTCTATTACATTGAAAATAAAATAATAATATTTAGATCCTACGTCGAAAGAAAAGAAACATGTGATCCTACGTCGAATTAAAAAATCATATTGTCTGATACAAAAATAAGGATGCGTAATTTAGAGTTATTTTAATTACTATTAACATGTCGGTCAATTTTTTTAATAATAATGAATTAGTTCTTGTGTAATTAATAAAAATCAACATTTCTCCGATATTTTCTCTCAAAAATGATTGTGTTTGCATTGTCACTATTATATTTCTTGAATTTCATAGATTTTCTAATATTGTTTTAAATTACTTCCTTGTTACGATCGAATCAAACATAAAGTATATATATTGTTATAAATTGCTAATATATTTATTGAATTTCATGTATTTTCCAGAAGTATAAAATTAGTTTGCAAAAAATATCTAATTCAAGTGATCGCGATATTTTATTTTGAAAATATTTTTTTATTTTAATTACATAAGATCTCTTCCATGCTAACAGAATATTTAGTTGTACATGTAAGTAAAAAAAAATATTAAAAAAAGAACTCAGAAGTGCTGTTTTAATCTGAAAGATCAATCATATGTTTGTGAAGACCCCAGTCTATCACTACTGCACAAATATCTTCATCGTTCACAAATTTGGGGTGAGAGAGGCTCGAACTCTCGACCTCAGGATACCTCAATAGCTATGAGACCTACGCGCTAGCCAACTGCGCCACCACCCCTTTCTTGTTTCATCTCTATCATAAGACATAAACGTATAATGTTTTTTTTTTTTTTTTTTTTTTATCCAACCAACTAATCACCCCAGAGCTAGCCGCTGCAACTAGCTGAGGCCCAGTCACCCCAATGGCCCTTCGCCGGAGAGTTTACTCGTTCGCTAGTTTGCTAAAGTTAAGGTTCCATTGTTCACCCATGATGTCATGTGTAATTCAGGGGTTATGAAATATGGTTCGTTTTGTTAACAGGTTTGTCTAAGCGGGGTTTAGGTCATGTTTATTGTATGAGATTTTGGGTACTGTTTATTAAAAAGATATTTTGGTCAATAAAATATAAATTTCATAATTTAAATAGTTTTAAAATTTAAAATTTTGTCTAATTTAACATCAACCTAACAAAATTGATAAATTTGATATTATGTAAGTTTGGTATGGATAAATTTGATATTAATAATGATTATTAGGTATAAATACGATATTAACAATTTACAATGGAGAAGCAAAATACTTTATTATGGTAGTAAATGAATACAAAGTGTTGATTAAGGAGAGAGAGATATTGCGGTTAAAAGAGCGGAAGTGAGTGTGAATGAATCTAGAGAAATTGAGAAGAACCTGGACGAATGAACTTTGGAATTGATAAATTTGAAGGAACTAATCAATTCCTCTCATGAGAATCATTTAGAAGCAGAGGAACAGGACCAATGATTTTTTAGTTTGGGAGAAAAATATATTTAAAAAACCCGCACTAAAAAGTAAAAACTACATCAAAAACCCGCCGCGAAGCGCGGGCTAATTTCGGAGTATAATAAAACAATGTAAGATGAATTAAGGAACTAATCGACTAGCTTGACACCGTGTTCGACATCCTCACAATGCCTCACGTGACGGTCAATCGAACCCACATCACCCTCTTTCTTTAATCTGCAATTATAAGTTGGTGGTGTTAGGTTACAAGGCTCCATTGAAAAAGCTCTCTTACAAGGCTTTGCTGGTTTTCGATTTCTCGGATTAAGCAAAATCCAAGGTTTCAAACCCCCGAGACCTTGGCCCATATAACCAAATGTAGACCAACCGGTAGTCACCAATATATCAGTATAACTCATTAAAAACATTTCTGCCAGGGCCTTTTCATTGTGTGATTTATTCTCAGTTCGTTGTCTTGATTCTTGTGTTGGTTGAAAGAAGCTAATTGTTTCTCCATTTCCGATGTTATTCTCGTGATACATTGCTTGTAGCTTCTCCAAGTATTCCGAGTATAGAGAAGTTATAAGAACTGATATTGATCTTGTTTTGTTGTTCGTTGGTATTGAAGTCGAGTTTAGGTCTAATTCGGGTAAGATCTTTTCTTGTTGAGAGCATGCTAGAATTTGATTCAAGAAGTTCTCATGCGTGGTAGGTTTCCACGGCCACGGAAAAATCCTGATTTGAAGCCCTATTTTCTCGTCAGAATTGGCCATATGAGCAGAATAGTAGGTCGTTATCACATCCCATACCCGATTCATTGGGTGGAAGAGATACCGGCCCAAATGGTGAAACACCATTTCTTTCGATGGAAACATCCGCCCTAATTCATCTTCAAATTGCGAAATTAGGAAAAAATTCGGAACGAAATATAGGTCGGATCGGAATACCAACCAATTTATCTTACTTAGAAGTGTTTGATCCTCATCACAATAGAAAAGATGATCGAAATGCTGGTAATCATGCGTTATATGGAGGTAAGTATAAGATGGTAACGATTCGGAACGGGATTCCGCGTCGCTATTGTTTAACTTTTTGTTCTTAATCATATTTCCATAACTAACTTCGGAATCTCGGTCAAGTCTGTCCAAGTTTTTAATTGGGAAATCAGAGGGTAAAATCCAAGAGGTTTCAGGAAAAGGTTCGCAAAACAAACCGGTCATATCTTTGGTTTCGTCGATCAGTAAAACCCTTTCTGTGAGTATAGCATAAAGAAATGCCGAAACCAAAGTTAGCATTCGGTTTCCTAAACCATTGAAAGGAGTCCACACTACGTAATTGCACTCCATTGACTCCATGCTGTGCCCTGATTTTAATTGTTCAATTGATTTTTGGTAAAGAAGGGTATTTGGGGCACATTTCGCGTGGAGTTCTTCATATTTACGTAGTTTAGAAATTAGGTACGAAGATACGGAGTGAGGCGAGGACTTGCGAAAAAATGCTGATCTGTAACGACTACGGCACGAGGCATCATCGAATCGAGGGGACAGCAAACCGCCCAGCAGTTTGTCCCCTTGTTCGATGGGTATAATTTCCTTCTCCTCTGATTTATAACAAACAGAAAAATAGCAAAAGTTACATATAAACCAACCAATTTTTTGGCATTTTTTCTGAAGTTATAAAAGAGATTAACCAAGAAGATTTTAATACGAAATAAGCGAAAATTAAATTGTCGTTACCTTGGCGAACCGCGTCACAGGCCGTTCCCCGTAACCAAACAATGGGTGAGACTGAACGCCCCCCTACGAGAAAAACAAACACAGGAACAACAATCAAACATATGGAGAGAGCCACCAGTTGCTTCTTGTATCCAACAACGGAGAGATGATTAGACATTTGCATCTTGTTAGTCGTTATGTTAATTTCGATCAATATTTGTGTGCCTCATTTATAAACTGAAAACGAAAGGTTTCCTTTTTTTCGTATGATAAATGAATATTATAATCCTTGGTCAAAACTTTAAGTCGTTCGAACCCATTTTCCATGTGGATCAATGTTGTAGTTTCCGTTTTAAATTTGATTTGATTTGATCTACTTGCATAGTTGGATGGTAATAGACAGGTGCGTTTAGATTATAAAAAGAGAAATTATACCTTGCTCCTAGATTTCACCATCACATCTTTCATTTCCTAATCAAAACACTGAATTAACATGATAATTACAAAAAAATACATAACCATTAAAAAAAAATTACATAACCATTAAAAATAATTAATTCGAATATATGTTAACTATATATGAACTAATTATTAATTATATATTATGTGTTAATTACCATGTTAATTAAGTGTGTTAATTATGACAAGAGAAAAGACGGTGGTGAAATTTGGAAAAAAATAAATGGCCTCATATCAGAATCATGAAACCAGTAACACAACTAACTGCGATGCACAGTAATATTGGATTTTTTTTTTCTACATGTAGCATCTTGAAAAATCTCATTTTACAAAATTAGATAGTTCAACTTCCAATTTGCAAATATAGTTGTTTTCGTCATAACCTTTGACGAATAAAGAACTAGATATTCTGGCAAATTAGGCTTTTCAAAATACTACACGTCAAAAAAATCCATAATATGGGTAGGATATCAATGGGACGGATCGAGTTCGGATAAGTTTCTTTCATATCCGGATCAAAAATATTCACGGATAAAAAATCATATCCGAACCTGAATCCGCATGTATTACCCGTTACTCGAAAATCGCCAATAAAATCTAAAAAAAATCTAAAAAGTTATGGTATAAATACATAAAATAATCAATAATTAGAAATACATAAAACGAAACAACATATTCGAATACATTAAAAATCTAATTAGTACAAATAATTAAGTCACAAAACATTCAAAATATTGAAATTATTGAGTATTTTAAGATTTTTTCGGGTTCCGATATTTTTCGGGTAACAGATAGTACTCAAGGATAAAAATTTATCCCGTACTTGATCCGAATCCGGAGCAGATATTTTTTTTCGAGTATGGCACGCTGGTATTTTTTTTTTGGATATTACTTGTTCCGTTCAAATGATGTATCCTCGGGTTCTGATTTTACCCGATTCATTGACCTCCCTAATTATGGGCAAAACTCCTACAATTCTTGTTTTCATGCTCGGTCTCCCGATCTTTTCTGTTTATATCAAATGCAATTATGCTTATTTCTTGAATCTTTTAGATCTAGGTGTATAATATGCAATTATGCATCGTAATTATGTGAAATCGTAATTATGTGAAGGATTGTTATGCTAAAAACAAAGAAAAATAAGAAAAGTCATATGAATAATTGATGAGCTAATTATTTATAGCCCTTACAGCTATCCAATCAATTAAAAAATTTCAAATTTGAGATTCTACATCAAGTTTTGATATCTGACATTGTCAATTTCTTGTTCGGATGATGCACGTTAGTGGTGTAACATGGAGATCCATTATCGCTTTGTTATACTGTTAGGCCTATCTCAAAAATATATTATACTGTTTAATATTTAATTACACTCCCACTGGACAAAAATAATATTTCACGGTTTCTAAGTTGTTATTTTAAAATAAGATCAGAATGGAATCCGATTTATAAGTAAAGTCCTCGAAGTTTACTAAATTCATATTATCTTTTATATAAACTTGAGTCCACTCTATTATTTTTCAAAAAAAAAAAAAAAACTACAGGTTTCTCGTTTCACGTCAGATATTCTATAATTTTAATTTAATTTACCATCGTAAATGGAAAAATATTAATTAGTATTTTCAACATAATATCGGCATTTTTTATTTTCAGCTGTATATGTACCATTATTACACTATTAAAAGAAAAGAAAAAAAATATCAATTTGGCAGAATTTATGTGAATTAATACAATAAGTAGCAGGAATTGTGCCCGAATTCCGCGCGTCCTTGTTTATAAATCTTAAATTTTCAAAGAATACTAATGATATTATTTTTTCATTTTGATTCTAAAGTTCATATTATTTCTTTTAAATTTCTTATGTTATGATATGTTATGATTTTGTGGAACTTGTCCTAAAAGAATCTCCATTTGAATGTGATTTCATTTTTTCAAAACGACAAAAAATGAGAATTTTTTTTTTATAATCATGAAAGAGCAACATCCGATCGAACTTTATAAATACAAAGACAATCCCATAAATACAATATGAAAACAACAATGAATAACAATATATAAGTAGCATGTAAGGATTAAGCATGTTAATCAACAAATTCAACAATTGTAAACATATAATAACATCTATCAATAAAAGCGAAACTTACCTAAGGTATATTGGAAGGTAGTAATAAAAAAGAGGACATCCCAAAATGTAAGAAGTAACAATCTAATCTAAGGGCCTGTTTGGCAAACGGAATTAGTAGAATGGAATTGGATTACAAGGTGGAGGAGTAAAAAGTTCTGGAATTAGTAATTCCGCAGTTTGTTTGGATGTCCAAATTATATAATGCTGGAAAGTATAATTTTTTGTTTGGTTGTTTCGAATATTCTGGAATTTTGTTGTTGTAATATAAAAATAGTTAAAGTTGTTATAAATATAATAATAGTTATTTTGTACAAAAAAATCACTATAATTGTACATTAAATAATAACACAAAAATCACACAATATATTTCAACATAAGAAATCACACAACATAGTCCAAATACAAACAAAATTAAAATTTCAAATATAGTTAAAGTTTCAAATACTAGTTATCAGTAAACTCAAAATATAAAATAAGTTTGAAACAAAATAAACTATCAAAATTAAGATACAAAATTTTTTGAAAACATAATCCAAGAACAATTCTTGGTTCATACGAAGCATGTCTACGCATGCAATATCCGATTCATAGATAATTCTAGATAAATATCTATTTCATTCGGAAACTCTAGTTGGAGATAACGCTCTACTGATTTTTCTTCATTGTCGTTGTACTATCCAAGACACAATAATAATTGCAAAAATAGCGGCAACATAGTCATCTTGCGCAAGATTCTCCATTAAATCTACAAACATATACAAATTTAGTTGATTGTTAGTTCAGATTCTGAAGTCACATAAACTATCAAATTTATATTTTGAAAAAGCCCCGAAACTTGAAAGTGCAAGATTTGTCAAATTGACAGTAAACCAAATTTTACCGTGAACTAAATTAGGTGAAATTGAGTATTTTAGAAATACAACGGTTACAAACAATTGAGTATTTTAGAGATACAACAATTACAAACAATTTCATAATGACAAGTTTTCTAGAAATACATATGTTCAGAATTGACAACTCAACAAATGAAAACTAATAGCTTGGCGTGGAGGAAATTTCCTCCAAATTACATTTGGTCATTTCCTATTAATTAGAACAAGGACCAATTCAAAGTTTAGTTACTCAATTATACCCACGATGACCATATCACCGTGACCAGTATACCAGTAGCTTGACAAGTAGTTATTAAAATCAAGTCACACTTATACCCACAATTATATTTAGTCATTTACTCAGTTATACCCACAATTATACCCACATTACTCAATTAATGAAAACTAATAGCTTGACAAGTAGTTACTAAAATTAAGTCACAGTGATTCACAGTGAAATTGACCGAATTTAGTACACAATTATACCCACAATTAATTCAATCAAGAAAAAAATATTACTCAATCAAGACACAATAAACCAAATGAAGACACAATAGTCAAATTTACTACATAGTTACTCATAATTACTCAAAAAGTTCAATCAAAAAAAGAATTCAAGTCAAAGAAGTAATTTTCAGTAAAAAAAAAACACACAAGGCATACCTGTAAGGACAAATGAGACGATTGAGGGATTCAATTCAAAGAACAAGTCGTGAGAAGCACACACACATAAAAGATAGAGAAAGCAGCCAAAGTCGGAGAATAGGTTTTTGTGAGAAGATTAGAGACTGGCGAGAGGAGAGAGGAAGCATGTGTGGGTATTATTAGCGCCAATAAGTTTTGCGGGAAATTTCCGCTCCAACTTTTCTACGAGCTGCAAAATGGAGAATCTCAATGGAAGGAAAAGGTGGAGCATCTCCTAATTCTTTCATTAAACTAATTTTTCTTCCAACTCTGAATCCAATTGATTAGAAATCTCATCTAAATTAGGAAATTGATCCTCCAACACTGCCCCTTTGATAATATAAAACATGGTGTAATTGTATAAACATGCTTACCTAACTGCTATTACCAGAGTGGACATTTTAGTTAATTATATAATAAATAATTAATATTAATATTACATTCAATTATATATTAAATTGGTAATTATTTATATACGATTTTATATTAAATTGGTAATTATTTATATATTACTATAATAAGTAAATATTTATTTAAGATATATAAATGAACTAATATGATAAGAATAATTAATATTCATTGATTATATTCATTCAGTATTATATTGTTCATTTAGTATAACTATATAACAATTACTATATAACAAAACAAATATATATTCTAATAATTGGACGCATATATGATATCATTATACATACTTAATAATAATTAAAAACAATTACATAATTTCCATATTTTCTTTACCTCCTAATCTATCTCTCGAATTTGGTTTGATATTTGGCAGAGAGATAATGACAATATCCGAGAAGATCGAGACGAGTCTCGACTCTCGTCGAGGCTTTTAATCCCATTGGTATATGATATAAATTATAAAAATTATTTCAATGTTGTCATCTAATTTCAATTTCAATGACTGGAACTCAATCTTTCGGATCGCA
The DNA here is from genome assembly GCA_946800325.1 of Luzula sylvatica. Classification (NCBI taxonomy): domain Eukaryota; kingdom Viridiplantae; phylum Streptophyta; class Magnoliopsida; order Poales; family Juncaceae; genus Luzula; species Luzula sylvatica. Next base: position 50,502,447 of record OX326961.1, read on the forward strand.
TTTCATTATTTCATGAAATAATATTGGGTTGAATCGTTTAATCCGAAAAACATATGTCGTTGATTTTTTTTTCACGAATAAATCATACTTTTATTTTTTATTTAATAACACGGCAATACATGATTTTTTTAAATACCACACGAACAAGTTCTTCAAAGTCCATTTACATTTGCAAATTTTAATGATAAATATTAAAAGTAAAATTATATTAGTTTACCAGTGAAGAAAAAAGAAATATTATAAGTAAAATTATATTACTGTGTGTAGTAAAAAAAATATTAAAAAAAGAACTCAGAAGTGCTGTTTTAATCTGAAAGATCAATCATATGTTTGTGAAGACCCCAGTCTATCACTACTGCACAAATATCTTCATCGTTCACAAATTTGGGGTGAGAGAGGCTCGAACTCTCGACCTCAGGATACCTCAATAGCTATGAGACCTACGCGCTAGCCAACTGCGCCACCACCCCTTTCTTGTTTCATCACAATCATAAACGTAATTAATACTATTTATGTGTAGGACAGCAAATATTACTCGAGGCGGCAATATAACAAAATAAGTTAAAAAGAATTGAACGTGAGAAATTTCGATACTTTACATGAGCTATGTTTGTTCCTTCCATTTATTTCTCTACACTTGTACAGGATTGCTGATCAAGAGGCCACAGTACAGGCTTAATTATGTGGAATCACAGTTCATTGATTCATTACCAAGTCCACGGTGCATTTCAAGATTTTATAACCAATAATATTATTTAGTAAAAATACATGCATGTGAATTTAATTTAGCCATATTCATGGCACACAAATTTTGTGCTCCAATTATGGGCCTTATATGGAAATTATAAGCCCAATATTCCAATCCAAATATAAGCCTTAACGATCACACATACGGTATTTTCTTTCACCTCTTTTTCATGAGGTGGGGATAAATAAATAGATGTTATTTGGTAGTTACTTTTCCATCATTCTAAATGTTTGTTGTTATCTATATTTATGTTAGATCTGTTTACAGATTATATGTTGATGCTTCCAATTATGCGAATTATTGTTTCTGAGATATTGGTGAGAATTAATTAACATATGTCATATGAGAAAGGAGAGAAAAAACTGAAAATATGTGTCGACCAAGAAAAGATGAAAGAGAAAAAATACGGAGCGTACAAAAAATGAAGAAGAAGATGTTGGGATTTTGGGGTTTAATATGTTGATTTGGATATTTGTGGGGATTTGTTGTTGGGGATAAGTAACAAAACTCTATAGAAAAGTTGAACCAAATAGAAGATGCCACGCAGACAGTGGAAAGAAAGCAATTCTTAATTCGCAGGCTATGAATGAATCTTTAAATGGATATGATAAACAACACCCAAAATTATACACGAAATTAAATAGATAGATAGATACAAACACCAAAAGATGCACACTCAATAATATATGAATACAATATTTCGAGATAAGGATGAGATTATTTTCAACACTCCTTACTCTAATTTTTCACAGAATTTTTCTTTCTATTTTTCTGGAGATTTTCTCTCTCTAAAAACATATGAGATGTGTTGCATTTATAGATCACATGCATCCTCTCAAATACATCTCTTTGTTTATTTTAGATACTTCTATTTTATTTAATAAACACATATATCTCACATTCACACACAAATAGATTGAATATTATTCTATCCTAATAATATTATTAATTAAAAAAACATTAATTTTAATAAAAGAGGTATGCGAGAGACGCAAGAACAAAAGCAAAAATAATTGTACATACACCGAAAAAGAAAACCAAGGGGCATAGATGATTTTTAGAGTTCTTTTCTTTCTATTGTCTTTTGAAAATATGATAGATGAGTTTAAATGGACAATTAATTTAGGGAGGGTCAGTATAAATTATAAACTGAGTATAGGAATAGTCGAATAGAATGTGTGAAATAAAACAGAAAATAAATTATACAAGTTTAACCATAGAAAGAAGAAAAAAATCATTAGAAAAGAATATATAAACCCTCTCCAATTTCTCTAAAAATAAATAAATTAAAATGTCCGGCACAATACGAACTACTATTGTTCGGATTCAAGTAATCGATGAGCCCGAGGTGTATTAGCACCTAGTGTTTGGATTTTCTGTGGCAAGGAGTTATGTGGTTGTTTGTAGAACATAACAAAATACAAAGTAAAATGTTACGATATTTTCTGCGAATAAAAAAGGTTTTGTATTTGTAATAGATAGCAGTGTTCAGGGTATCTAGAGCATAAGCAAAAAAAAAAATCTAGTTTATGTTGTTTTCTTTAATACTACTTATATCGTATTTGTTCATTCTAAATTTCAATCTTATCAAATTTGCCCATTAGACTTTCGCTCAAATGCAAGAAAGAGAGGCTCCATATCGACCAGTGAATGGCTTACCATTAGCCAATTAAAAGTATCTTTAGAATATCATTGATTATGTAATTTGTGGTTAATTAGGCACAATTATGTTGGATAATGTTTAATTATCTTGGGTTATGATTAATTGAAAGTAGATAAGGATCAATTTGAGATGTTCGCTCTCGAAAAATACCATAGTGCACAAAATTATCTTCGATACTCCAAGTAAAATATTTGTTCTCGATATTGTTTTACTATGTTAATTTGCTTTAGTTTGGTTAGTATGTCGAGGGGATCCGGTATATCCAATGAAGTGATATAGAACCTTAATTTCATGATTCATTGCCTTTCTCGGCGTTAATAATTATCTATTTCAATAATAAAATGCATCATTGTTAAATTATCCTTGTCTAGTTAACAATTATTTAGAATTGAGAAGACATATAAATAGAGGTGCATCTAGAGGCCGAGAGGAGAAATAAGAGGTGGCGAGCTATGCTGCACGGATACGGATACGGGTATCGTATCCGATACGATACGGATACGACAATTTTCAAAAAATCACGGATACAAATACGGCTATATAGTTATTAATTTAATATATTTATATTATATATAATTAATAAATAAATAAATAAATAATTAATAATATTTTAAAATTAAATATCATGACAATAAATCAAACCAACATAACAATACAAGTATCATAAAAATTTCATAAATTTATTTTAGAAGTATCTTAGAAATAATTTAGAAATATCCTAGAAGTATCATATATAATTTATTTAAAAATATTATGGACCAAAATATATAATGGGCCGAAGTATCCTAAATGGAGTATCCCGACCGTATTCTGAACGCATCACAGCCGTATCCTGTCGTATCCCCGCCGTATCCCCTCCGTATCCGAAAAAAAAAATATTAAAATAATCGGATACGTCACGTGGCGCATCCGATATGTATCCGAGCCGTATCGGATACCCGTATCCTCATGATACTTCTGCATTTTTTAAGTATCCGCGTAACATAGGTGGCGAGTGAATTGATGTTTCTTTTCCAATTCGTCAGAGAGAAAAGGTAAAGCAAACCGTGAGAAAATGAAAAAAGAAAAGAGAAGAGACAAGTACTCAGAGTCCAGTCTATGATATGATAGATTAGCGAAAACAAATAGAAAGGTATTTTTGTCATTTAGTTATATATTTGTTATTTTAATTGAATTTAAAATATGTTCCGTTGCGGGACTCGGAATCCTCTCCAAATTTTCTACAAAAAAAGATAAATTATTATTTATTCTTAAGTGATAAATTTGCTTTCTAATTATTAAAAGAAACTGCAAGAAATTCCTCCTATTTTCTATACCCGAACGTCAGTTTTCAGAACCTATAAAAACTGTGAAATCGAATTTTAAAATTGAAAGGGCCTAGAAAATCATACATTATATATTGTTATAAAAACCTTGAAAATATAAATTCTATATTAAATTAAATTCGATCCATCTTATATTTGAGAATGAATTCTGTATTAAATTATATTCGGCCCATCTTATTTTGAGCAAATTAAAGTGATCATCCACGGCTAATTTTTTCTATTTTAATCTTGTAACAAGAATGAATTAGAATGGATCATATGCACACTCCAATTAGAATTAGAATATATATATATATATATATTATATACAAAAACAAAATAAGAATACACTAATATGGATATGGATAAGAAATGTGTACACTTTAATTACAAAATATAAATGCAAGAATAAAATAGATCCTATTCGAAAAATATATCATTCAAAACAAATATATATATATATATATATATATATATATATATATATATATATATATATATATATATATATATATATATATATATATATATATATATATATATATATATATATAAATAAAAATAACTCACATCTAGTTCTAACTTATCAAGTTACATTGTTGGTATTTTCATCCATATTCAGCAATTAAATAATGTTACGGTCCTTCAAGAAAAAAAATATAATTGTAGTACCTAATTTAAAATATGATTTCTTAATATAATTATTTTTTGTAAGAAATCTAATATTTATTGAATAATTTTTGAAAATTAGTCTCGGGTCTTTAAAATCATGGACCGGCCCTGATGGGTTGGGCCTGAGATAGTTTGAGGATGATTATGTTTATAAATCGAAGCAATTGCTCACGATATTACGTGTTGGAATGATGCTTTGTTTTATTTTTTAGTTTGTTCTGACTTCATAGAGTAGGTTATTTTTCCTAGTCTTGTTACTAGTGTTGTAAAAAACGATCAGTAACGGTGTTTAACGGTCCAAAAAACGATTAACGATAGATTAACGTTATGTTTTTTGCATAACGGTTTGTACTAACGGTCAACCGTTTTTTGACCGTGTTTTACCGTTTTAAAGGTCCTTAACAGTCCTTAACGGTGTTATTTTTACCGTTATTTTCATGCAATATACTGGGCCAAACTTTAACTGAGTTTTTGAAAAGTTAGAATGAGAATTAACAAATTATTTGAATATCAAAATAATAGATATTTTTATGTACTACAATTTGGATATCTTGTTTGTAATTTTTCATTATCATTTGAGCTTTAAAAATCTCCCACAAAAACAATATTATATGATTTTTAGAGTTCCGTTTACAATTTTAACACTATTTTTTATCAACTTATATTGAAAATTAGTATATTATTTAAATATCAAAGTTTTAGATCTTTTGAATTACTAAAATAATAATATAATTATAAAATTATATAAAATAATAATATAATAATATAATAATATGATATAAAATAATAATAATAATAATATAATTTTATTTATTTCACCCCATGAGTGCACAATATTGGAGCTAAATGCTGTACATCACAAATTGATTTAGAGTTTCGATTGTTTGACTTAGTTTCTTTAAACGTTAAATCTCACAAAGAAGAATGGGAAGCGGGAATTTTCGTTGACCCGTTCATCGCTTAAAACTAATTTCGTACAATTGTATGATCTTGGTACTTGAAAGATGTAATTCGAAACAATATAGATATATAAAAGAATAAATTTGATGCTAGTGTCGAAAATCGAAATTCAATTTCGATACTTTACATGAGCTACGTTTGTTCCTTCCATTTGTTTATCTACACTTGTACAGGATTGCTGATCAAGAGGCCACAGTACAGGCTTATATATATAATATAATAATATAATGCGAATTATAAAATTTGAACATAATAAAAAGCTGTACTATATATATATATATATATATATATATATATATATATATATATATATATATGCTGAGAATTGTTAGAATCACACAGTTCATTGATTCATTGCCAAGTCCCCACTGCATTTCAAGATTTTATAACCAATAATATTATTTAGTAAAAATGCATGAACCAATAATATTATTTAGTAAAAATGCATGCATGTGAATTCAATATAGCCGGCACACAAATTTTGTGCTCCAATTATGGGCCTTATATGGAAATTATAAGCCCAATATTCCAATCCAAATATAAGTCTTAACGATCACACATACGGTATTTTCTTTCACCTCTTTTTCATGAGGTGGGGATAAATAAATAGATGTTATTTGGTAGTTACTTTTCCATCATTCTAAATGTTTGTTTGTTATCTATATTTATGTAAGATCTGTTTACAAATTATATGTTGATGGTTCCAATTATGCGAATTATTGTTTCCGAGATATTGGTGAAAATTAATAAAACATATTTCATATGAGGAAGGAGAAAAAAAAATGAAAATATGTGTCGACGAAGAAGAGATGGAAGAGCAAAAAGACGGAGCATACAAAAAATGAAGAAGAAGAGGTATGCGAGAGACGCAAGACCAAAATCAAATATAATCTTAAATGCGCCGAAAAAGAAAACCGAGGGATATTGATGATTCTTTGGGTTTTTTCTGTCTATTGTCTTTTGAAAATATGATGGATGAGATTATACATAGAATTAATTTAGGGAGCGTAAGTACAAATTATAAACTGAGTATAAGAATAGTCGAATAGATTATGTGAAAATAGGGATGTACATAGATCGGGTTGGACGGATTTATATCTAAATTGTAACACAACCCAACTACAACGGGTTTTCATTTTTCCAACCCAACCCATGATACCTATAAAAATTTTCAAACCCATCTTGACCGGGTTGAACGGGTTGGGCGGGTTAGCCGGGTTTTTTTTTCGTAAATACATATACTATATATATGTTCACAAAATGTATACAAAAAAAATTATATTTTTAATTAAATCATCGAAAAATATTTTACAAATACGCAAATCAAAATTAAACATGCATAATCAACATCTCATTATATTTATGTCGTATTTTCCGACAATAAATATAAAACACAGATTATATAGAACTAATTATATATTTTATGACAAAATTGATATAGTGATATCATAAAGACATAAAAAAATCTTACTATTAAAGTAAACACAAAATAACAACAAAAGACGAAGCTTACTCTTAAAACAAAATAAAAAATATCAAATGAAAATGAAAATACTAATTTTTGACATAAAACAAAACATATATGTCATATATGATTTAAGTTAAGAATTTTGTATTTTATTTTGAGAAATTTTAATTACTTGATAAACATAATATTCATATAAGATAAAAAAAGATAATGTACTATATAATATTGAAAATTATTAATAATAAATAAATTATAGTAATATAATTTACGAAAAAGTAGTATACCATACAATTTATATTAAAAAGTTAAACAATTATTTGGAAATTTGGAATTGTACGGGTCGGGTTTGGTTAATGCGGGTTTTTTGTTTCTAATCCGTAATCCAACCCATACATCCGGGTTTGTCAAAGTTCCAATCCGAACCCGACCCAACAACTTCGAAACCCACAAAAAACGGGTCGGTCTGGGTCGTGTTTGGCGGGTTGGTGAATTTCGTGTACACCCTTATGTGAAAGAACAGAAAAATAAATTGTAGAAGTTTAATTGTTCAAAATAAAAAAAAAATCATTAGAAAAGAGTATATAAACTCTCTCCAATTTCTCTAAAAATAAATAAATTAAAATGTCCGGCACAATACAAACTACTATTATTCGGATTCAAGTAATCGATGAGCCCCGCACCTAGTGTTTGGATTTCATGTGGCAAGGAGTTATGTGATTGTTTGTAGAACATAACAAAATACAAAATAAAATGTTACGATAATTACTATGAACAAAATACAAAATAAAATGTTACGGTATCTAGAGCATAAGCAAAAAAAAAATCTAGTTTATGTTGTTTCCTTTAATACTACTTATATCGTATTTGTCCCTTCTGGATTTCAATTTTATCAAATTTGTCCAATAGATTTCGCTCGAATGCAAGAAAGAGAGGCTCCATATCGACCAGTGAATGACTTACCATTAGCTATTTAAGGATATCTTTAGAATATCATTTGATTATGTAATTTGTGGTTAATTAGGCACAATTATGTTGGATAATGTTTAATTATCTTGGGTTATGATTAATTGAAACTAGATAAGGATCAATTTGAGATGTTCGCTCTCGAAAAATACCATAGTGCAAAAAATTATCTTCGATGCTCAAGTAAAATATTTGTTCTCAGTATTGTTTTATTATGTTAATTTGCTTTAGTTTGGTTAGTATGGCGAGGGGATCCGGTATATCCAATGAAGTGATATAGAACCTTAATTTCACGATTCATTGTCTTTCTCGGCGTTAATAATTATCTATTTCAATAATATAAAGCATCATTGTTAAATTATCCTTGTCTAATTAACAATTATTTAAAAATGAGAAGACATATAAATAGAGGGAAAATTATACTATTCTCCCCAAATTCACCCACCATATCGTGATGGGGGGTAAGCATGACATCATTTTGTCATGCTTACCAATTCACCCACCCAATTTGCATCCAATTAATTAAGCATTTAATTAACACCTAAATAAAATACAATTAAAAGTCTAATTAATTAACTTCTAATTAAACTAATCGATGGTCCAATGAATTAATTTTCAATTAAAATAATCAAATTAAAATTACATTAGTTGGGGAACATTTTGGGTGCAAATTGGAGCTCCCATTTAATCGTGATATCATCATGACAACATCACGATTTGGTGGATGAAATATGGGGGCATGGTAGAAGGCCTCTAAATAAGGTGCATCCAGGGCCGGCCCAATAGGGTAGGCGGGCTCGGCCAGCGCCGAGAGTCCAAAATTTCACAAGACCTCCCATATATATATATATATATATCATATATACTGTATTGTTATTAGGTTATAAGGTATTTACTTTGAACCTTTATCACATTACACAAATACACAGCTAGTTATTTCTATTTTTATGTTTCTTCTTGTGATTGCTTTCCTTCTTTACTCTCTATTTTCTCGCCGTGAATATCTTCTAATTTCAATTATTTGATTATTTCCTCATTTTCATTCTTTAATTTCTCCAAAAAATCTGCATTAGATCTTTCTAAAACAAATCATAGACTTCTTCGAAAACAACTTCGATTCTACAGCAAATATGTTGGCAGGAGACTCCTCAGAAATTTCTCCAACAAATCTGCAAGAAATATGCAGCAGATTTCTTCAAAAACAATTTCGATTATACAGCAATATTTTTTGTTTAATTCATCATTTTTCAGTTTTATTTCTTTCTAACTTCAAATGTCAATTTGATTTCAGTGATCTTTTGTTATTCTTAGTTCGGTTTGTCGCAATGAACCTTAATCTCTCAAGAGCAATACGACTCTTTGATTGAAGAATCGGCAATTTGTTGTTCTTTGGCATTGTAAAATTAAAATCGGCAAATCGGTAACGTCATGTATTTTTTTATTGTTCAGGTTATGCTCGGAATAAGGAGACTCTTTCGCTTCGAATCTTGTGTCATGTTGTTTTGAATAATAATATTTCGTTTGAGTGTGACGTGATTTTCTCGAATGATATTTTATTTTGGTAATTTATAAGAATTTTTACTTAGTTTGCTAAATAGTATAAAAAATGTGTTGTTAGATTATGTAAAGTAAAATAAGTCTTTTTTTTGCCGAGAGCCTTTCAAACTCTTGAGCCGCCCCTGGGTGCATCTAGAGGCCGGGAGGAGAAATAAGAAGTGGCGAGTGAATTGATGTTTCTTTTCCAGTTCGTCGGAGAGAAAAGGTAAAGCAAACCGTGAGATAATGAAGAAAGAAAAGAGAAGAGGCAGGGACTCGAGAGTCATGTCTATGATATGACAGGCTAGCCAATACAATAGAAGGGTAATTTTGTCATTTAGTTGTATATTTGTTATTTTAATTGAGTTTAAAATATGTTTCGTTGCGGGACTCGGAGCCCTCTCCAAATTTTCTAAAAATAAATAAATTATTATTTATTTTTGATAAATTTGCTTTCTAATTTTTAAAAGAATATGCAAGAAATTCCTCTTATTTTCTATTATCCGAACGCCAGTTTACAGAACCTAGAAACTCAAAACTATCATCAAAATAGTAGCTCCGAACATGCCCTAAACCCAATGTTGAACAGGTACTTCAAAATATCAAATTTACCCGTATCGTCAATATTCGTATCATATCATAAATCATATGTTAAAATATCGTATCGTCGTATTCGATACATATCGGCGTATTCGTGCAACGCATTCTAAATCTTTTTGGTAACGAACAAACGAACAGTCTCATGCTTTTCTTTTTTTACATTTTACCCACTAAGCCTCAAGCACCCCAAACCGGTGCAGGCTGCAGCTCAACCTTTTTTCATTTAATGGGTTGGGCCTGAGATAGTTTTGAGGATGATTATGTTTATAAATCAAAGCAATTTACTCACGGTATTTAGAATGATGATTTGTCTTATTTTTTAGTTTGTTCAGACCATTTAGAGGGTAGATTGTTTTTCCTAGTCTTGTTACCCAAAAAAAGTATTGAGGCCATATACCGTACACTAGGGGTGTTCAAACTGTTCCGTTTATTCGGATACCGAACCAAATCGGTCAAATTCAGTTTAATCGATTCGGTTTTTCGATTTGTTTGGTTCGGTTCGATTCAAAAATAATATTGCCGGTTTATTCGTTTCGGTTCTGTTTTGATATTCTGAAAACCGATTAAACCGAACTGACCGAGTAATGTCCTATCTTTCATAAATTTTTTAATATGTTAATGTTAAATTATTGATATAATAATCCTGTAAAATAATATAATTATATTTTATAATATGTATTTATATTTTTTGATAAATAAAATATATTTTTTTGAATAAATATATTTTTATTTTAAAATTATAATGTTTCTTTTTCAGTTTAACCGAATAAACCGAATAAGAATTCGGTTTATTCAGTTCGGTATTTAATCGGTTCTAAAGTTAAAGCGGTTCGGTTCGGTTTGAATTTAGTTCGGTTCGATTTAAATCGGTTTGGCCTTGTTCGGTTCGATTTGAATCGAACCGACCGAATGAACACCCCTACCGTACACCCTCATTTCTTCATAACACCCTCTATATCTCTAATTAATCATTAATCATTAAAGTAATTAATAAAATGACACTTCATTAACAATTAATTAATATATAATTAAAATACATATACATTAACAATTCTTAATTAATATTAATTAACTGTTAATCGGATGTACTTTTGTTAAAGATCATGTTAATTAATTGGTGATATAGAGGATGTGGTAGGGAAATGAGGAGGCACGGTATACTTATTCTTTTAAAAATGGCCTGTGTTATTACCGATCGACAACTGCAAAAAAATCATACATGCATTATTATTATTATTATTATTTTCTCAAAGTCCGTAAATAATTCATTAACACAATTGGCTTACACAAAATTACATCAGGATGACACTAATCTGGATATAAAAAGCCCAATATTATTATTATTATTATTAATTGTAAAGATCACCATCATTAATGGAAAATGTAAAAAATACTTCTCGTGTATTGAATATGCATCGAGTTGAATATGCATCGAGTGCATTACTTCTGATAGTAAATGAAAAAAGACTCATATATCTTGTATCATTTGATGTAAAAAAAATTCAACACCCAACCTCACACAGCATATGATTTTTGAATCTCACACTGAACCAACTACTTCAAGTGCGTTACTTTTAGTTAGTTAAGCACAAGAGTGGTTCGCATGATCTCACACATTTCATTTTTTTCACCCCTTTTTTATGAGAGAAAATACATCTTTTTGTGCTTTTAGCACTGCCATTTATTTTTTGTTCCTAGTTTGCTTTTTTTTTTAAAAATAAATAAAGAAAAATTAAGCTCAAACAACAACAAAAAATTGATAATAAAATAGAAGATATTCGGCAGGATCTCCTCACTAATCTCTCGTTACCAGGGGCGGAGACAAGGGGGACCAAGGGGAGCCTTGGCTCCCCCCATGAAATGAAATTTTTGGGTACATTTTGTGTTGTGATAATTGATTTGGCTCCCCTAATGTACATCAATAATTCAAAAGTTAATTATGTGAAATAATGTAAAATATCAAAGAATCTAATTCGTTAAATAAAAAAATAAATAGAAAGAATTGGATATGTCAATCAATGCAAGGTATAATGCCACTATGCAAATATGTCCTTAATTATAAGATTATGCAAAAATCATTTATCTAATTTTCCCATACAACTAATAAATATATAATAAGTAAATTATTTTGGTATATTAATTGAAAGATTATTTATATATTAATTCAAACTTGATAAAAATGGTTAGTCTCACCCTACGGTACCACCAGGCCCGGCCCGTGGGCAAGCCCACCAAGCCCACGGGCTAGGGCATCAAATGGGCTAGGGGCACCAAATATTTAATATTAGGTTATATATTGAACACATAACAGGATGGGTATGGATGGTTGAGTTTGATGTTGCTATTCTTAAGGGTCCCAGGTTCAAAACTCGTTGGGTGTTTTTTTTTCCACGGTGGGTGTACATGATATATCAAGTTTTATACATCAATAAACATATATATGAATTTCACCAAGTTGGACAATATGAATGTGCCAACAACCATTCATAATTTATTTTACTCAGATGTAAACATCCTAGAATAGTTGATTAATCACATTACAAATTTGATTCGAATTAAGTCAAAAATAAATAATTATTTCACACAAACGACAGGCAAAACATGCCTATTAATCAAGGCAAATTAAGACCAACCAGGACTTAGTTCTAGTAAAAATATAAAAGGAAATTAATGGTGAAAATAGTCCAACTTTTTTTCATAAACCTGCTTTAATTTATAGTTACTTCGAGAAATAACTATTATTGACATGCATACGAGAGAACAGAAATTATACAAGTGATTTGAGTTTTATTAAAAAAAATCTAATTGGTCTTTTCAAATGTAAATTTTGTTCAAACATGAAAACAAATTATAGTTATTCATCATGTACATAGAGAAGCATCATGAGAAGTGAACCGTAAAACAATACTAAACATGACTGGGAGGCCAAATAGACATTAGTATTTATATTGAAAGTCGAGTTTGCTTACGGAAGACAAACGATAATGAAACTATATGCAACAAAATAGACATTAGTATTTATATTGATAGGACAACTTGAACAATTTTGTTCTTTTTTCGTAACATATCATAAAGAGCGATTTCGACTGCATTTGTAGTAAATTTCCGAAATTTAAATATAATTTTGAATTTTTTTCGTCGACAAATATATAAAATAATTTTGTTGATTTAAAACAATACTTTTTACTATATTCTGATACTACGTAGAAATTCGGGCTAGGGCACCAAAATACACGGGGCCGGCCCTGGGTACCACCAACCCAAACCAACTAGTGAATACAAATTATTGCTAGATATTTGGTTAGCACCAATTGACTAGCCAATTTGGAATCTTTGGAAGGAGAAAAATAGGCGCATATTTCAATCTAAGAGTATCTCCGTAAATAGTCTATATATTCTCATAATCATGGACGTAACAAATTGACTAGCCAATTGTTAGATATTTTCTACAAGGGTCGTCAATTTCTCTTTACTGCAAAGGTCGTCTGGTAACAACAATGAAGTCATTAATTTTCTTTACTTTGTAACTTAGTGACTTACGGATCTTATTCGGATCCATTTATGTAATTTTTGTAATTGAACTTTTGTGTTTTAAATATATGAGTGAGGTCACCCCTCTTCCTTCAAAAAAAAAATGGTTAATCTCTCAAAATAGAACCAAATATTAAAAATGATAAATTTTATTAATGTTTGTCGAACTTTCATAATCTTTTTGTAATTGTGATTTGTTTTAGGGTTTACGAACCTCTTTTTAGCTACACGCAGCGGTTCAAAATATATAATTTAGCGGTGCAAAATACATACATTATAAAACATAAATAATGATAATTACGGTCTATAATTAAAATATTAATTATGTTGTTCTAAAAATTTTGTATTTTATTCTGGTCCCCTCTAATATACAATCCTGGTTCCGTGGTTCCGCCCATGCTCGTTACTTTGATAAATTGACGCTAATTTCTTGACATAATTCATATTTTTTTTTCTAATTATGTATGCCGTATGCTTGCTCGAATTTAATTTGATCGGATATTTTTGTTCTAATTAGATATGTTTGTCGGATTAAAGGGGAAAACCACATATAAATGTGAGAAAAATATCAAATTTGCCAACCCAGTATCAAGAAAAAGAAGATTTGGTCTAGAAGGCTAAATTGCAAGCGTGTATAAATTACTACACGTGGAAAGGAAACGTAAACACGTTATTACTCACTTCGAAGCTTCTCTTTTTCTCTTTTTCTCTTTTGACTATTCTATCATGATTTTAGAAATATTGTAGTCTGTGTTGCCGGTTGCGAGTCACTGTCAAGATTTATTATTTATTATTATTAATGTTTATGATTTATTCGGTATTCCACTGTGAGTAATGATAGGGACACAAATACCAACCACAAATATGACACAAATACCTAAGTTTGTGTTTGATTTATGATTCATATATATATAATTAACAGTACAAACTTAATTATTTGTGACACATTTGTGATTGGTATTTGTGTTCCTATCATTACTCATTCCACTATTCCTATGGTTCAATTTTTTTTGGGGTCCAAGGACTTTTCATTCTTAGTCTTCATTTTAACGGTTTGACCCGTTAATTGACCCGTGCAATTGTCCCTAATTGCAAATATCTGCTATTTCATACGGTCTGTCAGTTATTAGTTAAAAAAAAAAACTTTTTTTTTCTTTAGATTTGAAAAATTATAAGTTAAAGTTAGTTAACAAAATTAATTTAAGTTTAAAAGTTACCGGTTAATACGATATATACTATTAAACATATTTTTTACTGATGTCAAGAGTTAACCGATCTATTGTTTTTACAAATAACATTTTAGTTAATGATCAAAAATAATTTTCTTAATCAAATATCAGTATAGTTAATAGTTAATGTACATTATTTCCAAATAATGTGTACATTCATAGGACGTGTTCATAATTGAAAAAATAATTTTTCAAAATAAAAATTAGATATTATATGATAAAAATAAACTCACGATAATAATTGATGATAAAAAAATATTGCTGCATAAAAAATTAGATATTTATATTTGCATAATTAGTACTGATAGGGACACAAATATCAATAACAAATATGACACAAATGCATAAATTTATGTTAATCATATATGCATAATTAACATTATAAACTTAGTTACAACCATAATTACGACCCTATCACAAAGATGTACTTATTTTAATGATATTTTGTGAAATTTATCAAATATTCAATTCATTGATCAATTCAGTAATCACATTTTCGACACAATATTTCGATATTTGTAACTTATGAATTTTATTTATTACTTCGACAAGTTACAATATAAAATTTATATTTCTGTAAACATCACAAAATTTCAAAATGTACAATCATTCAAATTGCAGAGCATATGAGCTCTCATCTTCGTTCATCCATCTTCTCCGAAGGGGCGGCCTTCCAACCCCCAAATTTACCTATAAAAGCTCAAACTCCTCCCAAATTCTCTCTCACAACAAACTTTTCTTCTCATCACTACTCACTAGTTCACAAAGTCAAATACAAACGAATACTCCTTCAGTAATCTGAAAAAGATGAGTTCTTGCCGAACATGTGCGTTGTTTCTCTTCGTCGTCTTCATGTCCAGTCTGATGATCCTCGCTCAAGGCCAGACGACAGGTCTGACGAGTCGTCGTGTAGATGGAAACGCCGTCGATCAATGGATCGCGTATATTCTCATGCTTTTAGCCCTCGTGTTTACCTATTTTCTTCATTGAGTTGTGAAATCGAAGCTATGTAAAGTTTAATAGCCGTAAAGTCAAAAGATTTGTTGGGTAGTTGGTTAATTTACTCTTTTTAGTTTTCATCAATTTGATGTTAGAGGATGTTTGATTAAATGATTTTTTAAGAAATTGAGGATACTTATTGATATAAATATTGAAAAATTCTTTTCTTTTCTTTTCTTTTCTTTTCAATGATAGTTTTCTTTTCTTTTGCTTGTACCATATCAGAGATGATACCAGTAGCAATCGAATTAAAATACCGGCGTTACTACTGTACCGGTTCCGAATTGGAGATGGTACCGGTCTCAATTTTTATTTTTCATCCATAATCACATGAAACTAACATAAAAGTTACTACTGTACATGTTGTTGAGAATTAGTGCGTGTTTGCTAGGTCAGTTTTGTATAGCAGCAGGAAACTCGTAATTACAGGAAACCAATATATGAATATCAGGAAACTATAATAGCAGGAATATCAATATGCAAAAACTATGAGTCTAGGATGTTTAAAATGTGTTTGATGAAAATCATAGGATTATATGTAGCAAATGAATAAAGTATTCTAGAATCGTATTATGAAATTATGAAATTATATAACTATCATATCAAAATATTAATTATGTTACATAAATAAATCATACCAATAATTTAAAATTAATATATTTGAAATAAGACAAATGAAAGAAAAATAATTTTAGAAAATATTACTTTTTTAATACCTTTAATTTTTAAAGAATATTTTTTTGTAATACAACTAATTTGTATAGAATAATATTTTGTTATTACCATTAGTTTTTAGAAAAACAATAACCCGAACCGAATAAACAAAATAATATTATTTTTCAACCAAATCGGACCAAATAAATCGAAAACCGGACCGACTAAAAAAGAATGCCAATTAAAAAATATTTATTTTTGTCCAAATGAATGCAAAGTAAGTATCAATTAATATGTTTGTGTTTTATTTTGGTAGATAGGTAGTATGATGGGGAGCATCAATATTATTTTACTAATTTCCACTCACCAATTCGGTCAAAAATCCACTCGAAGGTAAGTTTTGAAAAGTGGGCAAATTGAGCTCATTCCTAGGATTTCAATAGTTTTGAAACCCAAAACTGTGATATAAAATTAGCACACAGAACACCAATTAATCCAATCCTCATGAAACATGACTTTCTAAAAAAACTAGCTATCAAAACTTGGGTGCCGAATCTATGATAATGCTCATTATTGAATGTACTGAACCACTCAATCGTGCGCGATAATAAGAACATGCATATTAGAAAAAAAATCTTGTGGTCCTCTATATGAATTGTAATACTTCAGATTTAGTAGTGGTGGTAGTTATTAGGTAGGGCTGATTGAAATTCAACAATACTTATTCTGGTTTGGTCATATTTAATTTAGTTAATTTTTTAGGTCAAATCGGATAATATTCTTTCTTTATTTAGTAATTTCTTATTTTTAAATTTCAGCAAGAAAAGGGCTTACATGATTTACCTCTCTGGAGAAGTCTTACCTCTACGAAGAATTCTCTGAAGAAACTAAGCTTCTCTCTTGGCGATTCGACCCGGTAAATTAGTACTTCAAATGTTTTTCTGTTTTCTTCCTAAAATAATTGTAATGTCTTGCTAGGAAAGAAATACACGGTTGTGCAAAATATCCCAGTAAACAATTCATTCGGACTGTTCAATTGTCGATTTATTTTAAAAATATTAAATTAAATTGTTTTGAATATGTGCAGCAAATCAAGACTCAAAACTGCAAATTTGACAAGAGGTAACAATTTCTTTGATCAAGCAAGATACAATTCCTGAGATCAAGCACGATGTACTTAGTTAGATTATATACAAGTTATTGTAGTTGACCTGATTTTCATTTATAATATTCCTTAGGTCATGAATATTTTTTTATGAATCAATAGCCAACATTTCTAGACTAAATGACATGTAATTAATTACAGTTCTTAATTTTTATAATTTATAAGTACTTCAACCTCTGAATTTTTTTTAAATAATTTGATTTTTTTCCCCCCTTATATGGCACATGAACCTAGATTTTGATCATTGTGAGGAAATGTATTGGATTCGTAATTTATTTGGCTAACTTCAGGTTAGTGATTTTGATATTTATTTATGTATTGGACACAAATCAAATTTTTCAGATTTTATTTTTCTTTCAATTTATGTGCTTTACCAAAAAATAAAAAAAAAAAGCAAAATATTTGTTTTCATTCATTTTTTATTCAATACTTATTTTTTGTCGATTCAGCATGACCAACCATCATGATTGTCAATTTTATGTCTTTTCGTCCTTCTAAATAAACCTAACAAATCCAATTCATTCATCATCATGATTCATGACCTTTGATCTTCTCTTAAATCTTCTCTCTTAGGACTTGTTTGGAAGGTAGAATTTGAGTTGGAATTAGCATTTTGATATGATGCAAAAGTAAATTTTTTGTTTGGTGCGAGTAAAAGATTGGAAATATATAATTCTTGGAATCTTTTAATTCCATTTATCCATTAAAATTTGGTTCTCCAAATTTGAGTAGTGCCAAACTGGAGCAAAAGATTAATCAAAGAGCAATTTGTATTATAATTATTAAATCTCTATAACTAATATAATATTATATTTATTACCATACATAATAGTATTATATGAATAAAATCTAATTTTATAATAGTACAAGAATACATATAATATTATTATTTAATATATTATATGGATATAATTACTATAATATTATTATAATTAAATAATATATTATATATTATTACAATAAATAATAATTATATTATAACAATTATATAAATATTATTAATATTAAATTATAAATATTATTATAATAATATATAATAATTATATTATAATGATAAAATAATTATATGAAGGAAATACAGTTTCAGGATCAACCGTAAAAGTGTACACAAGGATAAACGAATGTAGTCGTACATTCGTAGCCATATCTTTCAGTAGGAAAATCCGATTTGAATGGTTCAAATTGGGTAAGATAGATAATTAGATTATCTATAACCTTCATGTAGAAATATATTTCATATGAACGAAGTATAAGTGTCGTTTCTGTGAAATACCGAAAGGGTGCAACAGTATGACATACAGTTAGTACAACAGTCATAACTTTTGCATAAGAACTCCAATTGGGCTGGGCCAAATTGGGTCGAGTTGATAATGAGATTATCTACAACTTTCGTGTTGGTTGATTTTCTGTCAGAGAAATTTATCAATTTCGTCTGGACAGAATACTGACCAGGTTCATGCAGTTTTCTGTGTGAGAGGGTGTATATTGGATATACATGCCTTTTGGCTAATCCTGATCCTATTGTATATAAATAGGATTTTCTCTCTCATCTTAACCAAGCAATTCATTCAGAATTATCCAGAAAATTGTGAGACAAATTTTCTAGAGAGTGAAAAGGTGTAAAAGAGAGAAACCGTGAAAAGGTGTTTTACGGTTTAGAGAATCAATTCGATTAAGCAAGTTCACCGGTGCATCGTCTAGGCAGGTGCATCCGTGACCGACGTCTTGCGATTCAAGGTGGATACACGTAGAGGAGCAACAACTGAGGCTCTCACGATTGTGATCGATTCGGACGAGTAGATTGAGTCGGAGACGAAATCAAGCGAATCGGCGAAGTCAACGAGCGGTGAAAGACGCGTGGTGTGGGACGCGCGTATTGTCACCAACGTGACAGGAGAAAGAAGGCAGCGATCAACCCTTCGTGTGCAATCAATTTTGCACCGGTAAAGATCTAACCTTCTATTTGCATCGTACCCTCGAAGTCGTGGCGTGATCTCGGGAATCGGGGAACCGGACCGGGCCTACATATCCGCTGCGCGGGCCCGGGGCCGGGGATATTCCCCTTCAGTGGTATCAGAGCGATCGCCATCGATTCGAGGGTCGAATCATAGTCGTATATTAGATATACGCACGGGTTATCAAAGTTCGTACCCGTTTGCATGATGTTACATATTTAGAATGTAAAATTCCATTAAAATCACAAGTGAAATTCGCTAGAGATCGATCAATAGTTGATTGAGAGTATCTAGGAATAATCGTGAAAAGGTTTCATGATTGGTCGTTTTGGAAACGAGCGAAAACAGCAGTTCAAAAATCGCATAGTCCGTTATAACGGACTTGGGGTCCGTTGTAACGGACCCTGTATAGGATGCGGGGGTGTGAGGAGGACCGTGAAAACTGCATATTCCGTTGTAACGGACTTGGAGTCCGTTGTAACGGACCTTGTATCTGATACGAGGTTGCGGGGATGCCTTGGGTGTCTATTGGAGTCCGTTGTAACGGACTGGGTCCGTTGTAACGGAGCTCTACACAGTTTGTCCGTTGTAACGGACTGTATGTTGCGTTGTAACGGACTGGTCTCTGGAAATTTGGACGAAAGTTTGCAGAAAATAGCGTTGTAACGGACCTAGGTTGCGTTGTAACGGACATGTTTCTGGCAAAATTTGGCCAAACTCCGAAATAAATAGCGTTGTAACGGACTGGACTTCCGTTGTAACGGAGTGCCAAGTATACTGGAGGTCCGTTGTAACGGACTATGTTGCGTTACAACGGACTGGTTTCTGGTTGCTGATTTTGTTTTCGTGATAACTTTGGCTACACAACTTGGAATATTGAGTTCTTTATATCGATTTGATCGGCATCAATCATACTAGCATATAATTAGATAATTATTTAGAATAATTAGACTCCCAAATAAATACATATGCATTTATGAAAATCTTGTGATAGTGATATAATTGGATTATGTCACGGATTTAGAAACGTGCAATGGCATGATCCCTCATAATATTTAAGTCATGGAAATGCCTTCCATATTCACAACCACTATGATCGGTACTACGTCTCACATGGGTTAAGGCCAAAGCCGACATGGGTTATTGTAGTCATCGACGGGGTGGCAAGCGTTAAATAGGGACTGATAAGGGTTAAGGCCAAAGCCGACTTATTAGTAGTTTATTTGAACGATACGATGAGTATGGTTGTGACTTAACCGTTCTAGCCAGTAAGGGTTGAGGCCAAAGCCGACTTGATTGGAAGTTCGGGGCATAGATAGGATGCACACACGGAACTGGGATTGTATTGGATACGATTCATCACCGAAATCCTATAAAGGTTCAAGAGTCGCATTGGATGCGATTGGATATAATCCTACCTAAATAGCAAGATCCCATTCGTCTGCCAAAGCAACTTATGGGAGGATCGTGATATATGGATCTTGAGTGTTATGGACTTGGAGTCCCGTATCGGTATGAGGGTTATCGATTCGATAAAATAACACTATCATATAATTATCATATAAGCATATAGATTAAGTACGCACGGTTAGGAATTAATCTTCATCATCCGTTTAGAATTATGTTTTCAAGCAACACCAAATATATCGATTAGATCGATATGATAGATGGCTTTTGGGCCGGAATTACCGTTATTAACCTTGATAGCCAAAGAATAGTTCTTAGACTGAAAGGAACGTGTTGGACACGGAAATGGTAGATTCGGGGCTCGAGGCTTTGGCTTTAGAGAAAGCCGGGTTCGATAAACTTTAAGAAGGAATCGAACGATATTACGTGCCTTGTGGTGGCATGTATAGACGCAAATTTCTCAAAATTGTTTTGATAATTTGGGTGTATATGAAAGTAAAACACAAAGCTCGTGAAATAGTTTCAAGAGCTAGAGCGCGTTGAATGACTCAATGCGGCTCAAAGAGTAGGTTAATTTTGAGACGCCTTATGGGTCTTTGATTAACACTCGTGTGTTGATGGTACGAGATTTGATGTTCGTGACCAAATATCATATGCATTCGATAGATAAGTCGATCCCGAAATTGCATATGATGCGATTTAAATTTGAATTGGAGATGCTCAGAGTTTCCGAGGAATCCAATGCATATAGATGCGTGGATGTCCTTGTAATTCAAAAACGGGATCGAAAGAAATGAATGTCTAAGGGTATTTTGGGAAAATGTTTTCCAAAACAGAAAGTTCGGACAAGGAGTTGTTCAAACTAGTGACTCAAAGAATGGTGAAATCCGAGGAGGATTAAACCAAGAGGTTGATTGCTTCTTTTGGCATTGCCGTCTTGGCCATATAAACGAGATTCGCGTATCTAGATTCCATGTGATGGATTGCTAGAATCATTCGAATTAGATTCGATTGATTAATGCGATACTTATTTATTAGGCAAGACAACAAAGGGCATCATTCTCCAAAGGTTGGAGAAAGATCCAACGAATTATGGGAACTTACATTCACATGTAGATGATCCGATAAGTTCCGAGGCAAGAGGAGGCTATCGGTATTTTGTTACGTTTATGGACGGTTAAAGTAGTCTATTTAATGCGTGCTGAAATGGAGACTTTTGAAAGGTTCAAAGAGTTTCAAAAACGAAATACGAAATCAACTAAGCAAGAAAATCAAAGCTTTTCGATAGGATCGAGAAGGCGAGTATTTGAGCTAAACCTTTCGATAGGATCGAAGAGGCGATATTTGAGTTATGAATATTGATGATCATTTATGATTGTGGAATCGTTTCACGATTGCCTTTATTCGGAACATTGAGATGTGTCCGAAAAGAGGAAATGAACGCATGTTGGACATGGTTCGATAAATGATGAGTCAATAGGATCTCCCAAAAATATTTTGGGGATACGCCCTTGAGACAGCGGCACTAATGAATGGTTGCATATAAGATATGGACCATAAACCTTCTAATCGGTACAAAAGACGCCATATGAGATATGGATCGGAATGGTTCTGAAGTTGTCACTTGTACAGATTTGAGGATGTGAGTGTATTTCGAAATTTGTTTCGGTTAAACTCAATCCCAAATCTGGAAATTGTTCGTGTATCTTTAAGGTAACTAAAGGGTATTAGTTCTAACGTCCCGACGAAAAATTAGATTTTCGTGGCTCGAAGAGATGCCTTCTTGGAGGAGGACTAGATGCGCACAAGTTTGGAACTTGGTGTCATTTATCTCTATGCGGGCTAGTGGGAGTAGAATAAATCTCGAAAGAGTTCGTGATTTGAAAATGAACATTGTACCGATGAAAGTTGACATGGCTTCATCAAGAGTTGATGAACGCAAGTCGAACACACAAAGGAATTTTTCGTAGATCAAGTAGGCTATATCATAAGCCGGTAAATACGGATTTATCGAGGCTAATGATGATAGATCGAAATCATATGATGATTCGATATCCTACAAGGATGCTATGAAAAGTTGATTCCACATGACATGGTGTCATGAAATCTGAGATTCGATCCATGTAAATTATCAAGTTCAGAACTTGATTTCATTACTTTCTGGGTTAGACCCGTGAAATGTGAGTGGGTTTTTCAAGATGAAGAACCGACATGGATAGGAATACGCATATATGTAAAGCGAGGCTTTTTGCGAAAAGTTTCATGCAATTCATAGTCGGACTATGAAGAAACGTTTTCGCTTGTTGCCATGCTTTCCCATTCTCGAAATTCTGCTTGCCATGGTCGCGTATTATGACTATGTGATGTGGCCAAATGGATGTCAAAACCGAATTTCTTGACAGAAATTTTATGAAAGGATGTGTACTTGACACAACCTTACGGTTTTGTCGATTCATAAGAATCGGGGATAAGATATGCACGCTTTAACGATCCATATGATGGATTAGAGAAAGCTTCTCGGAATTGGAATATTCGTTTTGACAAAATTATAAACTGTTATAAAATTGTCGAAACGAATGGAAACTTTGTGTACACATGAAGGTTAGTGGGAGCTGCGTTATATTTCTTGTAACGACAAAGGATTTAGACGAGACCGCTTATGAATTAAGCGTGAAGATCTATAGGATAGATCTAAAAAGTTCCTCGTTCTATGTTATAGCACATATATCGACATATTGTTGAAAATGGTTTTCAACATGTATACTCCTTGGAGGAGATAAATCGAAATGTCGAATGGCAGAAATTTTCAACGGCTCGATGTGAGACATCAAGCATCGCGAAAAGTAATAATATGATGCCTTACATTTGATGTTAGGATCTATTATATCTGTCATGATATGTATGTGGCTATCTGTCATACAAATAAAGCGTCTAGTTCACCGTCAATAAAATTCATGGGAATCACATGAGTTTGAATGTAATTCGATTACATGAGACTAACTCTTGTGATTGTATAATGGTTATACAAATATATACATAATGGTTATGTATATTTAAAACCCATCGGGATTTGTATTGATAGAGGTGAAGTTTATCCTTGAATACTTTGCGAAAGAATTCAGGATTTATTATCTATAATGGTGTGGAGGACGTGTTGGTTATAAAGAGTTATAACAAACAACAGTTTCCAAAGATGAAGCACGTCCAAATATGTAGCACGACTTTCGATCACAAAGTGTGTACATGTTTTGCTTAAATGAAAACACGGTTATGTGGAAAGGTTCCACAAGACCAATAGTTTATGATTCTATTTACGGTGGCGAGTATATTGCGGTTATTAATCGCAAAAGGAAGTGGTATGGATCAAGGATACATGACCAAACTCTAGTAGTCACGAGTTATCGGATTTATGGTTGTTTATTGCGTGAGACGCATTAGTACAAGCCAAAAATGCCGAGGTCACAACCACTTCTAGCCAATACTCAGAAAATTTCATTTGATCCATGAAATTTTGTGAAAAGATGTGATCGTAGGTATTGGAAATGTTCCAATCCTGATGATGATTAACACTAGCGGGAACGTGCGGACCCGTTTACAAAACCGCTCTCTCTAGTCGCGCGTGACTGTCATGCGATGACTATGGGTATGGAGATACCTAGAGGAGGAAGAAGAGAGTAGAGTGTAGTTATCTAATACGATAGTCCTCGCAGGTTATGGGTATGGAGATACCCATAGGTAAACGTTGTATCACCCAAATACTTAGTCCATATGAATGCATCCCTTTTAAAATTTTGTTTACTTAAATTAATATGCATTCACCTTATATGAAAACTGTGTGCTGGGTTGTGTAATATGATTGTTACATGAACCTTGATTTGAACTTGTGTGGACGTCGACATGGTTGAGGACCATGTGCAGCGAAACCATCACACTTAAAGTGTCATTTCTAAACATCCCTAGTCGCGGGTCAGTTTGCTTAAGAGAGAAGCATTACTATTACAAGGGAATAGACTGAACGCGTACACTAGTACGTTTGCCGAGGAGATGATTATGTTTTGCTAATCATGGGACAAAGGAGTTTGTCGAATCGGGAACGTAGATATATGTTAGGTTACATGTATTGGATATGACCGAAGCCGCGAGACCATGACATGGTTTAGTCATTATAGATGGACTTGCGACGGATGGGGTTTTAGATTCTTCAAACTTGAGGGGATCATTGATTGTGTTTCGTGCGTAACACAATGCTTTGATATGATCTTACGCTCACCGTAACAGGGAGTTAAAAGGGTCATCATTGGGTATTGTCCGAAACACGGAATTCAATGTGAGTCTCCAAGATAGGAATTGTTTATTCCGAAAGGAAGAGATATCTCTTAGGCGCCGCTCGATGAGTCGATTAACGAAACCTGCGGCCGCAGTCAATGATATTAATGGTTAATATCGATTGAAATTTGTTAACTCAACTCGGAATCGGGGAATAAGTGTAGTTAATCAAATTATAAGGATGACTATTACCATGCCTTTTGATTAACGGATATCGCAAACAAGAGAACTAGTAACCGCTATTCGAGATAGGCACAATGATCACAATCATTATTCGTTTAACATGGGTAGCTATGATGGAGTGACTAGATCCCGCTCATGAGCTTGTAGGTATTGGAAACAACCTACTGCCATCGTTAAGTCGAACCTACATGGTCACACAACGAGTCGTACTAAGTCGGGCTTGATCATAAAATTGGCACATAGGATGTGCATAGCTTGGTATTTGATACGCGAGCTATATTCTCTAAAATCGTGCGTATTGGATATGCATGAGTACCTTTTAGGTAGATCTGAAATTGAGTGGGAGACTGAAGGAAATACAGTTTCAGGATCAACCGTAAAAGTGTACACAAGGATAAACGAATGTAGTCGTACATTCGTAGCCATATCTTTCAGTAGGAAAATCCGATTTGAATGGTTCAAATTGGGTAAGATAGATAATTAGATTATCTATAACCTTCATGTAGAAATATATTTCATATGAACGAAGTATAAGTGTCGTTTCTGTGAAATACCGAAAGGGTGCAACAGTATGACATACAGTTAGTACAACAGTCATAACTTTTGCATAAGAACTCCAATTGGGCTGGGCCAAATTGGGTCGAGTTGATAATGAGATTATCTACAACTTTCGTGTTGGTTGATTTTCTGTCAGAGAAATTTATCAATTTCGTCTGGACAGAATACTGACCAGGTTCATGCAGTTTTCTGTGTGAGAGGGTGTATATTGGATATACATGCCTTTTGGCTAATCCTGATCCTATTGTATATAAATAGGATTTTCTCTCTCATCTTAACCAAGCAATTCATTCAGAATTATCCAGAAAATTGTGAGACAAATTTTCTAGAGAGTGAAAAGGTGTAAAAGAGAGAAACCGTGAAAAGGTGTTTTACGGTTTAGAGAATCAATTCGATTAAGCAAGTTCACCGGTGCATCGTCTAGGCAGGTGCATCCGTGACCGACGTCTTGCGATTCAAGGTGGATACACGTAGAGGAGCAACAACTGAGGCTCTCACGATTGTGATCGATTCGGACGAGTAGATTGAGTCGGAGACGAAATCAAGCGAATCGGCGAAGTCAACGAGCGGTGAAAGACGCGTGGTGTGGGACGCGCGTATTGTCACCAACGTGACAGGAGAAAGAAGGCAGCGATCAACCCTTCGTGTGCAATCAATTTTGCACCGGTAAAGATCTAACCTTCTATTTGCATCGTACCCTCGAAGTCGTGGCGTGATCTCGGGAATCGGGGAACCGGACCGGGCCTACATATCCGCTGCGCGGGCCCGGGGCCGGGGATATTCCCCTTCAGTGGTATCAGAGCGATCGCCATCGATTCGAGGGTCGAATCATAGTCGTATATTAGATATACGCACGGGTTATCAAAGTTCGTACCCGTTTGCATGATGTTACATATTTAGAATGTCAAATTCCATTAAAATCACAAGTGAAATTCGCTAGAGATCGATCAATAGTTGATTGAGAGTATCTAGGAATAATCGTGAAAAGGTTTCATGATTGATCGTTTTGGAAACGAGCGAAAACAGCAGTTCAAAAATCGCATAGTCCGTTATAACGGACTTGGGGTCCGTTGTAACGGACCCTGTATAGGATGCGGGGGTGTGAGGAGGACCGTGAAAACTGCATATTCCGTTGTAACGGACTTGGAGTCCGTTGTAACGGACCTTGTATCTGATACGAGGTTGCGGGGATGCCTAGGGTGTCTATTGGAGTCCGTTGTAACGGACTGGGTCCGTTGTAACGGAGCTCTACACAGTTTGTCCGTTGTAACGGACTGTATGTTGCGTTGTAACGGACTGGTCTCTGGAAATTTGGACGAAAGTTTGCAGAAAATAGCGTTGTAACGGACCTAGGTTGCGTTGTAACGGACATGTTTCTGGCAAAATTTGGCCAAACTCCGAAATAAATAGCGTTGTAACGGACTGGACTTCCGTTGTAACGGAGTGCCAAGTATACTGGAGGTCCGTTGTAACGGACTATGTTGCGTTACAACGGACTGGTTTCTGGTTGCTGATTTTGTTTTCGTGATAACTTTGGCTACAC
This sequence comes from Luzula sylvatica, assembly GCA_946800325.1. Taxonomy (NCBI): domain Eukaryota; kingdom Viridiplantae; phylum Streptophyta; class Magnoliopsida; order Poales; family Juncaceae; genus Luzula; species Luzula sylvatica. The sequence goes on from OX326961.1 coordinate 50,529,911, forward strand.
AACTTGGAATATTGAGTTCTTTATATCGATTTGATCGGCATCAATCATACTAGCATATAATTAGATAATTATTTAGAATAATTAGACTCCCAAATAAATACATATGCATTTATGAAAATCTTGTGATAGTGATATAATTGGATTATGTCACGGATTTAGAAACGTGCAATGGCATGATCCCTCATAATATTTAAGTCATGGAAATGCCTTCCATATTCACAACCACTATGATCGGTACTACGTCTCACATGGGTTAAGGCCAAAGCCGACATGGGTTATTGTAGTCATCGACGGGGTGGCAAGCGTTAAATAGGGACTGATAAGGGTTAAGGCCAAAGCCGACTTATTAGTAGTTTATTTGAACGATACGATGAGTATGGTTGTGACTTAACCGTTCTAGCCAGTAAGGGTTGAGGCCAAAGCCGACTTGATTGGAAGTTCGGGGCATAGATAGGATGCACACACGGAACTGGGATTGTATTGGATACGATTCATCACCGAAATCCTATAAAGGTTCAAGAGTCGCATTGGATGCGATTGGATATAATCCTACCTAAATAGCAAGATCCCATTCGTCTGCCAAAGCAACTTATGGGAGGATCGTGATATATGGATCTTGAGTGTTATGGACTTGGAGTCCCGTATCGGTATGAGGGTTATCGATTCGATAAAATAACACTATCATATAATTATCATATAAGCATATAGATTAAGTACGCACGGTTAGGAATTAATCTTCATCATCCGTTTAGAATTATGTTTTCAAGCAACACCAAATATATCGATTAGATCGATATGATAGATGGCTTTTGGGCCGGAATTACCGTTATTAACCTTGATAGCCAAAGAATAGTTCTTAGACTTAAAGGAACGTGTTGGACACGGAAATGGTAGATTCGGGGCTCGAGGCTTTGGCTTTAGAGAAAGCCGGTTTCGATAAACTTTAAGAAGGAATCGAACGATATTACGTGCCTTGTGGTGGCATGTATAGACGCAAATTTCTCAAAATTGTTTTGATAATTTGGGTGTATATGAAAGTAAAACACAAAGCTCGTGAAATAGTTTCAAGAGCTAGAGCGCGTTGAATGACTCAATGCGGCTCAAAGAGTAGGTTAATTTTGAGACGCCTTATGGGTCTTTGATTAACACTCGTGTGTTGATGGTACGAGATTTGATGTTCGTGACCGAATATCATATGCATTCGATAGATAAGTCGATCCCGAAATTGCATATGATGCGATTTAAATTTGAATTGGAGATGCTCAGAGTTTCCGAGGAATCCAATGCATATAGATGCGTGGATGTCCTTGTAATTCAAAAACGGGATCGAAAGAAATGAATGTCTAAGGGTATTTTGGGAAAATGTTTTCCAAAACAGAAAGTTCGGACAAGGAGTTGTTCAAACTAGTGACTCAAAGAATGGTGAAATCCGAGGAGGATTAAACCAAGAGGTTGATTGCTTCTTTTGGCATTGCCGTCTTGGCCATATAAACGAGATTCGCGTATCTAGATTCCATGTGATGGATTGCTAGAATCATTCGAATTAGATTCGATTGATTAATGCGATACTTATTTATTAGGCAAGACAACAAAGGGCATCATTCTCCAAAGGTTGGAGAAAGATCCAACGAATTATGGGAACTTACATTCACATGTAGATGATCCGATAAGTTCCGAGGCAAGAGGAGGCTATCGGTATTTTGTTACGTTTATGGACGGTTAAAGTAGTCTATTTAATGCGTGCTGAAATGGAGACTTTTGAAAGGTTCAAAGAGTTTCAAAAACGAAATACGAAATCAACTAAGCAAGAAAATCAAAGCTTTTCGATAGGATCGAGAAGGCGAGTATTTGAGCTAAACCTTTCGATAGGATCGAAGAGGCGATATTTGAGTTATGAATATTGATGATCATTTATGATTGTGGAATCGTTTCACGATTGCCTTTATTCGGAACATTGAGATGTGTCCGAAAAGAGGAAATGAACGCATGTTGGACATGGTTCGATAAATGATGAGTCAATAGGATCTCCCAAAAATATTTTGGGGATACGCCCTTGAGACAGCGGCACTAATGAATGGTTGCATATAAGATATGGACCATAAACCTTCTAATCGGTACAAAAGACGCCATATGAGATATGGATCGGAATGGTTCTGAAGTTGTCACTTGTACAGATTTGAGGATGTGAGTGTATTTCGAAATTTGTTTCGGTTAAACTCAATCCCAAATCTGGAAATTGTTCGTGTATCTTTAAGGTAACTAAAGGGTATTAGTTCTAACGTCCCGACGAAAAATTAGATTTTCGTGGCTCGAAGAGATGCCTTCTTGGAGGAGGACTAGATGCGCACAAGTTTGGAACTTTGTGTCATTTATCTCTATGCGGGCTAGTGGGAGTAGAATAAATCTCGAAAGAGTTCGTGATTTGAAAATGAACATTGTACCGATGAAAGTTGACATGGCTTCATCAAGAGTTGATGAACGCAAGTCGAACACACAAAGGAATTTTTCGTAGATCAAGTAGGCTATATCATAAGCCGGTAAATACGGATTTATCGAGGCTAATGATGATAGATCGAAATCATATGATGATTCGATATCCTACAAGGATGCTATGAAAAGTTGATTCCACATGACATGGTGTCATGAAATCTGAGATTCGATCCATGTAAATTATCAAGTTCAGAACTTGATTTCATTACTTTCTGGGTTAGACCCGTGAAATGTGAGTGGGTTTTTCAAGATGAAGAACCGACATGGATAGGAATACGCATATATGTAAAGCGAGGCTTTTTGCGAAAAGTTTCATGCAATTCATAGTCGGACTATGAAGAAACGTTTTCGCTTGTTGCCATGCTTTCCCATTCTCGAAATTCTGCTTGCCATGGTCGCGTATTATGATTATGTGATGTGGCCAAATGGATGTCAAAACCGAATTTCTTGACAGAAATTTTATGAAAGGATGTGTACTTGACACAACCTTACGGTTTTGTCGATTCATAAGAATCGGGGATAAGATATGCACGCTTTAACGATCCATATGATGGATTAGAGAAAGCTTCTCGGAATTGGAATATTCGTTTTGACAAAATTATAAACTGTTATAAAATTGTCGAAACGAATGGAAACTTTGTGTACACATGAAGGTTAGTGTGAGCTGCGTTATATTTCTTGTAACGACAAAGGATTTAGACGAGACCGCTTATGAATTAAGCGTGAAGATCTATAGGATAGATCTAAAAAGTTCCTCGTTCTATGTTATAGCACATATATCGACATATTGTTGAAAATGGTTTTCAACATGTATACTCCTTGGAGGAGATAAATCGAAATGTCGAATGGCAGAAATTTTCAACGGCTCGATGTGAGACATCAAGCATCGCGAAAAGTAATAATATGATGCCTTACATTTGATGTTAGGATCTATTATATCTGTCATGATATGTATGTGGCTATCTGTCATACAAATAAAGCGTCTAGTTCACCGTCAATAAAATTCATGGGAATCACATGAGTTTGAATGTAATTCGATTACATGAGACTAACTCTTGTGATTGTATAATGGTTATACAAATATATACATAATGGTTATGTATATTTAAAACCCATCGGGATTTGTATTGATAGAGGTGAAGTTTATCCTTGAATACTTTGCGAAAGAATTCAGGATTTATTATCTATAATGGTGTGGAGGACGTGTTGGTTATAAAGAGTTATAACAAACAACAGTTTCCAAAGATGAAGCACGTCCAAATATGTAGCACGACTTTCGATCACAAAGTGTGTACATGTTTTGCTTAAATGAAAACACGGTTATGTGGAAAGGTTCCACAAGACCAATAGTTTATGATTCTATTTACGGTGGCGAGTATATTGCGGTTATTAATCGCAAAAGGAAGTGGTATGGATCAAGGATACATGACCAAACTCTAGTAGTCACGAGTTATCGGATTTATGGTTGTTTATTGCGTGAGACGCATTAGTACAAGCCAAAAATGCCGAGGTCACAACCACTTCTAGCCAATACTCAGAAAATTTCATTTGATCCATGAAATTTTGTGAAAAGATGTGATCGTAGGTATTGGAAATGTTCCAATCCTGATGATGATTAACACTAGCGGGAACGTGCGGACCCGTTTACAAAACCGCTCTCTCTAGTCGCGCGTGACTGTCATGCGATGACTATGGGTATGGAGATACCTAGAGGAGGAAGAAGAGAGTAGAGTGTAGTTATCTAATACGATAGTCCTCGCAGGTTATGGGTATGGAGATACCCATAGGTAAACGTTGTATCACCCAAATACTTAGTCCATATGAATGCATCCCTTTTAAAATTTTGTTTACTTAAATTAATATGCATTCACCTTATATGAAAACTGTGTGCTGGGTTGTGTAATATGATTGTTACATGAACCTTGATTTGAACTTGTGTGGACGTCGACATGGTTGAGGACCATGTGCAGCGAAACCATCACACTTAAAGTGTCATTTCTAAACATCCCTAGTCGCGGGTCAGTTTGCTTAAGAGAGAAGCATTACTATTACAAGGGAATAGACTGAACGCGTACACTAGTACGTTTGCCGAGGAGATGATTATGTTTTGCTAATCATGGGACAAAGGAGTTTGTCGAATCGGGAACGTAGATATATGTTAGGTTACATGTATTGGATATGACCGAAGCCGCGAGACCATGACATGGTTTAGTCATTATAGATGGACTTGCGACGGATGGGGTTTTAGATTCTTCAAACTTGAGGGGATCATTGATTGCGTTTCGTGCGTAACACAATGCTTTGATATGATCTTACGCTCACCGTAACAGGGAGTTAAAAGGGTCATCATTGGGTATTGTCCGAAACACGGAATTCAATGTGAGTCTCCAAGATAGGAATTGTTTATTCCGAAAGGAAGAGATATCTCTTAGGCGCCGCTCGATGAGTCGATTAACGAAACCTGCGGCCGCAGTCAATGATATTAATGGTTAATATCGATTGAAATTTGTTAACTCAACTCGGAATCGGGGAATAAGTGTAGTTAATCAAATTATAAGGATGACTATTACCATGCCTTTTGATTAACGGATATCGCAAACAAGAGAACTAGTAACCGCTATTCGAGATAGGCACAATGATCACAATCATTATTCGTTTAACATGGGTAGCTATGATGGAGTGACTAGATCCCGCTCATGAGCTTGTAGGTATTGGAAACAACCTACTGCCATCGTTAAGTCGAACCTACATGGTCACACAACGAGTCGTACTAAGTCGGGCTTGATCATAAAATTGGCACATAGGATGTGCATAGCTTGGTATTTGATACGCGAGCTATATTCTCTAAAATCGTGCGTATTGGATATGCATGAGTACCTTTTAGGTAGATCTGAAATTGAGTGGGAGACTGAAGGAAATACAGTTTCAGGATCAACCGTAAAAGTGTACACAAGGATAAACGAATGTAGTCGTACATTCGTAGCCATATCTTTCAGTAGGAAAATCCGATTTGAATGGTTCAAATTGGGTAAGATAGATAATTAGATTATCTATAACCTTCATGTAGAAATATATTTCATATGAACGAAGTATAAGTGTCGTTTCTGTGAAATACCGAAAGGGTGCAACAGTATGACATACAGTTAGTACAACAGTCATAACTTTTGCATAAGAACTCCAATTGGGCTGGGCCAAATTGGGTCGAGTTGATAATGAGATTATCTACAACTTTCGTGTTGGTTGATTTTCTGTCAGAGAAATTTATCAATTTCGTCTGGACAGAATACTGACCAGGTTCATGCAGTTTTCTGTGTGAGAGGGTGTATATTGGATATACATGCCTTTTGGCTAATCCTGATCCTATTGTATATAAATAGGATTTTCTCTCTCATCTTAACCAAGCAATTCATTCAGAATTATCCAGAAAATTGTGAGACAAATTTTCTAGAGAGTGAAAAGGTGTAAAAGAGAGAAACCGTGAAAAGGTGTTTTACGGTTTAGAGAATCAATTCGATTAAGCAAGTTCACCGGTGCATCGTCTAGGCAGGTGCATCCGTGACCGACGTCTTGCGATTCAAGGTGGATACACGTAGCGGAGCAACAACTGAGGCTCTCACGATTGTGATCGATTCGGACGAGTAGATTGAGTCGGAGACGAAATCAAGCGAATCGGCGAAGTCAACGAGCGGTGAAAGACGCGTGGTGTGGGACGCGCGTATTGTCACCAACGTGACAGGAGAAAGAAGGCAGCGATCAACCCTTCGTGTGCAATCAATTTTGCACCGGTAAAGATCTAACCTTCTATTTGCATCGTACCCTCGAAGTCGTGGCGTGATCTCGGGAATCGGGGAACCGGACCGGGCCTACATATCCGCTGCGCGGGCCCGGGGCCGGGGATATTCCCCTTCATTATATCCATATAATTAATAGAATACTATATATGATTATAATAATGTATCCGAATTATATTATAATGATAACAAATATTATATTATAATAATTATATCAATATTATTAATATAAAATTATAAATATTATTATAATAATGTATAATAATTATATAATAATGATTGAAATAATTATATTATACCATATAATTAATATAATAATTATGTAACGGTAAAATAATTATATTGTAATAACCATATATGTATTATTATTATTATAATATAATATATTGTTGTAATAATACATATTAATTATATTATAATAAAAAATATTTATATTATAATAATTATATCCATATTATTAATATAAAATTATAAATAATACAATAATAATATGAATTATTATATTATAATAATTATATCCATATTATAAATATATTATTGTATACATTATTGTAGTAATATATAATAATTATATAATAATGATAGAAATAATTATATTATAATAATTTTATCCATATAATTAATATAAAATTATTTTTATTATTATTATTAATATATAATAATTATGTAACTGTAAAATAATTATATTGTAATAACTATATGTATTATTATAATAATATTATATATTATTGTAATAATATATATTAATTATATTATAATAAAAAATATTTATATTATAATAATTATATCCATATTATTAATATAAATATTATAGTAATAATATGAATTATTATATTATAATAATTATATCCATATTATAAATATAATATTGTATACATTATTGTAGTAATATATAATAATTATATTATATTATTGTATCCACACAATTAATAATATTTGATTGTAATAATATAAAATATAAATTATTATATTATTATATTATATCTATAATTTTTTTTTTTTTACTAATATTAATTACATATTATATCTACATTTTCAATAACAAAATTCCAAAAAGATTCTACTCAACCAAACAAAGAATTAGATTTTCCAGCATCTTATAATTCAGACATCCAAACAAACTGTGAAATTACTAATTCCAGAACTTTTTTCTCCTCCACCTTATAATCCGATTCCACTCTACTAATTCCACTTGCCAAACGGTCCCTTAAAGTATGTACTTTTAAACTAAAAATACTCGATGCTTTTCTACCTCTTTTATATTTGGTTATTTATTTTTCGTAATGACAGAGTCACAAATACCAACCACAAATGTGTCACAAATAATTAAGTTTGTAATGTTAATTATGTATATATGAATCATAAATCAAACACAAACTTAGATATTTGTGTCATATTTGTGGTTGGTATTTGTGTCCCTATCGTTACTCTATTTTTTCTCCTGTACATTAGTATTTTTTTTTCTGAAAAATAATATTTTTTTAGCTGGTCATTGGTTCGGCATGTGTCTTTTTGAATGAGCTAGGCTGATTTGCATAAAACTATGCAAGAGCAAGATGGGGATGATTTAAGTTTAGTTGGCACGTTGGTTTTTGCATGTTGATTTACTTTTTATATTGTGTAATATGTTAATAATATTCATGATGTGATAGATATTTTGGTTAATATTGTATTTATTAAAGGAAGAAGTAATAAACAGAATTCGTTTTGTTACACTAAATTTCTTTGTTACAATAAACTACGGTCGATCTAAATATTCTAACTTTTTAATTGAGAAGTTAAATATCTATGTTTTATTTTGATTCTCAAGAAAGAAAATAACAGTTCACAAAGAAGATGTTCAGTGAATAATGAAAGAAGAAAAAAAAAACAATGAAAAAAGAAACACTTCGACTGATCATTGAGTTGGAAAAAAAAATTAAACAGATGGAATGAACAAAAAGAAAAAAGAATTCATGAAATCAGTAGTGAATAATAGAAATATAAATCGAAAGTACCATCTTGTTTAAATATAAGTTTAGTTTATGTACTCTTTAGCTGGCCATGATATTTCTTTTGTCGGACCATACTTATTTATTATTTAAAAGAATTTCATACAAGTTTTGTCTATTCCTGAAAGATCTAAATTTAGTAATTTGAGAAAATTACTCAGGAAGTCTTTGCTTGCGATAAAGGTTAAAGAAATAAAAAAAACACTAGGGAAAAAGATGTTCATGTAATCTTAAATATAATTTCTACCAATCATATACCATATTATCTTGGACAAAAATGATTTTATGAGTTGATGATACATTATAATTAGTTTCTAAACAAAGGAAAGCATTACGGTTTAAGGTCAATACTGGTTAATCTTACAAAACACTCTGTGAAGTACTGCCAAATAATTCATTATTAGTCTATTTTTCTTAAAATTAACTAATCTTGTATTGAAACAAATAGAGCAATTAATAAATCCGCAACGAAGCGCAGTAATTTCTCTCGTCTTTTTAAAAATAATTGCTCAAATAGATATGGGCCTATGGCAACTCGGTGCAAACCCAAACGAACTTTGAAGCTCAACAAAATTTGTATGGAATAAATGGCTCAAACATTCTAACGAAACAATTTCTAGTAACTCCTCATTTCTAAAATATCTCCTCTCCTCGAAGAATCATTATAACGTGCCAGTTACGGACAGTGACAGTTACAGACAGTGCGTTTTTGCGAGATTTGTCTCCCTTTCGTTTTGTTCTCCCATCGCTTCTCATACCCATCGACCTAATCCCAAAATTTAAAACCCGGCTCCAATTGATTGATTATACCGACGATTACTAATCTCGTTTTTCAATTTGGCCCGTATTTGGTTCGGAAAATGGCAGATTTCGCCCCAATCATAGCATCGCCTCCGGCCTCACACATGCTTCTTTTCAGAAGAGGGTAGCACACAATCGTTGAGGAATGATCTTGATGCATCGGTATTTCTAATCGCCATTGACGATGATCAAGTTCCACCACTTCGATTCATCTGCGAAGCCATCAACGAATGTTTAACCCGGAGAATCAAGAAGATTGCGAGCGCTTCCTACACAAAACTTGATCACCAAATTTTTTCTCGATTCACAATTATAAACCCGTTGAAGTCTTCAAGAAACCGAAATTTAAGCATTGTCTATCGATGCCATATTTACGACGACAATTGTGAAAAAAAATATTTCGAGAAATTTTTGTAATCGAGTTTTTGTAATAGGTTATAGAGTATTATAGGCTTAAAAGATTTAAGGCCGTCTATTTTCTTGACATGTGGTTTTGTACGAAATCTCTATGTAATGTGTCAATGTATATATGCCTAAGGGTTTTTTTGCAAAAAAAAAAAAATTATAACGTGCCGACCTCCAAAGACTCGGCCACGAGTCAAAGTCACAAGCACGGCCGCCTATTCAGTCTTACCGGCGTACATATTCTTTGTTAATCCGGGTATACGATGTGAATGGAACAAAATCCTGTCAACTTGGTCGAGTATTTGACACAAAAATGATATTGTTGTAACTTGTAATAGATTGTGAGTTCAATTCTCATTGATATCAATGAATGAAAAAAATATAAGATCTCTCCAATTATTCTCAAAAAAAAAAAAAAATCCTATGAAAATTAAATTATTTTATTGGATGGCCTTCCAAAACAAACACCGAACTCTAACGGACGAGATTTTAACAAAAAGGAATGGCCATCAAAACTTTTTTCACCAACATGCCCACTATGCTCAAGAGAACCCAAGACTATTTCACATGGATAAATATATGATGCCCCCACAAACGCTTATAAAATTTCTTGCTGTGTCAATCAAGAGGATTTCATAGGATTATTACTCTTTAATAGAATCAATCCAACTAATTTTGATTTAATTGCTAATCAATCTAATAAATCTCTACTAATCTTCCTCAATCGACGCAGCAACACACATTTAGAGGTGTTGGTGGGATGTCATATATAACCCCATTTCACACCTACTCACCCCTTGCAATTTCTCGCAACAAATATGAGTTGGTATATCTCATATTCCGCATGGCCAAAATGCGACCCCAGACGGTGGTGCAATTGCCGCTCGATGGATGGACGAGCGAAAGTGGATAAAGAGGAACGACGCAAATGAGACTTCACTTTTATGGCGATCATCTGGAATATTTGGAATGAGAGAACCATCAAATTTTCTCCAACAAATCAGCAAGCAATCGTCAGATGAAACACATATCTGGCTCCAAACTTGTCATTGAGATAAAGAGAAACAAAGAATGGCACGGGAAACTACATTCTTTATTTTCACTTGTAATTAGGAGAATATTGTAATTATATTTTTTATTTTTTTACGAAAGATAAATTTTATGATGACAATAAAAATATCATAATAAATTAAAATTAGTTCATGTTATATTAATTTCATCTTGAAATATTATTTTAATTTTACACGGCGACCAATATAATTTTATTTTTTATTTTAATAAAAAATAATACCTTTTATGACAATTAAAAGGTCATTTTAAAATAAAATTGTATCGGAATATATTTTTAATGAGTTTCGTAAAAGTTGGTTAAGAATAAGCATATATTTTCCTAATAATTTTTAGGTAAAATTATCCGATAATAATATATGTATATATATATATATATATATATATATATATGAGGGAGGCTAAACTACTTAATTAAGTAGCAATATTTTGGTGCTTAATGTTTTTTCACCAGAGTAATGATAGGGACACAAATACCAACCACAAATATGACACAAATGCCTAGTTATTTGTGACACATATATACATAATTAACATTTTCCTCTCTCTCTCTCTCTCTCTCTCTCTCTCTATATATATATATATATATATATATATATATATATATATATATATATATTGGTACTTAATTAAGTAGTTTAGCCTCTCTCTCTCTCTCTCTCTCTCTCTCTCTCTCTCTCTCTATATATATATATATATATATATATATATATATATATATATATATAGAGAGAGAGAGAGAGAGAGAGAGAGAGACTAAACTACTTAATTAAGTACCAATATATATATATATATATATATATATATATATATATATATATATATATATATAGAGAGAGAGAGAGAGAGAGAGAGAGAGAGAGACTAAACTACTTAATTAAGTACCAATATATATATATATATATATGGGGAGTTCTATCATACACCCTTTTACAAGGGTATTTTGGGTATTTTAGCAATTAATTATATTTGTAAAAGGGTGTATCATAAAATTTATTTTTTATGGAAATTTTGATTTAAATGAACAACAAAAAATTCCAATTTAGTTAAACATTAATTGATAAATATATTTGATATCTTACCTTAAATATTCATAAATGGATAATTACTCCAAATACCCTTGAAAATGGGTGTATGATAAGAAAAGGAGTGTATGATAGAAGCCCTATATATATATATATATATATATATATATATATATATATATATATATATATATATATATTAGTATCACTCTAAAATGATATATGAGACATAAAACATTTTTAAAAATATACAACAAAAGATATTATATTATTATTTTAAGTCATAACGTCGAGAAAACACCAAATGTAGAAATATTAAACAATACAAATTAATACAGGTTATGATGTACTAAACACTGTTGATTATATAATACTAATAACAAACTTATCAGATACATAAAAATTAAAAATTTACACTATATTGCATTTAATAGAGAAAATTGAAAAGTAATATTAAAATTTAAACAAGAATGTAATTAGAAAAATTATTTTCATGATATTTTTGCACTTTTAAAAGTAACAATAATATATCATCTTCTATTATTATTATTATTTGAAAATTTGATTCCAAGTTTATTAATAGAAATGAAAAAATAATCAATTTAGTATTATGTAATATTTTTAAAATTATAGTTGTAAAATAGTAATACTAATACTGAAATATGAAGTATTTTTAATGGTATTTTTTACATAAATACTTTCAAAAACAAAAGTTCTTTTATTTATATTGGAATTATGTTAATATGAATGTCAAATTAAAGAGACAATTTAAGTGAATTTATTTGATGAATTTTTAAAAAGATGCTTCTAATGTACTAATAATATTTGTAGTATGTTTAATAAGATTATATATTATTTTATTGAGAATTTTTTTTAAAACCCTATCTTTTCTTAATATTTGAAAAAAAATTCAACTTCTTGGAAACTCCAAAAAAACTTATTTCAAACTTTTCTTTTTATTTAACCCCCCCCCCCCCCCCCCCCCCCCCACACACACACACACACACACACACACACACACACACACATCGTTAAGTTTGTCCATTATATATTAACATTGAAGTATTATTTTTTGTTAATAAACATTTTATCCTTGTGTACTCTATTCTTTAAACTAATTAAATTATGAATGTTATATCTTTTTAATTAAAAAATTAACATTCAAGCAATCTATCCTTAAAAAATAAACAAGCAAACCTAACTGTAAGAATTTTCATAATTATATAACATCATTCATAATTCACATAATACATCAGATGCTAACTTGACTCATATCTCAAGTTTCATATAATATAATCATGTGCGAGATTAGTCTAATTGGCAAACTAGCGCAAAATTTTTTTGAACCCTCCTCATGAAAAAAACGCTTGGTCGTCCATGTAAAAAACAAAATATAGGTCCCGATGAAGATTGTACCGGTTTATATTTTTGAAAATTAGGTTTGTGTGGTTTATATTTTTGAAGGGTAAATTGCCTGAATGTTAATTTGGTAATTAAAAAAATATAACACTTAGAATTTAGTTTAGAATTTAATTAGTTTAAATAAGGGTGTATATGCAAGGGTAAAATGGTCATTAACAAAAAATATTACCAAAAGTTAACATATAATGGACAAACTTAATGGTTGAGGGTTAAATAAAAAGAAGAGTTTGAGATAGGATTTTTTTGGAGTTTCCAAGAAGTTGGATTTTTTTTTTAAATATCAAGAAAAGATAAGAGTTTTTTTATTTTTTTATTTTATTTATGTTGAACATATATATTCACATTTGATCATGTAACTTAATATGTAATTATTAATAATTGAATAGAATTTGTGCAACGTGAACCTAAAGAATGACAATATTCCACATTATTATTAAACGATGATGTGGCCTTCTAAAAATGTTCAAACTTAAAATAATGGACACATAAATATCTAAAAAAATTATATTCATAAAAAATCAATGGTTGATAAATAACGCAAATTTGTCATATATCATAATTTAATTGTTGAAAAAATTACGATGAGGTCACATAAAGAAATTGGTTAAATATAGATGTAAAATAATGACATGGATAAATTAGATGGTATGCGAATCTGGCCCAGCGGGCAGCGGGCCTCGTAAGTTGTAAGTCAAAATCTTTTAATTTAATGAAAATTGGGGAAAACTTCAAAACTCCCTTAAAAAGACACTTTTTCGAGAAATGCAAATGAATATAGTGTTTGAAAAATAGTATAAGAAAATAAGATGTCAAGTATAGTATCAAATATAAATTTGATTTTGTTTGGTTTGAGGATAAAGGAGGAGGGGGTGAAAGGTAATATATTTTATGTTTGGTTTGGGAACTTGGAAGAAAGAAAACTTAAAATGAAAATAGACATGTTAAGTATAATATTAAATAGAGATGTTGGAAAAATATATTTAAAAAATAATTATTATTTTAAAATATCATATTTTGAAGAAAACATATGTTTCAAGATATATTATTTCTTGGAAGTTTATGTCATCATGCTTTTTAAAATTAATTTGATATATTTATATAAATTATTGTAAAAATAAAATAAGAATATGTAACAAATATAGTTACTTTCTGTTTATCCTCCCTTCTCTTCCTTCCAAAACAAACATGAATAATATAAAAAAAATTATCCTTGAGAGTTTGTTTGGATCATGAAAAAATTACAAAATTCCTTGGAAATTTGGGTCATAAGAATATGATTACCATGGTACATAATGAGAATCATAGTGGCGGAGAGGTTACCCTCTCATGATATTAACGTGACATTCTCATAAATCATGGGAAAAAGATTCCTACAAAGATCGATGGTAATGTGACATTCTCATGATATTTACAAAAATATCCATTATTTATTATATTGTTTATTTTTTGTAACATTTCTTTGTTTATTTGTAAATTAAATATAATCAGATTAAATAATTATTGTTATAATTAGTATAATAAGTATATTAAGTTTTAGGAAAATAATATATAAATTAAATATAATGTAATTATTAAATAATTGTTATGTAATTATGATTATAATATAATTATAAAATAATTATTATTTCTAGTATAATAATTATAATATTACTGATTATAATAATTATAATACTATTAATTATAATAATTATTAAAATAATATAATTATAATTATGATAAGAAAATAATATACTTGGGCTTGTTATCCTCCTTCTTAATGTATAATTATAATTAATGAAATAGTTATATTGCTTACTTGTACTAATGATGTATTATGAAATTATTGATTATTTAATTATTCTATAAGAAAGGATAATATTGTCATGTCATTCACTTTATCAAGTAATCATAGTGCCAGAACAAACATGATCATAATTGTTTTTTTTTAATTCAAAAAATTAACCAACACAGTTACACAAATATTATCGGTCAATGAGACTGTGATTTTCGGAAATCACATTCCAAAAAAAGTGATTAAATGGTAATTTCACGTTACCGCAATCCAAACACACCGTGATAGTTTTGTTCCATTCTCTTCTCTTTCATTCCTTCTTTTTATTTCCAAATCAAACAAAATCCATGATTAACTGGATATATCTTGCATATATCTCGAAGCAAATATAATGATAAAAAAAATTCTGAGTACGAAACTCATAGTACTTACTTAATTCAGTATTTTAGTCATCTTCGTTCATGTGCATGTGTATGCGGTAATTAACGGACGGACATTGTCGCGGCAAAAAGTATTTCTCATTTTATAGATTAAATGCATTTATGTATTTATGTATTTCGATAAACCCAATGAGATCATAGATCAGATTGTTGAGCGTGAGACACAAAAAAACATATGTTGTGATTTATGAAAAATCATGGGTTCAAATCTTATTGACATCAATGAATAGAAAAACACCGAGCCTTCTTCATTTATTGTTTTTTATGTATTCCAATCAATAAAGGGTGACGCTATTGCAAGAGCCAACATGACTAAATTGAGAGCGATTTCAATTTTGTTTTATTAAATTATCGTTATATCATTGTTAATGATGAATTGATGATTGATATTTCTTACATTTTTCTATAATTTATCATTTTCATAAATTATGTAAATAAAATCTTTCATATATAAAAAAATATTTTTATTCTTAATTTTTTTCATCATAAAAAATAATTAAATTGTAACATGTCATATATATTTAAATATGAAAATTAATATATATTGATTTGGTTTGGTTTTTTCATAATATTAGGAAAAATATTTTTGTATTATTCATGAAAGATATAAATAATAGTATATATGTATAATAAATATCAACACCATAAAATAGAGGTTTAATGGTCATTTTATTAAAAAAAATTAAAATCGCTCTCAATTTAATCATGTTAGCTCTTACAATAACGTCGTTCTAAATAAAATGCATTAATGTATTCCCAATTCAACTCACAATCTTTACTACAAGATGCTGTTATAAAAGCAAAATCTAAAAGTACTATAAACATCAATTTTCAATTTTTCATGACAGACCAATGCATGGCGTTTGCTGTTTTATCAGAACACAAACATAAATTATTACAGTGCCATTAAGCACCACGTACTATTCACCCCCCCACTCTCCCCGCAATCACTAATTAGGAAATTTAATGAATTAATTACCTTCCTAATTAACCCATGCGGGATATATTGCAGGCTTTATTTGCGGGGTGCCTAGTATTATTCTAAATTATTATGAGTAGTGATGTACATTCCCCTAGAACTCTCTCTCCAACCTCTTCATGATAAAGTTTTTAAATTTTAAATTTAATACATTAATACATGATTTAGCACGTTAATTTAAGATTTAATCATTATAATGTATGATTTAACAATCAATTATAATGTCAAATAATGAATAAAAATATTAATTTTTAAAGTGTCAAATCTTAATCACATCATCAAATCTTCTAGGAAAGAATTTGGGGTATGTCCAACTTTTTCCAACTATTATAACACAATTCATCATCGTAGAACAAAATTATATAGACCACAGGACATCAAAACTAGCAAAAATATATATAAGGAAAAAGAAAGTAAAAACCAGCAATTTAGCATGCATGCATAATAATAATAATGTCTATTTCCCTTGTATAACACGACGACTATTGTCTATTCATACCCCTTATAAAACCACATTTAATTTCTTGCAATATTCATCCCTATATATTAGCCCAACATACTGATAAACCCTCAATCATCCAAGAAGAAAATGCCAAAGAAAAGCAAAAATCACAAGCGACACAAACAATCTAACAACTGGTTCTTCTCCGCTTGCCACTCTCCAAAATACACATCAGATCCACCTCTCACCAAAACCGTCCCATCGAAACACCATCACCGTGATGATGACATCACGGACACCATCAGAGCCATCGGTTCCTACCAGTACGGGCCGCTAGACAGCTCTCCACGCCTGACCGAACTTCCCCGCGGGTCGATCAGCGGTTCGGATCGGTTCTTCATACCCGATGCTGACGTGACATCCAAATCACTGCTGGAAGAAGCGCGCCTCAGCAACGGCAAGTCCACGAAGAACGGTACGATTAGTGGATACCCTGTGGTGGAATATTCTGAAGATCCGAGAGAGGATTTTAGAAACTCGATGGTGGAGATGATCAGATCACGCCACATGGCACCAGGAGAACCGTTGAATTGGGAGATGCTCGAGGAGCTACTGTTTGCTTATTTGGAAGTAAACGAGAGGGAAGCGTATAGATATATTTACGCTGCATTTGCAGATTTGATAGTAGGGCTGAGTCGCCACCGGTCCGCGGCATGTGATTGTCACTGCAAGAGGAGACACAGTTTTGGATAACATGATCTTTTGTGTTTTTGTAGTAATACTGCATATTTGATAATTGATATACTATTCTCTGATAGAATATACCATTTTCGATTTATGATTGTGTGATCAAATTATGTGAGGATATTTTAGTGCACTGTGACTTGAATGATTGTACAGCTGAAATAATTGTGTTGTCTTGTTATATTTGGTTAATGTTAAAAGGCGTGATTTGAGGAGGATTGTCTCGTAATTAATGCATTGACTATACCGCCCCCCTGAGAATCATTTTTAATTAATTTTCCAAGATTTTGTGTTCAAATTTGAATTTCATGTTCAGGTAGGCTCCTCTCCAGTGTAATTGATGGCATATAAAAACAAGCTGTTCATAGATTTGAAATTATAACAGCTCTGATCAGAATAAAAAACAACAAGTTGTCAATACAACCAAGTGACTCTACAAAAAAACAACCAAAAGAATTTATCTTGAATTATACTTCAAAATTTCAAAAAACCACCTCCACCTCCTCAACCACCTAAACCAAAAAGAAAAGAAAAAACCCAAACGACAAAACGCCCATCACGAAACGCGGAACGACCAAATTACCCTCGCCGAACGGAGCGGCCACGATTTGTATAGTAAAATTACATGCTTGCGTGGAAGGATCTTGCGTAGTAGTCATAGCCTTCCCTCCGAAATCGCAACTCTCGTCAGCCTGATTCTGCACCTGAAAATACATATTGAACGCGTACGAAGCATTCCCGTTCGCGTCCAACCCGTTACAAGTCGACCCGTACCCCAACGCGGTGCAATCCGAGTACGTGCACGCCCACGAGACATCATCTCCTAGCTTGCTCGAATCCTTAGCATTCGGGTCCATCACGCACCAAGTCTTGGCAAGATACTCCACCCCTTGAGCCGGCACGAGCGCGACGTCCCTCCCTTGACCGGTTAAATCCATATTATACTTCGGCTGTCCGTCGTATTTCAAAATGCCCCAATGGCGCTCGAAGTCTCCGGGGGCGATGCTCTTCGCGTCCTCGTCGATGAGGCCGAAGAGGTAAACTTCGATGTATTGATTGGGGCGTAAGGGAGTGCCCGCGTTGGCGGTTAGACGGGATACGAGGCCCTTGTAGAAGCGTTGCGCGTAGGCCGCGGTGGCGTGTTTGTCTCCGTCGGTGGGCCAACCCACCTCGCCTACTATTACTGGAAGGTTGCCTACGCCCGCGGCTTTTAATGCCGAGATTAGGGTGTCGAAATTCGCGTCGAATACATTCATGTAGTTTATACTACCGTCTACTACTGGGTTGCTCGCACCTATGATTTAAACAGGATTTGATTATTTGGGAATATTTTTAGAGAGAGAGAGAGAGTGATGATATGATTTACCATCGAAGAAAGCGAAATCTAAGGGGAAGCCGTCGTTGAGATAAAGACTGAGGAACGGGTATATGTTGACGGTGAACGGCGCGTTGTTTTGGTTCAAGAACTGTACGATTTGAGTCATCAAGTCAGAGATATCGGTACGGAACCGGCCTGCAGACGGTACCGGACTGGATACGGGAGAGAAGTACACGTCGGCGTTTAATGGCACGGTTGCCTTGATTGAATCGCCAACTCCTGCGTCGTTGAGTGCTCCTTGGATATTTTGCAGCGCTGGAAAAGTTATGTTCACGAAGGTTCCATTGTATGAGGACAGAAACGGCTCGTTCCCTACTGCTACGTACCTGTCGAATTGAATTATTGTGAATGATAATAATGATTTCAATAGAATATTTGAATTCAAAAAGAAGGTATCCTCACTTTATGGTAACGCCTCCATCGAAATTGTAACGGGTCACATTCTTCCTGACCCACTCTTTAGCATTCTTGTAATCGTTCATCGTGCTGAGCATATTATTAGGAATTGCAATCATGACCTCGATTCCGCTTCCAGCAAGAGCACTCATTGTTTCGGAATCGGCATCGAAAAGCTTCACCTTTTTAATCCCGTTATCTTTCAGGAGCTGAACCACTATTTTTGGGGGTAAAGGGTGTGTCGCCATTGTGCCCCAATTCACCCCAAGCCCATCAACCACGGCAAAGTGTTGATTTGAGAAACCAATCACAAAAACCCATAACATAAACCCAACATAGCTCATGTTTCTTCACTAATTTACGAGCTTAATCGATGGCAAAAACAAAAACTAGATAGATGATACAGAGAAGGGGCAACGATGATTTTGGGGCCAAAAATCGCCAAAAACGGAAAGTAGGAAAGTTCAGTACGCTTATTGCAGTGTAGAAAAAAACGACGAGTTACTGAGATGATGGAAACACCAAGATTGACAAAGAGAAAGACGATTGTGTAAACTTCAAACAACTTTCTGGAAGAACTACCTACGTGTGGGAAGAAGGAAAAGCCGCAATCTCGCGTTATGCAGGTGGGAGAGTGAGGTGAGATCACAAGATCCAAGGTAATGGAGCGGAGCTAGAGAGAGAGAGAGATTTAAAATTGCCCAATCAGATAAAAGGAGTAATGATACAAACCAAACCTTTCTTCCCACGAATTAACCACACCTGCCACGTGGCAGCCAGTGATTGGCTGCAGTTTTCCACAATTTTTGCTGCAGCCAATCACTGGCTGCCACGTGGCAGGTGTGGTTAATTCGTGGGAAGAAAGGTATGGTTTGTATCATTACTCGATAAAAGGGACGAGGGTTTTATTGGGTCCTACAGTCCATGACCTTAAATCCTGACTATGACCACGAACGACGCGTTCCACCCGTTAATTATTCGGGTGAAAATTATTTCAAATCCGAACCCATTAATAGAAAGAAAGGGTTTTTTCAGTTCACGACTCACTGAAATAATTAATAAAAGCGGCTCGTGGAAGAGAAAAGAGGAATGCCGATGGAGAGAAAGGCGGAGGCGCGACGAAGGTGACGGCGGAGGTGGACAATGGTGACGGCGGAATTCGAGGCAATAGAGGGTCTAAGCGGGCGTATGTATGGTCGAGAAGATGAAAAGGGGTTCGCCTTTTTACGCCCTTTTGGCTTAGCGGGTTTAAAGAAATGAATCCGAAGAGGCCGAAAAGGCTAAGGCCTAAAGGCTCTTTCTCAGCGGGTTCCAACAAACGGGTCGAAGTACCTAACAGATCCGAATAGGATACCATTGTTTTTCAGTTTTCAACTTTCCGTCGTATGTTATAATTTTTTGACGGTCTCCACACATTTTGAGCGTCCTATTTGAATTTGCAACGGCTTCTTATATTGTTAAGATAAAAATAAAAATATTCACAAAATAATTTAACATATTTTTATTTTTGATAAAATATTTCAAAATATTATTTAGTCAAAACCTTTGGTCATTCGTCACATTATTATAATTTTTTTCTTGAAAATTATCAAACAAGTTATGTATTTTAAAAAAATGATTTATTGAAAATACATAAAAATAACTCTTAGTAATGATTCGACAATAACATTTAGAATTTATAAAACTATTTGATATTATTGTTATTATTATTAAGATTAAAAATACAAATAAATCATAAAAATCTTGAATTCACGAAAAACAGAAGTTAGCTATTTGGGTCTTAAATTCATGGCCACTAAAATCACTATTCAATTTTCTATTAACATCATGTTTGTTTGTAACCTCAATCCAAATGGCGTCCTAGTCTGTGGGTTTGTCCACGGGTCGGGTTTATCAATTATAATTTATTCGATTCAAATTGGATGATCAAGACGACTACCCACTAAGCAATAATAAAATGTAGATATCTAAACAAAATGAACTAAATATTAAAGTTTGAAAACTCGAACCATCAAGCCTACAATTAATACCAGCTTTTTAACCACTAGTTAGTAAAGAGTCGATTTTCGCAAGTAACAAAATGCTGGTTCTCGATATTTTCACAAGCTAATATACACCCGAAACAAAATGGCCCGTGAAAATAATTTAAGACCTACACTCGAGAACTCCTATTCAGACTCGCTATCTGAAACCCTAATTTTTTTGTTATTCTCAGAATCTTCTTGAGAGTTCGAATTATATTCGGTGTTAATCACGAGTCTTTGCCTTAATCTCTTCTTGGCTTCTGGCGTACCAGTGGCAATTTCGATACTGGTACCGGTATTTCTGGTACTCCTTCTAAGCCCTGGATTCAATTTAGGGCTTTTGTCGAGCTTGTTTTTGGCCTTTCTTTTGTTAATAGCATTTTGGTTTTCTTCTGAAATGTTATTATCAGATGTGGTGTGTTCTTCTCCAGTTGAAGAGGTTTCCTTGTCTGACTGGAGATCTCCAGTTGGAGAATATTCTTGTGAACTATCCTCTGCTTCTTTTATTGCTTCGTCGATACGCTCGTCGTAATCATCTGTTAAGTAAATTAAAAAGAAAATAATAACCGATTATCTGTAATCTGAAGTATAGGTTATATTACAATTTGGATATAGTATAGGGGCTTTAATGAAAATTTTAGCATGAAATGTTTTGTACCGTAAGTGTAGCTAACTTGCTTCCTTGTGCGGCGCATATTTGATCCTCTAATAGAATTGCGAAATACTTCGAGCATCATTGCCTCCCTTTGTTGTTTCTTTATTTTCCTTTCTTTTTTCTGTATAAAAATAATAATCAAAATGATTAAACTTCTTAATTTATTATCGTTTAGGGTTTAGGGCCTTATACGGCTTCACAATCCAAATATCGTGATTTAAACCTTTAAATTTGAAAATATTTAAAAAGATATTTTGATTTTTCGAGGGATAAATAAGTCATAATTCTCCAAAAATAATAAAAAAATTATATAAATAATAATTTAACAAGAGTATGAAAGTGTATAATTATACACTTTTACCTTTTCAAGAGCAACAAGAATTGGTATAATTTCCTTTTGGATTCTTTCTCCAAGAGCAATTTCTTCTGAAACTCCACTAGATAAAAACTTCTCCTGAATTTACCAAAACAATAAAATTTAATAAAAAAACAAAAAAAACATGGTCATAGGAACATAAATGAAAAATGATAGTTGACCATACAGTAATTTCATTAAATTCATCGAAATTTGTGGCCACGGTTTCCCATTCAAAATTGATTTTTGGTTCAGTTAAGCATCCTTTTCCTTTGGGATTTTGCTCAAATTCGAACTTGACTTCTTCTTTGTATATTCTGTAGCCTATCACTGAATCCCCATTATACCTTGAAAAATAAAATAAAATGAAAAGGTCATTAATGACAGTTTAAGAATTCAGATATAATGTAGGGGCTTTAATGCAAATTTTCTCTTGAAAATGTTTATATTTAAGTATAGTGGGGTTTTGGAATATTTATAATTAAGGGATGATTTATCACTTATGAATTACTATAATTCGGATGGAATAAGTCAAAATATCCATAAGCTACAAAATATTTAAATTTGTATAAATTAATATAAATATTTTTACCAGTATGTAGACCCATTCTTGTTGGTTCCTATACTTTCTTGCCTAAAATTTGTAACTGATTTTCCAGCTTTGATTTCATCATTGATGTACCTCAATACATCCTCTTGCTGCAAAATACAAAAAAAAAATTAAATATTTACAAAGTCAAAAATATTGAAATGTTTAATAATGATTTTTTTTTTTTTACCTCTCCACGAAGTTCGCAAAGTGCTTTTAAGATTAGTAATCGAGTGATTGGATCAAGTTCATTGTATGTTGTTACTTCCTTCCTACACATCCAAGAAAAAGTAAAAATTTCATATTTACCCTTCCAAAAATAGATAAACAAACACAGAGAATTTGTAAATTGCATACCCATGATCAGGTTTGAGTGGGTTTTCGCCCTCTGCAACCTGTTATGACCAAATGGGAATAATCAATTTTAGTTTCGATTGTAAGAATTTTTAAACGAAATGAAATTATTCATTGATGACCTTGAATTTTTAGTAAATTGAAAGTTAGTGACAAACCCATTTCCACCAAGGGGCCAACTTTTTGCTGGTTATAGTAATCCATGCATTGGGTTCCTTCAAGTTTTTTGCTAATGGAGGGATTCCCTAAATAAAACGATAAAAAATCAAATTAAATTCACAAATTAAATTAAATTATGTATGAATAATTGTTTGTTAGTTATGATTCTCATGCATTTTTTGTGTTTATTCTTGATGATAGTATTAACAAAGTTCAAAAGATAAATTATAAAAAATAATAGAATGAGAAGCAATCACAAATAAAAGCTGTTGAAAGATTGAAAATGGGTATAACTTTAGAATCATTACTGGAGGAGAAAGAAAAAATTTCATAAAAATCATGAAAAGAGAATAAATGAGACAAAAAGAGAACCTTTAAGAGAGCAGTGTGAATCTTTGCCAGGTTATTGTTTGGAGTAACCAGAGCCGCCTCAATATCTTCTGCTGATAACCCTAATTCCCCCTCAATCAAAGGTGCGAAAACCTAATATGCATGGAAAATAGCAAAACAAGTAAATAAAACTTGAAAAGGGGAAAAATCAAACTAAAAACCTTGATTCACTTCCACTAAAAACCCAAAATCCTAATATACGCCACAATCAGCAAAAACGAACTGAAAACTTGCACTGAAGCTCGTAATAGAATAAAGAAGTCAGTAAAATGTAAAAAACTATTATACGCGACAAAAATCATGAATAGAAAATTACGTGAAAGAAGTCGAGAACTGAGGCGAGCTGCCAGCGCTGGCGGAGCCGTTGTGTAGCAGACTCGAGGTCGTCCATCGGATCGATCGAGATGAGCGAAGAGCGCGGGAAAGGCGAGATCTTTCCGAAAAGAGCGAGTTTTCAATTTTATCTGATTCTTCTCTCCCCTCTTCCCGCCTTTAGAAGTTAATTTTTTATCTTTGTGAAATTTCTACAGGATGAGATAGGATTTTGAAGGTGTTTGTTAGAAAAATAAAAGTTAGGGTTTTGCTTTTGGGGATTTGGGTTTTTATAAAGTTTGATTTCAGAATTATCAATTTGGAGTGGCTTGTATTATTGTTGCAAAATATACAATGTAACCATTAAAATCACTTACAAATCAAATGTCGCAAAACACGTTACGCGTAATGTGCATGTTCAGCAATACTTGGAATGACAAAGAGTGGAAGAGTAGAAAAAATATAATTTTTTTTTATTCCAAAAATGTTCGAAGGATTAAAAAGTGAAAAAAAAGTTAATACTTTTCATTGGAAAAAATGATGGAGAAAAATTCATTCATTTATTTTATTTTCTTCCACTATTCCACCTCTCTCATATAATTGAGTAAAATCAATTTATTTCATTTTCTTCTATTTTTTCCAATTTTGTTTGACGAAATAAAATTATTTCTATCAGTATCTT
This sequence comes from Luzula sylvatica, assembly GCA_946800325.1. Classification (NCBI taxonomy): domain Eukaryota; kingdom Viridiplantae; phylum Streptophyta; class Magnoliopsida; order Poales; family Juncaceae; genus Luzula; species Luzula sylvatica. The sequence goes on from OX326961.1 coordinate 50,554,574, forward strand.
TCATTATTTCATTCTAATTATATGTTATCAAACGGATGAGTCGAAAGATTATCGATTTAGTGACTTGTTGATTAATCGATGATTAGTTGATATTTAATCACTAATCGATCATCTTGGCCGTTTATAATTCATCATACACGATATTATGTGTTTTTTTAGTTCTAACGTTTATAATTCAAATTTTGAGGATAAAATAAAAATAAACGCCACAATTCAATTTCAAAGTCCGGATATTTGTTTTAGTTCGACAATTTAATTAAATCAGCATTTAATAATCATATTTCAATTAAATTTAAATAACAATTTAAATAATATTATGTTTTCATGTTTATAACCGGCGACATTTTTTCATGTAGAATATTTTTTTTGAAAATACTAATAATCCTAGTTCAAATTTCAAATATAAAAAAAACACATAAGCATCCTAATTGAATTTTTAAAATCCAAATAAATTTGAATTCGAATAAGTGGCATGGTAACCGTCATAATTAAAAAAAAAATTGGATTCGGATTTTTAGTCCGAGTTCTGGATTTTGAGTTGAATCGGGTCAGGATTACTATAAACAAAATCAGTCAAAAATAAAACCAATCTAAAAAAAGTCAATCACACATGGTAAAAAATTGATCAAAAATCGTTACAAAATACATATATAATAATTAATTCCCACATTTAGATACTGCGAGATTGTTTGGTAACATGAAATAGTGATTAAAATGAAAGAAGGGGGAGAAATTATTTTATTCGGACAAGCTAATATATAATTTGTTTGTCAACACAAAATTATAAAAAAATATATATTCTTCGTCACGTGGACATTATAATCAACATCAAGCGTCACATCTTAATGGTATATTTTTGGATTAAGAATACCAAAGGTCCAAAAGTGACATGGTTTGAGGAGATCCCTTAAATTTGTTTATTAAACAACAACACACGAATAACTACATAGATATATGTTTTTAAAGAGATTTAATAAAAAAATAATGAAAAAAGATCAACTTACATTTAACGGTTCAAATTAATACACGCACATAGTCACACGGAATATACATTTTAAAAGATCAAATATAAAATTAATGTATACGATGAATCTACATCACAAAACGTAATGATCAATTTACCCACATTTTTATTTTTGGACTATGTCTTGTGTAATTTCTTTGTGCTACGTCACTATATTCATTTTAACCATTAGATTATGATATGTGACAAATTTTAGACCATTGATTAATCATTGATTTTTTATAGTCATCTGTACACACTACGTGTCCATTGGTTTAAACTATAGTTTAAGTAATTTTAGAATGTCACATAATCTTACAATGTTGATGTGGATTACTATTATTCGTTAGTTTAACGTTATGCCGAATCTATTTCATTGTTTATCATTCTACGACAATGTGTTTGTGATTACATATGTCGCATGGTTCGATATTGTTATATTTGATGTTGCATTGAATATTGTAAACAACAATGAAGTAGTATTTGTTGTTATATTTTTTTCGTAAAATGATGTAATACCATATATATATTACTATACATCGACACTAATATATGCATTATTAATTGATAAACAAAATTAATCATTTGCTATCATAATGTAAATAATCAAAACATATGCATAAGCATACATAAGGGAACAGAAATAAAAAATTTCATACAATATTATCATTGTCATCGTAAAAATGTGTAATTTGTATCAGAATGACAAAACATAATTAACATACTCGTCGAATAACGCGAGTACTTTCCTAGTAATGAAATGTCTTCACAAGAAAGCTATTTGGTCTCGCCGAATACTCCTGCAATAAAATGAAATTGAGTGGAAAATATTGTTGGAATGTTAACATATGGATGGATTTTTACTCGTTAATTACTTCGTTGTATTTGTAATTTTATTAACTCAACTATGAGAATATTCTCGCTATGCGGCGAGCATGTAAATTATGTTTTTCATTGTAATGCAAATTACACATTTGTATGATAATATTAATAATAACATCTTAAAATAAAATTATTTGAATTCATTTATCTATGATTATTCATATGTTTACAATTATTTTACATTATTATAACAAAAAACTCATTTTTTTTAAATCTCATTTATATTAGTGTCATTATATATATAATAATATATGAAATATAATACAATTTTACGAAAAATATAACACACATATTATATCATTGTTCACAATAATTCATTCAATATCAAATATAAAAAAAAATCATATAACATATATAGTAATCCACTATTAATTTATATAGTAGTATCAATTTTTATTGATTCAAAATGCAATGAAAAATTAAAATGATATAAAACTTAATAATGAAAGTAATTTAATAAATAATATCAAAATTTAATTTATAATAAACATAAATACAAATTATTTTATATCATATGCTTTTTTTTTAATTTATATATTTTTAAAAATAACAATACTATTTGATAGATGTTTATAAGTTTAAGACGTTATTTAAATGGACGAACTACTTTTTAATTCTATTATTTGTTGGAAGAATAATATTAAATTTATTTGCTTAAAAACACAAATATGATCTGATTAGTGTTATATGAGATTTTTATAGTTATAATTTGAAAATAAATATATAATATTACTTAAAAATTGTATTATGCAAATAAAGTGCTTAAAAATATATTATGTAAATATGTATTTTTTTGCATTGTATTTTACTACATAATATTTTTACCAATTGAAATTATGAAAAAATGTATGTATGAACTATGCACATCTTTGACCGAGACTTTGAGATAGATGTATATAAAGTATTATAAACATTCTTGCATATTTTAGTAATCACTGTTGAAGTATATATTATAATAATTTATAATATATTATATATTATGAATTAATTATGACGAAAAAAATTAGTAAGTCGAGTGCAAACTTGTTTCGAGTTTAATCTGAGCAAATTCGACCTAGTTCAAACTTAGCAAGGCTCGATTAATTTCAAGTTGATGCCGAACACAGTTATTTTCGAGCTACAATCGAATCGAGTACAAACGAGGAACGAGCTATACTTGTAGTCGTGCATCAAACATGACCTTGGAAAGTTGGACTTTATAAAATCTGATTAAAAGTTTCGTTATGCATGGTTATTGTGAAACGGGGCAGTATTAAACTAAACAACCCAAGGCATATTGATATGGTCGAATTCGGTTTAAACTATTTGATTAAGTAGTACATTTTATATTGTTCGATTTATTTAATTCGATTTAATATTTCCAAAATCGGTTAAACCGAATTGACCAATTGACCGAAGTACATCGTATTTTTCACGTCTTTCAATTATGTTCATTTTTTATTGTCGAATTTAGTTTATTTTTCGGTTTGTTTGCTTGCTTTGGTTGAAAATTTGATATGATTTATTTTATTCGGTTCAGTTTGAGCGTTTTGAAAACCAGATAAATCGAATCGACTGAACTACTTCAGATGTTTTTTATTTTTATTTTTCGAATATGTTAAAACTACATTTTTTTCTTGATATAATTATACCAGAAATAATAGAAATAATATAATTAGATTTTATACAGCATGTATATATTTTTGTTAAATATTTTTTTTTTCGATTTAAAATTTAATTTGATTCAATTTAAATTGGACCGAACCAACAAAATACACACGCAAGCAATTTATTCGTTGATCACTCACCAATTTAAATTGGGCCCGTTTGATTTGTGTCATTTTGCAGGATTCTGCAAGAAATGAAACTCATTTCCGAGACAAGAGACATGTTCGTGTGTTTGATACGAAAGAAACAGCTAGAATCTCGATTCTCGTATGGTTGTCCTTGACGCCCTTTTTCTCTCATTTGTTGTCTCACAAAAATTTCGAGAAAACAACACAAGACTCTCGTTTCTCTTTCTCTTCCCGCCAAGCAGCTTTTTTTCTCGCCTCTTCTCTCTCGCCGAGCTTTTCTCTCTCGCGGCTAGCCACTGAGAAGCATGAAATCTCCACCACAGGTTGGTTCTCTCTTGTGGATTTAGGATTTCTTGGGATAATCTCTCTCAATAATTGATCACAGTATTGATAATTGACTGATTGCTCCTCTAATTTGTCTTGACTTTTTATTCTCATAAGAAAATGTAAAAAACGTATTTTAGGGTTTCTAAATAGGGGTATTCAAACGGTTTGGTTTATTCGGATACCGAACCGAACCGGTCGAATTCGGTTTAATCGGTTCGGTTTTTCGGTTTATTTGGTTCGGTTCGGTTCAAAAAATGGTATTGTTCGGTTTATTCGGTTCGGTTCGATTTTGATGTGATGAAAACCGGTTAAACCGAACCGACCGAATAACATCTCATTTTTCATAATTTTTAATATAATAATGTTAAAATATACAAAAATAATATAATTTTTTTATAAAAATAATATTATTTTATTTTATAATATGTATTTATATTTTTTCGATAAATAATAATTAATTTCATCTATTCATTTTTGTTATTAATTTCATTACTATTTGAATTTTGATTTGGCAAAAAATTAATTCAATCCAAATAATAATTAATTTATTACAAAATAATAATAATAATAATAATAATAATAATAATAATAATAATAATACATAATGAAAATTGTATTTAGATAATAATAATAATAATAATAATAATAAAGTAATACATAATTAAAAATGTATTTATAAATTAATAATAATTAGAATAATAATAATAATTGTAATTATAAAAAAATAATACATAATTAAATATATATTTAGAAAATAATAATAATAAATTAATAATAATATACATAATTTAAAATGTATTAGAAATTAATAATAATACTAATAATAGATTAATACATAATTAAAATCTATTTTGAAATTAATAATAATAATAATAATTAAAAATGTATTAATAAATTATTATTATTAATAATAATAAATTAATACATAGTTAAAATGTGCTTTGAAATTAGTAATAATAGTAATAATAAATTAATACATAATTAAAATATATTAATAAATTATTAATAATAATAATAATAAATCAATACAAAGTTAAAATGTGTTTTGAAATTAGTAATAATAGTAATAATAAATTAATGCATAATTAAAATGTATTTAGAAATTAATACTACTACTACTACTACTACTACTACTACTACTACTACTAATAATAATAATAATAATAATGTATTTAACAATTAATAATATTTTGATAGGATTAACAAATAAATATGATAATTATAAAATTTTATGAGAAATAATACAATTATGGAAAATTTTATTCATTTTCTACATCTCATCCTATGATTTTCATCAAACACCTTTTAAACATCCTATACTCGTAGTTTTTGCATTTTCTTGACCGTAGTTTCCTTATATTCATATATTGGTTTCCCGCAACTACGAGTTTCCTGCTGCTATACAAAACTGACCTAGCAAACACGTCCTAAGGGGCCGTTTGGTTCGTGCTTTGGAGAATGCCTTGGCATAGAGTATGTCATGGAATCTCATGCCAAAGCATATTATTTCTTGACATACTCTATTACCATGTTTGGTCGGCACAATTATTTATTCCATGGCATATTATTTCAACACAAATATAAACATTCTAAACATTCTATATTTATAAAAATAACATATTTATACTAAATTATTGTTATAAAAATAATTAGAATAAAATTAATTATAAAATTAATAATTCATCAAAATACAAAATAACCAAATTGGTTGAATTAATATTCCTTGAATTCCTCCACCGATTAAACATTTGTTCGTCTATTGAAGGTATTTGTTGCTATGAGAAATAATTCGTTAAGTAAAAATAATATTTAATCTTTCACCGAAAAAAAAAGATTCAAGCATAAAGATCGATTAAAAAAAAAATAGCATAAATTCTTCTATTGGAAAAAAATATTCAAGCAAAAAATAATGTATAAAAGAAAATAAAGTTATCTATGCAAAAATAATTCTAACATAAAATTAATGAAACAATGATAAATATAAGAAATAAAGAAAAATATACCTATTACGATTTTTTGCGAGATATTTGAAAGAGATTCATGTATTTTGTTCTTCCAAACTTATTTTAATGAATGAAATGATGAAGAATACGTTTATTTATGGAAGGATTGATATATTGATTTTTGGAGGAAAAATAAAAATTCATTTCTTCATCATGGGAATAGAGAAAAGTCATCAATTTTGATAGTAATCCTATTTTCATCAATTATGCCCTAGGAAATGAAATATTCCATTACTTTATTTCCTAATGTACAAATTAAACATGAGTATGAAATTCATGTAGAAGTATGTCAAAACATTCTTGAACTCCAACCAAAAAAACGCCCCTGTGTATTAGGGAAAAGAAAGAAAGGGCGAAGGAATTAATTTCTGGCTCGCGCTTTCCAAATAAGGTCGCTAGATTTTAGATGGTTCTAGAAAAAGCTACTTCCTTCGCCGCTTCATTATATCAACACTTCCAGACATTTCTCTCCAGACCTAATCGCATCGCCTCCTTTAAATTTCATTCGGTAAATTTCGCCAAGTTCAGAGCTCGATTTCTCTTCTACGAATAGGTTTGATTCAACTCTCACTTGTTTTCTCCCATTTTTGGAATGATTTTTTGTTATTTTTTTTTTATAGATTTGTAGTGTTTTTTTATGTTGCGGACTTCCAGCTCTAGATTTCGATTCTGTGAATATTTCATAATTATTCATCATTTCCCCTTATTTGTCGATGTTATTGTTATCATGCTTAGCTGATCTCATCGTTTTGAATCTGTTTGCTTAATATTATTCGGTGTGGCTATTTATCTTCTTAATCTGATGACTTATGTTTTCTGGAAGAAGATCTGAAACTGTAGAATTTTTCTTTCTTAACCACAACACACAGATCTTATCATTTGATCCTTGAAATATTTAACTGATATTTGATTTCTAGATTTTGGTACGTAAGCACTCAAATGTCTCCATAACATGTAACTAATTTTTTTTCACTAATTACAGATCCATCTCGAATCAGTCACAATGAGCGTGGTAGGCTTTGATTTTGGAAATGAGAGCTGCATTGTCGCCGTGGCCCGTCAACGCGGCATAGACGTGGTTTTAAATGACGAATCGAAGCGTGAAACTCCAGCCCTAGTATTCTTCGGGGACAAACAAAGATCTCTTGGAACAGCCGCGGCCTCATCCATCACCACAAACCCTAAGAATGTCGTTTCCCAAATTAAGCGTCTCATTGGTCGCAAATTCTCTGACCCTGACGTCCAATCAGATCTTCAGTCCCTACCATTTAAAGTGACGGAAGGGAAGGATGGATTTCCATTAATCCATGTTAGGTATCTCGGTGAGGAAAAATCCTTCACCCCAATTCAGATTCTTGCCATGGTGCTCGCCAATTTGAAATCAATTGCAGAGAAGAATCTTAACGCTGCAGTAGTGGATTGCTGCATTGGCATCCCCATATACTTCACTGATCTCCAGAGACGTGCTGTTCTCGATGCAGCCACAATTGCGGGTCTGCACCCGTTAAGGCTCTTCCACGAAACCACTGCTACTGCATTGGCTTATGGAATTTACAAGACCGATTTGCCCGAAAACGAACAATTGAATGTAGCATTCGTGGACTTGGGCCACGCAAGCATGCAAGTCTGCATAGCCGGTTTCAAAAAGGGGCAATTGAAAGTCCTATCTCACACATACGACAGTTCATTAGGAGGAAGGGATTTCGACGAGGTGTTATTCAAGCATTTCGCAGCTAAATTCAAAGAGGAATTCAAAATCGACGTGTACCAAAATGCTCGCGCATGTGTCAGGCTCAGAACCGCATGTGAGAAACTTAAAAAAGTCCTCAGCGCGAATGCCGAAGCACCCATCAGCATCGAATGCTTGATGGACGAGAAGGATGTGAGAGGACACATGAAAAGGGACGAATTCGAGCAATTGAGTGCCCCCATTTTGGAGAGAGTGAAACTGCCTTTGGAGAAGGCCTTGAACGAAGCAGGCTTGACTGTGGATAATGTCCACTTCGTCGAGGTTGTCGGATCCGGGTCTAGAGTTCCTGCGGTTATTAAGATTTTAACCGAATTTTTTGGCAAAGAGCCTAGAAGGACCATGAATGCCAGCGAGTGTGTGGCTAGAGGTTGTGCTCTTCAGTGCGCTATGCTCAGCCCTACTTTCAAAGTTCGCGAATTTCAGGTACTAATTCATTTTATAAATTATTAAATTTCATAAAATAATTATGCAAAATTGATATTAACTTTTTCTTTTTTGTTGTGTGTACAGGTTAACGAGAACTTCCCATTTTCGGTAGCATTGTTGTGGAAGGGCGAGAACGGAGCCGAAAACAACACAGTTGTGTTCCCAAAAGGGAATCCATTGCCTAGTGTTAAGGCCTTGACTTTTATCAGGCCTAATACTTTCACTGTCGATGCCATCTATACTGACATGCCTTACAAGATTGGCACCTACACTGTAAGCACAATTCATTAATATCGAATCATATTACCTCTTAATTGTACTTTTTTGATTAATGTTTTATATTTTTTATACAGATTGGTCCATTCCAATCGAGCAATGGAGAGAAGGTCAAGTTGAAAGTTAAAGTTCGTCTCAACATTCATGGAATCGTCTCCATTGAATCAGCAACAGTAAGTTATATATATATATACATTATCAAATAATATATATTTTTAATAATTTTTTTGTTAACAGATGTTAGAAGAGGAGGAGATTCAAGTGCCGGTGACCAGCGTAACAGACGCACCTAAAGAGCCGGCAAAGATGGAGACTGATGAGTCTCAGAGCGAGCAGGTGCCAGCTGGCGCTGATGCCAGCATGCACGAGGCTCCTAACGGGGCTCCTGATTTGGAGGAGAAACCTGTTGAGATGGAAACTGACAAGGTTTATTCTTTTTCCCTTTTTTTGTTTTTAGTACATAGTTTCCTGAAACCTTGTTTGTGTTTGTTTGTTGTTTTGTCCCATTAGGTGGAATTGAAGAAGAAGGTGAAGAAGACGAAAGTACCGGTGCAAGAAGTAGTGTACGGAGCAATGCATTCAGAAGAACTTCAGAAAGCCGTGGAAAAGGAATTCGAAATGGCTCTCCAAGACAGAGTCATGGAGGAGACCAAGGACAAGAAGAACGCTCTCGAGTCTTACGTCTACGATACTCGCAACAAGGTTTGTTTATTTTTCTCATGGGGTGAATAAATTTGATATTTGATTTTTGAATTTTGTTTGTTTGTTTACAGTTGCATGACAAGTACAGAGAGTTTGTGGTCGATGCGGAGAAAGAAGCATTTATTGCCAAGCTACAGGAAACCGAGGACTGGATTTACGATGAAGGCGAGGATGAAACTAAGGGTGTTTATGTCGCTAAGCTCGACGAGCTTAAAACTGTGAGTCCACTCAACATTTTCTTTTTAAGTTGTGTCTCATAATTGTCCCTAATTATGTTGTTGGTTGCAGCAAGGAGATCCGATTGAGGCGAGGTATAGGGAGTGGACGGAGAGAGGACCAGCCATCGACCAACTCGCTCATTGCATTAACAGCTTCACGCAAGCCGCACAGTCGAAGGATCCTAAATACGATCACATCGAATTGGAAGAAAAGCAAAACGTAACGATTACAGTTTCAACAATAGTCAACTCGATGATTTTGGTTTAATGTTTGTTTTTGCCTATCTTGTAAATTAGGTGGTAAATGAATGTTTGACGGCCGATGCATGGCTGACTGGCTTAAAACAGGAGCAGGATGCTTTGCCCAAGCATGCGCCTCCAGTTCTTCTCTCCTCTGATCTCAAGAAGAGGGCCGAAACCCTTGACAGGTTAGTCTCACTCAACATGAGAAATATCAACTTTGTTCGAGACATTAACATTTGCGAAAATCATGACAGGTTTTGCAAGACAATAATGACGAAGCCGAGGCCGCCACCAGCGAAGCCTCAGACTCCTCCGTCTGAGCCTCAGTCTCCAGCTCAACCGGATCCGCAGACACCCCCACCTTCTGAGCCAGAACAGCCTGTCGGGTCCGAAGCGACTGGACCCGAAACCAACGAGCCGGAACCCATGGACACTGAGGGGCACCCGACTCCCACTGCTTAGTACTTCATTATTATATTATATCTTGAACTCAATTTGTTGTGTTGAATTTTTATTAGACGTGTGTGTGTGTGTGTGTGTGTTTATGATGTGGTCCTCGCTAGTATTTAGTTGGTTGTGTTGTTATTTGAACTTGATGGATCTGGTTGTATGTTTTTGGGGGTTATACAGGGGAATCAAGGGAAGAGTTTTTGGATAGACGGGGGTTTTTTCCAAAGTGTTGTTAGGATGTTGTGATATTGGTAAATTTTGGATCAATTGTTGTTTTACGGATTTTCTAAAGTGGGCAAATTACTCGGATGTAATTCTTGGAGTTGCTTTCTGATTTATTTTTTGTGTTTGGATCAAATCTCACACATGATTATTAAAAGCTTAAAAATCACATCTTGATCAGAATTTCAAACCACTCGTCAATTTTCATGTGTTAGGGCACTTAAAATCAAGTTTATGTCAATTTTCAAGCCACTTGTCAATTTTCAAACCACTTGTCACACATGATTATACTCGGATGTATGGGTTTGCCAATATTTGTCTCTCTCACCTCTTTCAAGAATTAGGTATTTTGAATTTTTTTCGATCGAAAAGTTATTTGTGCGAAATTGATTCTTAAAATCAGGTTTTTTGCTGATTTGGACTGGTATTTTGCTGATTTTGCAAAATCAGGTTTGTATTTTTCGATTTTGTTTATTTTTTCAGTTTTTTGTTTATTGAATTGACGAATCAGTAATTCTTATCAATTAAATGTAGAAATTGTTAATTTAGGATCCGACCCAGTTGTTAAATGAGTGTTAAACCCTTCTCTCTATCCGGGGACTATTCTCGCGAGGAAAAAAGAAAAACAAATCAGCTTTTCGGCAACCAATCAGGACCGCCTTTCTTTCTTGAGCTTTTTCTTCGACCTCGACTGGAACCGGAGATGGCGGAAACATGCGGGCATACACGTTAGTGATTCAGATGAGAATTAAATAGATGTGAAACATTTAAAAAAACGAATAGGTTTTTAAATCGATTGTTTGAATAGGTTTTAAAAAAACGAATAGGTTTTAACATGCGGGCATACACGTTAGTGCGGAATGTTGCTAGAGATCTTGAATTTTTTTTTTTTTTTGCTAGTGATGAACATGATTCATGAGATTAAAATCATATTTTTTGTAATTTAAATTAAAAACCATATTTTTTTGTTAGTAATGCAATGACGGACTCTTGATTAGAGTGTTTGGTTCGAATATATTTTATTTGATCGTGCTTGATAATAGATTTGATTAGTTGGTTGTGTTTGATTATTAGGACTGTCGTAATAAGGAATGATTATAAATTGTTTTATTAAATGCTTAATGGATACTTAATTCAGTTTTTTATTAAATGATTAATCGATGCTTAATTTAGTATGTACATCATTATCTCGTGAAGCTTAGAGTTTATTTAGAGATACTCATTTGTTGTTATTATTATAATCACAATTTAAGTATGTTCATTTGATTCGAAAAATGTTATTAATTCTGTTTTCATAATATGTATTTTAGTTAATTCATATTTTAAAAACTACTTTCATATTTACAAATCAAAATTCCAAAAAAATTTAAACAACCAAACAAAAAATTATATTTTCCAGCATCTTATTTTTCAAGCATCCAAACAAACTATAGAATTAGCTAATTCCAGAATTTGTTTTGCTCCACCTTATAATCCGGCTCCATTCTAGTAATTCTACTTGCAAAACAGCCCCTTATGGTGGGGAGGCTAGAGAGCGAGGTGGGATGCTTTTATAGTACTAGTGGGCAGCCACACCCTCCAAATCCTAGGTAGAACATTCTAAATCCTAGCAAACTCAAATCCTAGTTCAAATCCTAGCAAAACCATAAAATTGGACAGGGTGGGATGTTGGTTCAAATGGTGTTGGAAAAATAATGAAATTATCTAAAACTTTAATATTCGCAGCTTATTCATTTGAATGGTGTTGTAAATTGTAACAATCGTTTAATGCAATATATTCGAGGTTTCGACAAATTGTCGATCCTCCTTAAAAAAGAAAAGAAAATTGAAACGTTGTCATGGAATTGACATTGTTTTTATTTTGTTCCTATGTATATTGTAACGGAAGATCTCGTTTTGGCGTATTCGAGTCCGTCCGTCATGACGCATGGCGTCATGACGGACTGTACACAACTTTGTCTCGAGTTCCAGAGGCTAATTCAAGTCCGTCCGTCACGACACAGTTTGGCGTCACGACGGACTTTATGTGTCCGTCATAACGCAACAACTTGCGTCATGACGGACCGACACCATCCAAGTTCGCAATAAAATCTATGCATATTCTGATGCAACTATAAACTCCTATGTATATTGTAACGAAGAGATTCTCGCGGACAACATGTTGACTCGGAACCACACCATCCAAGTTCGCAATAAAATCATAGCCTACATGGACCGCCGATTCGACGATGTGAAAAGATCCATTGATGACGACATTGAAGAAATTGACGACGACAACGAACCCTAAAACCCTAAATCCTTATATCGTCGCACTAGTTGAGCCAAAACTATCTAGATTTCGTAATTTTCAAAAACTATCTATGTTTTTGTTATGTATTTGCTTTAAAAATTAGTATTTGTATGAGTCTTTGGTATGTTGTTTGTTTTTCTAAACTCATGTATGACTTAGCTTGTGGCTATGATATTTTAAATTAATGCAATTATCTATTTTGATGTAGTAAAATTGAGTCATATCATGTACATACAAAAATACCATACATCTAAAACAAACAAAACTTCAAAAATATAATTGCCAATTTCATCTATATACAAGCCTAAAATTGCAAGAAGCAAAGATTTAGGGGGAGCTTGTATGTGTTGGGTATCGGCATTCACTACCGAGTCCCGCACAGCGGATTGAGGGGCCCGGTCCGATCCGACCCCGAGGTTCACGTTGCCGACACGAGAGTATAAATCCTAAATGCAACTATAAACTATAACTATTATAGAACGTCATACCACGTGAAATTTATCACGGATAAGGGTTGACGCGTTCGTAGTTGATCTTCTCGCTGCTCTAATCCTCGGTAACACGTGCATCCCATTCCAACACGATTCGACACCGTCGATGGAGCGCCGATTTGTCGTATACAACCAGATTGCTCCTAGTTCATCCTCGACCTTGCTCTCGCTCTATCACAATAAAAGATCTCATATGAGATCTCTCTACTCGTATCCACCGCGAGCTTTGTCTCTCGGTTATGAGCAATTCCCCTAAAATTGCCGTAAACTTGCTTGATCATTCAATCTCTTATGGTGTTCTTCTCTCCTCTTTTACTTGTCTCACAAGCACAATTCTCAATACTATACAGATCTGGAATAACTTTAAGAGATATATATATATATATATATATATATATATATATATATATATATATATATATATATATATATATATAGAGAGAGAGAGAGAGAGAGAGAGAGAGAGAGAGAGAGAGAGAAGGTCAATATCTTATATTAACCCCATAATTAATGGAGGATTAATGGGTATCAAGAAAACTGTCAATCCAGAATTTGGATCACAGTCCGTCATGACGCACAAAATGGTGCGTCGTGATGGACGTGTCATGGGTACTGAAATAACGGTTACTCTTATGCTCCGTCATGACGGACCAACCAGTTCGTCGTGACGCAACTCCGTGATGACGCACAAGCCAGTGCTTCACGACGCTATACTAACAGATTGGCTTCCACAAAATTATCCTTTGATCTGTCACGACGGACCAACCAGTCTGTCATGACGGACTACGTAATTTCAGTCAGATTTGCATAATCCTATTATGCATCCAATCGTTTCGACGAACGCGTACGTTCATCTATCCTCACGTGTACAATCTACTAGTTGATCTATAAATGTATTTTCTTCAGTATGTAGGGGGAGCTTTTCATATGGTTACGCTCTATTCCCTTTTGATCCTTTTCAAAAAGGGGGAGAAGAGAAAACTATATGAAATGTTGCTCGGTAATCGATTCAACTCTCCAAATCGACATTGTTTTGAAATGAATCAAAAAGGGGAGTTTGTTGATCCAAATGTCCTATTGTTTGATTATCTCAGAACAATGTCGATAATACTAATCAAGATTATGTAAGTATCATGTATGGATATGTAGGTACAATCCGCAAAAGAGATCAAAAGAACAAGCAAGAACAAGCAAGCATAAGAACGTCAACCAAAGATAAAGATCATCAAGATAATAAGGAAGTCAAGACGATGAAGAAACGAGAAAACATAAACTCATGATCAAGTAAAAATGTCAAGACGTCCAAGACTTCCGCAAGTTGGGATATCACACCATCATCAAAATAACTATAGGTATCCCTAAACATGACTTTGAATTATAGCTCGAGATTAAGAACAAATATTCGAAATAATAATATAGGAAAAGTGTGAAATCAGTGCATAGTCTGTCATGACCATATGCCCGGCCTGACGGACATACACGAATAATACTGGATTTGTAATATACATAACAGTCCATCACGACGGAACACCAATCCATCATGACGGAACCACAAGGTCCGTTGTGACTAACTTCCAAACGTCATGATGTATTTGAAAGAAATACAGTTTCGGATCAACCGTAAAAGTGTACACGTTGATGAACAAATGTAAGCGTACATTTGTAGCCATAACTTTCAGTAAGAAAATCCGATTTGAATGGTTCAAATTGGGTTAGATAGATAATTATATTACCTATAACCTTCATGTAGAAATATATTTCATATGAACGAAGTATGAGTGTCGTTTATGTGAAATACCGAAAGGGTGCAACAGTATGACATACAGTTAGTAAAACAGTCATAACTTTTGCATACGAACTCCAATTGGGCTGGGCCAAATTGGGTTGTGTAGATAATTAGATTATCTACAACTTTAATGTTGGGTGATTTTCTGTCAGAGAAATTTATCAATTTCGTCTGGACAGAATACTGAACAGGTTCATGCAGTTTTCTGTGTGAAAGGGTGTATATTGGATATACGTGCCTTTTGGCTAATCCTGATCCTATTAGATATAAATAAGATACTTTCTCTCACCTCACTAAGCAATTCAATCAGTATTATTCTGCCAAATACACAAGACAAAAAGAGCAAATTCAGATTTGATCTTTCGTGAGTGAAAAGGTACGAAGAGAGAGAAATCGAGAAAGGAGTTTCTCGAGTAATAGAGAATCGATTAGATCGAGCAAGTTCGCCGGTGCATCATTTAGGCAGGTGCATCCGCGACCGACGTCTTGCGAATCACCGTGGATACAAGTAGAGGAGTGACGTTTGTGACTCTTCGATTGTGATCGACTCGAGTAAGAAAGACGGTGAAACGCTTGGACGCACGAGGACGAAGTCGAGTGAACCGACGTAGCAAACGATAGGTGAAGGACGCGTGGTGTGGGACTAGCGGATTGTCACCAACGTGACAGGAAATAGAAGGCGGCGATCAACCCTTCGTGTGCCATCAATTTGGCACTGGTATAGATCTATCCTTCTATTCGCATCGTACCCTCGAAGTCGTGGCGTGATCTAGGGAATCGGGGAATCGGACCGGGCCTTCATTCCGCTGCGCGGGCCCGGGGTCGAGGATATTCCCCTACAGTGGTATCAGAGCGATCGCCATCGTTTCGAGGGTCGAATCATAGTCGTATATTAGATATACGCACGGGTTATCAAAGTTCGTACCCGTTTGCACGATGTTACATATTTAGAATTTCAAATTCCATTAAAATCACAAGTGAAATTCGCTAGGAATCGATCAATAGTTGATTGAGAGTATCTAGGAATGATCGTGAAAAGGTTTCATGATTGATCGTTTTGGAAACGAGCGAAAACAGGCTGAACAGCGCAAAAATCGCATAGTCCGTTGTACTTGTAACGGACTGGTTAGTCCATTGCAACGGACACTGTATTGGATACAGGAAATTGGGAATTTCTGCGAAAAACACATATTTCGTTGTAACGGACCCTGTATAGGATGTGGGGGTGTGAGGAGGACTGTGAAAAACGCATATTCCGTTGCAACGGACTTGGAGTCCGTTGTAACGGACCTTGTATCTGATACGAGGTTGCGGGGATGCGTAGGGTGTCTTTTGGAGTCCGTTGTAACGGACATGGTCCGTTGTAACGGAGCTCTACGCAGTTGGTCCGTTGTATACTTGACATCCGTCATGACGGACACATCTTCCGTTGTGACGAAAGTACCAGCTTTCGAATATTCTTGTTCCAACGGCTAGTTTGACTTACAGTCTGTCACGACGGACCATCACTTCCGTCACGACGGAAAGTACATAATACACTACAACATTTCAGGATATCAGCGACGGTAAAAACCGTCGCTAAAAGACCCAAAAACCGTCGCTAAAGGTATTACCGACGGCCAACCGTCGCTAAAAAACCGTCGCTGAAAGCTGCGTCGCTGATGTCACTTTCAGCGACGGCTCGTCGCCAATACTGGTTTCAGCGACGGTTTCTTTTCAGCGACGGCCCGTAGTAGATAGCTTTACCGACGGCCCGTCACTAATAGTCGCTGATGTCCCTTTCAGCGACGGCCCGTCGCTAATATTTAAATTAATTAATTAATATTAAAATTAATATTTAATTATTTATTCATATTATTATTATATATGTTTATTATTTGTTATATATATTATTATTATAATATACTATTAATGTAAAACATATTACTTAATTACCTATATTGTTACTTATTATATATACACACACATATTTCAAATTCAAAAATAATACACACACACACACAAAGATATATATATATATATATATATATATATATATATATCACAAATTCAACAATAATAAAATAATACAAATAATATAACAAATATCACATAATTCAAAAACAGAACCAATAATAAAAAATAATACAAATATTCAAATAAACAATACATAATACAAATAATACAAACAATACAAATATGGAAATTACGAAAATGCTACATCATCACTCCATCTTCCTTACTCATCGAGAGGCATCTCCTACACAAAACCAAATCAAATTTCAAATTAAGTTCAAAAAATAATTAGTAATAAATAATGAAATCACAAAGTTAATATAAAATTATATTATATTTATTATTTTAAATCTGGAAAATTAAAAAAATTATGATGCCTAAAAAATTATGATTAATAAAATTAAAAAAATTATGATGCCTAAAAAATAATGAAATCACAAAGGGTGATGAAAATATTTAATAAAATTCCTAAAAAAATAGATTTAAAATAGATTTAAAACAGATTTAAAATAATAGATTTAAAATAGATTTAAAATAGTAGGAGAGTTAAAATAATAGATTTAAAATAGTAGATTTAAAATAGATTTAAAATAGATTTAAAACAGATTTAAAATAATAGATTTAAAATAAAATTCCTAATTAACAAAGTTAAAATAATAGATTTAAAATAGATTTAAAACAGATATTTAAAAAATCACAAATTAAAAAAATCCAGATTTAAAAAACCTAAAACATATAATTAACAAAGTTAAAATAATAGATTTAAAATAGATTTAAAACAGATTTTTAAAAAATCACAAATTAAAAAAATCCAGATTTAAAAAACCTAAAACATATCCATATTTAAGCCTAAAAATACAGATTTAAAATCCACATTTAAAATCCAGATTCAAAAAAAGATTCAAAAATTTCTAAACCTAATTAAGCCTAAATCTAAATCTAAATATAACCTAATTAAACCGAGAGGGAAAGACATACCTTCAACCAAGAGAGAGCAGGAGAGTTCGTCGGCCTTCCAAAAAAAGATCTGTGATTCAAAAAAAGATCTACATAAACACGAAAGATTCAAAAAAATATTCACAAATTTCTAAATCTAAATCTAACCTAATTAAACCGAGAGAGATAGACATACCTTCAAGCAGGAGAGATCGTCGGCCTTCCACCACACCAGATCCGAGCGAGCTAGCCGAGACAGAATAGGAGAGGGAGAAAGGCCGAGAGGGCTGTGGTGAGGGGTGGTGGGGAAAAAAGAGGGGCTGTGTGGGGAGAGCGAGAGGGGCTGTGTGGGGCTGTGATGGGAGCGCGAGAGGGCTGTGTGGGGAGGAGAGCGAGAGGAGAGAGAAGAGGGGCTGTATAGGGAGGGAGAAGGGGGCCAGGGTTTATATGGGCTGCTCTATTTCATCTGCGACGGACCGTAGCTTGGTTATCTGCGACGGTATGTACATCAGCGATGGGCCGTGGCTCAGCTTCTGCGACGGCCTTATTAGCGACGGGCCGTCGGAGCATTTTTGAAAATTTGGCGGTTTTTTTGAAAATGTATTAGCGACGGGGATTATTTCACCGACGGGCCGTGGGAAGAGTATTAGCGACGGGTATAGCATCACCGACGGGTCGTCGCAGACTATTAGCGACGGTTTTGAAGTTTAGCGACGGGCCGACGGAAAAATTTGAACATCACCGACGGGCCGTCGCTACTAAAACCGTCGGTAATTCTCTTCTGCGACGGGCCGTCGCAGAAAGGTTGTTTTATTTGCGACGGGCCGTCGCTGATGGCATACGTCCGTCGCTGATACTCCCATCTGTTGTAGTGATACTAAGTAATTGGAAAAACCTATGTGTTCTATAAATACAGCTCTACCTAGCTTTCTCTCTCCGACCGTTCTTGCAAAATTACAACTCCATTACAAAGAGAGAAAACTAAGCCTAAATCTTGAGCCATAAATTCTCTAGTAAAAAATCCTAGATCATTGATCCACTTCGCTTCCTTCTACTCAACGATTCCCAACTTGCGTGTCCGATCACGACTAGTTCGTTAGTAGTTATTTGTAATAGACTAGTTACTATTTGTAAAACCCGTCATAGATCGATAGAAACGTGTAAATCGATCTAGGCAAAATTTTGTAAAAAGTTGATATGGGAATTCAATCGAAATCCGAAAAGGCGCAAGACAACCCCGGAGACGTAGGTACTTGCAATCAATCAAGTCGGTCGATTGAGCAAGTAGCCGGTGAGTTAAAACTACATAACAACTACCTACCGAACTCCGTAAACAAATAGTAATTGTATACCACTACCGCGAATATTGGATCTTAGGACTTCCTATTCACCCCACTCTAAATCTAAATTAAACAACATATCATATGTACTTCAGTACTTGGGACCAAATTACTTATATAACCACAAACCATCTTATTTCAAAAGACATGTTTTTTGGGTCTCATAATGTGGATCTTCTAATTCGGTCTATCATAGAAAATAAAAGTACCACCCACAATATTCTACAAATAAAAAACCTACATCCTAATTAACACATTAATGCTTAAATTTATTAACTAAAATTGACCGTTTTATTTAAGCATATAAATGACAATATTACAACAAATAATTTTTTTACATATAAGTCCAATTTTGAAATAATATTCCAACAAGAAATGCTTGTTGTACTTCCTCAGGATCGGTTGTTGGAGTGGGCGGATTACCGACTTGAATTTCCTCAATGAAGTTGTTTTTGCGTCTTGTGGATGCCAAGGCATGCAATTAATGTGTTTCGTTGTCATCAAGTTTTAACCAAAGCCACGATGACCGTTGTTGTCATTTGGACTTGTTCAAAAGTCAAATCTCGTTTGCCTTTACTCTTATGTCAATACAGAGTTCAAAGTTGAAACTCGTGTGTGGAGATTGTTCTAAGTTCTTCGGCTTTGTCAACATCTTGGATGAAAAATTTGCAAGCCTTCAAGATTTGATTCTTGTCTCGTACTTTCTCATTGGACGATTTGGTGAGGCCCCTTTTGGAGGTTCTTGAGTTTGGCACAAAACTGTTTGGTGGGGTTTGGGCCTAGATAGTTTGAGGTAATTCACTAACCTTGTCGTACCAATCGTTGTAGTTTAGCCAATACCTCTCGAAATTATACGTCATATTCGGTTGGAAGAAGGCTTGTTGAATGGTGAGTTTTAGGGAAGAGTGGTCCGAAATCACCATTGGTAGGCCTTCAAGATGTACGAGTGTTTGTAGCGAGGGCATAGAGTACGAGAGGAAGATCCTTTGATAGGGCCGGAGGGTCGGGTCTATCCTTTGTTGGTCCAAGTGAACATTCTTCCATGTAGGGGGGGTGTCGATGAGTTCTAGTTCATTTATTTAGATGTAGTGCTTGACTGTGAATATTTTATAAATAAATGTAATTTGTATTAATATTCATGGATAAATGTACTTATGTAGTTTTTGAGTGGTTATATATGTTGTAATTGTTTAGATCCGCAAGCCCAAAAAAATCGTTTTCCAGCCACTCATCCGATCCTTAACACGTCGACTAACGTCTTGGAAAGGCAAATTGTTATCACTTGGAGGGAGGCTTGTATTAGCGAAATCGGTACTCAATGCACTTCCAATCTATTACATGCAAGCATTCAAACTACCCAAATACGCGATAAACCAATTAAACAAGATAACAAGGTCTTTTCTTTGGAAAGGATCCGACAATTGTAGCGGAGGAGCTTGTCTTGTCAAATGGGATAGAATATGCTTGCCAAAGAAAAACGGGGGTTTGGGCCTCTCGCACCTACCGACTCAAAATGACGCATTACTTACCAAGTGGATTTGGAATGCACAAAAAAACCCAAACCATCTATGGGCAGAGTGTATACTCTCCATATATGGTCAATCCTCCGTACAGGGAATTCCGAGAAGGGAGAGTGTCAGCAAGTCTTTTTTTATAAAAGATCTCTTCAAATGCATAGACTTCTATAACGTATCTATGTCAATACAAGGGAATGAGCCACTATGGAAATGGACGACAAATGGGGACTTTTCTACTTCCTCAGCATACTTAATCATGAGAAACCCGGGAATTACGAGTGCGTGGAATCAAAAACTCTGGAAATCCAAATGCCCTCAGAAAATAAAATTTTTCGCTTGGTTGTGGTTCCTCAATAGGCTACTAACTTCCGACAACTTGAAAAAAAGAGGATGGCCAAACGTCGGCACATGCCCGAACTGTCAACTCCAACATGACGAGACGAGCGCCCATCTTCTAGGCTCCTGCACATTTATCTCGCCGATGTGGGACACGCACCGACTCCGGGCGGGTCTTCTAGCTCCTAATCAATACCAGGATCCGATATCACGCTGGATGGAACCCAGGAGAAAAATGTCGAAAGCACACAAACTAATATGGGACACAACTTTCTTTGCGATAGCTTGGAACGTTTGGAAACGTCGAAATGCCGCAATCTTCCGCAACAGAACGACGCCTGCATCGATTACACTTCAAAAATCATTCATGGAGGCTGCAGCATGGCAGAGGCCGGATTCATCTCCAATGCCCATGCAATTTCCCACTAATTAGACTTATCATTACTATTCTTAATGTAGTGCAAATATTGTAAATACTCTCTTTCCCTATTTAATGAAAAATCCTGAAAAGAGCTTGGCAATTGCCATCCTCATTCAAAAAAAAACAAAAAAAAAACAATTGTTTAGATTGCAATATTGAATTGGTACCTAAATGATATTGAAATATGTGCTTTTAATTTTCTCAAAACTGGATTTGTATACAAATACTAAACTATGAATTACTAAAAATAAATCAAGTTTATTTCGAAATATGTATAGACTATATCAATACTATTTTTAACCGATGACATACAACACGCGATGACACCACTCAAATGCATACATTTAATGAATATATATGTATATACTTATGGATTATAATTTGTAATGAATTATATGTATAGAATTATGGATTTTAATTTTTTTAATTAGCTTTATGTATCTTTGACAAATTTTAGTTATTTGTTTTACAAATTATGATCCAAAATATATCATTTCAAAACACTCATTGAAAACACTAAATTCATTACTATACCAATTCCAATATACATACATTAACTCATTATTTACATCAATGCACTGATCCATTACTAGGGATGTAAACGGTTCGGATCCGGTTCGGATAGTGGTCATACCAGATCCGGATCCGTATTTTTTTTCGGATACGGATACGGATACGGATATTCCCGGATCCGGATACGGTTCGGATATTAAACGAATCCGGATACGGTTCGGATATTGTCGGATACGAATACGGATACGGATCTTTTTCGGATAACTAAAACGGATATTCGATAAGTAACATAATTATTTATCTATTTTCTACATTAAAAATAATTAAAATAATACTTAAATAATATGAGTAACGAATCCGATACTATGCGGATATGACGAAATGTCAATTCTTAAAGTAACTAGGATACGATACGCGCGCGCGCGCGTGTGTGTGTCTATATATATATATATATATATATATATATATATATATATATATTATATATAATAGTTTTGTATTTTTTTTGTAAGATTATACATGAAATGTATAGTTAAATGAATTTTTTGTTGTGCTTTTAAGGACATAAATATAATGTTTATTAATATTATTGTTAAATCTGAGATAGTTTGAGCAGTTTGTGATTAATTCTGGATATATATGCAAAAGTGTACATATTTTATAACACTCAATCTGATAAAGTATATGATATATCCAACAGCCCACGAGTTCAAAAAATTTGACATCCAACCAACACAAAAATATTCGGCCACAGTTGGCCCACTAATGTTTTGCCATTCAAAAACAAATACTTGAGCGGTTTTTGTGTTATGTGATTTATATTTTGTCCCACAACTCAAAATTTCGAAGAAAGTAACAACATATTGGTTAGAAATAAGGGAGAAAGGATCAAGTCAATTGCATAAGGGCTGTTTGGTAATTGATTGACTAGACATGGCCTGGTTCAAGAAAATTTTATATATATGTATATTCGGATATCCGTTTTTGATGGATATTCGGATCCGGATTTGGAACCGGATCCGGATGATATTTTGCGTACCAGATTAGGATTTGGATCCGAAAAAACGAATCCGGATCGGATCCGGATAATTTTATTCGGATCTGGATATTTAGTCGGATTCGGTTCGGGTCGGTTCGGATAATATCCGAACCGTGTACATCCCTATGGACCATTACTACACAACACTAATAGATTACAAAACTTCTTTGGCTTGAAAGGTCTTCGCGTCTCTCTTTTTCTAGTCTGTATCTGTGCCAGATAATAACAAAAAGTAAATCCGCCAAATGCATCAAACGATTGCAATTATTGCAAAGTTTATGAACTGAATAAAAACTTCTCAGTTGTACCTACAAACTTTCCTTCTGGTACAGCCCTTTTTCTTTTAGCGCAACAACAAACATACATAGTAACATTTAGCTATTTTTCATGAAATTATAACTCACACCAAAATTGTCTTGTTTTTGTATATTTAACTTTTTTATACCTTACATGTTTCTTTTATTTTCCAGCTCTTTTCTTTCCGTTTTGGAAGCAAATTATACCAAAAAAGATAAAAAAAAATGATCTTTTGCGTGTTTCGATAAAGCGAGATAAACTTGAATTTACTTCAAACATCTAATTAAGTTGGACCCTCGAAATTCATTCATAAACCCTCTATTTATTCGAAATTACATTTCTTCTTCTTTTAATCGTTGTAAAACAGAGACCAATCAAGGATACACAATACTGGTACTCATCCTGTCGAGTACTGCACACCAATGAGGAAAATAGCAGCTGGGTATTGGTCACATTACACATAGATCCCTGAAAGCTGTAAATATTACAATAATTACGATGTTTCAGAAGAAATAGGGGCAAGTCCCAACTAGCAAAATCCTTAATTCGTTTTGGTAAAGACAAGACCAGTAGGGATTTCTTTATTATCTCAGCACAATGTATCACATGTGGGTATCCTTTTTAAAATGCTCGAGCGTGTTTTTGTATCACGTACCAATTTTTCTCATCGAGAATCACACCAGAATTTACCATACATTTATCGACAGATATGTACAGTGACGGAGATGAAATCGCGATAGAAACTCAGTACACGTCGACCTCTTCATTTAATCGCAAGAGAGAAGCACCGCAAGTTCTCCTTCAACCTCATCATTTCTCAGCATAGGGACCTTTGTGCTCTTGAAAAGAGCACGACAGCTGTTATCAATGCCTCCATAATCTCACCATCTAGATTCATGAATGGCTTTTGGAAATATGTATGCATTAAATGATGGTGCATGTATAATAGTTATAGTAGTGATGTACACCCACTTGTACTCTCCCCCCACATTTTTGATCACGCAGATATGATTTAACACCTTAAAAATTAACACACACAAACATGATTTATCATCTTAATTTATGATTTAATTATTTTGAAATATAATTGAACATACAATTAAAATGTTAAACCATGAATTAAAATATTAAATTTTAAGGTGTTAAACCATATGCACGTCATCAAAGATGTGGGGGAGAGGTGGGGGTATCTCCAACATTTTCATGAATGGCTGTTGTTCATTTGTAAGTCAAGCCAAACAATAAAAAATCATTTAGTAATGAGCTATATTTGTAGTGTTCTTCTTCCTCTCTCACATGTGTTTAAATCCAATATTCCATTAGCAGCCGTATTAACTTAACAACAGCCAATCCCCACAGAAATGAAATGAAGGGCTGGTTCAGAATAGAAAAAATAGGGCTGCATAGTGAAAAGAAAGAAAGAAAACAAACCGGCTAAACACTGTCCGATTCTTCTGCCAAAACAAAAATAAAACGGGACGGATTGAGATAAAAACCAGATATAATTTGTCAGATGTGGGATTTGATATTGTTCAAAATATGTTGACAGTGTTGGACAAATAAGTCTGTTGGCCATTGCGCCTATCCATACAAGAAATAAATTAACAAACAGATATGTGATTTGGTAAAAGGAAGGTAAGAAATAAATTAACAAACAGTAACAATTAGGATTTTTTTCTTTCTAAAAATAGGTCCAAGGATAGCAGCTCACAACTTATTTCCATTTCCCCCGCATTTCATATTTTGAAGTTAAAAACCAAAAAGAGGGTAAGAGAAAAAACATAAATCTCCCCCAAGTTAAGACTCGAAAATAATTAAATTTCTGTGCTACATTGTGCGCGTTAAGGTGTTTGGTGAATTGTGCCTATTTGGACAGAGAACGGGAGCGGGACTATTTCTTGGACACTCTTCGAGGGCTGCGAAATGGGTATAAAATGGTGGTGTTGCTTTTTTCTATTTCTTCGGCTTTGGCTTGATGAATGTTTGTGTGTTAATCCGGAAGGTTTGTTCACTGATCTTCTTTTTATATTTCAGGACTATTTTACATTGGCATTGCTAACTTTATTTTACTATTTTTCATACAAGAAATGTACTATTCTTAGTTTCATCTTGTATGACTTTTAAATCGCAAAATTGCAACAGGACCATCATCCCTACATGATTATCAGGACCATTTGAAAGATCAAGTCTCTTATCGCCATGGAGAATATGAAATTTTCGCTCGTATGAGCAGAAAAGCTGGTTGCGGGTAAGTTTCACTTCAGTTCAAGAAATTATTTGTTGGGCATCTTTTACTAGCTCTGCAGAAGCACATTCTTCCGAAACAATCAAATATTATGTCCTAATTGAATATGATGAAATAAACATCTAGTTTCTGATTCATTTCAAAAATTTCTATACAGAAGTCTTATTCATTTACTTATTTATTTATTAATTTATTTATCCATAGGTTTAGGTCTACTACGCAATCAAGAGAAAACAACGACCATCTTCGGAGAAAACTTGTCCAGGAAATGTACAATCTACCAGCTCTATTGGGCAACTCTGACCTTCCTAAAATATTACCTCAACCTGACTTCCTAAATTTATCTATAGCAAGTGGTGCATTCCCAGCAAGTGAAAATTCGAAAGACCGGACCTATCTCAGCTCTTCGAGTGGAGTTCCTCTTGATCTTGCAGGACCTTTTGCCCAACAGTCCCCACAGCCCCGTAACTCGAAAACACCGACCAATTCTCAAGAAAATTCAAAGGATGAGAAAATTGGCCGAAGTGAAAATTCTGGGAAGTTGTTCAAGATTTTATTGATTACAGTCGCAATTGTTCTTTTTGCAAGTATCCTATTGGGGACGGTATTGGTGTGCCGTAGACAGGGACATGCCGATACTGGCCCTTGGAGAACCGATATTAATGGCCAGTTCCAAAAAGCATTTGTAACGGGTAAATTTTTGAAAGATTTAAAACAATTTTTTAATGAAAAAGCAATTAACAATGAAGTTTTCATATCACGGCTACGTGCCTACTAACAAAAACCGGTATTAGAGTATCGGTGCTCATGACCTTTTTATCGTTTTTTGAAGCATACTGAATGTAACATTAAGCATATTAAAACTAAATTTGAATGTCCCAGAAATTTCAAATGAATTAGCACAAAACAATTATATAAAAAAATTATATAGGTCATATCATTTCAATCAAAAAGTATCTTCTCAACAAAATCTAAAATTAATTTCAATTGTGAAAATAAAAAATACAGATGTGCCGAAATTCAACAAATCGGAATTAGATGTGGCTTGTGATGAGTTCAGCAACATAATAAATCCAGAGCCCGAGTACACAATTTTCAAAGGCACTCTGTCGAACGGTACAGAGATTGCCGTTGTCTCGACTTTAATAACTTCTCTGAATGATTGGAGTAATAGCTCTGAATCTTGCTTCCGTAGAAAGGTTCTTTCAATTTAAATATCTCTATTTGATTTTCTTTATGTTCATTTTTTTCGGAGGCTACAAAGAAAATTGCATGCTTGTTTGTTATGATATTCCGAAAATAAAACCAAGTAGCAATGTAACAATTTATGAAAGATAAATCTCTCACTTTGGTATTTTAATTGTACAGATTGATATGTTATCGAGAGTGAACCACAAGAACTTCGTCAGTCTTCTCGGATTCTGCGAGGAAGAAGAACCATTTATGAGAATGATGGTTTTGGAGTATTCTCCTAACGGAACTCTAAATGATAACCTTCACAGTAAGCCAATTTGTACCTATTCCCCTCAAATTTTTGTAATAGTGGATTCATTGAATTTGTTTCCAATTTACCATTCTATCTTTCTGAAGTAAAATAGTACAGTAGCAAGGGAAATTGAACTTTTTTTATATATCAAAATTTAAACCGGTATTTATGTGCAGTTAAAGAATTTGGACATCTAAGCTGGGAAGCGAGAATGAGGATAATAATGGGAATGTCATACTGTCTCCAACATATGCACCATGATCTTAATCCTCCAGTTGCCCTCCCTTATCTCCAATCGAACAATGTATTCTTGACCGATGATTATGCTGCCAAGGTATACTAATGATTCTTGATCTGCTATATTTGCATGTACTGTTAATATATACGCTATTAATCATATTGATATGGAACTAACAAAAACAATATATTATTATTAATTTGCTTATTGCAGTTGACCGATATGAGCGTTTGGAAAGAAGTCAGTAAGAAGCGCAACATGCGTATAGATGGAAAATTGGATCGGGAAGCGGTTTCAGCTGATTGTGCAATGAATATTTACAATTTCGGCATCGTTCTTTTGGAAGTTATAAGCGGCAAGCTTCCTCAACAAGATGGAGGAGCCTCCGTTCTCAACTGGGTTAGTGAACTGGAACTTTACTTCATTTTGCCAATATGATAAATGATTACGAGTGAGATTTGCGGAACATAAAACAATATCTCAGGCTAATGCTGCACAAAATTTTCTTGTCATTACAATTTTTTATGATCTTGTTAAATATAGGCAATGCAATATTTGGATGATGGGGGTAACATAAAGCAGCTGATAGATCCAACTCTGAAGGGTTTTCAAGAAGCTCAACTTGAAATCATATGTGAGGTGATAAAAAGATGTGTGCATCCAGACTCGGAAAACCGACCCACAATGCGAGAAATTACTCAGAGTTTGCGATCTGAAATAGACATCAGCCCGGATGCTGCTAACCCTAGACTGTCTCCACTATGGTGGGCAGAGCTAGCGATTTTATCAGACGAACCATTCTAGTATTCTAAATCTTTGTATTCGTGAATTGTTTAGAATTGTTTTTTTTTTTTTGAAAATAGAGAGGGCTTGATAGTCCCATATACATGTTTTTTTCATTAATATTAGGAAAATTACAGCCCAATTAGGATATAAACCTTGACAATTAATCCTTCTATGCAAGTAGAAGAAATAAGAAAAAACCTAGTACACATTTCCCGCATTCGGCGTACTAATATAAACCTTTTTCTCTCTCCTTTACGCCGTCTCATTGAAAACCCAATCTTCTTCTTCCTCCTTCCTTTCAGACATTGCAAAGCTTTCAATGATTTGCTTGCTTCATTCATACATACCTCGATTTGTATGCTATAGGACACTACACGATTGCTATCACTTCCTCTTGTCTCGATCCACAAAAGCTTACCTCGCTCTTTTACTCTGAATCTGAAACTCTCTCTTTTCCTGTTCAATTCCTCTCTTATCATCATAACAAAGCATCTTCATTCTCCTCTCTTACATTTTCCTGTCTCGGATCCATCCTATGGATTCTAATGAATGTTTTAAATTGCAATAGAACCATATCAATCAATTGCCACTCTGACAAAAATGACTCTAGGAGAACAAACAAAGAATTATCTTCAATCAAAACCCTAGCCAGGCGACCTAGGCGAAACCTCGTCGAGGCGACCGGCGAAACCTCGTCGATTTGGGGGTGGAGGCAAACCCTAGCCACCGCCTCCACCCCTTCCTCT
Organism: Luzula sylvatica; assembly: GCA_946800325.1. Lineage (NCBI taxonomy): Eukaryota > Viridiplantae > Streptophyta > Magnoliopsida > Poales > Juncaceae > Luzula > Luzula sylvatica. The sequence continues at coordinate 50,583,313 of OX326961.1, forward strand.
CTCACGCCCTCCTCTCCAGCTCCTGGAGGTTCTTTGCGACCGAGGCGAGCAAACGGCGAGGAACAGCGGCGAGCAAACGGCGAGGCGACCGGCGACCGAGGCCACAGCGGCGAGCGGCGAGGAACAGCGAGGAAAGGGCTGGCAGTGACTGGTCAACCGAGGCCACCGAGGCTAGACAGTTCGACTGGCAGGGAGGAAAGGGCTAAAGGCGCGACTGGCGACGGGCCACTGGCGACTGGCGAAGGGCAGGTGGCGACAGGGCGACTGGCAGGGACTGGCGAAGACTGGAAAGGGAGGAAAGGGCAGCGACTGGTGACTGACGCCGGGAGGAAAGAGCTGGAAAGGGGCGATTTCGTGGCGAGGGGCGATTTCGTGGCGATTTCGGGGTGGAGGCAAACCCTGACGGAGATCCGAGGCTGAGATCCGACATCCCACGGCGACAGCGACGGTGACGGTGACGGCGACCGCGACAGCGAGGGCGAGGCGGAGATCCGACAGCAAGGCGGAGATCCGACAACGGAGATCCGGCAGCGACAGCGACAGCGAGGCGGAGATCCGACAGCGACAGCGGCAGCCAGGCGGAGATCAGAGGGCAACAGCGACGGGCGAGTCGGGGTGAGTCTGGGGGCAGTGAAAGGAAAAAGCGGGAATGGAAAAAATACGAGATTTGAGCTCGCGTGGAGACGAACCGTTCGTCTAAGGATGGCCGAAAACATCGTTTCTCGGCTTGTATCTTACTTTTCAAATTGTAATTTACTTTTGCGTTAAACTATTTTTTTACATTTATCATGTAAAATCGCACCAATGTATTAAACTTGCTTTAATATATTAAAAGAGGCTTCGTCTCTTTAGTTTTTCAAAAAAAAAAAATGACTCTAGGAAAAGCCTCCTACACCGCTCTCGCCGTAAATTGGATATGAAGATAGAAATCAATCCTCTCACCCTCTGGTCAGCACATGGATTTTCAATTAACTTCAATGGATTCATCATCGGGGAAATTAAAAGCTGGAGTAAGGAGTTAAGCTTGTTCCAGACTTTAGCTGTGTAAACACATTGAGAGGTCAAATGTGTTGCTGATTCCGGCGTAAAATACATCTACTAGCAGAAATCCAGTCTTTTTTTATAAGATTATCCATGATCAATATCTTATTATGAAGAATTGACCATAAGAAGATCATCATTTTAAGAGGTAATTTAAAATTTCAAATGGTCGCAATAGATGATTTATTTCTATGATTTCCTTTTATAACCATTATTAACATAAATTTCTTTATTCGAAGCATCATTCCATAGAATTTTATCCCTTTGATCTGGATTTAATGTCAAGGTTAAGTTGACCTGTTGTGTCGTTTTAATTATACACCTACGGCCCGTCGGTAATAAACATGCATTTGCGTCGGGCAGTAGCAAATAGTCCCATTAATAGCGACGGACGGTAGCTAATAATGAGATCTGTTGTAGTGATTATAATATGTGCAGTGCATTGCCAAATGCTCATCATCAAATTGCTTCTTTAATTGTTTTGGGTATTTCGACAAATTGGACGATGGGTTACTGAAGAATCACATGAAAGTCAATGTCGACGGTGTTTCTTAAGTGCATTCATCCTGAATTGCGTTTTCCCGAGCCTTTTTGGGTATTATAGTCATGTAATTTCTTCTCTCAATATTTGCAGTTTCGTATGGAGGAGAAAGTACAACACAATGAAGCACACAATGAATTGGTATGGAGGATTTATATAATACCCCATTAATGAATTGGTATGCGATATGAACAACACAATGTAACACTACGAAAGTACAACAATTTCATATATTACTTGATGCACACAACAAAAAACCAAAAAAAATACAACATTCATATATATAATATAAATAGCATACAAATTATCAGAAAAAGGCTAAAAAAAAACTATAACAGCTTATTCAAATACATAACAAGGAATTCTACAAAGATCAAAACCTTTGACGACGAAAATCGATGTGAATCCTGCAAAGAATGTGTCACTAGCTCGATATCCTGGTTACATAACAATCTTATATATACATACATTTACAAAATCTGTACACAATAATATTTTCAAAGAACTAACAAATCAATATTCAAGGCAAACTTAAGGTACAAAATTACAACAATCATGACAGACAACAATGTTGGCAAAGCTGATTTCGTCATCTTAGGTAATCAAGCTGAACGTGTAGTCGGATGCACCGCTTCGGACCTACAACTACAACACCATCCTGAGAAAGACGGACCAACTCTAGAAAGAATATAAAGTTGAATTGGACAAAAGTGTGATTGTCGTGTCAAATACACACAAACCACCCCAATTGTTGGCAATCTGGCGTTTCCAGTCATTCGAATGACACCAGTTGCACCGAACAATACCCCTAACCAACGCGTGTTTCAAATGCAACTCCCGTGAGACCGAAAGAAGCAACAACTTCAGTAAGAAACGAGAAACCACTCTAACACGTTTGCACCGGTAGTCCCTAAAAACACCAGCAAAACAACTAGGCTCAAAAAGTGCTTTGGAAAGGGTGCATAAAGGATAGACATTCGCAGTGACGGATTTATTAAGGAACAAGGAGGGCAGTAGTCTTTTCTAGATTTTTGAGCGGTAATGTATATATATATATGATTATGCTATTGTATTTTATGATAAAATTGAAAATTTATGTACAACTTGAAAATTTTCACGATAGCTCCACCAAAATTATCGCCCCCCATTGATGCGGGATAAGATCCGCCACTGGACATCCGAATCTTTTGCACAGAAAAATGCAATGGAGAAGTCTTTTGAACATGTCAAACTTTGTATGTTTTGTTATGAGTGTTGTGATTTTGTTTGTCCGCATTGTTATTGTATGACATATGTGAATGTTTGTGTGATGCTTGTGCAAAAGTAGTTATAAGTTCAACGCTTGACAATATTAAGATTTGTAAAAATTATGCTTAGCTATATGCATACATTATGGTATATTTATCCATTATTTGCGTACTAAACGAAATCCAACCATAATCACAACAAATAGCACGGAACTACAAACAGAGACATCATTTCATCGAAAATCAATAACGCGATGGGCGCAAATAAATCCGCGCAATTACATGGGCATAAAACTAGTATTAAATATTTCAAAGCCCCTATCAGTGGTGATGCTAAGCTATGTTGCGCGGATACTCCAAAATCCAAGCCGTAGGCGTATCGGATAAGTATCGGATACGAATACGCGACCGATACGTCTCCGATACGTATCCGATACTCCACGTGACGTATCGGCATATTTTAATATATATTTTGTATTCGATACGGACCGATATGGATAGATACGGATCTGATACGTATGGATACATAATGGATACGTCACTCAAAATTTCATTATTCTTGGGCCTGGCCCAAATGGAATCAATTGGTATGATACATTTTTACCTTAGTCTCTTACTCTCCTGTTTATATGAATTATTTAAAAATTGTTTAAAAATGGAAGCAATTAGCTGATTATATGAATTATTTAAAAATTGTTGTTTTGATATTTAATAACTAATATAATTTATAAATACTCCATTTGATTAAAAGATTAATCATATTAAAATAATATTAAAAAATATATATATACATATAACGTATCGTATCCTATACTTTTTCAAAATTGCCGTATCGCCGTATCCGTATCGTATCGGATACGATACTCGTATCCGTATCCGTGCAACATAGATGCTAAGTTCCATTACATCTCTTCGTAGCATGTAAGGATGTTCAAACGGCTCGGTTTATTCGGATACCGAACCGAACCGGTCGAATTCGATTTAATCGGTTCGATTTTTCAGTTTATTTGGTTTGGTTCGGTTCAAAATGGTATTGTCCTGTTTATTCGGTTCGGTTCAGTTTTGGTGTTGTAAAAACCGATTAAACCGAACCGACCGAATAACATCCCATTTTTCATAAATCTTTTAATATGTTAATGTTAAATTATAAAAAAATGATGTAGGTTTAACCGAATAAACCGAATAAGAATTTGGTTTATTCGGTTCGGTTTTTGATCGGTTCGAAAGTTAAAACAGTTCTGTTCGGTTTGAATTTAGTTCGGTTTGGTTTAAATTGGATTGGTCTTATTCGGTTTGGTTTTAACCGAACCGACCGAATGAACACCCCTAGTTGCATGGGTAATGTGACATTTAATTATTTAGTATTAAATATGTTATTAAATAAATAAATTAACTCGATTTAATATAGAAAATATGTATTAAATATGTATTAAATTAATATATAATAAATAATTAAATCAATGTTTTAAATAGCGGCGCTCTAGCGGATTTTTTGAGGTAAACGCTGCATCGCTTCAGAATTTAGCTCTGTAGCATTTTGTTCCGCTGCAACGCTATAGCGGACTGCTATAGCATGAAGCGTTCAAATATAGCGGCCGTAGCGGTGCTATAGCGTGATTATTATTATTTTTGTTATTATTATTATTATTATTATTATTATTATTATTATTGTTGTTGTTGTTGTTGTTGTTGTTGTTGTTGTTGTTGTTGTTGTTGTTGTTGTTATAATAAAAATCATAATAATGTTAAAACTAATAATAACAATAGTAATAATAACAATAATAATAAAATAATGATAGTAATAATAATAGTAATAGTACAAATAATAATAATTATTATTATTGTTATTAAATAATACTAATCACTATTATCATTACACAATAATAATAATAATAAAAATAATTATTATTGGTACTAAAAATAATAACAATAATAATACTAATAATAATAAATATTATTAGTATACAATAATAACTATTGTTATTAAATAATAATAATAATAAAAATTATTATTATTATTATTATTATTATAGGAAGAATAAGATAATAACAACAACTACAACTATTAATAGCCTTATTATAATTACAATAAAATAATAAAATAATAATAATAATAATAATAATAATAATAATATATTTTTCTTATAGATGAATTTTTAATTTATGTTAGTTTGTGAGGTTGATATAAATAATCATTCAATATAATTTTATTTTTAATATTGGACAGCTAATTTATATTTATATTTATATGCATATTGTAGTATTATAAAAACAATAATTTTGATCAAAATCCGCTATGATGTTGAAGTGGCGTTATATCGCCCGCTAAATTAAACGTTAAAACGCTGTGTGCCGCTACACGCTATTTCAAACATTGAATTAAATAGATCCAATTCATTACATTTTTTTTTGTAAATTTTCACTATTTTTTAATTTATTTATTTCATTATTATTAAAGGCTGACTAGAGTAAAGATTTAAGACGAGACAAGACAAGTATATTTTCCTATTTTATTTTTATTTTACATCATGAAGAACGGGAAATGATTGAGAGAGGGATTGTCGTATATACATTGCATTCCCACTCCTAACTTTGCGCCTATAAATCCGGGACAAAGCTGCTCAGTCGTGTGATGCGGTAAGGTTTCTCTGTGGCCTAGACAGTTAATTTATATAAAATAGGGGTTTATATGCAAAAAAATTTTGTATTGACCAATGAAACTTCGCCACGCAGGCGGTTTCACATGTGGCTTCCGAAAGGAGGCCACAGAGAAACCTTACTCTGATGATGCGATCATAATAAGACTTGGATTAAAATAAGAAGATTGTTAACTCATTGGCTAAGACTGGATCTCCCTGATTTTGTGATTCTAAATGCTCCCAAATCTATACGAATTGTGCATGTTTGCATTTACAAAAAAAAAAGAAAATAATATAATGCAGAATTTATTTATATTATTCATAATTCATAATTTTGTGGTAACCTCACTCAACCTCTCCTTTCTTCGTTTGGTTAATTTCATGTATATTCTTGAAAAATTCAAAATATCAAATTTGCCCCTCTAAAATATTTAATATCAAATTTGTCCTCCTAAAATCCCAATGTTTATCAAACTAAAACTAGATTATTTGTGTGTTAAACCTAACGAAAAAATTATGGAAAGGCCAATTTACCCTTCAAAGTTCAATTCACGGGGTTTCAAGCTCCTAGCTAAGCTTATTTGCGACAGAACTGGGTATCAAGCTCCTAGATTATTTACCCTTCAAAGTTCAATTTACACTACAACAGAACTGGGTATCAGCGACAGGGCTTTGTTTTCAGCGACGGGCCGACGGAAATAAAAAGCAGTTTCTGCGACGGGCCGACGCAGAAAGTTATTTGCGACGGTATTTTTCCCCGACGGCCCAACGCTGTCTCCGACGGCCCGTCCCTGAACTCTAAACCGTCGCAGATAGCCCTTTACCGACGATTACTTCACCGACGGCCTGTCGCTGATGTTTGAACTTTGGCATCGGCCCGTCGCAAAAGTACACACCCGTCGCAGAAAACCCACTCCCCGTCGCTGAAAGCTTGCTACGGCCCGTCGGTGAAGTTATAAACACCTCCTTTATATACCTTGTTCGCCCCAATCTCTCTCTCTTTACCCTTAGGTTTAGGGTTTTCCCGCGCCCCCTCTTTCCCCTCAGCCCCCTCTTTCCCGTCGCTGAAAGCTTGCTACGGCCCGTCGGTGAAGTTATAAACTACGGGGCATAGATTGAAGCAATCTAGCAATAATTCTATCATCAGTAAGAGGTGCATTTTGGGTGGCATATCGGGTTTTTAGTACATTAATTTTTGCCCAGATTTTATCAACGGACTCTCCCTCAATCATTCGGAGATTGTTGAATTCTTGTTCAAGTCCGATGATATTAGTTCTTCTCATTTGAGATGTACCCTCGTATCTCTCATTGAGCATACGCCACATTTCATATGAGTTTTCACAATGATCAACTAGCGATCCGATAGAACTAATTACGTTGTTCAGTATTAAGTTTTGAGCGTAAATGTCATTGGTTCTATCTTCCCTAGTTTGAGCAGGATAAGTTACATTTCCGTCCGTGTCAACCTCTTGGGCCAAGACAAAGCCTCGTAACACTACCTTGTCAAGTCCTTGGAGAGCGAATGCATTTAGCATGCATTTCTTCCAAGAACTCCAATTGGTTCCATCTAATTCACGTGAGTTTGATATATTTGATTTGGGTACGGTATTTATAGGATTTATCGATGAGTTTTGTACAATAGGATTAATTTCGGTCATTTGATCGTTAAGTACAAGTTATCCCTAATACTCAAAGAGATGGTTAGTACCTTGTTCTGATACCAATTGTTGTTTAATTCTAACCTAGAGGGGGGTAAATTAGGCAATCTAGCTTACACTTAGTTTAGATTTAAACCTAATTTACGGTGCGGAATAAATAATAATTTAGATGATAGAGATGATACCGTACAAACACTTTAACACAAGATGTTTGTTTACGAAGTTCGGTAGGTGGTTGCTTTGTAGCTTTAACTCACCCTTTACTCGCTTAATTGACCGACTCAATTATTTGCGAGTACCTACGTCTCCGGGAATGCCTTGTGCCTCTTTTTGGCTTTCGATTGAATTCCAACTCAACTCGATTACAAGGATTTGCCTAGATCGATTTACACGCTTCTATCGATCTATAGCTAAGGCTCTTTACACTTTGTTGCACTAGCCTATTACACTTTTTCACTAATCGAGCTACAACGTGATTGGTCACGTGAGTGGGATACGATTAGTGGAGAATATTGAAAGTAGATCAACGATCTAAAGAGGTTTCTCAAGCTATCAATGGATATAGATAATCACAGCTTAGGGTTTCTCTCTTTTTAGGTTTGAATGTTTGAAAGTGAAGAAGTGAAAGAGAGAGACCCATTAAGGATTCTATTTATACTCTCTATAGAAATCCTTCAGAAAACTTGTAGTGCGTTCGAACGCATAAAGTCCGTTCAGAACGCACTTGTAGTTTGCACTAGCCGTTTCAAAATAACGTGCAAGTACATCTTGGGTCCGTTCGAACGGACAATGTCCGTTCGTAACGGACTCAATTATACATAGCATTTTGCGTTCACAGGAACAAGAGTCCGTTCAACGCACTGAAAAGTGGGTGAACGGATTCCAGGTTGTCCGTTCGAACGCACATGTGTGTTCGTTCGAACGCACACATCCCTGTTACATTTTTCAGTTCACAGGAAGGATTGTCCGTTCAACGCACTCAGAAGGTGGGTGAACGGATTCTAATTGTCCGTTCGAACGGACATGATTGTTCGTTCGAACGCACACATCCCTGTGACACGTTTGGTTCTAATCAAGGTTTAAAGTTTTGATATGTGGCAAGTCCGTTCTGAACGGACTTTGAGTTCGTTCAGAACGCACTTCCTGCTTGACTGAACTCTTTGTTATTTTGAACATGATTTTACTTGAGTTCTACTAGGTTTGTACCTATGGTTTATTTGTGGCGTATCCCACTCACGGAAGGCTTCAACATCTTGATTCTTGATGTATTCCAATGGCCTTCCTTGTGTTCTTCTTTTCTTGTTTATCTTGAGACTTCATGTCCTGATTCTTGATGTAATCCAATGAAATCCTCCTTCACAAGTCCTCCTTCATCTTCGTATCGTACCTATGTTATCCTGCACTTTTCTGGATGTATACATTAGTAATGACAGTGTTTTGAAATAATCCAACTATCAGGAAATTTGAACCAACAAATTCCCCCTTTTGATTAATTTCAAAACACTGTCGGTTTGGAGAGTTTCATCATTTAGTTGAGAACTCTCCGTACGATCGTTTCTCCCCCATTTTGAAAGAGATCAAAAGGGCCAATGAGACTTCATCAACGGAAGGCTCCCCCTAAATGCGAGCTCCCCCTCAAAGAATGAATTGATGAATGTATGAGCTCGTAAATATGATCAAATTCTTTTGTTTTGAATGATGACACTCTTTTCAAATTTAGCAGATTTAAGGAAAATAAAACACTTTTTGTGTGTGTGTGTGCATTCCGAACGGAAAAAGTGGTGCGTTCGAACGCACTTGCATCTGGACTGACAAAAATTTCACAGAATTTATACTGATGAGTGTATGAACACTAAACCAAAATAGGATAATAAAAGAAATGCACAAGTTTATGCTACTGACATAATACCATAATTATTCATCAAACATAATTATTCAATAGACCTAATTGTTCAATCATACCGACACACATCAAAGTTTAGATAAGTTCTCACATACTCTCATGTATACTCAAGACTTAGACATAACATAACATAATACGACACAACACACACCACAACCAAGGGTGATCACAATTCATTTGGCTCGGGTTAGGAATTTAAGACGGACGGTGGGGAGAAGGTGGAGCTTGCTCCTGAGATTCATGGTGCGTTCCGAACCGGTTCTCAAGATGAACGTAAAGATCGGCAAATTTTCGATCCACGTTCTCAAGCATCCGTGCTTCAGATACACGAAACGCATCATGCATTGCTCTTCCGTGTCGCTCCATGAGCTCATCCATTTCGTCGAACATCTCCTTCACATAGGCAAACCTCTTATCATCCCGTTCCGTTTGGGCATTTGAGGATTCCCCCCCCCCCCCCCCCCCCCCCACATTCCTCTTTCGTTTGGGAGCCGGTTCTTCACCGCTTTCATCGGTATTGGCTGGGTCGACGTTGTCCTCTTCCTCGTCCAAGGTGTTACCCTTCGTCCACCGGGTAGGATCGCGGGGAAGGTGATACGCCACCGCATCCTTTGCGGAGTCAATAATCCATCCGAGGATGCTCGGCGAATACCGATATCCAAAACGTCGGAGGTTGATTGGTGATTTCGGTCGAAAATCCCAATCGCTCAGTGGTATCTCAATCCCTTGGAGTTCCATCATACGGGCAATCAATGTTCCGTATGGTAAGGCCGCGTTCTTATGACTCATTACACTTTCCATGTGGTTTGTGATGAGAAAGGGCACGTGGATGGGTAGTTGATCCTTGTACCACATGCGATGCAAGAGTATAATATCCCGATGTTTGAGACGTATCTTAAATTTTTCTTATGGAGTGAGAATGTTATTACCGATGGCCCAGATGAACTGTTCATGGGCGGCCAAGTGAGATGCCCCTTGCCCAGGTTTGATACCCGTGATGGCAGCTTCGATTCTCGCCTTGCGAGTGTCGTAGATTTTCTCTCCGTCGTCCCTGAGTCCGAGCAAAGCACTCAAGTTTTTGATAGAGATTTCGACATCTTCACCGAGGATGTATGACGTTACCTTTTCTTTGTCATGGTGGAATTCAGCGTTTGCGTAAAATAGTCGCGTGATTACATCATACGATTTGTCGTTTAGGCATGCTAGATTCGCGAATCCCCATTGACGTTCGATTTCCTCGACTTTGTCGAGGAGGTGATGTATGTTTGGCGGAAAATCGCAGTAATAGCATGGTGCAATTGGTCTCTTCGATACCCATTCATGGAAGAGGATACCAACCTCCGGAGTTCGAAACAGATGCTCGTTGTTTGGGTCAGAGAAATCGTATTCCCTTTGAATGCGTTCTTCAAGAGTAGGCTTCTTGGCAGCTTGCTTCATTCTTCGTTGAGCGTTCGAACTCTCGCCTACCATCTTCCTCCCCATTGCCTTGGCTTTCGATCTCGAGTTTGAGGCATCCATGGCTATCGTTGAAGTTCTTAGTTTTTCTGAGAGAGAGAGAGAGAGGGAAGGTGTTTGGTAGGAATAGAGAAGATTTTGGTCTGAGAAGAGGTGAGTTTTGGAAGAGAAACAAGGAGAGAGAACGAAGGGGGGCTAAGTAACTGATGAAATCGTGTCCCTTCGAATCACGCCGTAAGGGAAAAAGGGACCATCACATCCATTGAATGCAGTCGGTTGCATGTAGATGAAGAGTTATTACGACGAGTCCGTTCGAACGGACTAATATGTGCGTTGGAATGCACTCATGTCTGAGAAAAAGCGCTATTTTGGGATTTTAAGTTGTATCTGGGAAGTTGTTAAGTCCGTTCGAACGGACTCCCATGTGCGTTCGAACGTACACACAACTGAGAAGAGGCGCCAGAATATGAAACGGCGCGAGTGTAAGGGTTTGAAGTAGGTTCGCTAAATGAGGCATGTGCGCTCGAACGCATTAGTTGTTCGTTCGAACGCACTGAACACTGGTGACACTAAGAGTCGGTGCCAAAGTATGAACCGGCGCCATAATCCTATAATTCATTTTTCTGTTCGGAACGCATTCAGTTGTACGTTCGAACGCACTTGATCCTGTTACGAATACGAAAAGGCGCCATAATTTGAACGCATTGGTGACCATCCTATATTCCATTTATCCGTTCCGAACGCACTGTTTGTTCGTTCGAACGTACTTGATACTTTTTGATTTTCTCTAAACGTGACGTCTCCTCCCTTGAATGATTTCTATAGATTTAACTATCTCTCGATCTCAGGTCATGTGTCTAGTACAACAACTATCTAGACACTACTTTGATGACTTTGTTTTGGAAGTTTAACCCATTTATAAGAAATTCATACTAGTTCAATCGAAAGATAGAAATTAAACTAAAATGAATCCTTATTTACTATACTCCTCCTAAATAGTCGGCTTAAGGTAAGGTGTATTAGGGAGTATAGTGTTTCATTTAAGGCTTATGCCCTAGGGGGTCCTATCCCGTAAGAGGTAGAATGACCCATTGAGTGACGATCCTTGCGCATCCATATAAAGTTTGACGTTAATTTTGGATTGCGAAGATCACAACTTGTTGAGACATGACCAATTTTGCAACAATAGTTACAAAATGCTACGGTGGGCTTATTTGTGGGTGTGGTACTCTTCACAAAATAGTCCGAGAGTTGATTCGGATTACTTCTCTTAGAAGTTATCGATTTTGGCATTTGATAAAGGTTATTTGATTTAAATTGATTTTGCTTAAAATTATTTTGTTTAAATTGTTTATGTGTGTTGGTGAAATGTTTGGGAGGCCCTTGTTGATATGAAGCTTCGGTGTGGTTTGTCACTTCATAGAAATACACATTTGGTCCCCTTTTGAACAAACAATCGGTTCTTCCCAAATTAGTATGTCTAGGTTGTGAATTTTGTGTAAAATGATTGTTCCTATAATTATTATTGACACGTTTAGGTTGTTCATTTTTAGCATATTTACCTTTGTTGTAGTCATGGTACATGAAAGCATTTCCATGACTACTTACTTTATTGTTTTCCCATTTAGATTTTTGATTTTGAGATATTGAAAAATCGGGTTTATTACCGTTATTTTTCTTATATCCTAAACCGGATTTGTCATTTGGCTTTTGTCCTATCAATGACGATCTTAAAACATCATCCAATGAAAGAGGACTCAATGCAATAGTTGCACATGCCTTCTTCAAGGATTCATTTTCAACTTTAAGAGTTTGAATTTCGACTTTTAAATGAGAAATCTCACCTTTTAGGGTTTGACACTCACACTTTGAAAAACCTTTAAATTCATTTATTTGAGTTTTATATGCCAAAATGGATAGCTCAAGAGAGGCTACCTTATCCTTGAGAGCTTGTGTTGGGCTCTCAAGTTTACCCTCATTTAGTTGAGAGTTTCCTTCATCTCTAAGAAACTCGTCACAAGAGTCGAGTTCTAGTTCGAATGCGGGAGAAAATTTAGATTTATGTATTGATTCTATGTTAAGCAGAGAGTATGTACGTACCTCATGACATTGGTCATGTGTTGAGCTGGTATTGGGAGTGGATGGTTCCGAGTCCACAACCATGGGCGTGTGATGTGTAGTAGTTAGACCTCGTTCAATACGAAGAGATTTGATGGCCGCTTCCACTGCGCTCATTAGTGGAGGATCGATCCTTACCATGAGTGCAAGGTTTGCGGTGTGTCGACTTGACGGACCATCCGGGTCGGATGATGAGCTTGATCCGTCCGTTTCTCCCCACCTACAATCGACGTTAGCTTTATATGCCTTTTTCTTATTGATTTCTTTACCTTTGTAGTTTTGACGATTTTCTCGCCCCTTGTCCTCGTATCTTCTTTCGTATCGGGGCTCTCGCCTTTCCCGATCCTTGTGGTCCTCATCCTTTTTGATCCACCTCGAATTTTCCGGATGGAGAGTCCAACATGACTCCATCATGTGTCCAATTTTCTTGCACCAAAAGCAATGGAGCTTTAGCCCCTTTTGTTTCCGATTCTCGTTGAATCGCTTCTCGTCCCTTTGCCACTCTAGGAGTCGCAACGTGAGATCATCCATTTCATTGTCGTCATTGCTTGCATTCACGGCGGGCAAAGCTACGGTTTTGGAGTGAGGAGAGGGCATGTAGATTCCTTGTTCTTCATCGAGTTGCTTGAGTCGAATCTCGAAATTTCGGAATTGACTTACCAATTCTTCAGGCGTGAGGTCTTGTGAAGCTACCGCTGTACCTAAAACTACACGTAAAGATTCCCAACTACGGGGCATAGATTGAAGCAATCTAGCAATAATTCTATCATCAGTAAGAGGTGCATTTTGGGTGGCATATCGGGTTTTTAGTACATTAATTTTTGCCCAGATTTTATCAACGGACTCTCCCTCAATCATTCGGAGATTGTTGAATTCTTGTTCAAGTCCGATGATATTAGTTCTTCTCATTTGAGATGTACCCTCGTATCTCTCATTGAGCATACGCCACATTTCATATGAGTTTTCACAATGATCAACTAGCGATCCGATAGAACTAATTACGTTGTTCAGTATTAAGTTTTGAGCGTAAATGTCATTGGTTCTATCTTCCCTAGTTTGAGCAGGATAAGTTACATTTCCGTCCGTGTCAACCTCTTGGGCCAAGACAAAGCCTCGTAACACTACCTTGTCAAGTCCTTGGAGAGCGAATGCATTTAGCATGCATTTCTTCCAAGAACTCCAATTGGTTCCATCTAATTCACGTGAGTTTGATATATTTGATTTGGGTACGGTATTTATAGGATTTATCGATGAGTTTTGTACAATAGGATTAATTTCGGTCATTTGATCGTTAAGTACAAGTTATCCCTAATACTCAAAGAGATGGTTAGTACCTTGCTCTGATACCAATTGTTGTTTAATTCTAACCTAGAGGGGGGTAAATTAGGCAATCTAGCTTACACTTAGTTTAGATTTAAACCTAATTTACGGTGCGGAATAAATAATAATTTAGATGATAGAGATGATACCGTACAAACACTTTAACACAAGATGTTTGTTTACGAAGTTCGGTAGGTGGTTGCTTTGTAGCTTTAACTCACCCTTTACTCGCTTAATTGACCGACTCAATTATTTGCGAGTACCTACGTCTCCGGGAATGCCTTGTGCCTCTTTTTGGCTTTCGATTGAATTCCAACTCAACTCGATTACAAGGATTTGCCTAGATCGATTTACACGCTTCTATCGATCTATAGCTAAGGCTCTTTACACTTTGTTGCACTAGCCTATTACACTTTTTCACTAATCGAGCTACAACGTGATCGGTCACGTGAGTGGGATACGATTAGTGGAGAATATTGAAAGTAGATCAACGATCTAAAGAGGTTTCTCAAGCTATCAATGGATATAGATAATCACAGCTTAGGGTTTCTCTCTTTTTAGGTTTGAATGTTTGAAAGTGAAGAAGTGAAAGAGAGAGACCCATGAAGGATTCTATTTATACTCTCTATAGAAATCCTTCAGAAAACTTGTAGTGCGTTCGAACGCATAAAGTCCGTTCAGAACGCACTTGTAGTTTGCACTAGCCATTTCAAAATAACGTGCAAGTACATCTTGGGTCCGTTCGAACGGACAATGTCCGTTCGTAACGGACTCAATTATACATAGCATTTTGCGTTCACAGGAACAAGAGTCCGTTCAACGCACTGAAAAGTGGGTGAACGGATTCCAGGTTGTCCGTTCGAACGCACATGTGTGTTCGTTCGAACGCACACATCCCTGTTACATTTTTCAGTTCACAGGAAGGATTGTCCGTTCAACGCACTCAGAAGGTGGGTGAACGGATTCTAATTGTCCGTTCGAACGGACATGATTGTTCGTTCGAACGCACACATCCCTGTGACACGTTTGGTTCTAATCAAGGTTTAAAGTTTTGATATGTGGCAAGTCCGTTCTGAACGGACTTTGAGTTCGTTCAGAACGCACTTCCTGCTTGACTGAACTCTTTGTTATTTTGAACATGATTTTACTTGAGTTCTACTAGGTTTGTACCTATGGTTTATTTGTGGCGTATCCCACTCACGGAAGGCTTCAACATCTTGATTCTTGATGTATTCCAATGGCCTTCCTTGTGTTCTTCTTTTCTTGTTTATCTTGAGACTTCATGTCCTGATTCTTGATGTAATCCAATGAAATCCTCCTTCACAAGTCCTCCTTCATCTTCGTATCGTACCTATGTTATCCTGCACTTTTCTGGATGTATACATTAGTAATGACAGTGTTTTGAAATAATCAAACTATCAGGAAATTTGAACCAACACTTGACACCGAAAGAAGAGAAGGATGAGAGCGATCGACCCGTCGTGCGTGATCAATTTCACGCTGGTAATCGTCTATCCTACTTTGCATCGTACCCTCGATATCGAAGCATGATCTTGGATTTTGGGAACCGGAACGGGCCTTCATATCCCCTGCACGGGCCCGGGGTCGGGATAATTCCCAACACAATTTTGGACTATTTTTTGTACTGTTTTTAGTTCAATATGGTTTATCTCTTTTTAAGGACTAAATCTGATTTGTTTTTGGACTGTTTTTAGTTTAATTTATGTTTATCTCTTTTTAAAAAATATGTTGTTTGTTTAAAATCCCTGTTTTATTTAATATCCTTGCAGAAATTTTTTGTTCCTGTTAATTAATATTTTTTGTTTTTTAATTTATTGGTCTTTTATTCCTGTTTTTTTTTAAATATAGGTTTAATTTGTTGTTGTTATTATATTTGGAAACTTATCAATTTAGAGCAATGGTGGAGGATTTAGTTTCAATGCTAGAGCAATGGAGTTGGTGTTGGAGGAAGATATGAAGAGCAATCGAGGAGGATTAGTTTATTTCTCGGGTGTTTCAATGCTTGAGTGTTTGAGCAATGAAAAATTAGCTATTTTTAATGCTTGAGTGTGCAAATTTGTGTACTTGAATTTATGTGAATATATTAACTATTTTAAAGAAATTTATGTGGAATTTGAGGGCTTGAGTGTTTGAGTATTTTAAAAAAATTTGAGTGTTTGAGTATTTTAAAAAAATTTGAATGTTTGAATATTTTAAAAAAATTTGAGTGTTTGAGACAATACATACGAAATATTTATTAATTAACATTTCATTAAATATTTTAAAAAATTAGATATATAAAAATTAATATACTGAAAATTAAATATATAAGAATAAAATATACCTTTTAGCGACGGGCCGTCGGTGATAGATTCAGTGACGGGCCGTCGGTGATAGCTTCAGGGACGGGCCATCGGTGATATCTGTGACGGGCCATCGGAAATGAATTACCGTCGGTAAAAGTATCATCAGCGACGGGCCGTCGCTGAAAGTGGCATCAGTGACTGTTTTTTAGCGACGGTTGGCCGACGGTGATACCATTAGCGACGGTTTGGGAGACTTTTAGCGACGGTTTTTACCGTCGCTGATAACCAGAAATGTTGTAGCTAGCTAACTCATGCCGAATCGATCTCCAAGAGAATTTCCCCTCGAGTAAAGTAATATCAGGAAGTTTCAGCTCCGATAACGTTGCAAGGACGCTCCTCTCGTGCTTGGCTCCAACGTTAGCTCCTTTTCTCCGACGTTAGCTCATTTTTAATGTTATTTTTTCTCAATTTTATTGTTATATTTTCATTGAGACGTTTTCAACAGTTTGCACGAATAGACGGAATAATGTCTAAGAACAACGTTGACGCAATCCAGATAAATTGTTTCAATTTTATTATTATATTTTTCTTCGTGTTGATTTTGTATATATTATAACTACAAAATATTATAATTAAGATATTTGATTCGTTATCAATATCCGAATATATTGCTTTATTCTATTTTGTTTTAACATTCTTAGACATTAATTCCAAATCAGATAATGATAATTCATAAAATATATTATTATTATATTTTATTATTTACATAAATAAAATTTGCAAAACAACTTATTTCTATTTTATTTTTATTGAACTTATTTGGTTATGCATTAAGATTAAGTCTTTGGTTTTTTATATTAAAAGAAGGCATGATATTTTCATTAATGTTTTTGGAGAAAGTATTATTTTCGAGGTTGTATAATTCATAATTAGAAGTGCGCCAAATTCAGATGACTTCAATAGGGGCATACACAAAAAATTTCAACCCCCAAACCGCCCAATCTTACCCGACCCGATTAGTTTTTTGCAGATTTCGAAGTTCTTGTGTCGGGTCCGGATTGAAACTATGAGAATCCAAAAGCATGGGTCGGATTACGGATTTGATACTAAAAATCCGCATTAACCAAATGTGACTCATACAACTTCAAATATTTAAATAATTATTCCTAATTTTAATATAAATTATATGGTATGTTATTTTTTATAATTTATATTCCTATGATTTATTATTATTTCTTTTCAATATTATATGATTTCTTATTTGTTTTCCTTATACGGATATTATTTTTGTCAAGTAATCAAACTTTCTTAATTTAAATCATTTTTCTGACAAAATGACTATTTGTGTTATGTTATTTTTTGTTTTCTTAAGAATAAGATTTGTCTTTTTTATTTTTGTTTTAAATATTTTTATTTCTTTATAATATCAATATATTAGTTTTGTCATGAAATATATAATTAGTTTGAATTTTTAAAGTATTGTATATAATGTTTGTTTATATATTTATTGTAAGAACGATGACATAAATAGAATGAGATGTTGATTATTCATATTTAATTTTGATTTGTATGTTTGTAAAATATTTTTCAATAATTCAATTAAAAATATAATTCTCGTTGCATATATTTTTGTTAACATATGAACATATATCGTTATGGGTGATTATATGGTAGGACATTTTTCTTATGGTAGATCTATTTTAAAATGCTCATTTAGTATTTTGTCAATTGAAGTGCTTTTGTATCTATTTTAAAATAGGAAATATTTATCACACATACAAAGAAAAATTCTAATTAATTGGAAATATCCAAATCCAAATTATTCTTTTAAAAATGTTCTACCATAGAATCACTCTATGATAGTTATAGTATGTACTTATAAAAAAATCCGGCTAACCCGCACAAATCGTCCAACCTGGTGAAAATAGATTTAAAAAAAATTATAAATATTATAAGTTGGGTTGGGTTGGAAAAATGAAAAACCCGTTATAATTAGGTTGGATTATAGTTTCGATCAAAACACGCCCAACCAGGTACACCCCTAATCAAAATTTTGAAAAACATGAACAAATTAATTGATTATCTAAATCCACTCCATGAACAGTATTTACAGGCTTGCTTTCTAAATCCCGTTATTATTTTTCTCTCTAAATATTTCATTTGCAAATAAACTCATATAGGACCACATTTGAACTTCTTCCATCAAATATATCACAGGACTAATTGTGTAAATCAATATTAATCAGCATGTTTAATTATTTAATTGTGTAAACTCATATAGGAAACTCATAGTTGCAGGAAACCAATATATGAATATCAGGAAACTATGGTAGCAGGAAAATGCAAAAACTGCGAGTGTAGGATGTTTAAAAGGTGTTTGATGAAAACCTAGGATTGTTTTTGTTGTTGTCGTCGTCGTCGTCGTCGTAGTTGTTGTTGTTAATATTATTATTATTATTATTATTATTATTATTATTTTTATTTTATTTTTTATTTTTTATTTTTTATTTATTATTATTATTTTATTATTATTATTATTATTATTATTATTATTATTATTTCTAAATACATTTTAAATTATTTTCAACTATTAAATTAAATGATACATACATTTATATACAATTTTCTTAATCATATCAAAATATTATAAATATGTCACATAAATAAATCATACCAACAATTTAATTTCTAAATATCATCATTATTATTATTATTATTATTATTATTATTATTATTATTATTTTCTAAATACATTTTTAATTATGTATAATTATTTATAATTATAATAATAATTATTATTAATTCCTAAATAACTTTTTAATTATTAGAATTATTATTATTATTATTTTCTAAATACATTTTTAATTATGTATTATTTTTTATAATAATAATAATTATTATTACTTTATAAATACATTTTTAACTATGTACTAATTTTTTTAATTATTATTATTATTATTACCATTAATTTTTAGAAAATATTATTTTTTTAATATAATTATTCTTTGGATGACAAGTTAAAAAAATACGGTAACCGATACGAATACGGTATTCGAATACCCGATACGAATATGATATACAGTATTCGATATCCGATTTCGAATACGAACACGGTATCCGAATATCCGATTTCGGATACAAATACGATATTCCATACAAATACGAATATGGTATGCGGTTCGGCATCCGATTTTGAATACGGGTACGAATACGGTAACCGATATCCGATTTCGAATACGAGTATGAATACGATATTCGATATGAATACGGGTACCAATACGATGTCAGATATCCGATACAAATGTTGATACTAATACATTATCTGATTTATGGATACAAATACGGTATCCGATATCATATCCGATTCCGAATACAAATACATATACAAATACGATTTTGAATACACAAAAATAAATAAATTTGTAAATTAAAAAAGATACTTGTTCCTTCAATTGCATTAAATTAAATTAATTAATTAAAAAATATTTATTCCTTCAAGTTAATTAAATAAATAAATATGATATTTTATGGAGAAAAAAAGACTAAAAAAAGGTGAATGAATGAAATAAAGATAGGTTTTGTTTGACAAGCAATTTCTCTCTCCAAATATCTGGTCTGAGGTCAGTTTTGAAAACCAGGTTTTTTGTCACTATTTGGCTACAATCCGGAGTTTTTGAGATCCCAAACTTCACTTCCTAACTTGTAACCGAACAGCCAATTTACCTTCCTGCCAATTTAGCAGGAACTGTGGGGGTTGCAATATACTTATGACCCAATAATATTAGGTATTTTGTTACCAATTAACTTTAATAATTGTGATATTTTTGATTTATCGAATTGTCTTGCAAATAAAGAAATTCATCATCATGGTATATAATATTAACAAACAAAATTAAATTTAAGTTTGTCATCGTAGTAGATATATAAACACTAATACATAAATTTCATTTGAGAAATTTTGTTTTGCATGTTATTCATCACAGGTAAATAAATAAATAAACGGACCCGATTTAAATAGTATATATATATATCTAGTAATCCAGTATATATATATATATATATATATATATATATATATATATATAGCCGGATAATATATATATCTAGTGATCCATGAGCGGACGCGATTTAAATAGTGCGATTTAAATAGTCTATGTGGTTTTCTGATGAGAGAAAACATCTACCCAGCTTAACATAGGAACAGATAAACCAATAGGATTATACATAGTAACAGATATGAAACTTAATAATCAATAAAAAAAAATAGTGTATTAATTTGTGATTATTTTAGTAGTTTGTAGATTTATTATTGGCCAAAAATATATGTCTGGAAAAGAAAATACATTTATGTAAGCTACAGCTTTATGCTTGAGTAGTGGCTCGGCCACTTGCCATGTTCTCGACGAAAGTGACGCTACGAGTAAACAAGAAGATAACGCTATAATAAAGAAAAGAAAAAAGAAATATAAACTTTTTTTCTAATTGAGGATTATATCCGAGAATGGGCAATTTCACGTGCACTCTAAAATGTCTCAAAATATCATATGTATCTCTCTCTCTCTCTCTCTGTGGAACGAGAAATATTTCCACCACTGATGCCATTACACTCACGCCTTTGCATCACCAATTTTTAACTAATAATTATTTAAAAGTTAAGAGCGCAAATTAAGCTGTTCAACTGGCTAATTTAGTTCCCGACAGATTTTCTCAAGGAAAATATTAGCAAAGATAATCAAAGAAAATATCATATTAAAACCAACTTAACAGTACGATTAAGTATGATTTCTTTGGAAATATGCTGCTTAATTCAAATCGTAATTTGGAAACAGAAACAAAATTAAGCAAGCACATGCATAATAACAATATTGCCTGCAATTACCAAACAAATTTTCGATTCACTTTCGGCATTAAAGTTAACATTTGATTGTAGAAGCAAATTAGCAAATTATTTGCACAAAATACTCCAATTCAAACTATACGAAACAAAATCAAACAAATATTATGAGAATGTCAGATGAGACAAAATGTAATAGAAAAGAAAAAAATAGCAAAGTTTAATCTAAATTTATGACCTTAAATCTCACTCTATACATACACAACACTCCTTTTGTATTCTGCACCTAATCTTTCCCTCTCAATCCCCTTAATTAAATCGGTCACTCTCACCTCTTTATTCACACACAAACCAAAATATCCATAATCCAATTCTTTTTAGTTATACCCCAAAAAAAATATAGAAAACTACCTCTCCCCATCCAAATCCTTCCTCGTCGAATCTTTATCATCCCCATGATGAATCGAAACAATTGCATGAAAACCTCACTTTCAAGGAAAAGTGAGGATGGGAAGGATGAACGTAAAAAAAAAAAAAAAAAAAAAGACCTAAAAAATGAATTATCAATAGCGACTGGGTGGAGGTGGAGACCCATAATGCATGCCATATACGGGTGGTATCGGACCTTCGAATACTGGAGCTGGTGGCGGCGGAGATGTATATGAATAATGAGGCACTGGTGGCTCTATGCATGGTGGTGGTGGCGGCGGTGGTGGTTCTATGCATGGAGGCGGTGAATTTGGTGGTGGGGGAGGTGATAAGTGGGATGG
This sequence comes from Luzula sylvatica, assembly GCA_946800325.1. NCBI lineage: Eukaryota > Viridiplantae > Streptophyta > Magnoliopsida > Poales > Juncaceae > Luzula > Luzula sylvatica. The sequence continues at coordinate 50,605,145 of OX326961.1, forward strand.
TGGTGGCGGGGATGATAAATGAGGTGGTGGTGGGGGTGAATTTGGTGGTGGAGGTGGGAAGTAATGAGGTGGTGGTGGTGGAGATGATAAATGCGGTGGTGGTGGAGAAGTCAAGTGAGGTGGTGGAGGTGATGATGGTGGTGGCGGGGACCGGACACAATATATTGGTGGTGGTGGAGGAGAGTATTCCGGTGGAGGGGGAGAATATACTGGTGGAGGAGGAGATGGCGGCGGTGGGGAAGGTGGTGGTGGCGAAGGCGGAGGAGGTGATGGAGATGGTGGAGGTGGGGAAGGAGGAGGTGGTGATGGTGGAGGTGGGGAAGGAGGTGGAGGAGATGGTGAAGGTGGCGGAGGTGATGGTGGAGGTGGAGATGGTGGTGGTGGTGAAGGGGGCGGTGGAGGAGGAGAATATACCGGTGGAGGAGGTGAATATACCGGTGGTGGAGGTGAATATGCCAGAGGAGGCAAATAGACAGGAGAAGGAGGAGGTGGTGGAGGCAATGCAGGAACAAAAGGTTTGCACCTAAATGCATTACAATCCACCGGTCGAGAGAGGAAACTCAAGCATTGCTTCGGCATTCTCTGCTCTGGCCTGAACGCCAAGCAATTTCGTCTATCACTAAATGCTTGCACCGCTCTGCACACAGGGGGCTCGCCCGTGAAGAAATTGTACGAAAAAGTGAAGTTCTTCAGTCTCGGAAGAAGGCAAATTGAAGATGGAATCTTTCCTGAGAGATAGTTGTGAGCAACATCCAGCTGCTCGAGTTTCACCATTCCTCCCATTGATTCAGGCAATGGACCCATTAGTTTGTTGAAGCTCACGTCGAATACTGTTAACTCCTTTAACAACCCAATTTCGGCTGGGATGCAAGATCTGAGGCCATTGTTTAGCAGGATAATCTCGTTCAGTGTTTCGGACATGTTGCCGATGCTTGCAGGGAGGCAGCCTGAGAAGTTATTGTTTGCCAGAACAATGACCGACACAGGCGAGTTGCCCAGATTATCAGGGATTTCAAAGACGAACCTGTTATTGTTGATGAAAATGGCGTCCAGATCCTTCTCGAAGAGGGACCTCGGAACAGATCCTTCGAATTCGTTGTACCGCAAATCCAAATACTTCAATTTTGGCAAACGGATAAGTACATCCGGGAATTTTCCGGCAAATCGATTATTACTCAGGTCAATCTCGTGCAGTAACTTCAACCGGTCGAATTTATGCGGAACAGTACCGCAAAACCGGTTCGAATTGACATGAAACAGCGCTAGATCGGTCAATAAACCGAGCTCTTCCGGCAAGTAACCAGCAATATCAGCGTGGTTAAGATCCACCCCGGCAACCGTCACCACAGACGGATCCGACGGAAGCTTCGAGCAATACACCCCAGTGTAGTTACACACCCCAGGACCGACCCAGTTCGCAGTAAGCTCGTACGGGTCGGACAACATAGCTTGCTTCCATGCTTGAAGCGCAATGTAGGCATCTCTGAGACGAGAATTAGGAAAGTAAAAAGACGGCGGTACAGTCACGACTTCTCCTCGGTCGCCATTCTCGTCCAAGTAGTAAAGAAGCTGGCGGCGGCGGATCTGGTCCTCCGCAAACTCAGACAAACCATGAGAGGAAAAGGCGGCTAGTGAGGTAGCAGCGAGCTCGAGACAAAGGAAGAAGATGAGGAATAAAGAGGGTTTAGCGTGGATATTCTTCATCTCATTCTCTCTCTTTCTTGAAGTTCTTACTTTGTCTTGGAGAAGAAGAAGAGAGAGAAGGGTTTATGGGGGAGAGTGAGGACTGACGAGAGGATAGAGTGAAACAGCTAAAGCACAGCAAAAGAAGGGTATTTCTGTAATTACACGAATTTTGTAAGTATTGAAATTTATTATTATTAGTATCTCTATTAAATGGTGTGGTGGGAGTAAGGAGAAAATATGCAGAAATGCCGTTTGGAGGTACTTGATGAAATAAATAAGTGGTGGGAGCCATTTGTACACTTCTTTACCCTTAATTACCCTCCTTACACACCTCCCAACTCCCTACGTCTATTTACATTTATTACTGTAACGGGTTCGAAGAACCTTATATTTTGACTCGTTATATGTTTTTATATACAGTGAAAGAAAATAGTGAGTGGAAAAATTCGTATGCGGTCAGATAACTCGCGGTGAGTTTGCTTTTTTGAACTGTATATACGCGTTTTGGTCCTTTTTCTGTTCAAAATAAAGCTAACTATATAAAATACCAAAAGGTACATGATTTATTATTATTTTTTATTTAAAATTACAAAAATATTGGGCCTAAAAAGTGTTATCATTATACGAGGGGTTAATTTGGTAATTTGGGCGTGTCATCTTCACTGGCTGCATGGAGAATGACTGATCAGTGAGGGGTTAATTTGGTAATTTGTTTAAAATTACAAAGTTATTGGGCCTAAAAAGTGTTAATCATTATATGAGGGGTTAATTTGGTAATTTGGGCGGGTCAACTTCACAGGCTGCATGGAGAATGACTGATCAGTGAGAATGAGATGACGATAGAGTAGAGAGATATAATGATATATTTTTGCATTATGATTTTATAATATATTTTGTCTTAATCGTCCAGCTTAAGCAATGAAAGCAATGAAAGTAATAATTGTATTGGAGAGGGAGAGGGAGAGGAGAGAGGGTGGGCATGTGAGAGGGACCCAGATGTCACGTCGAGAACAACTGGAGCAGCGTCGGTACACGGGCACCCCCACCGCGTCAACCCCCGTGAATTTACTCATAGCCACATCATTCTTTTCCATTCATCTCCGCCGTTCATTTGTCATTTGACGATTCACGTTCGCTTTGATTTTTCCTTTAGGAACTGTTTTATAATTTATAATAATTTTATCATTTTTAGAAGGAACTGATTAGTTTTATAGATGGATTACTATTACTATTTCTGTTTTTCTGTTTGTCATTTGTAACCAAACAAAATATAAGGGGCCTAATATGCATGATTGAGTTTCGGATGCTGTAAATGTAATGGAACTTTCAAAATTTGACAAGAACACTGTGTATTGATTCAGATGCGAGTAAAACACTATTAAGTATTAACTATAGAAAGAAAGAAAAAAAAGCTCGTGAATTGATAGGCTTGTATCGTAGAGATCTCTCATTGACTCGGCGTATCTGTGCAACACATATACCATCGTAGATGCAGTTTAGTGTTGGTTAAATATATCAGAATAATGCTACACAATAATATATCGTAGCAGAATACCGCAACATGATGCAAAGTTGACATAAAAACATATAAAATCTAATTATATCACACTACATCATATCAAAAAATACAAAATCAACAAACCATTATGTTTTAATCATGTTGTGAGAACATGTTATGTATATTTAGTCAATATATCAGTGTTAAGGTTTTTATAAATAAAAGTTTATGTGTTTAGGCCGGTTAATTGTTGTCGATCCATTCGCGACTAATCAAGTGACGTTACGTGTAAAAAATAAATTAATAGTGTTGTGCATAATTTTTTAAAAAATTATCAACAAAGATATATCCTATTTTAGTAATGTATACGATATTTAAGTAAAAGTGTAAATTACGGTTAAAAAAATTACAACAATCATGCTACAAATCTATTTATAATAAATAATAACTTCTGTTAAAAATGTATACTTATCTATTTAAAAAAAAATGTATACTTATATTTTCACAAAAATATAATTGTATTCAAAATGTCATGTAAAAATCAATGTTATTAAAAATATCGCTCATCTAACAAAATATTTTTCAAAAAATATGTCGTTAAAAAAATATATATCACACATTTTTAAAGGTGGTTTGCTCATTATATACATCTAAAATGATATGGTATATTTAAAAAAATATATTTCATAAGATACCGATCAAACATTGTTTAAACATTATATCATAATTTGTACATATAAAAAGACATCAGGCACAACTAAAAATATTATACATATGCATACCATGCATTTTTAAAGGCATATAATTCATTTAAGAAATGCACATCATACATCTAAAATATATATTTAAAAATATATAAACGAAACATGTATTATATTTAAAATGATATATCATGGACAACCATCTGGAGCGGGGAAACAATGTGTAGAATAAGGTTTTAGATGATGAAAGGTTATGGGTAATGTGTACATGATATCTTCGATGAAATGACTCGAAGAGAAGAATGTTAGTTTTTTTTATATCAATATAATTCAATTATATCTTTCTAATTAAAATAAAAAGACGAATTATATTTATATGTATTTGTATCAATTTACAAATTGACCTCTCCAACACAAGTTGATGTGGTCGAGCAAGCATACAATGTGTTCGATGATACGAAAAAAATGTATTTTCTTTGGTTGTATATGATTTGCATTTGAAATTTGATAGTCATTTCCTTAAATAAATATTTGTTAGGTATTTTAGGATTATTGTATATTTTCTTTAATCACTCTTGAAATTTGCATATGGATGAAAATAAGTATTCATAATTTTAAAATTAATATACTCATGTGATAAGTTGATTTATTTATGTTTGACAATAAATGAGGGCCGTCCCACATGAAAATGAGTGACAAACGTTCTTAATCTCTCTATCACACACACAACTAACACTGTAACTATGTGAATTCCACTAGTTTATGATACGATCCGTAATGACCGAATAAATTAAAGTCATTTGATTCTCTCTTTGATTTTGATAGGATATACGAGAGAATATAAACATATCATATCTATTTGGAACTGTATATTTACCTTATGAAAATATATTTAAATTGAATCTGTTAATTCAGTCCATCATTTAACTTAGAATCATATCCCTCATAATATTTTTACACACTAAAGATCCACGTAAAATAATAATGCATAATTTAATAATTAAAATTGATTATTTAATATAAGCATATAAATGACAACAATAAAACACATAAATGTTATCTTTGTAACTCCAACGTTCCCACAAATTCATATCAAATATATTAATATGCAGACTAACCAATGCACGCATGTCCGTCATGATTCACCCTGGCGCGACACGTGGACGTTTACTTTTTATAAAAAATATATTTTTTATCGTTTTGACCACCTAGTGCATCGACAAAAATATAAGTTGTTAAACAAAAAATTTAAATCTAGTAAAATACTACAAAAAATACTCAATTAAAAAAAGGAACAGGATACATCTAGAAATGTATATAAAATAAAATACGTAAAAAGAATATAGCATGTATTGTAATTAAAAAATGTACGTAGTACATCTAAAATATGTATAATACATTTGAAAAAATATAAAACTTAAATGTATATCATATTGTAAAATGTATAACATGTATATATTTATAAAATATTATATAATAAATCTAAAAGATACACGTATATATAATATATCTAAAAATATATGAAATACAGTATTGCAAATTGCGTTATGTGGCATCTAGCACATTATGGTATACTACATTTGAAAAAGTATAAAACTTAAATGTATATCATATCGTAAAATGTATAACATGTATGTATTTAAAAAAAATTATATAATAAATCTAAAATGTATATATATGATATATTTAAAAATGTATCAAATATTATTCAAATATAGTATTGCAAATTGTGTTTTGTAGCGTCTAGCACATTATGGAGGACAAACTCTGTGCACGGTGATTTTGTAGTTTTATTACGATTTTTGACGATATACTCGTGTTGCGGCCGCTTATATCATGAATCGTTCGTTGTATGTAACACATCATTGTTTTCGCATCATTATTTAAAAAATATCAATTTTTTAATACGAATGCTGTAAAAACAGACAGTAGCGCAACGCTACATAATTCACGCTATAATGGCCGCAACACGTATATATCACCAAAAATCGCAACAAAATTACAAAACGGCAACGTGCAACGTGTGTCCTCCTTAACGTGTTATGTCGCGTTACTCCGGCGCTACATAACGCAATTTGTAACACAAAAAAAATATATAAATAAAAATTGGATTGACCCATGTAAGTTAAGAGTGCATTAAACTTAAATTCAACAATCTTTATTCATTGGGTCAATACTTTAGAGTTAGGGGTCTAAGATTATTTCGGTTTCCCCTTCAAATTTCAAACCCGAAACTCAGGTTAATTAATTGCCGCACTGTGGAGGCAACGAAGATTCCGGTTGATTAATTGGGGAGTTCGTAATGACCAACCCTACCGTAGTCTTATAATCTAAGCAATTAGATATGAGAAAAAGATGCATTCTAATTGACCTAGGAAGAAGAGAAGATTTATATATATATATATATAGTAAAAGCCTCCTAAAGATCCAAATTTTGGGTTGAAATTTTGTCTCAACATTTGTTACCTTCTAATAAGAATTAAATAAAGGAGCATTTATGCCTGTTATGGGATAAAAATTCGCAAAATAATTCCCTTTTCAAAAATATTCTAGAAATAACCCCAACTGGTTTTTTAAATCTCGCTACAGTGTCGCTACAGTGTTGTCATCATTAGAATGTCAGGAGAATAATAGAGAATTCTGGAATATTTAGAATGTCATCATTAGAATGTCATCGTTAATTAAATGTAATAGTTAAATAATAGAAAATTCGGTGGGTACATTTTGAAGGAGAATAAATTTTTTAAAAACCCGGTTGGAATTATTTCTGGAATATTTTTGAAAAAGGAATTATTTTTCGAATTTTCATCCCATAATTGCAGAAATGCTCCTTAAATAAAATATATACAAAATGAAAATATGTTATTTGATTTTAATGTAATTCATGTTAACTAGTTGAGAATAAATAGTTGGTTAATGTGGTTAGCACTCAAAGTAGGAATTAAATAGGGGAAGACCATAAACACCGTTTATGCATCAGCATGGCCCCAAAATGAAAGAAATAGCCATGAAATTCCAAGAAAATAGTTAAATACAGTGTGGACTTAGCTGTATTCCTTGCAGGTCCCGTTTTGCAATCCTTCACTTCGCTCCATGTAGATATGGATAAGATCGTTGTTTCTTTCCACAAATCATACAAACAAGAAAGAAATATATCAACATTTTATTGAGCATGTATTCATTCAAATTCAAATTAATAATAATTATGGCATGCCCCTCAAATTAATAATTATGGCATCCCCTCCACCCCACACACACACACACACACACTTTTTATATCACAAATTAATAATTATTTAACATGTTAATTAACAAAAATATATTTTATTAATAATTAATTAATATTGATTAAGAATTGAATTGTTAAGTCATACATATCTTAGTTATATATCAGTTAATTGTTAATAAAATATATTTTTATTAATTACTATGTTAATTATTAGTTAATCGGTGATATGAAAGATGTTGGGAGAAACTCAGGGCACCAATATATATGATCATATACGGCCTCTTGATTGAATAACCATGATAAAAATGTGGTTTCGATATAAAGTTGATAATTACATAATTAGCTGTTTTCACATATATGTTATGCTTTTTGCATCGATCAATCAGCCTAGAGTGGATGAAAAAAGCTAGCACGAGTGAAGTTCTTGTCGAAAAACAATGGAGAATGGAAAAAAGACATGAATCAAGGAAAAGTATTGATTCAACTAAATTGTGTTTAACTAACTTTATTCATTGCTTCAATTTTTTGATTCAGAAGTAACACCTTTTCAAGTTCTTTTTACTTTTTTTTTAGTGATGTGTTTACATCAGGAATGTGGGGAGCAAATACGGATGGATAATAGTCAAATCATATCCGTATATGAATACGAAGCGAATACAAATACAAATAATAACCGGACAAGGTTCGGATATTATATGAATATGAATACGGTTCGGATATTATCAAATACGAACAGGTTTCGAATACTCAAACGGTTATTATATCATAAGTATATTATTATTTAATAAAAAGTATTCAACACATAAAATACAAATATAATTACAAATATTAAATTATATCTTAAATAATACTTCATAAAATTATAAATATTAATAATATATAAAAATATTATCATGTCAATTATTAGGTGTAGTAATATATTTTTCTTATTTGAGATATTCAAGTACTATTATTATTATTATCAATAATAATAATAATAAATCACAAAGAAAATCATAAAAAACAAAGAAACAACAAAATATGATGATATGTATATGAAAAATATTAGCATTTCAAGTCAATACCTTTGCATCTGATATTCGTATTCCGATACAAATATTATCCCTATCTATATTTGTATTCGTATTTGCAACTAAAAACGTTTATTGTATTCATATTCGAAAAAAAAATTGTATCAGTATCCGCTATCTGTTCGGATAAGGATATTTTTTTCAAATATGAATATTTTTATTCAGATACGATTATTTTTTTACTGTTACGGTTCTGTCGAATAATGTTCAAACCGTTTACGCCCCTAGTTGTGCGGGTACTTCAAAAAATCCTTGGGGCTTGTTTGGATGCACACCTTAATTCCATATTAAATTTTTAGTAACCATGAATTAATTATTAATTTATTTTGCTAATTATGAGATTAATTAGTGTTGGGGAATTGTGAGAAAAATGGGTTGTTCTTAATATATTATATGTAAGAGAGAAAGTAAAAACTGGAGAGAGAGAGAGAGAGAGAGAGAGAGAGAGAGAAAGAAGGGGAGTAAGGGTAGGCATTCGGTTGAACCGAACCGAACCGAAGCGATTAAGACCAAATCGAATCAAACCGAACCGAATTAGATTCAAACCGAACCGAACCGAATAAAATTTGAACCGATTTAAAACCGAATCGGTTAAACCGAATTTCTCATTCGGTTTGTTCGGTTGAACCGAATAAGAAGTTTTATAATGATAAAATTCAAATTCTATTCAGCAAAAAAAAATATAAAAACAAATCGTATAAAATATAATTATATTATTTATAAGTTTACATTATGAAATATGCATAATAAAAACATGAAAAATAATACTAATTCGGTCGGTTCGGTTTAATCGGTTTTAAAAATACCAGAACCGAACCAAATAAACCGAATAATATCAATTTTTGAACCGAACCGAACCGAAAAACCGAACCGAATGAATTGATAAACCGAACCGATTAAACCGAATTCGACCGGTTCGGTTCCCAAATAAACCAAACCATTTAAACCATTTGCCCACCTCGGGTCGGGGGGGGGGGGGGGGGGGGGGGGTAAAAAGAATGCGAATGGTTATCATTTCCTATACTGAAATAAAACGAGCAAAAATTTCAGTTTTCTTTTATTTTTGCTAGTTTTTCTTTGAAATTTCCTATCTAAACATTTATCATAATATACTAATATGCATTCAAACAATCATTAATATTTGATTTGGATTTTTTTTCTTAAACTACAAATTACTTGATATTTTCTTGTGATCCAAACAATACATTAGTCTTACTAAAGAACTAAACTAAGCCATGAACCGCGTTTAGGGAGAAATAACACAACCATGCACATGGAAGTCTCCAATAGTGGGACGAGCGGGGTTGAATGAAAGCGGCTCGAGACAATTTTGCTTGAATGATACGGGACGACGATAGTGCAGTAATAGTCGCTCCATGATGAGAATTATAGCCACCTATACCGCTACCTTTGTGGACTGCTGCTCCCTCCATTATACATCTTTTCTAGCTTTATTTGTTCTTTTTTTTCTTTTCAAAAAGTGGTGTTAAGTGAGGGTTGCTTTCTTTATTTGGGAGGAAATTGTTACAAATATAGCATTTTTTTTCACCAATCAATTCAAATATCAAAATCAAGAACACCAATTAATTTGCAATTTTAAAACAGGTTTTGACAAAAGAAAAAGAAAAATCTGAGGAAAATATTATTAGAAAAAAAAGAACTTGAAACCCTACTTACTAATTAGCTACTCGTGTGATTCGAGGTGTAAACGGTTCGGATCTGATTCAGATAGTGATAATACCAGATCTGCATTCATTTTTTTTTCGAATACGGATATTCAGATATGGAACTACCGGATATTATTGAGGCAATATATGAGTGCCCAATTCCTCCCAACATTCTCTATATCACCAATTAACAATTAATTAACATTATAATTAACAAAAAAATTCTCACTAATGATTAATTGAATACATATGCGGATAAAATACAAATAAGGATACCGATACCGATATCAAATACAAATATTTTTCATATTCGGATACTAATGATATTCATATATGCACCATTACATATTTTATTATTATATTTAACGTTTTGTGTTATTAATGATATTTAAATATCTCGAATAATACAAATATTTAGTATATTTACTGATTGACATGATAGTATTTTTTATATTTTTTAAAATGATATTTATTATAAAATCAATATTTACAATGAAATGTATTTTTTGTATTAGACATATTTAGTAAAATAAAATAATTAGGATATATTAACCGTTCTAGTGTCCGAAAATAATTCCTATTCTTATTTGTATTCGATAATATCCGAACCGTATTCATATTCGGTTACTATTCATATTCAAATCCATATCCGTATCCGTAAAAAATAAATGGATGCATATACAAAATGATCATTATCCGCTCTGTTTGCACTCCTATCTACGTACCCATGATAACTTTCTCTTTCTCACTCATATGCTATGTTGCATGAATACATAATAAGGATATCGTATCTGAATACGACGATACGTCAAATTTCAAAACAATATAGGATACGATACGTCTATTATATATAATAGGTTATTACTTTATTAATTGTAATTTATATATTTAATATTATTATGTATTATATAGTTGACATAAAACTATTTGAAAGTTTGTTTTTACAAAAATAAGTTTATATTAAGTAAATGTTTATTGAATTTAGTTATTTAGTTATACATATTACTCGGCAAGTACATTAGAAGTAATCGGCAAGTTTTTATTTCGATTTCAAATATTTATTTTTATTTTTAATTTTCAAGTACATTAGAAATAATCGGCAAGTATCTGGAAGTATCCGAGAATTATCCGTTATTATTTTGAAATAAAATATTCGGATACGCCATGTGAAGTATCTGATACGTATCCAATAAGTATTGGTAACCAGGATCGGCCATATGTGCTGGCCGACGTGTCCGGATCTATGTTTCATTTTTGTGAATCCAAATATTTAGTTGTATGTATGTATATATACGCATTATTAGTACTAAAATATGTAATTGTCAGCCCAAATAACTCAATAAAAGCAATACATCCAGACTGGGTCGGATTCACCATATTCGAATCCAATAAAATTACAAACGGATCCGATTAGAACCCTCTACTCCAAACCCGATTAGCCTCCTCACCCATCTCTCTCTCTCTCTCTCTCTCTCTCTCTCTCTCTCTCTCTCTTCTCTCTCTCCCTCTTCGTTACTTCTCCTTCTTCTTTCTCATTGATTCGACCAAATGAATATGAAACCAACTCCCGACTCTGCCTAGCGCCGCAAAAACGAAGCCAACACCATGCCGTCATTCCTCCCGTCAGACTGCCGCGCCTCCTGCAGCGCCTCCTTCTCTCTCTTTGTTACTTTTTATTCATGAATTTGTTTTGATTTATTTGATTAATTTGTGTATTATTATTATTATTATTATTATTATTATTATTATTATTATTATTATTAATATTAATATTAATATATATATAATTTCAAAGAAATTCTTGCTTCGAGAGAATGACACATCATAATTTTAATTTGGACCCTTTTATTTTGACCAAAAGGCCAAATTAATTGGTTGTTCATTTGAACGTGGTCCATATAAATCAAGTATTGTAAACGTTACATGAACTTTGGTCAATTGTGGATCAATTTCATTCATTATTTGTCTCAATTAAATATGAAAAGTTAAAAAAAAAAACCATAATTTTTTTGGATATTGTAAAAACCCCCATTTTTTTGAAAACTCCAAAAAAAACCCTTTACCAAACTTTTATTTTCAAATATCACCCTATAAGGATCAGAACTAACCATTGATGGTGTTAAATTTTTTTTTACCAAAATACCTTTCTATTTACATATGTAGTAATTAAAAAATTATAATTTTTATTAACTTTAAAAAAATCCTACAATTTTTTTAGCATATAATAAGTTAAAAAAAATAATTATTGTATGTTATATTTATATAATTTTAATATTTCATATATTATATATATTTGACTTTTATATTTTTTTACCCCGAAAAACTAACAAAAAATAATAATTACATAAACAACAATATTATAAAAACACCTTGAAATATTTTAAAATATATATATCAGGAAAATGCTGTCAAAATACATAAAATGAGAATGAAAATGAAAAACCAGGATTTATTGTTGTTTATTTTATTATTATTTGATGTTAGTTTTTCATGAATAATAAATGAAATATTAAAATTATATAAATACAACATGTAATAAATTTATTTTATTTTAAATCACTACATTGTTGAAAAATATTTATGAATTTTCTTAAAATGAATAAGATTAAGAATAAATAACAAAAATATTTTTTTAATTACTACATATGAAAATAGAAGGGTATTTTGGTAAAAAAAATTAATATCGTCCATGGTTATTTTTAAGCTCTATAGTGGGGTATTTGAAAATAGTTGTTTGCTAGAGGTGGTTTTTTGGAGTTTCCAAAATGATAGGGATTTTTTTTTTCAATATTTAAAAAAGTTAGGTTTTTTTTTTTACAATTATCCACACCCAACTCTATTTCTCTCTCTTCATTTTTTTTGGTGGCTAAACCTACGAGATAAATAATAGCGATGGTGGAGGTGATTTCAAACGCGGAGAGAATTGTCGGCGAGGTCAAGACGTACGAGGAAGGAGAGTGAGCTTATAACCATAGAACGAGAGCGACGGCGAGAGCTAATTTAAGATTAAAAAAATTAAAACTAGTTTTGTTTAATGCATAACTTTTCATAACAACATCAGAAATATCAGAAATAAAAAAAATTAAACAAACCGTATTACAAAAAATACAAAAAAAAAACATGAACTCGAAAAAGTAAAATTTAAGATTAAAAAAAATGACACACAAAAAAAAATCATGATAAACTCGAAAACTTCCGTGCAAATTGTGTTGGAAAAAACTAGTTTTGTTTATAACTGATTGTTTCTTCGACAATTTTGCGTATTTCGTTTTTTAATTGAATTTATAATTATATTTAATATGATAATTTAATAAATGATGATTTTCATGTTGTTAATTTTTATGCAATTTATTTTATTTAGAAATTAGAACTATTATGGCTCAATTCGATTGTCAAAAAAAAAAAAAAACAACTAAACATTGGAGACATTGATCAATCCTCAAAGAGGTGCAATTAATAATAAAATTGGCGAAAACTTCGGTTGAAGACAATATGGAGAATAAAGTCGATGCGTAGATTGAAAAATAAGGACAATTACGAAAAATTCATATTGTTATTTGCGTTTTTTTTAGAATGACAATTAAGGAGCCCGTTCTCAACATAGGTCTCGGCTCGTCCAAAATTTGGGAACAACCTCGACGGTATCCTATGCGATATGACTTGATTTTTGAAATATCTGCGCAATATGTGATTTTCTTCTATTAGAGATTTGTATAAACTTTATATGTAGTTGTAGTGACTCGGGACACAAAAAGGTAATAAAATTGTTCTCACAGAGGAAGAAAAATGGTGTTAGGTGTTGGGCTGTTAGGATATGACGAATCATAAGATACGATTTCATGTCATGTTAATCGTATGAAATATCATTACAGGCGCGTATAATGTTCGGCAACCATACGGTCAACAAAAGAATGAACAAACATTTCTATATACCATCGAATCAAATCTATACATCTAGGTTGGTTTTGATAGGACAAATTTGATGGATTGAGTTTGAGGGGGTAAATTTTATTTTATTTTTCTTGAATAGGCAAATTTATATTCGTCACTTTGCAATCTTTACAAATAGATTTTACAACCAGCCTGTGTCTAAGAAGTCGTTTGGTTCGTGTTTTGAAAAATATTTTGACACAAAGTATGTCAAGAAATTTAATGTCAGACATATCATTTCATTTAATGTCAGACATATTATTTTATGAGATATTTTATTATTTTGTTTGGTTGATACACTTATTTATTCTATGACATACTTTAAAAAAATTAAAAATAAGTTTATTTATAGAAAACTTGAGTTATTTATTTTTTGAAATGAAAATAAAATATATTTCCTATTTATGTGAACAGGGAAAAATCATCAATTTTGATGGTAATGATATTTCCATCAATTATTCTCTAGATAATGAAATATGACGTTACTTTATTACCTATCGTCCAAATCGAACATTGAAATGAAATTCATAAAAAAGTATGTCAAAGCATTATATATCCAAAACTCCAACCAAATAGTCCCTAATATTAAGACAAAATGAGAAAACAAAATTATAGCTGGCGAAAGATATATTCACAAATATTTCTCAAAATTATATGTATGGGCCATATTGATTGTCCAACGTTCTTTTTGGCCAACATTTTGGTAGCCATCAGATCGAATATCGGACGGATTAAATTAATTTTCGCACTCTTACTAGATTTCCACTGAAAAACGGTTTGTTTTTTTGTTCAAAACTGCCCTATTTCTTCTCTCGCCCTAGAAAATGGAGAGGGGATTTTGTTCAAAATAATCCTCCGAACTGCCAAATTCTATCAAAAATCTCTTGCATTACCTTCCTTCATAGTCATTTTTAACCTTATTCCTTCTACATCCTCTTCGCAACTCTTGATCTGATTTTCTCGCTAACCCTACGATTAAATTGTACATTTCACATGAAACCGGAAGTGCGAGTTTATTTGAAGATGGACGGCAAGAAGCGCGTAAGGGATGTTTGGAGCTGCAACAATGAGGGTTAATTCCTGAACTAAAAATCAGATTTGGGCTACAATTGATCTCGGGTAGCTCTCCATTAGTGTAAATTCCCATATAACAGTGATCTGTTTTATTCCTTATGATTTTTTTTTTGTAAATTCTTGCAACAATGATCAATTTTATGAATTTGCATTTGTAAAAGGTCATTTGGAGGATGGACATATTTACGGGTACATACAACGCATCTGATCACTTCTTCATGTCAGAATAACTTTCAAGAATTCTGGTTCACAACCAGCACTCTATCAGAGGAAATTCGTTCAAATTGGGATACGATAATCATGGCTATTGCTTCGCAACTCTGGTCCGAAAGGAATAAACGGATCTTCCTGGAAAATGCCAACGTTTTCTTATACGAATTAACCATTACAATGTAATAGGATAGAGATTGCAGTATACGATTAAGCGGTTGCATTGAGGTATACAAACAACAAGATATCGCTTGTTGGGTATCACTTTAAAAAAAAGTTATTTGGAGAAACAAATCGAGTTTGAATTAGAGTACTTTGATTTAGTAATTACTTTATGGAATATCAATGCTTTATCAATTTTTATTTTGCTGATTTAGTATTGCGCTTGGATCTGAATTTCTTCTGATTTGAAACAATTACACCCAAAATTTTAATTACCAAAAAAATAGTGAGTTTTAAATAAAATAAAATAACTATCCACATATTGAATTTATAGATTCATCTATTGAAACACACCATACATAACACGGCAATTCAAATCCATCTACAAATTTAAAACAATTCATATAATCTAAATTCAATTTATAGTACAATAAAATTAAAATTTGTAATATACTCTAATAGCATTCATAATGCAATCCAGAACTATTTCGCAATGCAATCCACACTATATATATAAACCAAGCCCATTACAAATTAAACTAATTTATACATTACACGACTTTATTACTTTAAGTCTTCATTCATGTCTCTTGATTTTAGTATCAATGACTTATAAGATCAAAATATAATGCACTAATCCGAAGACGAAGTTTTTTGGATGACTTGCATTAATTGGTACAGTTTACGAAGCATAAAAACGAAGCCATACATTGTTTCGAAATTATAGTAGTATGGTTCATATCTTATAATATATATCTAGTTCTAATAAAAAATACCATTTTGACTTCATCCAATATCTTAATAATTTATTTTCTTATTTGAGAGTGAATCAACACGGCTTGGTTTATTTTAGTAGTAGCACAAGTGAACTTGATTTAATGCTACTCGTATATATAAAGGGAAATTAGAAGACCTATCATGATTTACATGTGAGTTGTGACAGGAGCATGTATAATGCGTGATATAACAATCAATTAAGCACGAATGAATTTTTGACACTAAAATGTGGCCTCCTCAAAGTGGTGCCGAAATACTCCCTTTTGATTGCAAGCCCTACAAAAAAAAAATTGAACTCCAAATATTATCTTCAAGTTCTTAACAAAATACAACAAAACCTCTCAAACCCAAAAAAATATTGAGCTTCAACACTACATAAATTCATAAATTCACAGAGTAAATAATTATAACTCAACAAAAATGAAAAAGAAAAAGAAAAGGAAAACATTCACATTCCAGGCCCGCTCTTTCTTCTGCGCGTAATCCTTTTCGAAATACTCCCATGATTTACATTCACCCCTTTATCTTTTGCAGGTTCGTTGAGACCAATTTGTCTTCTCAACCTCAAAATCTCTCCTTTCGCCGAAGCCAACTCCTCTTCGAGCCTATTTCCTCTCAATTCGAAATTCTCTCTCTCACTACCGAGCCTCTCGATAACGTTCTGCGCGTCCTCCAAGTTTTCCTTCGCCACCTTGGACGAATCCTTCTGTTCGTTTAACGCCTTGAGCAACATCCCTTTCTCAGCTTCGAGCGTGCCGTTTCTCGCATTGGTGTTCTCCAATTCTTTCGACAAGAGCATCGCGCTCTTGTTCATGGCGTCTAGAGATTTCGTAGCCTCTTCCAAGTCCAATTCGACTTCTTTTCTTGCATCGGAATCCGCGTTCATTTTTCTAATCAACGCCTCAATTTCTTTGTTCAATGCCGAAACGAGTTTCTTTTCTTCCTTCAAGTCTGAATTGGCAGACTCGGCTCTCTTGTAAGCTTCCACCAATTCGAGTTTTAGATTGTCGCGATCTTCGGTGACACTTGTCAGCTCGCTATTGGCCGCTGCGAGACTATCTCGTGACTTGTTGTATAAATCTTGAACCGAGGTTAAGTCTTCGATTAGTGATTTCATGGCCGAGTTAGACTCCTCTATTTTATCGGTCAAATTTTTCTTTTCTTCGGAGAATTCATTTGTAATTAGAGAAATATTCGCGAGTAATTCTTCATAAGATTTTTTCATCTCTCCGAGCCCACTGAAGAGTTTCGAAGCCTCGTGTCTCGAGTCCTCGAGTGCCTCTTTGGTGGAAGCCAATGCAATTTGTAAATTTTTTGTGATTTCGACCTCCTTTTGTAGCATAATGTTTGTTTCGTCCCTCTCTTTTTCCAATTCGGAGATTCTTGTTTGACCATTGTTGATCTCATTTGATGCAAATTCGAGTTTTTCTCGCACCATTTGCAACTCCTCGTCTTTCTTGGATAAAAGGTCCGAATCGGTATTTGCTTGTTTTTCAGAAGAGGCCCTCAATTCCTCAAAATTGTGAATTAGTCCTTCGATTTGTTTCTCCATTTCACTTTTCTCCGCATCTAAAGACCGAATTTTCTCGTTTAATGAATCGACTAAAGAAACCTTTTGAACAATCTCTTCTCTACTACTAGAAATCTCTCCTTTTAATTGCTCGATATTCGAATTTGCAATCTCCAATTTCTCTTTATTTGAATCTAAATTAGTTTTCAAATTCTTCAATTCTAATTCTTTATTAGAAATTAGAGACCTAAGCTCACTCAAGCTCTTTTCCTTTTCATTAGTCTCCAAATTAATTAGCTTAATTTTATTCTCCAAGACATTAATTGACTCGATTTTTTCTTCAAGTTGTGCATCAAGTAACTTTTTCGCTTCGGACGATTGTGCAATTTTACCCTCTAATTTACCAATTTCTCTTTTAAGCCCCTCGATAATATTTTTCTCGCTAACTAACTCTTTTCCTAGAGATTCTACAATTTTTCTCATTGATTCCAATTGGTTCGAAAGAGAGGTCTTCTCTTCCTTGAATCTCTTCAATTCATTACTCTGCTCTTCTTTCTCTTTCACAAGGACTTGTTCGTAATTTTTACGAATTTGGAATGTTTCTTTTTCATTTCGAGAAAATTTAGCTTGCATCTGCAATATAAATTTTGTAAACCTTTCATTTTAGCAAAATATAATCCCATATTTTATAAATATAACTGGATGAAATAAAAGTATTAGACAATTTACCAATGAAATACTCGACTCAATTTCAGTTTTCTCCTTTTCAGAGTTATAATACAATGCACCGAGAATACCAGCACTGTATAAACCAATTAGATTAAACATATTGAAAAATGAATTTTCAGATTTGCCCTCCACTTTCTGCAATATCACACAACAAACCACATAAATATCAGGTTAATAAAAAGTAACTTGATGATTCGATAATAATCCAAGAATATATGAAATTTACCTCATTTATCTCTTTCTCTAGTTGTTCAATAGCTTCATTTGTTGGCTCAGGATCGAGCGTACCTGTATTACCGATAAAGAAAACAAAATTAGATCAGGTCAGTACCAGTCTGATATGGTACCAGTACAGGTTTTATCCAACAGGATTCTAATAACTTTATTTACCTTCTTCAGTCTTCAAAGCCGGATCTTCTGTGACAGTAATCTGTGCAGCTTCTTGCGTGGCTTTGTTATCCTCGTTTGATGATGAGGCTGTTTCTTGATCCGGTGTGGTAGGAGGCTGTGCGGCCTCCTGTGTGGTAGGAGGCTGTGTGGCCTCCTGTGTGGTAGGAGGCTCTTTCTCAGCTAGCCTGCGAGTGCCAGCTTTGCGGCCTCTCCCGAATATAATTGGCCGCAGTAATTCTTGTTCATCTGTTCATTCCAGAATTTCATCCAATGAGTAGAAGCTTCATGTACTTGGTTTAAGCAGTCATATCATATCAAATTTTGTTTAATTTCGATTGGTGGTGGTGGTGTGCGTGTGTGATTAAGGGTAATTCAGACAATTCAACAGCACTAATGAGGCTTTAACATCAAGATAAGACCAAAAGAGAGAAATTCTAAGCTAAGTAAACTAGATCGAAAATTATTCACTTGCATGCGAATGAAGAAAGTTTAAACCCTACAAGATTGTTAGTTTGAATGATAAACCTCGGAATCAGGAATAATTTTGGGGTGTGCATTTCCAATCAAGCAATTGACACTCGTGTCATTAATTTTCAAATTAAGAAACCATGTTCTACAGTACAATCAAACGCTTTGATCTAAATTACATGAATTGAACTAAGCTGAAAGAACAAAAGAGAACCTTTAGATAGATCTTGAGCCAAAGCAACGGCTTTGAGTTGCAAAAGGGGAAAAATCGAGATACCCAAAAGCAAAAGATTCCTTCTGCCATTACTGGCCACGCGATCAGGCTCCTCATGGCCATCACGATGCTTGCACGTCGCGTGCACACTGACCCTCCTGTTCGGCCGCAGAAGCAAAGAAGAAGACGGCGATTGAACACAGGTTGAGCTAATTCCGATTAAGAAACCCATCTTTGGCCCACTTCAGCTTCCTTCTAGCCGACCTCTTTTCTCTTCTTCCAGACAAAAAGATTCAAGAGCTCACTCCCACCATCATACCATCTTCAAAAGTTGGATTCTTTACTTCAATCTTTGTTCCAAAGAGTGATGATGCCTTTGTGGGAGGCCTTTCAATTGGAGGAAGACTTCTGTTTCAAATTACCAAATTACCCTCGGTATATACTTTTTGTGTTATCTTCAAGTAACTGAAAATTCCATGTATTTAATTGGACATTTTAGTTTAACTAAAATTACAAACTAAATATTAAGGGGATTTACATATTTACCTTTTGTTAAACTTAAAATTACATATTTATCCTTCTTAAAATTAAAATATCATATTTATTTTTTCATAAATCTAAAATATCATATTTGCCCAAAAATGAAAAACCATCAAATTTCTCCTTAACGGTCAACATTTAAAATTACTATTTTATCATTTGCATATTTACCCTTCTAAAAATCCAAAATATCGTATTTATCCCTTTGAAAATAAAAATATCATATTTACCCTCTCAATAATAAAAATAACGTATGTATCCTTACTCACTCGACAAGAAGAAATCACATCCTACAATTTAATAATATTTTAGTTATGATTATATTTTGGAAAAAGGTGAACAGTGTTGGTTAATTCTAACCTAGAGGGGGGGGGGGTGAATATGTATTCCTAATCTACAATTTTCGATTAAGGTGTACCAATTCTCAATTTTGCGGAAGCTTAAAATGATAGAATTAATATAATGCAAATACCGAAGAGATGAACACACGATGTTTGTTACGGAGTTCGGTAGGTGGTTGCTTTGTAGCTTTAACTCACCCGTTACTTGCTTAATCGACCGATTCGATTAGTGGCAAGTACCTACGTCTCCGGGAAGGCCTTGTGCCGTTTCGGCGTTCGATTGAATTCCAACTCACTCGTACAAGGTTTTGCCTAGATCGATTTACACGTTTTGTATCGATCTATGGCGGGCTTTACAATTCAAGAATTAGCCTATTACACGTTTCTAATACGAACTACAACGTGATCGGTCACGTGAGTTGGGAATCGTATAGAAGAGAAGATCCGATGATATATCTTGGATCTAGAAGGTTGAATCACACTATCAAGAGATTAGGGAAATCACGGCTTGAAGTCTTTCTCTCTTTTGGATGTAGAATAAGCTTTTGTAAAAGGTTGGAGAGAGAAAGGTATGAGTGATTCTATTTATATGACTCATAGAACATTAGAACCCACTCAAACTGTGTAAAAATTACATAGTTCGTTCGAACTAACTGTTATGTTAGTTCGAACTAACTGCAATTTGAACTAGTCGTTTCAAATGAAATATTCATAAACACGATATGTTCGTTCGAACGGACCCATAGGTTCGTTCGAACAGACATGGATTAATTCATAGTTCGTTCTATGAATCTTGGAACGAACCATGAAGGTTCGTTCGAACGACCAAATAAGTTCGTTCGAACGAATATTAATTGTGTCTAGTTTTGGTATATTTTCCAACAACATCAGATCTTGGTTCGTTCGAACGAACAGTAGTATCCGTTCGAACGAACGTGAGGTGATTTATAGTTTGTTCTATGATTGAACGAACCATGACGGTTCGTTCGAACGAATATATTGGTTCGTTCGAACAAAAATTAATTGTGTCTAGTGTTGTCTATTTTCTCACAATGCCAGATCTTGGTTCGTTCGAACGGATGGTGTTTATCAGTTCGAACTGACTATTCGTTCGAACGCACTGAGTTGTTCGTTCGAACGAACCATCATCTGGTATGGTGATTTTCCATTTTTCATTTCATCGTGTTTCGAATTTATCTTTTGATAAGAGCAAAATTAAGCACATTTTTAGTATATAATTTGGGGATTTTAGCTCTTTCAAATGACAACTTTGTGTATATAATTGTTCATATTTAAGATTGCAAGAATATTTCTTCACTAAGTGTGTTTTATTGATAAATTCAGGTTTTTGGGCGAAAGTTTTTAGCATTTCAACAGTGTAGTTGTCTTCCTCTCCTCGCGCCGATAAAATCGATATATTATACGGCCCATTTCGGTACACGTATGAAGAAGGATGCAAGTAATCTACCACACAAAAGTCTACACCAAATTCTATACGAAAACCACTCACACTTTAACCACCATTCAGCCCACCTACCTCACCTACAATTACCAAATTACCCTCAATCCTCTCAACCATCTATTGACCAATGAGAAGGCTCCAAATGCATTATAAATAGACCACAAGGGCCCATGGGGCAGTTTAATGCCTTTTTCCACTCTCTCACTTTCTTCTTCACTCTCTTTCTCTCTCTCTTTCCAAGCACTCTCAAGAACTCTTAAAGAACTACTCAAGTCCATCAATTCGGGAATTTCCTCTTTCACCGGATTTAAGCTTTCTTCTTTCGGTGAAAAGATTTAGCAAGTCGTAAAAGAGACACTCCTCAATCGGACCCGAAGCTTTCTTCAACCGGGAAGGACGTTTCTTCAAGACGAGAAAACAGCTCAATCATCTAGCTTCCTAGCGATTCGAGCATCAATCGTCCACGATCACAAGGAAGGAGTACCTCTAATCACGTTGAAGCTTCCTTCTCGTTTTAGGTGTAATCTTTTCTTTTCTCGAATTTGATGTGTGTAAATATAACTTGTTTGATTCTAAAATTCTTGTTCTTGATCTTTTCTTTTCTTGATCTTTTTCTCTTTATTTTTCATTTTCTGTATATGCTAGATCTGTTAAAATTTTCATTACGTAGATCTTGATTTCTAGTTTCGGGAACATTTTGAATCGTTGAATTTCATGAAATATTCGAATTGATATGAGTCTTTGAAATCTGTCACTTAAACTGAAAACCTGCTGTTTCTGTTTTTCAGAGACATAATTGTAATTCGTTAATAACTTTTTATTCCGTTGTCCAAATTGTTTGAAATTTTAGGATCAATTTGATAATATTCAGAACTCACTGTAGACAAATTTTCATTAATTTTGGAAACTTCGAAATATTTATTTTAATGATCTGAATCTTAATCATATTTTGACGCAATAGCTCCCTGTGGAACGAATCTATTATTTTCTGCTATACAACCATATAATTCACTTGTTTGATATTACGGGACTTTAAAACAACGATACGCTTTTTAGACGTGCAAAAAGACCGTTCATCAAATGGCGCCGCTGCCGGAGAGCGGTGTTTAAGTCAATATTTTAGATCGAAATTTCAGATTTAAATTCATAAATTTATTTACTCACTTCTTTTTCTCTTTTGTGACAATCTAGGTGTGAAGAAAAGAAGCTTTATGCACAACACAAGATCACGAAAAGGTGAATTACTTCCGTTTATCAAGGAAATCGAAAGAAGGAACAAGAGCTCTAAAAAGGGAAAGGAACCGACACAAGAAGATCAAGAAGAGCTTCGAACTCAAACTCAAACTTTTTCTTCTCTCTCTACTCCTTTAGTTTTCAATATGGGTGATGAAACAAGAGCTCCAAGGCCAAAAACCTTGAGAGAATTAGTAGCACCTAGAAATATAGAGGACAATTATAATTTTATTAGACCCAATATACCGAATTTCAAAGCGGATCCGAGCATTATAGGCTCATTACCTATTTTTCATGGGAAAGCCACGGAAAACCCTCATAAGCATTTGAAAGATTTTAAGATTCAACTAAACATTTATGCAAATTATGAGGCATTTAACGATATTTTACTTCTTATTTTTCCTTATTCACTAGGTGAAGGGCCAAAAGAATGGTTCTACAACCTACGAGGACCCCTCAACTTCAATGAAGTAGCCGAGCGATTTAAGGAGAAATACTACTCGCATTCGAGATTGGCGGCAATTAGGCGAGAACTTTTAGCAATCACACAAAAGCCAAACGAGGCTCTCCATGAGTATTACGATCGATTCAACCGCTTGATGGAGGAGTGTCCAAGCCACAATGTCTAAATCCATTACCTATACGAGCAATTTATACAAGGGCTAGGTTACTCGGAGAGCCAATTCCTCAACGCATCCGCGGGGGGAAGTATCGCGAACAAAGATCTCGAAGAGATTAAGAAGCTACTCGAAGTGATGGCAACCAATTCTCGAGGAGGAAACAAAAAAATGTGGGGTTTGCCTCGCAAATACCCACCACACCGATGAGTGCCCGAGTGTGGTCGAAGATGCAAATGCCGTTTACAAGAAATTCGATGCCTCGAACTCGTATAATCCGAATCTCCGCAACCATCCTAACTTTAGTTGGTCGAACCCCAACAATGCTCAACCCGATCCATATCGACAAGCGGTTGCAAAACCGGCCACATACCAACATCCAAATGCTACACAAGCGGTTCACAAATCAATTCCAAATCAAGACCCGAATCAAGAAATAAAAATCATGATGGAAGGAATGATGGCAATGATGAAGAAAGAATTTGGAGTTGTTAAGCAAGATATTGGAGTTGTCAAGCAAGATATTACGAGTGTGAGACAAGAGATCTCGAACACAAATCGACACGTAGGGAGTTTGGAGACTCAAATGAATCAAATGGCTACTCGACTCAATGTTCTCGAGACTCAAGGTTCATCTCGATTGCAATCTCAATCTTTAGCACCTTCCGAGCAAAGGCATGTGAACGCAATATCGCTCCGAAGCGGTAAGGAAATTGGAGAGAGCTCGAGGCAAGCTAAGGAGGTGCAAGAAGAAAAGGAAATGGAGGTACCGGTACCGATCAAGGAGAAGCCATCTCAAGCCAAGGAAGTACCATTCGGAACAAAGGCACCCGAAGCGATTCAAGTCAAGCCACCTTTTTCCGAATCGTCTCCCCAAACCGGTCGAATCAAACACCGACGTGCTCGCTATCTTGAAAAAGGTAGAGGTAAACATTCCTTTACTCGAAGTAGGGATGTCAACGGGGCGGGTCGGGTTCGGGTAAGCCTCCCCCATACCCGAACCCGAATTTTCGGGTATTACCCGAACCCGAACCCAAAATACCCGCGGGTACAAAATGATACCCGAACCCGAACCCGCGGACAACGGGTATACCCGCGGGTATGCCCGTTACCCGAAATTGCCAGAGCAGCGAAATTCGTAGGAGCAGCAAAACGCCCGGAGAAGCGAAAATCGTCGCCGTTCGCCAGTCGAAGTCGTCTCCGTTCGCCAGGAGCAGCGAAACCGACGCTACTCTGCGTCGTCCGCGTCGTCCAGGAGCAGCCGAAGTCAGGAGCAGCCGAAGTCGTCGCCGTTCGCAGCCAAAATCGTCGCCAGGAGCAGGGAAGAGGAAGAAGCAACGCTGGCGACGTCAGGAGCTGGCGACGTGGCGACGAGACCTGGACCCTGGTTTGCCTCTAGCGACGCTGGCGACGTGGCGACGAGTGCCTCTGGTTTGCGTAAACCCTAAACCCGGCGACACGGCGATGTGGCGACGACGCTGGCGACGTAGCGATGGCTCCGGCGACGCTGGAGAAGGAGACGAGAAGTAGAAGAAGCATCACAGGCTTCACAGCGACGCTGGAGAAGGAGACGAGAAGGAGCATCACGTGATTTTATTTTATTTTAGGGTTTGAAGGGTAAATATACAAGGGTAAACATGTAATTTCATTTTCGGGTATGTTCGGGTAATTTTCGGGTACGGGTTCGGGTTACCCGCGGGGCGGGTAGTACTCCGCCCGAACCCGACCCGAACCCGGACCGGGTATTTTATTTTCGGGTAATACCCGACCCGCGGGTATTTTTTTTCGGGTAATACCCGCCCCGTTCGGGTTTTATCCGTTCGGGTTCGGGTTTTACCCGACCCATTGACATCCCTAACTCGAAGCTATAAAAGAGGTACCGCGATCTTGATTTCTAGTGTTTATTTTGATGATCCCAACTCACGGAAAGCTTGGACGTCTTGAATTCTTCAATGTCTTGATACCTTTCCTTTCACGAATGATCTTCGTCTTGACTTCTTCAATCATCTCTTTTGATCATCCTTAGTCCGTTGTACCTATTTCTCCTACAAGTTGGTCTTAACTGAAACCGTTAGTATGGACAGTGTTTTTGAGATAATTAAACCTTAGGATATTTGGATCAACAAACAGTATACACTTTTGAAAAATATATTCAGAAAAAACCAAATTTGGAAGAAATATAAAAGGTAACACTTTCGGACTCTCAGAGTCCGAAATTTGATTAATTTTCGGACTCTCAGAGTCCGAAATATTGGCTTCCATTTACTCCATCCAAACTTAATTAGGACATCGAAATTTAGTTTAAAGCCAAAAAAACCGGACTCTCAGAGTCCGGATATTGTTTGGGTAAATAAATCACCCAATTGCACTAATTATGCAATTAAGAATTGAGGAGGGAGTGAAAAAATCGGACTCTCAAGAGTCCGGAGTCCGGAATAGTGCATGGTGTTCAATTGCGCTCATCTCATTGCCATCTTCCTGCATGTTCTCAATTCATGGTACAAAAACCGGACTCTCAAGAGTCCGGAATAGTGCATGCCAATTGCACTCATCTCATGTGTTCTCATTTCATTATTTGTGTACAAGAACTTAGAATTAAATGGACTAATTAAATATAGTTATGTTGAATAATTTATTTATATTATTATTATTTAATTAAAATAATTGATTGATAATATGTTATGTTAAATGTAGTTATGTTGAATATAATTTTGTTGATATATTTATGATTTTAATTAAATGGACTAATTGTATTAATTTGTAATGATAAAAAATGAATAATTTTGTGTAATTGACACAAAAAATAAATAATTAATTGAATATTATAGGTGTCACAAAAAATAAAGAACTAATTAAATGTGTTCTCATTTCATTGAATAGAGATAGAAGAGAATCAATTTTCCTGAAAAACAAAGTTTGACAAGACCTTACAACAAGATGAAAATGTCAAAATATAAAATGAAATGAACAACATAAATGAAATGAATCACACAAAATAGAAAACAAACAAGACACTAGAAGAAATTAAAACCATGAGAATCATCATCGTATGGATATTCCGGAGGCGGTTGTGAACCTATTTTTGAAAACAAAATCATTCTCATTAATTTTCCCAAAACATAGTATGCATGTAATTATTATATTTACACGAACCTGCTTGCGAAATCAAATTCATATATCCGGCATATTGTCCGAATCCACCTTCTTGGTGTGTTGAGGATGTTTGTTGTGAAGAGCTTGAGCCATGTTCGAAGCCGTAAGGATTTGGAGACACATATGGCGATCCAAAATTTGAATGATGAGGATTTAAAGTTTGCGTGAAGTCGAATGGAGGTGGCTGAGTAAATTGGGGCTCGGGTGGTTCTGCCACTGTTTCGGGCGGTGCATCAGGTTCTGTGGGTGGATTTTCAGCCACATCGAAATCTGGATTGGACGGGAGAGAACCAAAGGTAGAGCGTATGTACTCGCTTTCCTTAACCAAAGAACCATAATTTGGATGTGACGGGGAAATCTCTGCCATCGCTCGCAATGCACGACGTAATAAATGTTTCTGCAATACAATAAAGTTGCGTCACAATTGGGATTTATAAAAACTTGATTTATAAATTATTTGTTATACCTATTTTCGCTCGATACTTCCCCTCGGTTGATACTTTATTATCGGGGTCGTCGACATATTCGTAATCCAACGTCTTGTAATGCGCCAATACCAAGCCAAATACCAATCTCTAGTGTAGTCCGAAACATTGACATCAGACTGTACATTCACTATGTTTTCGAGCCTGGCACGCCACGCATTGACATGGGGAATTAAAACTACCATGGAATTATGTGTTGATTTCACTTTCTTTTCAACAATTACGGTAGGTGCGCATGGTATGTGTTGATTGAGTCCAAACTGCAACATGACTCGATCGGGAAGATGCATTTCGATGAATTCAAAACAAATAAGAGGTACTCGAGCTCTCCAAACTCGTGAACCTCGAAGACAGCAAACTGGTAATTCCGAAATATCGTCTTCCATGTATGGATCCCATACGACCTACAAATGATGTTTGGTCGGGAGAAGCAAGAAGAAGAAGAAAGAGAAGGAGAGGGGGCTTTTTGCAATAATCAGGTCATGGTGTTAACAAACAGGGATTTCTTTTCCTTATTTTCTTTTTCCTGGTTTTTTGTGTATGGTTCAGGGTGTATTTTTTTGGAGTGAGATATTAGCCTTAATTCTTCTTCAAAGATATAGAGCTCCATTGTTTGGAACTCTTATCTTTTCATAGAGGTTGTAAAATTTTAAAATTTAATATAAGTAACGGATGGAGGACTTTGAGCCTTCTCTGTTTTTTCAAAAAAAAAAAAAAAATTAGAGTAATGCGACGTTTCGGTCCCCTCGTTATTATCTCTAAAAGAAATTCCCAATCGTGTATAACGAGCCATCAAAGGAAGTGGTTCGGCGAACACTTGTTGCCTCCTTATACTGGGTCGTATTTGTGTTAAATGAAACCATCCCCATACCTATAAAAATGACTTATATATAAATGACCTCTAAAAAATAACTTATACAAAAATAACTTATAAATATATGCTACATGCACCACCGAAAACCAGCCATGCGATTTTGCAACTCCAAGTTGACTTGCATGTGATAAATATCTATATATCCATGCAAGGGCTGCTGCACCCCATGCGTAGTTGTTGCAAGTATTGAAATTTTGTAGCAACAACAAGTAGTGAGCTGGGATAGAATTGGTAGAAGAATCGCAGAACATTATGGTACCAAGAAAAAATAAAATATACGCCCTGGTATGCTGATCGAGAACCTCATATGAAGCATCGTCTGGTATGTTCGAAAAATTATCAACCAACCAACTAATTCCGATCCGGGGTTGTCTTTTTTGCCATTCATCGGGTGCTCTACCAAGCAAACTCATCACTTCTTCGATCCTCGGTTTACGCTCGCTAATGATCGGCAATCCGTCCACACATAATCCCGTCAGTATTGCTATATCTCGCAAAGTTATGGTCATATCTCCGTATCTGAAATGAAAGGTGTTGGTTTCTGGTCGCCACCTCTCTACCATGGCCGTCAATAAAGAATGAAGACATTGGTTCGATGCACATTGCATAATATGATAGAACCCACCATATGAACCAACATAATACAAACAATTTTAAATTTTAATTTTAAACAAAATACTTATACAAGAATTATACCTTCAATCTTCAATCGCACAAGCTACTTGTCAAATTTTCCACGAATATGAAACAAGATCCACGCAATCCTAAAAAAATTATCAAAATCATAATCCAATATTAACACCAATGAACTCTTCCATGCGTGTTTCTCTATGAATTCTTCTATGCATATGAACCAAATATTAACACAATGAACACTAAAAACATTATTTATATCTAACTAACAAATTATTATAAATATTAATAACAAATGTTTTAATCTAGTACCATATTTTTTTAGCCATGCGTGTTTCAACTCTTCCAACACCAATTTTCTTTCTGAGAGAGACTTCAGAGAAGATTTAGAGTGAAGGGAAGGTTTAGAGAGACTTCAGAGAGACTTCCAACACCAATGTCACATTTCGTTTTTTTTTTTTGGAAAAAAGTGAGAGCGAAGGGGGGGGGGGGGGGGGGGGGGGGGGGGTGAAGTTTCAGAGAAGATTGAATGAGTGGAGGGTTAGGTCTGAGAGAGAATTGAATGAGAGAGGGGGTATTGAATGAGAGAGGAAAGGTGGAGGGTGAGTTCTAGAGATAGGAAAGGTGGCAAGATAATTCGGACTCTGAGAGTCCGATTTTTGTAATTTTTTCCATGAGCTCTACACACTCAAATTACATTCCGTGACTTCAAATCAAATAAAATTATACACTTTCAATTCTAATCAAACAAAAATGGAGACTGTTGTCTAGCTCTCCAAAACACTCAAAACCAATATATCCTATATGGAATTATAGCAACTAGAAATATTTCTCGCGCTTCGCTGCGATTTTTCAAAATCTTTTATGATCATAAAATAATAATTTTATCTAAAACGTTACAAGTGCAAAACAAAAGTAATCTTCATAAATGTTAATTTAAAAAAAAATATGATATTAAATAGTCTCACAAGTATTATGCAATAAATACAAAAAAAATTTCCTCCTCAAAGCATATCATATGTTCCAAAAGAAAAATTCAAATGTTTTATTTAGAATACAAAACATGTCAAATAAAATAAAATTCTGAAAAAGACAAACAAAAAAACATAAAAGACGCGGCTTGGTACCAATCAAAAATATTATAATAAGCACAAAAAAAGTAGTTTGGTACCAATCAAAACTGTTATAATAAGCACCAAAAAACAATAATATCAGCTCAGGCTAACAAAAAGTATTTCTGTAAACAGTAAACGATGAACAGTAATTATAGTATATGAATTATATTTATTAATACACAAATTATATTTATTAATACGATGAAAAATTCAAATATTTTATTTAGAATACAAGACATGTCAAATAAAATAAAATTCCATATGGTAAAAAAAAAAAAAAAAAATTCGATGAACAGTAACCCGGATGAACAGTAATGGAGATGAACAGGAGTGAACAGTAAAGGGTGATGTGGCCTTTTGGTTTGGCTCCAAATTGATGAAAATTTAATGGGAGGAGAAATCCGTGACAAACTAAAAAACAAACCAAATTACATCAAACACAGTCCATGTCCATAATTTAGCTCAGTCCATACATCAGACGCTTCCACCGCTATATCCGGACTCTGAGAGTCCGGAATTTAACCTGACTCCCCGATGTTTCAGATATTAAAACAATTAATTAATTACTGTACAATTAAATCATCATAAATAAACAAATTACTGCAAATCAAAATTATCCACCGAAATTCCGGACTCTCAGAGTCCGGTTTTTTTAAGTACTATTTTCCCTCCTTAACCAGGTTTAACCAGGTTTAATTGATTGAAAAGCATGGTAAATATTCGGACTCTGAGAGTCCGAAAATTAATCAAATTTCGGACTCTGAGAGTCCGAAAGTGTTACCTTTTATATTTCTTCCAAATTTGGTTTTTTCTGAATATATTTTTCAAACGTGTATACTGTTCACTTTTTTCCTTATATTTTTGCAATGAAGCTATATTTTTTACATTTTTGTTTTTGTCATTTGAGATTGGTAGAATGATTATCTTTTGAAATTTTATTGATGTATTTTTTGTGTTTATATTGTTATCTATGAGATGACATTGTTATGTTATTTGGCTGAATATGATATTTGTATTTTTAAAAAGGTAAATGATATTTTCGATTTTTAGAAGGGTAAATATGTAAAGGGTAAAATAGTTGACTGTTAATTTTAACGGAAAAATTGGATGGTTTTTAATTTTTTGGGTAAATATGATATTTGAAATTTATGAAAGGCTAAATATGTTATTTTAATTTTAAGAAGGGTAAATATGTAATTTTAAGTTTAAGAAAGGGTAAATATGTAAATCCCCCCCAAATATTAAAGCCATGTCCAATAAAAAATTTACTAATTTTTCATTTATCATTTATTGGCATATATATTTTACATAATTTGTGTATTTACAAAAATGCATGTCAATGAAATAATGTGTAAATAGTTAGTTGATTTGTGATAAGCAAATGATAGTATAAATTAAAATTTAGAATATTGTTATACAGCTTGATCTTCATTAATATTTGTATTTTGACTATGTTTTTAGATATTACACATGAAAATATAATGGTATTTTGGTCAATTTTTTTTTAATATCATGCATAGTTAGTTTTAATTCCTATATAGAGGTATCTGAAAATAAAAATTTGGTAAAACAGTGTTTTGGAGTTTCAAAAAAATCGAGTTTTGTATGATATCCTAATTTTTTTGAAAATTTAGAGTAATAACCCTAGAAGTCGTAAAGAGTTCAATAAATGATTGCTAGGACAAAGTCCTATGTTATTTTTTAAGTTGTTACTATTTAGTTTGTATGGTTCTTAAATATTAAAAAACCTCATTGAACAAAATTTAATTAAAAAACACTCAGCATTCCTCTACTTCATAGTTAACAATTAGCTCAAGCAAGGCTATTTTAGTCAATTTAAATTAATACTCTCGTGCCATGTCATTGGTGCACTTTATTAATCGACTGACAGCCACTAAAATTTCGCCATGTCAGCACTAGAGAAGCTGAATACTATCCAAAACATGAGATTTATATTTGGGCCACGTTGCCCATATACATTATAAGATATTATCAGGGCCCATATGTCAGTCATAATGGGCTGGGCCCAAAAACTATTATTTGGGATAAAATATAAATAAAGAGTTTCATTTCATTAAAAAAAAAGGCCACATAATTAAGAACAGACCATTCATGGCTGCTAAAAAGAAGATGATAAAACATAAACAGCTCATATGTCATGATCAAATTATTGATTATTTTCTCATTTCAAGATCTTATGTGGCCACGACCATACCGGCCATGAATATGTCCTCGGTATCGTCGAATTCTGACGAAGGGGAACGGGAAGAAGCCTTCTCTCTCTCCTCTTCGATCGAAATCTCATTGTCGCGGCAATCACAGCTACAGAATGCCTTCTCACCTCTGATAATCAAAAAGTTCAGGGACTAAATTAATAATCATGTGCAAAATAGTACACCATAGGTATAATTAATTAATTATAAATAAATTCCCTCTAAAAGTCTAAAACTATCATGATTTAATAACAAAAGATAGGACAAGTTTAGAAAGAATTCATGTATTTAAAACATTGTTATATTCTAGGTGGAATCTACAAGTCGGCAACAGACAAAAATATTTGATTTAGTACACTAACTATTCTCTTGCCTATACTTTATTGATTATTCCATCATATAATATCTTTTAATTATTAGTTTATTATTATCTAGTTCTACACGGCTTCCTAATTCTTTTGTTGGCTTCGTCATGCAATTGGAGAAAAGTTGTTTAATCATTGAAAGATTGCACTTGATTAAGATCATAATAAATAAATATAAAAAAAGGACTGACCTGTAAATGTAGATATCTTTTCCGTCTAATTTCTTCTTGCAAGAGAAACAAAAACTCAAAAAATCGGTTTCGGAGCAAGACCGGTTTTTAACATCTTTATTATGAAAATCATTCGGTGATTTAATGCTATGCGACTCCAAAATGCAATCTCCAAAAATATGAGTGGTCTTAGCATTCGGCCCGTACGAAATAATACAAGTGTAATCCTCTGATTGCTCAATTTCACTAGCAGAGAGAGAACCAATAATAGATATAGGTAATGATTTACACAACGAATCATCATTCAATTTCAAACCCAATTTGATTAAATCGGCCGAGCAAGACCGTGTCTTTCCAAATTCTTCACGCACCAAATCGTGTGTTTTTGGTTTAATTTCTGTTTTTTTGCCAACTTGACAAAACAACCCATAATCTATAGGCAATGATCTTGTATTGCTGAGTCTCAAAGGCGAACTCACTACTTTTTTCGCAGATGGACTTTCGTCA
Organism: Luzula sylvatica; assembly: GCA_946800325.1. Taxonomy (NCBI): domain Eukaryota; kingdom Viridiplantae; phylum Streptophyta; class Magnoliopsida; order Poales; family Juncaceae; genus Luzula; species Luzula sylvatica. Next base: position 50,638,168 of record OX326961.1, read on the forward strand.
GTGAGATGGTTCACGAGACCAAGTCCGGCTGAGTTGTTGTAGTCGAAGCATTTGGGGGACCTTGGGGATTTGAAATCAAGAGGAGAAGTTGGGCTACGGGTCGGGTCGAGATCCGATAACCCTTTTGTGGATAATCCGATAAAGAGCTTGGGAATTGGGAATAATGAGCTAGACCTGGTCCTGTGGACCAAGCCATCGGTGGAGATATCTGATGATTGAGAATCAGATATTTTGTTCTTGCTTAGGATCATCTCGGTTCACCGTTTCTGCATTAACAAACAAAAAAAATTATGAAATAAATACTTGATGAGTACTTAAAAGCAAACAATGATTGATTGAGATTGAGGAGTAAAAATGGTGTCACAGAAAGATGAAATAACATGGCCACTTGGTCTAAAATGCATTTAATCAGAGAAAAGGAAAAGAAATAGCAATCAAACGATACTATTAGGAATAGCACTATAAAAGCTAGTTCATAAATAGAAAACAGAGACATTGTTTACTTTTTACTGCCTCAGTACATCACTGATTAGGAGAGATTTTACCAAAAAAAAAAGAATTACCCCAGTAAAAATCATAACTTTTGGGGTTAAAATAAAAACCCAGATTCGATTTTTTTCTGAAATTCACACATTGATCGAGAAATTAAAACAAAATGTACCCAGATTTTTTGGGAAAAAGAACTAAATTGAAATCAGAATCAAAGAGAGAAATGATCTTTTAGTTTTTGAATCGCAGGAATGGACTCGAAAGATTCAAGGCAAGAAAAGAACTCACCTTTCGCCTCCATGAAGCTTTGGAAGGGATATCTTGGTGAGAATCAATATTTAGATTGATATTTGACCAAAATGTACCCAAAAATTGGAAAATATTACTAATAAAATATGGAAACTAATTACCATGAAACAGATTGCATTCAATTAGCATTAAAACTTAGTCACAAATAGAAAATAATTACATTTATTACATAATTGATTGGTAAAGATTGGAGTATTTTGAGTTAAAACCCAAAACCCAGACTCAATTTTTCCAATCTGTACATTTTAATACAACAAAACTACCAAAATAGAGTGCAATCAGATCAAAACTAGAGAGAAAGAAGCGAATACCAAGCAAACATTTCAATAATGACTATCTTTAACATAAACTAATTTCATATATAAAAAAGCAGGAAAAAATTTCCTACCCAATTGAAAGGCTTAGATTTTATAAGAACCAATCATGGTGAAGATCAGAGATTTCATGGCTAAAATACCAAAACCCAGATTCCATTTTTTTTAAAATACAATCAAAAGATTAAGAGAGAAAATGCATGAGCAAAGAATCTTCTTCTCCTCCCTTTGATCGAACAAAAATCTTAATAAGAAAACAAAAATGAAATCCAACCTTGGGTTTCTTTTTCGTTTCTCCTTCCTCAATACGTAGAGAGAGAGAAAGAAAACCTCTCGGATGGGGAGACGGTAGAGAGAGTGAGCCAGACAAAAATAGTAAAAGTAACTAAAAAAGCAATAATGCACACAATATTCTACTCTCTCTCTCTCTCTCTCTCTCTCTAGGCTTGTATGCATAAAAATCAGAGTAGAGCAGTGTGGCTTCTGAAATACTCATCGCTCCCATTCATGACTGTCAGATAATAAAAGAAAGGGAATTCTTTTACATACGCCCCTAAAAAATATAAAAATTTCTGTTATGTATTTTATTTGTACTGTGATAATATGTTATGTTATGTATGAACTTCTCCCGTAATTGAAGGTAACATACATACATACTTTGGGGGTGCATATGAAAATTGTGGATTAGAGGTGCATTATAATATAAGAAAAGTACAGGGTACAGATGAAAACTACTTGTAATTTCTATCATCGGCCGTATTGAATCCTAGTGACGAGTATTTACTACAATGACAAATTTGGCCTTCAAAGGCCCACTTTCTTTGGTACATCAGTACAGGTCTCCTGTCGGAAACTCTTGCCACTTCGGCCCACTTCCTATGAACAAAGATACATACATACGTATACGTTTGAATTTGCAATAGTAATTGGTTCAATGTACTTATTGTTTTGAAATATTCATTTTTTTTATAAATAAAGATCATGTTATATACTATAACAATTGAATATAATTTTTTTTTATCTTCGTTTCGTACGAGTGTTTCTCGCGGAAACATATATATCACTTTGTGAAACAATGTTGTTTTTTCTTTTCGGATTCTTTCGTTGTTGCCTTATCATCTACTCTCACGAAGGGGGAGAGGGTCTTGTGATTTCGATTGGTAATTTCCTTACTTGCTCATCATTCCATCACTTATCATCTGTAGTAGCGTTGTTCTTCTTCCGATACCAGAGATCGACTTGTTTCGCAAGCTCAGCCACTTGACTAAGGAATAAGGATCAATGAGTTGACATTCACGGTCTTTGACAACCGTTGTACGAGAGAAAAACTATACTGATGTGTGTTCAACAGTATACTATAACTATAGGCGAGACTTGTTGTAGGACGATCGCCGAGTGGCATTCTGCTCGATTAGGCGAATGCCAAGGGGAGCCCCGTTCGCTCGGAGGGAGGGAAGTGCATGGAATGGTAGAACTGAACGGCCGACAACTACTTGGGTTATGTGGCTCAGTGAGATAGGGGGCATACGAAATGGTAGTCAACTTCTATGTGCTTAGAGTGTGCATAAACTCATAAACTAAAAAAACTTGATTGTAAACTAAAAAACTTGATTGAAGACATAGGTAATGTTAGGATTAAAATCGATTCGTATGCTCTCAAAACTTGATCCATTGACATAGGTAATGTTAGGATTGGTAAGAGTGAGGTACTTAAGGGCGCCAACAGAGAAATAAAAGCGCGGACGATTGATAGTCAGATAGATGCCCGCGACACAGGTCAAATCTCCCAACAATATTGAGAAATGAATCGGTAGCACTACAATAAGTAATAGCACAATACATTCCATGCTATTGAAAATGGGTAGCCCCTCTCTCTCTCTCTCTCTCTCTCCTCTCGTTTCCTAGCCGCTGAGCGAACACGAGCCTAAACCCTAGAAGGCAATTGTGAGCGATTTGTGAGAGACGGGCAGCCAGATCGGTCCGTGCTTTGACGAATCATGAGCGACGGCTGGAATTTCGGACACACGACACTGCAATCCACGATCAGCGAGTTTCGATTGCTCAAATAACTTTTGCATACCTTCATATTTTGCACTAATATTTGTATTTCTTAAAATACAATGTTCTTTATATAATTTGGGGGTATATTCGGTTAAAAACATCAAATATGCAATGAGTGATAACATCACACAATCGATTAGTTAAAATATCATATGATGATATAAGTTTATGTAGATGGACAAAAATAAATAACAATTTAGGAATAATAATTGGTGAACTTGCATAAACTACATATGTTATATTGATTAAACAACTTAAACTCCTAGAATAACCCCTACATAAATTAAAAAACAAAGGAAACAAAAATTCTAGAATAAATCATTGATCGAGCTCTTCTTCCTTCTTTGAAAAATTTATGGCAGTGTTGTGTTGATTAGTTCAAAAACCACTTAGGTTACTCTAAACGGGTCCCCATATTCGCGTTCCATCTCCTCTTCTTGCTTATAAATCAAAATACTAAACAATTAAAGAATAATGCACATGTTAAGAGTATCATTTTTCTAGAAAGAATCAAAATAAGAGTATACCTCTATGTGGGGCCGCAGTATCGGTTCCCACCGACCAGAGGTGCCTATAATGAAATCAAGAGAGGAACGATTTTCATAAGATTCATAAATTAATATATATGCACTCGAACTATTTTCATAAGATCCATAAATTAATATGAAGGAGAATATCAAAATTTAATACTACGTACCGGTGCTGTCACACTAAGCGTCTCTTCTTTGCGACGGAAGGTGGTTCATCTTCTTTACGTTTCCTTTTCTGCACAATTACATAAATGACATTATTGCCATTGAATTTATTCAATAAGGTTTTAAGGTCTAAGATGCATATTATCAATTAGGAATAGTTGGTAAGCTTAATCTAAAGAACAAGCATGTTGCTTTTGTTCTGGAATTTTAAAGAAAATGGGGGATGATTTTCAATTCATACACAATTCAGGAGCTTTTCTGCAACTTATCCTTGTTATTATCTAAAATGAAAGTTAAAAAAAAAACTCGACCTTCTCATTGAAGACTCGCCAATCGATGAACTCCACCCATGCTCTTGAAAGATGATCCTACAACCAATTCATAAAAATAAATAAGTAGAAATTGTAACAAAATACAGGAATGTACACGAGGAATACTAAAATAACCTGGAAAAGATCCGTTAGCATGTCAGAATCCTTGAGTTCCCATGTACCGACCGGCGAACAAAATTTAAAAGTGGACTGTTAAATAACTAAAAAGTCATTAGTAAATAATCATGTTTTAAATTGCGATATAGAGGTAAATTGCGTTTGGACTCTAATTTACAGATGATCATCGATATTGCGACACTAATCTACATGTGTTTCCTGTTAACATACCAATTGTATGACTCTTTCGGAGTATCCGCACTGGTCTCGTAAACAATTCTTCGCGTCCTCGACAGTAAAGCCCGCCTCGTAAGTCAAAAATAGCTCATCCTGACCGGGTTCCTATTGAGATGAAACATTGTTAGACACCAATATAATATTAAGCAAGGACTAATTTGCAAAATGGTACCCAATTACTGCGTTTGACCCAAAGAATATGTTCTCCTGGCTCCAGATCCTTTTCCATATCTACGTCCTAAAACAAAAATTGCATCATTAAATTTCAAATAATAAATCTGAAAATAAATTAAAAAACTAGAATAAATTGGAAAGAGGATTCAACTACGCACCTCCTCTGCATGGAGAGAGTAATCAAGTCCTTTATACTTTTCCATAAAAACCCTCTCTCCATCTTCCAATACCTATAAAATTTAGAGAATTCAAAGTTCAATTTTAAATTGCTTATAAAACCTAACATTACACGAATAATAATATCATTGTTTTAAGAAGCATGGAAGTACCTTAAATTTGTTGCCGTGATGAATCTCTAGTAATCGTATCTCTGCACCCTCGTGCGAAAGTGCAACCTATTAAAAAGTCAAGAAACAAAATTTTCAGTTTAAAGTTTGTAATTAATAAACAAAGGGATAATTATATCTAAAACTTAAAACAAAAATGAGATATTTTGCTAATTTGTATCTTATACCTGAGATTTTAGATCTCTTATGATGTTCGTGGAGGTAAAATAATCCTCCGTCACCATGATCTTGTGATCCGTCACCTAACATTGAACAATTTTTCACAAAATATTAGCAATAATAGGTGAACAAAAATAGCAAAAAAAAAAAAAATGAAGAAATAGTAGAGATATATGAAAATTTACCCCTCCTCCTCGCACTTGGCACTGGTGAAACGCGACGTGAATCACTTCTAGCACTTCAAAATATATTACTTTTTCGGTCTGCACAAAAGTGTTACCATTCATTATTACTATTAGTACTTTTACTAAATAAATTATAATATAACAAAAATTGAGCGGTACTTCATGACAAGAATCGAGCATGTCACTCAGACATGCTCCTCTATTCAAAAGGCGGGGCGTCTCGGTGGAAGAATCATGACCCCATAGGCGTATACGGCTCGGGTCGTCTAGGCAAATTCGACCTGCAACACGATCAGCGACGACATCATAAGTCGATTCGCCCCCCCTTCACATTTCGAAATAAAAATAAAGAACAAGTGAATATTAGATAATCCCCCATATAATAAATTCTAAAACTTACAAGCGAGTTGTAAATACACCCCTGTGTGGAATTTCCAAGTGCTTGAAACGTACTATCTATAGTTTCAAGAAAAAGAAATCAGAAACAAATATACAAACAGAAAGATTGCTAATATACAAAAAAATTGAATTTGGAATATTGAGCTTACAAAAGGGCCAGATTGCAATGATCTCTGTGGAGCTAGCAATGTACATGAAAATAAATATGTAACTCGTATTAAAATATCAAACAGAAAGATGGTTGAGATTTAGCACTACTGTAGTTAACTAACAACGAAAATGCATTAAAATATATACAGATTTTAGCTTAAAAAATGTGTTTCGCTTTTTTTCGTAAGCATTGAGACAGACGAAATGAATTATCTCCATTTCTATCCAAATGAAGAGAAAACATAGCCTTATTTTGTCGCGTTGACTGAAGAGGAAACATCAAAGGTCAAAGAAATACCTGAAGGTGGTGGAAGATCAGATGATTCGAGCACAGACGCAGAGGCAGAAGAAGAGCCATGTGAGGCGCGAGATGGCCGATCATACGGAGAAAAGCGCTGTGAGGGCTTCGGGGAGTCGAGTTTGCCTCCGCTACGATGATCACCATCATGCTCTGAGGAGCTTATTCCTGATGGAGATGAAGGAGAATCCATTGCTACTTAGGAGAGAGAGAGAAAGAGTGAGAGAATGCTAGGGAGAATACCCGAGAGAGAGAGAGAGAGAGAGAGAGAGAGAGAGAGAGAGAGAGAGAATGCTAGGGAGAATGTACGAGAGAGAGAGAGAGAGAGAGAGAGAGAGAGAGAGAGAAAATGCTAGGGAGAATGTGTGTGTGTGTGTGTGTGTGTGTGTGAGAGAGAGAGAGAGAAAATACTAGGGATAATGTACGAGAATGAGAGACAATTAATTAAGAACCCGTTATAAAATGAACACAAACAAACTAATATTGGAGAAAAATAGAAAAAATAAGTTAGGCCCGCCAAACGACTTCGAACTAAAAATATAGATGTGTTATTTTGACGCGGTGCCTCACAAATAAAGAGATGTTGGAAAAATGTAGAAAAAATAATCATGTATACCCGTATAAAACATCAGAAATAATTTATTCGTTTTTATTCTCTTTCTAGAATCCTTTCAAATGTATTACCAAAATATGCCTAATTTATTTTATTTTTTGTCGACAGAAACACAAGTGAAACATAAATCATTACGTAAGCAGTGCTTGGTTTCTCTCTTAACATTATCAAAAAATAAATATTAAGTCATTTTTTCTAATTATTTGCAAGTAAAACAAACAATGGTAGTTCAAGTATTTGAAAAAAAATGAAAAAAAATGTTCAGAATTCCAATTATGCATGATATCATGATATTTTGCTAGGATATTTATGATATTTCTTGTTTACCAATATATCATGTTGAATGGGGAATAACAGTTATACATTTTGAACATAAAAAATCTAATTTCCTCTTGAAATTCAGAGTAAATGATTTCTTGTTTACCAGTATAAAAAACAAGCGAGAGTAAAAAGGACCTTATATTTGCATCATCATCTACATTAGCCTGAGAATTTTGAGATAACACTTTGTCGATGATCTTCCTTCCGATTCCTTTATTGTCATCATACAAAATCGCTAACTGCATATTCATAAAGGATATTATTTATTAACGGTTCCATAATTAGTTCTTGATATGTAATTATGTGCAATTTCTTAGTTGGTTCGAGGTCATGTAAAGTGATAATAAAGAGAAGAGGGCATATATGGTGCCCACAAAAGTGAGATATAACTCATCGATGATGATTGAATTAATGGTTAATTGAGTTGAAAATTTAATTTTAACAAAAGGTGATTGGTACGGACCAATTAACAAAACATATAAATTAACAAAAAAATAATTTTAATTAAAATTATGATAGGTACGGGTCGGTTAACAAAAAATTAACACACATTCGATGATGTCATCGAGGATATTTATTCCACTTTTGTGGGAACAAGTATAATTTCCCTAAAGCGAATGGTTGATAGGGTCTATTACGCATGAAAACTAAAATCATGCCCTATTACCCAAAGCAATCAACAAAATTCACACCCAACCTAGTTCCCTCTAGTCGGCCACTTTTCAAGAACTATATGACACATCTTCATCCAGAGATATTACTCAAAGCATCGCCTCTTTTTTTGTCAAAGACTTACTCCTCCTAGTACCTTTCTTCAACTTATCCTTAAAGGAGCCGAGCCCGGAACTGCCTCGTAGTTGGTGCTGGTCCATGAATGATACCTTCTCCACATCTTCCGCCTATGGAGCACTCTGTGACTCTGGTATACTATCTTCATGGAATGTCTTACTGTGGCGTATTAAGGCATCCCTCAAAGTTTGATTTTTCGCTCGGCTTGCCATGAATAATCAAATTCTCACGGCCGACCACCTCGAAAAACGCGGTTGGCCAGCTAAACAGGGTTGTGTGATGTGTATGCCGGCAGGAGAAGAGGTCCAACATCTTCTTCTCCTATGTCCCTACTCTTCTCAACTCTGACAACAGCTAGCGACGGAGTATAATTTAACGGGGAAGAAGAAGTGCAAGACGAAAAGTTAGGCTTCAACCATTCGTACTCCATGGATTATGTGAGGTATCGGATCACAACTCTTCCCATCGTACACAAATTTGATCGATACGAGTTCCTAGATTTTGGTGATTCTCGCATGTTTTGCTTCCCCCATATTTGGTACATGGGCACGGTAATTCCAAACACTAAAGAGTGGGGATTATGAGTTGTTGGTTTTAGAAGTGTTCAATAAAGCCTTGAATATTAAATAGCTGTGAAAACATTTCCAAGGCACAAAAAAGGGACTTAATATGGAAAGTAAGTCCACGTGGGCGGATCCAAAATCAATTTATAGAAGGGGCGAAAAAAGAACTCATTTCATAAGGGGTGCCGAACACAAAAAAATTCAAAATATGCGACTTAAGAATATCGAACTCTCTTAAACACATGTTCTACGCCTACACACTTTATTCTTGGTGAATACAGATAATTTTATCATAATTATTAGTTTTGAAATGAATAAAATCTCCTTCTTCATTCGCTATCTTTTCAATTTCATGGGAAGGGGGGGGGGGGGGGGGGTCTCAGATCCGCCACTCTAAGTCCATTTGAAGATATTGATTTTAAAAAACGAGGACAGTAAAGAAAACTTTTACTTTTGGAGAAAAGTTAGAAGAAAGCTAGATTTCTTCTTACATAATGTAAGAGTTGAAGTGAGAACATGAAAAGAAACCTATTTACGGATTCACAGTGGTCTGGATCATGGTTATGACCATTGTTATGAATATGGGATTCGGACTTGGATGACTCGGACGAGTCAAAAAAAAAATAATCGGACTGTTTGGTAAAAAAAATTCAAAAAAAATAAAAAATAAAATTTAAAAATTGATAAACATTTAGAACAAATTCAACTAATAAAACTCAATATACTACATTAAAAAAAAATGAAATAATGTGTTATCATAATGCCGTAAGAAATAATTTGTGAAAGAGTGTAAGTCAACAAAATGACAGAGATTTTATCATTTTATGGCAATTGTGGCCAAGAAAGGTGATGGAAGGCTAACTTGCATGTTAAAGTTGATGAAACCGAGTTGAAAGACTTAACAGCCAATGAGTTACTAATATATTGATCACTAACTACTTAATATTAGAAAATTTGGATTCTTTAATATTAGAAAAATTGAGATGACACTAACGGAAATGCACTTTTTTACAGATCACAAACTACTTAAATTACTAATATATTGATCTCTAACTCATAAGCTAATAATAAATCCAGGAATGCACATTTAAAGAAGTAAAAAAAAAGATAGTAGGAAACATGAAATATAATGTTTAATGATTTTTTCTTCTTTTTTCTCGTGCATGAAACTGTCCGAAAATGAATAATTAAGTTAATTTAGCTGCATAAGATTTCAAATATAATTAAGATATTAAAAGATTGTTCTCATTGCATGATAATTATGCTTAAAATTCGAATGAATGAAGTTAAGGAAATAATTTAGGACTTCTGCAAAAATGAGAAATATTTTTTTTGTGGTGGAAAATATTTAGAGAAGAAGTTTTCTCAATTCATATTCATGTTCAACTTCATCGTAGTTTCTTTTTTTTTTGCAAATGGCATATATACGCTTCATAAATTTTTGCACATTTAATGCTTAGTGATATGTACAAAATTACATGTTATTTATAATATCAACATCTTATTTTTCTCAAAATATAATATAAACATCTCTAAAATAAAAATTATCGGAGACTCGGCTCGGGTCAGGCCGAGTCCGAGACGACTCGACCGATTTTTTTTTTCTCGGCCGAGATTATGAACCATGGTTTGGACATCTACTATGTCAGGAATTATCTACATTATTTAGTTATGTCAGGAATGTGAATTTATCTATTGGAGACGTTCTAGCTAAGAGGGAAAGATGGACTAATCTCTTTGAATTTAAAGGGACTTTATCCCCCAAAGCCGAGATGGAATTCAAATACCTCAGCGAAATGCCGAGCACACTGAGACTGTCCAGTTCTGATGATAAAATCAGATGAATTGGACTGAATCAGGGTATGCATGGTAAAGAGTGCAACTAAAGTGCTAACCTCAGGGGGTACTATCATACGCTAGACTCAAGAATATTTGGCAATTCAAAATACCTCTAAATATGAAAATCTTAATTTGGTCATTTAAATTTTAAACAAAATAAAGTACTAACATTTGATAACCTTGAATGAAGAGGAGTGCCCTTGGTTAATCGACGCCTCAAGTGCAAATCTTATCTGGAATCAGTAAAGCACCAAGCTTTGGAATGTGCTTCAGTGAAACCAAATAGACCCAGGATGGGAGATGCCATTAGCAGAGGAGGTGCTCGAGGCGGTCTCCGATTAAGGAATAGACAAAAAGGTGAGAGTGATGATGGCGATCTTCATGTTTGTTGTATGGCGGGAAAGATGCCGGCGAGTTTCTCAAAAAAAAAAAAAAAAAAAAAGGATGCCGGCGAGTTTACTCAGAGGATGCACTTCCAACGTCTCTCCTTGTGGAAGTAATCCTTGGCAAATGGAGGAATCAAGAAAAGTTAAGTTGATTATAAGAATGACGTTACCATGTTTTTAATTGGCATATGTCGTGTAACAAAAGAACTAGTTACGACTATTTTTGACAGGGATATGATCATTCATGTATCGTTTTTATATGGGTGGTCATTATGTATATTGTAGGTACCTCTAATGATCAATGATAGTAAAATTCATTGTCAGCGTTAAAACGAGCCTACGCGGTCACACAACGAATTTGTTTGCCTCGGATGTTGATGTTTATTGGATACACATATATCTCAAAGTTGCGTATAAAAGTTTATGCGACGTGTGTGTGTGCGTCGCGTGCTTGCATGCGTGTTAACTAACGAACGATCGATAGTCATATAGATTCATAGAAGCCTGCGACAGAGGTAAAATCTTCCATCTATATTTGAAACTGAATTGGTAGGACTATAAAATATAATAGCACAATACATTTTCATGCTATCGAAAATGGGTAGCCTCCCTCTCTCTCTCTCTCTCTCTCTCTCTCTCTCTCTCTCTCTCTCTCTCTCTCTCTCTCTCTCTCAAAGGTCGGTTAGTTAACAAATCTTCAAAAAAATGAACTTAAGCGGCTCACATTTAAATATCTAACCCTAACAGTTTCTCTCTCTCCTCTCATTTCGTAGCCGCTGAGCCAACAACGAGCCTAAACCCTAGAAGGCAAATGTGAGCGTTTGTGAGCGACGGACATCCAGGTCTGTCGGTGCTTTGAAGAATCATGAGCGACGGCTGGAATTTCCGAGAAACGACACTGCAATCCACGATCAGCGAGTTTCGGTCACTCAAATGTTTTTGCATACCTTCATATTTTGCACTAATATTTGTATTTCTTAAAATACAATGTTTTTTATATAATTTGGGGGTATATTCTGTCAAAAACATCAAATATGCAATGAGTAATCACATCACATGATAATATAAGTTTATGTAGATGATATAAGTTTATCATATGATGATATAAGTTAAAATATCATATGATGATATAAGTTTATGTAGATGGCCAAAAATAAATAATAATTGGTGAACTTGCATAAACTACATATGTTATATTGATTAAACAACTCAAACTCCTAGAATAATCCCTACATAAACTAAAAAAACAAAGGAAACAAAAATTCTAGAACTAAATCATTGATCGAGCTCTTCTTCCTTCTTCGAAAAGTTTATGACAGTGATGCGTTCATTAGTTCAAGAACCACTTACGTTACTCTAAACGGGTTCCTAAATTCGCGTTCCAACTCCTCTTCTTCCTGATAAATCAAAATACTCAACAATTAAAGAATAATGCACATGTTAGAGTGTCATTTTCTAGAAAGAATCAAAATAAGAGTATACCTCGTATGTGGGGCCGCATAATCGGTTCCCACCAACCAGAGGTGCCTATAATGAATTCAAGAAAGGAACTATTTTCATAAGATCCTTAAATTGATATATATGCACTCGAACTATTTTCATAAGATCCATAAATTAATATGAAGGAGAATATCAAAATTTAATACTGCGTACCGGTGCTGTCACACTAATCGTCTCTTCTTTGCGATAGAAGGTGGTTCGTCTTCTTTACGTTTCCTTTTCTGCACAATTACATAAATGACATTATTGCCATTGAATTTATTCAATAAGGTTTTAAGGTGTATTATGCATATTATCAAGTAGGAATAGTTGGTAAGTTTAATCTAAAGAACAAGCATGTTTCCTTTGTTTTGGAATTTTGAAGAAAATGGGGGATGATTTTCAATTCATACACAATTCAGGAGCTTTTGTGCAACTTATCCTTGTTATTATCTAAAATGAAAGTTAAAAAAAAAATCTCGACCTTCTCATTGAAGACTCGCCAATCGATGAACTCTACCCATGCTCTTGAAAGATGATCCTACAACCAATTCATAAAAATAAATAAGTAGAAATTGTAACAAAATACAGGAATGTACACGAGGAATACTAAAATAACCTGGAAAAGATCCGTTAGCATGTCAGAATCCTTGAGTTCCCATGTACCGACCGGCGAACAAAATTTAAAAGTGGACTGTTAAATAAATAAAAAGTCATTAGTAAATAATCATGTTTTAAATTGCGATATAGAGGTCAATTGCATTTGGACTCTAATTTACAGATGATCATCGATATTGCGACACTAATCTACATGTGTTTCCTGTTAACATACCAATTGTATGACTCTTTCGGAGTATCCGCACTGGTCTCGTAAACAATTCTTCGCGTCCTCGACAGTAAAGCCCGCCTCGTAAGTCAAAAATAGCTCATCCTGACCGGGTTCCTATTGAGATGAAACATTGTTAGACACCAATATAATATTAAGCAAGGACTAATTTGCAAAATGGTACCCAATTACTGCGTTTGACCCAAAGAATATGTTCTCCTGGCTCCAGATCCTTTTCCATATCTACGTCCTAAAACAAAAATTGCATCATTAAATTTCAAATAATAAATCTGAAAATAAATTAAAAAACTAGAATAAATTAGAAAGAGGATTCAACTACGCACCTCCTCTGCATGGAGAGAGTAATCAAGTCCTTTATACTTTTCTATAAAAACCCTCTCTCCATCTTCAAATACCTATAAAATTTAGAGAATTCAAAGTTCAATTTTAAATTGCTTATAAAACCCAACATTACACGAATAATAATATCATTGTTTTAAGAAGCATGGAAGTACCTTAAATTTGTTGCCGTGATGAATCTCTAGTAATCGTATCTCTGCACCCTCGTGCGAAAGTGCAACCTATTAAAAAGTCAAGAAACAAAATTTTCAGTTTAAAGTTTGTAATTAATAAACAAAGGGATAATTATATCTAAAACTTAAAACAAAAATGAGATATTTTGCAAATTTGTATCTTATACCTGAGATTTTAGATCTCTTATGATGTTCGTGGAGGTAAAATAATCCTCCGTCACCATGATCTTTTGATCCGTCACCTAACATTGAACAATTTTTCACAAAATATTAGCAATAATAGGAGAACAAAAATAGCAAACAAAAAATGAAGAAATAGTAGAGATATATGAAAATTTACCGCTCCTCCTCGCACTTGGCACTGGTGAAACGCGACGTGAATCACTTCTAGCACCTCAAAATATATTACTTTTTCGGTCTGCACAAAAGTGTTACCATTCATTATTACTATTAGTACTTTTACTAAATAAATTATAATATAACAAAAATTGAGCGGTACTTCATGACAAGAATCGAGCATGTCACTCAGACATGCTCCTCTATTCAAAAGGCGGGGCGTCTCGGTGGAAGAATCATGACCCCATAGGCGTATACGGCTCGGGTCGTCTAGGCAAATTCGACCTGCAACACGATCAGCGACGACATCATAAGTCGATTCGCCCCCCCTTCATATTTCGAAATAAAAATAAAGAACAAGTGAATATTAGATAATCCCCCATATAATAAATTCTAAAACTTACAAGCGAGTTGTAAATACACCCCTGTGTGGAATTTCCAAGTGCTTGAAACGTACTATCTATAGTTTCAAGAAAAAGAAATCAGAAACAAATATACAAACAGAAAGATTGCTAATATACAAAAAAATTGAATTTGGAATATTGAGCTTACAAAAGGGCCAGATTGCAATGATCTCTGTGGAGCTAGCAATGTACATGAAAATAAATATGTAACTCGTATTAAAATATCAAACAGAAAGATGGTTGAGATTTAGCACTACTGTAGTTAACTAACAACGAAAATGCATTAAAATATATACAGATTTTAGCTTAAAAAATTCGTTTCGCTTTTTTTCGTAAGCATTGAGACAGACGAAATGAATTATCTCCAGTTCTATCCAAATGGAGAGAAAACATAGCCTTATTTTGTCGCGTTGACTGAAGAGGAAACATCAAAGGTCAAAGAAATACCTGAAGGTGGTGGAAGATCAAATGATTCGAGCGCAGGCGCTGAGGCAGAAGAAGAGCCATGCGAGGCGCGAGATGGCCGATCATACGGAGAAAAGCGCTGTGAGGGCTTCGGGGAGTCCGGCTTGCCTCCGCTACGATAATCACCATCATGCTCTGAGGAGCTTATTCCTGATGGAGATGAAGGAGAATCCATTGCTACTTAGGAGGGGTGTGTGTGTGTGTGTGAGAGAGAGAGAGAGAGAGAGAGAGAGAGAGAGAGAGAGAGAATGCTAGGGAGAATGTACGAGAATGAGAGACAATTAATTAAGAATCCGTTATAAAATGAACACAAACAAACTAATATTGGAGAAATATAGAAAAAATAAGTTAGGCCCACCAAACGACTTCGAACTAAAAATATAGATGTGTTATTTTGACGCAATGGATGGAGGACCACCGAGCCTTCTCCATTTACTCGTTTTTTTATTTTATTTTTTATTTTTTTTTATTTTGACGCGGTGACTCACAAATGAAGAGATGTTGGAAAAATGTAGAAAAAATAATCATATATACCCGTATAAAACATCAGAAATAATTTATTCGTTTTTATTCTCTTTCTAGAATCCTTTCAAATGTATTACCAAAATATGCCTAATTAAATTTATTTTTTGTGGACAGAAACAAACATAAGTGAAACATAAATCGTTACGTATGCAGTGCTTGGTTTATCTCTTAACATTATAAAAAAATAAATATTAAGTCAATTTTTATAATTATTTGCAAGTAAAACAAACAATGGTAGTTCCAGTATTTGAAAAAAAAAACTAAAAATAAATGTTCAAAATTCCAATTATGCATGACATCATGATATTTTGCTAGGATATTTATGATATTTCTTGTTTACCAATATATCATGTTGAATGAGGAATAACAGTCATACATTTAGAACATAAAAAATCTAATTACCTCTTGAAATTCAGAGTAAATGATTTCTTGTTAACCAGTATAAAAAATAAGCGAGAGTAAAAATGACCTTATCTTTGCATCATCATCTACATTAGCCTGAAAATTTTGAGATAACACTTTGTCGATGATCTTCCTTCCAATTCATTTATTGTCATCATACATAATCGCTACCTGCATATTCATAAAGTATATTATTTATTAACGGTTCCATAATTATTTCTTGATTTGTAATTATGTGCAATTTCTTAGTTGGTTCGAGTTCGAGGTCATGTAAAGTGATAATAAAGAGAAGAGGGCATATATGGTGCTCCACAAAAGTGAGATATAACTCATCGATGACGTCATCAAGTTAATTGAATTAATGGTTAATTGAGTTGAAAATTTAATCTTAATAAAAGGTGATAGGTACGAACCAATTAACAAACATATAAATTAACAAAAAATTAATTTTAATTAAGATTATGATTGGTACGGATCGGTTAACAAAAAATTAACACACCCTCGATAATGTCATCGAGGATATTTATCCAATTTTGTGGGGACAAGTATAATTTCCCTAAAGAGAATGGTGGACTGGGTCTATTACGCATGAAAACTCAAAATCATGCCCTATTACTCAAAGCAATTAACAAAATTAACACGCAACCTAATTCCCTCTGGTCGGCCACTTTTCAAGAACTATATGACACATCTTCATCCAGAGATATTACACAAATTATCGCCTCCTTTTTTGTCCAAGACTTACTCCTCCTAGTACCTTTCTTCAACTTATCCTTAAAAGGAGCCGAGCCCGGAACTGCCTCCTAGTTGGTGCTGGTCCGCGAATGGTACCTTCTCCACATCTTCCGCCTATCGAGCACTCCGTGACCCAGGTATACTATCTTCATGGAATGTCTTACTGTGGCGTATTAAGGCACCCCTCAAAGTTTGATTTTTCGCTCGGCTTGCCTTGAATAATCGAATTTTCACGGCCGAAAATCTCGAAAAACGTGGTTGGCCAGCTAAACAGGGTTGTGTGATGTGTATGCAGGCAGGAGAAGAGGTCCAACATCGTCTTCTCCTATGTCCCTACTCTTCTCAATTCTGACAACAGCTAGCGACGGAGTATAATTTAACATTGGCGCAAGACAACCGTCAATTTTCCGTGAAGAGGGGCTCCGTGGTGCATTAAGTGTGGAGGCTCCAAGTGAGAGGTTTGGCGATCAAGGAGCATGACACGATTCAACGGGGAAGAAGAAGTGCAAGACGAAAAGTTAGGCTTCAACCATTCGTACACAAATTTGATCGATACGAGCTCCTAGATTTTGGTGATTCTCGCATGTTTTGCTGCCGCCATATGTGGTACATGGGCACGGTAATTCCAAACACTAAAAAGTGGGGATTATGAGTTGTTGGTTTAGAAGTGTTCAATAAAGCCATGAATATTAAATGCTTGTGAAAATATTTCCAAGGCACAAAAAACAGGGACTTAATATGGAAAGTAAGTCCACGTGGGCGGATCCAAAATCAATTTATAGGAGGGGCGAAAAAAGAACTCATTTCATAAGGGGTGCCAAACACAAAAAAATTCAAAATATGCTACTTGAGAGTATCGGACTCTCTTAAACACATGTTCTACGCCAACACACTTTATTCTTGGTGAATACAAATAATTTTATCATAATTATTAGTTATCTTTTCATTCGCTATCTTTTCAATTTCATGGGGGGGGGGGGGGGGGGGGGGGGGGGGGGGGGGGTCCATCCGCCACTGTAAGTCCATTTGAAGTGAGAACAGGAAAGAGTTGAAGTGAGAACAGAAAAGTTAGAAGAAAGCTAGATTTCGTCTTACAAAATGTAAGAGTTGAAGTGAGAACAGGAAAGAAAACCTATTTACGGATTCACAGTGGTTATGATCATGGTTATGAATATTGGATTCGGACTTTGACGACTCGGACGAGTAAAAAAAAAATCGGACTGTTGGTAAAAAAAAATAGAAAAAAAAAATTTAAAATTGATAAACATTTAGAACAAATTCAACTAATAAAACTCAATTTACTACATTCAAAAATGGAAATAATGAGTTATCAGAATGCAGTAAGAAATAATTTGTGAAAGAGTGTAAGTCAATAAAATGAAAGAGATTTATCATTTTATGGCGAGTGTGGCCAAGAAAGGTGATGGAGGGCTAACTTACATGTTAAAGTTGATGAAATTGAGTTGAAAGACTTAACAACCAATGAGTTACTAATATATTGATCACTAACTACTTAATATTAGAAAATTTGGATTCTTCAATATTAGAAAAAATGAGTTGACACTAACGGTAATGCACTTTTTACATATCACAAACTACTTAAATTACTAATATATCGATCTCTAACTCATAAACTAATAATAAATTCAGGAATGCACATTTAAAGAAGTAAAAAAAAGATACTAGGAAACATGAAATATAATGTTTAATGATTTTTTCTTCTTTTTTTCTCATGCATGAAACTGTCCGAAAATGAATAATTAAGTTAATTTCGCTGCATAAGGTTTCAAATATATTTAAGATATTAAAAAGTTGTTCTCATTGCATGATAATTATGCTTCAAATTCAAATTAATGAAGTTAAGGAAATAATTTAGGACTTCTGCAAAAATGAGAAATATTTTTTTTGTGGTGGAAAAATATTTAGAGAAGAAGTTTTCTCAACTCATATTCATATTCATGTTCAAACTTCATCGTAGTTTCTTTTTTTTTTTGCAAATGGCATATATATCAACATCTTATTTTTCTCAAAATATAATATAAACATCTTATTTTTGCACATTTAATGCTTAGTGATATGTACAAAACTACATGTTATTTATAATATCAACATCTTATTTTTCTCAAAATATAATATAAACATCTCTAAAAAAAAAATTATCGGAGACTCGCCTCGGGTCAGGCCGAGTCCGAGTCGACTCGACCGATTTTTTTTTATCTCGGCCGAGATTGCGAACCATGGTCTGGACATCTACTATATCAGGAATTATCTACATTATTTAGTTATGTCAGGAATGTGAATTTATCTATTTGAGACGTTCTAGCTATGAGGGAAAGATGGACTGATCTCTTTGAATTTAAAGGGACTTTATCACCCAAAGCCGAGATGGAATTCAAATACCTCAACCAAATGCCGAGCACACTGAGACTGTCCAGTTCTGATGATAAAATCACATGAATTGGACTGAATCAGGGTATGCATGGTGAAGAGTGCAATTAAAGTGCTAACCTCAGGGGTTACTATCATACGCTAGACTCAAGAATATTTGGCAATTCAAAATACCTCTAAATATGAAAATCTTAATTTGGTCATTTAAATTTTAAACAAAATAAAGTACTAACATTTGATAACCTTGAATGAAGAGGAGTGCCCTTGGTTAATGGACGCCCCAAGTCCAAATCTTATCTGGAATCAGTAAAGCACCTAGCTTTGGAATGTGCTTCAGAGAAACCAATTAGACCCAGGATGGGAGATGCCATTAGCAGGAGAGGTGCTTGAGGCGGTCTCCGATTAAGGAATAGACAAAAAGGTGAGAGTGATGATGGCGATCTTCATGTTTGTTGTTTGGCGGAAAATATGCCGGCGAGTTTCTCAAATAAAAAAAATTAAAAAAAAGGATGCCGGCGAGTTTACTAAGAGAATGCACTTCCAACATCTCTCCTTGTGGAAGTAATCCTTGGCGAATGGAGGAATCAAGAAAAGTTAAGTTGATTATAAGAATGACGTTACCATGTTTTTAATTGGCATATGTCGTGTAACAAAAGAACTAGTTACGACTATTTTTGACAGGGATATGATCATTCATGTATCGTTTTTATATGGGTGGTCATTATGTATATTGTAGGTACCTCTAATGATCAATGATAGTAAAATTCATTGTCAGCGTTAAAACGAGCCTACGCGGTCACACAACGAATTTGTTTGCCTCGGATGTTGATGTTTATTGGATACACATATATCTCAAAGTTGCGTATAAAAGTTTATGCGACGTGTGTGCGCGCGTCGCGTGCGTGCATGCGTGTTAACTAACGAACGATCGATAGTCATATAGATTCATAGAAGCCTGTGACAGAGGTAAAATCTTCCATCTATATTTGAAATTGAATTGGTAGGACTATAAAATATAATAGCACAATACATTTTCATGCTATCGAAAATGGGTAGCCTCCCTCTCTCTCTCTCAAAGGTCGGTTAGTTAACAAATCTTCAAAAAAATGAACTTAAGCGGCTCACATTTAAATATCTAACCCTAACAGTTTCTCTCTCTCCTCTCATTTCGTAGCCGCTGAGCCAACAACGAGCCTAAACCCTAGAAGGCAAATGTGAGCGTTTGTGAGGGACGGACATCCAGGTCTGTCGGTGCTTTGAAGAATCATGAGCGACGGCCGGAATTTCCGAGAAACGACACTGCAATCCACGATCAGCGAGTTTCGGTCACTCAAATGTTTTTGCATACCTTCATATTTTGCACTAATATTTGTATTTCTTAAAATACAATGTTTTTTATATAATTTGGGGGTATATTCTGTCAAAAACATCAAATATGCAATGAGTAATCACATCACATGATAATATAAGTTTATGTAGATGATATAAGTTTATCATATGATGATATAAGTTTATGTAGATGGCGAAAAATATATAACTATTTAGGAATAATAATTGGTGAACTTGCATAAACTACATATGTTATATTGATTAAACAACTCAAACTCCTAGAATAATCCCTACATAAACTAAAAAACAAAGGAAACAAAAATTCTAGAACTAAATCAATGATCGAGCTCTTCTTCCTTCTTCGAAAAGTTTATGACAGTGTTGCGTTGATTAGTTCAAGAACCACTTACGTTACTCTAAACGGGTCGCCAAATTCGCGTTCCAGCTCCTCTTCTTCCTGATAAATCAAAATACTCAACAATTAAAGAATAAAATGCACATGTTAGAGTATCATTTTCTAGAAAGAATCAAAATAAGAGTATACCTCGTATGTGGCGGCCGCATAATCGGTTCCCACCAACCAGAGGTGCCTATAATGAAATCAAGAAAAGAACGATTTTCATAAGATCCATAAATTAATATATATGAACTCGAACTATTTTCATAAGATCCATAAATTAATATGAAGGAGTATATCGAAATTTAATACTACGTACCGGTGCTGTCACACTAAGCGTCTCTTCTTTGCGACGGAAGGTGGTTCGTCTTCTTTACGTTTCCTTTTCTGCACAAGTACATAAATGACATTATTGCCATTGAATTTATTCAATAAGGTTTTAAGGTCTACGATGCATATTATCAATTAGGAATAGTTGGTAAGGTTAATCTAAAGAACAAGCATGTTTCTTTTGTTTTGGAATTTTAAAGAAAATGGGGGATGATTTTCAATTCATACACAATTCAGGAGGATTTCTGCAACTTATCCTTGTTATTATCTAAAATGAAAGTTAAAAAAAAAACTCGACCTTCTCATTGAAGACTCGCCAATCGATGAACTCTACCCATGCTCTTGAAAGATGATCCTACAACCAATTCATAAAAATAAATAAGTAGAAATTGTAACAAAATACAGGAATGTACACGAGGAATACTAAAATAACCTGGAAAAGATCCGTTAGCATGTCAGAATCCTTGAGTTCCCATGTACCGACCGGCGAACAAAATTTAAAAGTGGACTGTTAAATAAATAAAAGGCAGATTACTGTTTATACACAAGTTTTTAAAAATAATCCCGAAAATACACAAGTTTGCAACTTAATTCCAAAAATAAACAAAGGCGGACTTTGTAACTCCGCCAAATATAAAAATGGCGGACTTTGTAACTCCGCCAATTTTATTAATCATTAATTATGATTAATTATATTGTTCAGTGGTTAAATTGTGTTTTATATATGGCGGAGTTTGTAACTCCGCCAAAATTCAAAACAATATTTTCCCTCCGGCTTTTTTTTATATTTAATATATAAATAAATTATGATAATAGTTTATGTTGATTATATTTTATGTTGAGTATATTTTATGTGAGTAGAGTAGTTGAATAAATTAATATATTATGTATAGTATATTTCTTGTAAAGATAAAAATAAAAAAATTTCCAAAATTATAAATATCAAAATTTATTGAATATATAGAAGAGAATTATTTTTAATTTCATGTACTAGTAATGTATTTTCTATTTTAGGAGTAACGTATTTTCTATTTTAGGAGTAACGTATTTCTTATTTTTAATGTCATTAAAATCATCTCTCGGAGCATAAACAAACAAACATGCATACATAAAACCATAGTAATATCATCAAAATCATCTAAACATCACAATCACAATCATCACAATCACAATATCACAATCCTAAACAAACAAACATGCATACATGAAACATAATCTCGAACAAAAAAACATAATCATAACAAACAAAAAAACTAAAAATCGTCTCTCGGAGCATTCTGAGTGGAGTCGAAGAATTCATACTGGTTCCGAGAAGAACTGCCCTCACCATATGGATTAGTCATATGCATGAAATCCATCAACTCAGTAGCCGATGTATAATTAGGGCGAGTGGTGGATACGTAATCGGAATTCGGTGGCTGGAATACCTCGCTCCATGGGTTCAACTCGGGTTGCGTCCCAAAGTGCGGAGGTGGTTGGGACTCATGCTGAGATGAATGATCTTGTCGACGGGGTGGCGAAGCTGGATAATTCAAGGACAATGTGTCGAGTAGCAAAGTCATCCTACTGGCCATCTGATCCAACGTGTGTCCGGCACAACAATTCGAGCCACAAGCCTGATTCTGTCTAGCTCGATGTATGTCTAAACGTAGCTCCTCGACCTGAAAGTTCAAACTTAAATAAAATGTCTAAAATAATATACAACTAATTGTTATCATACCATGGATCGCACGACCGGGCCACTAGCTCGAAACCTCGCATTAGGTGGATCAATGGAGTTCAAAATCCACCGCCGCGTAATTCTCCAAAACCAAGCCATATAATCCTGTACAAGTTTCACAAATTTAACATCTCAAAATTATGTAATATAATTGATAAATAAATCGTACCGTCCTAGTGAATTGGTCATTCAAAACCGTGTCATCCTCCTGCACAAGACGCTCATTTCTTGTTTCCCACATATTCAAGTAAGGACCCATCTGTGCACTAGTAAGAGTTCCACGCCGAGCCATAATAGGATTCTGAGGGATGTGCTGCCGGAATCCGAACTGCATAAGGACCCTATCGGGAAGGTACATCTCGACGATACCTCCAAATATGAGCGGTACCTTCGCGAGCCAGAGATGAGAAGCCAGAAAGCACTGTTGTGGCAGGAAACGTGTGAACTCGGTTGTGTATGGAGTCCATACGATCTACGAAAAAACATAATAAATAGAATTAAGGTCTAATTAAGAAGTAAAAAAAAATAATATTGTTTATACCTTCTGACTCGTGAGCTGATCCAACTGGTCTATGTAGTACTTCACATCCGTTCCCCTGTTGCTACTTTGGAACGTCCGCGCACCAATATAATAATTCATCAACGGAATCCCGTTGATTGACCCAGCAAATGTCATATTAGGCGAGCCAATACCAAAGTGGAACCAAGCCCAAACCTGTAAAATTAGATAAGAATACCAAAGTAAAAATATGATAAGAATAATGAATATAAATTGACCCAAAAAATGTAATATTATACCTGCACAAGGGAATACCAACCGTAAGCTCTATTGGCGCCGACCTTGCATGCAGTTCCCAACGATCTATAAATGGAACCAAGTATGGCTGCTCCCCATGCATAAGTCCCGCATCTATCGAAATCCTCCAAATAATAGGTATTCAACCGACCACAAATTTGAGCTACCAATGAACGAATCGGTAATCCACGTGCACCTTTCAAAACACCATTGAAACACTCAGAAATATTAGTTGTCGTAATACCCAATCGGCGACCACCGTCGTGAGATACCGCCCATAATTTTTTTGGACCAACAGTACTATCCAAGTAATCTATGACTTCTGGTTTCATTATTTTCATTCGTTCCAATATCGCATCGCATCCATCGGTAGTTCGTTGAGTGGCCGCTGTCCAAAATAATCCCCCAACGCCTGATTTCCAAACCTTCGAACTATATTCTGTTGGACATGACGAATGCAATATCGCAACGCATGACCGTCTGAACTAGAATAAATTTGTTCTATTACCGGTCTGTGTCCCGTCCACCTATCGGTAACAATACACATGGGGATATTTTTAGTAACATTTTCTTTAAGGCGGACAAGGAACCATTGCCAAGAGGAAACATTTTCACTCTCTACAACTGCAAACGCTACCGGAAATATTCCTTTATTTGCATCTATTCCAGTGGCTATTAGAAGGGTTCCCAAAAAAGTACCTTGCAAATGAGTACCATCAATACTCAAGACTGGACGACAATGTTTGAAACCTTCTATTGAGGCACCGAGAGCCCAAAACATCCGTTCGAAATGTACTTTACCCCGACGACCGTTACCGTATTCGAAATCTACAATCGTTTTGTCATCTCGCATTTGTAGCATCTTCATATAAGCCGGCAAATCGGCGTATGAATCCTCCCATTTTCCATAAATATGGGCTATCGCATCGCACCGAGCATCCCATGCGGTACGATAACTAATTTCTATATGATATTTGGAAAAAACTGTTTCTTTTATATTAATCGGATCGATAGTTAAATCTTCGCGTAAAGAAGGCATAATCAAACTAGAAATGTGTTTGGCATTCAGTTGGCGATTATGGGAGGCAACACCCGAATTAACGCACTGGTGTCCTCCTGTGAATTTACTGATTTTCCAATATGTAGCGAATTTAGGTATTACTGCACGAAGCCTCCACGGACAATCGTCTTTAACGCAACATATCTGGTATTCGTTTTTCGTACTTCTTTGCACACGAAACTCTACGTAATTTTTTATGGACCATTCCCTAACTTTATGTTTCAATCCTTCTTTCGTTTCAAACATAAGTCCAAGCCATGATTTGTCACTGGACAAATCATTACTCTCATTTGTTTCTTCACCCCCATCATCAGCTATCATTAAATTTACCCATTCATCATCTCTAAATATATCAGGCATTTCTTCCGCCATGTTCATTGAATTTACCCATTCTCCTCTTCCACTCGATGCATGCACCACATGATCGATATCTATTTCTGCTACACTGTGTTCACTACTACATTCCTCTTCTAATTCATCTTCTTCTTCATTATCATCATATTCTTCTTGTTCTTCTTCGTTATCGTTCTGTTGCGATGATCCAATATGTCCGGAATGATATCTGGAATCATAACCCGAATCTGAAGAATGGCCCGCATAATTGTATCCAAAAGGAGCATTATTTTGGTATGGATTGTATTTAGGTCTTGTCTCGATAAACAATTGTTTATAATTTCCAGTATTGGTTTCCATCATCATTACGAGACTTGAATCCCCATTTATTTCCACAACATCCCAAATTCCTAATTGAATTTGCCAATTTGTTTTCAAAATCAAATCATACATTTCACGATTGATTTGGGTGCAATTGTAAACCAAGTTTACCAAATCCTGAAATGAACTTCCGTAAGGCAAATTCATTAACATATTTCGACCACCTTCGTAACGGGATATACTATCGGCAACCCTATTGATATTGCCGTGCCAATAAATCACGAAGGACCCGTCTTCCATTTGATAGCTGCGTTTTGTGTTCCACAATTAAATCATTTCTAATTCAATATTTCTTTTTTAATTGATGTAAACCCTTAATCCTAAGCATTACTATCCTAAACCCTAAAAAATCCTATTATTACTTTATTATTACTATCCTAAACCCTAAAAAATCCTAACCCTAAAAAATCCTATTATTACTTTATTATTACTATCCTAAACCCTAAAAAATCCTAACCCTAAAAAATCCTATTATTACTTTATTATTACTATCCTAAACCCTAAAAAATCCTATTATTACTTTATTATTACTATCCTAAACCCTAAAAAATCCTAAACCCTAAAAAAATATTATTTAATCTTTTTTTCATCCAAAATAGAAAAAAATCTAATTTAACACCTAAATTACAAACCCTAAAAAAATATATTTTCCTAAACAATCTTAAAACCTAAATTAGAAACCCTAAATCCAATTTAAAAAGCAAACGAAATTCGAAATTACAAATCCTAAAGGATCTTAAAACTGTAAATTTAGAGAAAATTTTACCTTACTAAATCGCAAACGAAATCCTAAGCAAACGAAATCCTAACTCCAAATCGCACAAATCGGTTCTAAAAAATCAAAATCGAAACATAAAATAGTTATATAACACATAATACCAAAATTTAGCAATATTTTAGAACAAAAAAAATGAAAGTAGCATACCTTACTCCAAAACGGCGAGAGAGAGAGAGATTGAGCAGAGAGAGTAAAAATGGCGGAATGAGGAGGGAGAGAGAAGAAACAGCAGAAAATAGGCGTGGGAAAATTGGCGGAGTTTGAGATGCCGCCAATTTGTGCATGGCGGAGTTTGGGATGCCGCCAATCTCCACAGTGGCGGAGTTTGAGATGCCGCCAAATATTTAATTCGTTAAATTCCCGATAACAGGTTAGGTGAGGTATTAAGTGGTTAAAAATTGGCGGAGTTACAAAGGCCGCCATTTTTATAAATGGCGGAGTTACAAAGTCCGCCTTTGTTTATTTTTGGAATTAAGTTGCAAACTTGTGTATTTTCGGGATTATTTTTAAAAACTTGTGTATAAACAGTAATCTGCCTAAATAAAAAGTCATTAGGAAATAATCATGTTTTAAATTGCAATATAGAGGTCAATTGCGTTTGGACTCTAATTTACAGATGATCATCGATATTGCGACACTAATCTACATGTGTTTTCTGTTAACATACCAATTGTATGACTCTTTCGGAGTATCCGCACTGGTCTCGTAAACAATTCTTCGCGTCCTCGACAGTAAAGCCCGCCTCGTAAGTCAAAAATAGCTCATCCTGACGGGTTCCTATTGAGATGAAACATTGTTAGACACCAATATAATATTAAGCAAGGACTAATTTGCAAAATGGTACCCAATTACTGCGTTTGACCCAAAGAATATGTTCTCCTGGCTCCAGATCCTTTTCCATATCTACGTCCTAAAACAAAAATTGCATCATTAAATTTCAAATAATAAATCTGAAAATAAATTAAAAAACTAGAATAAATTGGAAAGAGGATTCAACTACGCACCTCCTCTGCATGGAGAGAGTAATCAAGTCCTTTATACTTTTCTATAAAAACCCTCTCTCCATCTTCAAATACCTATAAAATTTAGAGAATTCAAAGTTCAATTTTAAATTGCTTATAAAACCTAACATTACACGAATAATAATATCATTGTTTTAAGAAGCATGGAAGTACCTTAAATTTGTTCCCGTGATGAATCTCTAGTAATCGTATCTCTGCACCCTCGTGCGAAAGTGCAACCTATTAAAAAGTCAAGAAACAAAATTTTCAGTTTAAAGTTTGTAATTAATAAACAAAGGGATAATTATATCTAGGGGGAATTTCTCATATATCCCTACTAAACTCGAAAATTACATATTTGTCCCTCTTAAGTTGTAAATATCGTATTTATCCCTACTAAACACAATTAATATCAAATTTATCCTTACTAAAATTATTTAATATCAAATTTATCCCTACTGTTAAATTCACATGAAACTTAACAGAAATTTGAATATTATATTTAGTTGAATTATAAAGTTAAATTTTTTTTGACCATAATACCCTTACTAAACAATACTTCAAAATCCAAATCCATTAAGAAACCTTACCCGTTAAAAAACTTGATCTTACCCTCATCACCGTTCATGTCTTCTCATTTCTCTTCATAACACTCTTTTTCATTTCACTTCCTAACACTGGTCGATTTCCTCTTCACGGCGACTGAGCAACTAAGCACGGCGACTGAGCAATTTCTTCTCGAAAATAGATTTCCTCTCATCTTCTCCTTTTCATCTTCTCATCTTCTCTTCCTAAAATCGATTTCCTCTTCTCGATTTAGGCAATTTCTTCTCGATTTCTAACACTGGTCGATTTCTTCTCGACTTCCTGGAGTGTGTAGCAACTGAGCATGGCGATTTCTAACACTGGTTGATTTCTTCTCGACTTCCTGGAGTGTGTAACACTGGTCGTTTCTTCCACTTCTTGACTCTATCTTCTCTGGCATGGCGATTGAGGAAGGGCAAGGGGTGTGTAGCAACTGAGCAAGGATTTTTTCTCGACTTTAGCTTCAATTTCTCTTCTCTGGCGTTTTTGAGTTGTGTATCTCGTGGATTTCTCTTCTCTGGCGTTTCTGAGTTAGGGGTGTGGAGCAACTGGTGACTGGATTTCTAGTACAGGTACGCTCTGACATTTCTGAGTTATGTATCTCGTGGATTTCGCCTCTTTGTTTGAATACAATGTTCAATCATATTCTCTGATAAATGTATTACTAAAATCTCTAATTAATTACTTTCTCTTTTAGATTGCAATTATATACCGTATATGCGAGTTTTTCGTGGGAAGGAACAAGCCTTGAAAGATATCTATGGTAAATGGGAAGATTCGTACTTACGGATGGATGACTTCAAAGAAGAATTGATTAGAAGAAATTCGGAGAGTGTGATCGATATTCATTTTGAGAAGATAAATGATGAGAATCACTTTCAACGTTTTCACTTCCAATGCGATATCAAAGAATTAGGCGTGATGATATTTAAGTTGAAGGGGTTCTATGTAATTTTAGTTTATTTTAGTTGAATTTAAGTTGTGGAATTTAAGTTATGAAATTTAGTTGTGAAATTGTTCAAATAAAATTACATCAATAGAAAATACAAAACAAATCAAGAATTTTAGTTGTGAAATTGTTCAAATAAAATTACATCAATCAAAGTTATTACATCAACATCAAAATTATTCACATCAATACTAAAATTATTCACATCAATACTTATATTACAAAACACATCGATACTCGTAGTATTACACATCGATATTCGTATTACAAAACACATCAATTCCAATTCAAAATACATCAATTTCAATTCAAAACACATCAATTCCAATTCAAAACACATCAATTCCGATTCAAAATGCCGTCGAAAAATACCGTCTCGAGTCTGCCAAGTATGATTTGGAATCCTTCTCAAGCCTGCCAAATACCGTCTCGAGCATGCCAACTCACCGACGATCCATCTCCTTCTTTAAAGAATCTCCATCCTAAGGAAACTTTAGGGGTGTTTCTGGAAAGTCTGCAGACCTGGAGTTTGGAGGAGATACGTGCCAGCTCAGCATCATCAGGATCTGCCACGTCATCATCGTCGTCGTTGTCTCTATTCATCAACTTGTATAATTGCCAATCTTCGTCTTTCGATCCAAACGTATCCTCTCCCTTGCCCCTAATAATATAGTTATAATGAATTAACACATCACCCAAACCGTACCAATAAGTTGGTACCAGTTTTCTGGTGTATGCGTACCTATCAAAAACAGCGGTTCTGAGAAGCCTCATTCTCTCTCTCTGAGCCGCATTCAATCTCTCTCCACGCCCCACATTATTATTGTTATTATTACCATTACCATTTCCATTCCCATTTGTTTTGAATCTTTTTCTCCGCTCCACTCTCTCACATAACCCCTTATATTTCGCTCGCATCTCTTCCAAATACAGCTCTGTTTCTCTCTCAAAATTTCCTCTCTGTTTCTCTCCAGAGAGAAAGAGAAAGTGCGAAAATAAATAAACCATACAATCGTCTCTCTTCTTCGAGTTGGTTCTGTTTCTCTCTCATCATTTCCTCTTCGGACCGGAACAGAGACAAGTGGGTACTTATCCTCTCCATTTCCACCAGCTAACCTATCCTCTCCAGACATGGAATATTTACGAATGGGCCCTTGGAAGTTGGATAATTGCAAAAAGAGGGCACCGACAGTTTGCTGAAATCGACCCGTTTGATGTTTCCGCTCGGATTTATAATCGGAAGTAGCATCGAAGGACGGATGGAGTACCATCGCTGTCGCCGAGCTCAATCGCGTCGCCCAGCTATCCCTTCGACCAGCTATCCCTTCGCCCAGCTATCGCGTCGTCCTTTTATCGTGTCGCCTAGCTATCGCGTCGCACATCTTTAGAGGAGATTTCATCGCCATGCTCCATTGCGTCGCCGAGCTCGTTCCAAGAATCGTTCCAAGAAGAAGGGTGTGTTCGAAGAAGAAGAAGAGGTGTGGTTAGGGTTAGTGAAATGAGGGTTCTGAAAGTTTTAGGGTAGGCAAGTTAACGGGTATGCGGGTATAAATTAGATATTGGATTAAGAATAGTGAAATAAGGGATAAATTAAATATTAGATTGAGTTAATGAAATGAGGGGTAAATTAGTCATTTATATTAATTTTCTGTTAAATTTAACAAAAATGTTAAGAAAGGATAAATTTGATATTAATTGTGTTTAGTAGGGATAAATACGATATTTACAACTTAAGAGGGACAAATATGTAATTTTCGAATTTAGTAAGGATATATGAGAAATTCCCCCTTATATCTAAAACTTAAAACAAAAATGAGATATTTTGCTAATTTGTATCTTATACCTGAGATTTTAGATCTCTTATGATGTTCGTGGAGGTAAAATAATCCTCCGTCACCATGATCTTGTGATCCGTCACCTAACATTGAACAATTTTTCACAAAATATTAGCAATAATAGGTGAACAAAAATAGCAAAAAAAAAAAATGAAGAAATAGTAGAGATATATGAAAATTTACCCCTCCTCCTCGCACTTGGCACTGGTGAAACGCGACGTGAATCACTTCTAGCACTTCAAAATATATTACTTTTTCGGTCTGCACAAAAGTGTTACCATTCATTATTACTATTAGTACTTTTACTAAATAAATTATAATATAACAAAAATTGAGCGGTACTTCATGACAAGAATCGAGCATGTCACTCAGACATGCTCCTCTATTCAAAAGGCGGGGCGTCTCGGTGGAAGAATCATGACCCCATAGGCGTATACGGCTCGGGTCGTCTAGGCAAATTCGACCTGCAACACGATCAGCGACGACATCATAAGTCGATTCGCCCCCCCTTCACATTTCGAAATAAAAATAAAGAACAAGTGAATATTAGATAATCCCCCATATAATAAATTCTAAAACTTACAAGCGAGTTGTAAATACACCCCTGTGTGGAATTTCCAAGTGCTTGAAACGTACTATCTATAGTTTCAAGAAAAAGAAATCAGAAACAAATATACAAACAGAAAGATTGCTAATATACAAAAAAATTGAATTTGGAATATTGAGCTTACAAAAGGGCCAGATTGCAATGATCTCTGTGGAGCTAGCAATGTACATGAAAATAAATATGTAACTCGTATTAAAATATCAAACAGAAAGATGGTTGAGATTTAGCACTACTGTAGTTAACTAACAACGAAAATGCATTAAAATATATACAGATTTTAGCTTAAAAAATTCGTTTCGCTTTTTTTCGTAAGCATTGAGACAGACGAAATGAATTATCTCCATTTCTATCCAAATGGAGAGAAAACATAGCCTTATTTTGTCGCGTTGACTGAAGAGGAAACATCAAAGGTCAAAGAAATACCTGAAGGTGGTGGAAGATCAGATGATTCGAGCGAAGGCGCTGAGGCAGAAGAAGAGCCATGTGAGGCGCGAGATGGCCGATCATACGGAGAAAAGCGCTGTGAGGGCTTCGGGGAGTCCAGCTTGCCTCCGCTACGATAACCACCATCATGCTCTGAGGAGCTTATTCCTGATGGAGATGAAGGAGAATCCATTGCTACTTAGGAGGTGTGTGTGTGTGTGAGAGAGAGAGAGAGAGAGAGAGAGAGAGAGAATGCTAGGGAGAATGTACGAGAATGAGGGACAATTAATTAAGAATCCGTTATAAAATGAACACAAACAAACTAATATTGGAGAAATATAGAAAAAAATAAGTTAGGCCCACCAAACGACTTCGACCTAAAAATATAGATGTGTTATTTTGACGCGGTGACTCACAAATAAAGAGATGTTGGAAAAATGTAGAAAAAATAATCATATATACCCGTATAAATCATCAGAAATAATTTATTCGTTTTTATTCTCTTTCTAGAATCCTTTCAAATGTATTACCAAAATATGCCTAATTAAATTTATTTTTTGTGGACAGAAACATAAGTGAAACAAAAATCGTTACGTATGCAGTGCTTGGTTTATCTCTTAACATTATAAAAAAATAAATATTAAGTCATTTTTCATAATTATTTGCAAGTAAAACAAACAATGGTAGTTCCAGTATTTGAAAAAAAAAACTGAAAATAAATTTTCAGAATTACAATTATGCATGACATCATGATATTTTGCTAGGATATTTATGATATTTCTTGTTTACCAATATATCGTGTTGAATGAGGAATAACAGTCATACATTTAGAATATAAAAAATCTAATTACCTCTTGAAATTCAGAGTAAATGATTTCTTGTTAACCATTATAAACAATAAGCGAGAGAAAAAAGGACCTTATCTTTGCATCATCATCATCTACATTAGCCTGAGAATTTTGAGATAACACTTTGTCGATGATCTTCCTTCCAGTTCCTTTATTGTCTTCATACATAATCGCTACCTGCATATTCATAAAGTATATTATTTATTAACGGTTCCATAATTATTTCTTGATTTGTAATTATGTGCAATTTCTTAGTTATTTTGAATAAATGAAGATTGTGTATAATCTAGGAATTCTGAACCAAAAAAGATGCTTTTGAGAGCAACAGTTGACAAGGAGCACAAACTGTTTGTGAAAATTCCAAGAGAAGTATGGTATTAATTAATCGATGCTGCTTATAATGCCATAAACAATTGGAAATGAAAGAGCACCTGATTGAAGATTGCAGCTTTATCTACCTTCATTGGGAGCTTCTAGCTTCTCAGTTTCCTCTAATGGATGGGCTGAAGAATTCCGTACCAGCAATGTTTGAAGATCTAAACTCCAGGTCGGCCTCTCCGAAAAGCAAGCAAATCTTTGCATTGTTCTTCTTCGTGATGTGGCAAGAACGCTGCAAATAAGGAAAAGAAACGGGAAGCTTTGGGTGCTTCGGGAAGGTCGTCATAGTTTGCTAGAGGAGGTAGCGAGGAAGGAAGACGATAAGAACGAGGACTGTGCCATTGGTCTCGAGAAAGAAGACCAAACAGAGCTCGAGTCTTTCCGAGTCTTCCCAGACCACGCGGCTGGGTTAGTGATCTCGGTGTATAGGTTTTGGGTGGTCTCGGTGTTTACGCGCCGAGGACTTTCTACTCGGTACAAGTAACTTCTCAATGTTTGAGTTATAATGAGGCTGTGTTTGGGCCACCTTAGTCTCAGTGATTTAAGTTAAGATGAGAGAGAAAACAAGAGTCACATCAAAGCCCAATTTGCAAAAATAACTTGTTCTATTTTCAATTTGTAAAAATAGCTTTCGTGACGAAAGAGAATGCCCTTTCGCCCGTGACGAAAGAGATAAGATATGGATTTGAATTGTTAAAAGTGATGAATTGTCTTGTAACATACTCAAGAATTACAATTTCTGTTTTTGACTTCTTTAGCCGGAGGCTTTGACGAAAGAGTTCAAAACCCAGGTTTTTGCCTTCTCATCTTTTTGAAACAACATTGATTGGAAGTAGACTTTCTTTCGTCAGGCCTAGCGAAAGAGTGCATTTAATAATTCCAAACATTGGTAATTCAATTTTGCTCTGTTTTGCAAGAAATTTCAAACACTAATTATAATAACTTGAAAATAAATATTCGCTCTAATAACTTGAAATTAAAAAGATACAATAATTCTAATAAGTTAGAATTCGAAAAGTACTGCAAAAGATACAATAATTCTAATTAACTAAAATTTAAATAACTCAACGATTTCTTTTGGATCCTTGATCGAAAACCGGTGATACGAAATATGGCCTCCGTATTTGAAATTTTATTTCCATCTTTATCAAACCGAGGTAAGATAGAAAATCGGCTGGGATCTTGAATGCCAACCATAAATATGCGGGTATAGTCAATATTCGCTCAATCCATTTGAACTTAGTATATTCTCGAATTTCATTTTCACAAAACGCATTCTCTCAATTGGGATTTCTATCTCGAGATGTAAGCACAGTCTTGTTAGTATACTTCCATACGGCAAATGTCACATGTCCATTTCAACATTTTTCATGTGCTGGATTATGACGTACGGAATGTTAATTTGTTTATCTAAATGTCATATGTGTCATAGTAGATGAGCATTTAGAAGGTTTATTTCGTAATGTTTATGTAGAACCACAATACGATGAATTATGTCGAACGTGACTCAAATGCTTGGGTAACAAGAGTTTGGTTGCAACGCGTAATTTTTCGTTACATGCTTCAATATTTTGGACCTTTCTGGTACGAAAAATGAAGGAACCATTTCACCTACACCAACATATATTCCTCTTCTCCTAAATAAATCAAAATAAATAATTTCCCTAATAATTGTTGAAATATATTTTTATCATGTGTTAGTTAACAATCGAAATGAGAAAAATTTGTGTTATTTTTTGTGCTTATATCGTCCCCCCCCCCCCCCCCCCCCCCCCAACAATATAATTCAAGATCTACGACTGTATTGATCACATAAGAGTCAAGGTTGTCAGAATCGGAATTCTACCTTGAATCGTTTAGGGGTAGAATCGAATCGGATCGTCAAATCGTATTTTGAATCGTAAGATTCTATGACAAATGAGTATTAACTAGAAAACTAATACAACGAACACAATTTTCTAAATAAAAGGATATAACTTAATTGATAAAGTATATTTTATTCATTTTAGTCAGTGTAATCATAACCAACCGAAACATTAAGATTTTTTCAAAATAGCACTATATTATAATAAATTCAAATCCGGATTAATAAAACTAAGATAAAATAAAAAATAATTAACATAAAATAAAGAAGATATGTGGAAAAAAGTTATTTATTCTTGCAATAGTACTTTATATTGCAATATGTCAATATTTTATTTTGTATTCCAAGTTACTTAATTAGATGTGGGGTCAAAACCGTCATGAAGATTAAGTATTTTGTGGGTCATGATAATGGAATCGTAAAATAGTAAATATAAAAGATAAAAGATTCTATGACATTCTACGTCTTGAATCGAGATTCTATCAGGATTCTACCAAATTAAGATTCTACGCCCACCTTGAATCGTTTTGTCGAGTTAGAGTCGTAGAATCGTTAGATTCTAAGACTTGAATCGGGAATTTGACAACTATGAAAAGAGCTATGTTACGGATATCCGATACAGATACAGGTACGACACGGCTTGAATACGTATCGGATACACCACGTGGCGTATCCTATTATTTTAATATTTTTTTTTCAGATACGGCTGAGATACGACTGGGATACGTTCGGGAAACGACTGGGATACTCTATTTAGGATACCTCGGCCCATTATATATTTTGGTGCATAATATTTTTAAATAAATTATATAGATTATTTCTAGGATACTTCTAAATTAGTTATATGATACTTCTAAAATAAATTTAGGATACTTTTATGATACTTGTATTGTTATATTGATTTTATTTATTGTCATGATACTTAATTTAAAAATATTATTAATTTATTATTAGTTTATGAATTATATACAATATAAATAGGGGGATTTACATATTTGCCCTTTCTTAAACTAGAAATTACATATTTACCCTTATTAAAATTAAAATATCATATTTACCCTTTCATAAATCTAAGATATCATATTTACCCAAAAATTAAAAACCATCCAAATTTTCCGTGAAAATTAACGGTCAACATTTAAAATTACTAATTTACCATTTACAAATTTACACTTCTAAAAATCAAAAATATCATATTTACCCTTAAAAATAAAAATACCATATTTACCCAAAGAATATAACAATGTAATCTCATAGATAACAATATAAATGCAAAAAATACATCAATAATATTTCAAAAGATAATCATTCTACCAATTTCAAATGACAAAAACAAAAATGTAAAATATACAGTTTCATAACAAAAATATAACCATAACTAAAAATATTATTAAATTGTATGACGTAATTTTTTCTTGTCGAGTGAGTAAGGGTACGTATGTATTTTACTATTGAGAGGGTAAATATGATATTTTTATTTTTAAAGGGGTAAATATGATATTTTGGATTTTTAAAGGGGGTAAAATAGTAATTTTAAATGTTGATCGTTAAGTTTAACGGAGAAATTGGATGGTTTTTAATTTTTTTGACAAATATGATATTTTAGATTTATGAAAGGGTAAATATGATATTTTAATTATAAGAAGGGTAAATATGTAATTTTAAGTTTAACAAAGGGTAAATATGTAAATCTCCCATATAAATATATTAAAATAATAACTATATAGCCGTATCCAATATCCGTGATTTTTTGAAAATTATCGTATCGATGTATCTGTATCGTATCGGATGCGATATCCGTATCCGTATCCGTGCAACATAGCATAAGAGCCACCCAGTAACGAATAGGTCTTCCTGAGGGTTTTTTTTATATTGACTTTTTTTTGCTTCCCAAGTATGGAGGATCGAACTATCACCTTCACACTTTAGTTTAGTGGCTTGCAACAAGTGCATTATATATGGATATTCCGTAAAGGAAAATGTTGTATATACCCTAAACTTCCCCCCGAACCATCGATGCGCTGGCACCATGTGGTAAACCGTAGCCAACTGGTAAACCATGACTACGTTCTACACGGGCTCACGCGCCGATCTTGGTGTTAATCGTTGCAGGTTGTTACCATGCCCCCACGTGCTTCACGTACTATCCCTGTCATTCATTTGCATATTTATCTGAACCTTTACTGTTGCTTTTCAGTGCATTTAATGTTAGTTTTTTTCCTGAAGTTCTTTCCGTCCTTCCTCTCTCTCTCTCTCTCTCTCTCAAAAGTCAATCTCCCCTCCATCTTCTTCTTCCCCTCATTTTAACCTTCATTTTTGTACTATGTAAACCAATGAATCATTATTCTGAGCATGGCTTAACTGACCCAGAAGACTCTCCACCTAGCAACGACCACCACCCTCACATCCCCATGGATGAATACCATGTAACACCGAGCACATATCAGTACGATAATCCATCTCGTTTTGCTGTTCCTGAAGTAGGGTTTGTCTTCTCAAGTCGTGACGACGCTTACCAGTATTATCTATCATACTCTTGTAGATTAGGTTTTGGTATTGTTAAGCGGTCCAAACATAACTTCTACGGAACCCCATCTGATTCAACCTTCTCATGTAGCAAGGAGAAGAAGCCTTTACCCCGTAGCAAATCTGATGGTTTTAGGAAGAGGAGAA
The DNA here is from genome assembly GCA_946800325.1 of Luzula sylvatica. Taxonomy (NCBI): domain Eukaryota; kingdom Viridiplantae; phylum Streptophyta; class Magnoliopsida; order Poales; family Juncaceae; genus Luzula; species Luzula sylvatica. The sequence goes on from OX326961.1 coordinate 50,675,304, forward strand.
ACAGTTTCCAAGGGACCTGTTGTCCTGCCAAAATAATAGTGAAGGATTATCTTCTTGATGGTAATTGGACTATTTCTTATGCTGAATTATCACACAACCATGATCTTCAACCAGATTTCATTCGTTATATGAGGTGTCACCGAGTAATCCCAAGTTTTGTTAAGAAACAATTAGAAATAAACGATGACTCGGGCATTCCTCAACACAAGTCCATAAACTCCATGTTCAACCAAGCTGGAGGATATGATCACTGCAAGTTTACAGACAGGGATATGCGTAATCATATTCAAACTAGAAGGGCATTGAAGCTTGCTGATGGGGATGAAAATGCCTTAGTAACATATTTCAGTGACAGACAAAAGAAATGTTCTAATTTCTTTTACTTGTGTGAATTAGACGAAGAGGGCAGGCTGAGAAATGTGTTTTGGGCTGATGGTCGTAGCCGCGCGTCGTACAAATATTTCGGCGACGTTATAACATTCGACACAACGTACTTAACTAACAAGTAAGTACTTCATATCCATTCTTAATCAGTTCACTAATTAAGTACTTATGCATTCAATGTTAAGCAACATTTTATAGTCTTCCATGGCTTCATTTACTAGGTATGACATGCCATTCGCCCCATTCGTCGGCGTCAATCATCATGGACAGTCAATTTTACTTGGATGCGCCTTACTCGCAGATGAGTGCACAGCCACATACGAATGGTTGTTCAATACGTTCCTTGAGTGTATGAATGGAGTACCACCCCCCTTCAATCATCACTAATCAGTGCGCTGCAATTTGTTCAGCGATCAAGACTGTTTTTTCTCGATCTCGGCATCGTCCATGTTTGTGGCACATCATGAAGAAACTACCTTGCAAGGCGGGTACTGGCATTAACAAGAATTCTCTCATTTCAACGGTAAATTAAACTAAAATAATATTAATTTCAAACGACACGTAAAACACAATAATTATTTTTGGTATTCTTAGGTTTGTCAACTCGTCTACGACACCACTGATAAAGATGAATTCGAACAAGGATGGCATGAACTAATCGAGAATGGGGAAAACAGCGCCACATTAAAATGGTTGGAAACAATGTACACAATACGTGCGCTATGGGTACCTCTATACGTCAAGAACAACTTCTGGGCCGGAATGTCTACTACCCAAAGGAGTGAATCGATGAATTCCTTTTTTGGCGGATACGTCAATTCTTCTACATCATTAAGGGACTTTGCAGGGAAGTATGATCTTGCCTTACAAGCCAAATGGGAAAAGGAGAGGCAGGAAGATTTCCGGTGCAACGACCGGTCCCCTTTACTGGTATCAGCCTTACCATTCGAGGAGCAGATATCCAGACTTTACACCCATCGAATCTTTTATCTCTTCCAGGACGAGGTCAAGGGGTTAATGGGTTGCCACTCTCAACTGAGGGCTACTCTCCTAAACCATCAGGAATTCGATGTTTCTGACACAACAAATGGCAAGTGCTACAGCGTGCAATTCTTCCCAAACTCACTCGAATATCGCTGCCAATGCCTCCTTTTCGAGTTCAAGGGCTTGGTATGTCGACATGGATTGGCGACATACCGCCAATTGGGCGTGAAGGATATCCCAGATTGCTACATACTCCCCAGATGGCGAAAAGATTTCATTCGCACTCATACCAGGTTCAACCTATCCAATTCCAAAACCATAGGAATGTCTCGAATTATGAGTCCGCTTACTCCCAGGCTCACGCATTCATGGTAGACATGATCGAGTGCACATACCGTGACAAGGCAGCAATATCGAGATTGCTACACTGGTTCAAAAACATGGCTATCAGTGTAAGTGAGGCTTCTCAGGATTTGCGCGAGTTTGATATTGATGACCAGTTCTCGGACGAAGCAACCGTAATCCCGCCAAATGTATCTGATCCAAAGAGGGTAAAAAGGCTAGGAAGACCGCGTTCGACGAGACTCAAAACCAGCTTAGAGCTATCGTTCAAAAGGAAGAAAGCTCAAGCAAAAGATGCAAACCCTGCACCTTCAAGCAAGATATCAAACCAACATTGCCAACTAGTAAGTACAACATTTCACCTACTTTTAACGTATGTACTCCTTTATAACGTTTAACACGACGACAGGTTAATGAAGAGATAAGGCCGACAATCAGCAATACTGATCTCATGAAGCATTTCGCAACATTCCTTTCTTGAATTACCACCACTGGACACCCTACTATTTTGTGCTAGGAATTTATCTTAATTTTGTTTCAAAGCTGACGATGCAATTTTTGTGGGCTTAATGTATCCTAGTTTAAACACATATTTCTTAATTATCCTTTACACAATGTGTTTCAAAATAGAAAGCCCATAATAAGAAAAAATCGTACACAATTTATTCAAGTGATTTAATTTTAAAGCCCAAATAAGTTAAAGCCCATTGCATGCAATAAAGCCCAAATACACGAAGATGAAAAAAAACAGAACAATGTTAGAATATATTGATGGCTTAACACGCCATAAGGCTTAACGCAAGTCTTAAGGCTGAACACCGCACGACAAATTAACGCACCCCCTAAGGCTTAACACACACCCTTAGGATTAACACTGCGTAGTACTAGGTGTGCGCTTGGTTCACCAACTCCGGTGGATTTATGTTAGTACGGAACACGTGCACCGAGCCCACTTAAATGATACATTCATTTTCTTCTGACAAAAAGGTGCCTTGTCAATTCAGTAAGATCAAGCAATTGCCACTTTCCAACCTTCCGTCTCCTCGATTCAATACCCATCCGCCAGTGCTGTTTCTTCACCCATTCACTGTCCATCGTTTCAGGTGTAAAAGTGCCATTACCTTCTCCATTAATTACCTCCCTCTACTACCCATCTTCCTCTTCCCACTCTCTGCTTCACACTTTAATTCCTTCCTTCAACTCTTCGCTCTCCCTGTTCAACTCTTCGCTCTCCACCACTCTACTTACACTTACGCTGTGAATGCCTTTTTGGAGAAGAATAATGGCGCCTAAACGCAAGCAACCCAGCAGAGTGAAGAAAGAGGTAACCTTCACTGTAAAAACACGGTGCAACCCTAAAAGGTTTACTTCCTTCTACAACGATTTCCTAAAAGACAAACTAAGCCCTGCTCACTTGGAATTGCTGGAGAAATGGCCATTCCGTAACTTCCTATCACTACCCCCTATTGGGTTCCTACGCGAGTACCTTACCGGAGTTATGTGTTACTGGAACCCACTATTGTCGTGTTTTGTTGTCAACGGCAAAGCATTAAGGTTCTCGGCTCATGACGTCTGCATCCTGACTATGTAACATCATTTTGGGAGTGGTGCTGCTGTGGACATATCTCACCGACGCCAAGTGGATTGCGCAGTAACGAAGAATTTCTTCGACGACAACGCTCAATTGGAGGCGGTAGACTACGAGTCCAGGCTGGAGGCAGAGTTGGAAGAAGGTGCAACAGCGACACCAAAGGAGTGGGTAACCATCCTGACTATGTACCTATTCACGACTGTACTGTTCTGCATGAGTAATGCTTCAACTCCACAACAATTTTGGGAGTACGCCATGGATCCTGATCATTTGTGGGAGTATTCTTGGGGCCAAGCAGTATTTGATTTCATGCAAAAATCAATACCTGGGGTAGGACAAAAGGCCCACTGTTACGCAACAAAGACGCTCGGAGCTAACGCAACCCCTAGTCTGATTGGCTGCTCCTTCGCTCTACTGGTATGTAACATCATTTTACAATTACTATTATGCATAAATTTAGAAATAGAATAACAAAATAGCTAATTACATCTACAGGTTTGGTTCTACGAGCATACCAAACCAGAAGCTTTGAAGAGGAACACTTGTTTATATCCCCGTTACATGAACTGGCAGATGCAAACGGACGGTACAAAGGAGGGCTTCATGGAAAAAATAGCTACTATCGATGCGAACAAGATTGACGTTAGTATAACTCCACACAAATTGGAGGCATGGGTGTTCGAGGCGGACACCAAAACGGCGATGCGATACTTTTTCCAAGTACCACCCGGTGAAACTCTGGCTAACGCATTGGTACACACCAATTTCAAAAGGAAACAACAGGTGTTGTGAGATCACCAAGCCAACTCTGGCTAACTCTGGCTAACGCATTGGAGGCATGGGTGTTAGTATAACGCATTGGTACACACCATAACTCCACACAAATTGGGAAGCATGCCTCCTCGTCCGCTAGCGTCTACTATAGGTGTTGTGAGATCACCAAGCCAAAAGGAAACAACAGGTATTTATGTATTCAATCAAACCAACAAAATCAGTTACAAAATTAACATCAATTTCAAAACAGGTGAATCACCTAATAGACGTAAGGCACTGCGGAACAAGGGGAAGTCAATCGGGCAGGATCAGGTTGGAACGTCCAGGCAAATGTCTTATACGAGGAGATCACCACGGATGCATGGTGTCAAGATTTCTTCGGAAACTGGTAAGCTTTTGAAACTCCAATTTGTTTTTAATTCTAAAATGATTTGGATTATTTCAATTTAGGACTCGCAAATACAGCAAGACGATGCACCAGGGTTATTTCCACACAGACAGTGGGAGAAAACGGTAATAATAAACTGATGTTATGTGTAGTGATCAAGCAAATACGACACTAACGATCTTAAATTTTCAGATAGCGACGAAGAGGAATCTGATGCATATTCTGATGATGATTCACGGTGTCGAGGAAGGGAAAAGAATAGCGTGAAGAGAGTGGCAAAGGACATAGCGCCTTCTGGTATGCAAGAATATTAAATTTTACAATTTGTTTTCCTTTTTTTCATTAAGTATTATGTTGTTCAATGCAGAGTCAGACGTGTCAGTACACAACGCACAAGGAAGGCTTAACAAGAAACAGACTAATCCAACCGTGTTCAATCTAGACGACATGGGGCTAAGGACAGGTCAGGAGGTCACCCTACCACTAGGTGGAGAGCACGGAGACATAGGTAACAATTAACAAGCTTGAATCAGAGAAATTATTTCATTTAACTGAACTTCCATCTTTCCAAAAACAGTTGTTCAGATTACAAGGGAAGTCGAAGAAGACAAGCAGAATAGTTACATCGCTGACCATGACCTGCCAGATCCGGACAAGTTGGTGGAGGAACACAACGCCATGAAGAAAGCTTGCAGTGGAAGTAAAGGTGTAGGAACTCAATTCAAGTCAAAGGATCCTATACCGGTAGTTCCGTTCAGTGGTGGCGGGAGTCAATCAAGTCAAAGGAACACCAATGACAACCTTTATGAAAAGAATTACGGGGGGTTGAAGGTGCACCAGGGATATTATGATGGCTACCAGATTACTCCGCAAAAGGCGAACTCAGAACCGGCTATATGTGGTATTTCATTCAACATTTTTTATAAAATATATATTCATTTTTCAGAATTAAAATAAATATGAATTTTTCATTTGTAGTATCCCAACCACCTTACATTAAAGCGGTCACCCCATTAGCATCGGGTGGAGGGTCGTCTGGATATTTCAACAAACCATCTGTTACACCGATGAGTAAGTTCATGACCCCAACCGGTACTACTCAAGGCACACACATGAACGACGAACGCTCGGCTACAAAGGGTAATACATAAAATTATTCTTATATTAATAATTGCAATAACTACATGCTTCGTTTCAATGTTTTATTCAAGTTGGGCCCGGAGGGCAAACTGCGGATATAGCAGCAAGGATGGAGACTCGATTCACGTTCGTGGGTACAAGGCAAGAGTTTAATGTACCGCCAGTTGTTGATCCAGAAGAAACATTGGGATCAAACCCAACCTTCGATTTAGGTATTTAATACCCTCTGGTTATAGAAGTATATTGCCCATTAGTGCGGTCGCGTAATTGATTTGTTATAACATTTCCATATACATGGTTAGAAATTACGGAGCCTTTTGACAAAAAGGGGAAGAAAGTACAGTCAGAAGGCGACGCAACAGTCCAGACGGTAATCAGGAGCCCTCTGGCATATTGCGAGATTTTGAGAATCGGGAGAGACTATGACTACGACGTTACAACTGGGTATGTTGAAGCTGAACTGGAGAAGACCTACCCGGTGTGCACTCTTATGAACGAACAAATGAAATGGGTCATTCATGGTTTCCACACAAACACTCTGAAGTGCGCTCTGCAAAACGAGCAAAACGAATTATTTGCATACAACAAGATGGACATAGAGCTTATGTTGAAAGGAAACCAAATTACCAGCAAGGTATTTTCATTTTTATGTAATATGTTTATCACAAGTTTGAATCTGTTTTAATTCGCCCGTACCATAAATCATGTAGTTGCTCAACGTAATGATCAAATCATTGCATCGAACGAATGTGGACCCATACAACCGATGGAGTTTTGTCAGTCCGACCGCATCTGTAAGTTTCTATTTGTTGACAAATTAATCCAAGGTTTGTGTAATAGTTAATAACGTCATTGTAGGTAATTGTGCCAAACCAGCTTCCTGAAGAGTTCGACGAAGAGACTGCCAGAGCCCTTTCACCTACTGAACTTGGAGCTAACATATGGTTATTCCTACCATTCAACGTGGGACGAAATTGGATTCTTGTTGTGTTCGATTTTGATGAATCCAAAATCAAAGTGTACAACTCAGTTGGTAAAGTGGACCACTTTTCGACACGAGTGAAATCTTTCGTTAGCGAATGGAAGGAATTCCTACAACAAAGGATGGATAGGATGGAGATTGGAAATTGGGTCGAACGTTTCGAGAGATGCCCGAGAAGCGACATCCCAGAGGATAGTGGAATTTTCCTCGTCAGTTACATGGAAAGCATTGTTAATTCGCGCCCAATGGGTTTCAACCAGAAGGACGTTGAAAATGGTAGGGCGAACGCGGCGTACAATCTTATTTGTCTCCCCTGGTTGCCATAAGTTAGTGGAGCTTTGAGTAATGGTTTAAGAAACGGAGTGTTTTAAGATGGAACAAAAAACAGTATTTTTATGTTTGTGTTGAACTGTTTATTTAATTAGGTGTTGGTGTGATTAGTGTTAAATTTGGTCTTCGGTTCGGGAATATTATGTTTGTGATGAACAGCTCTGTTATGGTTAGCATTTTGAACTAAGTTTTTGTTAATTTCGTTGTGAAGTTTCCTTTGATTGATGATATTAATTCAAACTCTTTATAAATGTGTATAGCCTAATAACCTTCAGGGGAAAGAAAAATGATATGAATGAAAAAATTAAAAAAAGGGTTGCATATCATATTTAATACAACACAATTCAACTACATTAGCAATCTGCACTTATTAAGGGTGAATTTTTTTGAACAATTTATTGATGTCAACAATTTGATTGAAAAGAACGAATTTTAATGGAAATATATTTGAAAAGAACTAATTAACGGTGGAATACATTGATTCAAAAGATTTCGATGAATACAAAGAAACATTGGAAATGCTTACAAAAACTTAAAAAACTGAATGAATAATATAAAATGTTCAAAACAAAATGGGAAAATAATTTAAAATGTTAAAATTAACAATGACTCTTTTTAAACCGGTACGAAAATACAGTATTTCAAATAAACAGACACTTCTATCAAAATTAAGGGTTGAAAATTTCAATTTCTGTTAAAAAATTTCAAATGTTGTTAAAACAAAATGATAAAATAATTCAAAATGTTAAAATTAGAAATGATTTTTTCCATAACTTGTCCGAAAATATAGTATTTCAAATCAAAATCAAGGTTGCAAAGGAAATAGGTTGAAAATTTATTTCCCAAATAAAGGTTCCAAAAAATTTACACAATAAAAGGCATTGTTGAAATCGGTACAAAAAATGCTTCATAAATCATTCCTCATAATGGTTTGCCACAAAATTTGAACTTTCCATCCTAACCAACTGAACTACCTCTACAATATTTAAAAAATCCATACTTCAAAAACACAAAAAAATCATGAACACACAATTCATTCCGAAATTGAAAAAATAATGAACATGCCTATTTGGAATGAAATTGTGTGAATTATGCTTAAAGAAGAGGGGTATATTTATAGGAGTAGAAGCAAATTCGAATTTCAAAAAAATTTTACAATTCCCTCCAACAAGTGTTCATCCTTAACAACAAATAATTTAGGAAAGGTACCACCTAGCCATTAATGAAGCTCCTGCTAAATTAGCAGTGAACACGAAAGCAATCATCAAATACAATAAATTGCAAAAAGACAGCACAGTAAAATCATGAAGCCCACAACGGTTAACAGTCCTGGCCCGTTAAATCATGGGCCTTAAAATTACCCGCGTCCTAATAAGCATCGATTTTTCGGCCATCATGGCTTAACACCGACCACTTTACAGCACATCAAAGGCCAGGGGGTAGGATAGTTGTGTATGTCTATCACGGCTCTTCCGTAAATACTTCTTATGTTGTTTCCAATGTATCGGAGCATATTGAGTATGTTTTCTCATGGATTCATCATTTTTTCTTGTGGTTTCCAATGAATATTTTTTAAGAGATAACTCGTAGAGCATTCAAATGTAAATAATGATAAATAATTTAAAATAACTCATTTTGAATAAAAAAAAAGTTCAATTTATACATGAAAACATGTAGATTTTATGACCAATATTACAAACATAGATTCAATTTCAAACAAGAATAAGACTTGAATTAGTCATTATCAATGATAAATCCATTTTTTACGGATTCATAATCTTGTCAATATTATTACTATTATTATTATTATTATTATTATTATTGAGACTCTTTCTAACTTTGTCATCATTGTGATTTTTACCTTCTTGATTGTTATCGTTTTTTATTACAGATCCACCATCACCGCCAAAACCACTTCCAATACCACTTCTAGTACCACCACCTCCGCCAAATCCACCTCCCTTACCACCACCACCACCTACTCCACCCCCCATTCCACCGCCTCCACCAAATCCACCACCACCACCTACTCCACCCCCCATTCCACCGCCTCCACCAAATCCACCACCCATTCCACCGCCATGACCACCATCAACTCCACCTCCCATTCCACCGCCCCCGCCAAATCCTCCACCACTTCCACCAGCACCGGCAACACCTCCACCAAAACCACTACCAACTCCACTTCCTCCACCAAAACCTCCACCACTTGCGCCTCCATCTCCACCACCCCCGCCACCAAATCCTCCACCACCACCACCACCAACACCTGTGCCACTACCAATACCGGCACCTCCACCGATTCCACCTACGACCCCACCTCCGGCTCCTACACCAGCTTCACCACCTCCCCCTATTCCACCTCTCATGCCTCCTCCTATGCTTCCGCCAATTGCACCCCCAACACCACCACCACCTACTACAATGCCACCTCCTATGCTTCCGCCAATTGCACCCCCAACACCACCACCACCTACTACAATGCCACCTCCACCACCACCCCCTATTCCTCCTCCAATGCCGCCACCACCTCCTATTCCTCCTCCCATTCCGCCACCACCTCCCATTCCGCCACCACCTCCTATTCCTCCTCCAATGCCACCACCGCCTCCCATACCGCCGCCACCTCCTATTCCTCCTCCAATGCCACCACCGCCTCCCATACCGCCACCACCTCCTATTCCTCCTCCAATGCCACCACCGCCTCCCATTCCACCACCACCACCACCTCCACCTCCTATTCCTCCTCCAATGCCACCACCACCTCCCATTCCACCACCACGTCCTATTCCTCCTCCAATGCCACCACCGCCTCCCATTCCACCACCACCTCCTATTCCTCCTCCAATGCCACCACCACCTCCTATTCCACCACCACCACCACCTCCTATTCCTCCACCACCACCCTTTCCTCCGCCACCACCACCTCGTATTCCTCCTCCAATGCCACCACCACCCATTCCACCACCACCTTCTCTTCCACCACCACCACCACCACCACCATGTCCTATTCCTCCACCTCCTCCTCCTATTCCGCCACCTCCTATTCCGCCACTTCCTATTCCTCCTCCTACCCCGCCACCAGCACCACCGCCAATATGGTGACCGCCAATATGGTGACCACCTTTTTTCTTTTTATTACAATCTTCAACTCTTAAACCATCTCCACCTATAACAGCAGAACCCTTCTTCCTCATTTGCATTCCACGCATTCTCCCCATCATCCGTTGACTCTCATGGCTGAGTCCACTAACCACAAAAGCTAATAATATCAAAAGAACTAAATCTCGTTTAACCATTTTCAGAAACCTGGATTCGAGTTGCACTGAACTTTGAAGATAACAATAGTTTAAATAGAAGCTCTCCCTCCATGAAACAAGCTTTGTTTTTCCAAGAAACTCGAGATTTTTTTCTTTATTGGTGAATTGGTGGATGGGAAGTTCAAATCACGGTGTATAATGTGCAAATAAATGCATGGCCGCTTTCTTTTGAGCTCTGCATGAGTTTCTACGTGAAATTTTCTCCAACCTAACTGCATTCATAACTAGGAACATAAATTCTCTCACACACTCTAAATTCTCTCCAATTACGCAATTGCAACATTTTGCAATTACGTATGATTAACTTAGAAAAGAAGACAAACAAATGAATAGACAAATGAAGTATCCACATTCCACGCAAATAAATAGACCTTGAATTCTACATTGTGAAATTAAAAACAAAAAAATGTGCAATTAATTAACATTGCTTTCTTTTTTATCCTCTATTAAAATAATTTATTGTTCCACTTGTCTTTTCTTTATAGGATGATTTAGGTTAGGCGTTGTATGGAATACAGATAAGGAAACAAATGCATTAAATCTTAAATCCAACTTCAAAGTCAACTTGCAATGCTTTTTCATGTCTCATAATTCACAAAATTATGATTTAGCTAATATAATATCACTAAATCTACATACCACTCTCATAATTCACAAAATTGGATCTCAACAAATCCATATATCATAATTCATTAATTCAACTTATTATATTGGCTCCTAATCTCATGCCATAAGCAAAAAAACGTATCGGCCGCATCATCATCCAACGATCCCCTATTTTGTCCCGAAATAGCCAACAGCGTTTTCAACCAATCCTCATGAAGTGAAGAGAACTCAGATCTCCCTTCACTCGACTTGAAATTCTCACTCATCAAACCCTTCATTCTCTCACTAGCCTTGACCGCAACTCGTACAACTTGTTGCGGTATACCAGCCATTAAGGCCACTTGTAAGCCGTAGCTCTCAGGACTGGGCCCATTTGTCAATCGGTACAAAAACACTAATTCTTTTTCTTTCGATATATTATTACTATTACTATTATTATTGTCTGTTTTTGGTTGGAAAATACATGACATGTGTTTTAGGCAAACTCGAGGGTGGTAAGCAAATTCTTTTGTGAGTGGGTGATAGTGGGTGGCGAATAATAATCTGCAACACACCTTCTCGACTAGATGACGAAATACCTAATTTGGTACAAAAATTAATTTTGTAGGGGTACACATGATATTTTAATAATTCGAGGGAAACTTACAGCATAGGCAATAGCATAACCATCAAAGGTGCTGGTTCCTCTTCCAAGCTCGTCGAGTAAGACGAGAGAATTTTGAGTCGCGTTTTTCAACACTGAGGCGGTCTCCGCACACTCGATATAAAATGTGCCTGAAATATTTTCAACATTATTTATGAATTTAATAAGATGGTATATTAATTAGGTTATGTATGGTCAAGTTTGAAAGAAAAAATAATGGCTCACTTTCTCCAGACATGATGCGATCAGTTGCACCGAGGCGGGTGAAGATGATGTCAGCAGGTGTCAGCTCACATGATTCACATGGCACGTAGCAACCCAACTATGTAAATTAAAGAATATATATATTTTTTCAATAACATAAGGGCTTTTTTGAAAATTTGAAATATTTTAACAAATAATTATTAAAATACCTGTGCCAGTATGACAGATAAACAAGTGGCACGCATCAAAGTCGATTTACCACCCATATTAGGTCCAGTCAAAAGCAAGGCACTGCGACCATCCTCAAGATCCTCTCCAGGGAAACCATCATCTCCAGTTAAACACAGATCATTAGGAACCAGCCCACTGGACCTCTCCGAGACGGCATAAGGATGCCACAGCCCCTTCATTCTCAACACCGGATTGTTTTTGTTAACGGGTTGAGCGAGGAAAATGGGTCGGGTTTTGGGACCTGCTGATGTCAGCGAAGCTTGAGCGAATGATTGGAGCACGTCTATTTTGCTTAGCGTGTTTATGATTTCTGATAATTCGGGTGACTTTTCGGTGAATAGTTCGGTTAGTAGGGATACTGTTTCCAAATCTGAATCTCTCACATTGTGATCCTAAAAAAATATATAAAATTGTCAATATAATATCTGGTAAGAATAACCGAAATGTAAATAAAAGTGAAATTATTGGTGGCGGAAAAATAAGAACCTGAAATTTTGGGAAATCATTATCGAGAGTTTCTTCGAATTGACACACAAATTTATCGAGCTCGTTTAGGTTTGGTACATTAACAAGTCTTTTGAGAGATAAAATACCATGATCTTCTCCTTTTAATGCAATTAATAAGTTTATGCCCATTCTCAAACCTTTAATAAGCGTCCCAAATGTTTTAATCTGAAAATATCAAGACCATACTTAATAAATTATATGACAAAAAGGGAAATTCCATATATAACCCTATAAATTTTGAAAGTATCATGTAACATACCCTTTGTTTCAAAACCTTTTCACCAATTGTAGGCAACAACAAAGCAGAGGAAGATCCAACAAAAGACTTGACCCGACCCAATAACCTCTCAAGATCCGCCATGCGTCTTAAATGTTCGTGAATAATTGAAATCAAACCCGGATTGTTAATGAATCCTTCAACAATGTCCAGCCGGGAATTTATATCCTCGATGTTGCTTAACGGGTGCGAAATCCAGGATTTCAAAACCCGTTTGCCAGCTGGCGTCATGCAGTGGTCTAAGTGCTTGTACAGCGTACCTGGTAAACCGCCGTCGATATTATTGGAAAATATTTCGAGATTAACTAGGGTTTGACCGTCCATTCTTAGGCAACTTTTATACACGTGATATGGTAATAATTCCCCATTTTTTAATGCGTCTTCGAGCTGTTTCAAATTGCAATTTCAAATGGTTAATGAAATTATGAAATAATATATTAATAATGTAATGAGATGATGAGACGAACCATGAGTCTAGACAAGTGGGAAATGAGGCCGCCAAGGGCACACAAAACGAGATCATGATCCGTGGAATAATCAAATGCTGAAGACCATGAATTATTTCCAGATTTACCAAAATACCCTTTTGAATGAACTAAGTTTTGCACTTGAGATTCGTCTAAAAAATCCTTGCCTGGTAGACTTGGTGTTAATTGCATCTTCACTGAACCTACATTTGCGAACAAGCAAAAAATATAAATAAAAAATAATTGCATCATAATTTTTTAGACACAATCAAGAAAAAATACGAGAGATTAATTACCAGTTAAAGAATATTTTTTGAGAGCTTGATGAGTCTGTTTAGAGAGGCCTGCAAAAAGAAAAATGGTGAAAACTGAGATCAACATAATTTGGTACCAGTTTCAATAAAGTCTGGTAAACTATTGAGAGTATTGTGAGTATATTAAATTAATTAGCAAAAAAAATGTTTTCAAAATAAAGCAATTGCACTGGCTGTGACAAAATTAGGTCAAATTGGGGTTTAGACTTTTATTGGTTCAAAATTGATATGAAATTTAGTTAGTCAATATATAGAAGAGAGTTTTATGCTTTAGAAACCTGAGCTCTCAAAAATTACTTCTCTTGGAGACACCTGTCAAAACCAAGTACGCAAATCAGTGAATTTTTCGAGTACAAAACAAATACATAAATAAAATAAGAGAATATTTTCAAAAAAAATATAGGAGGTTACTGAAACAGAAAGATTACTTGAACAAGTAAAGCACCAAGCGATGCACAGGACTCATCGTCAGAGATCGAACCGACCCAGAATTTCAGAGCAGCATAATCCAAGAAAGCAAATCCATACACTATCTGGCCGGAGTCACCATTTCTCTGTCCATTCAAAACAGACAAATCATACCCAATTAGCAAATTATGAAGGTTATTAAGAAAAGTTGCAAATTCTGCAATATTGAGGTTTATTAGGGGTAAATGTGAAATTTGGCCAAGAAAGTACCTCAGTTAAAGCGAGAAGATGAACAGCATCAGGTCCGATGCTTCCATCAACTATAGTTGACGGCGTACAAACATGAACTAATTTTCTTTGTATAACCTGAAATTATATAACTCTTTCACATTAGATATTTCATTCATGACATTATATAAATATGAGAAAGACAGGGTATTTTTGGAAATTTGTCAAATACAAATACTTACAGAACCAGATCCACCTCTGGATTTGGCTTGAGCAGCTGTCTCGAGCTGCTCTATTCTTCCAACTTTATATCTAGAGTCAAAAACATAATCACACAGATTATAAAAATGAAATGAGAAGTCTAAACTATATAAATACACAAATGCATATATAATTATATAATTCTGGTACAAAGAATATAATAGAAAAATTACCCTCGAGCCATAAGCTTTTGAACAGCATCGTCAATCCCAGACTCAGAAATACCAACCTATACATAAAATCCAAATTTCAAAAAATTAATTTCAAATATTTGATGAAAAATTCATCTATTTACCTGTCGGCATTTACCAACTCCACTAAAAGTCATTTTCCAGTCAAGTTCCTTTTGTCCTATCTCAGCATCGATTTCATACAGCTCATAAAACTTGCCCTGAAATTCAATACACCCAATAAGTTCATTTTTGGAAAAAAATAATGATTAAAATAAAATGAAACTTACTACTTTAAAGAAGACAACAATGTCCATATATTCGCACTTGACACTCCAGTACTGTTTTTGAGAAGCAGACATATTTCTAAGCACGTCAGGAGGAATATAAAGCGTCCTTTTATCGTAAAGTGGGTCCTCTGGTCTCCTCCCATTTTTATCTCTTATTTTACAAGGATTCAACCATTCAAATTTGCTATTCACACTCTCTTTTTCTTCATTAATTGCAGTTTTCGCCCTTTTATTAGGAGGGGCGAAAAAGGGAGAAATTTGAGAATGGGATTTGATATTGTTGTTATTGATGTTAATCTTTGGGGATTCTTCTTGGACCCGTTTGACCCGTGGCACGAAAGGCCGTGTGGATGGGGTTTCTGGTTCTATTTCTGTATTATTGAAATTTAGCTCGAAACAAGGCATTTCGGTTAGAAATTCTTTGCTTGGAGGTTGGTTTGTTATATGGGTTTCATTGTTTGTATCGAAATTGTCGAAACCTAGGTCAAAGCTTGGCATGTCTTCGAATAAGTTTTTAGAGAATATGGAATTTGGTTTTGAGTTTTGTTGTGAAGTTTCGAAAAAGTCTTTAGAGAATATGGAATTTGGATCTGAATTTTGTTGTGGAGGCCTTATTTCTTTGTTGAAGGGTGAGTTCTGCTCTGTACTGTTTCTTTGGTGGGAAATATTCTCTTGTGACCTGCAATTAGAGAGAATAATTTAGCTAATTATCAAGAAATTACATCTTTGTTATCCTAAAATAGTTAATTTGTTTTAGTAACTATTCCAAAGAAACCTTTGTCTGATTATCTAGTTCAACGACTTATATTTGCATTTGAAAATTTCATACATTAATCTACAAACAGATCTAGCTGATCATCCCTGATAATCAAAGTTAAGTAGGATTAGAAAACAAACATTACAGTATTGAAGTAATTTTCCACTCGAAATGATGGATCTCTAGAGAAACGCAACCCCTAACCCAAACCAGAAGAAAAAATATGAATACCCGCTTTTGGAGGAGTGATCAGACCGAGAAAACTTCTGCAATATGCTAGAAACAGGCTGAGATGATTTGCCTCCGCCAGAGCTGCTCGTCGGGGAAATGAACACCCGACGAGGCTTCTCCGGCGGAGTGTCGGTCCCTCGCACGTCATCCGGCGCCGGCTGAGACTTCCGAAGAAACGAGAGGATCGATTTCTGGCGTTGCATTTGCAGATTTGCTAGAGAGCGGGAAATTTGGCAGGGAAGACGGAGAGGGGGGGTATTCGGTGGCTCTCACACCGGACAGCTGTTTGGCGGCAAAATGGAATTGGCGTGGGAAATGGAGAGAGGGAAATGAAAATTCATTTACTTATTTATAATTTATAATTTATAATTATAACTAGGAGATTACCCGCGCTTCGCGACGATTTTGTTTCATTTGTTTTACTATACACATAATATATAATTATGATTTTTCGGGATCAAATATAAGACTTTATGAAAATAAATATCATAATTGATTAAGAAAGTTTGATGATGACAAAATTATTATATTATTTTTTAATATGACACATTGCGAAATATTTATTTTGTACGTTAATGCAACACATTCAAAAAGAATAAATGTCACTATAAAATAATAAAACAACATGCGTGTACATAAACAAAAATCAAAATCATATGATATGATATTTTAAATTTTCATATTTAAAATTAAGAATAATAACATTGTAAAAGTTAAAAATTTTATTTGTGTCTGATAAATTTTATGTTTCATGTTTATTATTGAAAAATATTATATAAGTTAAAGAAATTATTTGTGTTTAGTAAATAAATATCTTTCATTATTTTTTTTAAAGATTAATATGAAACAATTTTACGTAAAAAAACAAATATTAAAGAATTGTTTTAAAAATAATTATTATTATTAGGATGTGCAATTTTTTTCAATTATATTTTTAAAAATAATAATAATTGGGATTACAAATCAATGATCATTATTGTAATTATATTTATTTTTATATCTTATTTTACATAATTATTTTCATAATTTTAAATTAGAGAAAATTATTGAATATATGATAATAACATACTTAGTAGTATGTGCAATTATTTTCAATTATAATTTTAATAATAATAATAATTAGGCTTACAAGTCATTAATGTAATTTAATTTATTTTTATATCTTTTTTTACATAATTGTTTTCATAATTTTAAGTTAGAGAAAAATATTAAATATATGATAATATGGATCTCAAAATAAAGATAAAATTCAAACGAATATATTTCTTAATTTTTTTAAATTATATTATGAAAATATTAACAATATTTGATGTATGTTTTATGATATTATATATTAATTTATTAATTTTAGATATTTAAACTCTTCACATTCTATTTGCATTCATAATTGATCATGTAACATATTGTGAAAAAATTCAAAATCAAATACAACTGGTTCAACATGAACCTAACAAATAATATTTTGACACGTCATCAGTGTAAGGTGATGTGGCCTTCTAAAATTGTTTAAAACTATGAGTAAAATAAGGGACGCATAAATATCTACAAATAAAACATAATCACACAAAATCAAAGGTTAATCTATAGTTCATATGTTGCCATATATCCTAATATAATGGTTGAAATAATTGTGATGACGTGGCATGAGTTGTCATGAGGTGGCAGGAGCAGATTGCATAAAGATGAGTCCAAAATAAGGGGGTTGGTAAATTATAATTTACCCACACACTTATTTTGGACCCAACTTTGTGCAATTTTCTTGTGTCACGTCATGATTTTCTTTTTAACATCATCACTTTCATTTTAACCATTGATAATGATATGTGGCAAAATTTAAACCATTGATTAAGCATTGATTTTTTATAAACATTTTCTTTGTAGACATTTAGGTGTTTCTTATTTTACACTATGTTTTAAGGATTTTTAGAAAGCCACATTATCATATATTAATGATGTGGACTATTTTTATTGGTTAGTTTCATGTTAGATTAAGTTTATTCAATTATTTATCATTTCACATAAGCTTACATGATCAAATGTGAATATAATGGAAGATGAAAAGTTAAAATATGAAATACTAATAACTTAATAACTAATATTATAAATATACAACATATAGTAGTATTATTTTTAGAATTTTAATTTTAAAAATTCATGAAATATATTCGTTTTAATTTTCTCTTTATTTTGACATCCATATTAGCATAGTTCATACATACCATTTTTCATAATTTGAATTTGTAAAAATATTATGTAAAAAATACAATGCAAAAAATGCATTTTTTAAAAATTTAATTTTAAAAATTTAATTTACATAATAGAATTTTAAATATTAATATTTATTTTTAGAAATTACAACTGTACTAATATCATATAAAACAAAATTGATTATATTTGTGTTTTTAATCAAACAAATTTCATATTATTTTCTTTGAAAAATAATAGAAATAAAAAAATCTTATCCATCGAAAAAATTTCTTAAATTTATAAACACTTACTAAATAGTAATATATTTTTAAAAATATAAAATTAGCAAAAATCATATGACATAAAATAATTTATATTTATGTTGTGCTAAATTATTTTTTATAAATATTTATGATTGAGCCTTAGTTTTAACTTTTTAAGTCTTAGTTTTAACTTTTTATAAAAGTTAAAACTATATTGTTTTTGGCAAAAATTGAGACTTAAAAAGTTAAAACTAAGGCTCCTCCCTCAAACTTGTGTGTGGGCATCGAGATTACCGCACGCGAGCTTATTCTGAGAGGCACCTTACTCTTCCAGAAAAGGAGATGCTTCATTGAGTCTCTGCACTACCGCAAGTCCGGTACCAAACTTGTCGCTATTTTGCGAGTTAGCTTAAGTTCGGTATCCGATTCCCCTTGTTTTTGGAAATTGAGGAGAATATGAAGGAATTTGTTATGGAGGTTCGGTGTCCGATTTTTCTTGGAGAATTTGTCACTGGAGCGACGTCTTCTCTAGGTGGCATTAAACGACTTGTTGCCTTTTAAACAAATGCAAGAGTGTACTCTTACTCATTTTCAGAATTACATTTTTTATATTTGTCATCATAGACGATAATATTTTTTATTTTTTTCCAAACAGATCTTTGCGATCTTCTTCTTCGTTGTGTGGAGAGAACGCTGCAGGCGTGCTTTTTCAGAGTTGGCGAAAGAAGGGGATGATCTGATAGGAGAAGTGATGCATGAGTGGCAAATGTGTGTAAAAATGCTCAACTGATAAGGAGTTTGTGGTCGGAGAAGGAGGGATGAAGACCAAACCCTAGATACTATTTCTAGTTCTGGAGGACGATGAGGAATGCAGAGCGAAGGGTACTTTGCCTAGTTAAAAGTGCGGTAAATTTCTTAAGAGGTCCTTGTAATTATTCTTTATTATTCCTTCAGCTCATATTTATTTTAATGCTTTGTTGTGTAAATAAGGTTTTGTGTTTGGACTGGGTTGTAAGACTCTTTCTTTTTATTAATATACTCGAGTGAAAGGGCATTGGAACCTTCACCGAAATTAATCAAAAAAAAAAATATTTTTTATTTTTTTATTTATAAATGTTATTTTAAAAAAACTCTAGATGTTATAACTTACATATTTGATCTCCAAATCGACCACAAAATTCATACTAAGAATTTGTAAATATAAGAAATTACGACTTTAATTACTTTTCAAGATTACGAGTCAAGAAATAATTTATTATTTTTTACATTTGATATTGTATGAAATGTTGTGAACAACAATGATATAATATTTTTTTTTTTTTTTGTAAAATCAATTTATACCTCATATATTATTATTATACAATCACATTAACATAAGTGTTATTACTTGATTAAGAAAATTAATTTTTTTGTCATCATAATGTAAAATAATTGAAAAACTTATACAATAATCATAAACAAATTAGTTCAAATAATTATATTATGAAGAGATACTATCAATATCATCATATTTATAAGTATTTTATATTACAATGAAAAACATAATTAACATCCTCGCCGCGTAGCGCGAGTATTCTCCTAGCTATAATTCAAGTTTGGAGATTATGAAAGAGGTTAGATATGGAGTCCCACACATTCTTGATGTATATCCTTGATGTAAAGAAAATTATGTTCAATAATTGCATGATTTGTCTTCACTAATTTAGAAAGAAAATTGGTAACAGATTTATTAACATGTTTTATTTGTTAACATATTTGATAACAGATTTGCTAATTGTTAATTATTAATTTGTTAACATGTTTGCTGTCCAAAATATATTGTTAATTATATTACCAAATATTTCCATATGTCATTAATTAATAATTCACATACAAGTTAATTACACTATATTATAAAAAAAAAATTTGCTAAACATGAATTAAGTTTTAATAATTTTACTATACATTAACTGGTAATTAAATGTCGTAATTAACATAGTTTAATTAATTTTATTAATTCAAATATGTTGTTTATTAATTTTATTAATCGAATTAATATTGTTAATTGGAATGACTTTATTAACTATTAATTATTTTACACTTAACTGGTAATTGAAACCTTGGTTAACAGAGTGGGGAATTTGGGTACAAAATGGAATGCTTTGAATTAATACCATGTTCCTTGATGTCACGCTTATTCAATCAGTAAAGCTGCGGGAAATCTCAGGAGCATGGTAAAATTTCGCCTAATAATATCAGTATAGAATAAGAGACGAACCAACCTGATTAATATTCTCCTATAACGGTATAAGTATAACCATAAGTAAACTAGAAGCCAAGAAAACCATATTCTTATAAAATAGAGCTCCTCTTCTCTCTCTCAGGACGAGAGAGAAATAATTACGTAGAAGAAAAGATAAGCTTCTAGAAGAAGCAATATTGCTCCTTATAATTACGTAGAAGAAAAGATAAGCTTCTAGAAGAAGCAATATTGCTCCTCGATAAGGTGTGTTTTCCTTTGCTTAATGTCTTCTGTGAATTGTGATTCTGTATAGAGTCTTTTTATATTCTGATTTGAGAAGAAGATCTATTGGATCCGATCTTGTGATTGCTTTTGTTGCATCAAGATCTTATTCATGCTTTGCTTAGAAGGAAGGAATCCACACATTTCTCCATTGTCAACTTCAAAGCATAATTTTTTCCTTTTTGAAAACAATTTTAAGGACAATTAGATCCTTAATTGTTGTGCATCAGTGAGATTGACAGTGCTTTGGTATTTTTTTCTTGCTCATCTGAATTAAGCACTTATTTTTGTTTATTAATTATTTTTATGACAATCTAAAATCCGTTAATCATAATTAGGAGCCAGTTTAAGGACGATTTATGCTATTTTGCTGGAATTTTCCTTCTTCTTGTGAGACATAGGTATGCATTTATAATCACATGGTTAAAAGAAAAAGCTAAAGTTTTCTTTGTTTAGCTTTATTTGGGTTATTAGTCTCTGTGAAGAATGTCTTTTGCGAGTGCTCAGGCTTGCTTTGTCTTTTGTCCTTTCTTTCTTCTAGAGTAAACAACTCTTGTATCCTTAGTATGCTCAATTGTATATTTATATTATAGTAAGTTTAATTGATTATTTATATTATATTATATTATATTAAGTATAATTGTATATTTATATTTAGATCCGTTAGAATATTATTTTGATTACACTTTTACAAATTCATTCAATTACTCAATTTTCAAGGTTTTGAGCCATACACCATCCAAATCATTTATATTTTCGGAGTATCCAATGAGGAGTCCTTCATACCAGATCTGCCTACAATTCTGAGTTTCTAAGCCTGAACAGGTAATTTTATTTCCTTATAATCTGTTCAACGTGTTATTTCTGCATAATTTAACCCGAATTTAACAGGGTTTTGATCGCAATCAACGCAATGACAAGAGATACATCAATGGAGGACCCAAATACTTCTAGAAAGAGCTGCAGAGAGAGATACGAGAAATTCATGGAGGATTCATGGTGCGCTCATTTTTTCCTCGGCCCGAATCCAATAATGGCACGTTATGTCTACGCGCTTATTTTTCTCGTCACTAACCTCTTGGCTTGGACCATACGTGACTACGGCCACTCGGCCCTTTCTGAACTCAAACGTAATTAAGCAATCAAGCCCCTCATTTCAATTTCGAATATTATTTACCGGGCCTTTCTGCAAATTATACTAATGATGAAATTAAGTAATGCAGGGCTGAAAGGATGTAAGGGAATTCATTACTGTTTGGGTGCCGAGGGTGTTCTGCGAATCAGCCTTGGATGTTTCGTATCCTTAATTATTCCATATTATGCTTTTATGTTTTATCATTATATAATATCTATTATTTTCTTAATTTGTTTAATTGTTTGTATATATTATGTAACTTCAAATGTTCAATTAGGTTTTTCTTTGACCTTGATTTAGCTTTTCTTCTTTGTAATGTTTCTTTCTACTGTAAACACCAGAAGAATATGCGATTTTAGGAATTCGTGGCATTCTGAATGGTGGGCAGTGAAAATAATCATTTGGGTAGGGTTTATGACGATTCCATTTTTAATACCTTCACCATTCATCCAATTATATGGTCAGTCTTGTTTATATTTAATTTTTAATAATCATGGATTGCCCAATAGATCGGATAATTAAATATGATTCCGTCAAATACTTGTCCTAATTTTTGTTATTGACTTTGCAGGGAAGATTGCACATTTTGGCGCAGGGTAACAGAACTTCCTGAAATTCTTATTTTCTCAGTTTAAATATACAATTAAAACTAATTGCTTCATTTCAATTTTTCTATTATTTGACAGAGTATTTCTTCTGATTCAACTTGTAAGCGTGATCAGTTTCATCCGATGGTTAAACGATTGTTGCAGGTCCGAGAAAAATGAAAAAAGATGGTATATATATTATTTACAGAATATATTGTTTAATTGAATAAGAATATACGAGCTTTTAAGTTGTAACAATAACGACTAAGAACTAGCGAATTATGCAATTTGCAGCCATATTCAAGTTAATGTGATCTCAATAAGCGCTTATGTGGCATCGATAATTGGAATCATACTCATGTATGTATGGTACGCTCCGAAACCAACTTGCAGTGTTAATATCCTCTTCATTACTCTCACTCTCGCCCTTCTCCAAGTCATGACTTTTGTCTCCATGCACTCCAAGGTACGCAAATTTTCCCCATTTTGCGGCCTCCAAAATATCGCCTCGTATTAAAACGAGATTTGAAATCACAATTGGGTTAATAATATCAACAAAAATGTTAAAATTAGGTTTTTTCGATACATTGAAAACTTATCTTATATTTATTACAGGTTAATGCGGGATATCTGGCACCGGGGCTGATGGGATTGTATATTGCGTTTCTGTGCTGGTCTGCAATTAGAAGGTAATTAACTTTTTTTTTTTTTAATCTTAAATAGTTGTATACATTTTCATAAAAAAAGATACAATATTTCATGTACTTTCATCGTTTTGATCTTTGATCGTTCGTAGTGAACCACATACAGAGATTTGTAACAAGAAAGCCGAGGCTGCAACTAGCGCAGATTGGCTCACAATTACAGTAATGCCATTCTCTGAAGATTAAAAAAAATCTCACCTTATTCTAATCGCTAATTAATTATAAGTTCCTTTTGTTCTTAAGAGTTTTGTAATTGCTGTACTAGTCATAGTAATGGCGACCTTCTCCACCGGAATCGATTCCCAATGCTTTCAGGTGGGTAAATATCACATTTATCCCTGCAAAATTAGAAATGTCATGGATGCCCCTACATATTATAAGAAATATCGTATATATCCTTCATATTATATTCGCTTCGAAAAATTATATTTTGAAAACTATGTAGTATATTTAAAAGCAAAATGAAATTCAGCTCAAGAGAAGAGAAGCGGAATCAGAGGACGGTGTTGGCGTGCCTTATGGTTTCGGGTTCTTTCATTTCGTTTTCGCAATGGGAGCCATGTATTTCGCCATGCTGTTTATCGGCTGGAATGCTCGCCAAAGTATGCAAAAGTACGTTTATTAATCCAGCCAAATTTAATTAAGGGTAAATTGGTCGTTTTACTTTTAGTTATTTTCTTGTTGGCACTGAATTTCTAATTTATCCAAATTTAATTTAAGTGTTATAATCATAATTAAATACATGCTAATATATCTAAATAAATTTTTCCACGGTAATTTGGGTGTTTGATTTTTTTTTTTTTTTTTTTGAAAAATAAAATACATGGGGGGGGGGGGGGGGTGTTAGATTTATTTATTAAATAATTTTAATGTGATTTAATTTGTACAAATTGATAATAATAGAAGGACAATATATAATTAAATGACCAATTTAGAAATTGAACGAAGTTCAACGATCAATTTGTTGTAATTTATGTCTATAATGATGCTTAATTGTTTGGAATTGAAATTGAAATTGTGAAAATATGCATGAATGGACAGGTGGACAATAGATGTGGGATGGGCCAGTACTTGGGTTCGAATTGTAAATCAATGGCTTGCAGGCCTTGTATACAGTGAGCACCAATCTTAGAGCACACAAACACATATACGGACTTACTGTACAAATAAATTCATAACTATTGATTATTTTGCAGTAGGGAGGCTGGTTGCGCCACTTGTTTGGAAGAATGTACCGCTGTAATCGACGTAAAAAATAAAAATAATAATAATAATAATACACGTCTTCAGCTTTTATTTGTCATTTGAGAGAAAAAAGCATAGCTAAAATATATTTGTACAGGTTCTAGCTAGAAAAACCAAAAGGATTTAGCATACAAAGTCTCTATATTACACATGTAGGCTCACCCAGAGTATACAAACGAGTTGATCAATGCAAATTATTTGAATTAATTAGTTGTGAAATAAAGAATAAATTCTTTTGATTTATAGAGGAATATAATACTTGCGTTTTGATTATCATATGTCATGTGATGTAAATGAAAATATAACCAAGACGTTTACCGGAAAAAAGCAGAGATTTTTTTATCAATTCTTTATCTTATCCAATAAAATTGAAGAACATATACACAGGAATGTAAAAGTTGATAAGCGAAAGTCCGAATTAATAATGATCAAGTTTAATTAGTCCAAATAATTTTATGACAAATTTTATTTTATTTATACCAGGTCATGAGAGAGAGAATGGATTAAGAAAAGAAAAATACAAAAGAGAAAAGAGTTTGTAACAGTTTGGTTTGAATTATAAAGAGTTTGATTATTTGAATGTTATTTGAATTGTTATTTCAATTTCAATTAGTACACTCACAAATTGGCATCAGAGCGATGACAAGTTCTGAGAGTGCTTTTGGCAATATACCGTTGTCGCCATTGACGAAAACAAATTACGAAATATGGAGTAACTAGATGCGGGCGTTACTCGGTGCGCAAGATGTTTGGTAGATAGTCGAAGCTGGCTACACGAAATCCGTTACCGAAACATATCAGATGGTAAACCACTTGAAAACATTGAAAAAGAAACGAGTGAATGACAAGACCGCTTTGTACCTATTGTACCAAGTTGTAGGCGAGTCGGATTTTCAGAAGATTGCCGACGTGGAAACTTCTAAGAAGCATGTGACACTTTGGAGAGTGTTCAAGGGTACCGACCGAAAGATTTAGATCAAATGACCGTTGATGAACTGACGGGTTCACTCGAGACACACGAGCAACGAAAAAAAAGGAGAACGTTCACACCAGGAGGCTCTGCAAGTCGATTTGGTGGTCGAGGAAGAGGCGAAAACTATAATTCTGACAAAAGAAGCAACCGAATAAGCAAAATTGGCGCGGTCGATGACGAGGAGGCTGGTCGAGTCGAGCAAGTGTCGAGTGTTACAACTGCGGCAAGCCTCGAGACTACGCAAAAAAGTGCTGGTCCGCGATAAAGGTGAAGGAAAATGCCAACATAGTCGACAAGAAGGCAGATGATGGTGCTCTCACACTACAACACATTTGTCAATTTGGGACGGGCCGTCCCTAAATATGTTCAGTTATTGGTTCGGCCCGTCCACATCGGAGAGCGATACGATGTGGTACCTCGACACCGATGCAAGCAACCACATGTGCGGGCACAAAAACCTTTTCGTAGAGATGAAAGAGATAGACAATGGACGCGTTGTTGGGTACCGGCGTCACTACCGAGCCCCGCACAGTGGAATGAGAGGTCCGGTCCGACCCGATCCCGAGGACCACGTCACCGACCTGAAAGTACGAATCATAATATGCGACTACAAATATATCTCTTATATATAAAGAATCATACCATGTGAAATTGATCACGGTGAAGGGTTGACTGCGTAGTTGCTTTCCTTGCTTCGATCCCGGTAACACGCACGTCCCACGCCCGCGCGATTCGACACCTTGCTCGAAGCTCCGATTTGTCGAATACAACCGGATTGCTTTCCGGTTTGTCCTTCAACCTTGCTCGAACTTGCTCCCGTTAGATCACAACAAATGTTTTAGCTAAAACCTCCCTACTCGTATCCACCGCGAGTTAACATCTCTCGGTTACGCGCGAGTCTCCTAAAATCGCCGTAAACTTGCTCAAAGATCTCAATCTCTAATGGAGGTTATTTCTCTCTTTTACTTGTCACACATGTTCAGATCTAAACTGATATCCCGGTAAGAGAGAAGAAGAAAGGATGAATATCTTATATTAAATCCCTCCATTAATACCATAATTAATGAGTATCAAATAAAACTGCCAACTCAAAATTCGGACTACAGTCCGTCATGACGCACAATAGTCTGTCACGACGGATGTATCACATTTACTGATATAGCCGTTACCACTTAGCTCCATCATGACGGACCAACTTGTCCGTCGCGACGGAGCTCCGTCATGATGCACAAACCAGTGCATCAGGACAGTATATTCACAGATTGGCGTACATAAATTACACTACGGTCCGTCATGATGGACCAACCAGTCCGTCACGACGGAATATGTATTTTCTGTCAATTCTGCATAATCTTATTATGCATCCAATCGTTTCGACGAACGCATATGTTTATCTATCCTCATGGATACAATCTACTAGTTGATATGTAACTGTATTTCCTTCAGTATCCCACTCAGTTCGAGATCCACTAAAGAAAGCACTAGTGCACATCACATGTACACATATTCTTAGAGATTAAAATTCAACCCCGAAATAAGACAGCTCTATGTGTGACTGCGTAGGTTCGTATCAAGCAATGGTAGTAAACTTATGCCTAAGTTTACGGGCTCATGAGAGAGATCTAGGAAGAAATCCATCATAGTTTTCCCACGTTGAAAACGAAAATGATTGTGATCACTTATACCCATCTCGAACGGTGGTATTTTGGTCTCTTGTTCACGATATCCGTTAATCAAAAGGCATGATAATAGTCATCCTTATATTTTGATTGACTAAACTTATGTTTCAATACCGAATTGAGTCAACAAACACGATCGATATTAACTATTAATATCATTCTCTGGCCAAAGATTTCGTTGATTAATTCATCGATAGGTCTACGGAATATCTCTTTCTTTCGAAAGAAACAATTTCTATCTTGACAACTCACATCAAATTCAGTGTTTCAGATAATACCCGATTATAATCACATGGCCATCCTGTTACAGATAGTGGAAGACTATATCTAACTATCATGTTACGCACGAAAAATGATCCATAATCATCTCAAGTGTGAAGAACTAAGACCTCATTCGTAACGATTCCATCTACAATGACTGAACCATGTCATGGTATCGCACTTTTGTGAAAGAAAATATGGCTTAAGAATTAACTTGGAAGAATTTATACAAATAGGCAATTCTGCAGTCAGAATTAGGTTCGTTCGAACGAACTATATGAGTGCGTTCGAACGGACTTATTCGTGACGGTCAGATTTGGGTTAGTTCGAACGAACTACTTAAGTACGTTCGAACGAACCCAGTTCGTTCGAACGAACCATTTAGGTGCGTTCGAACGGACTGAATTCCTATATATATAGAATTCTGATTTCGTTTTAACCTAAGCTAATTTTCAGAATTAGGGTTTTGAGCCACCGCTTTCTCTCTCTTCTTCCACAGAAATAGATTAGATCTAGAGTGAATTTAGAGGGAGATTCGAGCAAGTTCTTGAGAGAATTGATCGTGACGGCGACTAGAACGACGTCGACGATTCCGATCGCTCGAAATCAAGGTGGACACGAGTAGAGGGATTGCACGAGCACTCCTTGGAGAAGGTTCACGGATTTGGAGAAGAAATCGACACGTACTAACTTGTACGAGGTAATTTCTTCAACTCTTCCTTTTTGGATGGTTTTCGAGCGTGATCCCGGTAGAATTAGGTTACGCATGCGAAACTAATTCCGCTGCACACTTTGATAAAATGTGCGTAACCCTACAGTGGTATCAGAGCAATCGCTCATTAAAACCATCGAAAATCGATGTTTTAATTCGAATTTAGGAAATTTTAGAATTTTTGGGCTAAATTACAAAATTACACAAAATTGAGCAAATATATATGATAGGAAGACCTTTAATAAATCAATTATTGGATATTTGATGTTATTAAAGTGTTAAACAGATTGGATCTGTTGAAAATTGGATTTTCGGAACAAAACGACAAAGAAATCAGGTTTTCAGAAAATTGACAGATTAACGTTCGTTCGAACGAACCTAGGGTTCGTTCGAACGGACTGAACGAAACCTAGGGTGAGTTCGAACGAACTTGGAGTTGCGTTCGAACGAACTTGGAGTTGCGTTCGAACGAACCTGAGGTGAAAAATTTTCTGTCGTGCGTTCGAACGAACTTGGAGTTGCGTTCGAACGAACTGAATTCTGTAAAAAAAAAAAAAAAAAGAGTAAAAAGTGAAATTTTTTTTGTCGTGCGCTCGAACGAACAAAATTCTGGACAACCAATTTTTTTTTTGTCAAAAATGCCCAATAATTTGAAATTTCCAATTTATAAATTCGATTTGGTATAGCATATAGCCTAAAACGGGGATGATTGTCTGTGAATGCTTGTATGTGTGTTGACCGGTGAGTCTTCCAAAGTTGTATTTTATTTAATTATGTGGGGACCGGTGAGTCTTCCAAAGTTGTAATAAAATAAAATAGGTTTAGTTTTGAAGAGGAACCTTCAAGGCAAGACGACACGACACGAAGCTTGGATCTTCAAGAAAAGCAAGGGATTATCTTGGGTTTTAAGGGTTGGGAATTTAGGGTTTTATGATTGCTCATAAAACTAAAAGGCCAATATGCTATACCGAAATATTTTATTTTATTTGTTTTTGTGAATGAATAAAATAAATGAATTTTATTAAAAAAAAAAATCCTCCCACGTAATTATCAAGTTATTTGCCTCCCAAAGTGGAACCTTCAAGACTAGTGTTTGTTTATCTGTGTTGCATGGCCATAGTCTGGCACATATTTACACATGCGTAGCAAGGAAGGCATGCATTGATTAGGAGTCGACGTGTTGCATGGCCATAGTCTGGCATGCCAATTCCCTGATTGAATGATACTCCACTTGTGGTTTGGACTTGACCAATTCGCTAGCTAGGCTAGGATTTGGGGCAAGAAGTGAGGTACACACACTTTGGTTTTGAGTTGGACTCAATACCGGACCTCACGAATAAAGCAAGAATCGTCTTGGAGATGATTGGACACCGTCCTACCCGACGTGACGTATTTTCTGAGTGGTAGGCCATAGTCACCTTCGAAATACGTTAAATAGGGATCTTGTCCATTATGAGATTTAAGGTATCAAATCTCCGTTTCAATAGTGGGGGCTATTTGAAATGATAAAATAATGGGTATTTCAAGTTGTTTAAAATGAATTTTAATATAAAAGACCACGTTATTAATTACATAGTTTTTCAAAATTGTAGAATTCATGGCTTTACCAAGTAACAACCGCTTTAGTTTGCATTCCATTTTGGAAAAGGAACGAATGAACGGAAATAACTTTCTCGACTGGCAGAGGAATCTGGGATTCGTTCTGAAACAGGAAGGAAAGGCACAGGTCTTGGAGACGCCTCTCCCTCCTGTGCCAGGGGATAAAGCAACCGAGGATGATGTATTCGAACATACGACCATCTTGGACGATTCGAATGATGTCACATGCCTCATGTTGGCTACTATGACTCATGAATATCAAATCCAGTTTGAGAAACATGATGCATACGAGATTATGAAACAACTCAGGGGGATGTTTCATGTTCAAGCAAGGGTGGAGAAGTATCAAGCTCTTGGCAATGCGACGCAATGCAAGATGCAAGATGGTACGCCTGTTAACTCGCACCTTCTCAAGATGAAAGGATATTTCGATCATCTTGAGAGGCTTGGCATGAAATTCGAGGTGGAGTTACAAACTGATTTGATCATGTTGTCACTGCCACCGAGTTTCGATTCGTTCATTTCGCATTTCCACATGTCAGACATGAAAAGGACCATTCCCCAGCTTATCGGAATGCTCAGAACATTCGAAGGTGACATGAAACCGCGGTACAAGAAGTCTAGGACTTCGGAAGTATTGGTGGTTGAAGGGAAGAGTCCAAGCAATGGGAACAAAAACAAGAAGAGGAAGGCAAAGGGCAACAAGGTTGCGCCTAAGTCTGTGGGCAAGAAAACCAAGGATGACAAGAAGTGATTCCACTGCCTCAAGGAGGGGCATTGGAAGCGTGATTACGAGATCTTCCTGAGGGAGAGCAAGCAAAAGACCGCTTCCTTGGACACACCGGCATCAGGTATTTTCGTTATCGAATCTTATTTCTTTACTTCATCATCATGGGTGTTGGACACTGGATGTGGGACTCATATTTGTAATAATATGCAGGGCCTAAGAAGTAGAAGATCGTTGATTCGTGGCGAAGTTGATTTACGCGTCGGGAATGTAGCTCGAGTAGCAGCATTAGCCGAAGGGACATATGATTTAACTTTGCCAAATGGACTTATTTTAGTTTTGGATAATTGTTGTTATGTACCTACTTTGAGTAGGAGTATTATTTCTGTTTCGAGACTTATTGCGGATGGATATGAATTAGTTATTGGTACTAATGATTATTTTATTCGCAAGAATGACATTTTCTTTAGTAATGTTCTAGTTGAAAATGGTCTATATGTCTTGGATTTAGAAAATAACAACAATAATCAGTCCATTTATAACATAAATACTACTCAAACTAATGAAACATACTCATGGCATTGTCGTCTCGGACACATAAACGAGAAACGCATTGCTAGACTCCAAAAGGATGGAGTGCTAGATTCTTTTGACTTAGAGTCAATAGAAAATTGCGAATCTTGTTTGATGGGTAAGATGACAAAGACACCTTTCTCCAAGAAAGGAGAAAGATCGAAAGATGTGTTGGCCCTCATACATTCCGATGTATGTGGACCAATGAGTGTCGAGGCTAGAAATGGGTATCGCTACTTTGTGACTTTTACTGACGATTATTGATGTGAGGCAAATAAGATACAAATTTAATTCTTAATTTGGGGATTTTTAGCCTTGTGAAGAACAATTATATATAATATATACCTTATTAATCATATTTGAGATAACATGAATATTTCTTCACTAAATGTATTTTATTGCTTAATCACAAGAATTAGAAGGAATTTCTGGAAATTTGGAGAGTGTAGTTGTCTCCAACACGTCAAGAGGAGTGAAAACGATATATTATACCGATACATTCGGTACATGAATAAGACGGGAGGCAAACAATTATCATGATACAAACTTACACAAAAGTTTACATGAAAACCACTCAATCCTTAGCCCTTATGCTTCCCACCTATCTTTGGTGAAAATTACCTCCCTACCCTCAATCCT
Source organism: Luzula sylvatica (assembly GCA_946800325.1). Lineage (NCBI taxonomy): Eukaryota > Viridiplantae > Streptophyta > Magnoliopsida > Poales > Juncaceae > Luzula > Luzula sylvatica. Next base: position 50,706,920 of record OX326961.1, read on the forward strand.
CTCCACCAACTCGTGGCCAATAAGAAGACTCCATGAGTGCTATAAATATGACCACAAGGACCACGAGTTGGGGACGCTCTTTTTACCCTTTTGCTTTTTTCTCTCTCTCTCTCTCTCTCTCTCTCTCTCTCTCTCTCTCTCTCTCTCTCTCTCTCTCTCTCTCTCTTAGCAAGTCCAAGAAACCTTCAAGAACACGCAAGAATTGCAAAATCAAACGATAATTCTCTAAGATCGATCACCGAATAGAAGCTCACTTCATTCGGTGAATTGGTCTACACTTCGACGAAGATCGAGTTGCGGGGTTTTGGTTGGAGCTTTCTTCATCCGAATCCGCGCAAGCAAGGAGTCGAGCTTACTCTAAATTGATCGGGAGCTTCCTTCCAATTAATCCCTTGCAAATCTCGAATCCACTCAACCGGTACGGAGCTCACTTCGATTGGCGAGTGGATTGGTACAAAAGGAATGAGTTGTGTGAGGTGTCTAGCTCACTAGCATCTCAAGGCAACGAGGAAGGCATCCAAGACGAGACTCGAAGCTCACTTCATCTCTCTAGGTGTTTTCTTTCCTTTCTTGTAATTCTTGTAGTTTTAATTGAATTGGATTTGTGTAAAGAATTTGTGGTTTAATGAATCTTTGCCTTTGAAATCTTCTTTGTTTGTTTGAGTGATCTTAATGCTTGTTACTTAGTTTAATTACCTTTCAATTTGAATCTCAAAACAAACCCTTAATTCAATCCTCAATTCAAATTACAACTTCGAAATCCAGAACAAGTTCCGTTGTAACGGAACCTAACTTGCGTTGTAACGGACACTTCGGTTTGTACCCGACTTTCAGTCTGTTGGTACTCCGTTGTAACGCAATTTAATTCCATTGTAACGGACCAGTGAGGAAAAATATTCAATAGCACTCATACTAGTGCGCTGTAACGGACATACTAGTTCGTTGTAACGGATCAACCAATCCGTTATAACGCTACTTCTATCCGTTATAACGGACTATCTCTTTCCGTTGTAACGGAACTTCCTCCGTTCTAACGGACCTTCATATCAATTCCTGCGTTAACAATTCCCCTAATGTCCGTTGTAACGAAGCCTATTTCCGTTGTAACGGACTACCTTATGTGATTCTGCTTCATTATTTCTAGTCCCTTTTTGATTAAATCTTTGACGCAATTGCTCCCCGTGGAACGAATCTATACATTTACCACTGTACAAACATAGATTTTAAATTTTGTTGATTGTTCGGGGTTTTAACACAACGACATATAAAACACGCCGAAATCCCGCTCATCAAATGGCGCCGCTGCCGGGGAGCGGTGTTTAAGTTAATATTTTAGATCAAAATTTGTGATTTAAATTCATAAATTTGTTTACTCACTTCATAGTTTATTTTGTGACAATCTAGGTGAAAGAAGGAAGCTTTATGCACAACACAAGATCACGAAAAGGAGAATTACTTCCGTTTGTCAAGGAAATTGAAAGAAGGAACAAGAGCTCTAAGAAGGACAAGGAACCGACACAAGAAGAGCCTCAAACTCAAAATCAAACTCTTTCTTCTCTCTCTACTCCTTTAATTTTCAATATGGGTGATGAACCAAGAGCTCCAAGGCCAAAAACCTTGAGAGAATTAGTAGCACCTAGGAATGTGGAGGATAATTATAATTTTATTAGGCCCAATATACCGAATTTCAAAGCGGATCCGAGCATTATAGGCTCATTGCCTATTTTTCACGGGAAAGCCACGGAAAACCCTCATAAACACTTAAAGGATTTCAAGATTCAACTAAACATATATTCGAATTATGAAGTTTTTAGTGACATTCTTCTTCTTCTTTTTCCTTACTCATTAGGTGAAGGACCCAAGGATTGGTTCTACACGCTTAGAGGCCCTCTCGCATTCAACGAAGTAGCAAACCTCTTCAAGGAGAGGTACTATTCGGCCTCTCAATTGGCGGCTATAAGGAGAGAACTTTTGGCGATGATGCAAAAACCGAACGAAGCATTCCATGAATACTACGATCGTTTCATGCGCTTAAAAGAAGAATGCCCAAGCCATAGTGTGGAACCCCAATACCTTTACGAACAATTCATTAACGGTCTCGGCTACTCGGAGAGCCAATTTCTCAACGCATCCGCGGGGGGAAGTATCTCCAACAAGGATCTCGAAGAAATTAAGAAGTTGCTAGAGCTCATGGCAACCAATTCGCAATCGAGGAAGAACGTGGAATACCGAGTTAACGCATGTACCGACCTCAATGTCGACGTGCTTAACAACAAACTAGAGATCATAATGAAAGCTTTGGGCAAGGAAGAAACCAAGAAATGTGGGGTTTGTAATGCTAGTGCTCACTACACGGACGAGTGGCGCCCGAGCTTAGTCGAAGACGTAAACGCCGCGTACAAGAAGTTCGAGCCCTCCAATTCGTATAATCCAAACCATCGCAATCATCCGAACTTCTCATGGTCAAATACGAACAACGCTCAACCCAATCCGTATCGCCAACCGTTCACAAAGCCGGCCACATACCAACACCCAAACGCTTCACAATCGGTACCGAAACCGGTACAAGGACAAGAGTTTTATATGAAGGCGATAATGGATGGTCTAACCTCTATAATCAAGCAAGAAGTCGGGGGGATCAACAAAACCGTGGACTCGATTAAGCAAGAAATGAAACAAGAGTTTGGAGAAGTGAAACAAGATATCTCAAGCATAAGGCAAGAGCTTTCGAACACGAATCGACATGTGGGTAACTTGGAGACCCAAATGAATCAAATAGCTACGCGGGTGAATGTTCTAGAAACTCAAGGTACATCTCGATTGCAATCTCAATCTTTAGCACCTCTCGAGCAAAGACACGTAAACGCAATATCGCTCCGAAGCGGTAAGGAAATTGGTGAAAGTTCGAAGAGCAAGGAGGTTCAAGAAGAAAAGGAGCTTGAGGTACCGGTACCGAAAGAGAGTCCGACTCAAGCCACGAAGATACCAACTCGAGAACTAGAACCCGAATCGATTCAAGTCAAACCACCTTTTCCGAGTCGCCTCCCCAAACCGGTCGAATCAAATACCGACGTGCTTGCCATCTTAAAGAAGGTGGAGGTAAACATACCTCTACTCGAAGCAATCAAGGAAGTGCCTCGTTTGGCAAACTACCTCAAAGCATTATGCACGAATAAAAGAAAGACAAAAGGGGACGAATTGATAAGTGTGGGGGAGAGCGTTTCGGCAATTTTGAGACTCCCCCAAAAGCACAAGGATCCGGGGATGTTTGCCATTCCATGCAAAATCGGGCAACATGAATTGCCGAAATGCATGCTTGATTTGGGCGCTTCAATAAATGTGATGCCATAGTCGATATTCAAGACTCTCGATCTAGGCCCCCTTGATGATACTCAAGTTGTAATCCAATTGGCCGATCGGTCCACGACTCGACCGGTTGGAGTGATTGAGGACGTGTTAGTAACCGTTAATGGGTTGCTATTCCCCGCGGACTTCTACGTATTGGACATGAATGAGGGGAGTAGCGATTCAACCCCAATTCTCCTTGGACGGCCATTTTTGAAGACGGCCCGCACGAAGATCGACGTCCACGCGGGAGAGCTAACCATGGAGTTCGATGATGAGGTAATTAAATTCAATATTTTTGATAAACTAAAAGAACCAATGCAAGGTACACTCAACTTGAGCGCGCTTGATGTAATCGATGATTGCGTACAAGAAGTTTCGAATCGGATCTTTGAAAATTTTCAAGAATATTCCAACCCGTTGTTTGAAGAATTCGAGGGATGTGATAATCCCCTTTTCGAGGTCGAGCCGGAAAAAGAAGAAGAAAGAAGCCTAGTTCAAGCAATCTTTTTGGGGGAGCTCAAAATTCCGATGCAAAGAACTCCACCATCAACCGAGCAACCACCAAGGTTAGATTTAAAACCACTTCCAAATGGATTGAAATATGTATTTTTAGGTGAAGGGGAAACATTGCCGGTAATAATCGCATCGAGTTTAGCTAAAAAAGAAGAAGAGAAGCTAATAGAAGTACTAAAGAAAAACAAGAAAGCGTTTGGATGGAGCCTCTCTGACATACCCGGCATTAGCCCATCCATGTGCATGCACCGAATCCTCCTCGAAGATGAATTGAAACCATCAAGGGAACCTCAACGAAGACTTAACCCACCCATGATGGAAGTGGTGAAGAAAGAAATAATAAAGCTTTTGGATGCGGGGATAATCTATCCCATTACCGACTCGAAATGGGTCTCACCAATTCATGTGGTACCAAAGAAAACGGGAATAACGATTGTTGAGAACAAAGAAGGCGAGCAAGTGCCGACAAGGATCCAAAATGGGTGGAGAGTTTGCATCGATTATCGAAAATTGAACAAAGCGACAAAGAAGGACCATTTCCCTCTTCCATTCATCGATCAAATGCTCGAAAGACTAGCGGGAAAACCGTACTATTGTTTCCTCGATGGATTCTCAGGGTATTTCCAAATCCCAATCGCACCCGAAGATCAAGAGAAGACGACTTTCACGTGCCCGTATGGAACTTTCGCCTATCGACGCATGCCATTCGGCCTATGCAACGCTCCCAGCACATTTCAAAGTTGTATGCTTTCTATTTTCTCCGATTATATTTCCAAATTCATTGAAGTTTTTATGGATGATTTTTCGGTATTTGGGGATTCTTTCGATTCATGCTTAGGCAATTTATCCCAAATACTCGAAAAATGCATCGAAGCTAACCTTGTCTTAAATTTTGAGAAATGCCACTTCATGGTGAGCGAAGGAATTGTTTTAGGTCATTTAATCTCGGAGAAAGGAATGGAAGTCGACAAGGCGAAAATCGACGTAATCAAGACGCTTCCGTATCCAAAGACGGTGAAGGACGTGCGATCTTTTCTCGGCCATGCGGGATTCTATAGGCGCTTCATCAAAGACTTCTCGAAAATCTCGCAACCGATGTGCCAACTTCTCCAAAAAGATGCAAAATTCGAGTTCAATGCAAAGTGCAAGGAGGCTTTCGACAATCTCAAGGAAAGGCTTTGCTCCGCGCCAATCATCAAGTCGCCAAATTGGGAGCTACCATTTGAAATCATGTGTGACGCAAGCGACACAAGTGTGGGAGCGGTACTCGGCCAAAGGATTGGGAAGGACCCGCATGTGATTGCCTATGCCTCGAAAACCCTCGACAATGCCCAACGAAACTACACCACCACCGAAAAGGAACTCCTCGCAATTGTGTTTGCATTGGAGAAATTTCGCTCTTATCTTTTAGGTACGAAGGTGATAGTCTTCTCGGACCACGGCGCGTTGAGACATTTGATGAAGAAGGAGTGCAAACCGAGATTGCTTCAATGGATCCTTTTACTTCAAGAATTCGACCTCGAAATCAAGGACAAAAAGGGATGCGAGAATCTTGTGGCGGACCATTTGAGTCGGCTTCCATTGAAGATCGAAGATCTCGTTCCGATTCGCGAGGAATTCCCCGAGGAACACGTTCTCGCGGCCCAAGTCGAAGCGCCATGGTACGCCGACCTAGCAAACTACATCGTCACGAAGAAATTTCCCCCGAGCTTCTCCAAGGCGCAACGCGATAAGATGAAAAGTAACGCACGATTCTACGTTTGGGAAGACCCGATCTTATTTCGCATTTGCGCCGATCAAGTAATTCGAAAATGTGTTCACCAAAATGAGGTACAATCTATTCTTTCTTTTTGTCATACATTACAATGTGGTGGACATTTCGGTATCGCACGTACCACACACAGGGTACAAGAATGTGGATTTTATTGGCCAACCTTGCATAAAGACGTTGCGAACTTTGTGAAAGGTTGTGAAAATTGCCAAAAGACGGGGAACTTGAGCCGTAGAAATCAAATGCCCCTCAATTCAATCTATGTGTGCGAACCATTCAATGTTTGGGGCATTGATTTCATGGGCCCATTTCCATCGTCTTTTGGTTACACTTACGTCTTGTTGTGTGTAGATTATGTGACCAAATGGGTAGAAGCGGTACCAACCAAGCATGCGGACTCGAAAACGGTGGTGGATTTTTTGAAGAAGAATATCTTTCAACGATTCGGCATACCAAGAGTTCTTATAAGCGATCGAGGATCCCATTTTTGCAATCGATATCTCCAAAACCTCCTCGAAAAATACCATGTGAGCCATCGAACCTCGACCGCGTATCATCCTCAAACGAACGGCCAAGCGGAGGTTTCGAACCGAGAAATCAAGTCCATTTTGGAGAAAATTGTGAACCCGACACGTAAAGATTGGAGTGCTCGACTAGGCGACGCACTTTGGGCGTATCGTACCGCCTTCAAAACGCCAATAGGTATGACTCCTTTCAAACTCGTGTACGGAAAAGCGTGCCATTTACTGGTCGAGTTAGAGCACAAGGCCTTTTGGGCGATCAAGCAATTTGCTCTCGACTACCCAAAGGACGCATCGGCGCGTAAGCTCCAATTACTCGAGCTAGAAGAATTCCGGCAAGAGGCCTACGACAATTCGAGCTTGTGCAAGGCAAAAGCCAAGAGGTTTCATGACCGAATGATTCAAAAGAAAGAATTCCAAGTAGGGGAAAGGGTGTTGTTATTCAACTCCCGTCTCAAACTTTTCCCCGGGAAACTTCGGTCCCGATGGATCGGCCCTTTTGTGGTCACCAATGTGACTACATTTGGGGTTGTCGAAATTTGAAGCGAGGAAACGAACAAAACGTTCAAGGTAAACGGCCATCGACTCAAGCACTACCATGCAAACTTCGAAACCGAATGGATGGAGGAGCAAACTCTAGAACCCAATGACACCTCACAATGATGAGCTCGGCCAAGTCGAGCTCAAGACGTTAAACAAGAGCGCTCGCGAGGGAGGCACGCCCACGCATCAAAGGTTGTATCTCTCTATTATCCCTCTTTTTGAAATTTTCGATTTTTTATACTTGAGGACAAGTAATCTCTAAGTGTGGGGGGGGGGGGGGGGGGGGTAACATACAATCTTTGACCTGTATGAGCCCAATTAAAAATTTAAAAATCAGGGAAAATTGAAAATTTTTGATCTGGCTAGCAACTCCGTTGTAACGGACTAGATAGAAATTTGAAAACTTGACTAGCGCCAGGAATTCCGTTGTAACGGAGACACACTACGTTGTAACGCAGTGCCCTCTATATTCAAACTTCGTTATAACGGACATACCTGCGTTACAACGGAAGTAAAAATACCGTTGCAAGGGACACGAAAAAACATATGAAATTGCGTTGCAACGGTAAATTCCCAAAATTTGCCAGAACTATGTCCGTTGTAACGGACCTCAATGTCCGTCGTAACGGACATGCTCAGAATTTTCAAAATAAGCTACGGCTAGTTCTCCGTTATAACGTATCAACTCCGTTGTAACGGACCTCAATGTCCGTTGTAACGGACTTTAAACTGCATTATAACGGAATATTTTATGGCATGTTTCCTCTTCTAATCGAATTTTTCAAAATTTTTGACATTATTTTTGAATCCCGAGCATCAATAATAAATAAGACAAGCATAAAGTGCATAAAAAGATTTTTCTCCACTACATTGAATTAATTGTTGGTTTTTAAATGAATTTTCACCAAACCACCATTTTTACTCTCAAAATTTCAATTTCACATAATATTTGAAGAATTTTGGTTGAGATCTTTCAGGAGATTCTTTCGGGGATTCAAACCCTAATCAATATTTTCACAAATAAATGAGTTTTTGACAAATTGATCAATCCTCGATTTACATGACACACCATTTTCAATAAATAAACCCATTTTGAACTTGGAATTTCTAAAAAGTTTTGTTTGAACCAATGTAGTAAGTTTTGCTTGAATCTAAAATTTGACCAATTGCACTTAAAGAGCTCGACCGTTCATGGGGATTTGAAATTACACTAACGGGAACCAATTTGCGCTCAAGACTTGATTCGATGAGCTCATGCACCTTGATTAAGTAATGAGTGGTGTGAGTCATGACCACTTGTTGGCTAAAGGGGTGCATGAGTCGTAGTAAACCAAAGTTGCCGGTTCTTGGTGTGAGTCATGATCAAGAGTCGATGCAAAAAAGTTTTCTACAATCACGGATTAAAGCGCTTTCGATTGTCGAGTCCGTGCGATTGATTAAGTAATGAGTGGTGCGAGTCATGACCACTTGTTGGCTAAAGATTGCGCGGATCCATGGGATTTTACTAAGTAATGAGTGGTGTGAGTCATGACCACTTGTTATCCCAAAGGACACACATGGGGACCATCGAAAGCAATAACGAACAAAAGAAAAGAAATAAAACAAAAGAAAAGAAGAAAAGAAATAAAAAGAATAAAAAAGAAAGAAAGAAAAGGAATTAAAAAATCGAGCGCAAGTTGGGAAAATTTAGTAGAAATCGAAGATGAACCAAGTACTAACTTACCGAACGGTTTAAAAGTGACAAATTGCATTTAAGAAACAATTCTTGCAAAACGGAAAAATTAGTTTTCACTAATGCTTTTTCATGATAATCCTTGTGAAGAGTGGAGTGAAAAGAGTTGAATGATGGTGTTTAATCATCTTTTTCGGTTGAGATCATTTGCTCTATTAAACTCTTCGAATTTGTGAAATTTATTGAAATAGATTCTATATTTGATCAACTTATATTTCTCTTAGTAATCATAATGAAATGAGAGTACCCAAGTTGCTTGGTAAAATTAGTTTTTAAACCAATAATATAACTTCAACAAATCTTATGCAATTATCTCTTATGTTTGACTTTTATACTCTAATGGATCGAGGACGATCAAGGATTTAAGTGTGGGGGTATTTGATGTGAGGCAAATAAGATACAAATTTAATTCTTAATTTGGGGATTTTTAGCCTTGTGAAGAACAATTATATATACCTTATTAATCATATTTGAGATAACATGAATATTTCTTCACTAAATGTATTTTATTGCTTAATCACAGGAATTAGAAGGAATTTCTGGGAATTTGGAGAGTGTAGTTGTCTCCAACACGTCAAGAGGAGTGAAAATGATATATTATACCGATACATTCGGTACATGAATAAGACGGGAGGCAAACAATTATCATGATACAAACTTACACAAAAGTCTACACGAAAACCACTCAATCCTTAGCCCTTATCCTTCCCACCTATCTTTGGTGAAAATTACCTCCCTACCTTCAATCCTCTCCACCAACTCATGACCAATAAGAAGACTCCATGAGTGCTATAAATATGACCACAAGGACCACGAGTTGGGGACGCTCTTTTTACCCTTTTGCTCTCTCTCTCTCTCTCTCTCTCTCTCTCTCTCTCTCTCTCTCTCTCTCTCTCTCTCTCTCTCTCTCTCTCTCTCTCTCTCTTTTTAGCAAGTCCAAGAAACCTTCAAGAACACGCAAGAATTGCAAAATCAAACGATAATTCTCTAAGATCGATCACCGAATAGAAGCTCACTTCATTCGGTGAATTGGTCTACACTTCGACGAAGATCGAGTTGCGGGGTTTGGTTGGAGCTTTCTTCATCCGAATCCGCGCAAGCAAGGAGTCGAGCTTACTCTAAATTGATCGGGAGCTTCCTTCCAATTAATCCCTTGCAAATCTCGAATCCACTCAACCGGTACGGAGCTCACTTCGATTGGCGAGTGGATTGGTACAAAAGGAATGAGTTGTGTGAGGTGTCTAGCTCACTAGCATCTCAAGGCAACGAGGAAGGCATCCAAGACGAGACTCGAAGCTCACTTCATCTCCCTAGGTGTTTTCTTTCCTTTCTTGTAATTCTTGTAGTTTTAATTGAATTGGATTTGTGTAAAGAATTTGTGGTTTAATGAATCTTTGCCTTTGAAATCTTCTTTGTTTGTTTGAGTGATCTTAATGCTTGTTACTTAGTTTAATTACCTTTCAATTTGAATCTCAAAACAAACCCTTAATTCAATCCTCAATTCAAATTACAACTTCGAAATCCAGAACAAGTTCCGTTGTAACGGAACCCAACTTGCGTTGTAACGGACACTTCGGTTTGTACCCGACTTTCAGTCTGTTGGTACTCCGTGTAACACAATTTAATTCCGTTGTAACGGACCAGTGAGGAAAAGTATTCAATAGCACTCATACTAGTGCGTTGTAACGGACATACTAGTTCGTTGTAACGGATCAACCAATCCGTTATAACGCTACTTCTATCCGTTATAACGGACTATCTCTTTCCGTTGTAACGGAACTTCCTCCGTTGTAACGGACCTTCATATCAATTCCTGCGTTAACAATTCCCCTAATGTCCGTTGTAACGGAGCCTATTTCCGTTGTAACGGACTACCTTCTGTGATTCTGCTTCATTATTTCTAGTCCCTTTTTGATTAAATCTTTGACACAATTGCTCCCCGTGGAACGAATCTATATATTTACCACTGTACAAACATAGATTATAAATTTTGTTGATTGTTCGGGGTTTTAACACAACGACATATAAAACACGCCGAAATCCCGCTCATCAATTATAGTAGATATGGTTATCTATACTTAATGCGTCACAAAAGTGAAACTTTTGAGAAATTCAAAGAGTTCCAACACGAAGTAGAACTTCAACTGGGCAAGAAAATAAAAGCCATTCGATCGGATCGAGGTGGCGAATACTTGAGCTATGAGTTTGAGGACTATCTTCGAGATTGTGGCATAGTATCACAATGGACTCCAACCGGTACATCCCAATGGAATGGAGTGTCCGAGAAGAGGAATCGGACCTTGTTAGATATGGTTCACTCGATGATGAGTCGAACGGATTTGCCAAAGTCATTTTGGGGTTTCGCGCTTCAAACGGCCGCTCATATACTGAATAGAGTTCCGTCCAAATCGGTTGAAAAGACACCAAATGAATTATGGCATGGCATGGTGCCATCATTGTCTTATCTTAAGATTTGGGGTTGCGAGGCATACGTCAAAAGATTATTGACGGAAAAACTCGAACCAAGATCAGACAAGTGTTTATTTGTGAGGTATCCTCAAGAAACAAAAGGATACTACTTTTACTTGCCTAGCGAAAACAAGGTTTTCGTGGCTCGATGAGGACACTTCTTAGAGAAGGAATTCCTAGATCGTCAAGCCAGTGGGAGTAAAATTGATCTCGAAGAAATTCGAGAACCACAAAGTGAACAAGTTGATTTGGAACAAGATTCTGAGTTACCATTGGATGGTGAACCAGAATCTAGTACACAAGCTATACGTAGATCTGGTAGGAATCTTCAAGAACCTGAGAGATATGGATTTCTCATTAGTAATGACGATGATGAGTTGACTCTAGATGATGAGCCAACCTCCTACAAAGGTGCTATGTCTAGCCTGGATTCCTCGAAATGGCACGAAGCCATGAAAACCGAGATCCAGTCCATGTATGATAATAAGGTTTGGAATCTTATTGATCTACCTAATGGTGCTAAAACCGTTGGGTGCAAATGGATTTTCAAGAAGAAATCCGACATGGATGGTAATGTACACACTTTTAAAGCAAAACTAGTGGCAAAAGGTTTCAAGCAAATTCATGGTGTAGACTATGATGAAACGTTTTCTCCAGTAGCCATGTTTAAAAGTATTCGCATTCTTCTAGCGATAGCTGCATATCATGATTATGAGATATGGCAGACGGATGTCAAAACCGCTTTCCTTAACGGGAACCTTACCGAGGATGTGTATATGACACAACCCGAGGGTTTTGTCGATCCAAAAAATATGAATAAAGTGTGCAAGCTTGTGAGATCCATTTATGGATTAAAACAAGCATCTCGTGCGTGGAACATACGATTCGATGAGGTCATCGCTAAGTATGGTTTCATTCAAAATATCGAGGAACCTTGTGTATACAAGAAATTCAGTGGGAGTTCGGTCGTATTCCTCATCTTGTACGTGGACGACATCTTACTCATTGGAAATGACATCCCAATGCTTAACCATGTTAAGGCATATTTGGGTAGTCAATTCGCAATGAAGGACTTAGGAGAAGCCGCCTATATTTTAGGCGTGAAGATCTATAGAGATAGATCGAGGAGACTTCTCGGACTAAGTCAAAGTACATATATTGACAAAGTGATAACTAGGTTTCACATGGAGCAATCCAAGAAAGGATTTCTGCCAATGTCACATGGCATCGCTCTCACTAAGGATCGGTGTCCTTCAACGGATGCTGAACGTGAGCGAATGAGTCGGATCCCATACGCTTCGGCTATAGGATCGATCATGTATGCCATGATATGTACTAGACCAGATGTCGCATATGCGTTGAGTGTGACTTCCCGCTATCAGTCTGATCCTGGGGAAATTCACTGGTCCGCAGTCAAGAGCATTCTTAAGTATCCCAGGAATACTAAAGATATGTTTCTTGTCTATGGAGGTTCGGAAGGAGATCTGATTATCCAAGGATATACAGATGCTAGTTTCCAAACTTGCCCGGACGATTTCCAATCTCAAAGTGGTTACGTCTTCACGCTCAATGGCGGAACTGTTGTTTGGAAAAGCTCCAAACAGAAGACGGTGGCTGATTCTACAACTGAAGCGGAATACATCGCGGCTTCGGAAGCCGCAAAGGAGGCTGTCTGGCTACGACAGTTCATGATGGAACTTGGCATTATGCCAAGCATCTCGGGTCCCATGTATGTGTATTCTGACAATAACGGAGCAATAGCACAATCCAAGGAACCGCGAGCGCATCACAGGTCCAAGCATGTACTCCGACGTTACCACTTGATTCGTGAGATTACGAAGAGAGGCGACGTGAAAATAATGAAGATACCTACTGATGATAACGTGTCCGATCCATTTACGAAGCCACTATCACGTGCCAAGCATGAGCAGCATGCTAGGGCGATAGGATTGGGATATCTATCGCAGTGTTAGCTTGGGTGTTTTATTTATGTTTCTCATTGCATAAGGGGATTCTATCTGCCTAGTGCAAGTGGGAGAACATTTATTATGCCCTTGGCGTGTTATTGGGATTGTATTTGTTTATGAGACAGATATTTATATTATTATTCATCATATGACCTAAACCTTCATATTTCAAAAATTTTAAATAACAAGAAAGTGTGTGAAAGGTTATTCGATTATAATAATCGGATAGACCTTGAATTTTATTCTAGTTTAGTGCATCGAGTCAGTTGAGAATAATATGTTGCATGGCCATAGTCTGGCATATTGATTCGTCAATTGAATGATAGTAAAACCACTAAACGGAATGAATATAATTCTAAAATGTCCCTCGTGTATAAAGTTGTTCATAGGTTTGAACCAGGTAGGCCATTCACTGAATGGAGACTTTTACATACACTGGCATATTCGTAGATGAGATGATCATGTTTTACTGATCTGGGACTGTAGCGTCGATTCTAGAATATGGATATACGCGGTGTCGTATATTGGACTGACCACTATATGAGTTTGTAACATGGTCATAGTCATTGGAGACGAACTCATATCCAGATAGTGCGTTTTAGTTCTTCATACTTGAGTGATCTCACGGATACCTAGTATGTGAAAAGATAATGCTTTGATATAATTAACCCTACGCGTAACTGTGTAGCAGAGATTACTATTGGGAATTGTTTTTAGCATAGGCAAAGGATGTGAGGTTGCAAGATAGGAATTGTTCATTTCTAACCTTGAAAAAGGATAGAGGGAGATATCTCTCGGGCCCCTCGATTGAATTGAGATTGATGAAATGCTTGGCCAAGCTCGATGGTGAAGGGGAATATCCTCGACCCCGGGCCCGTGCAGCGGAATGAAGGCCCGGTCCGATTCCCCGATTCCAGAGATCATGCCACGACTTCGAGGGTACGATGCAATAGAAGGACAGATTCATACCGGTGCAAAATTGATTGCACTCGAAGGGTTGATCGCTGTCTTCTATCTCCTGTCACGTTGGTGACAATCCGCGCGTCCCACACCACGCGTCTTTGACCGTTTGTTGATTTCGCCGATTCGCTTGATTTCGTCTCCGACTGAATTCACGCATCCGAATCGATCACAACTGAAAGAGCTTCAGATGTTGCTCCTCTATGTGTATCCACCTTGAGTCGCAAGACGTCGGTCACGGATGCACCTGCCTAGACGATGCACCGGTGAACTTGCTCGATCTAATCGATTCTCTATCTCTCTCTTTCCGCACCTTTTCACTCACGAAAGATCAAATATGAATTTGCTCTTTTCTTAGTGTCTTTTGGGCAGAATAAACTGATTGAAAATCCATATTGATCAGAGAGAAAATATCCTATTTATACCTAATAGGATCAGGATTAGCCAAAAGGCATGTATATCCAATATACACCCTTTCACACAGAAAACTGCATGAACCTGGTCAGTATTCTGTCCAGACGAAATTGATATATTTCTCTGACAGAAAATCAACCAACATGAAAGTTGTAGATAATCTTATTATCTACACAACCCAATTTGGCCCAGCCCAATTGGAGTTTGTATGCAAAAGTTATGACTGTTTTACTAACTGTATGTCATACGGTTGCATCCTTTCGGTATTTCACAGAAACGACACTTATACTTCGTTCATATGAAATATATTTCTACATGAAGGTTATAGATAATCTAATTATCTATCTTAACCAATTTGAACCATTCAAATCGGATTTTCCTACTGAATGTTATGGCCACGAATGTACGACTACATTCGTTTATCCTTGTGTACACTTTTATGGTTGATCCTGAAACTGTATTTCCTTCAGATGGAACTCAATTTCAGATCTACCTAAAAGGTACTCATGCATATCTAATACGCACGATTTTAGAGAATATAGCTCGCGTATCAAATACCAAGCTATGCACATCCTATGTGCCAATTTTATGATCAAGCCCGACTTAGTACGACTCGTTGTGTGACCATGTAGGTTCGATTAACGATGGCAGTAGGTTGTTTCCAATGCCTACAAGCTCATGAGCGGGATCTAGTCATTCCATCATAGCTACCCATGTTAAACGAATAATGATTGTGATCATTGTGCCTATCTCGAATAGCGGTTACTAGTTCTCTTGTTTGCGATATCCGTTAATCAAAAGACATGGTAATAGTCATCCTTATAATTTGATTAACTACACTTATTCCCCGATTCCGAGTTGAATTAACAAATTTCAATCGATATTAACCATTAATATCATTGACTGCGGCCGCAGATTTCGTTAATCGACTCATCGAGCGGCGCCTAAGAGATATCTCTTCCTTTCGGAATAAACAATTCCTATCTTGGAGACTCACATTGAATTCCGTGTTTCGGACAATACCCAATGATGACCCTTTTAACTCCCTGTTACGGTGAGCGTAAGATCATATCAAAGCATTGTGTTACGCACGTAATGCAATCAATGATCCCCTCAAGTTTGAAGAACCTAAAACCCCATCCGTCGCAAGTCCATCTTTAATGACTAAACCATGTCATGGTCTCGCGGCTTCGGTCATATCCAATACATGTAACCTAACATATATCTACGTTCCCGATTCGACAAGCACCTTGTCCCATGATTAGCAAAACATAATCATCTCCTCGGCAAACGTACTAGTGTACGCGTTCAGTCTATTATCTAATAATAGAAATGCTTCTCTCTTAAGCAAGCTGATCCGCGACTAGGGATGTTTAGAAATGACGCTTTAAGTGTAACGGTTTTGCTGCACATAGTCCTCAACCATGTCGACGTCCACACAAGTTCAAATCAAGGTTCATGTAATCATATTACACAACCCCGCACACAGTTTTCATATAAGATAGATGCAAAAATGAAAAAATTTTAAAATTCTGAAATTGCATTACTATAAGATAAGTTTGGGATGATACAACGTTTACTAATCTATTAGACTAATCTCATCCTACGAAACTATCGTTTTAGATAACTAACTACTCTCTTCCTCCTCTAGGTATCTCAAACCTATAGCTTTCGCATGATAATCGTGCTTAGCTTGCGAGAGTGGCTTAGTAAACGGGTCCGCAACATTCCTGTCAGTATCAATCTTCTCAATGATCACATCCTTCCTTTGCAAAATCTCACGGATCAAGTGAAATTTTCTGAGTATGTGCTTGGAGCGGTGATGTGCCCTCGGTTCCTTGGACTGTGCTATTGCGCCCGTATTGTCGCAATACACAACTACAGGTTCCGAGATGCTCGGGACTACACCAAGCTCCGACACAAACTTCTTGATCCAAACCGCCTCCTTTGCCGCTTCGGAAGCCGCAATATACTCCGATTCAGTTGTAGAGTCTGCTATCGTGGGTTGTTTGGAACTTTTCCAAACTACCGCTCCACCATTTAGACAAAACACGTATCCGATTTGTGATCGAAAGTCATCGACACATGTTTGGAAACTGGCGTCGGTATATCCATTGATGACCAACCCGGATGTCTTTCCACCATAAATTAGAAACTGATCCTTAGTTCTTCGTAAGTACTTAAGGATGTTCTTAACCGCGATCCAATGCATATCCCCTGAATTAGATTGGTAACGCGAAACGACGCTCAATGCATACGACACATCGGGGCACGTACAAATCATGGCATACATAATTGATCCAACCGCCGAAGCGTATGGAACAATACTCATCGCATTCTTATCTTCGCTCGATGTCGGACATTGAGATTTAGAATACGATATGCCACTCGACATTGGAAGAAGTCCTTTCTTCGAATTTTGCATTGAAAACCGTTTCAACACTTTGTCGATGTACGTGCTTTGACTCAAGCCGAGTAACTTCTTGGATCTATCTCTATAAATCCTCACGCCTAATATATAGGCGGCCTCGCCCAAATCTTTCATAGCGAAACGAGTATTTAAATACTTCTTAACATCCGTAAGCATCGGAATGTCGTTTCCTATGATCAAAATGTCGTCTACATATAGTACAAGAAATACTACACGGCTCCCACTAACCTTCTTGTATACACAAGGTTCTTCTACGTTTTTCACGAAATTATATTCTCGTATAACTTCATCGAAACGTATATTCCAACTCCGAGAAGCTTGCTTCAATGCATAAATGGATCGTTGCAACTTGCACACTTTATCCGGACTCTTTGAATCGACAAAACCCTCGGGCTGTGTCATGTACACATCCTCTTCTAAGTTCCCGTTAAGGAATGCGGTTTTGACATCCATTTGCCAAATCTCGTAGTCATAATACGCAGAGATAGCAAGTAAGATCCGTATGGATTTAAGCATTGCCACGGGAGAAAACGTTTCTTCATAGTCTACACCATGAATTTGTTTGAAACCTTTCGCCACAAGCCGTGCTTTATAAGTGTTTACATTCCCATCCATGTCAGTCTTCTTCTTGAAGACCCACTTACATCCCACTGGTTTAACCCCGGGAGGTGGATCAATCAAGTTCCAAACTTGATTATCGTACATGGATTGAATCTCAGATTTCATGACAGTTTGCCACTTATCGGAATCCTCGCTTTTCATAGCCTCGCGATAAGATGTCGGTTCATCATCTATGAATTCGACTTCATCGTCATTTGCCATGATAAAACCATATCGTATAGGCTCTTGACGAATCCTACCCGATCTACGAATTGCGCCTTGTGCACTTGACTCCGTTTCATCAAAAGTTGACGAAACCGGATCAACGTTCATCGGTTCAACATTCGTTTGCGGGTCTCGAATTTCTTCAAGATCTATTTCAGTCCCATTCACTCGCCTAGAGATAAAATCTTCCTCAAGGAAGACTCCTCTTCGAGCTACGAAAACTTTATTTTCGATTGGAAGATAGAAATAATATCATTTTGTTTCCTTAGGATACTCGACAAATAAACATTTTTCAGATTTGGGTTCGAGCTTATCCGAAATTAATTTTCGAACATATGCTTCACAACCCCAAATCTTAACAAAAGACAACTTTGGAGCTTTTCCAAACCACATCTCATATGACATCTTTTGTACCGATTTAGAAGGTATGCGGTTCAATAAGAAAGCCGCTGTCTCAAGGGCATATCCCCAAAACGATTTTGGAAGGGAAGTTTGACTCATCATAGATCGAACCATGTCCAACAAGGTCCGATTCCTCCTCTCGGACACGCCATTCCATTGTGGCGTTCCTGCCGGAGTCCATTGTGGAACTATTCCAAAATCTTTTAGATGATCTTCAAACTCATAGCTCAAATATTCGCCACCTCGATCCGATCGAATGGCTTTAATTTTCTTGCCAAGCTGATTTTCAACTTCGTTTTGAAACTCTTTGAACTTTTCAAAGGTCTCCGCTTTAGTACGCATCAAATAGATATATCCATATCTACTATGATCGTCCGTAAACGTAACAAAGTATCGATAGCCTCCTCTTGCCTCGATGCTCATTGGTCCACATACATCGGAATGTATGAGTTCCAATAGATCGTTGGACTGCTCTCCGACCTTGGAGAATGGCGCCTGAGTCATCTTGCCAAGCAAACAAGATTCGCAATTCCCAAATGAATCCAATTCAAATGAGTCTAGCATTCCATCTTTATGGAGTCTAGCAATGCGTTTCTCATTCACATGACCAAGACGACAATGCCAAAAGAAAGTCCGATTATCAACTTTTGATTTAATCCTTTTTGCATTAACGTTATATATTGACTTATTATTTCCGTGATCGAAATCCAACACATAAAGACCATTATCTAACAGAACATTTCCATAGACAATAGAATCCTTACATATCGAAAACTCATTATTCCTAATAACGAATTCATAGCCATCATTGGCCAGTTTCGACACACTTATTATGTTCTTACATAATGTCGGTACATAATAACAATTATTTAGTACTAATATAAGTCCACTAGGCAAAGTCAAATTAACTACTCCTACGGCAAACGCAGCAACTCTTGCTCCATTCCCGACGCGTAGATCGACTTCGCCCTTTTCCAATCTTCGACTATTTTGAAGAACCTGCATATTTCGACAAATATGAGTCCCACAACCGGTATCCAATACCCAATTAGTCATAGTTGAAATATTAACTTCAATAACGTTAATACCTGAGAGGCCGGTCGCTGAAACCGCCTTGCCCTTCTTCACCTCCTCGAGGTAAGACTTGCAATCGCGCTTCCAATGTCCAGCCTTGTGACAATGAAAGCACGTCTCATCCTTGGATTTCTCCTTTCCCTTTTTATCCGGCTTCGAACGTTTCTTAGCCGAACCGCCCTTGGACCTTGATCTCTTACGATCCTTATTCTGAATTGTGAGAACATTTCCGGCAACTCTTGCCCTGTTCTCTCCGGACGACTTCAACGTCTCCGATTCAAAATTCTTGAGCATTCCGTGAAGCTCAGGGATCGTCTTATCCATTGAATGCATGTGATAGTTAGTCACGAACGAAGAAAACATTGGAGGAAGTGCACACAAGATCAAATCTTGTTGCATAATCTTCAACAATTTCTCTCCTAGCTTCTCAAGACGGTCTATGAGAGCTTGCACCTTCAAAACGTGAGTACTGACCGAAGACCCCGAAGGCATCTTGCAGTTTACTAACTCCTTGAGCGTACTGAACCGTTCAATACGCTCCTGCTCTTGGAACATTTCCTTGAGCACAACGTCTATTATGTGCGCATCCGAGTCCTCAAACTGTTTTTGAAGACTAGCGTCCATACATGCCAACATGAGGCACGTAACATCATTCGAGTCCTTCTTAAGTTTCTCAAACGCGGCCATTTCTTCGGCCGTAGCATCGGGGCCCGGTTCTACTAGTTCCGTATCCAATACGTGACTCTTGCCCTCTTGCCTGAGAACTATTCTCAGGTTTCGGTGCCAGTCTAAGTAGTTCCGACCCACTAGCTTTTCCTTTTCTAATACCGATCTAATCGATAAGGTGTTGGTGTTACTAGAAGACATGATCTACAAATGAACTAAAAGATTGATTACTAACGTTGCGTACTTATCTTATAGGGCTTATATGATGATTATATGATAGTGCTATTTTATCGAATCGATAACCCTCATATCAACACGGGACTCCAAGTCCATAACACTCAAGACCCATATTTTACGATCCTCCCATAAGTGACTATGGCCGACAAATGAGATCTCGATATTTTAGGTAGGATTAAATCCAATCGTATCCAATACGACCCTCGTTCCTTTATAGAATTTCGGTGACGAATCGTATCCAATACAATCCATGTTCCGTGTGTGCATTCTATTTATGCCCCAAACTCCAATCGGATTGGCTTGGACGGTTAAGTCACAACCATATCCATCGTATCGTTCAATTGAACTACTCACGTGCCCGACTATGGCCTGAAACCACGTGAGTCCCCAATTAACGCTTACCACCCGCACCAATATATACAATAGTACGTGCCCGACTATGGCCTGAAACCACGCACTATGTCATATCAATCTCGATGGTTGTGGATAAGGAAGGCATTTCCATGACTTAAATATTATGAGGGATCATACCATTGTATGTTTCTAAATTCGTAACATAATCCAATTATATCACTATTACAAGATTTTCATAAATGCATATGTATTTATTTGGGAGTCTAATTATTCTAAATAATTATCTAATTATATGCTAGTATGATTGATGCCGATCAAATCGATATAAAGAACTCAAAATTCCAAGTTGTGTAGCCAAAGTTATCACGAAAACAAAATCAGCAACCAGAAACCAGTCCGTTGTAACGCAACATAGTCCATTACAACGGACCTCCAGTATACTTGGCACTCCGTTACAACGGAAGTCCAGTCCGTTACAACGCTATTTATTCCGGAGTTTGGCCAAAATTTGCCAGAAACATGTCCGTTACAACGCAACCTAGGTCCGTTACAACGCTATTTTCTGTAAACCTTCGTCCAAATTTCCAGAGACCAGTCCGTTACAACGCAACATACAGTCCGTTACAACGGACCAACTGCGTAGAGCTCCGTTACAACGAAACCAGTCCGTTACAACGGACTCCAATAGACACCCTTGGCATCCCCGCAACCTCGTATCAGATACAAGGTCCGTTACAACGGACTCCAAGTCCGTTACAACGGAATATGCAGTTTTTCACAGTCCTCCTCACACCCCCGCATCCTTTACAGGGTCCGTTACAACGGACTCCAAGTCCGTCATAACGGAATATGTGATTTTTCGCAGAAATCCCCAATTTCCTGTATCCAATACAGTGTCCGTTGCAACGGACTAACCAGTCCGTTACAACGGACTATGCGATTTTTGCACTGTTCAGTCTGTTTTCGCTCGTTTCCAAAACGATCAATCATGAAACCTTTTCACGATCATTCTTAGATACTCTCAATCAACTATTGATCGATCTCTAGCGAATTTCACTTGTGATTTTAATGGAATTTGACATTCTATATATTTAACATCATGCAAACGGGTACGAACTTTGATAACCCGTGCGTATATCTAATATACGACTATGATTCGACCCTCGAATCGATGGCGATCGCTCTGATACCACTGAAGGGGAATATCCTCGACCCCGGGCCCGCGCAGCGGAATGAAGGCCCGGTCCGATTCCCCGATTCCCGAGATCATGCCACGACTTCGAGGGTACGATGCAATAGAAGGACAGATTCATACCGGTGCAAAATTGATTGCACTCGAAGGGTTGATCGCTGTCTTCTATCTCCTGTCACGTTGGTGACAATCCGCGCGTCCCACACCACGCGTCTTTCACCGTTTGTTGATTTCGCCGATTCGCTTGATTTCGTCTCCGACTGAATTCACGCATCCGAATCGATCACAACTGAAAGAGCTTCAGATGTTGCTCCTCTACGTGTATCCACCTTGAGTCGCAAGACGTCGGTCACGGATGCACCTGCCTAGATGATGCACCGGTGAACTTGCTCGATCTAATCGATTCTCTATCTCTCTCTTTCCGCACCTTTTCACTCACGAAAGATCAAATATGAATTTGCTCTTTTCTTAGTGTCTTTTGGGCAGAATAAACTGATTGAAAATCCATATTGATCAGAGAGAAAATATCCTATTTATACCTAATAGGATCAGGATTAGCCAAAAGGCATGTATATCTAATATACACCCTTTCACACAGAAAACTGCATGAACCTGGTCAGTATTCTGTCCAGACGAAATTGATAAATTTCTCTGACAGAAAATTAACCAACATGAAAGTTGTAGATAATATTATTATCTACACAATCCAATTTGTCCCAGCCCAAATGGAGTTCGTATGCAAAAGTTATGACTGTTTTACTAACTGTATGTCATACTGTTGCATCCTTTCGGTATTTCACAGAAACGACACTTATACTTCGTTCATATGAAATATATTTCTACATGAAGGTTATAGATAATCTAATTATCTATCTTACCCAATTTGAACCATTCAAATCGGATTTTCCTACTGAATGTTATGGCCACGAATGTACGACTACATTCGTTTATCCTTGTGTACACTTTTATGGTTGATCCTGAAACTGTATTTCCTTCAGATGGAACTCAGTAGAGTTCGCATTGTTATTATCAATCTAATTCTTATCGAGAAAGAGTATATCTGATCAAAAAGAAAAGAGGATAACTTGAAGTCTTAGGCTTCACCGTGACTCTTTTGATCGGAAGATATCGCGAACAAGAGGACTAGTAACACTTATCTGAGCTTGGTATGACGATGTACTGCATCTTCATAAAGGTGTTCTCCACCTTTTTCGTGCTAATTATGGGTAGGTATTAACGGCAGTCTAGTGCTCGCAATACCTTGTGGATTGCCGCCATATCCACTGCCACTCTTAGACGAACCTACAAGGTCACACCAAGATTTCGTAACATATCGGATTCTCAAGATAATGCTCACCAATACGTTTGTTGGACAAACAAAATGGAATCACGTGTGATTAGATCTCACGACATATGTTAGACATATGGCCAAGTTGATTAAGTCTTAATCCAAGAGGGAGTTTGAAAAAAAATATGGCTTAAGAATTAACTTGGAAGAATTTATATAAATAGGCAATTCTGCAGTCAGAATTAGGTTCGTTCGAACGAACTATATGAGTGCGTTCGAACGGACTTATTCGTGACAGCCAGATTTGGGTTAGTTCGAACGAACTACTTAAGTACGTTCGAACGAACTGGGTTCGTTCGAATGAACCATTTATGTGCGTTCGAACGGACTGAATTCCTATATATATAGAATTCTGATTTCGTTTTAACCTAAGCTAATTTTCAGAATTAGGGTTTTGAGCCGCCGCTTTCTCTCTCTTCTTCCACATAAATAGATTAGATCTAGAGTGAATTTAGAGGGAGATTCGAGCAAGTTCTTGAAAGAATTGATCGTGACGGCGACTAGAACGACGTCGACAATTCCGATCGGTCGAAATCAAGGTGGACACGAGTAGAGGGATTGCACGAGCACTCCTTGGAGAAGGTTCACGGATTTGGAGAAGAAATCGACACGTACTAACTTGTACGAGGTAATTTCTTCAACTCTTCCTTTTTGGATGGTTTTCGAGCGTGATCCCGGTAGAATTAGGTTACGCATGCGGAACTAATTCCGCTGCACACTTTGATAAACGTGTGCGTGACCCTACATTTTGGTCAAGTCACAACATGCATAACCTAATGCGTATCCATATTCCTGATTCGATAAACTCTTTGTCATATGATTAGCAAAACATAATCATCACCTCAGCGAATATGTCATTGTACACGTTAGTCTATTATCTTATA
This sequence comes from Luzula sylvatica, assembly GCA_946800325.1. NCBI lineage: Eukaryota > Viridiplantae > Streptophyta > Magnoliopsida > Poales > Juncaceae > Luzula > Luzula sylvatica. Next base: position 50,730,571 of record OX326961.1, read on the forward strand.
TAATAGATATACTTATCACATAAGTATCCTAATCGTGATTAGGGACGTTTTTGAAATATAACTTTTAAAATGTGACGGTTTTACTTAACATAATCATGTATTATGTAGCTCACACAAGTCATAAATCAAGGTTCGTATAATCAAATTACACAACCATGCATAAGTTTTCATATAAGAAATAAATGCAAATAAAATTTAAAATTTTGAAAATTACATTAATATAGAATAAGTCTTGGGTGATACATCGTTTACAACTAATCATAACAACTATTGCTTTAGATAACTAGTTTCCAACTTCCTCCTCTAGATATCTCAAACCTATAGTTCTAGCATGAAGATCATGTTTAGCAATTGGAAGTGGCTTCGTAAACGGATCCCCTACATTCTCGTCAGTATCAATCTTCAAAATAACAACATCTACCTTTGTAAAATCTCACGAATCAAGTAAAAATTTACGCATAATGTGTTTGGAGCAATGATGCGATGTCAGTTCCTAGGCTTGTGCTATTGCGTCAGTATTGTCACAATACACAGCCACGTGTTTCGAGATGCTCGGCACGACACCAAGTCCGGTCACAAAGTTCTTGACCCAAACAGCCTCCTTTGTGGCTTCCGAAGCCGAAATGTAGTCCGCTTCCGTCGTAGAGTCATCAACTGTCGGTTGTTTGGAACTCTTCCATATAACCACGTCACCGTTCAAGCAGAAGACGTACCCACTTTGTGATCGAAAATCATTGTTTATATATCAGTAATATTCATATTTTACTCATTTAGTGATAAAATTGTACTCAAGTACAATTACCACCAATCATACTCATGATTGTATCATTAATATTTGAGTTTATTTATATACATGTAGAAGACAATATCTCTACAATTTCTTTTGGATTTGTTAGTTGTGTTTTATCATCCATATTCAATTCTTTAGTCTCATTATTATATTTCTTTGGCTTTTGTCTTTTATTTCTTTCTTTTTGAATTTTCTTATATTTAACCAATTGAGCCTTTTGGATTGGAGATGTATAATGTCCAGTTTGTTTATTTAAAAGCCCGGTACTTCTTCTATGTTCATCCATTTGAACTTTCTTAGCACTTTCTTTATTTTTGTTTATAGAGATATTTAATTTATTGACCTTGTTAATATTCTCTTTAACACTATAATTATTAGAATTATTCTTAGAAGAATTAATGTTTGATAAATAGTCACTTATTTCCCTTTGATTATTTACATATTTCTCAGAATGATTTGAAGTTTGTGATGAGCTTTCTAAGTTGGTGTCCAACCCAATTGGAGAAAAAACCAAAGAATTCTGGTAATTCTCTTCAAAAATTCTTTCTCGTTCCTTCTTATATTATCCAATTCATCCATATTATCCATTATATCAATATTTCTTATAATTTCCTCGCTGATATTAAGATTCTCACGTACATAAGTACTTGAGTTATAGTCTATATTAAAATTAGTAATTTCTTTCAATTTACTTGGAGTTTTTATAATATTTGATTTGATATTATGGCTAGACTCTTTTATGTAAATTTAATTTTAAGTGTAGTTGGTACATTTCCATAAATACCCCTTGACCATTCCATTTCATATAGTTCCTTGAATTCCATAAATATTTCTTTGTATAAAGGAACTTTGATGATCTGCTTGAGTTTAGAATTTTGTATTAAAAAAAGATCTTGCTGACTCCTTAATCCAGTTATTACATTTTTTCTATGGACCTAGGAATTTGATCATTATTAGTGCTAGAAGCAACTTTAGCTGTTCCATTATTTTTTTTAATTCTCAAATTTTGCAAAACCTTTTTTTTTGTTGCCAAATTTGCACTGGTTTTGCAGCATTAAAATCTAATTTTTTATAAGTTTTTTTTCATTTTTCTAGATTTTTATAGATTCTGAGTTTTTTCTTTCTTGTCTTTATTATGATTTATTATGATATTGGTATCATTTGAAGAGCTTGGTGTGTCTTTCTTCTCTTTAACCTTTAAAATAGTTGTGATATTATACATAGTCCTAATCCTCAACATATGAGGAGAAGGCGACACGTGGAGGAGGGAGGTACATTTGCTTTTTAGTCATTTATTTTTTCATTTTTCAATTTTAATCCTTTTTGGGTCAATTTGCTTTTTAGCCCTTATTTCTTCATTTTTCAATTTTGATCCTTTTGGGTAAATTTTCTTTTTACCTCATTGTTTTCTCTTTTTCGATTTTGGTACTTTTTTAGGAGGTACATTTGCTTTTTAGTCCCCTATTTTTTCATTTTTCAATTTTGATCATTTTTGGCTAAATTTCCTTTTTAGCCCTTATTTTTTCATTTTTCAATTTTGTTCCTTTTTGGGTAAAATTTTTTTTTACCCCATTTTTTTTTCCCTTTTTCGATTTTGGTACTTTTTTTGCTTTCTATTTTTTTTATTTGCTCATTTATGATGGGTATGTATGGAATTTTTTAAGTTCTAATTTATACGATATTTCATATAATTTGTCATGTGCCCGTTGTATCTATCTGACACGTTGCGATTCTTTAATGGATCCTTATTAATACATCTATTGACATTAAATATATTTACGAATATGTCATGATTATATTAATCGAGTTTCAAAGCACCCGCGCAAATGCTATTTAAACAAATTATATCAGAAAATAATATCCGTGAAAGATTAATTTCATGAACTTTATGCATCTATTGACATCATGATATTTGCAAATATGTTATGATTAGATTAATATTGTTGAAATACAAACACGTTAATTCACACACGTGCTAATTCTATGTAAATAAATTATATAAAAAATATGTAAAAAATAAATATGTTGTCCCGCGCAATTGCGCGGGGACAAAGCTAGTTTCCATCTATTACCCTTACCTGTTTGGACAGGGGCATTAGACACTACTTACGCAATTGGAATTCTCGCATTGTGATTCCTGCAGGTTGCATTATAATTTTTATTGTTTGGATGTAAGTATTTATAACAACTGTTGTTTCAATTTTGTTGTTCGGATAAAACAAGAGGAAGCCAATATAGTTACAATGTTCATACTTGCTTAATGGAACTATACTATATATGAAATGACATGATCAACTCAATAATCTCCGACAAAACATAACATTTCGTAACTTAAAAGATGAAGTTATCAAAACAAATTATAAATTAATACTCCATATAGTATCCACACAAATTATAAAGTTATCCACACAAATCATTCAAAACAATTTATTACATGAATGTACCATATAATATTAAATATATACTATAAACAAATAAATATTATATAAGGATTACCTCTTCCTAGTAATTACAATTTATAAAATTATCATTAAAAATAAGAAAATGGAATAAATTTCTTTATATATAGATTGATGGAGCGATTCACAGCTCACTCTTTGAAAGGGTCGAAGTCAAATGGATGAATTTTTTGCCTGATAGAGCACCTCGTCTTCAATGCAGTTACCGATGGAGACCCTCTAGAAAAATTAGAAATTACATAATTATATAATTAATTGTAAATCTATATAATTATATAATAACTGATATAATTATATAAGTAACTAGAAAATGTACTTTAGTGTTTATAGTGTTAGATAGAAACAAATTTACATAACTAAAATCAAAATACCAGATTTTCACTCTTGTCCAATCCAGCCACTTTGTAATAATCTACAAATCAGCATATATCAACCTGCAAAACATTTGTCAAAAAAACCCTAAGAAGAAACAAATAATACCGATTTTAAATCTGAAAATTATTCCAAAATACAATTTGGGGACTAATTCATAAATAGGAATTGATTTTTCTTTGAGGCTAATTTGCAGAACAAATCGTCAAAATTCAATTTGGGGGATAATTCATCAAAATTGAAAGCATTAATCAGTGTGATTTTTCCTGAATTAATCCGTCCAATACGCATCCAAAGAAGTTCCATTTTGAACCAAAAAATTACTGTGTAATGTATAAACACAAAGTGTCTGAATAAATGCCTAATTAAAATTTTAAATACAAATTACTAGAAACAACAAACTAAATCGTCTTGGGTGTATTCGGTAAACCATTGCACAGGACATACGATTTTCTTGAATATATTCCTTGTTACTAAGAAATTTTATAATTGACATTTCATCGAACAAGTTAGGGACACACTAAGTTTGAGATATTTACCAATATGAGCTTATGCTTCTCCAGTTCCAGAGGAAGAGACTTATTTATGGATTTCTTGGCATGATTTCGTCTGCACTAAAGAAGAGAAAGAGACTTCTTTATTGCGAGAAGGATAAGGCAAAATTTCTTTAAGGAGAGCAGAGAGAGAAGAGGACTTCATGAATTTCTTGTCGTGGAAGGTCTTTGTGGAGAGAAAGAGAAGGCATGCGCCAGTTAAAATGCTGCAATAAGAGAATTTGCCACTCCTGCTTTTGTGAAAGGTCTTTGCTCCCGCTAAAATTTGCCACTCCTGCTTTTGTGACCCTTGGAATTTGTACGAGAATCCCAAATGCTGCAATAAGAGAGGTTAGGGATGTTACAACTGCAGTGGTAGACCAATTCCCACAGTCCAAACATAGGTATTAGTCTTATTACAGTAGTTACTATTGCTAACTACCTTAACTACACCTATCCAAACATAGGGATGTTACAACTGTAGTGGTAGACCAATTCCCACGGACCAAATCTCAGAATTAGGTTTTCCATTGATATTTAGGGTTATCTCCTGTATAGGTTCAAATGGAATATATGATCCAACTCCCATCAAATTTTCCATAGAATTGGTTATTTTTGATAGATCATAAGGGTTACAATATTTCAATGGATGTTTTTCAATGATTATTGTTTTTGTTATAAAATCCATATTTATTGTATTATTTATGTCATTAGACATGTAAACTGTTATTTCACTATTATTTATGATAGTAGATATACTACTATCAGTCTTCATTCTAATATTGCTCTTACCCTTATTTTTCACATTTTCAGGTGGAACGAGATTACTTTGTGTTTTAGAAGGTCCTTTAAAGGGTATTTTGGGTATTTAGAGGGGTGTATAATAAATTTTTCTTTTTATAGATATTTTTTCTTTCATGAACAATTCAAATTTTCTATTTAGCATATCATTTATTGATAAATATACTTGAAAAATTACTTAAATACTCATTAATTTATAATTACACAAAATACCCTTGAAAATTAATGTATCATAAGCAAAATGGGTGTATGATAGAACTCTCCTATTAATATTATTCAAATTTGTATGTATAACATTTTTTTTGAATCTGACTTAATTTAAAACACCTTAGACATCTTATAGGCTCTCTACAATTATACCTAAAATGTTTGGTAGACAAACACCTAAAATATTTATTATGAAAAATTTGATTGTTTGATTGTGCATTTAAATTCCTAGGATTTTTTGAAACCAAAGTCCAAGGTTTTTCAATATTGAAATTTGATTTCACAACCTGGGTATATGAAAGTTTGTTGTTCATAATAAATAACAGTTAAAATAAATTAGCAGGAATGGAGAGCTTGATGTAGAATTTGCAGCCTTTGGAGAGCTTGAGGCCACTGGAGAGCTTGAGGCTATTGGAAATTGGAGAACTTGAATCCACTGATCTTGAATCCACTAAGCTTGGCCCGGGGCCAGAACTACCTCGAACTCATGGATCTTCCATTCTTAATCTTGCATTTATTTTTAGTCATTCGGTTTAATTATTTTCTTTCTCTCTTTGAAATCCTAAAAAATTGAAGGGCTTCGTCTTTCTCAACGATTGACATATATATCCTTTTCCTTCTTTAGAATTTCTTTTAACAACGAAGATACAATCTTTTATGTAATTCTGACCCGCCTAAGTAGATAGCCTGTGCTTGGTGAAGTGTAGACTCAGTAATAACCCTGAGTAGTGTGGCTTGCTATGTTCTCTCTCGATTAAGCTTATCTCAATTAAATATTTTATTAGCTAGAACAATAAAATAGTACTCCAATAAATACATATTGAAAATTATACTGCTCATTTATCATCTACTTATTTAACATCACATATTATACTTCGATCAGTGACGTCTCTTATTTAACATCTACTTATTTAACATCACATAATGAAAAAATATTCCTCTTATATTATAGTCCGATCAATAAAAACGCCTCTTCTCAACGACTAATCTCCGCCACACAAGCACGTAGATTTATCTCCGACGAACCACCATCGCCGACTGCCACTTTGACCCTCTCTTTCCACAATTTCGCCATCTCTCTGATCTTCTGTCCTCTTTCCCCTTCTCCCATAACAATCTCCAAACATCTTTTCAACTCGTCTCCTTCAATTATCCTCTCATCATTCGTTTGTCCTCGCACGCCAACCCCCGATTCCTCTAAAAGCATCGCATTCGTCCCTTGATCTGACCATTGTGGTACACCAATGGCCGGTACACCACAAGCTAGGGTTTCCAATGTCGAGTTCCATCCACAATGAGTAACAAAACAACCGATCGAAGGGTGGCTCAACACTTTGAGCTGATTTGACCACTCAATAATCATACCATCTGTGTTCGATACAAAATCTTCCAATGCCGAATCTAATTCTTCTCTGTTATCTTTTCGTACCACCCATAGGTATGGAAAAGAAGTTTCTTTTAACGTGCGTGATATTTCCTCCATTTGGTTCTTGTTTATCGGTGTTATGCTCCCGAAGGAGATATAAACAACAGATTCCTTCGGTTTTGTGTCAAGCCATTGAAAATAAGTGTCCTCGGCCGTTTTAAACATATCTTTGGATTTGTTTCCTGCTTGCGCTTGAGAAAGAACTGGACCAACACTAATCAAGTCCACCTTTTCCTTGACCGATTTAAAAGCAGGAAATTCCAATTCATCCAAAGAGTTAACCAAAACTTTCGGTTTTTCACCAAGCGTCAGTTCCTTATCTAAAATCCTAAATGTATCCACGAAATATTCGAGTACTGCACTATAAGGATCGTCTTTATTTGTAATGAGAAGGAATGAAGGTATATCTTTGATTTTGAGGGGAGGCAAGTGCGGTAAATTGATCATAGCCGTAGGGTCACTCGCTTTTGAAATTATCATATCTTTATAGCCATGAAAATAGTGATAGTAAATTGCGAAAGCAGTAGCAGGTTGAATCCAATACAGAACCGAAGGGATGGCATGAGTACTTGCCACATCAGCAACCCATGACATGAAAGTAGCATAGATAGCCCCCGTGACTGGACAACCCTCGTTCGAAAATTTGTCGAGTAAAGCTAATAGATTCTTGGATCCAACCTGCTGCGACTTTGTCACGAAAAGACTTGCATCGTCCACATCTTTATTGTAGCCTTCGTCGTATCCATCAGAGTAAGGGGACCAATAGATAAGACCGTCATGGAACTCTTCATCGGTGTTGAACATCTTACGATGACCTGAAATGGCTATCGACATTGTTACCCGTGCTCCTGTTGAATTGGCGATTTTTCTTGCCAGATGTCGCCCCGGGTTTATATGGCCCTGTAATGGGTATGCCACAATGATGAAATGCTGGTTTTGGTTCACCATTGATTAGGTTAACAAGAAGTGGCGAACAAGAAGAGGTTGAATTTATATTTTATGGATCGTGAAGTTCTTTCTTTGCTTTGCCTCTCTTTAGGTGAACTGAGGGGAGCTTTTATACAAGATATTTATGGAAGGAAATTATACTTGCCCTTCACGCCATCACATTCTTAGTGGAAAAATTATATTTGTCCCCTTTACATTTCCCCAAAATACTTGATGTGTTGGCAAAAATTTAATGAACTGAATTTAATGCTAAATTTAAATTAATACATGGTAAACAATAAAATTATGTAAATAAATACATGGTATTAATTAGATGGTAAACGACATTTATTATGTGATGAACCAAATTATTAAAAAAATGATTTGGTTTATTTAATTATTTATTATATTTGATTTTACACATGACAAGTCATATTTATTTAATAAATTTTATTATTTTCTTTTCAAAAAAATTTAAAAGCAAAGTATTTTCATTTTTATTTTGCTAACTTTTGCGAACTTATTATTTTTATTTTTAATGTTATATTTTTGTTTATTTTTTATGATATTTTATTCATGTGTATCCGTTTAACACATGTTAAACGGTGTATTAATTCGGTCAAATAACTTCTTTTCCAAATTTATAAATTTGATTAATTAATATTATAAATGGTGGTAAACAAACTTGCTTAAAATATTAAATAAATTAAAGATGTGTGAAACGGTGGATCATTTTTACATTCTTTTTTTATATAAGATGGAAAAAATTAAATATTCATGATTTACCGCTATAATTAATGCAGACGTCAACACATCAATCGTTCTAGGGAATTTTAAGGAGACAAGCATCACCACTAAAAAAAAAACAATGACGAATGGAGTGACACAGTACATGTTGATTAGTCCTTGTCCTTTCCTTAATTAGATTTGAGGAGCATGCTCTCTGAAAATTTACTTGGCGTACACCCCACGATAGGCTAATTCTGATTTGCTCTTATTTGGCAGCAATTTCATTATTAAAAATTATAGATACTAGCAAAATGTGTTAATGTGTGTTTGTTGGATTCCTCAACATTTCATACGTATGGAGAGTGAACAAAACGTGTGTATTTTGAATCCTCAATCATTTCTTACGTTTGCAATGAGAAAAAAGTGGTGCTCCAAAGGTGATTTGAACCCTTATCGTTAGGACGGGGGTAATATCTATTTAACAACTGGGTTAGAGAGCTTTTGTGTTATACTTATATTTTTAAGTATTTATTACAAATCGACACCCCTGATCATAAGAGCGGGAGTAATAACTGTTTACCAACTGGGCTAGAGAATTTTTATTTTATAGTTATATTTTTTAAGCATTTATTACAAATCGACACGTGTCAATTTCTTGAGTTTTTCATTAAACTTTAAAGAGAACTAGTTTTTTCCTCGCGCAATTGCGCAATTGCGCGGGAGTCTTCGAGTTTGTCATGATTTAATTTTTCCTAATATATAATTGGATTATATATTTTTTTTGGTTTGATTGTTCACACATTTTTGTTTTAGTTTATTTTTAACTCCCTAATTTTTTTGGATATTTAAAAAAAATCTCTATTCTTTTTAAACTCCAAAAAAACCTCTAACAAACTTTTATTTCCAAATACCCCATACGGATGATATCAATTTTTTGTTTTTGACTAAAATACCCTTCAATTTCCATACGTAATGATTAGTTTTTTTTTTATTTCTTATTAATTTGAAGAAATTTCATAAACATTTATTAACATGTGTGATTTAAAAAAAATGAAATTATTACGTATTTTGCTTATATAATTTTAATATTTCATTAATTATTAATGAAAAACTAAATCAGATAATAATAAAATAAACAATAATATTCTAATATATAAACACATTGAAAAAATATGTATAGAAGAATATATAGTTAAACATCAAGTTTTTTTTTTATTTTGTTCTCCTTTTTAACAGTTTAATTTATTATTCTTGATTTTTTGTTCATCTAAATTTTTTTTTCTAGTATATTTAAATATTGTTTTTATATTGTTGTTCATCTAATTATTATATTGTTCATCTAATATATTTTTTGTTTTTAATATATATTTAGTGAAAAATATAAAAGTCAAATATATATAATATTGTTTTATATTGTTGTTCATCTAATTATTATAAGGTTCATGTAACTTTTAAATTACTTGGTTTATATAGACCATTTTCAAATGAAAGATCAAGTATTCTAGACTTTTTATCAAGATCAAATGACCCATATTAAAGTGATGATGTGATCTTCTATTAATGCAAGGATTATCTTAAAATTATATATATATATTAATAATAATTACTATTTTAAAATTATTATATGATACGTAATTTTAGGATTTTTTAAATTAATAATAAATAAGCAAATTCAAGCGTTAAAATCCAATCAATCAAAGATGATGATCAAGGTCACATGGCCAAAAATGATAAATTAAGAATGAATAAGCAAATCAAAGGGTTAAAATTGAATCAATAAAAAATAATGATTACGATCACATGGCCAATTTTTTTTGATGATGTGGAGCAAGGAGCAAAGAGAGATTTCATCACCTTTATAAATATTGATATTGATATAGATAATAATATTAAAAATAAAATTATTATATATTGTGTTTATGTAATTTTAATATTTCATTTATTATTCATGAAAAAAACTAACATCATATAATAATAAAATAAACAATAACAAATAAACACATTGAAAATATATTGTTAGAAAAATATCTGTTTAAACATCCAGTTTTTTTTGTTTTCATTGTCTTTTATGTGTTTTTTAATTGTTTGATGATATTTTATTTTTGTAATATTTGCAAGGTGTTTAAATATTGTTTTTATCTGAAAGAATATTAAATTCAAATATTTATAATGTATGAAATATTAAAACTATATGAATATAATATCTAATTATTATTTTTTTTAAATTATTATATCATAAAAAAAATTTAGGATCTTTTTAAAATTAACAATGAATAAGCAAATCCAAGGACTAAAATTCAATCAATCAAAGATGATGATCAATTTCACATGGCCAAAAAATAATATATTAATAATGAATAAGCAAATCATAGAATTAAAATTGAATCAATCAAAAATAATGATTAAAGTCACATGGTTAAATTTTTTTTTGATGATGTGGAGCCAGGCCGGCCCTCCATGTTGGCAAGATGTTGGCAAGAGAGGCATTCGTCAAAGATCCCATTTTTTATGAAGGCCAATCTTTTTTTCAATAAGTATTAAATACAGCAAATTGGGCCTCTTAATTTAGAAAGTAGCATTCAAATCTTTGTTATACCCATATATATTTATAGGATATGTCAAGGAACTAGAATACAACCTAGCTATGGTGGGACTATTAAGCATTTCTTGGTCCGGTTGTAAAATGAACAATGGGCTTAAAAAGTTATTTATCAAGTGGATTTAATGAATAGTGGGATTTAAATATATCTGAGTGAAATACCTCAACTTTATATATATTAATAATTGATTAACTTGTTTGGATAATTATATAAAGTCGTACAACAAAATTTACTCAAAAAATGAGCTGCTGAAATTTAGAAAGAATATTATATTATCAATGTAGTATATAATATAAATGAAACTAACTAGTATAGTGCCCAGGATTATAATAATGAATGTTTTAAATTTTGATAAAGAAGTTCATGGAATTTGGACTGCAACTTACGCGTGATTATCGTTATTTCGCGCTATAGCTGTGATAGTGTCATTATTTATTAAATTGTGGTATTGTGTTTTAGTAAATATAAATACTTAAAAATATAAGTATAACACAAAAGCTCTCTAACCCAGTTGTTAAATTAAATTATTTGTTAATTGAATTGTTACTTAATCAAATTAGCACGGCACTAAGAATGTGATGGCAAGTGTGAAGGACAAGTATAATTTCCTTCATAAATTTCTTGTATAAAAGCTCCCCTCAGTTCACCTAAAGAGAGGAAAAGAAAGAACTTCACGATCCATAAAATATAAATTCAACCTCTTCTTGTTCGCCACTTCTTGTTAACCTAATCAATGGTGAACCAAAACCAGCATTTCATCATTGTGACATACCCATTACAGGGCCATATAAACCGGGGGCGCCATCTGGCAAGAAAAATCGCCAATTCAACAGGAGCACGGGTAACAATGTCGATAGCCATTTCAGGTCATCGTAAGATGTTCAACACCGATGAAGAGTTCCATGACGGTCTTATCTATTGGTCCCCTTACTCTGATGGATACGACGAAGGCTACAATAAAGATGTGGACGATACAAGTCTTTTCGTGACAAAGTCGCAGCAGGTTGGATCCAAGAATCTATTAGCTTTACTCGACAAATTTTCGAACGAGGGTTGTCCAGTCACGGGGGCTATCTATGCTCTACTCATGTCATGGGTTGCTGATGTGGCAAGAACTCGTGCCATCCCTCCGGTTCTGTATTGGATTCAACCTGCTACTGTTTTCGCAATTTACTATCACTATTTTCATGGCTATAAAGATATGATAATTTCAAAAGCGAGTGATCCTACGGCTATGATCAATTTACCTCACTTGCCTCCCCTCAAAATCAAAGATATACCTTCATTCCTTATCAATACAAATAAAGACGATCCTTATAGTGCAGTACTCGAATATTTCGTGGATACATTTAGGATTTTAGACAAGGAACTGATGCTTGGTGAAAAACCGAAAGTTTTGGTTAACTCTTTGGATGAATTGGAATTTGCTGCTTTTAAATCGGTCAAGGAAAAGGTGGACTTGATTAGTGTTGGTCCAGTTCTTTCTCAAGCGCAAGCAGGAAACAAATCAAAAGATATGTTTAAAACGGGCGAGGACACTTATTTTCAATGGCTTGACACGAAACCGAAGGAATCTGTTGTTTATATCTCCTTCGGGAGCATGACACCGATAAACAAGAACCAAATGGAGGAAATATCACGCGCGTTAAAAGAAACTTCTTTTCCATACCTATGGGTGGTACGAAAAGATAACAGAGAAGAATTAGGTTCTGCATTGGAAGATTTTGTATCGAACACAGATGGTATGATTATTGAGTGGTCAAATCAGCTCAAAGTGTTGAGCCGCTCAAAGTGTTGAGCCACCCTTCGATCGGTTGTTTTGTTACTCATTGTGGATGGAACTCGGCATCGGAAACCCTAGCTTTTGGTGTACCGGCCATTGGTGTACCACAATGGTCAGATCAAGGGACGAATGCGATGCTTTTAGAGGAATCGGGGATTGGCGTGCGAGGACAAACGAATGATGAGAGGATAATTGAAGGAGACGAGTTGAAAAGATGTTTGGAGATTGCTATGGGAGAAGGGGAAAGAGGACAGAAGATCAGAGACATGGCGAAATTATGGAAGGAGAGGGTCAAAGTGGCAGTCGACGATGGCGGTTCGTCGGAGATATATCTACGTGCTTGTGTGGAGGAGATTAGTCGTTGAGAAGAGACGTCACTGGTCGAAGTACAACATAAGAGGAATATTTTTTCAATATGTGATGTTAAATAAGTAGATGTTAAATAAGAGACGTCACTGATCGAAGTATCTTATGTGATGTTAAATACTTAGATGATAAATGAGCAGTATAATTTTCAATATGTATTTATTGGAGTACTATTTTATTGTTCTAGCTAATAAAATATTTAATTGAGATAAGCTTAATCGAGAGAGAACTAATTGCTTGATATCTGTCATTTTGACACTTGATGATGTGACGGTTTTTTTTTTCCGGGACAGGCGATTTTTGCTCTTTCAAGAATCGATTTTTCAAGAATAAAGAATTAAACAAGAACATAGCAAACCACACTACTCAGGGTGATTACTGAGTCTACACTTCACCAAGCTGTAAAGAACCTGCCTTTACAAACCTTTCACAACACCAAATTGCAATCACAAACAACACACGAGTTCGCTTAACCAATTCGGATTCGATTGATTCAAACAACTCAACTAATTCGAGACGAAACCTCGTTTTAGTTCATACCAAAGTTCATACAGCAAAGATAGATTGATTAATGAATTACGTAATCAACAAAAACAACTAAACACAAGGAAAACAGAATTTTCTATCGTACGAATCCTCTCTCGTCTCCATTGCTAACTAATTTCGTCCTTCGCATCTCTTTTCCTTGCTCTCGGTCCATGTACGCCTCAGTGAACTTCTCCTCACGTGCCACACACGTCGGGTGTATGATACACCGAGCGCCAACTACTTTTATTCAAATAACAAGAAGTAAATCCAACCCCAATTTGTACACAAGGGACTCATGATGGTAATTCATGACAATCCCCCCTACTTAAAAACCTTGTCTCAAGGTTTAAAAGCGGGAAACTTCACCGCTAATTCATCGAAGTCTTCCCACGTGGCATCCTCGTCCGGCAAGTTCGACCAACGAACCAACAATTGCACTTCGGCTTTATTTCCTCTTTTCACCAAACGCCTATCTAACACCGCCACCGGCTCCACCTTTAATATACCTTCCGCATCGATGAGAGGCAATGCCGGAACCAACACTCTTTTCGACCCTATTTTCTTCTTCAATTGTGACACATGAAAAACCGGGTGAATAAGCGAACCTTCGGGTAAATTTAATTCATACGCTACTTCTCCTATTTTGGTCAACACTTCATAAGGCCCATAATACCTCGAGTGTAATTTAGTGCCCTTGTTTAATGAAAGAGAGGTTTGGCGATAAGGTTGCAACTTAAGATATACCCAATCACCTTCCTCGAATTTTCTTTCGCTTCTCTTTTTATCCGCGTAATATTTCATCCTTTCTTGCGCCTTGATTAAATTTTCTTTAATTAATTGCATTGCCGAATGCCTTTCTTTCATCCATTCATCGATGGCCCCCACTTTCGATAATGGAATCGCTCCCAATTCTACCCTCGGGGGAAGATACCCGTATAACGCCTCAAACGGGCTACATCGGAGTGATGTATGGAAATTGGTGTTATACCACCATTCCGCTTGTGAAAGCCACGAATGCCATTTTTTTGGTTTATTAGCCACCATGCACCTTAGATAATTCTCGAGGCATTGATTAACCCTCTCCGTTTGTCCATCGGTTTGGGGGTGATACGATGTGCTCAATTGGAGTTTCGTACCATACAAGGTAAAAAGCTCGCGCCAAAAAGAACTTGTGAAAATCTTATCCCTATCACTTATTATCGCTTGTGGTACCCCGTGAAGTTTGCACACATTGTCGAAAATTGCGCTTGCGATTTGAGGAGCCGAAAATGGATGTACCAAAGCTATGAAATGCGCGTATTTTGTGAGCCGATCTACCACCACCAAAATAGTATCTTTACCGTTGGATTTCGGTAATTTCTCGATGAAATCCATACTCACGCAACTCCACGCCTCCCCCGGAATCGGTAAAGGTTGCAACAAACCGGGACTTGCCACGTGTTCGATTTTATTTCTTTGAGAACAATCGCATTCTCGTACAAATTCATTAATCTCTTTTTTCATCCCTTCCCAAAAGAAATTACGTTTAGCTCTTTGATACGTGCCCAACATTCCCGAGTGTCCCCCCTCGGCCGATTCGTGTAACACTTCAACTATTTTTTTCCTCAATTCATTATTTTTTCCGACACACAATCTTCCTTTAAAGCGAAGGAGTCCTCCTTTAAGCTCGAAATTTTTAAATTCTTCCGGCTTAATAATCACATCCTCCAATATGCGCGCCATGTTAACGTCGCCGTCATAACTCTCTTCCACCTCCTTTAACCAAGCGGGTACCACCACGCTTATCTCGCCAAATTCTCCCTCTTCATTCGTGGTGACATCTTTAATTCTCGATAAGCCATCCGCTACTTTATTTTCAATGCCCGGCTTATAATGGATCGTATAGTCGAACCCTAATAGTTTCGTTAGCCCTTTGTGTTGGAGTTGCGTATTTACTCGTCCTTCTAGAAGAAATTTCAAGCTTTCGTGATCGGTTTTGATCACGAATTTATTTCCGATGAGGTAGTGTCGCCACTTCTCTACGGCTAAAATCACCGCGAGTAATTCTTTCTCATACGTCGAACGCCCAAGATTTTTCGGGCTCAACGCCTTACTAATGTACGCCAACGGCCTCCCTTCTTGCATGAGCACCGCACCAACACCGTACCCACACGCATCCGTCTCTACAACAAAGGTTTTCGAAAAATCCGGCAATCTCAAAACCGGGGTTGTCGACATTGCCACCTTTAATTGCTCGAACGCCTTCTCCGCCTTTCCCCCCCAAACGAACCCGTCTTTCTTGAACAAATCGGTTAATGGTTTGGCGATGATACCATAATTCTTCACAAACTTTCGATAGTAGCCCGTGAGACCTAAGAATCCTCGCAACTCCTTTAGCGTCCTCGGTTTCGGCCACCTCATCATTGCCTCCACCTTGCTCGGATCCGTGTCCACCCCTTCATGCGAATTGACGTGACCGAGATACTCGATCATGGGCGTGCCGAAAACGCATTTGGATTTGTTGGCGTAGAGTTGGTTGGACCTCAAGATGGTAAGCACTTCACGCATATGTTCTTCGTGAGTCTCCATCGACCTACTATACACCAAAATATCATCAAAAAATACTAACACAAATTTTCGCAATTGAATTTCAAAAACACTATTCATCAACGCTTGAAACGTCGATGGTGCATTAGTCAACCCGAACGGCATGACTCGGAACTCGTAATGACCCGAGTGTGTGCGAAACGCCGTTTTATAGATATCCCCTTCATCCATTCTTATTTGGTGGTAACCCGATTTTAAATCGAGTTTCGAAAAAATTCTAGCTCCCTTCAACTCGTCCAACAAATCATCGATTATTGGTATTGGGTATTTATTCTTCACCGTCATCGAGTTGAGTTGGCGATAATCGATGCATAACCGCCACGTTCCGTCTTTTTTACCGACTAAAATTGCCGGTGATGCAAACGGACTCTTGCTTGGCCTAATAACTCCGCTCTCCATCATCTCCCGCACAATCCTCTCAATCTCTTCTTTTTGAAAGTGCGAATATCGATACGGTCTAATTTGGACCGTTTGTGAATTGTCCACCAAGGGTATGGCATGATCACACTCTCTTTTTGGGGGTAAAGCATGGGGTTCCTCAAACAATTCTCTAAATGTTCCCAAAACTTGCTGCAGGCCCGTTAAGGATATTTTATTAGATCCACTATCAATTCCCGAATTTTTTGTTGTCTCTAGCTCATCCCAGTTTTTTAATTCCGAGAATCGCATTTTAGAATCCAATTCTTGGATTTCTGCAGGGACTTCAACTCCTAACTTCCTGTCCTTGAACCGATCATCCTGGTTTTCCGAAACTAGGAAACACATTTTGGAATTGGGAGCATGGTTTTCTTCACAGTCTGGCTCTCTCTTCTCAATCCTAACCAAGGACCTCATTTCCCAATTCTCTAAAGTCGCGATCCACTCTACCTGATTTTTTACAATCCAGGAATGCAACTCAGTCCCTTCAATTACCATTCCTGAATTTGTCTCTAGTCGGGATTTCAACTCCGTCTTCAACATGAGCTCCTCACCATTGTTGAAACAGCTCACCATCTCTTTCTCATAGTCAAATTTCACTGGACCATGTTCCCCCATCCAGTCTACCCCTATCATCATCTCTACAGTGCCTAGTTCCAAAATTCTCACGTCGAATTTAAACTCAACATCTTGCATCACCCATTCAAAACTCTGCACCATAGTATCACAAGCAATTCTGGCCCCATTAGCTACTGTGATTGATAATGGTGCCACCACTGATGGTACTAGACCCAGCATTCTCACAAACCTTGGGTCAATGAAGGTGTGAGAAGACCCACTATCCAACAGAATGGAAAATGGCTTGTTCTTTGATCTTCCTCGAATTTTGAGAGTTTGAAACTTCGAATGAGACCCCATTTTCACCGTTGATATCTCCATTAATTCTGCCATCCTATCTTCCTCCTCTCTAGCCAGATCTTCCTCATGTTTGAATCTCAATTCCTCCTCACTTTCAGACCCAACTCCTTCAATGGCCAGCAATGCATGATCCTTACTCACTGGATTCTTATTTCTGCAATTGTGGCATGCACCAAACTTCTCTACACACCAATAACACTCATTCCTAGCCCTTTTTTCTTTCTTGAATTGTTCCCAATCTTTCATAGGCATTCGAGTTGGGTTAGGCAGTTTGGTTTGAATCACAGCACCCTTCTCTTTCTCCTTGAACCTTCCTCTTCTCTGTGCAATCATTCCCTTTTCAATGAACTCAGCATTCGCACAAGCTTCGTTGTATGATCGAGGTCTAGATATTGCACATGGCTTTGGATTTCATCACTCAAACCCGTTAGAAAACAGTTTTTGAAGTAGTTGTCACCCAATTGGTTGTAGGTTCTCACCATCAATCCTCTAAGTTTATCAAACTATTTTCTGTACTCTCCTACACTGCCCGTTTGCCTCAATTTGTGAAATTCTCCTTCAATACCCATCGAAAAATCACTCTCAAACCTACTGAGAAGATCCTCCGAGAATCTCTCCCATGTTGGGTGAGGTTCCATGGCTTGATAAGCAAAGAACCAATCCTCTGCATCTTCCACCAAGTACAACGACGCCAACTTCACTCTGAAGGAAATACAGTTTCAGGATCAACCGTAAAAGTGTACACAAGGATAAACGAATGTAGTCGTACATTCGTAGCCATATCTTTCAGTAGGAAAATCCGATTTGAATGGTTCAAATTGGGTAAGATAGATAATTAGATTATCTATAACCTTCATGTAGAAATATATTTCATATGAACGAAGTATAAGTGTCGTTTCTGTGAAATACCGAAAGGGTGCAACAGTATGACATACAGTTAGTAAAACAGTCATAACTTTTGCATACGAACTCCAATTGGGCTGGGCCAAATTGGGTCGTGTAGATAATGAGATTATCTACAACTTTCGTGTTGGTTGATTTTCTGTCAGAGAAATTTATCAATTTCGTCTGGACAGAATACTGACCAGGTTCATGCAGTTTTCTGTGTGAGAGGGTGTATATTGGATATACATGCCTTTTGGCTAATCCTGATCCTATTGTATATAAATAGGATTTTCTCTCTCATCTTAACTAAGCAATTCATTCAGAATTATCCAGAAAATTGTGAGACAAATTTCTAGAGAGTGAAAAGGTGTAAAAGAGAGAAACCGTGAAAAGGTGTTTTACGGTTTAGAGAATCAATTCGATTAAGCAAGTTCACCGGTGCATCGTCTAGGCAGGTGCATCCGTGACCGAAGTCTTGCGATTCAAGGTGGATACACGTAGAGGAGCAACAACTGAGGCTCTCACGATTGTGATCGATTCGGACGAGTAGATTGAGTCGGAGACGAAATCAAGCGAATCGGCGAAGTCAACAAGCGGTGAAAGACGCGTGGTGTGGGACGCGCGTATTGTCACCAACGTGACAGGAGAAAGAAGGCAGCGATCAACCCTTCGTGTGCAATCAATTTTGCACCGGTAAAGATCTAACCTTCTATTTGCATCGTACCCTCGAAGTCGTGGCGTGATCTCGGGAATCGGGGAACCGGACCGGGCCTACATATCCGCTGCGCGGGCCCGGGGCCGAGGATATTCCCCTACAGTGGTATCAGAGCGATCGCCATCGATTCGAGGGTCGAATCATAGTCGTATATTAGATATACGCACGGGTTATCAAAGTTCGTACCCGTTTGCATGATGTTACATATTTAGAATGTCAAATTCCATTAAAATCACAAGTGAAATTCGCTAGAGATCGATCAATAGTTGATTGAGAGTATCTAGGAATAATCGTGAAAATGTTTCATGATTGATCGTTTTGGAAACGAGCGAAAACAGCAGTTCAAAAATCGCATAGTCCGTTATAACGGACTGCTCAGTCCGTCGCAACGGACACTGTAGCAGATATAGGAAATTGAGATTTTTTCGAAAAAACACATATTCCGTTATAACGGACTTGGTGTCCGTTGTAACGGACCCTGTATAGGATGCGGGGGTGTGAGGAGGACCGTGAAAACTGCATATTCCGTTGTAACGGACTTGGAGTCCGTTGTAACGGACCTTGTATCTGATACGAGATTGCGGGGATGCCTAGGGTGTCTATTGGAGTCCGTTGTAACGGACTGGGTCCGTTGTAACGGAGCTCTACACAGTTTGTCCGTTGTAACGGACTGTATGTTGCGTTGTAACGGACTGGTCTCTGGAAATTTGGACGAAAGTTTGCAGAAAATAGCGTTGTAACGGACCTAGGTTGCGTTGTAACGGACATGTTTCTGGCAAAATTTGGCCAAACTCCGAAATAAATAGCGTTGTAACGGACTGGACTTCCGTTGTAACGGAGTGCCAAGTATATTGGAGGTCCGTTGTAACGGACTATGTTGCGTTACAACGGACTGGTTTCTGGTTGCTGATTTTGTTTTCGTGATAACTTTGGCTACACAACTTGGAATATTGAGTTCTTTATATCGATTTGATCGGCATCAATCATACTAGCATATAATTAGATAATTATTTAGAATAATTAGACTCCCAAATAAATACATATGCATTTATGAAAATCTTGTGATAGTGATATAATTGGATTATGTCACGGATTTAGAAACGTGCAATGGCATGATCCCTCATAATATTTAAGTCATGGAAATGCCTTCCATATTCACAACCACTATGATCGGTACTACGTCTCACATGGGTTAAGGCCAAAGCCGACATGGGTTATTGTAGTCATCGACGGGGTGGCAAGCGTTAAATAGGGACTGATAAGGGTTAAGGCCAAAGCCGACTTATTAGTAGTTTATTTGAACGATACGATGAGTATGGTTGTGACTTAACCGTTCTAGCCAGTAAGGGTTGAGGCCAAAGCCGACTTGATTGGAAGTTCGGGGCATAGATAGGATGCACACACGGAACTGGGATTGTATTGGATACGATTCATCACCGAAATCCTATAAAGGTTCAAGAGTCGCATTGGATGCGATTGGATATAATCCTACCTAAATAGCGAGATCCCATTCGTCTGCCAAAGCAACTTATGGGAGGATCGTGATATATGGATCTTGAGTGTTATGGACTTGGAGTCCCGTATCGGTATGAGGGTTATCGATTCGATAAAATAACACTATCATATAATTATCATATAAGCATATAGATTAAGTACGCACGGTTAGGAATTAATCTTCATCATCCGTTTAGAATTATGTTTTCAAGCAACACCAAATATATCGATTAGATCGATATGATAGATGGCTTTTGGGTCGGAATTACCGTTATTAACCTTGATAGTCAAAGAATAGTTCTTAGACTTAAAGGAACGTGTTGGACACGGAAATGGTAGATTCGGGGCTCGAGGCTTTGGCTTTAGAGAAAGCCGGGTTCGATAAACTTAAGAAGGAATCGAACAATATTACGTGCCTTGTGGTGGCATGCATAGACGCAAATTTCTCAAAATTGTTTTGAGAATTCGGGTGTATATGAAAGTAAAACACAACGCTCATGAAATAGTTTCAAGAGCTAGAGCGCGTTGAATGACTCAATGCGGCTCAAAGAGTAGGTTAATTTTGAGACGCCTTATGGGTCTTTGATTAACACTCGTGTGTTGATGGTACGAGATTTGATGTTCGTGACCGAATATCATATGCATTCGATAGATAAGTCGATCCCGAAATTGCATATGATGCGATTTAAATTTGAATTGGAGATGCTCAGAGTTTCCGAGGAATCCAATGCATATAGATGCGTGGATGTCCTTGTAATTCAAAAACGGGATCGAAAGAAATGAATGTCTAAGGGTATTTTGGGAAAATGTTTTCCAAAACAGAAAGTTCGGACAAGGAGTTGTTCAAACTAGTGACTCAAAGAATGGTGAAATCCGAGGAGGATTAAACCAAGAGGTTGATTGCTTCTTTTGGCATTGCCGTCTTGGCCATATAAACGAGATTCGCGTATCTAGATTCCATGTGATGGATTGCTAGAATCATTAGAATTAGATTCGATTGATTAATGCGATACTTATTTATTAGGCAAGACAACAAAGGGCATCATTCTCCAAAGGTTGGAGAAAGATCCAACGAATTATTGGAACTTACATTCACATGTAGATGATCCGATAAGTTCCGAGGCAAGAGGAGGCTATCGGTATTTTGTTACGTTTATGGACGGTTAAAGTAGATATGAAAATATCTATTTAATGCGTGCTGAAATGGAGACTTTTGAAAGGTTCAAAGAGTTTCAAAAACGAAATACGAAATCAACTAAGCAAGAAAATCAAAGCTTTTCGATAGGATCGAGAAGGCGAGTATTTGAGCTAAACCTTTCGATAGGATCGAAGAGGCGATATTTGAGTTATGAATATTGATGATCATTTATGATTGTGGAATCGTTTCACGATTGCCTTTATTCGGAACATTGAGATGTGTCCGAAAAGAGGAAATGAACGCATGTTGGACATGGTTCGATAAATGATGAGTCAATAGGATCTCCCAAAAATATTTTGGGGATACGCCCTTGAGACAGCGGCACTAATGAATGGTTGCATATAAGATATGGACCATAAACCTTCTAATCGGTACAAAAGACGCCATATGAGATATGGATCAGAATGGTTCTGAAATTGTCACTTGTACAGATTTGAGGACGTGAGTGTATTTCGAAATTTGTTTCGGTTAAACTCAATCCCAAATCTGGAAATTGTTCGTTTATCCTTAAGGAAACTAAAGGGTATTAGTTAAAACGTCCCGACGAAAATGAGATTTTCGTGGCTCGAAGAGATGCCTTCTTGGAGGAGGACTAGATGCGCACAAGTTTGGAACTTGGTGCCATTTCTCTCTATGCGGGCTAGTGGGAGTAGAATAAATCTCGAAAGAGTTCGTGATTTGAAAATGAACATTGTACCGATGAAAGTTGACATGGCTTCATCAAGAGTTGATGAACGCAAGTCGAACACACAAAGGAATTTTTCGTAGATCAAGTAGGCTATATCATAAGCCGGTAAATACGGATTTATCGTGGCTAATGATGATAGATTGAAATTATATGATGATTCGATATCCTACAAGGATGCTATGAAAAGTTGATTCCACATGACATGGTGTCATGAAATCTGAGATTCGATCCATGTAAATTATCAAGTTCAGAACTTGATTTCATTACTTTATGGGTTAGACCCGTGAAATGTGAGTGGGTTTTTCAAGATGAAGAACCGACATGGATAGGAATACGCATATATGTAAAGCGAGGCTTTTTGCGAAGAGTTTCATGCAATTCATAGTCGGACTATGAAGAAACGTTTTCGCATGTTGCCATGCTTTCACATTCTCGAAATTCTGCTTGCCATGGTCGCATATTATGACTATGTGATGTGGCAAAATGGATGTCAAAACCGAATTTCTTGAAAGAAATTTTATGAAAGGATGTGTACTTGACACAACCTTACGGTTTTGTCGATTCATAAGAATTGGGGATAAGATATGCACGCTTTAACGATCCATATGATGGATTAGAGAAAGCTTCTCGGAATTGGAATATTCGTTTTGACAAAATTATAAACTGTTATAAAATTGTCGAAACGAATGGAAACTTTGTGTACACATGAAGGTTAGTGGGAGCTGCGTTATATTTCTTGTAACGACAAAGGATTTAGACGAGACCGCTTATGAATTAAGCGTGAAGATCTATATGATAGATCTAAAAAGTTCCTCGTTCTATGTTATAGCACATATATCGACATATTGTTGAAAATGGTTTTCAACATGTAAACTCCTTGGAGGAGATAAATCGAAATGTCGAATGGCAGAAATTTTCAACGGCTCGATGTGAGACATCAAGCATCGCGAAAAGTAATAATATGATGCCTTACATTTGATGTTAGGATCTATTATATCTGTCATGATATGTATGTGGCTATCTGTCATACAAATAAAGCGTCTAGTTCACCGTCAATAAAATTCATGGGAATCACATGAGTTTGAATGTAATTCGATTACATGAGACTAACTCTTGTGATTGTATAATGGTTATACAAATATATACATAATGGTTATGTATATTTAAAACCCATCGGGATTTGTATTGATAGAGGTGAAGTTTATCCTTGAATACTTTGCGAAAGAATTCAGGATTTATTATCTATAATGGTGTGGAGGACGTGTTGGTTATAAAGAGTTATAACAAACAACAGTTTCCAAAGATGAAGCACGTCCAAATATGTAGCACGACTTTCGATCACAAAGTGTGTACATGTTTTGCTTAAATGAAAACACGGTTATGTGGAAAGGTTCCACAAGACCAATAGTTTATGATTCTATTTACGGTGGCGAGTATATTGCGGTTATTAATCGCAAAAAGGAAGTGGTATGGATCAAGGATACATGACCAAACTCTAGTAGTCACGAGTTATCGGATTTATGGTTGTTTATTGCGTGAGACGCATTAGTACAAGCCAAAAATGCCGAGGTCACAACCACTTCTAGCCAATACTCAGAAAATTTCATTTGATCCATGAAATTTTGTGAAAAGATGTGATCGTAGGTATTGGAAATGTTCCAATCCTGATGATGATTAACACTAGCCGGAACGTGCGGACCCGTTTACAAAACCGCTCTCTCTAGTCGCGCGTGACTGTCATGCGATGACCATGGGTATGGAGATACCTAGAGGAGGAAGAAGAGAGTAGAGTGTAGTTATCTAATACGATAGTCCTCGCAGGTTATGGGTATGGAGATACCCATAGGTAAACGTTGTATCACCCAAATACTTAGTCCATATGAATGCATCCCTTTTAAAATTTTGTTTACTTAAATTAATATGCATTCACCTTATATGAAAACTGTGTGCTGGGTTGTGTAATATGATTGTTACATGAACCTTGATTTGAACTTGTGTGGACGTCGACATGGTTGAGGACCATGTGCAGCGAAACCGTCACACTTAAAGTGTCATTTCTAAACATCCCTAGTCGCGGGTCAGTTTGCTTAAGAGAGAAGCATTACTATTACAAGGGAATAGACTGAACGCGTACACTAGTACGTTTGCCGAGGAGATGATTATGTTTTGCTAATCATGGGACAAAGGAGTTTGTCGAATCGGGAACGTAGATATATGTTAGGTTACATGTATTGGATATGACCGAAGCCGCGAGACCATGACATGGTTTAGTCATTATAGATGGACTTGCGACGGATGGGGTTTTAGATTCTTCAAACTTGAGGGGATCATTGATTGCGTTTCGTGCGTAACACAATGCTTTGATATGATCTTACGCTCACCGTAACAGGGAGTTAAAAGGGTCATCATTGGGTATTGTCCGAAACACGGAATTCAATGTGAGTCTCCAAGATAGGAATTGTTTATTCCGAAAGGAAGAGATATCTCTTAGGCGCCGCTCGATGAGTCGATTAACGAAACCTGCGGCCGCAGTCAATGATATTAATGGTTAATATCGATTGAAATTTGTTAACTCAACTCGGAATCGGGGAATAAGTGTAGTTAATCAAATTATAAGGATGACTATTACCATGCCTTTTGATTAACGGATATCGCAAACAAGAGAACTAGTAACCGCTATTCGAGATAGGCACAATGATCACAATCATTATTCGTTTAACATGGGTAGCTATGATGGAGTGACTAGATCCCGCTCATGAGCTTGTAGGTATTGGAAACAACCTACTGCCATCGTTAAGTCGAACCTACATGGTCACACAACGAGTCGTACTAAGTCGGGCTTGATCATAAAATTGGCACATAGGATGTGCATAGCTTGGTATTTGATACGCGAGCTATATTCTCTAAAATCGTGCGTATTGGATATGCATGAGTACCTTTTAGGTAGATCTGAAATTGAGTGGGAGACTGAAGGAAATACAGTTTCAGGATCAACCGTAAAAGTGTACACAAGGATAAACGAATGTAGTCGTACATTCGTAGCCATATCTTTCAGTAGGAAAATCCGATTTGAATGGTTCAAATTGGGTAAGATAGATAATTAGATTATCTATAACCTTCATGTAGAAATATATTTCATATGAACGAAGTATAAGTGTCGTTTCTGTGAAATACCGAAAGGGTGCAACAGTATGACATACAGTTAGTAAAACAGTCATAACTTTTGCATACGAACTCCAATTGGGCTGGGCCAAATTGGGTCGTGTAGATAATGAGATTATCTACAACTTTCGTGTTGGTTGATTTTCTGTCAGAGAAATTTATCAATTTCGTCTGGACAGAATACTGACCAGGTTCATGCAGTTTTCTGTGTGAGAGGGTGTATATTGGATATACATGCCTTTTGGCTAATCCTGATCCTATTGTATATAAATAGGATTTTCTCTCTCATCTTAACTAAGCAATTCATTCAGAATTATCCAGAAAATTGTGAGACAAATTTCTAGAGAGTGAAAAGGTGTAAAAGAGAGAAACCGTGAAAAGGTGTTTTACGGTTTAGAGAATCAATTCGATTAAGCAAGTTCACCGGTGCATCGTCTAGGCAGGTGCATCCGTGACCGAAGTCTTGCGATTCAAGGTGGATACACGTAGAGGAGCAACAACTGAGGCTCTCACGATTGTGATCGATTCGGACGAGTAGATTGAGTCGGAGACGAAATCAAGCGAATCGGCGAAGTCAACAAGCGGTGAAAGACGCGTGGTGTGGGACGCGCGTATTGTCACCAACGTGACAGGAGAAAGAAGGCAGCGATCAACCCTTCGTGTGCAATCAATTTTGCACCGGTAAAGATCTAACCTTCTATTTGCATCGTACCCTCGAAGTCGTGGCGTGATCTCGGGAATCGGGGAACCGGACCGGGCCTACATATCCGCTGCGCGGGCCCGGGGCCGAGGATATTCCCCTACACACTCTACTTTCATTCCCAATTGAACACACTGAGAAATATGTCTCACATTTCCTCAACCAAAGCCTTGGTTTAGCTCCTTCAAACGTATGCAGTTCAGCTCTTGACTTGGGCATTACGTCGAACGGTTGCCGAGCTCTCACTCCACCATCTCTCCAATCACCCATACGAGCTGAAGAACCATCCTCCAGCTGTCTAACATGAGATTGCATCTCATAGCTTCGACTATGTTCTTCATTCACCCCCCTTTTACCAGGATCACGAGGCTTCTCTCCATTCCTGCTCGATTCAGCTCCATTTGGATTCATCTTCACCATCATATTCATCATTTCATCCAATTTCTGAGATTGAGCATCATATTTGGAATCCAGACGTTGTTGATTAGATCTCAGCTCAGCCATATCACTCACCATTCCTTCGATTCTGCCTCTATTGAGCATGATCTCTCCGTCCATTCTCTTCAACTCTTCGTTCTCTCCTGACTGTTTCTTCGCCATTAATGGATCTTCAACGAAAACGCCCAAATCTCGTCTGGCTCTGATACCAAGTGTAAAGAACCTGCCTTTACAAACCTTTCACAACACCAAATTGCAATCACAAACAACACACGAGTTCGCTTAACCAATTCGGATTCGATTGATTCAAACAACTCAACTAATTCGAGACGAAACCTCGTTTTAGTTCATACCAAAGTTCATACAGCAAAGATAGATTGATTAATGAATTACGTAATCAACAAAAACAACTAAACACAAGGAAAACAGAATTTTCTATCGTACGAATCCTCTCTCGTCTCCATTGCTAACTAATTTCGTCCTTCGCATCTCTTTTCCTTGCTCTCGGTCCATGTACGCCTCAGTGAACTTCTCCTCACGTGCCACACACGTCGGGTGTATGATACACCGAGCGCCAACTACTTTTATTCAAATAACAAGAAGTAAATCCAACCCCAATTTGTACACAAGGGACTCATGATGGTAATTCATGACACAAGCACAGGCTATCTACTTAGGCGGGTCAGAATTACGCAAAAGATTGTATCTTTATTGTTAAAACAAATTTTAAAGAAGGAAAAGGATATATAGGCCAATCGTTGAGAAAGACCAATCCCTTCAATTTTTTAGGATTTCAAAGAAAGGAAGGAAATAATTAAACCGAATGAATAAAAACAAATGCAAGATTAAGAATGGAAGATCCATGAGTTCAAGGTAGTTCTGGCACTGGGCTTCAAGCTTAGTGTATTCAAGATCAGTTGGATTCAAGTTCTCCAATTTCTAGCCTCAACCTCTCCAGTGGCCTCAAGCTCTCCATCCTGTTAATTTATTTTAACTCTTATTTATTATGAACAACAAACTTTCGTATACCCAGATTGTGAAATCAAATTTCAATATTGAAAAACCTTGGACTTTGGTTTCAAAAAAACCTAGGAATTTAAATGCACAATCAAACAATCAAAATTTTCATAATAAATATTTTAGGTGTTTTGTCTACTAAACATTTTAGGTATAATTGTAGAGAGCATATAAAGATGTCTAAGATGTTTTAAATTAAGTCAGATTCAAAAAAATTGTTATACATACAAATTTGAATAATATTAATAACAATATCAAACATGATTATCACTTTAAAGGACCTTCTAAAACACAAAGTAATCTCGTTCCACCTGAAAATGTGAAAAATAAGGGCAAGAGCAATATTAGAATGAAGACTGATAGTAGTATATCTACTAACATAAATAATAGTGGAATAACAGTTTACATGTCTAACAACATAAATAATACAATAAATATGGATTTTATAACAAAAACAATAATCATTGAAAAACGTCCATTGAAATATTGTAACCCTTATGATCTATCAAAAATAACCAATTCTATGAAAAATTTGATGGGAGTTGGATCATATATTCCATTTGAACCTATACATGAGATAATCCTAAATATCAATGGAAAACCTAATTCTAAGATTCCTAATTCAATAAGGGTAATAGATGGAAATATCACAACTATTTTAAAGGTTAAAGTGAAGAAAGACACACCAAGCTCTTCAAATGATACCAATATCACATAATAAATCATAATAAAAACAAGAAAGAGAAAACTCAGAATCTACAAAAATCTAGAAAAATGAAAAAAACTTATAAAAAATTAGGTTTTAATGCTGCAAATTTGGCAAAAAAAAAAAAAAAGTTTTGCAAATTTGGAGAATTAATAAAAATAATGGAACAACTAAAGTTGCTTCTAGCACTAATAATGATCAAATTCATAGGTCCATAGAAACAAAATGTAATAACTGGAGTAAGGAGTCATCAAGATCTTTTTTTAATACAAAATTCTAAACTCAAGCGGATCATCAAAGTTCCTTTATACAAAAAAATATTTATGGAATTCAAGGGACTATATGAAATGGAATTGTCAAAGGGTATTTATGGAAATGTACCAACTACACTTTAAATTAAATTTACATAAAAGAGTCTATCCATAATATCAAATATTATAAAAACTCCAAGTAAATTAAAAAAAATTACTAATACTAATTCTAATATAGACTATAACTCAAGTACTTATGTACATGAGAATCTTAATATCAGCGAGGGGATTATAAGAAACATTGATATAATGGATAATATGGATGAATTGGATAATATAAGAAGGAATGAGAAAGAATTTTTAAAAAGAATTACCAGAATTCTTTGGTTTTTTCTCCAATCGGGTTGGACACCAACTTAGAAAGCTCATCACAAACTTCAAATCATTCTGAAAAACCCGTAAATAATCGAAGAGAAATAAGTGACTATTTATCAAACATTAATTTTTCTAAGAATAATCAAATAATTATGGTGTTAAAGAGAATATTAACAAGGTCAATAAATCGAATATCTCTATAAACAAAAATAAAGAAAGTGATAAGCAAGTTCCAATAGATGAACATAGAAGAAGTACCAGGCTTTTAAATAAACAAATTGGACAATATATTTCTCCAGTCCAAAGGGCTCAATTAGTTAAATATAAGAAAATCCGAAAATAAAAAAATAAAAGACAAAGCCTAAGAAATATAACAATGAGACTAAAGAGAATATGGATGATAAAACACAACTAACAAATCCAAAAGGAATTGTAAGATACTGTCTTCTACATGTATAGAAATAAACTCAAATATTAATGATACAATCATGAGTATGATTGGTGATAATTGTACTTGAGTACAATTTTATCTCTTTGATTGATTCAATTTTAACTCTTTGATTTGCTTATTCATTATTAATATATCATTTTTTGGCCATGTGAAATTGATCATCATCTTTGATTGATTGAATTTTAGCTCTTGGATATGCTTATTTATTATTAATTTTAAAAAGATCCTAAATTTTTTTTATCATATACTAATTTAAAAATATAATAATTAGATATTATATTCATATAGTTTTAATATTTCGTACATTATAAATATTTGAATTTAATATTCTTTCAGATAAACACAATATTTAAACACCTTGCAAATATTACAAAAATAAAATATCATCAAACAATTAAAAAACACATAAAAGAGAATGAAAACAAAAAAAACTGGATGTTTAAACAGATATTTTTCTAACAATATATTTTCAATGTGTTTATTTGTTATTGTTTATTTTATTATTATATGATGTTAATTTTTTCATGAATAATAAATGAAATATTAAAATTACATAAACGCAATATATAATAATTTCATTTTTAATATTATTATCAATATGAATATGAATATCAATATTTATAAAGGTGATGAAATCTCTCTTTGCTCCTTGCTCCACATCATCAATTTTTTTTGGCCATGTGATCGTAATCATTATTTTTTTATTGATTCAATTTTAACCCTTTGATTTGCTTATTCATTATTAATTTATCATTTTTGGCCATGTGACCTTGATCATCATCTTTGATTGATTGAAGTTTAGCGCTTGAATTTGCTTATTTATTATTAATTTAAAAAAATCCTAAAATTACGTATCATATAATAATTTTAAAAAAATAATAATTATTAATATATATATATATATATATATATATATATATATATATATATATATATAATTTTAAGAAAATCCGTGCATTCATAGAATGTCACATCATCACTTTAATATGGATCATTTGATCTTGATGAAAAGTCCAGAGTACTTGATCTTTCATTTGAAAATGATCTATATAAACCAAGTAATTTAAAAGTTACATGAACCTTATAATAATTAGATAAACAACAATATAAAACAATATTATATATATTTGACTTTTTATTTTTCCCTAAATAGATATTAAAAAAACAAAAAATATATTAGATGAACAACAATATAGAAACAATATTTAAATATACTAGAAAAAAAATTTAGATGAACAAAAAATCAAGAATAATAAATTAAACTGTTAAAAAGGAGAACAAAATAAAAAAACTTGAAGTTTAAATATATATTCTTCTATACATATTTTTTCAATGTGTTTATTTATTATTGTTTATTTTATTATATTCTGATTTAGTTTTTCATTAATAATAAATGAAATATTAAAATTATATAAGCACAATATGTAATAATTTCATTTTTTTAAATCACACATGTTAAGAAATGTTTATGAAATTTCTTAAAATTAATAAGAAATAAAAAGAATTAATCATTACGTATGAAAATTGAAGGGTATTTTAGTCAATTTTTTTTGTTGATATCATCCGTGTGGGGTATTTGAAATATAAGTTTGTTAGAGGATTTTTTTTGGAGTTTAAAAACAATAGAGATTTTTTTTTAAATATCCAAAAAAGTTAGGGAGTTAAAAATAAACCAAAACAAAAATATGTGAACAATCAAACCAAAAAAAATATAGATTCCAATTACACGTTAGGAAAAATTAAATCATTACAAACTCGAAGACTCCCGCGCAATTGCGCGAGGAAAAAACTAGTTCTCTTTAAAGTTTAATGAAAAACTCAAGAAATTGACACGTGTAGTTTTGTAATAAATGCATAAAAAATATAACTATAAAATAAAAATTCTCTAGCCCAGTTGGTAAACAGTTATTACTCCCGCTCTTATGATCAGGGGTGTCGATTTGTAATAAATACTTAAAAATATAAGTATAACACAAAAACTCTCTAGCCCAGTTGTTAAATAGATATTACCCCCGTCCTAATGACAAGGGTTCAAATCACCTTTGGAGCACCATTTTTTTCTCATTGCAAACGTAAGAAATGATTGAGGATTCCAAGGTACACACATTTTGTTCCCTCTCCATATGTATGAAATGTTGAGGAATTCAACACACACACATTTACACATTTTGCTAGTATCTATAATTTTTAATAATAATGAAATTGCTGCCAAATAAGAGCAAATCAGAATTAGCCTATCTTGAGATGTACACCAAGTAAATTTTCAGAGAGCATGCTCCTCAAATCTAATTAAGGAAAGGACAAGGACTAATCAACATGTACTGTGTCACTCCATTCGTCATTGTTTTTTTTTTATCTCACTCCATTCGTCATTCTTGGTCACTTATGGCGTCCTGTGCTCTAATCAACCAGATATCTTGTATAATTTCCCCACCACGCTCCTGATTGATGTTAATTGAATTAAATAACAATTTTTTTTTGAAAATATAATTAAATAACAATTCAATTATTACAGAATTAACAT
The DNA here is from genome assembly GCA_946800325.1 of Luzula sylvatica. Classification (NCBI taxonomy): domain Eukaryota; kingdom Viridiplantae; phylum Streptophyta; class Magnoliopsida; order Poales; family Juncaceae; genus Luzula; species Luzula sylvatica. The sequence continues at coordinate 50,762,617 of OX326961.1, forward strand.
AGGGCATATAGTTAACATGCAGATTTTATTAACTAATACATGTTAATTAATTGTTAATTAGGTATTGATTATGAAATTATTTGTTAATTGAATTGTTACTTAATCAAATTAGCACGGCACTAAGAATGTGATGGCAAGTGTGAAGGACAAGTATAATTTCCTTCATAAATTTCTTGTATAAAAGCTCCCCTCAGTTCACCTAAAGAGAGGAAAAGAAAGAAGTTCACGATCCATAAAATATAAATTCAACCTCTTCTTGTTCGCCACTTCTTGTTAACCTAATCAATGGTGAACCAAAACCAGCATTTCATCATTGTAACATACCCATTACAGGGCCATATAAACCCGGGGCGCCATCTGGCAAGAAAAATTGCCAATTCAACAGGAGCACGGGTAACAATGTCGATAGCCATTTCAGGTCATCGTAAGATGTTCAACACCGATGAAGAGTTCCATGACGGTCTTATCTATTGGTCCCCTTACTCTGATGGATACGACGAAGGCTACAATAAAGATGTGCACGATGCAAGTGTTTTCGTGACAAAGTCGCAGCAGGTTGGATCCAAGAATCTATTAGCTTTACTCGACAAATTTTCGAACGAGGGTTGTCCAGTCACGGGAGCTATCTATGCTCTACTCATGTCATGGGTTGCTGATGTGGCAAGGACTCGTGCCATCCCTTCGGTTCTGTATTGGATTCAACCTGCTACTGCTTTCGCAATTTACTATCACTATTTTCATGGCTATAAAGATATGATAATTTCAAAAGCGAGTGACCCTACGGCTATGATCAATTTACCGCACTTGCCTCCCCTCAAAATCAAAGATATACCTTCATTCCTTCTCATTACAAATAAAGACGATCCTTATAGTGTAGTACTCGATTGTTTCGTGGATACATTTAGGATTTTAGACACGGAACTGGCGCTTGGTGAAAAACCGAAAGTTTTGGTTAACTCTTTGGATGAATTGGAATTTGCTGCTTTTAAATCGGTCAAGGAAAAGGTGAACTTGATTAGTGTTGGTCCAGTTCTTTCTCAAGTGCAAGCAGGAAACAAATCAAAAGATATGTTTCAAACCGGCGAGGACACTTATTTTCAATGGCTTGACACAAAGCCCAAGGAATCTGTTGTTTATATCTCCTTCGGGAGCATAACACCGATAAACAAGAACCAAATGGAGGAAATATCACGCACGTTAAAAGAAACTTCTTTTCCATACCTATGGGTGGTACGAAAAGATAACAGAGAAGAATTAGGTTCCGCATTGGAAGATTTTGTATCGAAGACAGATGGTATGATTATTGAGTGGTCAAATCAGCTCAAAGTGTTGAGCCACCCTTCGATCGGTTGTTTTGTTACTCATTGTGGATGGAACTCGACATTGGAAACCCTAGCTTGTGGTGTACCGGCCATTGGTGTACCACAATGGTCAGACCAAGGAACGAATGCGATGCTTTTAGAGGAATCGGGGATTGGCGTGCGAGGACGAACGAATGATGAGAGGATAATTGAAGGAGACGAGTTGAAAATATGTTTGGAGATTGTTATGGGAGATGGAGAAAGAGGACAGAAGATCAGAGATATGGCGAAATTATGGAAGGAGAGGGTCAAAGTGGCAGTCGACGATGGTGGTTCGTCGGAGATAAATCTACGTGCTTGTGTGGAGGAGATTAGTCGTAGAGGAGAGACGTCGCTGATCGAAGTATAATATAAGAGGAATATGTTTTTCAATATGTGATGTTAAATAAGTGACGTATCGAAGTATAATATGTGATGTTAAATAAGTAGATGATAAATGAGCAGTATAATTTTCAATATGTATTTAATTGCTTGATATCTCTGTCATTGTAAAATTAGAATTTTTGTTTATTGTATAACTGGTTTCTAAATAAGAACTCATATAGTATTATTTTTATTTTTCATCAGAAAATAAAACAAAATATATTTAAATAAGAAAAACTATGTTTGCCTCCTTTACAATTTCTCACAATACTTGATGTATTGGCAGGAATTTAATTAATCGAATTTAATGCTAAATACACTTTAATACATGTCAAACTACAAATTAGGGAACTCATACTCTTGTATACACGAACTTTTATCATGTGATAAATCTAGCATGTTAAAAATATTTTTCAGCACGAGACTCTAGTCAGCTGAGATCTTTCAATTACACGACGCTCTCAAAATTTCAGTCGATGAGACTTGAAAATGTCATTTCTTTTGAATATGAAGTACAATATAAGTGGAATATTTTTTCAATATGTGATGTTAAATAAGTAGATGTTAAATAAGAGACGTCACTGATCGAAGTATAATATGTGATGTTAAATAATTAGATGATAAATGAGCAGTATAATTTTCAATATGTATTTGTTGTAGTATTATTTTATTGTTCTAGCTAGTAAAATATTTAATTGATGAGAGAATTAATGGCTTGATGTCTCTGTCAATGTAAGAAGTGAATTTTTGTTTATTCATTTATTGTCTAACTGGTTTGTAAATAAGAACTCATTTAGTATATTTTTATTTTTCATCAGAAAATAAAACAAAATATATTTAAATAAGAAAAAACTATGTTTGGCTCCTCTACAATTTCTTACGGTACTCAATGTATTGATAGGAACTTAGTTAATCGAATTTAATGCAAAATACAATTTTATACATGTCAAACAAGAAATTAAGGAACTCATACTCTTGTATACATGAATTTTTGCCATGTGATAAAACTAACATGTTAAAAATATTAATCACATTCCAAATTAATTGTATTGCTTATTTGTTCATCCATTTTTCCTTAATTATGTGTACATATTTTTGACATGTATTAACGATGGATTAATTCAACCCCAAAGATTTATTTTTTCAAATTTATTTTAAACATGCGTTAACATGTGAGTTAATAGAATATTGATGGTCATAAACAATGTTGCTGACAATATTAAATGCCTTGATGATGCATGAAATTGTGGATTTAACATGCGTCACACAGTATAATCGGGTCATATACACTTGTTTAAAACATATTAAAATGTCAATTAATCGAGTCAACATATTTTTGTAATTTGTAAGTTTGGATTTATTTAATTATGGATGATGGTGAAGAACCCTAATAAAAACACTAAATAAATTAGTGATGTGTGAAACGGTGAACATCTAATTCCCTCTTATTCTATAAATTTATAATAAACACCCCACCAATAAACCACGCAATTTACCCCATGTGGATAAATTATGAAGGTAATTAATGCATTAAATTGACTAACTAAGTCATGCGGGTATAGTGCGGGATACATAGTGCGGGATGGCTAATGGCTCTACATTCTTATATATGTTGGGTATCGATGTCGCTACCGAACCCCGTGCAGCGGATTGAGAGGCCCGATCCGACCCGATCCCGAGGACCACGTCGTCAATAAGAAAACACAAATTCTAATATACAACAATTTATATATAACTATTATATATAAAAAATCATACCACGTGAAATTGATCACGGTGAAGGATTGGCGCGATTGTAGTTGCTGCTGCTCCGATCTCGATAACACGTGCGTCCCACGCCCGTACAATTCGGCACGTTCTTCGAAGTTCCGATTTGTCGAATACAACCGGATTAGTTCCGGTTCGTCTCAGACTTTGCTCTTGAGCGATCAGCACAAAGGTTTCGGAAACCTCTCTACTCGTATCCAGCTCGAGCCTCGTCTCTCAATTTTACACGAAATCCCCTAAAATTTGTCGCAAGTTTGCTTGACAAAATCTCTCTAATGGAGTTTCTCTCTCTCTCTCTCTCTCTCTCTCTCTCTCTCTCTCTCTCACAAGAACAACTTTAAGATCTACAAAATCACTAGGACAGAGAGAAACAACAGCTCAATATCTTATATTAATCTTCCCATGAATTAGAGGATTAATGAGTATCTTAAGAAAAACTGCCAATCCAAAATTTGGATCACAGTCCGTCATGACCCACCAAAATTTGGATCACAGTCCGTCATGACGCACAATATGGTGCGTCATGACGGACGTGTCACGAGTATTGAATTTAGCCGTTACACTTATGTTCCGTCATGACGAACCAACTTGTCCGTCGTGACGCATCTTCATCATGACGCACAAATCAGTGCGTCATGACGCTATGCTCACAGATTGATTTGCACATAAATACACTAGGGTGCGTCATGACGGACTATGTAATTTCTGTGAGATTTTCATAATCTTATTATGCATTCCAATCGTTTCGACGAACGCGTACGTTCATCTATCCTCATATGTACAATCTACTAGTTGATATGTAACTTATTTGCTTCAATAGAATGGTCAAAACGAAAAAAGATAGTTCACTACTAGCATTTAATGCACATGCCAACATATTAAACATCTAGGTGGATTGCAAGGGGATGAATATCATAAATAATTAGGTTCACTTAATATTTTTTAAGACGAATAATTTTGCACTCTGATAAATGCACTCTGGAATTTTCATACTACCCGTTTCTCGGTCCATTCTCGCCCCACGCTAGCTCTACCCACTACTCACAACTCACTACTCACTACTCACTGTTCGGTCCCTTTGCACCCTCTCTTATATTTTTTTATATTATATTATGCCTTTTCTATACTATGGATAAAATATTTGTTGTTATTATACCATTATTATTATTGTCTAAATATTTTTCTATTATTTTATTGCTTTTTCTATATTGCGAATTAAAAATATGCTAGTCTTTATACTTTTTTACAATACAATTTTATGTATTATGAATTACAAATCTGTTTTATAATTATACTTTTTTGACTATTATGTATATATTTTCCTATACTTGGAATTACAAATCTGTTGTTATTTTTATTTTTGTAATATTTTTTTCATATACTATGAAATTAAGATTTGTGGTTATTTATATATCACTATTATCTATACCTTTTTCCGTTCTATGAAAAATATCTATTGCTATTTATATTTTTTACAATTATTTATATTTTTCAATATTATGGATTAAAGATACGTAGAATACTTGTTATTTTTATTTATTCTCTAGTGTGGAAAATATATATGTTGTTATTATACATCTTTTCACTGACAAAAGAATATAAATACGAAGGTTAAAGATATAAAAATAACTATCTAAATTCTGGAGATGAAAGGTATATTTGATGTTGTTCGAATATTGGATACTGCCAGTAAAAAAGGCCGCCTGTTTTTTGGCCATGCCCTTTTTTATTGCTGTGTTTTGTCACGTGGCCCACTGTGGTTAAAGGCGTTCATGAGTGTAATTTTTACAACGTGCGCTAGCAAACCCCCTATTTTTAATTCCAAACAAAAATATTATTTTAAGAACCCAAATTGTGTGTATTTTTTTCTATGCCAATTACATAGGTACGGGCTTCAAATTAGACTTAAAATAAGGTGGGCTTAAATTATTTGAGGATAAAGAGTAATTCTTATTTATTCCTAAATTATGTAATGGTGTTCGGTAAGGTTGTGTGGATAAATTTTGGGATAGTATTAATTTCAAAATAGAATATTTTGAAATGACCAAAATACTCTTTTTTTTTTTATAAATTTCAAATTAATAATTTTAAAAAATAAATATTTCATTAAAACATAAATTAACATTATATTATATTATATCATATTGCGTCATATTAAATTATATTATATTAAATTATTTTATATTATATTATATTATATTACGTTACATTACATTATATTATTAATCCTACTATAATATTTTACAAACAGTTTATTGCAATATCATGATGCCACGTCATTATCCCTATTATCCCTATCCAATAGGACCTCAAATAATCGCTAAATTCTTCTTAAATATATGTATCTACCTTTTGAATTATGTCTCTCCATAAAAAAAATGCATTCCCTGTGCCCATTCTTCACACGGACTGGCAAGGGGGATGCATCTCATTCTTCACGACGCTCAGAATCTCAAGGGGAAATCTCAAGGGGAAATGCAACCCATTCTTCACGCTTCTCACATGCCTCGCACAAGGGAAAGGTGCCTTCTCTTTCTCTTCCGATTTGTACTTCTCAGATTTGAACTTGTCTTTTTCTTTGGGTTTCGATTTCAAACATTATCGCCACTACTCTTCGTCTTCACGGTCGATATTCCCTTCTCGGTCTATATTCATTTGTTTGCTTTTTCCCCCGATTCGTCAGGGATTAGTTCCTGCTGGGTAGTTCTTTTTGATTCCTTCTCGGCTGTAAAGAGATTTCTACTAATAATTGATTTTCCCAAAGTCCCGTTAGAGAATTCATCCGTGTGTGTTCAAACAATTACAATGAATTGACGCTGCTGGGAATAATTATCTTTTTCTTAACGATTTGCAATTGCCTTCTCTTCGTTCAGAAAGTAGGATTTTTTACTTATTTTTTAGAATTGTCTTTATTGGCAGTTTCGAAATTTACTTACAATCAATTACCTTTCTCTCAAATAGTTGAAATTTAATTAAGTGTCATACTATTTTTTTTTCCAAAATTTGTTAATAGGTAATCATAATTCAAAAGGTAAATTTTTGTGATGATAAGGTGTTCGTCGAAATTACTGTAATAAACAAAGCTAAATATTTGTATTTATTTTTTTCAAATCGATTTATTAGGCAGTTTTGATATTTACTCATAATCAAAAACCTTTCTTGAATAGTTGAAATTTAATTTAGTGACATATTGTTTTTCGACTTAGGTAAATAGGCTACATAAATCGAAAGAAAAGAGCTTGTGATGATGAGATGTTCGTCAAAATTAATGTAAGAGCATTTTGGCCATTAGCACCATTCATTCTTTTTAAACCTACATTCTTATTTCATTAGTTTTGACCAACAATGTTGGAATAAATTGGTTTAATTGGCTATTCTTATTCTTCTATTTCTCAATTCCCGAACGGACCCAATATGTACACAAGGGAAAAATTTAAAAATGTATCTACATAACAATTCCATGTACATATCGCACATGATATCTATAATATTGCTAATCCGCTTGATTGGGCCGTAATATCCTGCTTCCACGTTGTCTTCATTCTTTCCTCTTTTCTCTTCTTCTTGCTTCGCCGTGCGATTCTTCTCTGACGATGGATATTCGATCGATCTTCTTCTTCTCGATTCAGCTCTCTTTGCTCGACACGTAATTGACACCTCATGCTTGCGTTGTGTCTACTTGCTCTTTTCTCCTGTGTTCTGCCTTGCGACGGCGAGAGAACAATAAACCCTACCGCGAGAGACGGAGAGAGCGATCAGCCCTAGCCTTCCTAGCCGCCAAGCACGATGGAAAATAGGAATCACACCGAGCGATGAGGACCAGACGATAAAATAAGGATGGCTTCTTCCTCTTCCGACGACGTCGCCGGTTCAGGCTAGAGAGAGGTCGCCGTTTCCTGCTATTCGACACCAACAATGACGCTAAAGCATGATAGGCGGTTTTTTCATTTTTGTGTTTCGTTCTCACTCGATTCGAACAGGTTTGGTCATGTAGAGAAGAATTTTAGCACAAAAAAATATGGGGTGGAGATTTCAAAACGACTCGTTCGCAAAACTAACATTTGTTTGAATTTTCGTGTTGCAATTTTCAGTATTTATTTCCAAATTCCAGCATTTCTGTGCATCTTCCATTACGGGATACTTGGCTGATCAAAATTAGGTGCTGGTATGAAACAGGCGCATATTACATGCTTGTCGATTCGACAGTTTTCGCAGGTAGAACCATTGGTACCAACCTCGATTTGATTTTTCTTAATTAGTTCTTTGCTCTTCTTAGTAATTCCGAGGTTGCTTTTATATTTTCGTATTTAAATGCGTATATTTCGGATCTTACAAGGATATCTTTCAAATTTTCAGATTTTCGATGGGCATAATTGGTATTTTCAATTGTGACAAGGGCATTTTTAAAACATTTCTGCGGGTTCTGGAAGATACTCAATTCAACGGTATTTTTAAAACATTTCTGCTAGATAAAATGAAAGACCCAAACGGACAATGTCGACAACTCGAGGACCTCACCGGAAAATTGCGAGAGTGCAAACGGTACAAAACCCTAATTCATAATTTTTGTAAATTTTTATTTTTACATATTTATTTCCTTCTAAATTTTCATGTTAAGAAGCTAATTCATATTTATTTCCTTCTAAATTTTTACATTATTCATTCAATTAGTTATGTATTTTTTGTACATATACCAGAGTAATCATGAAAATTAATGAATCGAACTTTTCGATGGGGCGGACCCAGTGAATCCAGTCTCAAAATCCATGTACAACTTTCTTATGGTACTTTTTTGTTCTTGTTTTTCCCTTCAAACAATAGAGGATTACAAAAAATGAAGAATTTAATTATGAAATAATTTTTTTTTTTAGAGAAAATAGAGTGGGCTCGAGAAGTCCCACGTCTATGATTTTTCATTAAGATTTTTAAAGTTTACAGCCCCTATTAGGGTATTAATAACCATTACATGATTGAGAATACCCTACTTGAACTCAAATAGGCACTATTTTCTGACTGGTACAACCCTTCCTTCAAAAACCAGGAAAATACACAACAATAATGCCCAGGAAAGGTAATCGGGAAACCAAGAACAGGAAATAAAAATCCGGTTTTTTAACCTAAGTATAAATATCCAACTCCTCCTTCTTACAGACGCCTTTTCTCCCATTCCTACATTGAGACAGCCTCTTTCCCCTTCCTTGTCGTAATTCCTCTGATTCACCATTGCTGCCTTGCTCGACCACTGCGCAACTCTTCTTCTTTCTCTTGTTAAGCTTTGAGCTCTGTCCATTAAAGATCTAACGCATCCTCCTCTCTGCTCCTCAGATCTGTACCAGGGTTAAATACTCTTTGAAAAGTCTTAAATTCAAGCAAGATTAGATCCACAAGCTGCCATTCCGACTTCCTCTCCTCTTGAAAAATTCTGCGGCATCGTTCTCTCCACAAATTTGATAAGAAGATCGAAACTAAATCTCGAAATTTCAGTTCTAGGTTTTCATTGGTCAAAACCGAGAATGGATCCCTCATTTCTGGAATGGTTAGATGAAGCAAACCGTTGAGCTTACTCCACACCGATTTTGTATAAATGCAATGAGATGCCAAATGAGAAACTGTCTCCTCAGCACATTCACATAAAGAGCATCTACTTGCTATGATCCAGCCTCTCTTCATAAGGTTATCCATTGTTAAGATTTTATTTTGGAGTATTAGCCAAAGAAAAATCTTCATTTTTAAAGGTAATTTGAGTTTCCAAATTTTATTTATTGGATGAATTGGCTCTGAAAATTTCATTTGATAACATTTATGGACTGTGAACTTCCTTTTTGTAGTGTCACCCCAAATTACTTCATCATTTCTGGATGGATATAAAATCAAATTGGAGCATAATGCTATTAGAGATTCAAATTGTCTCGATGCAATTATGGAAAGAGGCAACTCCAATTTTAATAAGGTACTAATATCTTCACCATCTCCAATTGCATGAAATAATTTTTCCACTGTTATTGTCATATTACCAACATAGGAGAATAATTCTGGCATTTCCATTAATAGTATTTGTGCATTCCAATTATCTGCCCATACATTCACATGCTTCCCATTTCCAATTTTGAAGGTTGCATTTTTTCTGAAATCATCCAGTAATTTTAAAATATCATTCCAAAAGTATGAAATATTTGCATCATAAATAATTTCTGAACATCCAATTAACTCTAACTTCTGTACTAAATCATTCCATTTGAGGTTATTTGTAGACAAATTATAATATCTCCATATCCACTTAGAAAGTAGACTTAGATTAAAATATTCCAGATTAATAACTCCAAGACCTCCAATTTCTTTGGGTTTACAAACCATTGCCCAATTGGCAAGGTTGTACCCCTTATCCTTTATCCCTTTCCATAAGAATCTCCTTCTTATTTTATCAATTTCTTTAATTACCCACTTTGGAAACTTAAAAACACTCATGTAGTAAGTAGGGAGAGAAGATAGGATTGAATTAATTAAAACCAATCTTCCTCCTATACTTAGTAATCCTCCTTTCCAACCTTCAAGTCTTACACTACACTTTTCTATAATCTTCCTAAAATCATCTTTTGTAGGCCTCTTGTAGTGTAGGGGTAGTCCCAGATAATTCATAGGCAGTGATCCAATTGGGCACTTAAGCTCATTTGAAATTAATTCCAATACATCATTCTCCACATTAACCCCAATTATCTCTGATTTTGAAAAATTAATTACTAGTCCGGATTCATTGCCAAAAATATCTAAAATGTGCTTGAGTCTCTTAGCATTTAATAAATCTGGTTTAATAAAAAACATAGTGTCATCAGCATATAATAATGATGACACTATATTTTTCATAGGCTTCTGAATATACTTTCTTTCACTTAAATTCTCAATTAATCTGGATAAAACATCCATAATTAATATAAATAGATAGGTAGATAATGGATCACCTTGTCTCAATCCTCTCTTTAAGTGAATATATTTTCCAGGAACTCCATTTAACAATATTCTAGTAGAGCCACATAGAACAGATTTTTCCATCCAATTTATCCATTTCTCCCCAAAACCTCTCATTCTTAAGACCTTTAATATAAAATCCCAAGATACTGAATCAAAGGCTTTATGTATATCTGCCTTAAACATCAGTAAAGGGATATTCTTTTTCTTAGCTGAATATAGTACTTCCCTAGCATAAACATAATTTTCAGAAATATTTCTTCCTTTAATAAATCCCAATTGATTTGGGTCAATCAGGGAATCAATGTGGCATTTTAATCTATTTGCCATTATTTTTGAAAAAATTCTCTGTACAGAACTCATTAAGCTAATGGGTCTGTAATCTTTTGGCTCTTTTGGTCCATCTTTTTTTGCAATTAAAGCAATAAATGATGAATTAAAATGGGATAATCCTACTGTAGCCTTTGAATGAAACAAAGCTAATAATTCCTCCTTTAATAAAAGTCCATATTTTTTAAAAAAATCCCCATTATAACCATCGGGACCTGGGGATTTATTACATTTCCACTCCCTCATCACTAATTCAATTTCCCACAATTCTATCTCTTTATCCAGATTTTTCAAATCCTGAGTCTCATTCTTGTAAATTCTGGACAAGTCAAGAGATCCTCTTTGCCTTATTTCAGGGTTCTCAATATGTAGCTTTCCCATTAAATTTCTAAAAAATCTGAATAAAATATCAGCTTTTTCTCTATGTGTGGAATATTGAATTCCATTTTCTTCAAGAGTAGGGATTAGGGTTTTTGATTTTTGAGTGGTGGCATGGACATGGAAAAACTTACTATTGGTGTCACCATCCTTTAACCATCTGTGTTTTGATCTTTGTTTCCAATATTGTTCCTTAATAATGGATAATTGTTTATATCTCTCTCTTGATTCAATTCTGACCCAATTTTCTAGCCTTGATAATGATCTAGATTCCTCCATTTTATCAGTCCATTTCATAACCTTTAAACAATTTTCCATTTCTACCCCTGTATTTCCTTGCTTGTCCAAACTCCACTCTTTTAATCTTTTTCCTAGAGCCTCCAATTTAGCAAATAATTCCTCAAAATTGTCTGATATTGCTGCTCTCAAATGATTTGTAATAATGCCATGAGCAATTGAATCATTGAGCCAAATATTTTCGAATCTAAAGCCAACATGTTTAGGAAATGTTGTCTTAGCTTGATAGATTAAAGGCACATGATCAGAACATGTATTGATTAAAGCAACCTGTTGAGAATTTGGGAATATAGAATGCCATGATTTATTAACCAAAATCCTGTCTAATCTAGCACAAGTAGTATTATTACTCCATGTATATTGCCTACCAAATAAAGGTAGGTCAATAAATTCCAATTCCTCAACTAACTCTCGAAAGAGTTTAGTATTTCTTCTATCTCTATCAAGTCCACCTCTCTCTTCCTGCCTTAATACAAGATTAAAATCTCCCAATATCATCCAGTTAGGATTAACAAAAGTAGAAATATCTCTGATATCCTCCATAAATTGAATTTTATCTTTTTTAATAACTGGTTCATACACACCAGATATAGATAATTTATGCCCATCCCATTTACATTGTAGTGTTAAAGTTAATATATTACTTTTATACACTTCATCAACCACTTCAAATAAATCTTTATTCCAGGCCATTAAAATTCCTCCAGAGGCCCCAATAGATTTAATTATCCTAAATTCTTTCAATCTTCCTCCACAAATTTCCATATTCATTTCAGCATTTATGCACTCCATTTTTGTTTCTTGTATACACACAATATCTGGTCTCTCTCTAATTAATGTGTTTTTAACAATTAATCTCTTATTTACATCATTTAAACCCCTTACATTCCATGAAATAATTTTTAAGTCTTTAAATATCATTAATTAATTAAGATATCTCTGCTCTAACCCTTGATCTTTTTCCTGTTGTAGAATTTCAGGTTCATCAGAGAGTTCCTTAATCACAGTAAGCATTGGATCATTAACAATGATACCCTCAGCTTGCAATATCTCCAAAACCTCCTTCTCACTTAATCTGGTTTTCTCTTCAATCCTTAATTCAATTTTTTTCTCCATCTTTTTTGAATTGTTTTTATGTTTTTTACTTGCTGCCTGATCAATTTGCTTGAATTTTACCAATTGAGCCTTTTCAATCGGTGAAGAGTAATATCCAGATTGTTTGGATTGCAGTCTTGCACTTCTCCTTTTTTCCTCTACTATTTTTGTTTTATTCTCTTTATTCTCTATCTTTTCATTTTCTTTAACTTGATCTTCCTCTTTATCATCTATACTCAAGATCACATTATTTGATGCATTCTCAAACTGATAATCCCCTAAACTCTCTTCTTCATCTCTACTCTCCATTCTTGTTTCACTTGGGGTGAATTCTTCATTTGGAATGAAAATCTCACTTAAAATAGGGACTGTTATTGCCAAGGAGGAAATTAGGGTTTCATCTATTTTGGTACCAATATTGGTTGTTGTTTCAATATAATTTGTGGATGATTGTGTAGGCATAAGAGGAAAAATACCCCATTTGCCCCTTACAAATTTCATGGTTAGAGATATATCCCTATTATTCAAAACTGTGCCCCTCTCTTTGTCCCTTACAAATTTCATGGTTAGAGATATATCCCTATTATTAAATAATTAATTTGATATAATGCATAAATAGTAATCGAGAGTTGATCGATGCGGGAAGGGAACATATGGTTTTTGGCTTTCATTTTTATCAACATGATAAATAGATACTATAAATCAACTTAGTAGCTTTGATTGATCTTTTTTGTCTTTATGAAAAATCTGAATTATACTAATTTATTTTGATTTCCAGCAAGATATTCGAGGCATGTTTTTCTGGTTCCTAAAACCCTGAACTCTAATATTATTTTGTACGTGTTAGAGTCGTTGTACGAGAAGTCCGGTTTGGGATTCATCTCGATAAGAACAAAATCTCCTGAGGTTGTTGACAGAGATGTGTAGGTCAATTAATTTACCCTTTTAAATCGTCCAAGTATGACCCCTTCTAAAAAATCCCAAATATCAAATTTACCCTTCGGCCAATTAATTTTAGTAACTATTTCTGAAAAAAGTAGCTTCTGGAAAATAATGCGTTGGTCAACAGCGAGAAAATCATTCTAGAAACACAGCTTCTCATCGAGGACTATCTTGCTTAAAATACTTTCACACGGTAATTTTCCATTTTTAACCCTCCATTTTTATTTATTTCAGCTCCCTCTTTTTTAAATCAAATATTGCATTTGTATTTCTATTTAAAGATAAGTTATGCCCACTGTACAAGTCTGTGTGGATGATGTGCTACATAATTCAATTCAAGAATTTGGCAAATCAGGTAGCTTCTTTTTACAATTACATTAATACCCCTACAAACCTTAAAATATCATATATGCCCTTACTGAATACAAAATATCGCATAAACCCATAAAAAATCTAGAAAATATTAGATGGAGTAGGGTATTTGTTATATTTATTGACACTTATGATATTTCACAATTTGGACGAGTATAATTGATATTTTGTTAATATATTTATATATTTTTTCTTTTGACCGAAGGTTTAGGAAATATTTACTATCGTTTAAGGTAAACAATTTAATCCTAAAATAATAAAAATATCACATATGCCCTCCTAATTTAAAAATAGAATGCATCTTTTTTCCAATAGGTCCCTAAAGTTTGAGGACCCAGAAGAAGAAGACACGTTGGTGACGAAATTTCCCGAGGAATTTGTTATATTTGCTAAACATATTAAATCAAAATAAAATTTGAAGTTTTTAAACATGCAAAATTTAATTCAACTATGTTATCAACACTATAAGACAATCAGAAAACCTCAAATTGCGCGGGTAAAACGCTAGTTATAACTATTCTATATCCTTGCGTACAAGAGTTGTAACGAAAATTACAAATATCACCTTTAACACATTAAAAAATAAAATAAATAGGCCACACAAGTCTTTTATCTTTTTGAATTTAAGTCGAGTGGATAGAAATTCCGTGATAACAGAACTGTATACGTTATCAATTGTTACTTTTCTTGCCATATTGTATTGGTATGGTTTGCAAAATCCGGTAGCCAAGCCGTAAAATTCTGACTGAGATATTCCAAAAGTTTTGGTTACGGCATCTTTTCTTGGTACGTAATCAGTTACGCCATCAAAATACATAATTGCATTGCAAGTAATGTTGGGGCTTCTAAAGAATTCCTAATCAATCCAAAACATGTGGTGACCAACGACTAAAAATCCAGAACATAAATTCAGTTGTTAATTACAAGAGGAAAATCCAGCAAAAACTCAGACTCGTCTCTTTCGAAAACTGACCCTTGAATGTGTTGTTAATTACAAGAGTAAAAATACAACGAATTGATTTTTTCAAATACTCATGATACTTTATTACTATATACAACTTGAGAAAAATAAAATAAAACAGATATAATATCTTCTATTACATTTGAAGAATTTATTTTCAAGAAAAGCTGTAGCTTTCGGATATGTTGAAAATAAATAATTTTTTTTTACAATAATCTTGAATGTGTTGTTCAAGTTGGAGTACTAGAAACGAAAATAAATGAAAAAAGATTGACCTAAGCTCCTAAAGGGAAAATTCCTTAGCACAATTTTCGGTAACATTTGGCCTCCTCGAGGGGTCTTCTTGCTATGTTGATTGATGGTGCTTTTTTTTCTTGGAATACGCGTTAGTTTCGCTCTTTTCATATGTTTCATAACATAATTGCCTATATGGAAGTCCATTTTTTTCCTCTTTCTTGACAATTGTTCTTTCCTATTTGATTTTATTGTATTAAATAGATCTCCTCGAATCACGGATCGTTGTTGTGAACTAGCCAATCGATCAATCAATTTCCACACCGATTGTGTGTCTGCGCATGATACTAAAAGGTCGAGTCCCCCATTATACTTTGGAAGGCACGTCGTTTTCTATTAGGCAATTTATGGGTGTACATTTATCAACCCCATTCCACATGAATAATCTTAGCGATCTATCAATTTCATTTATTTCATTTATGCATCATTTGGATAATTTCATAGTTTGCACAATGTATATAGATATCGCAATAAGGATTATCTTTAAAAGGGTTATGTTTATGTTTAAGAATTCATGAGAAAGAAAAGCTCTATCAATCTTAGTTAATAGTTGTAGTTGGTCTTTAGCTTGACCATGTAGTGGAGTTCCAATTAGATTTAATTGTTCTATTAGGTGGTTAGACCATGCATGCGGACCAAATGTATTAATTTGCATTTTCATAATTTTTTTCTAAATTTGATTTTGTAAAATTCATTGAGATTTGATCCAACACTTCTAGGGAGTGTACATAATAGTATAATAATTTGGGTTTCGAAGTAATGTTATCAATTTACTTGATCTGGATTTTGTTTAATAGGTTTAGACCCAGATTTTGTGTACATAATAGTATAATAATTTGTGATCGTTAATATACTTTGGTAAGTATATAATGTTATCAAATTTATTTAATTATTTTCATTTTGTTATAATTTACTTATTTTGTTACTTATTATATTATTAATTTATTTTTTATTATATTTAATTTTCTTATATTATGAAGTATATTTACTTATATAATATATTAATTTATATAATTAATTAACTCATTAACTTATTATTTATTTTATTTATAAATATCATAATAATTAATATATTAATTTATTTAGTATATTTCAAAATATATTGTTTTTTTTATTTAAGGATAAGTTCGGTTCGAAGAAAGGCGGTGTCACAAAACGTGGTTTTGACACAAACCTACAAACATTTGCAGCCCAAAATTCGCCATTTCATCCACGGTTGGGGTATGCCCCGTTTGAAATGGAGATATTACATCTCCACTCGAGGTCGGAGAGGTCGAGTTTAACTTCGTTGAGAACCGAGGGTAAGGTTTTGGTGAAATTCTTCGAATTCTTGCTCGGTTGGGTTTGTGTCCTTAGGGATGAAAGTTTGCACATTTCGATTATCGCACATAATGATTTCCCTAATCATTTTCACAAACTCTTCCTCTATGTATGCAATTTCGGTTGGACATGCCTCGGGGTTGTCAGTAGCAAGAATGATCTCACATATATACTTTATTTTACCCTAATCATCGCACATATTATTTATAAATATTAAAAATTAATACTCTAACTAAATAAATATTATGATATTTAAAATATGATAATATCTAAAGTCAAAATATTTGTTATCAATACAATATTAATATAAGGGATATAGATTAAATAAATGATTTAATAACTACATTTTAAATAAATAATATAATTGTAAAGGATAGTTTGGACAATTTAGTAAAAAAATGAATGATCGTTCTAGATTCAGAAAAACTAGTTTTAAAAATAACAGTGGTGTTAGACGCATGAAAAACCCCAAACATACCCGCACCTATAAATTACCCATTCAATTTCCAAATTAAATTATGACAGCAATTAATTATTCAATAATTACTTTCTATTTAGTGTTGTGCGGGATGAATACGGGGTACTATGTATAGGGTGTTTATCATCATTGCTAGAAATAGTGAAGGAAATACAGTTTCAGGATCAACCGTAAAAGTGTACACAAGGATAAACGAATGTAGGCGTACATTCGTGGTCATATCTTTCAGTAGGAAAATCCAATTTGAATGGTTCAAATTGGGTTAGATAGATAATAAGATTATCTACAACCTTCATATAGAAATATATTTCATATGAACGAAGTATCAGTGTCGTTTCTATGAAATACCGAAAGGGTGCAACAGTATGACATACAGTTAGTAAAACAGTCATAACTTTTGCATACGAACTCCAATTGGTCCAGGCCAAATTGGGTCGTGTAGATAATAAGATTATCTACAACTTTCGTGTGGTTGATTTTCTGTCAGAGGAATTTACCAATTTCGTATGGACAGAACACTGGACAGATTCATGCAACTTTCTGTGTGAAAACGTGTATATTGGATATACATGTGTTTTGGCCAATCATAATCCTATGTGATATAAATATGATGTTTTTCTCTCTCTCTGGTCAATCCAGATGTGAATTCATTCAGAATATTCAGAATATTCCAGAAATATTGAGATACATCTTTCTATTGAGTGAAAGGGTGTAAAGAGAGAGAACCGAGAAAAACAGTTTTTTCGGAGAAGAGAATCAATCGATCAAGCAAGTTCGCCGGTGCATCATCTAGGAAGGTGCATCCGCGACCGACGAACTCCGACTCACGGTGGATACAAATAGAGGAGCGACACTTGTGGCTCTTCGATTGTGATCAACTCGAGGGAGAGAAATAACGGTCAAAGACGGTGGAAGTGCTTGGACGTGGAACACACGGAGACAACCGGATGAATGTCAAGACGGTGGGAGACGTGTGGTATGGGACGCACGTGCTAGTCACCAACGTGACCGGAGAAAGAAGGAAGAGCGATCAACCCTTCGTGCGTGATCAATTTCACGCTGGTAATCGTCTATCCTTCTATTGCATCATACCCTCGAAGTCATGGCGTGATCTTGGATTTAGGTAACTGGACCGGGCCTTCATATCCGCTGCGCGGGCCCGGGGTCGGGCGAATTCCCAACAAATAGCGCTACCCAAATTTAATAGGGGAGTTTTATGATAGACCAATTTTCTTATGATAGACCCATTTTCAAAAAAAATATTTCGAATATTTGTTAACTAATTCTTTTTTTTCGTAAGATTCAATTGTATATTTATCATTTGAGGTTATGCAAAACATAAATTTTGTATAATTAATTGATAAATACCTAAAATATCTTAAAATAATCTTTGAAAAATGATTCATGATAAGAAAATGGGTCTATCATAGAACTCCCCAATTTAATTTTTTAATATGTATCTATCTGGGTGATTCTATGGTAGAACCTCTTGTTCAATTCTTATACAAATTAACAAGGATATTTTGGGTATTTGTCAATATTCTAATTTAAATAATAATTAATGCAATATTCGAATAGGAAACTAATTTGATTGAGAACATCTAATTAATTATAAATTCCCAAAAAATAATTAATTGTATCCAGGTGTTTGTAATTACTTTCTGGTATTTATTTTTAAGAAAAGAAACATACACATCAAATAATATCAAAATCTTGAAATATATTCCTTGTTGGTCTAGACAAAAATACAATTTTCTTATTCTTGTTTGAAAAATTACACTTCAGGGAAGATGAAAATATTTTGCTTATGAAAAACATGGGCTAGGTTCAATGGCCAACACCTTTGTTTGGCCAACTCGGCCAACAACGTTTATTTCTCACAATATATACATGAAAATAAAAATCCAACCGCATAGATGTGATATACATCACTTGATAATGTTATAGATTTAATTTCATTAAAAATAAATATTTTTATCATCTCCATCATGATACGTAAAGATATTGACGGATGACAATATTTACGACATGATTCATCATGAAATCAATTTTAAAATTTGATTTTTTTTCATTGGATGTAATTTAAATGATAGAGATAGACTCAAGATTAATTTTTACAATGTTTCGACTTTTCTTTCATCGAAATCCAAAAAAATATCGAAATAGACGGTTGTGAAAATATGTTATCGGTTTTGTTAGATAGAAAAATGCAAATGAAACAAAATTTGTTCTACAACATATCTAAATGACATTGATTACATCTATACGGTTAAAATTTAATTTTCGTTTATATAATTTGAGAAATAAACGTTGTTGGCCGAGTTGGCCAAACAAGGATGTTGGCTATTGAACCTAGCCCATATAACATTCTTATTGTTATAAAGAAAAATTGTTCATGCAAGGGGAGATCGAAATTTTAGCATGGTTCGAAATTTTCGGAAGGAGAGTTTTGAAAACTTTTGAAATATGCCAAAACTATTTTACAGAGGACCTCGATCGATGTATTTATTTATTGAAAATTTTCAAAATATGTCAAAACTAGTTTGTATCCTTGTTTATTATCTCATAATAACATACAATGTCAAACTTTTTTAGATATAGTGTTTCAACGAATTTAGATGAAATCAAGGCGACAATTTTCATGAAACAGAGAAACAAGGTATTTTTCGTTTTGACAACTTTCAGTAATGTTTTTCCTACGACATATATTTTGTTTGATTTTAATTAGTATTCTTTTTGCTTGATCGATGAGGTCAAGACTCAAAACATTTTGATTTCCTGATTTAATCGGTTTCTAGAAAATTTTGCCAGAAGGAAACTATGATAAAAAGAACTCTTATCCAAACAAAATCACAATTACTTTATGATGAGATAAACTCTCCCTATCCATTTACTCAAAACAGTATCCTCTGCACATTATGATAAAACGGACACGCAATTATTGATCTGCTGTGTCACTCCATTCGTCACTCTTCTGGTCATTTTTCTTCATCATTACCTCCTATAAATTCACTTATCCACACAAACTCCACTCAACTCACCTAAACCCACACAAAGCAAGAACTTACAATCAATTGACTCAAATTTCTTCTTCTCCATCTCTTCTTGTTAACCTAAACAATGGAGAACCAAAACCAGCATTTCGTCATTGTAACATACCCAGCACAAGGCCATATAAACCCGGGGCGCCACCTGGCAAGAAAAATTGCCAATTCAACTGGAGCACGTGTCACAATATCAACGGCCATTTCAGCTCATCGTAAAATGTTCAACACCGATGAGGAGTGCCACGACGGTCTTATTTATTACTGCCCTCACTCTGATGGTTACGACGAAGGCTTCAAAAAGGATGTGGATGATCAAAATCATTACATGATCAAGTCGAAACAGGTTGGATCCGAGACACTACCAGTTTTGATGGACAAATTCTCGCATGAGGGCTGTCCAGTGACAGGGGTTATCTATGCTCTTCTCATGTCGTGGGTTGCTGACGTGGCGAAAACTCGTGACATCCCTTCGGCTCTATATTGGATTCAACCTGCTACCGTTTTCGCAATTTACTATCATTATTTTCATGGTTACAAAGATATGATCATTTCGAAAGCGAGTGATCCAACCTCTGTGATTACTTTACCTCACTTGCCTCCCCTCAAAATCAAAGATATACCTTCTTTCCTTGCCATTACGAATAAAGACGATCCTTATTATGTAGTACTCGATTATTTCATGGATACCTTTACGACTTTGGAGAAAGGATTGACGGTTGGTGAAAAACCGAAAATTTTGGTTAACTCTTTGGATGAATTGGAATTTGATGCTATTAAATCGGTCGAGGAAATGGTGGACTTGATTAGTATTGGTCCTGTTCTTTCTTCTCAAGTGCAAGGAGGTATCAAATCGACAGATTTGTTTAAAACAGATCAGAACACTTATTTTCAATGGCTCCACACAAAACCGGAGAAATCTGTGGTTTATATCTCCTTCGGGAGCATGTCACTGATAAACAAGAACCAAATGGAGGAAATTTCACGCGCTTTAAAAGAAACAGGTTTCTCGTACCTATGGGTGGTACGAAAAGATAACAGAGAAGAGTTAGGTTCTGCGTTGGAAGATTTAGTGTCGAATACAGATGGTATGATTATTGAGTGGTCGAATCAGTTTGAGGTGTTGAGCCACCCTTCGATCGGTTGTTTTGTTACTCACTGTGGATGGAACTCGACATTGGAAACCCTAGCTAGTGGTGTACCGGCCATTGGCGTACCGCAATGGGCAGATCAAGGGACGAATGCCCTGCTTATAGAGAAATGGGGGATTGGCGTGAGAGGACAAATGAATGAAGAGAGGATAATTGAAGGAGACGAGTTAAAGAGATGTTTGGAGATAGTTATGGGGGAAGGAGAAAGAGGAGAGAAGATTAGAGAGATGGCACAATTCTGGAAGGAGAGGGTAAAAGCGGCGGTGGACGATGGTGGTTCGTCGGAGAGAAATCTACGTGCTTTTGTGAAGGAGATTAGTGGTTGAGAAGGGATGTCATTGATGGGAAATGGTTTTTGTTTTCTTTTTCCATGCAGGAGATGATATGGATCTATTTTGGGTGTATTTTTGTCTTTTTTTTGTTCTAGCTAGTAGGTTGAATTAATCTTAATCGGGAGGAAATTAATTCCTAAATCTCAATCAATGTAAACTGAAAATTTATGTTCGTTGCATCATTGGCTTATAAGTTATAAATAAGGGTCGTCGGATATTAATTATGCTTTGTGTTTAAAAAAAAATCAATCTGTTTTGCATAATTAGCTTCTTTCTCGAAATAGCATAAAAACTATATATTGATCAAGAATGTGATATTAACATTACTAATTACTCTAAACATAATACATCCATATTGAAAATAATGTATATGATCCTCTTTAATATGAAATAATGTATGATCGTTTAAAACAGCATATTGACATTATAACAGCTATATGGATTCTAAAATATTATCTCTGAAAACAAGGTTGTAATTACACTGAAATCAGCGTTATTGAAAAACAAAAAATTATGTAGAGGAATTCTTGAAAGACCTCCCAACTTTTCTGTAAATTATGAAAAATTTCTTATTTTTTCCAAAAAAATCCTATATTTTTTAGATTCTCTAATAAACCCCATATATTTGTTTCTTCTTTCAAAATCCTCTTAACTTTTTTAAATTTCCTAAAAAATCTCCTATCTTTTTGTTATATTTTTTAAAAATGACCATTATACCTCCATAATTTTATTTTATATATTTATATAATTTAATAAAAAATAAATACATATTAAACTATTATAAAAAAAAATGTTTAAAATAAATAATACATGATATTAAAATATTATAATAAATAATATATTGATATTAAAATATTATTTTCAACAATTATTATTATTTTAATATCTATGTATTATTTATTATAATATTATAATATCTATGTATTACTTATAATAATATTTTATATCTATGTATTACTTATTATATATATATATATATATCAGTGTTTTAAATAGCGGCGCTGTAGCGCCGCTATAGCGCGCTATAGCGGGTTTTGGGAGGCAAACGCTGCATCGCTTCGGAATATAGCACTGTAGCGTTTTGTTCCGCTGCAACGCTATAGCGGACCGCTATAGCGGACTGCTATAGCGTTGAAGCGTTCAATTGTAGCGTCCGTAGTGGCGCTATAGCGTGAAGATGATGATGATTATTATTATTGTTGTTGTTGTTGTTGTTGTTGTTGTTGTTAAATAATAATCACTATTATCATTACACAATAATAATAATTGTTATTAAATAATAGTAATAATATTAATAATAATTATTATTATAATAATTATTGTTATTATTATTATTGGTACTAAATAATAATAACAATAATAATTAATATTATTAGTATAAAATAATAATTATTGTTATTTAATAATAATAATAATAATAATGACAACGATACAAATAATAATAATAATAATAATAATAATAAAAATAATAATAATAATAGTAATAATAATAAGCATACTTATTATTATTATTATTATTATTATTATTATAGGAAAAATAAGATAATAACAACATCAACAACAACTATTAATAGCCTTATTATAATTACAATAATTACAATAATAAAAAGAAAAACAAAAGTAATAATAATAATATATTTTTCTTAGAGATGAATTTTAATTTATGTTAGTTTGCGAGGTTGATATAAATATGCATTCAACATAATTTTATTTATAATATTGGACCGCTAATTTATATTTATATTTGTATTGTAGTATTATAAAAATAATAATTTCGATCAAAAATCCGCTGTGATGGTGAAGCGGCGCTATATCGCCCGCTAACTCTAAACGCTAAATTAAAAGTCAAAACGCTGCATGCCGCTGCACGCTATTTAAAACATTGATATATATATATCTTGGTATTAAAATATTAATAATTGTTGAAAATAATATTTTATTATCAATATATTATTTATTATAATATTATAATATTTATGTATTATTTATTATAATATTATAATATCATTTATTATTTATTTTTTACATATTTTTATTTTTTTATAATAATTTAATATGTATTTATTATTTATTAAATTAAAGAAATATATAAAATAAAACTATGGGTGTATAATGGTTATTTTTTTAAAACATAACAAAAAGAGAGGGGATTTTTGAGGTTATTTAAAAAAGTTAGGGGATTTTGGAAGAAGAAACAAATATAGAAGGGTTTTGAGGGAATTTAAAAAATATAGGGGGTTTGTTTAAAAAGACAGGAGTTTTTTCATAATTTACAGAAAAGTTGAGGGGTTTTTCAAGAATTCCCCAATTGTGTATTAAGTAATTAACATTTAAGACACGTTTTACATTCATGCGGTTCGGCCATCAGGATGCATGAAAAATCATATTTCGTCATTACGCGGAGGGGAACTAGCATCCCCTCCGTTAGTGATAATTTGACCGCTTTTACTCCATTCTATAAATTTTCTGGCCAGGACGGAATATCCTCTGAATTTCGCCAATTGTATTGGCCATAATCAAATGAAGTATATTCAAATTCTCAAGATTTATGGAGACATCGAAATGCGGTGATCTCCTCAATCCCAAAGAAAGAGTCCCGGTATTCATGGATGATTATCGCCCAATAGTATCATAATGTCCTGATCAAACTCCTCGCGAAATTACTAGCCACTCAGCTCCAAAGCTTTATGCCGAGTTTGATTCACACAAATCAAACTACATTTAAATCATCGATAATTTCTTCGCCACGAGATAAATCTTAAACTACTATAACAAGATTAATGTATAAATATGATCATGATCAAGTTTGATTTTTTTTGGTGCTTTGCACACTTTAATGAAAATCATAGCTGTTAAGAGCACGTTTCATGCTCCAAGTTCTTTTTCAAAAAAAAAAAAAATTTGATTTTTCAAAAGCCTTCGATGACCTGTCGTGCCATTTTCTATCAAGTCTTATGCTCCAATATCAGGATAAATGGAAGGATTTCTTTCATGAAAAAGATCCCGTTATTTCCCAATGCTTTTCAACTTGGTCGTCGATGTGCTTCATGTTGCGTGATGACCCAAAAAAGATTGAATATGATTAAAATGCAAAAACTAAAATAAGTACATGTATATTAGGCACATATTGGTACTTAGATAAACCATATGTGTGTAAGGCAGCAAAATTCCGATAAACCTGTTATACACTTGGATAACATCAAATGCATCTTTTGGCACGAATGCATCACTTGGCGGAAGAGAGATTATTTGGCGTATAAGACAGAAAATACCAACTTAGATTAACATATGATTTAATCAAATTCGGTATCACG
The DNA here is from genome assembly GCA_946800325.1 of Luzula sylvatica. Lineage (NCBI taxonomy): Eukaryota > Viridiplantae > Streptophyta > Magnoliopsida > Poales > Juncaceae > Luzula > Luzula sylvatica. Next base: position 50,787,379 of record OX326961.1, read on the forward strand.
AAGAGTGGATAAATTTAACATAACTGCGTTATACAAAATTCAAATCGGGACTAATCAAACAAACATGCAATGAAACATCAAATATACAAACATAATTTAATTAAACATAAAATAAGACAGTTAATATACATAAACACAAGTAAAAAGTAATTTCATACTAAACTTTAGTCCAAGTCATATATTCAAATTTACAATCTTCTAAAATTTGTATAGAGAGCTAAAAACTAATAATTTCAACCTGAATCCCGCAAATTTCATTTATGAACCTATCAACGAGAATAAAGATAAAAAAATAAAAAAAAGACAGTTTGTATAAATTATATTACCTTTTATTTGATCAATTTGGGGCATATATTTTGGTGAAAGTAAGATTTTTTGTGTGTTAAATAGACGAAAAATAAGATTCGTAGAATGGAGAGTCGCCCTAAAGAAAATATGTGAGAAAATCAAGTTTTTTTTATTATTTCAAGATTATCTTATATTGTAACGTGTCCATATTTTATTTCATGTCTCAAATTACTTATGTAGCTCTGGAATCATTTTCATCTAAAATATTAAATGGTTTACGAGTCATTATAGTGGAATTATAAAACCGTAAATATATGTGGATCTATCTTATTGCATATCTTGAATCAAAATTTTATCTCGATTCTACCCAAATAAGATTTTTTTGTCATACTCAAATCGTTTCGTTTTCTGAAGTTAGAATACTACGACTATTAAACGATTCTTTGAAAGAAAAAAGAAACTTTGCTTTGAGGTAATTTTTGAAGTACTCCAGAAAATTAGGAGGTTCTTTCAAATAATGAAAAAAATTAGGGAGGTTTTAACATTTTTTCTTTTCTTTTTGTAATAATGATATGAAATCCTGTTAAATATCATCGTTACGTGGACGAGACGGTGAGTAGATGATAATGATAATCGAAACAATTTGACACGAGAGTGTGTATTAAATGCATATATTTCAAATAAAATATATGATGAATAAGTAAATAGATTCAATTTAGGACATAATAGACAGAATTTCATTCTTGTTTTTGTACCACTAGGAAAATAGCCCGCGCTTCGCTGCGGAATATATTATTTGATAAGAAATAATATAATAAGCAAAAGTAATAATTTTATATATTATTTGATATATTATTTCGCTGCGGAATATATTATTTGATATATTATTTGATAAGAAAATAGAAATATTTCTCGCGCTTCACTGGGATTTTTCAAAATTTGTTATGATTATAAAATAATAATTTTATCTAAAACGTTATAAGTGCAAAACAAAAATAATCTTCATAAATGTTAATTTAAAAAAAAAATCTGATATTAAATAGTCTCACAAGTATTATGCAATAAATACAAATTTTTTTCCTCCTCAAAACATATCATATGTTCCAAAAGAAAAATTCAAATATTTTATTTAGAATACAAGGCATACGTAAAAAAAAAAAAAAAAAAAAAAAAAACAGTAAAATATGAACAGTACCCGATAGTGAACAGTACCGGGTGTAAACAGTAACTGACAGCGAACAGTACCCGGCAGTGAACAGTACCCGGCAGTGAACAGTAAACAGTAACCGGCAGTGAACAGTACCCGGCAGTGAACAGTAACAGACAGTGAACAGTACAGGTGACGTGGCCTCACCATATTCTTAGTATCCAACTTTTAATGGGAGAGGGAGATTTGTTTGAGTTTCTATCTAGATTGGTCTGCCGCAATTTAAAGGGTACATGTACACTTTTTCTTTTCTTCTATGCCAGACAGTGACGGATCTTGCCCCAAATGAATGGGGAGCCGGTAATTTAGAAAAGGTTACTTTAAAAATTTTCAAATTTTTTTAAAGGAACGATAATACATAATTTTGTAGTTCAAAAATTTTAAAAAAGTTTTAGTTCTATCGTAAAAAATATATATATATATATATATATATATATATATTATCGTTAAAAATTTTAACGAGGTCAACTTCCCTCTCTAGTCTCTTGTATTAGATGGCAATTGCTTATTAATCGAGTAGAATCTGTACAGGGTTTAAATGGGCCACACAAATTTTATCTTCTTGAGTTTAAGTCGAGTGGATAGACACAAAACCGGGACAACAGATTACATAATTGTGTAGGTTATCAATTGTTAGTTTTGTTACTTTCCATGCCATGTTGCATAACTTGCATCAGTATGGTTCGCAAAATAAGATATCCAAAAGTATTAGTTATTGCATGTTTTCTTGGTACGTAATCAGTTACGTAATCAAATATAAATGTTAAGAGGTTTTATCATACACTTTTTCAAAAAAATATTTTTGATATTTAAAAGGGTGTATCATAAATTTATTTTTTATATATATTTTTTCTTTCATAAATAATTCAATTTTATTATTTAACATATCATTTATTAATAAATACACTTGAAAAATTACTTTAAATACTCATTAATTGATAATTACACAAAATACCCTTGAAAATGGGTGTATCATTACACAAAATTTCCAATTTGTACCTGCCGTATTCTCCAAATTTGTACTATTGCATTTAATTAACGTGATAATTAGAACATATTGTTGGTAATACGGGATTCGAATATGGATTTCTAATAGGAATTTCAAATAAACAAAAAAACTCTCTCTTATAATTCTAATAGTCTCTTACAAGTCTTTCTCTCTTTTCTAATTGATATTTGATATATGATTTCAATGTGTTTAATCCCTAAACGTCTAAGGCCTATTTATAGGCTCCATAAACTTGCATTACAAGGAATTAAACCTTGCCTTAAAACTTATTTCCTAAATTACTTTCCTATAATAAATCTTGCCCAATAATAATTTCCTAAATTACTTTCCTTAAAATAACTTTCCCTAACATTAATTGGGCTAATTAAACTTGATTTATTATTTCGGACTTGGGCTTATCAACAAATTCCTTCCTTAAGCACAAGCCTCTTCATCATCCCGATCATCGTCTTCAAATTTTTTTCTTTTTCTTGTACACCCGCTTGACTCCTATGGGCTTGCATCTTTTTGATAATTCGACCAAGTCCCACGTCTTGTTTTTCTCGATAGCCCCAATCTCTTCATCCATCGCGAATTTTCATTTCTTGTTTCTCACGGCTTCTTCAAAGGAAATATTCTCCGCATCTGCCAAAAGACAAACAAGATGTACCTCACTAGTTGCATCATACAACTCTCGTAAGCTCCTCGTGCGTGTCTGTCTCGGCTCGTCTTCATCATCAGGTAATTCGGGGCTAGTCGGTACAACAATTGAGGATTCTTCTTTCTCGGACACTTCTGACTCGGCCTCCTCATTTTCCATCTCACACTTCTTATTCCAGTCCCATGCGCTCTTCTCATTCACATGGACATCTCGGCTCACCACAACTTTTCTTTCAATCGGGTCGTACAACTTGTATGCCTTCGTTTTCTCGTCATATCCAATGAACACGAACTTCTTGCTTTTATCATCGAGCTTCGTCGTCCTTTGATCTGGTACATGTGCATACGCCACACTTCCGAACACCTTGAAATGCGACACCGTCGGTTTCATGCCGCTCCACGCTTCTTGAGGTGTTTTCTCGCCTAATTTCGCATGAGGACATCGATTTTGTACATACACCGCACACTGTACCGCCTCGGCCCAAAATTCTTTTGGCACTCCTTTGCTCTTTAACATCGATCGAACCATGTCGAGAATGGTCCGGTTCTTCCTCTCGGCCACACCATTTTGCTGAGGCGAGTATGGCGCAGTCAAGAATCTCTTAATCCCTTGTTCCTCACAAAAACTCGTAAATGCGGTTGACGTGTACTCACCGCCTCTATCTGACCGCAAAGTTTTGATGTATCGCCCGGTCATCTTCTCGACAAGCACCTTGAACCTTTTGAACACTTCGAATGCCTCGGATTTTTCCTTCAGAAAATAAACCCAGGTCCTCCTAGTGTAATCATCAACGAATGTAATAAAATACCTTTTCTCACTGAACGATTTCGGTGTGATCGGACCACAAATGTCGGTGTGCACCAGCTCGAGAGGGTTTGCTGCTTCATATTTTGCCTTCTTCTGAAATGGGACTCTTGCATGTTTACCGAGTACGCAACCTTCGCAAAATCTGCTCGTGTAGTCCATATCTGGCAGACCGTGCACCATGTCCTTCTTTGCCAACTCTCGCAAGCCTCCATAGTGCAAGTGTCCAAACCGCAAATGCCAGAGCCAAGCTTTATCCTCCATGTCGACTCGTAAGCACATTCTTTGCACACTTCTCAGGTTGAGCTTGAACATTCGATTCTTCGCCATCTCAACACGCGCAACTAATTGACCTTGCTTGTCCTTCAGCTGCATCGTTCGATCTTTCATGAAGACCGAGTATCCTCTCTCCAATAGTTGCCCCATGCTGATTATGTTGCTCTTCATCTCAGGCACGTAATAGACATTTTCGATATGTCCTTCTTTACCATCCTTCTGATAAAACCGAATTTTACCTTTGCCCTTCACTTGGACCTTTGACGCATCTCCAAATGACACGTGTCCATCGTCTAGCTCCTTCATCTCTACAAAAAGGTGTTTGTGCCCGCACATGTGGTTGCTTGCGCCAGTGTCGAGGTACCAGATCGTATCGCTCTCCGATGTGGTGTCTTTGTGAGCCATCATGAGAACACCATCATTTGCCTCCTTCTCTACTAAGTTGGCATTTTCTTTTACCTTTTTCTCGGACCAACACTCCTTCGCGTAGTGTCCAGGCTTGCCGCAGTTGTAGCACTCGACACTTGCTCGACTCAACCAGCTTCCTCGTCCACGGCCTCGTCCTCGGCCGCGCCAATTTTGCTGATTCGGTTGCTTCTTTTCTTCGGAATTATAGTTTCCGCCTCTGCCTCGACCACCAAATCGACCTCCACGGCCGCGTCCTCTTCCTCGATTGTTCTCAGCGTACATCGCCTTGTCTTCATCTATGGTCGTCTTGACTTGCAGAGCTTCTTGGTGTGCCTCGTTCTCCTTCTTTTTCTTTCGCTGCTCGTGTGCCTCGAGTGAACCTGCCAATTCATCAACGGTCATTTGATCTAAATCTTTCGACTCTTCAATAGCGCACACCACGTTTTCGAACTTCTCGGTCAGAGATCGTAGAATCTTCTCAACAACTCTTGCGTCGGTTAGAGCTTCTCCGTTGCCCTTTAACTGATTCGCCACTGCTTGTACACGCGAGATGTAGTCGGATACTCCCTCTGATTCCTTCATCTTCATGGACTCCAATTCGCCTCGCAAAGTCTGAAGCCTCACTTGCTTTACTCGGTCGGCACCCTTGAACACTCTCTCCAAAGTGTCCCATGCTTCCTTCGAAGTTTTCGCGCCGGCAATCTTCTGAAAACCCGACTCGTCTACAGCTTGGTACAACAGGTACATGGCGGTCTTGTCCTTCACTCGTTTCTCTTTCATTGCTTTTAATTGGTTTACCGTCTGCTCCGTTTCGGCAACCGGTTCCACGTAGCCAGCTTCGACTATCTCCCAAACATCTTGCGCACCGAGTAACGCCCGCATCTGAATACTCCATACTTCGTAATTCGTCTTCGTCAATCGCGATAGCGGTATATGGCCAAAAGCACTCCCAGAACTCGCCATCGCTCTGATACCAATTTGTTGGTAATACGGGATTCGAATATGGATTTCTAATAGGAATTTCTAATAAACAAAAAAACTCTCTCTTATAATTCTAATAGTCTCTTACAAGTCTTTCTCTCTTTTCTAATTGATATTTGATATATGATTTCAATGTGTTTAATCCCTAAACGTCTAAGGCCTATTTATAGGCTTCATAAACTTGCATTACAAGAAATTAAACCTTGCCTTAAAACTTATTTCCTAAATTACTTTCCTATAATAAATCTTGCCCAATAATAATTTCCTAAATTACTTTCCTTAAAATAACTTTCCCTAACATTAATTGGGCTAATTAAACTTGATTTATTATTTCGGACTTGGGCTTATCAACACATATCAGTTAAATTCATTAATATTGATTCAAATTTATGAATTCGAACTTATGTTAATTACGTATTCTCCAAAGTCGAAGCAGGTTGAATCCGAGACACTATCAGTTTTGCTGGGAAAATTCTCGCATGAGGGCTGTCCAGTGACACGGGTTATCTATACTCTTTTCATGTCGTGGGTTGCTGACGTGGCGAAAACTCGTGACATCCCTTCGGTTCTATATTGGATTCAACCTGCTACCGTTTTGGCAATTTACTATCATTATTTTCATGGTTATAGAGAGATGATAGTTTCAAAAGCGAGTGATCCAACCTCTGTGATTACTTTACCTCACTTGCCTCCCCTCAAAATCAAAGATATACCTTCTTTCCTTGCCATTACGAATAAAGACGATCCTTGTTATGTAGTACTCGATTATTTCGTGGATACATTGACGACTTTAGAGAAAGGATTGGCGGTTGGTGAAAAACCGAAAATTTTGGTGAACTCTTTGGATGAATTGGAATTTGATGCTATTAAATCGGTCGAGGAAATGGTGGACTTGATTAGTATTGGTCCTGTTCTTTCTTCTCAAGTGCAAGGAGGTATCAAATCGACAGATTTGTTTAAAACAGATCAGAACACTTATTTTCAATGGCTCCACACAAAACCGGAGAAATCTGTGGTTTATATCTCCTTCGGGAGCATGTCACTGATAAACAAGAACCAAATGGAGGAAATTTCACGCGCTTTAAAAGAAACAGGTTTCTCGTACCTATGGGTGGTACGAAAAGATAACAGAGAAGAGTTAGGTTCTGCGTTGGAAGATTTAGTGTCGAATACAGATGGTATGATTATTGAGTGGTCGAATCAGTTTGAGGTGTTGAGCCACCCTTCGATCGGTTGTTTTGTTACTCACTGTGGATGGAACTCGACATTGGAAACCCTAGCTAGTGGTGTACCGGCCATTGGCGTACCGCAATGGGCAGATCAAGGGACGAATGCCATGCTTATAGAGAAATGGGGGATTGGCGTGAGAGGACAAATGAATGAAGAGAGGATAATTGAAGGAGACGAGTTAAAGAGATGTTTGGAGATAGTTATGGGGGAAGGAGAAAGAGGAGAGAAGATTAGAGAGATGGCACAATTCTGGAAGGAGAGGGTAAAAGCGGCGGTGGACGATGGTGGTTCGTCGGAGAGAAATCTACGTGCTTTTGTGAAGGAGATTAGTGGTTGAGAAGGGATGTCATTGATGGGAAATGGTTTTTGTTTTCTTTTTCCATGCAGGAGATGATATGGATATATTTTGGGTGTATTTTTGTCTTTTTTTTGTTCTAGCTAGTAGGTTGAATTAATCTTAATCGGGAGGAAATTAATTCCTAAATCTCAATCATTGTAAACTGAAAATTTATGTTCGTTGCATCATTGGCTTATAAGTTATAAATAAGGGTCGTCGGATATTAATTATGCTTTGTGTTTAAAAAAAAATCAATCTGTTTTGCATAATTAGCTTCTTTCTCGAAATAGCATAAAAACCATATATTGATCAAGAATGTGATATTAACATTACTAATTACTCTAAACATAATACATCCATATTGAAAATAATGTATATGATCCTCTTTAATATGAAATAATGTATGATCGTTTAAAACAGCATATTGACATTATAACAACTATATGGATTCTAGAAACTCTATGTGATGATGATCAAGTTTGATTTTTCAAAAGCCTTCGATGACGTGTCGTGCCATTTTCTATTAAGTCTTATCCTCCAATATCAGGATAAATGGAAGGATTTCTTTCATCAAAAAGATCCCCGTTAAGGTGGGGTCCGGGTTAAGTCCAAACGAATTTGGACAAAAATTTATCCAAAATTTTTCGTAATTATAAAATTTTAAGATAGTTCTCAATTAAGTTGTCATCATATTCAAAAACATAAAAAGAAATTACATGAATGATTTATTTTTCATGAAAAATTAAACAATTTCATATGATTTTTGTTAATAATAATGATTTTTTGTAATTCCAAATTAATACAATAGTTTTAGTGTAAAATTTTATTATAGAAATTATTGAAAGAGGATTTTGTACGGATTCTTTGTTGATAAGCCCAAGCCCAAAATAATAAATCAAGTTTAGTTAGCCCATATAAGTTTAGAAAAAGTTATTTTAAAGAAAGTAATTTAGGAAATTATTATAGGTCAAGATTTATTATAGGAAAGTAATTTAGGAAATATGTTTTAAGGCAAGGTTTAATTCCTTGTAATGCAAGTATATGGAGCCTATAAATAGGCCTTAGATGTTTAGCGATTAATCACATTGAAATCATATATCAAAAAAATATCAATTAGAAAAGAGAGAAAGACTTGTAAGAGACTATTAAAATTATAAGAGAGAGTTTTGTTTATTAGAAATCCATATTTGAATCCATATTCGAATTCCGTATTACCAACAAATTGGTATCATAGCGATGGCGAGTTCCGGGAGTGATTTTGGCCATATACCGCTACCGCGATTGACGAAGACGAATTACGAAGTATGGAATATCCAGATGCGGGCGTTACTCGGTGCGCAAGATGTTTGGGAGATAGTCGAAGCTGGCTACATGGAACCGGTTGCCGAAACGGAGCAGACGGTAAACCAGTTAAAAACAATGAAAGAGAAACGAGTGAAGGACAAGACCGTCCTGTACCTGTTGTACCAATCTGTAGACGAGTCGGGTTTTCAGAAGATTGCCGGCGCGAAAACTTCGAAGGAAGCATGGAACACTTTGGAGAGAGTGTTCAAGGGTGCCGACCGAGTAAAGCAAGTAAGGCTTCAGACTTTGCGAGGCGAATTGGAGTCCATGAAGATGAAGGAATCGGAAGGAGTGTCCGATTACATCTCGCGTGTACAAGGAGTGACGAATCAGTTAAAAGGCAACGGAGAAGCTCTAACCGACGCAAGAGTTGTTGAGAAGATTCTACGATCTCTGACTGAGAAGTTCGAAAACGTGGTTTGTGCTATTGAAGAGTCGAAAGATTTAGATCAAATGACCGTTGATGAATTGACAGGTTCACTCGAAGACCACGAGCAACGAAAGAAAAAGAAGGAGAACGAGGCACACCAAGAAGTTCTGCAAGTCAAGGCGACTATAGATGAGGACAAGCCGATGTACGCTGAGAACAATCGAGGAAGGGGACGCGGCCGTGGAGGTCAATTTGGTAGTCGAGGCAGAGACGAAAACTATAATTCTGAAGAAAAGAAGCAACCGAATCAGCAAAATTGGCGCGGCCGAGGACGAGGTCGTGGACGAGGAAGCTGGTCGAGTCGAGCAAGTGTCGAGTGTTACAACTGCGGCAAGCCTGGACACTACGCGAAGGAGTGCTGGTCGGAGAAAAAGGTAAAAGAAAATGTCAACCTAGTAGAGAAGGAGACAAATGATGGTGTCCTCATGATGGCTCACAAAGACACCACTTCGGAGAGCGATACGATCTGGTACCTCGACACCGGCGCAAGCAACCACATGTGCGGGCACAAACACCTTTTCGTAGAGATTAAGGAGCTAGACGATGGGCACGTGTCATTTGGGGATGCGTCAAAGGTCCAAGTGAAGGGCAAAGGTAAAATTCGATTATATCAGAAGGATGGTAAAGAAGGACATATCGAAAATGTTTATTACGTGCCTGAGATGAAGCGCAACATAATCAGCATGGGGGCAACTATTGGAGAAAGGATACTCGATCTTCATGAAAGATCGAACAATGCAGCTGAAGGACAAGCAAGGTCAACTAGTTGCGCGTGTTGAGATGGCGAAGAATCGAATGTTCAAGCTCAACCTGAGAAGTGTGAAGAGAATGTGCTTACGAGTCGACATGGAGGATAAAGTTTGGCTCTGGCATTTGCGGTTTGGACACTTGCACTATGGAGGCTTGCGAGAGTTGGCCAAGAAGGACATGGTGCACGGTCTGCCAGATATGGACTACACGAGCATATTTTGTGAAGGTTGCGTACTCGGTAAACATGCAAGAGTCCCATTTCAGAAGAAGGCGAAATATGAATCAGCAAACCCTCTCGAGATGGTGCACACCGACATTTGTGGTCCAATCACACCGAAATCGTTTAGTGAGAAAAGGTATTTTATTACATTCGTTGATGATTATACTAGGAGGACCTGAGTTTATTTTTTGACGGAAAAATCCGAAGCATTCGAATTGTTCAAAAGGTTCAAGGTGCTTGTCGAGAAGATGACCGGGCGATATATCAAAGCTTTGCGGTCAGATGGAGGTGGTGAGTACACGTTAACCTGTTGGGTTATCTACACCCCATCGAGTCCGCGCAGCGGATAATTATTAGACTCGATGGAGTACAAATTTCTGAGATCTCATCTACGATTTGTTTATCAAATTGCCTATAACTAATATAACGTAAATCTAATAAACGTAATATTTGTACCGATCGCTTACGAAGGGTTTGTCGCCGTGAAGCCTTCACTTCCGTTCACGTCGCACCTTTTCGTTCGCATCTTTTCGTTCGCACCTTTTCGCTCGTACCGGTTAGTCCCACGCCCAAACCGGTCGCACCTTTTCGTTCGTTCCGGTTCGTCACACGCCCAAACCGGTCGCACCTTTTCGTTCGCACCGGTTCGTCCAACTGCCGCAACCTTTCGTGTATTTCATTAGAATGGACATACTACGTTATTCAAATGATTTTCCACTGAATATGAAAGTTGTAGATAATCCAATTATATAACTTATGAGAGTTGAATCATCCAAATCGGTGTTCGTATGCGAATGTTATGTCCGTTTTAGTAAAAATGTTCCAACCAGATTTTTCCTAAAATCTTATCTTATCAATCTAATTGTGTATATCATATGTATATATGTGCATCTAATACACATGTTATATTTCTATTAACTACCATGTTCATATATCCTTATACGTAAGATTTTACCGTAGATGTGAAACTGCATTTCCTTCAGTCTCCCACTCAATTTTATATCTACGTAAAACGTACTATACATATCATATATATGTATAATTTTTAGAGAGTTTATGTATATCCTATATACTTATTGTTCAAGCACGATTTGTCTCATTTCTATGTGTGACCGTGTAGGTTCAACTTAACGATGGCCGTAAACTTATGCCTAAGTCTTACAAGTTTATGAGCGGGATCTAGTCACTCCATCATAGCTACCCATGTTAAATTGAATTTAAATGACTTTCATCATTTATACCTAATCTCGATATATGATTTTGGTTCTCTTGTTCGCGATATCCGTCAATGACGAGGCATGGTGATAGTCATCCCCTTTATGTAATTGACTTAATATTTTTCCGATTTCTCATGAATTAATTTAACAATTGATCAATATCAATTTGTGCACATGTTAATTTAATTCAATCGGTGGCCAACAAAATATCTATTTCTTTCGAAATGAACAATTCCTATCTTGATAATCACATTAATATTCATATTTCGTGACACACCCAATGTTAACCTTATTACCCATTTACGGAATAATGTTAACTATATCAAAGTATGCAACTACGTATAAAAATTAATCAAGTGTTATCTCAAGTATGAAGCTACCAAAACCTATTCGTTGACATTCATTTTTAATGACTAAACCATGTTATGAATTCGCACCTTTTGGTCAAGTCCATACATATCAACTATATGTAACTAGATTTCCGATTTGACACGCTCTTTTGTCAATGATTAGTAAAGCTGAATCATCACCTCGGCAAACATACTAATCATGTTAGTCTATTATCATATAATAGAATATATTTAACTCATTAAAGATCCTAATCATAAATAGGGACAATTTCGAAATATATACTTTTATTAAATTTCGTTTTAAATAACATTTATTTTAAGTATTTAATATATGACGTCTTTACTTAGTAAATCTTATTATACTAAACGCTCATATTTCGAGATATAAATATGAATTAATATAACTAATTATATAACCCCACACTGTTTTCATATAAAGTGAAATGCATAAAAAATTTAAGTAAGCAAAAATTTAAAATTGCACTCATATGGAGTAAGTATTGGGGCGATGCAACGTTTACCTATAGGTATCTCTATACCCATAACCTGCGAGGACTATCGTATTAGATAACTACACTCTACTCTCTTCCTTCCCCTCTAGGTATCTTCCTTCTTCCTTATTTTCAATGGCTTGACACAAAGCCCAATGAATCTGTTGTTTATATCTCCTTCGGGAGCATAACACCGATAAACAAGAACCAAATGGAGGAAATATCACGCACGTTCAAAGAAACTTCTTTTCCATACCTATGGGTGGTACGAAAAGATAACAGAGAAGAATTAGGTTCCGCATTGGAAGATTTTGTATCGAAGACAGATGGTATGATTATTGAGTGGTCAAATCAGCTCAACGTGTTGAGCCACCCTTCGATCGGTTGTTTTGTTACTCATTGTGGATGGAACTCGACATTGGAAACCCTAGCTTGTGGTGTACCGGCCATTGGTGTACCACAATGGTCAGATCAAGGAACGAATGCGAAGCTTTTGGAGGAATCGGGGATTGGTGTGCGAGGACGAACGAATGATGAGAGGATAATTGAAGGAGACGAGTTGAAAAGATGTTTGGAGATTGTTATGGGAGATGGAGAAAGAGGACAGAAGATCAGAGATATGGCGAAATTATGGAAGGAGAGGGTCAAAGTGGCAGTCGACGAAGGTGGTTCGTCGGAGATAAATCTACGTGCTTGTGTGGAGGAGATTAGTCGTAGAGGAGAGACGTCGCTGATCGAAGTATAATATAAGAGGAATATGTTTTTCAATATGTGATGTTAAATAAGTGACGTATCGAAGTATAATATGTGATGTTAAATAAGTAGATGATAAATGAGCAGTATAATTTTCAATATGTATTTAATTGCTTGATATCTCTGTCATTGTAAAACTAGAATTTTTGTTTATTGTATAACTGGTTTCTAAATAAGAACTCATATAGTATTATTTTTATTTTTCATCAGAAAATAAAACAAAATATATTTAAATAAGAAAAACTATGTTTGCCTCCTTTACAATCTCTCACAATACTTGATGTATTGGCAGGAATTTAATTAATCGAATTTAATGCTAAATACACTTTAATACATGTCAAACTACAAATTAGGGAACCCATACTCTTGTATACACGAACTTTTATCACGTGATAAATCTAGCATGTTAAAAATATTTTTCAGCACGAGACTCTAGTCAGCTGAGATCTTTCAATTACACGACGCTCTCAAAATTTCAGTCGATGAGACTTGAAAATCTCATTTCTTTTGAATATGAAGTACAATATAAGTGGAATATTTTTTCAATAGGTGATGTTAAATAAGTAGATGTTAAATAAGAGACGTCACTGATCGAAGTATAATATGTGATGTTAAATAATTAGATGATAAATGAGCAGTATAATTTTCAATATGTATTTGTTGTAGTATTATTTTATTGTTCTAGCTAGTAAAATATTTAATTGATGAGAGAATTAATGGCTTGATGTCTCTGTCAATGTAAGAAGTGAATTTTTGTTTATTCATTTATTGTCTAACTGGTTTGTAAATAAGAACTCATTTAGTATATTTTTATTTTTCATCAGAAAATAAACAAAATATATTTAAATAAGAAAAAACTATGTTTGGCTCCTCTACAATTTCTTACGGTACTCAATGTATTGATAGGAACTTAGTTAATCGAATTTAATGCAAAATACAATTTCATACATGTCAAACAAGAAATTAAGGAACTCATACTCTTGTATACATGAACTTTTGCCATGTGATAAAACTAACATGTTAAAAATATTAATCACATTCCAAATTAACTGTATTGCTTATTTGTTCATCCATTTTTCCTTAATTATGTGTACATATTTTTGACATGTATTAACGATGGATTAATTCAACCCCAAATATTTATTTTTTCAAATTAATTTTAAACATGCGTTAACATGTGAGTTAATAGAATATTGATGGTCATAAACAATGTTGCTGACAATATTAAATGCCTTGATGATGCATGAAATTGTGGATTTAACATGCGTCACACAGTATAATCGGGTCATATACACTTGTTTAAAAGATATTAAAATGTCAATTAATCGAGTCAACATATTTTTGAAATTTGTAAGTTTGGATTTATTTAATTATGGATGATGGTGAAGAACCCTAATAAAAACAATAAATACATTAGTGATGTGTGAAACGGTGAACATCTAATTCCCTCTTATTCTATAAATTTATAATAAACACCCCACCAATAAACCACGCAATTTACCCCATGTGGGTAAATTATGAAGGTAATCAATGCATTAAATTGACTAACTAAGTCATGCGGGTATAGTGCGGGATACATAGTGCGGGATGGCTAATGGCTCTACATTCTTATATATGTTGGGTATCGATGTCGTTACCGAACCCCGCGCAGCGGATTGAGAGGCCCGATCCGAGCCGATCCTGAGGACCACGTCGTCAATAAGAAAACACAAATTCTAATATACAACAACTTATATATAACTATTATATATAAAAAATCATACCACGTGAAATTGATCACGGTGAAGGATTAGCGCGATTGTAGTTGCTGCTGCTCCGATCTCGATAACACGTGCGTCCCACGCCCGTACGATTCGGCACGTTCTTCGAAGTTCCGATTTGTCGAATACAACCGGATTAGTTCCGGTTCGTCTCAGACTTTGCTCTTGAGCGATCATCACAAAGGTTTCGAAAACCTCTCTACTCGTATCCAGCTCGAGCCTCGTCTCTCAATTTCACACGAAATCCCCTAAAATTTGTCGCAAGTTTGCTTGACAAAATCTCTCTAATGGAGTTTCTCTCTCTCTCTCTCTCTCTCTCTCTCTCTCTCTCTCTCTCTCTCTCTCTCTCTCTCTCTCTCTCTCTCTCTCTCGCGTCTCACAAGAACAACTTTCAGATCTACAAAATCACTAGGACAGAGAGAAACAACAGCTCAATATCTTATATTAATCTTCCCATGAATTAGAGGATTAATGAGTATCTTAAGAAAAACTGCCAATCCAAAATTTGGATCACAGTCCGTCATGACGCACCAAAATTTGGATCACAGTCCGTCATGACGCACCGACGCACGATATGGTGCGTCATGACGGACGTGTCACGAGTATTGAATTTAGCCGTTACACTTATGATCCGTCATGACGAACCAACTTGTCCGTCGTGACGCATCTTCATCATGATGCACAAAGCAGTGCGTCATGACGCTATGCTCACAGATTGATTTGCACATAAATACACTAGGGTGCGTCATGACGGACTATGTAATTTCTGTCAGATTTTCATAATCTTATTATGCATTCCAATCGTTTCGACGAACGCGTACGTTCATCTATCCTCATATGTACAATCTACTAGTTGATATGTAACTTATTTCCTTCAATAGAATGGTCAAAACGAAAAAAGATAGTTCACTACTAGCATTTAATGCACATGCCAACACATTAAACATCTAGGTGGATTGCAAGGGGATGAATATCATAAATAATTAGGTTCACTTAATATTTTTTAAGACGAATAATTTTGCACTCCGATAAATGCACCCTGGAATTTTCATACTACCCGGTTCTCGGTCCATTCTCGCCCCACGCTAGCTCTACCCACTACTCACAACTCACTACTCACTACTCACTGTTCGGTCCCTTTGCACCCTCTCTTATATTTTTTTATATTATATTATGCCTTTTCTATACTATGGATAAAATATTTGTTGTTATTATACCATTATTATTATTGTCTAAATATTTTTCTATTATTTTATTGCTTTTTCTATATTGCGAATTAAAAATATGTTAGTCTTTATACTTTTTTACAATATAATTTTATGTATTATGAATTACAAATCTGTTTTATAATTATACTTTTTGACTATTATGTATATATTTTCCTATACTTGGAATTACAAATCTGTTGTTATTTTTATTTTTGTAATATTTTTTTCATATACTATGAAATTAAGATTTGTGGTTATTTATATATCACTATTATCTATACCTTTTTCCGTTCTATGAAAAATATCTATTGCTATTTATATTTTTTACAATTATTTATATTTTTCAATATTATGGATTAAAGATACGTAAAATACTTGTTATTTTTATTTATTCTCTAGTGTGGAAAATATATATGTTGTTATTATACATTTTTTCACTGACAAAAGAATATAAATACGAAGGTTAAAGGTATAAAAATAACTATCTAAATTCTGGAGATGAAAGCTATATTTGATGTTGTTCGAATATTGGATACTGCCAGTAAAAAAGGCCGCCTGTTTTTTGGCCATGCCCTTTTTTACTGCTGTGTTTTGTCACGTGGCCCACTGTGGTTAAAGGCGTTCATGAGTGTAATTTTTACAACGTGCGCTTGCAAACCCCCAATTTTTAATTCCAAACAAAAATATTATTTTAAGAACCCAAATTGTGTGTATTTTTTCTATGCCAATTACATAGGTACGGGCTTCAAATTAGACTTAAAATAAGGTGGGTTTAAATTATTTGAGGGATATAGAGTAATTCTTATTTATTCCTAAATTATGTAATGGTGTTCGGTAAGGTTGTGTGGATAAATTTTGGGATAGTATTGATTTCAAAATAGAATATTTTGAAATGACCAAAATACTCTTTTTTTTATAAATTTCAAATTAATAATTTTAAAAAATAAATATTTCATTAAAACATAAATTAACACTATATTATATTATATCATATTGCGTCATATTAAAATATATTATATTAAATTATTTTATATTATATTATATTATATTACGTTACATTACATTATATTATTAATCCTACTATAATATTTTACAAACAGTTTATTGCAATATCATGATGCCGCGTCATTATCCCTATCCAATAGGACCTCAAATAATCGCTAAATTCTTCTTAAATATATGTATCTACCTTTTGAATTATGTGTCTCCATGAAAAAATGCATTCCATGTGCCCATTCTTCACACGGACTGGCAAGGGGGATGCATCTCATTCTTCACGACGCTCAGAATCTCAAGGGGAAATGCAACCCATTCTTCACGCCTCTCACATGCCTCGCACAAGGGAAAGGTGCCTTCTCTTTCTCTTCCGATTTGTACTTCTCAGATTTGAACTTGTCTTTTTCTTTGGGTTTCGATTTCAAACATTATCGCCACTACTCTTCGTCTTCATGGCCGATATTCCCTTCTCGGTCTATATTCATTTGTTTGCTTTTTTCCCCGATTCGTCATGGATTAGTTCCTGCTGGGTAGTTCTTTTTGATTCCTTCTCGGCTGTAAAGAGATTTCTACTAATAATTGATTTTTCCAAAGTCCCGTTAGAGAATTCATCCGTGTGTGTTCAAACAATTACATTGAATTGACGCTGCTGGGAATAATTATCTTTTTCTTCACGATTTGTAATTGCCTTCTCTTCGTTCAGAAAGTACGATTTTTTACTTATTTTTTAGAATTGTCTTTATTGGCAGTTTCGAAATTTACTTACAATCAATTACCTTTCTCTCAAATAGTTGAAATTTAATTAAGTGTCATACTATTTTTTTTCCAGATTTTGTTAATTGGTAATCATAATTCAAAAGGTAAATTTTTGTTATGATAGGATGTTCGTTGAAATTACTGTAATAAACCAAGGTAAATATTTGTATTTATTTTTTTCAAATCGATTTATTAGGCAGTTTTGATATTTACTCATAATCAAAAATCTTTCTTGAATAGTTGAAATTTAATTTAGTGACATATTGTTTTTTCGACTTAGGTTAATAGGCTACATAAATCGAAAGGAAAGAGCTTGTGATGATGAGATGTTCGTCAAAATTACTCTAAGAGCATTTTGGTCATTAGCACCATTCATTATTTTTAAACCTACATTCTTATTTCATTAGTTTTGACGAATAATATTGGAATAAATTGGTTTAATTGGCTATTCTTATTCTTCTATTCCTTTATTCCCGAACGGACCCAATATGTATACAAGGGAAAAATTTATAAATGTATCTACATAACAATTCCATGTACATGTCTCACATGATATTATAACTATTCTATATCCTTGCGTACAAGAGTTGTAACGAAAATTACAAATATCACCTTTAACCAATGTTCTAAAAATCGGTCTAGGCGGCCGCCTAGGCGCTAGGCGTTGGGAAAACGCCCACGTTTAGCCTAGGCGGAATTCCGGCTAGGCCCGCCTAAATAGCGTCTAGGCCCGCATAATTCCGCCTAGGTCCGCCTAGGCCAATTTTTTTTATTTTTTTTTATCAAGACCCACAACTCATTTCCTTTCTTATTTCTATTTTTAGTAATTTTATTTTGTGATTTATTTGAATTTGTATTAATGGTATTTTGTAGATTTCATGTTATAATTTGTTTGGACGTTGTTTTAAATAAATTAATATGTAGATTTCATGTTATGATTGGTTTGAACGTTGTTTTAAATAAATCAATATACATTATTTTTAGTATAAAAAATTATAGCACAAATTATAATATATAAAAATTAAAAAAATGACAAAAACTATGTAAAATTACAAATCCGCCTAGATCCGATTAATCCCCGATTAATCCCTCTAGGCGCTAGACGGTGCCCGTCCGCCCGACTAGCGCCTAGCGATTTCTGTAACATTGCCTTTAACACATTAATCTTTCGTATAAAGTAGACAAAATTCTTGCAATTCTAAGCCTCCACGTCATCAATGGCCTTTTTGTAAAAAAATATTTTTTAATTTATATTTTGGTCCATTTTATTTACATTTTGGTTCTTCTTAATTTACATTTTAGTCCTTTTTGTTTACATTTTAATCCTTTTTTATTTATATTTCGGTCCTTTTTACATTTTTTATTTTACATTTTGGTCATTCTTAGTTTTAGTTTACATTTTTGTCCTTTTTTTATATTTGGGTCCTTTTTATTTACATTTGGGTCCTTTTTTACATTTTTAATTTACATTTTGATCCTTTTTATTTATATTTTGGTCCTTTTTAGTTTTAATTTACATTTTAGTCTTTTTTATTTACATTTTGATCCTTTTTAATTTACATTTCGGTCCTTTTTTACATTTTGATCCTTTTTTCTTATTTTACATTTTGGTCCTTTTTTACATTTGGTTTTTTTTTCCTATTTTACATACATATTAAAATTTGCGAATATGTCCTGATTATATTAATCGATTTTAGAAGCACCTGAACAAATGTTATTTACAAAATTATATTAGAAAATAATATCCGTGATAGACTAATTTCATGAACTTTATGCATCTATTGACATCATGATATTTGCAAATATGTCATGATTAGATTAATTTAGTTCAAACGCATGCGGTTTTATTCGCAAACGCGTTAATTTTATTTAAATAATTATATAAAAAAAATCCCGCGCAATTGCGCGGGGATAAAGCTAGTTAAAATATAAAATATCATCCGCATTCAATTAACATCATATTTTTTCTTTACTGTTAAATAATAAATTTATACAATACGACACCAAAACGGAGCGAGAGAAACTTCAGTTGTATCTAACCACAGGCCACACAAATCTTTTATATTCTTGAATTTTAAGTCGAGTGGATAGAAATTCCGGGACAACAAAATTGTATACGTTATCAATTGTTACTTTTCTTGCCATATTGTATTGATATGGTTTGCAAAATCAGGTAGCCAAGCCGTAATTCTGATTGAGATATTCCAAAAGTATTGGTTATGGCATCTTTTCTTGGTACGTAATCAGTTACGCCATCATACATACATAATTGCATTGCAAGTAATGTTGGGGCTTCTAAAGAATTCCTAATCAATCCAAAACATGTGGTGACCAACGACTAAAAATCCAGAACATAAATTCAGTTGTTAATTACAAGAGGAAAATCCAGCAAAAACTCAGACTCGTCTCTTTCGAAAACTGACCCTTGAATGTGTTGTTAATTACAAGAGTAAAAATCCAGAACATAAATATAAGTTTTTTACAATAATCTTGAATGTGTTGTTCAAGTTAGAATACTAGAAACGATAATAAATGAAAAGAGATTGACCTAAGCTCCTAAAGGGAAAATTTCTTAGCACAATTTTCGCTGACTTTTGACATCCTCGAGGGATCTTCTTGCTATGTTGATTGACGGTGCTTGTTCTCTTGGAATACGCGTTAGTTTCGATCTTTTCATATGTTCCATAACATAGCTGTCCATCTCGAAGTCCATTCTTTCCTCTCCCTTGGCAATTGTTCTTTCCTATTTGATTTTAGTGTATTAAATAGGTCTCCTCGAATCACATCGTTGTTGTGAACTAGCCAATCGATCGATCAATTTCCACACCGATTGTGTGTCTGCGCATGGTACTAAAAGGTCGAGTCCCCCATTATCCTTTGGAAGGCACGTCGTTTTCTATTAGGCAATTTATGGGTGTACATTTATCAACCCCATTCCACATGAATGATCTTAACGATCTATCAATTTCATTTATGCATCATTTTGATAATTTCATAGTTTGCACAATGTATATAGGTATCGCAATAAAGATTATCTTTAAAAGGGTTATGTTTATGTTCAAGAATTCATGAGAAAGAAAAGCTCTATCAATCTTAGTTAGAGTTGTAGTTGGTCTTTTGCTTGACCATGTAGTGGATTTTCAATTAGATTTAATTGTTCTATTAGGTGGTTAGATCATGCATCCAGACCAAATGTATTAATTTGCATTTTCATAAACTTTTTCCAAATTTGATTTTGTAAAATTCATTGAGATTTGATCCAACATTTCTAGGGTGTGTGTACATAATAGCATAATAATTTGGATTTCGAAGTAATGTTATCAATTTACTTGATCTGGATTTTGTTTAATATGTTTAGACCCGGATTTTGTTTAATATGTTTAGACCCAGATTTTGTGTACATAATAGTATACTAATTTGTGATCGTTAATATAATTTGGTTAGTATATAATGTTATCAAATTTATTTAATTATTTTCATTTTGTTATAATTTACTTATTTTGTTACTTATTATATTATTAATTTATTTTTTATTATATTTGATTTTCTTATATTATGAATTATATTTACAAATTTAATATATTAATTTATATTATTAATTAACTTATTAAATTATTATTTATTTTATTTATAAATATCATAATTAATATATTAATTTATTTAGTATATTTCAAAATATATTGTTTTTGTTTTTTATTTAAGGATAAGTTCGGTTCGAAGAAAGGCGGTGTCACAAAACGTGGTTTTGACACAAACCTACAAACATTTGCAGCCCAAAATTCGCCATTTCATCCACGGTTGGGGTATGCCCCATTTGAAATGGAGATATTACATCTCCACTCGAGGTTGGAGAGGTCGAGTTTGACTTCGTTGAGAACCGAGGGCAAGGTTTTGGTGAAATTCTTCGAATTTTTGCTAGGTTGGGTTTGTGTCCTTAGGGATGAAAGTTTGCACATTTAGATCATCGCACATAATGATTTCCCATATATACTTCGGTCGAAGCAATTGAGGAATGTGAATTGCCCACTTTTTGATGCCGCTTCTTCTCCCACTAGCTCTCTGAATTTCTCGGCTGTGTCGTAGTAAAAAATGAATGAGTTAAAGAGAACAAATAATATTAAGAACGAGATGATAATATATTTCGAATTCTATGGAGTTTAGTCGATGCATCCCAGATAATCATTTTTTTTATTGAGGCCAAATTTGATAGAATTAGTTGGCAATTCATGTTTTCCGACTTGAAATTAAAGTATAATACAGTAACTATAGGGAATTATTAGCTCATACTGCCAATTTTGATTTTTAATTGCAGATAATAAATTTTCAGATTGATTTAGCCACTTGAATTCGAATTTACTCATAAATTCAAACAGAAAACTCAAAATTCAACGGAATTCAATACAAAAACAAAAGTAGAACAAATCAAGAGAAAAAAATACCAGTCATGCTGAGAGCGATGAGACTGATAACAAAGACTAGCAGCTGAACTCGCCTCTTCTGCAGATCAAGCATCTTCACGGTAATTCAACGGAAAAAAACTCACAAATCTCGATCGTCAATCGGCAAAACGTAATCTTTGCTTGCTTCGTTTATTCCCCTTCCTTTTCTCCGTTCAGAGGACTTGGTATCAGTAAGACAGTGGAAACACTATTCATTGAAGAATTTCAGCATCCGGGATTTTCATTCCCGTGTTAACCAGGACTTCCCGATCTAACTTTTCGGAATCCAATTCTCGGTTTGTGTTAAAATAAGAGATTTCTGGGTTTCTCGGATTCTCAATATCGGAGTTTCTAAAATCCTCGAATTGGTTTCTTGAGGTCGTTGAAGCCTAATTGGAAAATCGTTTCCATGATTTGACTTTGACGGAAGAATAGAACCTGGTGGGAGCTTCGTGGTGGCAGAAGTGAGATTGATCGATGGACGCCGACAAGAGCCCGACTGCCGCGTGGCAGATCAAGCACCGGAGCATTTACGAACGGGCGACGCGCCACCCATTCATCCGATCTATCCGCGACGGCACCGTCGAGTTCTCCTCTTTCAAGCGTTGGCTCGTAATATTTTTCTTTTCTATATATTCCTTTTCATTTCAATTTACCTTCTTCACATGTCATTATGCGCTGGATAATTCTATAATTTGAGAAATTCAACATTTATTTGATTTTACCAGTTATTATTTTGTGTCCTTAGGGATGAAAGTAATCATTTTCACAAACTCTTCCTCTATGTATGCAATTTCGGTTGGACATGCTTCGGGGTTGTCAGTAGCAAGAATGATCTCACATATATACTTTATTTTACCCTAATCATTTACCCTAATCATCGCACATATTATTTATAAAATAAATAATATGTTAAATATTAAAAATTAATACTCTAACTAAATAAATATTATGATATTTAAAATATGATAATATCTAAAGTCAAAATATTTGTTATCAATACAATATTAATATAAGGGATATAGATTAAATAAATTATTTAATAACTACATTTTAAATAAATAATATAATTGTAAAGGATAGTTTGGACAATTTAGTAAAAAAATGAATGATCGTTCTAGATTCAGAAAAACTAGTTTTAAAAATAACAGTGGTGTTAGACACCCGGCATGAAAAACCCCAAACATACCCGCGCGCACCTATAAATTACCCATTCAATTTCCAAATTAAATTATGACAGCAATTAATTATTCAATAATTACTTTCTATTTAGTGTTGAGCGGGATGAATACGGGGTACTATGTACAGGGTGTTTATCATTATTGCTAGAAATAGCGCTACCCAAATTTAATAAGGGAGTTCTATGATAAACCAATTTTCTTATGATAGACTCATTTTCAAAAAAAATATTTCGAATATTTGTTAACTAATTCTTTTTTTTTCGTAAGATTCAATTGTATATTTATCATTTGAGGTAATGCAAAACATAAATTTTGTATAATTAATTGATAAATAGCTAAAATATCTTAAAATAATCTTTGAAAAATGATTCATGATAAGAAAATGGGTCTATCATAGAAGTCCCCAATTTAATTTTTTATTATGTATCTATCTGGGTGATTATATGGTAGAACCTCTTATTCAATTCTTATACAAATTAACAAGGATATTTTGGGTATTTTTCAATATTCTAATTTAAATAATAATTAATGCAATATTCGAATAGGAAACTAATTTGATTGAGAACATCTAATTAATTATAAATTCCCAAAAATAATTAATTGTATCCAGGTGTTTGTATTTACTTTCTGGTATTTATTTTTAAGAAAAGAAACATACACATCAAATAATATCAAAATCTTGAAATATATTCCTTCTTGGTCTAGACAAAAATACAATTTTCTTATTCTTGTTTGAAAAATTACACTTCAGGGAAGATGAAAATATTTTGCTTATGGAAAACATTCTTATTGTTATAAAGAAAAATTGTCCATGTAAGGGGAGATCGAAATTTTAGCATGGTTCGAAATTTTCGGAAGGAGAGTTTTGAAAACTTTTTAAATATGCCAAAACTATTTTACAGAGGACCTCGATCGATGTATTTATTTATTGAAAATTTTCAAAATATGTCAAAACTAGTTTGTATCCTTGTTTATTATCTCATAATAACATACAATATCAAACTTTTTTAGATATAGTGTTTCAACGAATTTAGATGAAATCAAAGCAACAATTTTCATGAAACAGAGAAACAAGGTATTTTTCGTTTTGACAACTTTCAGTAATGTTTTTCCTGCGACATATATTTTGTTTGATTTTAATTAGTATTCTTTTTGCTTGATCGATGAGGTCAAGACTCAAAACATTTTGATTTCCTGATTTAATCGGTTTCTAGAAAATTTTGCCAGAAGGAAACTATGATAAAAAAAAACTCTTATCCACACAAAATCACAATTACTCTATGATGAGATAAACTCTCCCTATCCATTTACTCAAAACAATATCCTCTGCACATGATAAAACGGGCACGCAATTATTGATCTGCTGTGTCACTCCATTCGTCACTCTTCTGGCCATTTTTCTTCATCATTACCTCCTATAAATTCACTTATCCACACAAACTCTACTCAACTCACCTAAACCCACACAAAGCAAGAACTTACAATCAATTAACTCAAATTTCTTCTTCTCCATCTCTTCTTGTTAACCTAAACAATGAAGAACCAAAACCAGCATTTCCTCATAGTAACATACCCAGCACAAGGCCATATAAACCCGGGGCGCCACCTGGCAAGAAAAATTGTCAATTCAACTGGAGCACGTGTGACAATATCAACGGCCATTTCAGCTCATCGTAAAATGTTCAACACCGATGAGAAGTGCCACGACGGTCTTATTTATTACTGCCCTTACTCTGATGGTTACGACGAAGGCTACAAAAAGGATGTGGATGATCAAAATCATTACATGAC
This sequence comes from Luzula sylvatica, assembly GCA_946800325.1. Taxonomy (NCBI): domain Eukaryota; kingdom Viridiplantae; phylum Streptophyta; class Magnoliopsida; order Poales; family Juncaceae; genus Luzula; species Luzula sylvatica. The sequence continues at coordinate 50,812,245 of OX326961.1, forward strand.
CAAGTCGAAGCAGGTTGGATCCGAGACACTATCAGCTTTGATGGACAAATTCTCGCATGAGGGCTGTCCAGTGACACGGGTTATCTATGCTCTTCTCATGTCGTGGGTTCCTGACGTGGCGAAAACTCATGACCTCCCTTCGGCTCTATATTGGATTCAACCTGCTACCGTTTTCGCAATTTACTATCATTATTTTCATGGTTATAGAGATATGATAGTTTCGAAAGCAAGTGATCCAACCTCTGTGATTACTTTACCTCATTTGCCTCCCCTCAAAATCAAAGATATACCTTCGTTCCTTGCCATTACAAATAAAGACGATCCTTATTATGTAGTACTCGATTATTTCATGGATACCTTTACGACTTTGGAGAAAGGATTGACGGTTGGTGAAAAACCGAAAATTTTGGTTAACTCTTTGGATGAATTGGAATTTGATGCTATTAAATCGGTCGAGGAAATGGTGGACTTGATTAGTATCGGTCCTGTTCTTTCTTCTCAAGTGCAAGGAGGTATCAAATCGGCAGATTTGTTTAAAACAGATCAGAACACTTATTTTCAATGGCTCCACACAAAACCGGAGAAATCTGTGGTTTATATCTCCTTCGGGAGCATGTCACTGATAAACAAGAAACAAATGGAGGAAATTTCACGCGCTTTAAAAGAAACAGGTTTCTCGTACCTATGGGTGGTACGAAAAGATAACAGAGAAGAGTTAGGTTCTGCGTTAGAAGATTTAGTGTCGAATACAGATGGTATGATTATTGAGTGGTCGAATCAGTTTGAGGTGTTGAGCCACCCTTCGATCGGTTGTTTTGTTACTCACTGTGGATGGAACTCGACATTGGAAACCCTAGCTAGTGGTGTACCGGCCATTGGCGTACCGCAATGGACAGATCAAGGGACGAATGCCATGCTTACAGAGAAATGGGGGATTGGCGTGAGAGGACAAATGAATGGAGAGAGGATAATTGAAGGAGACGAGTTAAAGAGATGTTTGGAGATAGTTATGGGGGAAGGAGAAAGAGGAGAGAAGATTAGAGAGATGGCACGATTCTGGAAGGAGAGGGTAAAAGCGGCGGTGGACGATGGTGGTTCGTCGGAGAGAAATCTACGTGCTTTTGTGGAGGAGATTAGTGGTTGAGAAGGGATGTCATTGATTGGAAATGGTTTTTGTTTTCTTTTTCCATGCAGGAGATGATATGGATCTATTTTGGGTGTATTTTTGTCTTTTTTTTGTTCTAGCTAGTAGGTTGAATTAATCTTAATCGGGAGGAAATTAATTCCTAAATCTCAATCATTGTAAACTGAAAATTTATGTTCGTTGCATCATTGGCTTATAAGTTATAAATAAGGGTCGTCGGATATTAATTATGCTTTGTGTTTAAAAAAAAATCAATCTGTTTTGCATAATTAGCTTCTTTCTCGAAATAGCATAAAAACTATATATTGATCAAGAATGTGATATTAACATTACTAATTACTCTAAACATGATACATCCATATTGAAAATAATGTATATGATCCTCTTTAAAATATTTAAATAATGTATGATCGTTTAAAACAGCATATTGACATTATAACAACTAGGACAATATCCCGCGCTTCGCTGCAGGGTATATTATTTGATAAGAAATAATATAATAAGAAAAAGTAATAATTTTATATATTATTTGATATATTTAGAATTGGTACGAATCAAAAATATTATAATAAGCACAAAAAAACGCAGCTTGGTACCAATCAAAACTGTTATAATAAGCCAAAAAAAATAATAATACCAGCTCAGGCTAACAAAAAGTATTTGTGTGAATAGTATTTTGTTAACAGTAAAATTATAGTATACAAATTATTTTTATTAATACGATGAAAAATTCAAATATTTTATTTAGAACACAAGACATATGTCAAATAAAAAAAAAAAATGAACAGTAACGGGATGAACAGTACAATAGTGAACAGTACGGGTTGAACAGTAAAAGAGTTGAACATTGTCGATGAACAGTAAATAGGGTAACGGGCCTCACCATATGTCAAGTATTCAAAAATTAATAGGAGGGGAGATTATATGGATTCTAGAAACTCTATGTGATCATGATCAAGTTTGATTTTTCAAAAGCCTTCGATGATGTGTCGTGCCATTTTCTATTAAGTCTTATCCTCCAATATCAGGATAAATGGAAGGATTTCTTTCATCAAAAAGATCCCCGTTAAGGTGGGGTCCGGGTTTAAGTCCAAACGAATTTGGACAAAAATTTATCCAAAATTTTTCGTAATTATAAAATTTTAACATAGTTCTCAATTAAATTGTCATCATATTCAAAAACATAAAAAGAAATTACATGAATGATTTATTTTTCATGAAAAATTAAACAATTTCATATGATTTTTGTTAATAATAATGATTTTTTGTAATTCCAAATTAATACAAGAGTTTTAGTGTAAAATTTTATTATAGAAATTATTGCAAGAGGATTTTGTACGGATTCTTTGTTGTTAAGCCCAATCCCAAAATAATAAATCAAGTTTAATTAGCCCAAATAAGTTTAGAAAAAGTTATTTTAAAGAAAGTAATTTAGGAAATTATTATAGGGCAAAATTTATTATAGGAAATTAATTTAGGTAATAAGTTTTAAGGCAAGGTTTAATTCCTTGTAATGAAAGTTTATGGAGCCTATAAATAGGTCTTAGATGTTTAGCGATTAATCACATTGAAATCATATATCAAAAAAAATATCAATTAGAAAAGAGAGAAATACTTGTAAGAGACTATTAAAATTATAAGAGAGAGTTTTGTTTATTAGAAATTCCTATTTGAATCCATATTCGAATCCCGTATTACCAACAAATTGGTATCAGAGCGATGGCGAGTTCCGAGAGTGCTTTTGGCCATATACCGCTACCGCGATTGACGAAGACGAATTACGAAGTATGGAGTATCCAGATGCGGGCGTTACTCGATGCGCAAGATGTTTGGGTGATAGTCGAAGCTGGCTACGTGGAACCGGTTGCCGAAACGGAGCAGACGGTAAACCAGTTAAAAACAATGAAAAAGAAACGAGTGAAGGACAAGACTGCCCTGTACCTGTTGTACCAAGCTGTAGACGAGTCGGGTTTTCAGAAGATTGTTGGCGCGAAAACTTCGAAGGAAGCATGGGACACTTTGGAGAGAGTGTTCAAGGGTACCGACCGAGTAAAGCAAGTAAGGCTTCAGATTTTGCGAGGCGAATTGGAGTCCATGAAGATGAAGGAATCGGAAGGAATGTCCGATTACATCTCGCGTGTACAAGGGGTAACGAATCAGTTAAAAGGCAACAGAGAAGCTCTAACGGACGCAAGAGTTGTTGAGAAGATTCTATGATCTCTGACCGAGAAGTTCGAAAATGTGGTGTGTGCTATTGAAGAGTCGAAAGATTTAGATCAAATGACCGTTGATGAATTGATAGGTTGACTCGAAGCACACGAGCAGCGAAAGAAAAAGAAGGAGAACGAGGCACACCAAGAAGTTCTGCAAGTCAAGGCGACCATAGATGAGGACAATCCGATGTACGCTAAGAACAATCGAGGAAGAGGACACGGCCGTGGAGGTCAATTTGGTGGTCGAGGCAGAGGCGGAAACTATAATTCTGAAGAAAAGAAGCAACCGAATCAGCAAAATTGGCGCGGCCGAGGACGAGGTCGTGGACGAGGAAGCTGGTCGAGTCGAGCAAGTGTTGAGTGTTACAACTGCGGCAAGCATGGACACTACGCGAAGGAGTGCTGGTCCGAGAAAAAGGTAAAAAAAAATGCCAACCTAGTAGAGAAGGAGACAAATGATGATGTCCTCATGATGGCTCACAAAGACACCACTTCGGAGAGCGAGACGATCTGGTACCTCGACACCGGCGCAAGCAACCACATGTGCGGGCACAAACACATTTTCGTAGAGATGAAGGAGCTATACGATGGGCACGTGTCATTTGGGGATGCGTCAAAGGTCCAAGTGAAGGGCAAAGATAAAATTCGATTCTATCAAAAGGATGGTAAAGAAGGACATATCGAAAATGTTTATTACGTGCCTGAGATGAAGAGCAACATAATCAGCATGGGGCAACTATTGGAGAAAGGATACTCGGTCTTAATGAATGATCGAACGATACAGCTGAAGGACAAGCAAGGTCAACTAGTTGCGCGTGTTGAGATGGCGAAGAATCGAATGTTCAAGCTCAACCTGAGAAGTGTGCACAGAATGTGCTTACGAGTCGACATGGAGGATAAATCTTGGCTCTGGCATTTGCGGTTTGGACACTTGCACTATAGAGGCTTGCGAGAGTTGGCCAAGAAGGACATGGTGCACGGTCTGCCAGATATGGACTACACGAGCAGATTTTGCGAAGGTTGCGTACTCGGTAAACATGCAAGAGTCCCATTTCAGAAGAAGGCGAAATATGAAGCAGCAAACCCTCTCGAGCTGGTGCACACCGACATTTGTGGTCCAATCACACCGAAATTGTTTAGTGAGAAAAGCTATTTTATTACATTCGTTGATGATTATACTAGGAGGACCTGAGTTTATTTTTTGAAGAAAAAATCTGAGGCATTCGAAGTATTCAAAAGGTTCAAGGTGCTTGTCGAGAAGATGACCGGGCGATATATCAAAGCTTTGCGGTCAGATGGAGGTGCTGAGTACACATCAACCTGTTGGGTTATCTACACCCCATCGAATCTGCGCAGCGGATAATTATTGGACTCGACAGAGTACAAATTCCCGAGATCTCATCTACGATTTGTTTATCAAATTGCCTATAACTAATATAACATAAATCTAATAAACGTAATATTTGTACCTAGCGAAATTGATCGCTTACGAAGGGTTTGTCGCCGTGAAGCCTTCACTTCCGTTCACGTCGCACCTTTTCGTTCGCATCTTTTCGTTCGCACCTTTTCGCTCGTACCGGTTCGTCCCACGCCCAAACCGGTCGCACCTTTTCGTTCGCACCTTTTCGCTCGTACCGGTTCGTCCCACGCCCAAACCGGTCGCACCTTTTCGTTCGCATCTTTTCGTTCGTTCCGGTTCGTCCCACGCCCAAACCGGTCGAACCTTTTCGTTCGCACCGGTTCGTCCTACTACCGCAACCGTTCGTGTATTTCATTAGAATGAACATCCTACGTTATTCAAATATTTTTCCACTGAATATGAAAGTTGTAGATAATCCAATTATCTAACTTATGAGAGTTGAATCATCCAAAGCGGTGTTTGTATGCGAAAGTTATGTCTGTTTTAGTAAAAATGTTCCAAACAGATTTTTCCTAAAATCTTATCTTATCAATCTAATTATGTATATCATATGTATATATGTGCATCTAATACACATGTTATATTTCTATGAACTACCATGTTCATATATCCTTATACGTAAGATTTTATCGTAGATGTGAAACTGCATTTCCTTCACAACCGCGTTTACGAGCTTTTGTGAGGAGCAAGGAATTAAGAGATTCTTGACTGCGCCGTACTCGCCTCAGCAAAATGGTGTGGTCGAGAGGAAGAACCGGACCATTCTCGACATGGTTCGGTCGATGTTGAAGAGCAAAGGAGTGCCAAAAGAATTTTGGGCCGAGATGGTACAGTCTGCGGTGTATGTACAAAATCGATGTCCTCATGCAAAATTAGGCGAGAAAACACCTCAAGAAGCTTGGAGCAGTCAAAAACCGACGGTGTCGCATTTCAAGGTGTTCGGAAGTGTGGCATATGCACATGTACCTGATCAAAGGAGAACAAAGCTCGATGATAAAAGCAAGAAGTTCGTGTTCATTGGATATGACGAGAAAACGAAGGCATACAAGTTGTATGACCCTATTGAAAGAAAAGTTGTGGTGAGCCGAGATGTCCATGTGAATGAGAAGAGCGCATGGGACTGGAATAAGAAGTGCGAGATGGAGGATGAGGACGCGGAGTCAGACGAGTTCGAGAAAGAAGAATTCTCAGCTATTGTACCGACTAGCCCCGCAATACCTGATGAAGAAGACGAGCCGAGACAGACACGCACAAGGAGCCTACAAGAGTTGTACGATGCAACCAGTGAGGTACATCTTATTTGTCTTTTGGAAGATGCAGAGAATATTTCCTTTGAAGAAGCCATGAGAAACAAGAAATGGCAAGCCGCGATTGATGAAGAGATTGGGGCTATAGAGAAAAACAAGACGTGAGACTTGGTCGAATTATCAAAAGGATGTAAGCCCATAAAAGTCGAGCGGATGTACAAGAAAAAGAAAAAATTTCAAGACGATGATCGGAATGATGAAGAGGCTTGTGCTTAAGGGAGAAATTTGTTGATAAGCTCAAGCCCAAAATAATAAATCAAGTTTAATTAGCCCATATAAGTTTACGAAAAATTATTTTAAGAAAAGTAATTTAGGAAATTATTATAGGGTAAGATTTATTATAGGAAAGTAATTTAGGAAATAAGTTTTAAGGCAAGGTTTAATTCCTTATAATGCAAGTTTACGAAGCCTATAAATAGGACTTAGATGTTTAGGGTTTAATCACATTGAAATCATATATCAAAAAATATCAATTAGAAAAGAGAGAAATACTTGTAAGAGACTATTAAAATTATAAAAGAGAGTTTTGTTTATTAGAAATCCCTATTTGAATCCATATTCGAATCCCGTATTACCAACATTCTTGTCCATAATCTTCTTTGCGGAAAAAAAAGAGGAAAAAAAAAATATATTCAATCAATGATCCCTTCTCAACCACTAATCTTCTCCACAAAAGCACGTAGATTTCTCTCCGACGAACCACCATCGTCGACTGCCATTTTGACCCTCTCCTTCCATAATTTGGCCATCTCTCTAATCTTCTGTCCTCTTTCTCCATTTCCCATAACAATCTCCAAACATCTCTTCAACTCGTCTCCTTCAATTATCCTCTCTTCATTCGTTTGTCCTCGCACGCCAATACCCCATTTCTCTATAAGCATCACGTTCGTCCCTTGATCTGACCATTGGGGTACACCAATGGCCGGTACACCACAAGCTAGGGTTTCCAATGTCGAGTTCCATCCACAGTGAGTAACAAAACAACCGATTGCAGGGTGGCTCAGGACTTCTAGCTGATTCGACCACTCAATAATCATACCATCTGTGTTAGATGCTAAATCTTCCAACACAGAACCTAATTGTTCTTTGTTATCTTTTCGTACGACCCATAGGTACGAGAAACCTGTTTCTTTTAACGCGCGTAAAATTTCCTCCATTTGGTTCTTTTTTATCAGTGCCATGCTCCCGAATGAGATATAAACCACAGATTTCTCCGATTTTGTGTTGAGCCATTGAAAATAAGTGTTCTCATCTGTTTTAAACAAATCTGTCGATTTGATACCTCCTTGCACTTGAGAAGAAAGAACAGGACCAATACTAATTAAGTCCACCATTTCTTCGACGGATTTAATTGCATCAAATTCTAATTCATCCAAAGAGTTCACCAAAATTTTTGGTTTTTCACCAACCACCAATTCTTTCTCCAAATTGGTAAATGTATCCACGAAATAATCGAGTAGTACATAATAAGGATCGTCTTTATTCGTAATGGCAAGGAACGAAGGTATATCTTTGATTTTGAGGGGAGGCAAGTGAGGTAAAGTAATCACAGAGGTTGGATCACTGGCTTTCGAAATGATCATATCCTTGTAACCATGAAAATAATGATAGTAAATTGCGAAAACGGTAGCAGGTTGAATCCAATATAGAGCCGAAGGGATGTCACGAGTTTTCGCCACGTCAGCAACCCACGAGATGAGAAGAGCATAGATAACCCGTGTCACTGGACAGCCTTCATGCGAGAATTTGTCCAGCAAAGCTGATAGTGTCTCGGATCCAACCTGCTTAAACTTGGTCATGTAATGACTTTGATCATCCACATCCCCTTTGTAGCCTTCGTCGTAACCATCAGAATGAGGGCAGTAATAAATAAGACCGTCGTGGCACTCTTCATCGGTGTTGAACATTTTACGATGAGCTGAAATGGCTGTGGATATTGTGACACGTGCTCCAGTTGAATTGGCAATTTTTCTTGCCAGGTGGCGCCCCGGGTTTATATGGCCCTGTCCTGGGTATGTTACAATGACGAAATGCTGGTTTTCGTTCTCCATTGTTTAGGTTAACAAGAAGAGATGGAGAAGAAGAGATTTGAGTTAATTGATTGTAAGTTCTTGCTTTGTGTGGGTTTAGGTGAGTTGAGTGGTGTTTGTGTGGATGAGTGAATTTATAGGAGGTAATGAAGAGAAATATGACCAGAAAAGTGACGAAAGGAGTGACACAGCAGATCAATAATGGTTACATACATGGCACCCTACAATTCCGAAACTCAAAAAAATATTATTGATGCAAGAGGATTAAGTAAACTGATTAGATTTTTTTAATTAAATCAATTCAAATAAATATTGATTAGAAAACTAATCAATTCATTTAATCATCTTTAATTGACGCATCATTGAAGATTTTTTAAGTTGTGGGGGTGTCAAATGTTGATTAGAATAGTTTTTGATACTTATCATTTTTCTTTATTTTTCAAAAGTAACTCAGGTTTGGGTGAATTTATAAAATTATTTGTTTCGTCGTCTAATTTGACGAAACAGAGGTTTATTGTGCTATTTAGATTGCGAAACATGTAAATATTATTTTTGCCTGTTAAATTTGACTAATAATTGATTTAGCTTCTTTCACCATCTTAGTTGGTGAAATATGATTTTTTTAAACTTAATTTTTGTACTAATATTAGAAAAAAAAGAACTTTTTGTTTCCCTATCTTAATCAGCTAAACAGTGTGTATGTGCAGTGTTTCTTCATTTTAGATGTCAAAATCCAATGTTTTTTTGCTTGTTTCACCTAACAAGATCAACGATAGAAAATAATTACTCACGAAACAAATAATTTTTTTTGATGACGTAACTGATTACGTACCAAGAAAACATGCAATAACCAATACTTTTGGATATATTATTTTGCGAACCATACTGATGCAACATGGCATGGAAAGTAACAATTGATAACGAACGCAATTCTGCAATCTCTTGTCCCGGTTTTGTATCTACTCGACTAAAACTCTAGTAGATAAAATTTGTATGGCCCAATTAAACCCTATAAAGATTCTACTCGATTAATAAACAACTAGCAATGATCTGACATATTTTGAAATGATAATAGTACATGTTCAATATTCGAGAATAATCAAATAAAAGAAGTTAAATTTTCTTCTTTGTATTAGCTCGTGAATGCGTTCGTGCTTGAATCAATTATACGTTTACAACTACTTGCTCGACAAATCTTGAAACTGAGGTTGATTTTTGGAGGAGAGCATCTCAAGAAGGGCGTTTCTTGGAGGAGTCCCGTTCAACGAGGGCAAATCTTGAAGGAGCTGAGATCGATTCTAGGAGTTGGGGGTGTTTCTTGCAGCAAGAACTGAAGAGGAGCAAAGGATAAGCGATCTAGGATTGATGAAGAACAAGGACAAAGATCAGCCTTCTCTAAATACGACTAAGTTCTCAACTCATCTTCTTTAGTTTTTTCTTGTTTTGTTTCATTATTGATTATCATGATTTACCTACACAATGCACCAAACAATCAAAATGAATGGACTCAAATCCAGAGAAAACAAAGAAATAATGTACAAAATAGAAATATCTCAACTAAGTATTTCCGTTGTCTATCAACAACACATACAAGAATTCACTGTAGAAGTCTATTCGATGTTATAAGTGTAAAAAAAATAGACATATTGCTAAATTTTGTAAATTTGTAGAACAAACAATCATAAATGAAAAAGATAATATTCCTTCCAAATTAACATATGAAGAACATTTTATAAAATTACCGCAAAATAACAAAGGAAAGACCATATTATGCCAAAATTTAGACACAACAAATAAATGGAATAATAATCAAATAATTGATTACTCAAATCATACTAAGAAAGCAACTAATATTATTCAAAATGAAAAAATAACCACTGATTTGAGAGCTGCTTCTTCTGCTGAAATTGCTTATTTTACAAAACAATTCACTGGTAATTTGAACAAGTATGAAACTGAGATAGAAATTTTTTATTTACCACAACAATTTTGTACATTGGAAATTCTTACAGGCACGATGGCAAGTTTAGGAGTGTTGATTAAGGTTGGATCATTCACAGTTGAAGAACCAATAAAATCTTTGTAATTATCAATTAATACATATCAAAATATAATAATTCCAAATTATATAAGAATTAAAGGGATAAATGATACCTTAATCAAGTGCCAATGTATTTCGAATGGAATCCAAAATCTAATTGGTAGAAATCCTACTGAGGAAACTATTAAAAAAATATTACCAAAAAAAAAAAAAATTTAACATCACAATTTGAAAATATTCCTCATTAAGCATCATTGAGAATACTAATAAAGAGAGAGAAAACATAAAAATTAATAAACAAGGGGTATTTGGGAAAAACAAAAATAAAGAGATTAAGAATAAAACATCAAAAATTTGGAGGAAAAAACAAAAGATAAAAATTTATTGGAGAATAAAGAACGATAATTCACCAAAAAGTTTAAAAGAAATCACATGCTCCGAAAAGAACATCATTATTGCTGATGTGATTCCTAAGCACTTTGAAAAGGATTTCATCCTCGGGCAAAATGGGACACTCAAATTAATCAAGATTATCTATCCACAGGCAAGTCAGCAAATCAAAACTCACATTCTCAAAGAAATATTTACTCAACCAAATATAAACATCTCTTTTAGCAGGCCAGTTTCATGTAAAAGTATATATTTTAACTCACTATCAATAAATATAACATCAAAAGGACTTGCAAAAATGCCAAGACTAGGTCAACAATCACTAACAGTGATGAAATTTGTTAGTGAAAAAATTTCTTCTCATATCCAACCAAACAACAATTCTCAACTAGGTAACCTCATCACAAATGACACAGTGTTAAATAATCAAAAAGTGACATTATTCCAACAATCATATAATAATGATTATTACTCAAATAATAATGAGGAAGGATTTAATAGAGGAGAAGAAGGGACCATAGAGAGCACATGAAAGTAAATTAGTTTGAACTCAGACAAGATTCCTTCTAATATTGACCTAGTACACTCATCTCCAGTCCAAAACAAATTGATTTTCCCTGTAATAAATCAAAGAAAAATAAATGATTATTTCAAGAATAAAATTAAATCAATGAATCTATTAAGTATAAATACATATTCATCAACAAAAGATTCTACATAACATGTAGTAGAAACAAACCCTCCATTATAATAATAAAAAAATGAAATTTATAATAATAAAAAAATAATTAAAAGTAAAAGAAATAGAAGAAGTTCCAGATTAAAGAATAAACAGTCAGGTCATTATTCTTCACCAATTGAAAAAACTCAATTAAATAAATATAAAGAAATACAAAAAGAGAGATCAAGGAAATAGAGGAATAAGAATAAAATTGATGACCTAAAATGTATTAATTTGGATAGTAAACAAGAAATTACAAATAAAAATGATATAATTGATATTCTGAATTCAACATGGATAGAGATTTCAGATGAAATACTGAATGATCTTATAGGAGATCATGGTACTTAAGTACTTTGATCAATGATTGATGAATAAAAATATAAAATGTTACACAAAAATATTCAGAATTTTTTCATGGAATGTGAAGGGATTTAATTCTAATAATAGAAAAGAACTAGTAAAAAAAAATATTTTAGGTGAAAAATAAATATATGTTGTTTACAAGAAACTAAAATAAAATTAATGACAATTCTAATTTGTATAACAGTGTATCAAATATGGTTAGAAAGATCTTTTTTCACATCACAAATTTAGTATTTGGAAACTAATTGATCAAATATTGGATGAATATAAATTTAATCAAATTAAAAACTTCAAGGAAATAGTTCCTAATAATTCTACTAATATAACTAATATTTCAAATCAATTTCAATGCAATAATATATATCTAGAAATTCATACTACACTAATATTTTTCATGACAATTCAGGTATTCAAGATGAACATGATGAAGTAATTGAAGGGCTAGAGTGGATAAAAGATTGTGGTGGTTCGGATCAGAGGAAGTGCAAAGTCAATTTGAATTGCAAAGATCAGATTTAGATGGAAGAGATCAAGAAGATGAAAATTTCTTACGAATTTATGAAGGGTTGCGGATTTTTGATTATCCAGAGTAGGGGAACAGATTGTATGTTCAGATCTCTCATGCTTGTTGCCAGATGAAGATTGCCAAGCTCGCTAATGCCGTAGAAATGAGATTGATCTGTTCTATAAATGAAATTGAGAGATTAGGATGCAGCAAGAGATGCGAGCAAGAGAGCGAGAAGCACTTATCATCAAGGAAAGAAGGCGGCGAAGAGAAGAAAAGAGGATTTTTACTGTTTAATCAGGCCTTTATACATAGGTCTGGTAATAAACCGGAATAGGGTTCTCAGGAAAGGATTTCGGGTTTTTTGTTTTGCTGGATTCGTATTCCGAATTATAGGTATTAGCTCATGAAAGTAAGTCTTAGAAGGAATTTAGGAGTAGATAATTTTAGTTAGATAGAGCAAATACCTTCTTTACTTGTATGAACAAACAATTATATATAATACTGAAGAAAATACAGTTTCAGGATCAACCGTAAAAGTGTACACAAGGATAAACGAATGTAAGCGTACATTCGTGATCATATATTTCAGTAGGAAAATCCAATTTGAATGGTTCAAATTGGGTTAGATAGATAATAAGATTATCTACAACCTTCATATAGAAATATATTTCATATGAACGAAGTATCAGTGTCGTTTCTATGAAATACCGAAAGACTGCAACAGTATGACATACAGTTAGTAAAACAGTCATAATTTTGGCATACGAACTCCAAATTGGGTCGTGTAGATAATAAGATTATCTACAACTTTCGTGTTGGGTGATTTTCTATCAGAGGAATTTACCAATTTCGTATGGACAGAATACTGGACAGATACATCCAACTTTCTGTGTGAAAGAGTGTATATTGGATATACATGTCTTTTGGCAATCCTAATCCTATATGATATAAATATGATTTTTCTCTCTCATCTGGAGTGGTTCATTCAGTTAATTAATTCAGAATATTCCAGAGAATTGTGAGACAACTTTCTAGAGAGAGAAAGGGTGTAAAAGAGAGAAACCGTGAAAAGGTGTTTTCCGGTATAGAGAATCAATCAATCGAGCAAGTTCGCCGGTGCATCGTCTAGGCAGTTGCACCCGCGACCGACGTCTTACGAGTCAAGGTGGATACAAGTAGAGGAGCAACATCTGGGGCTCTTTCGGTTGTGATCGATTCGGAGGAACGAAATCTGTCGGAGACGGAAACGAGCGAATCGAGTAACGGGCTGTGGAAGCATGCGGTCATGGAACGCACGAAGACAACCCGAGGCGTGTCAAGACGGTGGGAGACGTGCGGTATGGGACGTACGGGCTAGTCACCAACGTGACACCGAAGGAAAAGAAGGATGCGAGCGATCAACCCGTCGTGCGTGATCAATTTCACGCTGGTAATCGTCTATCCTACTTTGCATTGTACCCTCGAAGTCATGGCGTGATCTTGGATTTAGGGAACCGGACCGGACCTTCATATCCGCTGCACGGGCCCGGGGATGGGTGAATTCCCAACAGTGGTATCAGAGCGATCGCCATCGATTCGAGAGTCGAATCATAGTCGTATATTAGATATACGCACGGGTTATCAAAGTTCGTACCCGTTTGCATGATGTTACATATAGAGAAAGTCAAATTCCGTTAAAATCACAAGTGGAATTCGCTAGAGATCGATCAAAAGTTGATTGAGAGTATCTAGGAATGATCGTGAAAACGTTTCATGATTTATCGTTTTGGAAACGAGCGAAAACGGACGAAACGGCAAAATCTGCAGAAAATTAGAATACGAAACAGTGAGTAAAACTAAGATAATTTTCAGTGGGAAACTCCAAATTGATTGGATCAAATTGGCGTAGTTAGCTAATGAGATTATCTATGACTTTTATACAGAAAGTTTTTCCATTTGAATGAATTATCAGTGTCGTTTTTATGGAATACTGAAAGGGTGCGACTGTTTGACATACAGAGACTAAAACGTCGGTATATGTCGTATCGAAACTCCAATTGAGTCCAATCCAATTGGGTTAATTAGATAATAAGATTATCTAGAACTTTCGTTCACGTTCAAAGTCGGTTGGAACAATTTAATATTTTCGTTTCAACATAATACTGAAAAGGTGTCTGTAGTTTTCTGGTTGAAAAGGTGTCTATTGGATAAACTTACATTTTCGTTTGTTCGTATTTTACTAAAACTGGTATAACTTTCAGTAGAAAATTCCGATTTGAATGGTTAAAATTGGGTTAGTTAGATAATGAGATTATCTAGAACTTTCATGTTGTAATATATTTCATTTGAGCGAAGTATTAGTGTCGTTCTAATGAAATACCGAAAGGGTGCAGAAAAACAGTTTTTCTGCCGCTCCGGGGGCAGTTTTTGGCGCCCCGGACGCGTTCCGGGCGATGTTTTCTCGCGCCCGTTGGGCCCCTGCGTTACAACGGATGGGGGCAGTCCGTTATAACGGATCCCCTTCTGGATGCTGTTTTTGTTTTCGCGATAACTTTGGCTACGAAGTTCGGAATTTTGAGTTCTTTATATCGATTTGATCGGCATCGAACATACTAGCATATAGGACAAGTAATTATTTAGAATAATTAATTTACCTAATTAAATCATATGCATTTAGAAAATCTTGTGATAGTGATATAATATGATTATGTCACGAATTATTTAAACATGAATGTCATGATCCCTCATAATATTTAAGTCGTGGAAATGCCTTCCATATCATCAACCATCGAAATTGGTATCACAATATATGTGTTTCTAGGCCTTCGTCATGCACACATGTTGATGGTATTAATGGGTGGCAAGCGTTAAATGGGGACTTACGTGTTTCTAGGCCTTCGTCATGCACGTGAGTAGTTCATTTGAACGATACGTTTGATATGGTTATGACTTAACCGTCCAAGCCAATCTGATTGGAGTTCGGGGCATAGTTAGAATGCACACACGGAACTGGGATTGTATGTGATACGATCCATCACCGAAATTCTAAAAGGTTCGAGAGTCGCATATGATGCGATTGGATTATATCCTACCTAAATAAGCGAGATCCCACTCGATAGGCCTTCGTCACTTGTGGGAGGATTGCGAAATATGGATCTCGGGTGTTATGGACTTGGAGGCCCGTATCGGTATGAGGGTTATCGATTCGATAAAATAACACTATCATATAATCATCATATAAGCATATAGATTAAGTACGCACGGTTAGGAGCTTAATCTTCATCATCCGTTTACAATTATGTTTTCAATCAAACACCAAATATATATCGATGAGATCGATATGATAGATGGCTTTTGGGTCAGAATTACCGTAATTAACCTTGATAGTCAAAGAATAGTTCTTAGACTTAAAGGAATGTGTTGGACACAGAAATGGTAGATTCGGGGCTCGAGGCTTTGGCTTTAGATAAAGCCGGGTTCGATACACTTTAAGAAGGAATCGAACAATATTACGTGCCTTGTGGTGGCATGTATAGACGCAGATTTCTCAAAATTGTTTTGAGAATTTGGGTGTATATGAAAATAAAACACAACGCTCATGAAATAGTTTCAAGAGCTAGAGCGCGTTGAATGGTTCAATGCGGCTCAAAGAGTAGGTTAATTTTGAGACGCCTTATGGGTCTTTGATTAACACTCGTGTGTTGATGGTACGAGATTTGATCTTCGTGACCGAATATCATATGCATTCGATAGATAAGTCGATCCCGAAATTGCATGTGATGCGATGTAAATTTGAATAGGAGATGCTTAGAGTGTCCGAGGAATCCAATGCATTGAGATGCATGGATGTCCTTGTAATTCAAGGACGGGATCGAAAGAAATGTATGTCTAAGGGTATTTTCGGAAAATGTTTTCCAAACAAAAAGTTCGGACAAGGAGTTGTCCAAACTAATGACTCAAAGAACGGTGAAATCCGAGGAGGATTAAACCTAGAAGTTGATTGCTTCCTTTGGCATTGCCGTCTTGGCCATATGAATGAGATACGCGAATCTAGATTCCATATGATGGGTTGCTAGAATCATTCGAATTAGATCCGATTGATTAATGCGATACTTATTTATTAGGCAAAAGGACAAAGGGCATCATTCTCCAAAGGTTGGAGAAAGATCCAACGAATTATTGGAAATTACATTTAGATGTAATGTTCCGATAAGTTCCAAGGCAAGAGGAGGCTATCGATATTTTGTTACGTTTACGGACGGTTAAAGTAGATACGGTAATATCTGTTTAATGCGTGCCGAAGCTGATACTTTTGAAAGGTTCAATGAGTTTCAAAACGAAATACAAAATCGACTTAGCAAGAAAATCAAAGCCCTTTGATAGGATCGAGGAGGCAAGTATTTGAGCTACGCAATTCGATAGGATCGAAGATGCGATATTTGAGTTATAAATATTGATTATCATTCATGATTGTGAAATCGTTTCCCGATTATTTTCATTTCGGAACATTGAGATGTGTCCGAAAAGAGGAATTGAACGCATGTTGGACATGGTTCGATAAATGATAGGTCAAACAGATCTCCCAAAAATATTTTGGGGATACGCCCTTGAGACAGGGGCACTAATGAAGGGTTGCATATATGATATGGACCATATACCTTCTAATCGGTACAAAAGACGCCATAAAAGATATGGATCGGAATGGTTCCGAAGTTGTCATTTGTACAGATTTGTGGATGTGAGTATATTTCGAAATTTGTTTCGGTTAAACTCAATCCCAAATCTGAAAATTGTTCGTTTATGACATATATCCTTAAGGAAACTAAAAGGGTATTAGTTCTAACGTCCCGACGAAAATAAGATTTTCGTGGCTGGAAGAGATGCCTTCTTGGAGGAGGACTCGATGCGCATAAGTTTGAAACTTGATGTTGCTAATCTCTATGTGGGCTAGTGGGAGTAGAATAAATCTCGAAAGAGTTCGAGATCTGAAAATGAACATTGTACCGATGAATATTGACACGACTTCATCAAGAATTGATGAATACGAGTCGAACACACAAAGAAATTATTTGTAGATCAAGTAGGCTATATCATAAGCCGGTAAATACGGATTTACCGTGGCTAATGATGATAGATCGAAATCATATGATGATTCGATATCCTACAGGGATGCTATGAAAGGTTGATTCCACATGACATGATGTCATGAATTCTGAGATTCGATCCGTGTAAAATTATCAAGTTTAGAACTTGATTTCATTACTTTCCGGGTTAAACCCGTGAAAAGACAATGGGTTTTCAAGATGAGAACCGACACGGATAAGAATATGCATATATGCAAAGCGAGGCTCGTAGCGAAGAGTTTCAAGAATTTCATAGTCGGACTACGAAGAAACGTTTTCGCATGTTGCCATGCTTTCACATTCTCGAAATTCTGCTTGACATGGTCGCGTATTATGACTATGTGATGTGGCAAAATGGATGTCAAAACCGAATTTCTAGACAGAAATTTTATGAAAGGATGTGTACTTAACACAACTTTACGGTTTTGTCGATTCATAAGAATCGGGGATAAGATATGCACGCTTTAACGATCCATATGATGGATTAGAGAAAGCTTCTCGGAATTGGAATATTCGTTTTGATGAAGTTATAAACTGCTATAACATTGTCGGAATGAATGGAAACTTTGTGTACACATAAAGGTTAGTGGGAGCCGCGTTATATTTCTTGTAACGACACCAAATTTAGGCGAGACCGCTTATGAATTAAGCGTGAAGATCTATAGGATAGATCTAAGAAGTTTCTCGTTCTATATTATAGCACGTATATCGACATATTGTTGAAAAATGTTTTCAACATATAACTCCTTGGCGGAGTTAAATAGAGATGTCAAATGGCAGAAATTTTCTACGGCTCGATGTGAGACATCAAGCAGGGCGAAAATAAAAATATGATGTTTTACATTCGATGTGAGGATCTATTATATCTGTCATGATATGTATGTGGCTATATGTCGTATAGATGAAGCGTCTAATCACCGTCAATAAAATCCAAGGAATCACAAGAGTTTGAATGTAATGCGATTACATGAGACTAACTCTCGTGAATGTATAATGGTTATACATATATATATATACATAATGGTTATGTATATTTAAATCATCGGGATTTGTATTGATAGCGGTGAATGTTATCCTTGAATACTTCACAAAAGAATTCAGGATTTTATTTTATCTATAATGGTGTGGAGGACGTGTTGGTTATAAAGAGTCATAACAACGACAGTTTCCAAAGATTTAGCACGTCCAAATATGTAGCACGACTTTCGATCACAAAGTGTTTACATGATTTGCTTAAACGAAAACATGGTTATGTGGAAAGGTTCCACATGACCAATAATGATTCTATTTACGGAGGCGAGTATATTGTGGTTATGAATCACAAAAGGAAGCGGAATGGATCAAGGATACATGACCAAACTCGAGTAGTCACGAGTTATTGGATTTATGGTTGTATATATTGCATGACACGCAATAGTACAAGCCAAAAATGCCGAGGTCACAACCACTTCTAGCCAATACTCAGAAAATTTCATTGATCCATGAAATTTTATGAAATGATGTGATTGTAGGTATTGGAAATGTTCCAAACCTGATGTTGATTAACACTAACGGCAACGTGCGGACCCGTTTACAAAACCGCTCTCTCTAGTCGCGCGTGACTGTCATGCGATGACTATGGGTATGGAGATACCTAGAGGAGGAAGAAGAGAGTAGAGTGTAGTTATCTAATACGATAGTCCTCGCAGGTTGTGGGTATGGAGATACCCATAGGTAAACATTGTATCACCCAAATACTTAATCCGTATGAATGCATCCCTTTTTAAAATTTTTGTTTACTTAAATTTTCATGCATTCACCTTATATGAAAACTGTGTGCGGGGTTGTGTAATATGATTACATGAACCTTGATTTGAACTTGTGTGGACGTCGACATGGTTGAGGACCATGTGCAGCGAAACCGTCACACTTAAAGTTTCATTTCTAAACATCCCTAGTCGCGGGTCAGTTTGCTTAAGAGAGAAGCATTTCTATTACAAGGGAATAGACTGAACGCGTACACTAGTACGTTAGCCGAGGAGATGATTATGTTTTGCTAATCATAGGACAAAGGTGTTTGTCGAATCGGGAACGTAGATATATGCTAGGTGACATATATTGGATATGACCGAAGCCGCGAGACCATGACATGGTTTAGTCATTATAGATGGACTCGCGACGAGTAGGGTATTAGGTTCTTCATACTTGAGGGGACCATGGATTGCGTTACGTGCGTAACACAATGCTTTGATATGATCTTACGCTCACCGTAACAGGGAGTTAAAACGGTCATCATTGGGTATTGTCCGAAACACGGAATTCAATGTGAGTCTCCAAGATAGGAATTGTTTATTCCGAAAGGAAGAGATATCTCTTTGGCCACTCGATGAATTGATTAACGAAAACTGTGGCCACAGTCAATGATATTAACGGTTAATATCGATTGAAATTTGTTAACTCAATTCGGACTCGAGGAATAAGTATAGTTAATCAAAATATAAGGATGACTATCACCATGCCTTTTGATTAACGGATATCGCTAACAAGAGAACTAATGACCGCTATTCGAGATAGGCACAATGATCACAATCATTCTTCGTGTTAACATGGGTAGCCATGATGGAGTGACTAGATCCCGCTCATGGGCTTGTAGTGCTATGGAAACAGCCTACTGCCATCGTTAACCGAACCTACCTGGTCACACAACGAGTCGAACTAAGTCGGGCTTGATTATAAAATTGGCACATAAGATGTGCGTAGCTTGGTATTTGATATGCGAGCTATATTCTCTAAAATCGTGCATATTGGATATGCATGAGTACCTTTTAGGTAGATCTGAAATTGAGTGGGAGACTGAAGGAAATACAGTTTCAGGATCAACCATAAAAGTGTACACAAGGATGAACGAATGTAAGCGTACATTCGTGGTCATATCTTTCAGTAGGAAAATCCAATTTGAATGGTTCAAATTGGGTTAGATAGATAATAAGATTATCTACAACCTTCATATAGAAATATATTTCATATAAACGAAGTATAAGTGTTGTTTCTGTGAAATACCGAAAGACTGCAACTGTATGACATACAGTTAGTAAAACAGTCATAATTTTGGCATACGAACTCCAATTGGGCTGGGCCAAATTGGGTTGTGTAGATAATAAGATTATCTACAACTTTCTTGTTGGGTGATTTTCTATCAGAGGAATTTACCAATTTCGTATGGACAGAATACTCGACAGATACATGCAACTTTCTGTGTGAAAGAGTGTATATTGGATATACATGTCTTTTGGCAATCCTAATCCTATATGATATAAATAGGATTTTTCTCTCTCATCTGGAGTGGTTCATTCAGTTAATTAATTCAGAATATTCCAGAGAATTGTGAGACAACTTTCTAGAGAGAGAAAGGGTGTAAAAGAGAGAAACCGTGAAAAGGTGTTTTCCGGTATAGAGAATCAATCAATCGAGCAAGTTCGCCGGTACATCTTCTAGGCAGTTGCACCCGCGACCGACGTCTTACGAGTCAAGGTGGATACAAGTAGAGGAGCAACATCTGGGGCTCTTTCGGTTGTGATCGATTCGGAGGAACGAAATCTGTCGGAGACGGAAACGAGCGAATCGAGTAACGGACTGTGGAAGCAAGCGGTCATGGAACGCACGAAGACAACCCGAGGCGTGTCAAGACGGTGGGAGACGTGCGGTATGGGACGTACGGGCTAGTCACCAACGTGACACCGAAGGAAAAGAAGGATGCGAGCGATCAACCCGTAGTGCGTGATCAATTTCACGCTGGTAATCGTGTATCCTACTTTGCATCGTACCCTCGAAGTCATGGCGTGATCTTGGATTTAGGGAACCGGACCGGACCTTCATATCCGCTGCGCGGGCCCGGTGATGGGTGAATTCCCAACAAATACATAATAGAAGTACGACTTAAGAGCATACTCTATTTCTCTCAAAAAATAAACAACTAGCAATAGCTCGCACAACAATTGCGCGGGACTTCATATTTTTTTTTATATATTTTTGTATAATTTGTTTAAATATAATTTATGTGGGTATGTTTAAACTCAATTATATAATCATGATATATTTGCAAATATATTAATATTAATAAATACATTATAATTAATAAAGTTTCATGAAATTTGTTTATCAAAGATATATACATTATAATTAATAAGATGTTCATCATTATAAATGAGTCAATTAGAAATGATAATTAATTCACTTTGTTACCTCATCAAGGATATTGCTATTTTTTTGGGAGTCACTTATATTTTTCTTTCATACATGAGTATAATTTGGGGCGCAATAGAAACAAAACTCCAAAAAAAGGAGGACACATGTCTGATTATGGTCATACGTGCAAAATTATATATATGCATTATAATATTATTAGTAAGTCCACGAAATTGGTTCATCATTATAAAATCACAGAAAATAAATAAAATATAACATGTTATAATTCAAACAAAATTAAAGTTTCAAAACAAATAAAAGAAAACCGTAAATAATACACATAAAACCGTAATATATATTTAAGATGTCATCCATTAACATAAAAATATCATTTAAAAAAAAAAGAACACAATTGTAAATTATACCATAATAAATTAACAATCGAATCATAGTTTTATACAGGGATTATATATGGAGCTTCAATAACAAAAAAATAACATCATTGATGAGGCGGCTAGAGCGGATTAATTAGGTTGATTAAAATTATTGATTGACTCAGTTAACGATTTAATTGACCGTTTAATTGAATTGGCACGTCAATTAACATTTACTAATATTAACATTTTATAAATTATTGATGTGCTAATTAAACGTGTGAATTAACATTTAATTTAGTCAATTAGAAATAATAATCAATTCACATTGTTACCTCATCAAGGATATTGTGATTAGTTTGTGAGTCAAATATATTTTTGCTTCATATATGAGTATACTTTATGACGCAATAGAAACAAAACGAACTAAAAAATAAAAGTTAAATAAAAGACACGTGTCTGATTGTGATCACAGGTTCAAAATTATATCTACTACTAAAGGATTGGCACCTGATATAGAAGAAAAAAGAAATGTACATGTAACCTTTAGATTCTCACTACAACACATATGATTTTTAGGGTCGAACCGCCCTTAAATTTGGTCATTTTTGGGTCGGCGAGCTCCAATATAATTTTTGGGTCGGTCAAAACAGGGTCAGCCCGACCCTTTAAGTTTGAATTGTTGGGTCGGCCCGCTCCAACAAAGACCTACCGCCCCTAATTCTCTGTTGGGTCGCCCTCTTATTGGGTCCGCCTGTCCCTAGATGCAGCGTCAGACCGTCCCAATGACGTCGCCCGCCCCAACAACAGCTTGCAGCTGCCCGCCCCAAAAATAACCCGCTCCAACAGCTTCTTGTGTCTGCCAGACCCAATAAATCCCTGCCACAACAGACCCAATAAAACTTACCGACCCAAAATCTCTGCCAAAGCTGCTACTGTCCCCCCTGCCCACGTTACTTCTTTCTTTCCCGTGACTCTCTCTCTCTCTCTCTCTCTCTCTCTCTCTCTCTCTCTCTCTCTCTCTCTCTCTCTCTCTCTCTCTCTCTCTCCGCCTTTCTCCCCCTCGTGAAAACCGAAACGACCAAACTCCCCGCCTCCTCTCTAAGCTCTCTCGGCTGTCCAGCCAGCCATACGACGCCACTCTCCTCTCCTCTCTCAGCCAGATGTCGGCGACGCCACTGCCCATCGCCAGTCCATAAACGTCGGAGCTCGGTGGAAGTAATCTCCAAGGTTTCTTTTTCGTTCAATTCATTCTAATTTGTATATGAACTTCGACCTGATTCTTGACTTTTGGTTATTTGTAGACAAAATCTTGCCCCCTTTTCGAACTTTGTATCAGATGTGATGGGGTTTCAAGCACCCACGCGAATTCAAGCATACATTATTAAAGGCTTGTAAAGGCTCCAACTAGTACGGGAATAACACTGGTATACTTAGCTCCTTTTTCGAACTTTTAATTATATAGCTTTTCTCAATTAAGATTTTTGTTCTGAAATTGATTTGAAATTGGATCTGAAATTGATCAAATTAGGATTTATACAAATTATGATTATACGAATTGAAATTTTTTCTATTTTTTTCTCAGAGTTAGAAACAAAGATTTTGCAAGACGTGGAGGCGGAGAAAGAGAGGAGGAAGATGACGTCTCGTGGTTTCAGTTTCACCGCTGTCGGGCTTCTCACATTTGAGGTATTTTTTCATTCGAACCCTTAATCTTTGAGTCAAATTTTTACTGTTTTTTCCAAAATAATTTCAGGGTTTATTTTATTTCAGTTTTCCAAATTTGTGTCCTTTCTATTTGATTTGAATAGAGGATGATATTTTTACTAACTTGTTTTATTGTTATTAAATAAAAATATAATACTAATCATTTTACAAAATATTTTTTTAGGGTTTCAATTTAGGGGAGGGCTGATGTGTTTGTGGGGGAAGGATGTGTGTGTGTGTGGGGGGGGGGGGGGGGGGGAGGATTGGGGGAGGGCTGTGTGGGATTCTCTACCCACTCTTTTTTGTTAGTAGATTGTGAAAGAAATACAGTTTCGGATCAACCGTAAAAGTGTACACAAGGATAAACGAATGTAGTCGTACATTCGTGGCCATAACTTTCAGTGGGAAAATCCAATTAGAATGGTTCAAATTGGGTTAGATAGATAATGAGATTATCTACAACCTTCATATAGAAATATATTTGATATAAACGAAGTATAAGTGTTGTTTCTGTGAAATACCGAAAGGGTGCAACAGTATGACATACAGTTAGTAAAACAGTCATAACTTTTGCATACGAACTCCAATTGGGCTGGACCAAATTGGGTTGTGTAGATAATAAGATGATCTACAACTTTCGTCTTGGTTGATTGTCTGTCAGAGAAATTTATCAATTTCGTCTGGACAGAATACTGAACAGGTTCATACAGTTTTCTGTGTGAAAGGGTGTATATTGGATATACATGCCTTTTGGCTAATCCTGATCCTATTAGGTATAAATAGGATTTTCTCTCTCATCTTGACTAAGGAATTCAGAAGTAATTCAAAGCAATATTCTGCCCAAGACACAAGAAAAGAGCAAATTCAGATTTGATCTTTTGTGAGTGAAAATGCACGAAGAGAGATTAATAGAGAATCGATCGAGATCAAGCAAGTGCACCGATACATCGTCTAGGCAGGTGTATCCGTGTCCGGTGTCTTCCGACTCAAGGTGGATACGTGTGGAGGAGCAACACTTGGGGCTCTCCGTTGTGATCGAACCGAAGGATCGAAGAACGGGAACGAACGGTGAAGGACGCACGGTGTGGGACGCGCGTAAAGTCACCAACGTGACCGGAGGAATAGGAGGCAGCGATCAACCCTTCGTGTTCCATCAATTTGGAACTGGTATGGATCTAACCTTCTATTTGCATCGTACCCTCGAAGTCGTGGCGTTATCTCGGGAATCGGGGAATCGGACCGGGCCTACATATCCGCTGCGCGGGCCCGGGGCCGGGGATATTCCCTTCAGATTGTTTCTCTAGGTTCGTGTTTAATCCCCATGGGCCCTGCTGAAGATATTTTTTCGAATGATTAATGTAATATTTTAGGTTTTAGAAAGGTAAATATGTGATAGGAGACTAAGGTTGTACGAACACGAGAACAAGATTTCTCGAGTCCATAGGGTATTATCATTTCCTTTTTTTATCCATTATTTCATTTATTGATAATGAATTATTATTATTTATTATTGTACACACATGAAGGACAAAAAAAGATGAATGGGATGGAGCGCGTGCCCAAAGAATGGATGCCAAAAATTCTCATTATCTCGAAGATACTCAAGTTCACATTCAAGAGGACATGTAAGTATATTATCACTATTATTAATTATAAACAAAATGCATAAATTCTCAATATCTCGAAAACATTATTATTTTCCAGGAATGAGCTTTTAGAAGGTAGCAAATCGAAACGGAAGCAGTTAGAATTGAACTTCAAAGGTACACTTATGTTATTAACGTTATTTTCATAATTTTAAGGTGCATATGAGAAAAATTGAACTTATTAAATTTTCTTGTATACAAAAATACCCCTGGTTTGGAGAATTGCAAGCAAGAAGAAATGGAGAAGAAAAAAGTTTAATTGGTCCTCTCCGAAAGCGCGAACGAGAGACGGTGATGAAAGAAATATGGCTTAAGAATTAACTTGGAAGAATTTATATGTATAGGCAAATCTGCAGTCAGAACTAAGTTCGTTCGAACGAACTATTTTGTGCGTTCGGAACGGACTTATTCGTGATAGTCGGAAGAGAGTGCGTTCGAACGAACTATTTGAATGCGTTCGAACGGACTTATTTCCTATATATACATAATTCTGATTTCGTTTAACCTAAGCCTTTTTCGAGTTTTAGGGTTTTTTGAGCCGTCATTCTCTCTTCTTCTTCCACATAATTCAGATTAGATCTGAGAGATTGAGTGGGAGAATTGAGCAAAGGATTTGAGAGATTCAATCGTAACGTCGACTAGAACGGCATTGGTGATTTTCGATCGGTCGAAATCAAGGTGGACACGAGTAGAGGGACTGCACGAGCATTCCTTGGATAAGGTTCACGGATTTGGAGAAGTAATCGACACGTACTAACTTGCACGAGCATTCCGAAACTCTTCCTTTTTGGATGGTTTTAGAGCGTGATCCCGGTAGAATTAGGTTACGCATGCGAATTCTATTTCGCTGCACACTTTGATAAACGTGTGCGTAACCCTACAGTGGTATCAGAGCAATCGCTCGTTAAAACCATCGAAAATCGATGTTTTAATTCGAATTTAGAAAATTTTAGAATTTTTGGGCTAAATTGCAGAATTAAGAAAACTGGCAAATTGAGTTCGTTCGAACGAACTTGGAGTTGCGTTCGAACGGACTGATCGGGTTTCAGAAATTAGATTTTAAGAAAACTGGCAGATTAGAGTTCGTTCGAACGAACTTGGAGTTGCGTTCGAACGAACTGGTCTGTTCGAACGAACCTAGGGTTCGTTCCGAATGGACTAATCTGTTCGAACGAACTTGGAGTTGCGTTCGAATGGACTGATCGGGTTTTTCAAAAAAAAAAAAAAAAAAAATGCCCAATTGGAGTTGCGTTCGAAGTTGAAATTTTTTTTTTTCTGTCGTTCGTTTGAACGAACTTGGAGTTGTGTTCGAACGAACATAATTCTGGACAACATATTTTTTTTTCTGTCAAAAATGCCCAATAATTTAAAATTTCCAATTTATAAATTCGATACGGTATAGCATATAGCCTAAAACGGGGATGATTGTCTGTGAATGCTTGTATGTGTGTTGTGTGGGGGCCGGTGAGTTTTCCAAATTGTATTTTATTTAATTATGTGGGGACCGATGAGTCTTCCAAAGTTGTAATAAAATAAAATAGGTTTAGTTTTGAAGAAGGACCTTCAAGGCAAGACGACACGACACGAAGATTGGATCTTCAAGAAAAGCAAGGGATCATTTTGGGTTTTAGGGTTGGGAATTTAGGGTTTTATGATTGCTCATAAAACTAAAAGGCCAATATGCTATACCGAAATATTTTATTTGTTTTTGTGAATGAATAAAATAAATGATTTTATTAAAAAGAAAATTCTCCCACGTAATTATCAAGTTATTTGCCTCCCAAAGTGAAACATTCAAGACTAGTGTTTGTTTATCTGTGTTGCATGGCCATAGTCTGGCACAGATTTACACGTGCGTAGCAAGGAAGGCATGCATTGATTAGGAATTGATGTGTTGCATGGCCATAGTCTGGCATGTCAATTCGCTGATTGAATGATACTCCATTTGTGGTTTGGACTTGATCAATTCGCTGGCTAGGCTACGATTTGGGGCAAGGAGTGAGGTACACACACTCTGGTTTTGAGTTGGACTCAATACCGGACCTCACGAATAAAGCAAGAATCGTCTTGGAGATGATTGGACACCGTCCTACCCGACGTGACGTATTTTTTGAGTGGTTGACCATAGTCACCTTAGAAATACGTTAAATAGGGATCTTGTCCATTATGAGATTTAAGGTATCAAATCTCCGTTTCAATAGTGGGGGCTATTTGAAATGATAAAATAATGGGTATTTCAAGTTGTTTAAAATGAATTTTAATATGAAAGACCACGTTATTAATTACATTATTTTTCAAAATTGTAGAATTCATGGCTTTAACAAGTAATAACCACTATAGTTTGCGTTCCATTTTGGAAAGGGAACGAATGAACGGAAAGAATTTTCTCGACCGGCAGAGGAATCTGGGATTCGTTCTGAAACAGGAAGGAAAGGCACATGTCTTGGAGACGCCTATCCCTCCTGTGCCAGGGGATGACGCAACTGGGGATGCCATATTCGAATATACGACCATGATGGACGATTCGAATGATGTCACATGCCTCATGTTGGCTACTATGACTCCTGAATATCAAATCCAGTTTGAGAAACATGATGCATACGAGATTATGAAACAACTCAGGGAGATGTTTCAGGTTCAAGCAAGGGTGGAGAAGTATCAACCTCTTGGCAATGCGACGCAATGCAAGATGCAAGATGGTACGCCTGTTAGCTCGCACCTTCTCAAGATGAAAGGATATTTCGATCATCTTGAGAGGCTTGGCATAAAATTCGAGGTGGAGTTACAAACTGATTTGATCATGTTGTCACTGCCACCGAGTTTCGATTCGATCATTTTGTATTTCCACATGTCAGACATGAAAAGGACCATTCCCCAGCTTATCGGAATGCTCAGAACATTCGAAGGTGACATGAAACCGCGGTACATGAAGTCTAGGACTTCGGAAGTATTGGTGGTTGAAGGGAAGAGTCCAAGCAATGGGAACAAAAACAAGAAGAGGAAGGCAAAGGGCAACAAGGTTGCGCCTAAGCCTGTGGGCAAGAAAGCCAAGGATGACAAGAAGTGTTTCCATTGCCTCAAGGAGGGGCATTGGAAGCGTGATTGCGAGATCTTCCTGAGGGAGAGCAAGCAAAAGACCGCTTCCTTGGACACACCGGCATCAGGTATTTCTGTTATCGATTCTTATTTCTTTACTTCATCATCATGGGTGTTAGACACTGGATGTGGGACTCATATTTATAATAATATGCAGGGCCTAAGAAGTAGAAGATCATTGATTCGAGGCGAAGCTGATTTACGCGTCGGGAATGGAGCTCGAGTAGCAGCATTAGCCGAAGGGACGTATGATTTAACTTTGCCAAATGGACTTATTTTAGTTTTGGATAATTGTTGTTATGTACCTACTTTGAGTAGGAGTATTATTTCTGTTTCGAGACTGATTGCGGATGGATATGAATTAGTTATTGGTACTAATGATTGTTTTATTCGCGAGAATGACATTTTATTTAGTAATGTTCTAGTTGAAAATGGTCTATATGTCTTGGATTTAGATAATAACAACAATAATTAGCCCATTTATAACATAAATACCACTCAAACTAATGAAACATACTCATGGCATTGTCGTCTCGGACACATAAACGAGAAACGCATTGCTAGACTCCAAAAGGATGGAGTGCTAGATTCTTTTGACTTAGAGTCAATAGAAAATTGCGAATCTTGTTTGATGGGTAAGATGACAAAGACACCTTTCTCCAAGAAAGGAGAAAGATCGAAAGATGTGTTGGCCCTCATACATTCCGATTTATGTGGACCGATGAGTGTCGAGGCTAGAAATTGGTATCGCTACTTTGTGACTTTTACTGACGATTATAGTAGATATGGTTATATATACTTAATGCGTCACAAAAGTGAAACTTTTGAGAAATTCAAAGAGTTTCAACATGAATTAGACCTTCAACTGGGCAAGAAAGTAAAAGCCATTCGATCGGATCGAGGTGGCGAATACTTAAGCTATGAGTTTGAGGACTATCTTCGAGATTGTGGTATAGTATCACAATGGACTCCACCCGGTACACCCCAATGGAATGGAGTGTCCGAGAGGAGGAATCGGACTTTGTTAGACATGGTTCGCTCGATGATGAGTCGAACAGATTTGCCAAAGTCATTTTGGGGTTTCGCGCTTCAAACGGCCGCTCATATACTGAATAGAGTTCCGTCCAAATCGGTTGAAAAGACACCATATGAATTATGGCATGGCAAGGTGCCATCATTGTCTTATCTTAAGATTTGGGGTTGCGAGGCATACGTCAAAAGGTTATTGACGGAAAAACTCGAGCCAAGATCAGACAAGTGTTTATTTGTGGGGTATCCTCAAGAAACAAGAGGATACTACTTTTACTTGCCTAGCGAAAACAAGGTTTTCGTGGCTCGACGAGGACACTTCTTAGAGAAGGAATTCCTAGATCGTCAAGCCAGTGGGAGTAAAATTGATCTCGAAGAAATTCGAGAACCACAAAATGAACAAGTTGATTTGGAACAAGATTCTGAGTTGCCATTGGATGGTGGACCATAATCTAATACACAATCTATACGTAGATCTGTTAGGATTCGTCAAGAACCTGAGAGATATGGATTTCTCATTAGTAATGACGATCATGAGTTGACTCTAGATGATGAGCCAACCTCCTACAAAGGTGCTATGTCTAGCTTGGATTCCTCGAAATGGCATGACGCCATGAAAACCGAGATCCAATCCATGTATGATAATAAGGTTTGGAATCTTATTGATATACCTGATGGTGCTAAGACCGTTGGGTGCAAATGGGTTTTCAAGAAGAAAACCGACATGGATGGTAATGTACACACTTTTAAAGCAAGACTGGTGGCGAAAGGTTTCAAGCAAATTCTTGGTATAGACTATGATGAAACGTTTTCTCCAGTAGCCATGTTTAAAAGTATTCGCATTCTTCTAGCGATAGCTGCATATCACGATTATGAGATATGGCAGATGGATGTCAAAACGGCTTTCCTTAACGGGAACGTTACCGAGGATGTGTATATGACACAACCCGAGGGTTTTGTCGATCCAAAGAATACGAATAAAGTGTGCAAGCTTGTGAAATTCATTTATGGATTAAAACAAGCATCTCGTGCATGGAACATACGATTCGATGAGGTCATCGCAAAGTATGGTTTCATTCAAAATATCGAGGAACCTTGTGTATACAAGAAATTCAGTGGGAGTTCGGTCGTATTCCTCATCTTGTACGTGGACGACATCTTACTCATTGAAAATGACATCCCAATGCTTAACCAGGTTAAGGCATATTTGGGTAGTCAATTCACAATGAAGGACTTAGGAGAAGCCGCCTATATTTTAGGTGTGAAGATGATAGATCGAGGAGACTTCTCGGACTAAGTCAAAGTACATATATTGACAAAGTGATAACTAGGTTTCACATGGAGCAATCCAAGAAAGGATTTCTACCAATGTCACATAGCATCGCTCTCACTAAGGCTCAGTGTCCTTCAACGGACGCTGAACGTGAGCGAATGAGTCGGATCCCATACGCTTCGGATATAGGATCGATCATGTATGCCATGATATGTACTAGACCAGATGTCGCATATGCGTTGAGTGTAACTTCCCGCTATCAGTCTGATCCCGGGGAAGTTCACTGGTCCGCAGTCAAGAGCATTCTTAAGTATCTCAGGAATACTAAAGACTTGTCTATGGAGGTGCGGAAAGAGATCTGGTTATCCAAGGATATACATATGCTAGTTTCCAAACTTACCCGGACGATTTCCAATCTCAAAGTGGTTACGTCTTCACGCTCAATGGCGGAGCTGTTGTTTGGAAAAGCTCCAAACAGAAGACGGTGGCTGATTCTACAACTGAAGCGGAATACATCGTGATGGAACTTGGAGTTATGCCAAGCATATCGGGTCCCATGGATGTGTATTGTGACAATAACGGAGCAATAGCACAATCCAAGGAACCGCGAGTGCATCACAGGTCCAAGCATGTACTCCGGCGTTACCACTTGATTCGTGAGATTACGAAGAGAGGTGACGTGAAAATAATGAAGATACCTACTGATGATAACGTGGCCGATCCATTTACGAAACCACTATCACGTGCCAAGCATGAGCAGCATGCAAGGGCGATAGGATTGGGATATCTATCGCAGTGTTAGATTGGGTGTTTTATTTATGTTTCTTATTGCATAAGGGGATTCGATCTGCCTAGTGCAAGTGGGAGAACATTTATTATGCCCTAGGCGTGTTATTGGGATTGTATTTGTTTATGAGACAGATATTTATATTATTATTCATTATATGACCTAAACCTTTATATTTCAAAAAATTTAAATAACAAGAAAGTGTGTGAAAGGTTATTCGATTATAATAATCGGATAGACCTTGAATTTTATTCTAGTTTAGTGCATCGAGTCAATTGAGAATAATATGTTGCATGGCCATAGTCTGGCATATTGATTCGTCAATTGAATGATAGTAAAACCACTAAACGGAATGAATATAATTCTAAAACTTCCCTCGTGTATAAAGTTGTTCATAGATTTGAACCAGGTAGTCCATTCACTGAATGGAGACTTTTACATACACTGGCATATTCGTAGATGAGATGATCAGGTTTTACTGATCTGGGACGGTAGCGTCGATTCTAGAATATGTATATACGCGGCGTCGTATATTGGACTGACCACTATATGAGTTTGTAACATGGTTAGAGTCATTGGAGACGAACTCATATCCAGATAGTGCGTTTTAGTTCTTCATACTTGAGTGATCTCACGGATACCTAGTATGTGAAAAGACAATGCTTTGATATAATTATGGAGGGATGTGAGATTACTATTGGGTATTGTTTTTAGCATAGGCAAAGGATGTGAGATTGCAAGATAGAAATTGTTCCTTTCTAACCTTGAAAAAGGATAGAGGGAGATATCTCTCGGGCCCCTCGATTGAATTGAGATTGATGAAATGCTTGGCCAAGCTCGATGGAACTCAGTAGAGTTCGCATTGTTATTATCAATCTAATTCTTATTGAGAAAAGAGTGTATCTGATCAAAAAGAAAAGGGGATGACTTGAAGTCTTACGCTTCACCGTGACCTTTTTGATCGGAAGATATCGCGAACAAGAGGACTAGTAGCACTTATCTGAGCTAGGTATGAAGATGTACTGCATCTTCATAAAGGTGTTATCCACCCTTTTCGTGCTAATTCTGGGTAGGTATTAACGGCAGTCTAGTGCTCGCAATACCTTGTGGATTGCTGCCATATCCACTGCCAGTCTTAGACGAACCTACACGGTCACACCAAGATTTCGTAACATATCGGATTCTCAAGATAATGCTCACCAATACGTTTGTTGGACAAACAAATGGAATCACGTGTGATTAGATCTCACGACATATGTTGGACATATGGCCAAGTTGATTAAGTCTTAATCCAAGAGGGAGTTTGAAAGAAATATGGCTTAAGAATTAACTTGGAATAATTTATATGTATAGACAAATCTGCAGTCAGAACTGAGTTCGTTCGAACGAACTATTTTGTGCGTTCGGAACGGACTTATTCGTGATAGTCAGAAGAGAGTGCGTTCGAACGAACTATTTGAGTGCGTTCGAACGGACTTATTTCCTATATATACAAAATTCTGATTTCGTTTAACCTAAGCCTTTTTCGAGTTTTAGGGTTTTTTGAGCCGTCATTCTCTCTTCTTCTTCCACATAATTCAGATTAGATCTGAGAGATTGAGAGGGAGAATTGAGCAAAGGATTTGAGAGATTCAATCGTAACGTCGACTAGAACGGCGTTGGTGATTTCCGATCGGTCCAAATCAAGGTGGACACGAGTAGAGGGACTGCACGAGCATTCCTTGGAGAAGGTTCACGGATTTGGAGAAGTAATCGACACGTACTAACTTGTACGAGGTAATTCTCCGAAACTCTTCTTTTTTGGATGATTTTAGAGTGTGATCCCGGTAGAATTAGGTTACGCATGCGAATTCTATTCCGCTGCACACTTTGATAAACGTGTGCGTAACCCTACAGGTGATACAAGTCATGGACGCGAATTTGGTCATGGTGTGTAATTTTTATATTATATGTTAATAATAAAATATGTAAATATAATTATTTGTTTGTGTATTGGTCTATATGTATCATTGCTTTTGCTCGTGTATTTGAGTTGAGTGTGTGTATTTGTCTGCGTGTGCTGGTGTTCCTGTGTCTATTTGTGTACTTCTTTTTATGTGTTGAATGATATATATGATAGTAAAATAATAAGTATTATTATTATATGTATATCAAAAAATAAATATTATTTATGAAGTATTAAATATATAATTATAAAAAAATAGTAATTATTTATTTAATAGTAAATAATAAATAAATATTAAATATATGGCTCAATATGATTTATTTAATATTAAAATAATATATATTTGGGGCGGCCTGACCCTAAAGGTCTGCTCACAGTACATTCTGCCAAAGGTCTGCTGCAAGTACGAAATGAGTAAATGGGACATGCCTATAGGGTCGGCCTGCCCCTCTAAACCCCGACCCAAAAGCGTTATAGGGTCGGCCCGCCCTGTCAGGATCGCGACTTTTAGGGACGCCTAGTTAGGGTCGCCTGACCGCCCCAATAAGCTATAGGGACGGTTTTGAGGTCTTGTTGGGTTAGTTTTCTGCCAAACCAATCTAGGTAGAAAATCAAACAAATGGGACTAAAACACAAATGAAATTATGTGTATTATGTATTAAATTAAATTTATTTACTTATTTATCATATATTTTATTTAAAAAATATACTTTTAATACACACTCTCATGTCAAATTGTTTTGATTATCATTTATCATCTACTGACCATCTCGTCAGTGTAACGATGATATTTAACATGATTTCATATCATTGCTAAAAAAAATGTTAAGACCTCCCTAATTTTTTTCATTATTTTTAAGAACCTCCTAATTTTCTGGGGTATTTCAAAAACTACCTCAAAGCAAAGTTTTTTTTTCCTTTCAAAGAATCATTCAATAGTCGTACAATTCTAACTTCACAAAACGATTTTGAGTATGACAAAAAAATCTTATTTGGGTAGAATTTACTCACGCCTTTATTTTGTATCTATCTTTGAGGCTCCTCATGAAACCACATCATTATGTTTATCATGATTGTTAACCATTAGATTGTGTGATGTGGATTCATCATATACAATAATATTATATTTAATCATTTAAAACATGCATTTTGTATAATTATTTGTAAATAATAATTTGAACCATTTGATGTTGTGATGTGGTTTAATCTCAACCATTATTTTTTTGTTAGATTTTTTGAAGATCATATTTTGTGTAGTAATTTATGTGTCATTATTTTACACCATGTTTTAAGCATTCTTAGAAACTCACATCATCCTACTTTAATGATGTGGATTATTATTATTAGTTAGGTTCAAATTAGACCAAGTCTAACAATTGTTTAACATTTCACATAAGATTACATGATCAAATGTGAATGTAATAGAATATGAAAAATTTATATATAAAATACAAATAATTTAATATGTAATATTATAAAACAAACAACATATATTAGTATTATTTTTACAAATTTAATATGAAAAAATCATCAAGTATGTTCATTTTAATTTTCTCTTTATTTTGACATCCTATTAGCATAGTTCATGCATACATTTTCATAATTTCAATTTATAAAGATATTATGTAAGCAGATATAGTGCAAAAAATGCATATTTACATAATTTATTAATAAGTATTTTATTTGCATTAATAGATTTTTTAAGTATTATTGTTTCTTTATTTTAAAATTATAACTATAAGAATCTCGTACAATACTAAGTATATTATATTTTTTTGTTTTAAGCAAACAAATTTAATGTTAATTTTTTCTAAAAAAGTAATATTAAAAAATAGTTTATCCATATAAATAACTTCTTAAATTTATGAGCACCTATCAAATAGTATTGTTGTATTAAAAAAATATAAATTAAAAAAATCATATGATATAAAATAATTTATATTTATGTTTACATAAATTATATTTTGATATTTTTTATTAAATTGCTTTCACTATTAAGTTTTATATTATTTTGTATTTTTCATTGCACTTTGAATCAATAAAAAATATTACAACTATATAATTAATAATGTGTTACTGCATACGTTGTATGATTCATTATTTTTATATTTGATATTGTATGAGATATTGTGAACAATGATATACTATTTGTTGTTAGGGTTTCTCGTAAAATTATATTATATTATATAATGACACTAATTGTTATTTGATTCAAAAAATGAGATTTTTTGTAATCATGATGTAAACTAATTGTAAAACATATGAATAATCATAGATAAATGAATTCCAATAACTTTATTTTAAGATGATATTATTAATATTATCATACAAATATGTAATTTGTATTACAATAAAAAAACATAATTTACATGTTCGCCGTGTAGCGCGAGTATTCTCCTGGTTGAGATAAAATTTTGATTCAAGATGTGCAGTAAGAAAGAACCACATATATTTACGATTTTATGATTCCATTACAATGACTCGTAAAAACTTTTAATATTTTAGATGAATATGATTCCAGAGCTACATAAGTAACTTGAGACATGAAATAAAATATTGACACGTTGCAATATAAGATAATCTTGAAATAATAAAAAAAATTTGATTTTCTCACATATTTTCTTTATGGCGACTCTCCATTCCACGAGTCTTATTTTTCGTCTAATTAACACAAAAAAATATTACTTTCAGCAAATCATCCCCCAAATTGATGAAATAAAGGTAATATAATTTATACAACCATTTTTTTTTTAAATCTTTATTCTTGTTGATAGGTTCATAAATGAAATTTGTGAGATTCAGGTTGAAATTATTAGTTTTAGCTCTCTATACAAATTTTAGAAGATTGTAAATTTGAATATATGACTTGGACTAAAGTTTAGTATGAAATTACTTTTTACTTTTATGTATATCAAACGTCTTATTTATGTTTAATTAAATTATGTTTGTGTATTGATGTTTCATTGTATTGTGTTTGATTAGTCTGATTTCAATTGTGTATAACATAGTAGCAGTTATGTTAATCTTATCCACTCTTCCTGATACCGAATTAGATTAAGTCATATGATGCACCACATGTTAATCTAAGCACTTTTTCTGTCTTATACGCCAAATAATCTCTCTTCTGACAAGTGATGCATTTGTGCCAAAAGATGCATTTGATGTCATCCAAGTGTATAGCAGGTTTAATCGGAATTTTACTGCCTTAAACACATATGGTTTATCTAAGCACTAAATATGTGCCTTATATACATATAATTATTTTAGTTTTTGCATTTTAATCATATTCATCCTCCTCAAAGTCATCACGGGACAACATCAAGCACATCTACGAAGGTTGAAAAGCATGGAAAAACTAATGTGTTGTGAGAGGTTGTGGGTTCGATCCCCATTGACATCAATGGATGGAGGACATATGAGCCTTCTCCATTTATTATCAAAAAAAAAAAATGAGCCACCTGGACGGAGATTTTTTTTATGAAAAAAATCATTCCATTTATCCTGATATTGGAATTTGGAACATAAAACTTGAGGTGAATTAATATCCATACTTCCTGGAAACCTCTAGTTCGCATAAGCCTTAATAGAAAATGCGACAACACATCATCGAAGGCTTTTGAAAAATCAACATTGATCATGATCATATAGATCTTGATCTTGTTATAGTAGTTTAAGATCTATTTCGTGGCTAAGAAATTATCGACGATTGAATGATCTTTAATGGATTTTTTTTTATTTGCATGAATCAAACTCGGCATAAATCTTACGACCTGAGTGGCAAGTAATTTCGCGAGGAGTTTGATCGGGACATTTATGATACTATTGGACGATAATCATCCATTTATTATTTGTTTGATTTGTTTTCCATGCCTCCATAAATCTTCAGAGTTTGAATATAATTCCTTTGATTATGGCCAGGACGGTCCCGAGGTAAGTCCCGCAAGCCTCCGGCTAGGGCAACCGTCTCGGAACGGACAACATATTAAAGAAATTCAAAGTATATATGTTCTAAATCATGAGAGAGAAGAAAGAAGTAAATAAAACAAAATTAAAAGAAGAGTAGGGCAACACTAATTAAATAAGTTTGTTAGTATTTTAACTCACTTTACATATTTTACAGTTTAATACTAAAAAATGACATGGCATTGTAAATAAAACAATGACAATATGTATTTCAATTTAGTCAATATGTACAAAGTTGTAAATAAAACAATGACACATAATTAGGTGAATGCAATAAAGGTTTGTACATTTTCAAAATTATTCACAATCCAAAAGAACCAAATTCTCAAAACAACTGGTATGCCGGATGTGTAACGAGCATAATTAAGCACATTTTTAGGGTTTAAAACCATGCAAAATAATGATAATTAAACATAAAAACATGTTATAACCTTTATATTCAACAATTCTTGAGGAAAATACTTTAATGATGAATTTATGTTTATTTCAGGTAAAAAGGCCATATTTCGACAAATAAACCCCATGGATGGATTCCTCTCATCGAGACGAGCGTTTTGGATATAAAGATCATGCTATTTGGTGGAAGGAAGAGAAAGTCGCAAAATCTCTGGTGAAACGGGTCAGAAATCTTCTTCAGATGACCCGTTACACAAGTAGCTACACAGCAATCAGTGCACCAGATCCTGATGACCCATGCCACTGACCCACTGCACCAAAAGCTACAAAGGGGTCAAAGACTGACTCATTGCACAAAAGCACGTGTAGTTATCATCCTAAACCTCCTTGATCCTCTGCGACACTGTGATCACGTGATCCACGCTGAAGACTTATTCTCCCTCTCAAGTAACTCTGTTACACGATCTCAACACATCTATCGTCACAGAAGATCGCACAAATCCGTTCAAACGGATTCATTTGGCTCCACTGTACCCCATCTGCCCTCCATTTCAGACAAACTGGCCTCTGAAGTTTCCAATTGAGTATAGAAATAACGAAGCAAATATTCCCTGCAATTAATCCCCTGCAATTCACTGGAGATGAGTTCATCTCTCTCAAATGAACCCCGCCATGGCTGTTGAGCGCCAGATCTCGCCGTACGAGCGACGTGGCTCATTTCTCTCTCCACCAGCCACGTCGTAACCACCCTGGGACCCTCCACCACCTCTCTCTCCTCTCAAGTTCGAGCAAAAACGATCCATCCAGTCCAATCAGTGGCTATAAAAGAACCCCGAGAGTCACTCCTCAAAAGACCCATTCTGAGCGGCCTTTTGGCCCTCTCTCTTCTTCCTCACCTTACTACCCACTCTCTCATCATCACCACTCCCTCAATTCCATTGATTAGAGCTTAAGTCTCCACCTTTCTCAGTTTAAGTTTCTGACCAGAAAACCCCTCGCCATTGTTGGCCACCTCAAGCTTTTCTAGTACCAAATCTCCCTTCTCACACCTCCATACCCACCCACTGAAGCCTTCGAGACACTCAATTGCATCGATTCAAGCTCAAGACTCGATCTTTCTCGGTTTTGGCTTCGTGACAGGATCACATCGCCATTGACGACCTCGAAGCTTCTCCTCTCCCTCCTGGCAGCTTCATTGGGGTGACAACAGACCATAGGAGCTAGCCAGATCATCTCCTTCTTCATCTCTCACCTCCATTTTCAGATTTGGTACTATCTCTCTTGTTAGGATATTTTTGATATTTTGTAGTTTTGAATCTTGTAGTTTGAATGTTTTGTGATGTTATTTAGATCTTGTTGAATCTTTGAATCCCCCTTTTATTTGTTTAATGCTTTTTTATTTTAAATTTGTGATTTAGTTTAATAATAGTTTGTGTTAAGTCTGTTAAGTTTCTGATCAGTTTTGATAATTAGATTAAGAGTAGTTTTAGATCTGATAAAAATCCATAAAAATGTTTCTCTGAATCTTTATAATTTCTAGTTCATGTAGGAATTTACTGCATCTCATTTCATCTAATTTTCTAATTGTTATTGAATTTCAAACTTGAGTCTCTAAATATCTGATTTTCTGTTCTGTGTTAATTGAAAAATACAAATAAAATAGTTTTATGTCTGATAAAATCTCATAAAAATACTTTCCTGAATCCTGATATTGTCTAGTTTGTGTAGAATTTTAGTTCATGTCATTTCATCCATTTTCCTATTTGTTTAGATCTAATCATTTCCTCTCTGTGTTTTCTGACCAGTAATTAGTCTTGCATTTTTAGTTAATTGATTATTGCATATAAAAATCTATAAAAAATATCTTGTCTTGTTTCCTTGATTATTGATCTGTGATAAAAGTTTCAATTAATTTTGGAGTCGAAATTTGAGTTATAAAAATCATTGAAGTTGATACTTTTCTGTGATCTAGTTTTTGAACACTCTTTGTTTGAGGAATTTTAGAATTTATTTGGATTGATAAAAAGATCTGAAAATTGGAACATAGCCTCTCTCAGTGTTGATTTTGTTGTGTGCAATTTAGGAGAATTTTTGGGACTGTGAAAGTTGAATTAGAACATTAAACTCTAGAATTACCGTAATCTCCCTGTGGATCGATACCCTAACTTGCCATTTTGCTAAGTTTAGGAAGAAATTAAATATTGTTGAATTACTCAAATTAAGAAATAAACGACGCTTAAATTTCGAGTTTTCAGGATGTCATCATAAAATAGAAATATCATGGACACTCAAAAAAGATCTTGTATATTATCTATTTCATTATTTATATTAGGAGATTCATAAAATCCTTGTTCGTTCTCTTTTATTTATCCTATTAAGTGAAAATAAATTGTTTAGATTGTTTAGAAATTAGGAATAAATGATATTAATAATATTTCTCATTTATTATTGGAGTGTTTATGACATGTCATAGTATTTAGGGGTAATTGGAAAGTTTTGTAGTTTTTTTGAAGTATATTTCATATTGTGAAACATTAATATTACAAATAATTGGTTAATTATAATAAAATGATGTAAGCGCCACATTTTGAAAGGTAGTATCTTGAAGCAAAATTTAAGTTTGTCAACATTTTGGCTTGGGCAACCAAAATGTCGGGACCATTCCTGATTATACACTGTAGTTATAAGGTTGAACAACTCACCATAAAGTGACACGTGTACAATTTTTTTTTAGTTTATTTTTTATTGCAATCTAAATTATACGCACGTATGAAAGAAAAATTTAGTTGATCATCTAAACTCATCACAATATCCTTGGTAAGGTGGCAAAATGGATTGATTAGCATTTCTAATTGATTAAATTAAATATTAATTGACACTTTTAATTATATTAATTGAGTTAAAAGACACTCACTTACACAAATTCTATTTAAATAAATTATACAAAATATGTAAAAAAAGAATATAAAGTCCCGCGCAATTACGCGGGCTATTGCTAGTGGCAAATAAAGTTGGAGGAATTCAGAAGATATTCTTTTCTGGCTAAAAACATTTGCATTGTTTCAAAAAAATTACTGTTTGAAGAAGCTCCACTTCCCCAATGGGCTCGGCCCGAGAGCTTGAACCATGAGTTCGAATCAGATATAGAAGAGAGAAGTCGTAGTAGGGTAGTTATTTAAGGTTGTTCAGCCAAGTGGTAATTTGTAGAATGAAGTAAAAGTGGTCAAGATATCACTCGCGGAGGGGATGTTAGTTCCAGGTTCTTAAACTCGCTCGAGATAAAAAAAAAATCAGCCGAGTTGACTAGGACTCGGCCTAACCCGAGCCGATTTTTGGCTGAGTATCTCGCTCGCGAGTCCCCATTTTCTTTTTCTTTTTTTATAAGAAAAATGATCTATGTATCATACTGGTGAAGAAACAAGAAGGATGAAAGAACAGTTGATTCAATCGGATTGTGAGCTTTTGTTGTGAGTTTTTGTATTCTTGAATGCAATGGCGGCATGAGTGAGTGAACAAGGAAGAAAAGGAAGAGTATGGGGAGTGATTATTTAAAAAAAAAAAAAGTTACTGACAACTTTGAAAAAAAAAAATTAAAATTTATTGCATTCCAAAATGTACCCGTCGAATTCTTCATTATAGAACAATTACATTTAATTAACGTGATAATTAAAATATATAATTAAATATTCACTAAAATTTATTCAAATTTATGAATTCGAATAAATATTGATTATGTATTAAGTTAACGGCCAACATGTACTAGTTATTATTTTAATTAAGTGTATTAATTAGTTCATAAAAGATATTATGGTAAAATTTGGAGAAATATATCATATTTAAAATTTTCAAAAAAAAATAAAAAAAAATTCCGGCGAGATTTAAAATCTCGGTTTGGGTTATTTTTGGAATATTATCAAAAAAGAGGTTATTTTTGGAATATTTTTAAAATCGGGAGTTATTTTTTAAATTTTGATTCAAAATAGGATTATATGTAGAAATGCTCCTTGTTACTTTCCATGCCATGTTTTCTTGGTACGTAATACGTCATCAAACATAAATGTTAATTATGTTAAAGATATGCCCCTATATGGTTTTCAGTTTTTCGGCACATCCATTCCTGTCGTATTTGATAATTGAAATTTTAATTATTTTAAATAACTTCTTCGTTTTTTCTATTATAATTCAAAGTATATATTTTCATGAAATATTTTTTTTAATTAAATTCATTTGATTTTTTATAAATTCATCTAAATATATTTTATTTAGATATTACGGACTACAAAGTTGTAGCGCGCGGCATTAACGATTAACGAAGCTATTAACAACCATGAAAAATATATAATAAAATATTAATCTATACTGGTCGGCTGATCGGCGAGGTCAAATCAATTTGGTTCCCTGATTTAATCGGTTTGTAAAAGAAATTTGCCACAATTTATTAGGAGCAAATCAAAATCAAAATTACTCTATGATGAGATAAAACTTCATGTCCATTTATGAATCAAAATTACACAGGCTGAAAGGGAAAAAAAATTATGTATGGGATTGGTTTGTTTTAATTTTCCCAACTGTTTGAGTTAATTACATAATTAATTGTTTTGTCCTCTGAGATGGGGAACATTGGTCTGTTTCGTCATTTTATATGACAAAACAACTAAATATGGTTTTGCTTTGTTAATCGGGTTAAAAATCAATTTAGTAGAATTTTTTTTATTGTTTCGTAAAAAAATATAACGAAAAAGAGTAATTTCTTTTATCATTGATCTTGTTAGGCGAAACAAGCAAAAAGAAATTGGATTTTGACATCTAAAATGAAGAAACAATGCACATACAGGCTGCTTAGCTGATTAAGATAGTGAAACAAAAAATTCTTCTTTTCTAATATTAGTACAAAAATCAAGTTTAAAAAAAATCATATTTCGCCAACTAAGATGGTGAAACAAACTAAATTAATTATTAATCAAAGTTAACAAGCGAAAATTCAATTTACTTGTCATGCAATCTAAAT
Source organism: Luzula sylvatica (assembly GCA_946800325.1). NCBI lineage: Eukaryota > Viridiplantae > Streptophyta > Magnoliopsida > Poales > Juncaceae > Luzula > Luzula sylvatica. The sequence goes on from OX326961.1 coordinate 50,854,875, forward strand.
CTAAATAACACAATAAACTTCGTCAAATTAGACGACGAAACAAATAATTCTGCAAATTCACCCAAACCCGAGTTACTTTTGTAAACTAAAGAAAAATGATAAGCATCAAATCTATTAGATTTGCAATTATTGATGGGGTTATATATGACATGAAAATTATATTATGTTCCACAATTTCACTTTCAAAATCACGATGAATAAGTATGATATCATTTTGTCATGCTTGCCAATTAATTCCCTCAATTTGTACCCAATTAATTAAGCATTCAATTAATAAATAAATAAAATATAATTAAAAGTCTATCTAATTAACTTCTAATTAAATTAATCGATGGTCCAATAAATTAATTTTCAAGTAAAATTACAAACTTAATGGAGGGAACATTTTGGATGCAAATGAGAACTCTCATTTAATCGTGATATCATGATGACAACATCATCATTAATTGGGTGCAATCTGGGGGCATAATAGAATTATAGAAGATCTCTAAAGGACACTCACAATTTCAAAAAGTCTAACAATGTCCTTCTTTCTGACCTTAAGAGACAATAATAGATTTTTTCTTAATTCGTTTAATTGATCAATAAAAAGATAATTCATTGAAATGGAGAGTTTCTTGTTCTTTTTTCTTAATTCGTTTAATTCTTTGATTGTTTCGTTTGTTTCTTTCTTGAACTCTTCTATTTCTTCCCAAAACTTCAATGGAGTATCATAAATGTTTTTTTTTTTTTTAAAAGAATGTCCTTTTTTCGGATAGAGAAAAGGCAAAATAATTATCGAATTAATAGAAGTTTCACGAAGTACTTCTCTACAAGTTAAACTCCTATTTGTCCATATTTCTAGAAAATGTATTTCTCGGTTTTCATTTTCATTATTGACAATTATGAATGGTATAATTTACAGCATGAACAGACATGAATACAACATCTATAGGATAACTTCGATCTTGGAAGTGTGTTTCACATGATATTCACAATCTCTTTCGATTTGTAATTCAATTGATTCGAGCGTAAATGCTCGAATCAATGGGTCGAGACATGATGGAGTCTTTATGCGTCAATAATGTTTTTTAGAATTTTAGAGTTGTGGTCCCATACATATATGTACCCATTATTGATTTGCTGTGTCACTCCATTCGTCACTTTGCTGGTCATTTTTTTCTTCATTTTTTTTTTTTTTGAAATAGGATAACCTTAAAGGTATACCCTAGTTTTTTCATTAAATCAAAGAAAATAAATTACAAAATGAACGTGTGGTAATAACGTAATTACCCTTAAAAACTAAAAAACCTATTTGTTATCTTTCTATCTTGTAGCTTTGTTCCAAAGGAGTGCATCTTCGAAAGCTTTATTAGCGATCACTATTGGGGAGGACGTGGGGTTTTCGAAGATGCTTTGTTTCCATATGGACCAATTTACCGCCGCCCACATTATCTGCCAAATCTCTTTTTCTTCATTACCTCCAATAAATTCACTTATCCACACCACCACCACTCAACTCACCTAAACCCACACAAAGCAAGAACTACAATCAATTAACTCAAATCTCTTCTTGTTAACCTAAACAATGGAGAACCAAAACCATCATTTCGTCATAGTAACATACCCAGCACAAGGCCATATAAACCCGGGGGCGCCACCTGGCAAGAAAAATTGCCAATTCAACAGGAGCACGCGTCACAATATGCACAGCCATTTCAGCTCATCGTAAAATGTTCAACACCGATGAGGAGTGCCACGACGGTCTTATTTATTACTGCCCTCACTCTGGTGGTTACGACGAAGGCTACAAAAAGGATGTGGATGATCAAAATCATTACATGACCAAGTCGAAGCAGGTTGGATCCGAGACACTATCAGCTTTGATGGACAAATTCTCGCATGAGGGCTGTCCAGTGACACGGGTTATCTATACTCTTTTCATGTCGTGGGTTGCTGACGTGGCGAAAACTCGCGACATCCCTTCGGCTCTATATTGGATTCAACCTGCTACCGTTTTCGCAATTTACTATCATTATTTTCATGGTTGTAGAGAGATGATAGTTTCGAAAGCGAGTGATCCAACCTCTGTGATTACTTTACCTCACTTGCCTCCCCTCAAAATCAAAGATATACCTTCTTTCCTTGCCATTACGAATAAAGACGATCCTTTATTATGTAGTACTCGATTATTTCGTGGATACATTTACGACTTTAGAGAAAGGATTGGCGGTTGGTGAAAAACCGAAAATTTTGGTGAACTCTTTGGAAGAATTGGAATTTGATGCTATTAAATCGGTCGAGGAAATGGTGAACTTGATTAGTATTAGTCCTATTCTTTCTTCTCAAGTGCAAGGAGGTATCAAATCGACAGATTTGTTTAAAACAGATAAGAACATTTATTTTCAATGGCTCCACACAAAACCGGAGAAATCTGTGGTTTACATCTCCTTCGGGAGCATGTCACGGATAAACAAGAACCAAATGGAGGAAATTTCACGCGCGTTAAAAGAAACAGGTTTCTCGTACCTATGGGTGGTACGAAAAGATAACAGAGAAGAGTTAGGTTTTGCGTTGGAAGATTTAGTATCGAAAACAGATGGTATGATTATTGAGTGGTCGAATCAGCTTGAGGTGTTGAGCCACCCTTCGATCGCTTGTTTTGTTACTCACTGTGGATGGAACTCGACATTGGAAACCCTAGCTTGTGGTGTACCGGCCATTGGTGTACCCCAATGGACAGATCAAGGGACGAATGCCATGCTTATAGAGAAATGGGGGATTGGCGTGAGAGGACAAATGAATGAAGAGAGGATAATTGAAGGAGACGAGTTAAAGAGATGTTTGAAGATAGTTATGGGGGAAGGAGAAAGAGGAGAGAAGATTAGAGAGATGGCACAATTCTGGAAGGAGAGGGTAAAAGCGGCGGTGGACGATGGTGGTTCGTCGGAGAGAAATCTACATGCTTTTATGGAGGATATTAGTGGTTGAGAAGGGATGTCACATTGATTGGAAATGGTTTTGGTTTTCTTTTTCCCATGCAGGAGATGATATGGATCTATTATGAGTGTATTTTTGTCTTTTTTTTGTTCTAGCTAGTAGGTTGAATTAATCTTGATTAAGAGGAAATTAATTGCTAAAAAATCTTTATCAATGTATACTGAAAATTTATGTTCATTGCATCATTGGCTTATAAATAAGGGTATTGGATATTAATTTTGCTTTGTGTTTAAAAAAATCAATCTGTTTTGAATAATTAGCCTCTTCTTCGAAATAGCATAAAATATAAGTTGATCAAGAAAGTGATATTAAAACATCACTAATTACTCTAAACAGAATACATCGACATTGAAAATAATGTATATGATCCTCTTAAAAAAAATAAAAATAATGTATGATCGCTTAAAATAGCATATTGACATTAAAACAGTTATGGAAAATTATAGTTTACCCCCCATATTCATCCAACCTTTCATGATGGCATCATCAATTAAAGTTGAGTGAAAATGTGCCTCCAATTTGCATCTCAACTTCTCTCCAATTAATCTTGTACCCAAAATTTAATAATTTTAATTGAAATTTAATTCATTACACCATTGATTAGTTCAATTAGAAGATAATTAATTAAAAATTAATTAGAGTCATTATTAATTGAAAGAAAAATTTGGGTGCAAATTGGAGACTCATTTCTCCAAAACAAAATTGTGATGTCATGATGATGACATCACGATTTTGATGGTGAAATATGGGGGCATAGTAGAAAAACTCAACAGTTATATGGATTCTAGAAACTCCATATTATTTCTTAAAACAAAGTAGTAATTACACATAAATTAGCGTATTGAAACAAAAAAAAATTATGTATTAAGTAATTAACATTTAAGACAGATGTCTTACATTCATGCGGTTTGCCAGCCAGATGCATGAAATATCGTATCTCGACATTACGAGAAGGGGATATAACCATCAGTGGCGGATTTATTGAAGGACTAGAAGGGACAACATGTTTTCTAGATTTTTAAGCAGTAATATATTTATGTGGTTATGCTAGTGTATTTATTGATAAAGTAAAAAATCAAGTATTATCGCCCCAAAAAATATTTTGAAATTTTCTTACATTTGTTCCCCTTAGATTACCGCCACCCATTGATACGAGACAAGATCCATCACGGCTTACCATGGTTATGAATATCGGACTCGGACGCAGCCGAAACCGTTGACTTGGGACTCGGCCGTCTCGGACCAGACTCAGCCGAGTCGGAGAAAAATATCAGACTGTTAGTAAAAAAATCAAAAAAGATGGAAAAAAATATATAAAAACTATTTTGAAAACTGATATACATTCATAAACATGATAAGAACAAATTCAACTAACAAAACCCAAATTACTATGTTAAAAAAATACAACATTACATAACCAACAGAAAAATTAAAAATTAAAAACTTTTATTGCCAAAAATAAAATTAAAACAAAATGATTGAAAAAATAGTTAAATTTGTGTACAAAAATATAATATTTAATGATAAAACAATGTATAAAAATCATAGTTTGGGAAGTCGGAATTGGAATCAGAGCCGTTCGATATTCGCGACATGAGAATCGCCCGAATAGAATCGGAATCGGCCGGTTCGGATCGGAGAGTCGGATTTTGAAAAAAATATTTATTTTTAAATATAAATAAAATTGAAAATTTTGATTTTTTTTTTTTCAAGATAGATACTACATAAGGAGTTTATATTAGGACAAAAAATTTGAATAAACAAATAAATATATGAAAAAGATTATAATATTTGTATGATAGAATAATATATAAGTATATATTGTATTTGTATATATACATGAATGTGTGTATATAGAAAAGTGATAATATCTATAAAATAATATTTTACAAAATAAATTAATAAAAATATGATTATCTTGTTAATATAATATGTATAGATATATATTGTAATAATGTAATGATTTTATTAGTAAACTGTGGCGGACCTATTAAGGAACTAGGAGGGCAGTTGTTCCCAAGAGCAGATCCTGGACCAATATATAGGGGGAACGAATTTTCTAAGGGGGCCGGATTAAAAAAAAAAAAAAAAAATCAAAATATGTAGCCTAAGGATTTCGAACTCAAGGCCTTACTCCTCATAAACACATGTTTTACCACTATTGATGCGGGGCATGATCCGCCCCACTATTGGTAAACACATACAATGATATAATTCATATTCATATCAATCTTGTTATTATATACTTATATATAAAGTAAACAAATTTTCTAATCATACATGAGGCCACATCACCTCATTTACATTTAAGTCCTTTTTTGGTTTATTTATATTTTGGTCTTTTTTATTTATATTTTGGTCATTTTTTCTTATTTTATATTTTGGTCCTTTTTTTGGTTTATTTACATTTTGGTCATTTTTTACATTTTTATCATTTTTTCCTATTTTATATTTTGGTACTTTTTTACATTTTGATATTTTTTTTATATTTTGGTCATTTTTTACATTTTGATAATTTTTTCTTATTTTCCAATTTTTTTTTAATTTCCTCATTGGGCAGGGTTATGTATGCAATTTCGTAAGTTCAATTTTTTTTTTGTAAATTTTCTTTTTACCCAATATTTTTCCTTTTTACATTTTGGTCCTTTTTTTGGTTTCTTAATTTTTTTTGTATTTCCTCGTTTTGCACGGGTATATATGAAATTTTGTAACCTCAAATTTGTGCGAGTTAATATATAATGCATCTATTGACATCAAATATATTTGCGAATATGTCATGTTTATATTAATCGATTTTAAAAGCACCTGAACAAATGCTATTTGTACAAATTATATCAGAAAATAATATCCGTGATAGATTAATTTCATGAATCTTATGCATCTATTGACATCATGATATTTGCAAATATGTCATGATTAGATTTATTTAGTTCAAACGCACGCGCGTTAATTCGCACACGAGTTAATTCTATTTAAATAATTATATAAAAAACATGTAAAAAAATAGATATGTTGTCCCGCGTAATTGCTGTAACTATCACGAGTATCAAAAGAATAGATTAATTTGGATAAAGCTAGTTTATATTATTTAGATACAAGTATAGGGTACAATATCAATTCTCCCTAAAGCAGAATGACTAAAATCATATTTTCTGTAACTATCACGAGTATCAAAAGAAGGAAATTTTCCTTGCCCCCCGCTTCCCCAGCAAATCATGATGCTGGGGGATTTGATGGATATTTCAAATCGGTTTTCAATTTGCATCTCAATCGAGCTCTAATTAATTTTTAATCCAAAATTTGATAATTTTAATTGAAATTTAATTAATTACACCATTAATTAGTTCAATTAGAAAATAATTAATTAAAAATTAATTAGAGTCATTATTAATTAGAAGAAGATTTCGGATGCCAATTTGATATCAATATCTCCCAGACCAAAATGGTGATGTCATGGCATCACGATTTTGATGGTGAAATATGAGGACACAGTAGAAGAGCTCTTAAAAGAAAACCATGCCCAAATTATTATACAAATCCAGTTACGTAGAAAATAACAAACAAATGATCACAAAAAATCATTTCATCTCTCCCAATACCCCAACTCTTCCTCTTCTTCCTTGTTCACTCACTCATGCCGCCATTGCATTCAAGAATTCAAAAACTCACAACAAAAGCTCACAATCCAATTGAATCAACTGTCCTTTCATCCTTCTTGTTTCTTCACCAGTATGATACATAGATCATTTTTTTTATAAAAAAACAAAAACAAAAAATCGGGGACTCGCGAGCGAGATACTGAGCCAAAACTCGGCTCGGGTTAGGCCGAGTCCGAGTCAACTCGGCTGATTTTTTTTTTATCTCGAGCGAGTTTAAGAACCTGGAACTAACATCCCCTCCGCGAGTGATATGTTGACCGCTTTTACTTCATTCTACAAATTACCACTTGGCTGAACAACCTTAAATAACTACCCTACCACGACTTCTCTCTTCTATATCTGATTCGAACTCATGGTTTGAGCTCTCGGGCCGAGCCCATTGGGGAAGTGGAGCTGCTTCAAACAGTAATTTTTTTGAAACGATGCAATGTTTCTGGCAGAAAAGAATATCTTCTGAATTCCTCCAACTTTATTTGCCACTGGCAATAACCCGCGAAATTGCGTGGGACTTTATATATTTTTTTTACATATTTTGTATAATTTATTTAAATAGAATTTGTGCGAGTGAGTGCGTTTTAACTCAATTAATATAATCATGATATGTTTGTTAATATATTGATATAAATAAATGCATTATAATTAATAAAAGTTCATGAAATTGATTTATCATAGATCATGTACATTATAATTAATAAGGGTCCATAAAATTAGTCAATTATTATAAATCAACACAAAATAAATAAAAATTATAATATGTATATTTCAAACAAAATTTAAGTTTCAAAACAAATAAAAGAAAACTGTTAATAATACACATAAAACCGAAATATATATTTGAAATGTTATTCATTAACATAAAAAATATTAATTTTTTTTATATAAAAAGAACACAATTGTAAATTATACCATAAAAAATTAATATTTGAGCCAAAATTTCATATGGGGATTATATATGGAGTCCCAATAACACAAACATAACATCCTTGATGAAACGACAAAAATGAATTATGGTAGGTAGATTAGTATTATTAATTGACTCAATTAACGATTTAATTGACCATTTAATTGAATTGACATGCCAATTAACATTTACTAATATAAACATATTATGGATTATTGATGTGTTAATTAAAAGTGTCAATTAATATTTAATTGAGTCAATTAGAAATGTTAATTAATTCATTTTGCCACCTTACCAAGGATATTGTAATGTGTTTAGATGGTCAACTAAAATTTTCTTTCATACGTAGGTATAATTTGGATAGCAATAAAAAATAAACTGAAAAAATTTTTGTACACGTGTCACTTTATGGTGAGTTGTTCAACCTTATAACTATAGTGTATAATCAGGAATGGTCCCGACATTTTGGTTGCCCAAGCCAAAATGTTGACAAACTTAAATTTTGCTTCAAGATATTACCTTTCAAAATGTGGCGCTTACATCATTTTATTATAATTAACCAATTATTTGTAGTATTAATGTTTCACAATATGAAATATACTTCAAAAAAACTACAAAACTTTCCAATTACCCCTAAATACTATGACATGTCATAAACACTCCAATAATAAATGAGAAATATTATTAATATCATTTGTTCCTAATTTCTGAACAATCTAAACTATTTATTTTCACTTAATAGGATAAATAAAAGAGAACGAACAAGGAATATTTTATGAATCTCCTAATATAAATAATGAAATAGATAATATACATGATCTTTTTTGAGTGTCCATGATATTTCTATTTTATGATGACATCCGGCATACCAGATATTTTGAGAATTTGGTTCTTTTGGATAGTGCAGAATTTTGAAAATGTATAAACGTTTATTGCATTCACCTAAATTATGGGTCATTGTTTTATTTACAACTTTGTATATATTGACTAAATTGAAATACATATTGTCATTGTTTTATTTACAATGCCATGTCATTTTTTAGTATTAAAGTGTAAAATATGTAAAGTGAGTTAAAATACTAACAAACTTATTTAATTAGTGTTGCCCTACTCTTCTTTTAATTTTGTTTTATTTACTTCTTTCTTCTCTCTCATGATTAGAACATATATACTTTGAACTTCTTTAATATATTATCCTTACCGAGACGGTTGCCCTAGCCGGAGGCTTGCGGGACTTACCTCGGGCCGGTCCTGGCCATAATCAAAGGAATTATATTCAAACTCTGAAGATTTATGGAGGCATGGAAAACAAATCCAACAAATAATAAATGGATGATGACTGAGACAAGAGATAGAGCGATTCAAGAAACGATTCAAGAAGCGATTCAAGAAATAGAGCGATTCAAGAAGCGAAGAGTAATTAATACCAACTCAGGCGGTTCAAGATTCAAGTTAACAATGATTATACCTTAATAGGGAAAAAGAGTATATAGGCCCCTTGTTGAAAGGGGCTAAGCTCTTCAACCTAGACAAGGTAAAATCATACAAAGTCCAAACAATCGCCACTAAGACAAGATTCATAAAGAAGGAAGATAGAGAAGAAGCAAACAGAAGAATAGGATACCGTTAAGCCTTCTCCATATTTTGGCTAAGTATCCACCCTTAAACCCAAATTACAACAAATTAATTACAACAAATTACTCTCAAGATCACGAGCGAATTGAACAAAATGTTGGGAATCGATGCGACCCCGGGCCCGCGCAGCGGATATGAAAGCCCGGTTCGATTCCCAAATCCTGAGATCACGCCTCGACTTCGAGAGTACGATGCAAAGTAGGATAGACGATTACCAGTGTGAAATTGATCACGCACGACGGATTGATCGCTCGCATCCTTCTCTTCCTCGGTGTCACGTTGGTGACTAGCACATGCGTCCCATACCACACGTCTCCCACCGTCAAGACACGTCTCCGGTTGTCTTCGTGCGTCCCATGCCCACACGTTTCCACAGCCTTTTGCTCCTTCGGTTTGATCACAACGAAGAGCCACAAGTGTTGCTCCTCTACCCGTATCCACCGTGAGTCGTAGCACCTCAGTCGCGGATGCACCTGTCTAGACGATGCACCGGCGAACTTGTTTGATCGCGTTTGATTCTCTAATCCGAGAAAACCCCTTTTTCTTTCTCTCTTTCTCATCGCATTCTTTCTACTCTTTGATAAAGTGAATTTTCTGGATTGGAAATTCAATTGCCTTCAGAATTAACTGAATGGAGGAGAGAGAAATATCCTATATATACTACATAAGATAAGGATGGGCCAAAATGTATGTATATCTACTATACACCTTTTCACACAGAAAACTGCACACACCCTTTCAGTATTCTGTTCAAACGAAATTGTTAAATCGTTCCAACCGACTTAAAACCTTCACGAAAGTTGTAGATAATCTCATTATATTTCCAACCCAATTTGACCCAGCCAAATTGGAGTTCGGATGCGAAAGTTATGACGGTTTTACTAATTGTATGTCAAACTGTCGCACCCTTTCGGTAATAAAACGCACTGATACATCGCTCAAATGAAATATATTTCTACATGAAAGTTCTAGATAATCTTATTGTCTATTTAACCCTATTTGAAACATTCAAATTGGAGTCGTTATCTGAAAGTTATGTCAGTTTTACTAAAACTGTTTAAACTGATTTTCTGGTTTTCTTAATAAAACCGTTTCTTATCAATTTTACTATGTATATCCAATATACATGTGTGCATCTAATATACACATTATTTATGACCACGAACGCGTGCGTTCGTTTATCCTTATGTGTACCATTTTATCGTTGATCAAAAACTGTATTTCCTTCACAAAAGGAGGCTGAAGAAAAGGGGCCAGCTTAGGATCATTGTACTGGACCAGCTTAGGAGCACTGCAGAAGAAAAGGGGCAACACATCTTCAGCTAAGTCTTCTCTTCACTTCTATTTTCTCTTCATTATGAATAGTAAACCTTCTTATGCTCGAACCCTAAAAAATGCATCAAATAACTGGATTTTAGTATCAAATAAAAAACAAAATAAAACAAATAATAAGCAAGATATAGATTCATCAATTAAGAAATGTTTTAGATGTTTATCACATACCCGTCTTAGAAATGAGTGTAGAGAACCAATAAGGTGTATTAGATGTTTTAAGTTAGGGCATGTAAAGAAATACTGTTACACAAATTTGAAAAAATTACAAAATCAGGTTCAGAATTTACCTAATTTTCATACTTCAAAGAATCCAAATCCAGGATCAAATGCTGTACCAATCTATGAGTCAATTGAAAACAAAGGTAAATTTGTTAGTGAAACAGAAAATCAAATTACAGTTAATTTTTCAAAGAAAAATGAAGATATAAATTTAAATCTAATAACTAGAGAGATTATTTTGAAAAATCTACCTGAAAATTATTGCAATCCAATTTCTCTTAAAGAGCTAACTGAACCTTTTGGTATACTTTTATCAGTTGGGTCCTACATTCCAACAAAGATTATTCATGGGTTAAAATTATCTATTAATTGTAAAATAAATACTAAAATTCCAACTTCAATAAAATTAATAGATGAAAAATTTATAACCATATTACCTGTTTAGGAAATAATAAATACACCAAGTTCTTCAAATATATTACAAAAAAGCCCTCAGTTAGCATCATAGAGCCAAGTTTTAAAAAGAGGAAAAACACAGAAAATATAGAAAAACATTATAAAACAGTTAAATCAAATGTTAACAAATCTAAAGAGAGAATTAAAACTGTTCAAATATGGCAGAAAAAGAAAAAAGTTAATACTTTTTGGAGAATTAAGAAAAAGGTGAATATTGCAAGCATATCTCCAACTAAAAGTATAAATGAATTCAGACATTCAGGAAAGGATCTCATCATTAATTATGTGAATTTAAATACCTATGATAAGGATATCTTCACTGGTACAAAAGGACAAATATTATTTGGGATAGAGGGGGGATTAGATAAAATTCAAATTGCATACCAAAATGCTAGTCAACACATATCATTTCCTTTATTAAAAGAAATATTTCATCCTTATAAGGGAACTAAAACAATCTCCACTTCTATAAATTCCTTATTTTCACATAAAACTTCCTTGTTAATAAAAATCACAGATAAGGGTCTAGTATTATTCTCAACACAAAATTCCAAAAACAAAGCAGTGATTAATTCTGCTGGTGAGGACCAAATTGTAATTTCTAATGAAATTCCACATCATAATGGAAATTCATTAACATTGCCAGATGAGAGTAATAATTATGAATCACATGAAAACACTATGATAGTACCATATCTAGATCTAGATGATATATATTCTACACCAGATAAAAACCTAAATAATACATTCAAGGTATCAAATATCCATAATAGTCCAGATGAAAATCTTTTTAATAAGATTAATAATGAAAACTTACATGGCATAGGAAATTCTTCTCAAGTTATAAATTCCCCAACTCAAAACTTTATAAAATTTCCTGAAAAAAAACAAAGGAAAATAAGTGATTATTTTAATGGAATAAATAATAAAATAATAAAAGGAAATGACCAGAAATTAAATTTTACAAGAAAAGATCAAATAAATAAAATAATTAAAAATACAACAGATAATACAACAAAAATATGCAAAATCAAAGAGAAAAATAAAGCAATAAAAATGGATGATCAAAGAAGAAGTACAAGATTACAAAATAAACAATCAAATCATTATACATCTCCTATTGATAAAGCACAAATAGTAAAATTTAAAGAAACACAAAAAGATAGAAATAAGAGACAAAAATACAAAAATAACAATATTGAAGTTAAATCACTAAATTTAGAAGATAAAAGTGAAATTACTGATAAAAGTGAAATTGTTAATATATTATTATCTACAGGGATTGAGATTAATGTTAATATTAAGGACACAATCAATAATCAAGTAGATGGGCAAAGTATTTAAATACTTGTCCATAAAAGCTGATATTATTAAAATAATGTTATATACAAAATTAAGAATCTTATCATGGAATGTAAGGGGGCTGAATGCAAATGATAAAAAATTATTAGTCAATAAAAATATAAATGATGAAAATGTGGATATATGTTGTTTACAAGAAACTAAATTAGAAGTAATAGATAGTAACATAAATAAAGAATGTTGTGGTTTAAAATTAAGTGGATTTGATTTTTTGGAATCACAGGGAGCTTCAGGAGGTATAATAATTTCATGGAATAAAAAACTTTTTAATGATATTTCATCAAGGAAACTTAAATATTCTATTTCTATAATTCTACAAACAAAATGGGATAATACAAACTTTTTAATTACTGGGACTTATGGACCTACTAAAAGGAAAAAAAAAACAATTTTTTTTAATGAATTAACTAATATTGCAAATTCTAATAATCTTCCATGGCTTCTCATGGGTGACTTTAATTTGGTACTATATTCACACGAAAGAAGTGGTAATAATAAATGCAATGATTATACAAATGAATTTAGAGATTTTATAAATAATAAAGAACTTATTGACTTACCCTTAAAATGGAAAATATTTACTTGGCAAAATTCAGTTTCAAAAGCAAGATTAGATAGACTTGTAATTAATAAAGATTGGCTAACAAACTATCCTAATTCACAATTAACAGCCAGGATAAACATATGTTCAGATCACATACCTATACTTTATGAAGCTAATACAAATTATCCTATTTTTAATGGGTTTAGATTTGAAGCTAAGTGGTTGCAAATTGATGAATTCAAAATACTTATTGAACAACATTTAAAAAATAGAACAAGTCACACATTGGAAGATTTTTATTTAAAAATATTAAAAATGAACAAAAGCTTAACAGATTTAAATAAGCAAATGAGATTAAAACATAATATGCACAGAGAAAATTGTAAGAAAATAATTCAATGGACAGAAAAATAGAAGATTGTAGACGTTTGACACAAATAGAAAAATGGTTCAAATTAAAAGCCAAACAGAGAATTGAAATTATTCTAACTTTAAATAAAATATATTCGAAACAAAGATATAAATTTAATTGGATTAAAGATGGTGATGCAAATACTAAATTTTTTCACTTACATGCTTCAATAAAAAAAGTCAAATTGAATGATAGCTATACTTAAAGATAAAAATGGTACAAGATTTAAAGATCATATGCACAAATCAAAATTATTTTTTCCATTTTTTAGAGATTTAATGGGAAAGGAAAACATTAATTCTAAGGAATTAAGGTCAATTAATTTACATAAACTCTATGAAAATGAAAAAATTGATTTATCTAAATTAGAGTTACCATTTAATATGGAAGAATTAAACCAATCAATTAAGGATTGGAAAAAATAACAAGAGTCCAGGGCCTGATGGACTAATTGGAGAATTTTTTTAACAAAATTGGGAAAATTTGAAAACTGGAATTTTAAATTTATTTAATACAAATGCAAATAAGGGATCATCCAAATTTAATACATCCTATATCACCCTAATACCTAAGAAAGAGGATGCAATTGAACCTAAAGATTATAGACCTATTAGTCTCATCTCAAGTATTCAAAGAATTTTTTCAAAAATATTATCAAATAGAATCGGTGAGGATATGAATCAAATGATATCTAAAAATCAATTAGGGTTTTTAAAAGGTAGAAACATATCAGAAAATTATGTGTATGCAAGGGAAATTTTGTGTTTAGCACATAGGAAAAAAATACCCTTAATAGTTTTAAAACTAGATATCCATAAAGCTTTTGACTGTGTTTCATGGGAGTTTTTAATTAATGTTATGAAAGCAAGAGGTTTTGGATATAATTTTATAAATTGGATAAAAAACTGAGTTTTACCAGGGACAGCAAGGGTAATTTTAAATGGCAGTCCAGGTAAATACATACACCTCAAAACAGGATTAAGACAAGGAGATCCTACATCTACTCATTTATTTTTATTAATTATGGATGTATTATCTAAATTACTTGAATCTTTAAGTCAATTTTTTTTTATTTTAAAACCAATAAATAATATAGTTACAAGTTTATTTTATGCAGACGATTCTACATTATTTATTAAACCTGACTTAAATAACATTAAAAGAATAAAATTTATATTAAATCTATTTGGTCAAGAATCAGGTTTAAAGATAAATTATTTAAAGTCAGAAGTTATTGGTTTAAATATTAATAATGATTTATTGGAAAACATTTCAAAAGAATTAGATTGCTCAATTGGTACTTTACCCTTAACTTACTTAGGGTTATCATTACATTATAAAAGACCATCTAAAAATGATTTTTTAAAAATAATAGATAAAATAACAAATAAGTTCAATGGATGGAAGGGTAGTATGTTAAGTAAAGGTGGAAGGTTAGTACTAATGAATTCAGCCTTAACATCTATACCTATATATTATTTCAATGTATTTAAATTTCCAAAATGGGTTTTAAATGAAATTGACAAAATTAGGAAAACATTTTTATGGAAAGGAAATAATTCAAGTGCTTATAATCTAGTGGATTGAAACATTGTATGCCAACCTAAGGAAAAAGGGGGCCTAGGAGTTTCAAATATTGAAATATTTAATAAAGTTTTATTAACTAAATGGCTTTGGCTTTATTACAATTCACAAGGAAAATTAGATTGGTTTAATTTAATTGAAAATCCATTAAATGAGGATCTGGACCAGATAAATTACACAACAAATTCATATTTTTGGAATGATGTCATTAAAAATATTTATTTTTTTAATCAAAGTTTGAACACTATTATTGGAAATGGTACAAGTATAAGTTTTTGGAAAGTTAGATGGTGTGAAAAACCTCTAATAACTAAATATTCTGAACTTTATTCTTTTTCAGAAAACAGAAATGGGACAGTACACTATTTCCTAACTAAAATGCATGAAAATAATCTTTACACACGTTTAGGAATAAATGTACCTTTATCAAATGTGGCACAAACCCAATATGTTCAATTGGAGAAATTTTGTAGCACTTTAATTCTTGATCCTTCTCAAAAAGATACTTTCAAATGGTCCTGGAATGGCAACAAGGATTATTCCTATAAAAGTGTATACAAAATATTAGCAAATCGAGTATTTATAAAAGCAAAATATTATAAAATATGGAAAATTAAAGTAGAATTAAAAAGTAAAATTTTTTTATGGTTATTATATAGAAACAAAATACTTACCATTGATAATTTAAAGAAAAAGGGTTGGTCTTTAATTAACAGATGCGTCCTCTGTCTCAAAGCTGAAGAAAATGTAAAACATTTAACTTGTCAGTGCAATTTTACAACAAATTTTTTTGAAAAATTACATGGGGTACTTGGAATTCAAATAAATAGTCAAATTAAACCATTGAAATTATTAATTGATAAAACAAAATCAAAAAATTACAAAGTACTTATCTCAATCTTCTTATATCATATATGGTTAGAGAGATGCCGAAGAACATTTACAAACTCCTTTTCCACTGACTGGCAATTAATAGATCAGATCATCTATGAATATAAATTAAACTTGTTAGTTCTAAATTCAGAAAATGATAAATATATGTATAATGAAATACAAAATTATTCTAACAGAAGAGAGGGTTCTATTTCAAATTCAAATCCTATATCAACATTAAATTCAAATCATGATTCAAGTCAATCAGATACAAGCTCTTATAATTCTTCAAGTGAATGTTCATACTACACTAATAATTTCTCTCATATAGGTGATACAAATCATGATGAGCAGCAAGAGGTACAACATGAGCTTGAAGAACAACAAATCACGCAAGAGAGGATGCAACAACAAGAAGAATCAAAAATCGTTTGGTGGTTTAACTCTGATTTGAATGTAACAGAAAGAGAAAATGAAGAAACAAGGCAAGCAAATCTGGCAAATCAAGGGTTTTCAAACTTACAGAGTATTGTTGAGAGCTTAGAAGAAGACCTCATCGATGCAAATCGGTCTCCAAATTCAAATGATACAAATCTCCAACAAAGCTCATCGTCAGCTCATCAGATTACTTCGACAGAGACTTCAAATCGATTTGATAGAGATAGAACGTTGTCGATGGAGGAGCTACGGTTTATTCTACAACCTGATTGAAGTCAATATAGTTTTCAGCGAGGAAGAAGAGAGGGGGGGGGGGGGGGGGGGGGGGTAGAGAAGAAGATCGGCTTAAAGAGGAAAGGCAAAAAGGGGCGTAAAAGTGAAGAAGCTCTCAGAAAGAACCTTTAGGTCGGCACATAATCAAGAAATGAATTCTAGTTTCTGATATCAAGGAAATGAGTTTCAAGGAGTTCAATTCCAAGTAAAATATGGAATCAAAATCAGATGGAGGGAAGGTGTTCAAGGATTTCAATTCCAAATTAATCATGGAATAGAGATCAGGTTTTTTTTATTGTATAATGTAAGTTCATGTGTTTGTAAGTGAGGGTATTAAGGTTTAAAGACAAATATCCTCAAAAAAATGTATGAACTTATCAAATTATATATAAAATCAATAGAAGTAGGACTTAAGAGCCTACTCTATTTTATTCAAAAATAAATAAATAAATGGATGATTATCGTCCAATAGTATCATAAATGTCCCGATCAAACTCCTCGCGAAATTACTTGCCACTCAGGTTCTAAGATTTATGCCTAGTTTGATTCATGCAAATAAAAAAAACATCCATTAAAGATATTCAATCATCGATAATTTCTTAGCCACGAGATATATCTTAAACTACTATAACAAGATCAAGATCTATCTGATCATGATCAATGTTGATTTTTCAAAAGCCTTCGATGATGTGTTGTCGCATTTTCTATTAAGGCTTATGCGAACTAGAGGTTTCCCGGAAGTATGGATATTAATTCACCTCAAGTCTTATGCTCCAATATCAGGATAAATGGAACGGTTTTTTTCATAAAAAAGATCTCCGTCAAGGTGGCTCATTATTTTCCATGCTTTTCAACTTTCGTCGATGTGCTTGATGTTGTCCCATGATGACTTAGAGGAGGATGAATAGGATTAAAATGCAAAAACTAAAATAATTATATGTATATAAGGCACATATTTGGTGCTTAGATAAACCATATGTGTATAAGGCAGTCAAATTCCGATTAAACCTGCTATACACTTGGATGACATCAAATGCATCTTTTGGCACAAACGCATCACTTGGCAGAAGACAGATTATTTGGCGTATAAGACAGAAAAAGTGCTGATATTAACATATGGTGCATCATATGACTTAAATCTAATTCGGTATCAGGAAGAGTGGATAAGATTAACATAACTGCTACTATGTTATACAAAATTTACTAATCAAACAAAATACAACGAAACATCAAATATACACAAACATAATTTAATTAAACATAAATAAGACGGTTAATATGCATAAAAGTAAAAAGTAATTTCATACTAAACTTTAGTCCAAGTCATATATTCAAATTTACAATCTTCTAAAATTTGTATAGATTAAAAAACTAATAATTTCAACCTGAATCTCGCAAATTTCATTTATGAACCTATCAATGAGAATAAAGATTAAAAAAAAAAAAAAAAAAAATATTGTATAAATTATATTACCTTTATTTGATCAATTTGGTGAAAGTAAGATTTTTTGTGTTAATTAGACAAAAAATAAGATTCTTAGAATGGAGAGTCGCCCTAAAGAAAATATGTGAGAAAATCAAGTTTTTTTTTATTATTTCAAGATTATCTTATATTGTAACGTGTCAATATTTTATTTCATTTCTCAAGTTACTTCTGTAGAGCTCTGGAATCATATTCATCTAAAATATGAAATGTTTTACGAGTCATTATAGTGGAATTATAATACCGCAAATATGTGGTTCTATCTTATTGCACATCTTGAATAAATTTTTTATCTCGGTCTACCCAAATAAGATTTTTTTGTCAGACTCAAATCGTTTTGTGAAGTTAGAATTCTACGACTATTAAATGATTATTTGAAAGAATTTTTTTTTTTGCTTTGAGGTGATTTTTGAAGTACTCCAGAAAATTAGGAGGTTCTTTAAAATAATGAAAAAAAATTAGGGAGGTTTTAACATTTTTCTTTTTTCTTTTTGTAGTAATGATATGAAATCCTGTTAAATATCATCGTTACGTCGACGAGACGGTGACTAGATGATAAATGATAATCGAAACAATTTGACACGAAAGTGTGTATTAAATGCATATATTTCAAATAAAATATATAATAAATAAGTAAATAGATTCAATTTAATACATAATAGACATAATTTCATTCGTGTTTTAGTCCCATTTGTTTGATTTTCTACCAACATAGATTTGGCGGAATTTAAAGGGTACATGTACACTTTTTCTTTTCTTCTATATCAGGTGGCAATTGCTTATTAATCGAGTAGATTCTCTACACGGTTTAATTGGGCCATACAAATTTTATCTTCTTGAGTTTAAGTCGAGTAGATACAAAACCGGAACAAGAGATTACAGAATTGTGTACGTTATCAATTGTTACTTTCCATCCCATGTGGTACGTAATCAGTTACGTCATCAAACATAAATGTTAATTATGTTAAAGATATGCAAGACGAAAAATTAAACTTAATATTGTTAAAGATTTAGTATTTACTGATTCGCTCCTAACTTTTCCTGCCCCTATATGATTTTCAGTTTTTCGGCGCATCCAGTCCTGTCGTATTTGATAATTGAAATTTTAATTGTTTTAAATAGCTTCTTCGTTTTTTCTACTATAATTCAAAGTATATATTTTCATGAAATATTTTTTTAATTAAATTCATTTGATTTTTTATAAATTCATCTAAAAATATTTTATTTAGATATTACGGACTACAAAGTTGTAGCGCGCAGCATTAACGATTAACGAAGCTATTAACAACCATGAAAAATATATAAGAAAATATTAATCTATACTGGTCGGCTGATCGGCGAGGTCAAATCAATTTGGTTTCCTGATTTAATCGGTTTGTAAAAGAAACTTGCCACAATTTATTAGGAACAAATCAAAATCAAAATTACTCTATGATGAGATAAACCTTCATGTCCATTTATGAATCAAAATTACACAGGATGAAAGGGAAAAAAAAAATTATGTATGGGATTGGTTTGTTTTAATTTTGCCAACTGTTTGAGTTAATTGCAGAATTAATTGTTTTGTCCTCTAAGATGGGGAACATTGGTCTATTTCGTCATTTTTTATGACAAAACAACTAAATGTGGTTTTCCTTTCTTAATTGGGTTAAAAATCAATTTAGTTGAATTTTTTTTTATTTTTCGTAAAAAAATATAACGAAAAAGAATAATTTCTTTTATCATTGATCTTGTTAGGCGAAACAAGCAAAAAAAAATTGGATTTTGACATCTAAAATGAAGAAACAATGCACATACAGGCTGCTTAGTTGATTCAGATAGTGAAACAAAAAAATTCTTTTTTTCTAATATTAGTACAAAAATCAAGTTTAAAAAAAATCATATTTCGCCAACTAAGATGGTGAAACAAATTAAATTAACTATTAATCAAAGTTAACAGGCGAAAATTCAATTTACTTGTTATGTAATCTAAATAACACAATAAACTACGTCAAATTAGACGACGAAACAAATAATTCTGCAAATTAATCCAAACATGAGTTACTTTTGTAAAATAAAGAAAAATGATAAGCATCAAATCTATTAGATTTGCAATTATTGATGGGGTTATATATGACATGAAAATTATATTATGTTCCACAATTTCACTTTCAAAATCATGATGAATAAGTATGATATCATTTTGTCATGCTTACCAATTAATTCCCTCAATTTGTACCCAATTGATTAAGCATTCAATTAATACCTAAATAAAATATAATTAAAAAACCAACTAGAGTTAGCCTAGTTGGTCACACCTCTTGGCTAGGGAGCGAGAGGTGTGGGGTTCGATTCACGGCGGGGACACTGAATTATAGATTAAATGTTAAATGAGTGAATAGAGTGTGTGGCCTACGGGTTTGTAATAAAAAAAAAAAAAAAGGAGATTGTGTTTGGAAGGGGGATTTTGAGCCCTCTCCGAATTTACTCAAAAAAAATATATATAATTAAAAGTCTATCTAATTAACTTCTAATTAAATTAATCGATGGTCCAATAAATTAATTTTCAAGTAAAATTACAAACTTAATGGAGAGAACATTTTGGATGCAAATGAGAACTCTCATTTAATCGTGATGTCATGATGACAACATCACCATTAATTGGGTACAATCTGGGGGCATAATAAAATTATAGAAGACCTCTAAAGGACACTCACAATTTCAAAAAGTCTAACAATGTCCTTCTTTCTGACCTTAAGAGACAATAATAGATTTTTTCTTAATTCGTTTAATTGATCAATAAAAAGAGAATTCCTTGAAATGGGGAGTTTCTTGTTATTTTTTCTTAATTCGTTTAATTCTTTGATTGTTTCGTTTGTTTCTTTTTTGAACTCTTCTATTTCTTCCCAAAACTTCAACGGGGTATCATAAATGTTTTTTTCTTTTTAAAAAAAAGAATGTCCTTTTTTCGGATAGAGAAAAGGCAAAATAATTCTATCGAATTAATAGAAGTTTCACGAAGTACTTCTCTAGAAGTTAAACTCCTATTTGTCCATATTTCTTGAAAATGTATTTCTCGGTTTTCATTTTCATTATTGACAATTATGAATGGTATAATTTACAGGTCGAACAGACATGAATACAACATCTATAGGATAACTTCGATCTTAGAAGTGTGTTTCACATGATATTCACGATCTCTTTCGATTTGTAATTCAATTGATTCGAGCGTAAATGCTCGAATCAATGGGTCGAGACATGATGGAGTCTTTATGCGTCAATTGTTAAATTTAATGTTTTTGTAATATTATTTATTTTGGTTTATTAACTTAATGTGTAATAGTTAATATGTGGCCCCATGTGTATGTGTATGGGAGATGTGTAACAAAAATACTTTTTGTGATGTTTGGGTTTTGTGTCTCTTTGCCAGAGAGCAATTGACAAGAACCACAACAATCATCTATTTCGTGTATTGAAGTAAAGAGGGAGAATAATCCCCACTTCATAACTTTTTAAAATCCAACTCATCCATTTGTGTATGTCTCTTGAGAAGGAAAATAATCCCCTCCTATCTCTTTGAAAAATACCCTAGTTATTTCTCTGAAAAATCTCTCTCACTAATTCACCAAAATACAAAACTAAACCTCACTAACTCCAACAAATTAGTATCAGAGCTAAGGTTGCAAGGAAAATTGAGGTTGTAGAAGAAGAAAGAGGAGATCACCATGACCAACCAAGGAGGTGTGCTTGGGCTTCCATTATCTTCACAACTCATTTTCGATGGTGAGAACTATGATTATTGGAGTATTAAGTTGAGAACTTTGTTGATCTCGAAGGATCTATGGGAAATAGTAGAAGAGGGGTTTGAAGAAATGAGTGCACACAAGGTGCTTGATGAAATGACCAAGAAGGGAAAAGAGAAAGAAGATGAATCGAGTAAACTAGAATACAAGGAGAATAAAAAGAAGGATGCGAAGGCGTTATTCTTGATCCAAAATGCAATTTCGGATAAACTATTTCCGAGAATTATTGGGGCGAAAATCTCAAAAGAAGCTTGGGAAATTTTGCAAAAATAATTTCAAGGAAACGAAAAGGTTAGAACCGTGAAACTCTTGACTCTAAAAAGAGATTTCTAAAATTTGAAGATGAATGAGAATGAACTTTTTAAGGATTATTTCTCTAATATCATGGAATTGGTAAATCAAATAAGAACCTTGGGTGAGGATTTAACCGACAAATCGGTTTGCGAAAAAATTATAATTAGCCTTTCTCCCAAATACGACAACATGGCCTCTATTATTGAAGAAACCAAAGACCTCTCTATTATAAGTGTTCATGACCTAATGGGTTCTTTAGAAAGGCATGTGCAAAGATTAAATAGGGATGTCGAAAAATCTTTCGAGAGTGCGTTCCAATCAAAACTCACCGTTTCTAAACCACCAAACCAAAATACGGTAAAGGGAGAATCTTCCCATGGAGGTTATTACGGTAGAGGAAGAGGGTATTATTCCAATAGAGGAAGGGAACAATTTGGAAGAGGAGGAGGTAGAAATAATTACCAAAATAACCAAGCAAAATGTAATATTTGCAAAAGGACTTCTCATCTTGAAAAAGATTGTTGGTTCAAGGATAAACCACAATGCCATAATTGTAAGAAATTTGGACATCTCCAAAAAGATTGTCGAGTTCGAAATAACGAACAAGCCAACTACACTGAAAATAAAGAATATTACGACAATACGATTTATGCGTGTCAAACGGCCGTGGAGAAAAAGAGCGATGTACGGTATGTTGATAGTGGTTGTAGTAACCACATGACCGAAATTGAATCGGTCTTCACCGAAATTGATGCGACTGACACTACTCAAATTACGATGGGTAATGGAGCGGTTGTCCAATCAAGAGGAAAAGGTACAATCGCCATTGAAACGAAAAATGAAAGGAAAACCATACGTGATGTGATGCTTGTGCCGGAGTTGGCGCAAAATTTATTGAGTGTGGGACAATTAATCGAGCATGGACACTCAGTACATTTTGAAGGTGAGAGTTGTAAAATCTACGATACATCGAAAAATGAAAGTCAAATTATGACAACCACAAAAATGGAGAAAAATAGGAATTTTCCACTCGTTATTAAAAATGCAAAATCGATGGCATTAAAAGCGGGTGTTGAAGATGTGTCGAGATTGTGGCATAAACAACTTGGCCACGTAAATTTCGAAAGCTTGAAATTGTTGAGTAGAAAAAATATGGTGCACGGTTTGCCGAATATTGAAGACAAAGACGATGTGTGTGAAGCTTGCGTGCTCGGTAAAATACACCGAGAACCGTTCCCAAAAGAAAGGGCGTGGAAAGCAACAAATCTCTTGGAGCTTGTACACACCGATGTGTGCGGTCCAATGAAGCAACCTTCACAAGGAGGTAATAAATATTTCATCACCTTCATCGATGATTATTCAAGGATGTGTTGGATTTATTTCATGAAACAAAAATCTGATGCATTCTCAATCTTTAAAAAATTCCAAAAATTGGTTGAGCGGCAAAGTGGCCGATTAATTAAAAAATTGACAAGTGGTCGAGGTGGTGAATATAACTCCAACGAGTTTAATAAATTTTGTGAAGACCTTGAAGTTGAAAGGCAATTAACCGTAGGGTATTCACCGGAACAAAATGGTGTTGCCGAGAGAAAAAATAGAACCATAGTTGAAATGGGAAAATCAATGTTGGTTGAAAAAGATGTCCCGAAAAGTTTTTGGGCCGAAGCGGCGTACACGGCGGTTTATTTATTAAACCGGTGTCCGACCAAATCGGTTAAAGACAAAACACCGTTTGAGGTATGGTCCGGTGGTAGAAAACCATCGGTCAATCACTTGCGAATTTTTGGTTCGATTTGCTACGCACATGTCCCGAAAGAAATGCGACATAAACTTGAAGAGAAAGGTGTAAAATGTGTTTTTATGGGTTATAGCTCTCAATCGAAGGGCTATAGACTTTGGAGTTTCAAAAGAGAAAAAATTATTACAAGTCGCGATGTGATTTTTAATGAAAAAGATAAATGGAATTGGAAAGGAAAATGTGGCGAAAGTGTACCGATATTGGTGCAAGAAAAAGGAACCGAACCGCAAGTAGATGAAGATGAAATACAAAATGAATTTGAAGAAGAAGATGAAACGACAAATTCTCCATCCATGAATATGGAGCCGAGTTCCTCAAGACCGAGCTCAACACCGGTAAAAATGAGAAGGTTAAGTGATATTTATTTGCGATGTAATTTTTGTGTTGTTGAACCGGAGAATTTCGAGCAAGCGGTGAAAGAGGAAGTGTGGAGAAAAGCGATGAATGAAGAAATAAGAATGATTGAGAAAAATCAAACTTGGGAGTTAGTTGAAAAACCGAAGGAGAAAAATTTAATCGGTTTAAAATGGATTTATAAAACGAAAACAAATCCGGATGGGTCGGTTCTAAAATACAAGGCGAGATTAGTTGCAAAAGGATACTCGCAAAAATCCGGTACCGACTATCAAGAAACGTTTGCTCCCGTGGTAAGGCATGAAACTATTCGAACGTTGATTGCTTTGGCCGCTCACAAAGGTTGGAAACTATACCAACTCGATGTAAAATCCGCTTTCTTGAATGACGAATTAAAAGAAGAAGTGTACGTTGAGCAACCGCAAGGGTTTGTGGATGAAGAAAGTGAAGAGAAAGTGTACAAATTGAAGAAGGCGTTGTATGGATTGAAACAAGCGTCTCGTGCATGGTATAGCCAAATCGATGGCTATTTTGCCGAATAGGGATTTCAAAGAAGTCCGAGCGAGCCAACCCTCTACATCGGGCAAGATAAAATCGGTATGCTAATTATTTCACTCTATGTTGATGATTTAATAGTTACCGGTAATAATGAAAAAAGATAAAAGAATTTAAAAATGAGATGTTTAAAAAATATGAGATGAATGATTTGCGATTATTAAATTATTTTTTGGGAATAGAAATTGAACAAACAAATGATGGAATTTTTATTTCTCAAGAGAAATATGCCCAAAATCTTCTCTCAAAATTCAAGATGGAAAATTGTAATCCGGTAACGATACCGATTTTGGTAAATGAAAAATTAGTAAAAGAAGATGGTAGTGGTGACGCCGATGATTCAATTTATAGGAGCTTAATTGGAAGTTTGTTGTATCTTGCTATTACAAGACCCGATATCATGTATGTTATGGGTTTGTTATCTCGGTATATGAGCAAGCCGAGTAAAACTCATTTGGGTGTGGCGAAAAGAGTGTTGAGGTACATACAAGGCACCAAAAATTATGGGCTTATGTATGAGAAAAATGAAAATGAGAAAATTGAATTATTTGGATTTTGCGATAGTGATTGGGCCGGGAGTGCCGATGATATGAGAAGTACCTCGGGTTACGTGTTTACCCTTGGTTCGGGTATATTTTCATGGGCCTCAAGGAAACAAGAAAAAATTGCGCTTTCCACCGCGGAAGCCGAATATGTGTCGGCAAATGAAGCCGTGAAACAAATAGAATGATTGAGAAAAATATTAGTAGATATGGGGGAGAAACAGGAAAATGCCACGATTCTATTTTGCGATAATAAATCCGCGATAGCAATGTCGAAGAATTCCGTCTTCCATAGACGAACGAAGCATATCAAGCTCTAGCACCACTTTATTCGAGAAGTGGTTGCAGATGATGAAGTTCTTATCGAGCACGTGAAAACCGAAAACCAATTGGCGGATGTTTTCACCAAAGCACTTCCAAGTGAGAAGTTCATCCGCTTTCGAGAATTGATGGGCATGATGAGTAAAAACCTTAAGGGGGGGGGGGGGGGTGTTAAATTTAATATTTTTGTAATATTATTTATTTTGGTTTATTAGCTTAATTGTAATAGTTAATATGTGGCCCCATGTGTATGTGTTGAAGGGAATTTATCCCGTCCCCGGGCCCGTGCAGCGGATATGTAGGCCCGGTCCGGTTCCCATAATCCAAGATCACGCCATGACTTCGAAAGGTACGATGCAATAAGAAAGATAGATTCATACCGGTGCAAAATTGATTGCACTCGAAGGGTTGATTGCTATCTTTCTCCTGTCACGTTGGTGACAATCCGCGCGTCCCACACCACGCGTCTTTCACCGCTTGTTGACGATTTACGCTCCTCCGGATCGATCACAATCGAAGAACCACACGTGTCGTTCCTCTACGTGTATCCACCTTGAGTCGGAAGACGTCGGTCGCGGGCGCAACTGCCTAGACGAAGCACCGGCGAACTTGCTCGATTAAATTGATTCTCTACACCGAGAAAAACTCATTTTTCTCGGTTTTCTCTCTTTGCACTCTTTCACTCTTAGAAAGATGACTCTCAATATTCTGGATTAATCTTATTGATTCAACAGGTTGGACTGAATAAAACCACATAGAGGAGAGAGAAATATCCTATTTATATCACATAGGATTATGATGGGCCAAAAGGCATGTATATCCAATGTACACCTTTTCACACAGAAAACTGCATGTATCCTGTTCAGTATTTTGTGTATACGAAATTGGTAAATTCTTCTGACAGAAAATCAACCTTCACGAAAGTTGTAGATAATCTTATTATCTACCCAACCCAATTTGGCTTGGCCCAATTGGAGTTCGTATGCAAAAGTTATGACAGTTTTACTAACTGTATGTCATACTGTTGCACCCTTTCGGTATTTCATAGAAACGACATTAATACTTCGTTCATATTGTAGGTTTACGCACACGTTTATCGAAGTGTGCAGCGGAATTAGTTTCGCATGCGTAACCTAATTCTACCGGGATCACGCCCGAAAACCATCCAAAAAGGAAGAGTTTCGGAGAATTACCTCGTACAAGTTAGTACGTGATGCCTTCTTCTCCAAATCGGGCAACTTTCTCCAAAGCGTGCTCGTGCTATGCCTCTAGGCGTGTTGAACCTTCTCCAAGGATCACTCGTGCAATCCCTCTACCCGTATCCACCTCGATTTCGACCGATCGGAAACCGTCGACGCAGTTCTAGTCGCCGTCACGATCTCTTCTCTCAAGAACTTGCTCGAATCTCCCTCTCAATCTCACTAGATCTAATCTTTTGTGTGGAAGAAGAGGAGAGATAAAACCCGGCGGCTCAAAACCCTAGGTTGCAAAAATGGCTTAACCTTAAAATGAAATCAGAACTCTATATATATAGGAAATAGACTGCTCAGTTCGTTCCGAACGGACTCAGTTCGTTCCGAACGGACTCAGTTCGTTCCAATGGACTCAGCAGCTCTGACTATCACGAATTAGTTCGTTCCGAACGCACAAAAGAGTTCGTTCGAACGAACTCAGTTCTGACTGCAGATTTGCCTATACATATAAATTCTTCCAAGTTAATTCTTAAGCCATATTTCTTTCAAACTCCCTCTTGGATTAAGACTTAATCAACTTGACCATATGTCGTGAGATCTAATCTCACGTGATTCCATTTTTGTTTGTCCAACAAACGTATTGGTGAGCATTATCTTGAGAATCCGATATGTTACGAAATATTGGTGTGACTGTGTAGGTTCGTCTAAGACTGGCAGTGGATATAGTAGCAATCCACAAGGTATTGCGAGCACTAGACTGCCGTTAATACCTACCCAGAATTAACACGAAAAAGGTGGAGAACACCTTTATGATGATGCAGTACATCTTCATACCTAGCTCAGATAAGTGTTACCAGTCCTCTTGTTCGCGATATCTTCTGATCAAAAGAGTCACGGTGAAGCCTAAGACTTCAAGTCATCCTCTATTATTTTTGATCAGATATACTCTTTCCGGATAAGAATTAGATGGATAATTACAATGCGAACTCCATGAGTTCCATCGAGCTTGGCCAAGCATTTCATCAATCTCAATTCAATCGAGGGGCCCGAGAGATATCTCCCTCTATCTTTTTTCAAGGTTAGAAAGGAACAATTCCTATCTTGCAATCTCACATCCTTTGCCTATGCTAAAAACAATACCCAATAGTAATCACTGCTACACAGTTACGCGTAGGGTCAATTATATCAAAGCATTGCCTTTTCACATACTAGGTATCCATGAGACCACTCAAGTATGAAGACCCAAAACGCACTATCTGTATATGAGTTCGTCTCCAATGACTATAACCATGTCACAAACTCATATAGTGGTCAGTCCAATATACTACGCCGCGTATATCCATATTCTAGAATCGACGCTACTGTCTCAGATCAGTAAAACCTGACCATCTCATCTACGAATATGCTAGTGTATGTAAAAGTCTACATTAAGTGAATGGACTACCAGGTTCAAACCTATGAACAACTTTATACACCAGGGACGTTTTAGAATTATATTCATTCCGTTTAGTGGTTTTACTATCCTTCAGTTGACGAATCAATATGCCAGACTATGGCCATGCAACATATTATTCTCAACTGACTTGATGCACTAAACTAGAATAAAATTCAAGGTCTATCCGATTATAATAATCGAATAACCTGTCACACACTTTCTTGTTATTTAAAATTTTTGAAATATGAAGGTTTAGGTCATATCATGAATAGTAATATAGATATCTGTTTGTCAAACAAATACAATCCAAATAACAGGCCCAGGGCATAATAAATGTTCTTCCACTTGCACTAGGCGGATATAATCCCCTTATGTAATGAGAAACATAAATGTTCTCCCACTTGCACTAGGCTGATCGAATTCCCTTATGCAATGAGAAACATAAATAAAACACCCAATCTAACACAACGATAGATATCCCAATCCTATCGCCCAAGCATGCTACTTATGCTTGGCACGTGCTAGTGATCGTAAATGGATCGGCCACGTTATTATCAGTAGGTATCTTTATTATTTTCACGTCACATCTCTTCATAATCTCACGAATCAAGTGGTACGCTGGAGTACATATTTGGACCTGTGATGCGCTCGCGGTTCCTTGGATTGTACTATTGCTCCGTTATTGTCACAATATACATCCATGGGACCCGAGATGCTTGGCATAATGCCAAGTTCCATCACGAACTGTCGTAGCTAGAAGTGTCCTTTGCGGCTTCGCAAGCCGCGATGTATTCCGCTTCAATCGTAGAATTAGCCACCGTCTTCAGTTTGGATCTTTTCCAAACAACAGCTCCCCAATGGAGCGTGAAGACATAACCACTTGTTCACCATCCAATGGTAACTAAGAATTTTGTTCCATATCAACTTGTTCACTATGTGGTTTTAGAATTTCTTCGAGATCAATTTTTACTCCCACTGGCTTGATGATCTAGGAATTCCTTCTCTAAGAAGTATCCTCGTCGAGCCACGAAAACCTTGTTTTCGCTAGGCAAGTAAAAGTAGTATCCTCTAGTTTCTTGAGGATACTCCACAAATAAACACTTGTCTGATCTTGGCTCGAGTTTTTCCGTCAATAACCTTTTGACGTATGCCTCGCAACCCCAAATCTTAAGATAAGACAATGATGGCACCATGCCATGCCATAACTCATATGGTGTCTTTTCAACCGATTTGGACGGAACTCTATTCAGTATATGAGCGGCCGTTTGAAGCGCGAAACCCCAAAATGACTTTGGCAAATTCGTTCGACTCATCATCGAGCGAACCATGCCTAACAAGGTCCGATTCCTCCTCTCCGACACTCCATTCCATTGAGGTGTACCGGATGGAGTCCATTGTGATACTATACCACAATCTCGAAGATAGTCCTCAAACTCATAGCTCAAGTATTCGCCACCTCGATCCGATCGAATGGCTTTTACTTTCTTGCCCAGTTGAAGTTCTACTTCGTGTTGAAACTCTTTGAATTTCTCAAAAGTTTCACTTTTGTTACGCATTAAGTATAGATAACCATATCTACTATAATCGTCAGTAAAAGTCACAAAGTAGCGATACCCATTTCTAGCCTCGACACTCATCGGTCCACATACATCGGAATGTATGAGGGCCAACACATCTTTCGATCTTTCTTCTTTCTTGGAGAAAGGTGTCTTTGTCATCTTACCCATCAAACAAGATTCGCAATTTTCTATTGACTCTAAGTCAAAAGAATCTAGCACTCCATCCTTTTGGAGTCTAGCAATGCGTTTCTCGTTTATGTGTCTGAGACGACAATGACATGAGTATGTTTCATTAGTTTGAGTAGTATTTATGTTATAAATGGACTGATTATTGTTGTTATTTTCTAAATCCAAGACATATAGACCATTTTCAACTAGACCATTACTAAAGAAAATGTCATTCTTGCGAATAAAACAATCATTAGTACCAGTAACTAATTCATATCCATCCACAATAAGTCTCGAAATAGAAAAAGTACTCCTACTCAAAGTAGGTACATAACAACAATTATTCAAAACTAAAATAAGTCCATTTGGAAAAGTTAAATCATACGTCCCTTCGGCTAATGTGGCTACTCGAGCTTCATTCCCGATGCGTAAATTAACTTTGCCACGAATCAAAGATTTTCTACTTCTTAGGTCCTGCATATTATTACAAATATCAGTCCCACATCCAGTGTCCAACACTCATGATGGTGAAGTAAAGAAATGAGATTCGATAACTGAAATACCTGATACCGATGTGTCCAAGGAAGCGGTCTTTTGCTTGCTCTCCCTCAGGAAGATCTCGCAATCACGCTTCCAATGCCCCTCCTTGAGGCAGTGGAAACACTTCTTGTCATCCTTGCCCACGGGCTTAGGCGCAACCTTGTTGCCCTTTGCCTTCTTGTTTTTGTTCCCATTGCTTGGGCTCTTCCCTTCAACCACCAATACTTCCGAAGTCCTAGACTTCATGTACCGCGGTTTCATGTCACTTTCGAATGTTCTGAGCATTCCGAAAAGCAAGGGAATGGTCCTTTGCATATCTGACATGTGGAAATGCGAAATGAACGAATCGAAACTCGGTGGCAGTGACAACATGATCAAATCAGTTTGTAACTCCACCTCGAATTTCATGCCAAGCCTCTCAAGGTGATCGAAATATCCTTTCATCTTGAGAAGGTGCGAGCTAACGTGCGTACCATCTTGCATTTTGCATTGCGTCGCATTGCCAAGTGCTTGATACTTTTCCACCCTTGCTTGAACCTGAAACATCTCCCTGAGTTGTTTCATAATCTCGTATGCATCCTGTTTCTCAAATTGAATTTGATATTCAAGAGTCATAGTAGCCAACATGAGGCATGTGACGTCATTCGAATTGTCCAAGATGGTCGTATGTTCGAATACATCATCCTCAGTTGCTTTATCCCCTGGCACATGAGGGATAGGCGTCTCCAAGACATGTGCCTTTCCTTCCTGTTTCAGAACGAATCCCAGATTCCTCTGCCAGTCGAGAAAGTTCTTTCCGTTCATTCGTTCCTTTTCCAAAATGGAACGCAAACTAAAGCGGTTGTTACTTGGTAAAGCCATAAATTCTACAATTTTTGAAAAATAATGTAATTAATAACGTGGTCTTTCATATATTAAAATTCATTTTAAACAACTTGAAATATTCATTATTTTATCATTTCAAATAGCCCCCACTATTGAAACGGAGATTTGAAACCTTAAATCTCGTAATGGACAATATCCCTATTTAGCGTATCTCTAAGGTGACGAAGGCCAACCACTTAGAAAATACGTTACGTTGGGTAGGATAATGTCCAATCATCTCCAAGATGATTCTTTCTTTGTTCGTGAGGACCGGTATTGAGTTCAACTCAAAACCAGCGTGTGTGTACCTCACTCCTTGCCCAAATCCTAGCCTAGCTAGCGAATTGGTGAAGTCCAAACCACAAGTGGAGTATCATTCAATTTAGCGAATTGACATGCCAGACGAAGGCCATGCAACACGTCAACTCCTAATCAATGCATGCCTTCCATGCTACGTACGTGTAAATCTGTGCCATACGAAGGCCATGCAACACAAATAAAAAAGTACTAGTCTTCAAGGTTCCACTTTGGGAGGCAAATGACTTGATAATTACGTGGGAGGATTTTCTTTTATAAAATCATTTATTTTATTCATTCACAAAACAAATAAAATATTACGGTATAGCATATTGGCCTTTTAGTTTTGTGAGCAATCATAAAACCCTAAATTCCCAACCCTAAAACCCAAGATGATTCCATTGCTTTTCTTGAAGATCCAATCTTCGTGTCGTGTCGTCTTGCCTTGAAGGTCCCTCTTCAAAACTAAACCTATTTTATTACAACTTTGGAAGACTCACCGGTCCCCACATATTTAAATAAAATACAATTTGGAAAGCTCACCGGCCCCCACACAACACACATACAAGCATTCACAGACAATCATCCCCGTTTTAGGCTATATGCTATACCGAATCGAATTTTTAAATTGGAATTTTTAAATTATTGGGCATTTTTGACAGAAAGAAACCAAAATTTGGCTATCCAGAACCTTGTTCGTTCGAATGCAACCCTAGGTTCGTTCGAACGCACAAACGACACAAAAATTTCAAATTTTCAAGCTATGTTCGTTCCGAACGAACTCCAAGTTCGTCCAGAACGAACTCGATACTTCCAGTTTCCTCAAAAACATGATTTATGCGCCGTTTTGTCCGAAAATCAAATTTTCAACAGATCCAATATGTTTAACACTTTAATAACATGCAAATATCCAATATTTGATTCACTAAAGGTCTTTATATCATCAATTTTGCTCAATTTTGTGTAATTTTGCAATTTTAGCCCCAAAATTCTAAAATTTCCTAAATTCGACATAAAACATCGATTTTCGATGGTTTTAGCTAGCGATTGATCTGATATCACTGTAGGGTTACGCACACGTTTATCGAAGTGTGCAGCGGAATTAGTTTGGCATGCGTAACCTAATTCTACCGGGATCACGCCCGAAAACCATCCAAAAAGGAAGAGTTTCGAAGAATTACCTCGTACAAGTTAGTACGTGATGCCTTCTTCTCCAAATCGGGCAACTTTCTCCAAAGCGTGCTCATGCTATGCCTCTAGGCGTGTTGAACCTTCTCCAAGGATCGCTCGTGCAATCCCTCTACCCGTATCCACCTTGATTTCGACCGATCGGAAACCGTCAACGCCGTTCTAGTCGCCGTCACGATCACTTCTCTCAAGAACTTGCTCAAATCTCCCTCTCAATCTCACTAGATCTAATCTTTTGTGTGGAAGAAGAGGAGAGAGAAAACCCGGCGGCTCAAAACCCTAGATTGCAAAAATGGCTTAAACTAAAAATGAAATCAGAACTCTATATATATAGGAAATAGACTGCTCAGTTCGTTCCGAACGGACTCAGTTCGTTCCAATGGACTCAGCAGCTCTGACTATCACGAATTAGTTCGTTCCGAACGCACAAAAGAGTTCGTTCGAACGAACTCAGTTCTGATTGCAGATTTGCCTATACATATAAATTCTTCCAAGTTAATTCTTAAGCCATATTTCTTTCACATATGAAATATATTTCTACATGAAGGTTATAGATAATCTTATTATCTATCTAACCTAATTTGAACCATTCAGATTGGATTTTCCTACTGAAAGTTACGACCACGAATGTACGCTTATATTCCTTCATCATTGCGTACACTTTTACGGTTGATCCGAAACTGTATTTCTTTCAGTCTCCCACTCAATTTCAGATCTACCTAAAAGGTACTCATGCATATCCAATATGAATGATTTTAGAGAATATAGCTCGCGTATCAAAATACCAAGCTATGCACAACTTATGTGCCAATTTTATAATCAAGCCCGACTTAGTACGACTCGTTGTGTGGCCATGTAGGTTCGTTTAACGATGGCAGTAGGCAGTTTCCAAAGCCCTACAAGCCCATGAGCGGGATCTAGTCACTCCATCATGGCTACCCATGTTAAAATGAAAAATGATTGTTATCATTGTGCCTATCTCGAATAGCGGTTATTAGTTCTCTTGTTAGCGATATCCGTTAATCAAAAGGCATGGTGGTAGTCATCCTTATATTTCGATTAACTATACTTATTCCTCGATTCCGAACTGATTTAACAATTTCAATCTATATTAACCGTTTATATCATTGACTACGGCCGTAGTTTTCGTTAATCAATTCATCGAGTGGCCAAAGAGATATCTCTTCCTTTCGGAATAAACAATTCCTATCTTGGAGACTCACATTGAATTCCGTGTTTCGGACAATACCCAATAATGACCATTTTAACTCTCTGTTACGGTGAGCGTAAGGTCATATCAAAGCATTGTGTTACGCACGTAACGCAATCAATGGTCCCCTCAAGTATGAAGAACCTAATACCCTACTCGTCGCAAGTCCATCCATAATGACTAAATCATGTCATGGTCTCGCGGCTTCGGTCATATCCAATATATGTCACCTAGCATATATCTACGTTTTCGATTCGACAAACACATTTCTCCTATGATTAGCAAAACATACTGTTAAGGAATGCAGTTTTTGTTGGTTCAAATTTCCTAATAGTTTGATTATTTCAAAACACTGTCATTACTAACGTATACATCGAGAAAGTGTGTAGGATAACACAGGTACGACACGAAGATGATGAAGAGCTTCGAAGTCACAAGAAGCACAAGAAAAGAAGATGAGAAGGAAGGCTCTTGAAGCACATCAAGAATCAAGATGTTGGAGTCTTCCGTGAGTGGGATTCGCCACAAATAAACCATAGGTATAAGCCGAGTAGACCTCGAGTACAATCATGTTCAAATAACAAAGAGTTCAATCCAGTGTCAAGTTCGTTGGAACGAACTTGCGAACTGCAAGTTCGTTCAGAACGAACCTGGTACATAACTAAAAATTTATCACTTGATTGAACCAATCTCATTGCAGTATTGTGTGCGTTCGAACGAACCCTCAGTTCGTTCACTCACAAGTTAAGTGCGTTGAACGAATATCAATACTGTAATTGGACAAAAACAATGTACAATTAAGTTCGTTCGCACGAACACACTGTTCGTTCGAACGGACATTCAAAAGTACAATTGCGTTATTTGAAACGGCTAGGTCAAATTACCTGTTCGTTCAGAACGAAAGGTTGTGAGTTCGAACGAACTAGTCATTTTCTGAAGGGTTTCTATAGAGAGTATAAATAGAAACCTTCAAGGAGTTTTCTCTCACTTGTTCATTCTTTCACTTTCATACACATTCAATACAATTGAGAGAAAACCCTAAAAGCCGTGATAAGCTATATCCATTGAGTGCTTTGAGAAACCTTTCCAGATCATTGATCTAAGTTATATATCCCTCCACTAATCGTTTCCCACTCACGTGACCGATCACGTTGTAGTTCGAATTAGTGAAAAATGTAGTAGGCTAGTGCAATAAACTTGTAAGAGACCTAGCTATAGATCGATTGAAAGCATGTAAATCGATCTAGGCAAACCTTGTAATCGAGTGAGTTGGAATTCAATCGAACGCCAAAAAGAGGCACAAGGCATTCCCGGAGACGTAGGTACTCGCAACTAATTGAGTCGGTCAATTAAGCGAGTAAAGGGTGAGTCAAAGCTACATAGCAACCACCTACCGAACTTCGTTAAAAAACATCTTGTGTTCAAGTGTTTACGGTATCATCTATTTCATTTAAATTATTATTTATTCCGCATAGTAAATTAGGTAATTAGATAAAGTAATTGTACGGTAGATTACCGAATTTACCCCCCTCTCAGTTAGAATTATTTAACAGTTTTGACGTCCATTTGCCAAATCTCGTAGTCATAATACGCAGAGATAGAAAGTAAGATCCGTATGGATTTAAGCATTGCTACGGGAGAAAACGTTTCTTCATAGTCTACACCATGAATTTGTTTGAAACCTTTCGCCACGAGCCGTGCCTTATAAGTGTTTACATTCCCATCCATGTCGGTCTTCTTCTTGAAGACCCACTTGCATCGCACTGGTTTAACCCCGGGAGGTGGATCAATCAAGTTCCAAACTTGATTATCGTACATGGATTGAATCTCGGAATTCATGGCAGTTTGCCACTTTTTGGAATCCTCGCTTTTCATATCCTCGCGATAAGATGTCGGTTCATCATCTATGAATTCGACTTCATCATCATTTGCCACGATAAAACCATATCGTATAGGCTCACGACGAATCCTATCCGATCTACGAATCGCGCCTTGTGCACTTGACTCCGGATCCTCAACATTTGACGGAACCGGGTCAATGTTCATCGGTTCTGTGTTAATTTCGGGATCTCCAACTTCATCGAGGTCTATTTTATTTCCTATAACTCTTTGAGATATAAATTCCTTCTCCAAGAAGGTACCTCTTCGAGCGACAAAAATCTTATTTTCGTCAGGATTGTAAAAATAATAACCTCGAGTTTCTTTTGGATATCCAACAAATATACACTTCTCAGATTTTGGATCTAGTTTGTCCGACATTAATATTCGGACGTAAATTGGACATCCCCATATCCGAATAAAAGACAACACCGGAGGCTTTCCGGACCACATCTCATATGGCGTCTTTTCAACCGATTTAGAAGGTACGCGGTTTAATAAGTAAGCCGCGGTCTCTAGGGCATATCCCCAAAATGATTTTGGAAGGGAAGTTTGACTCATCATGGATCGAACCATGTCCAACAAGGTCCGATTCCTCCTTTCAGACACGCCATTCCATTGTTGTGTTCCTACCGGAGTCCATTGTGGAACTATTCCACAATCTTTTAGATGATCTTCAAACTCATAGCTCAAATATTTGCCTCCTCGATCCGATCGAATGGCTTTAACTTTCTTGCCAAGCTGATTTTCAACTTCGTTTTGAAACTCTTTGAACTTTTAAAAGGTCTCCGCTTTAGTACGCATCAAATAGATATAAGCATATCTACTATGATCGTCCGTAAACGTAACAAAGTATCTATAGTCTCCTCTTGCCTCGATGCTCATCGGTCCACATACATCCGAATGTATGAGTTCCAACAAGTCGTTGGACCATTCTCCGACCTTGGAGAATGGCGCCTTTGTCATCTTGTCAAGTAAACAAGCCTCGCAATTTTCATATGAATCAAATTCGAACGAATCTAATAATCCATCCTTATGGAGTTTAGAAATGTGTTTCTCGTTCACATGACCTAGACGGCAATGCCAAAAGAAAGTCCGACTATCAACTTTCGGTTTGATTCTTTTCGTATTAACATTATAAAGTGACTCGTGTTTTCGTGATCAAAATCCAATACATAAAGACCATTTTCAAATAGAACATTTCCATAGATAATATTATCATTACATATAGAAAATTCATTATTCTTAATAACAAATTCATAGCCATCCTTGGCTAATTTCGACACACTTCTTATGTTCTTACATAATGTCGGTACATAATAACAATTATTTAGTACTAATATAAGTTCACTCAGCAAAGTCAAATTAACTACTCCTACGACAAATGCAGCAACTCTTGCTCCATTCCCGACTCGTAGATCAACTTCGCCTTTCTCCAACTTTCGACTATTTTGAAGAACCTACATATTTCGACAAATATGAGTCCCACAACCGGTATCTAATACCCATTTAGTCATAGTAGAAAGATGAATTTCGATAATGTTAATACCTGATGGACCGGCTTCCGAAGCCGTATTGCCCTTCTTCACCTCATCGAGGTAAGCCTTGCAATTGCGCTTCCAATGTCTAGTCTTGTGACAATGGTAGCACGTCGCATCCTTGGATTTCTTCGTTCCCTTTTTATTCGGCTTAGAACGTTTATTAGCCGAACTACCCTTGGACATTGATCTCTTGCGATCCTTATTCTGAATCGTGAGAACATTCCCGGCAACTTTTGTTGGGAATTTATCCCGACTCCGGGCCTGCGCAGCGGATATGTAGGCCCGGTTCGGTTCCCATAATCCAAGATCACGCCATGACTTCGAGGGTACGATGCAAAGTAGGATAGACGATTACCAGGGTGAAATTGATCACGCATGACGGGTTGATCGCTCGCATCCTTTCCTTCTCCGGTGTCACATTGGTGACTAGTCCGTGCGTCCCATACCACACGTCTCCCACCAGCTTGACACGTCTCCGGTTGTCTTTCATGCATCCCACATCCACACTCTTCCACAGCCGACAGTTTTGCTCCTTCGGTTTGATCACAATCGAAGAGCCACAAGTGTCGCTCCTCTACGTGTATCCACCTTGAGTCGGAAGACGTCGGTCGTGGGTGCAACTGCCTAGACGAAGCACCGGCGAACTTGCTTGATTAGAATGATTGGACTGAATGATCTGGTTAGAGAGAGATAGAAACGTCCTATTTATATCACATATGATAAGGATGGGCCAAAAGGTATGTATATCTCATATACACCTTTTCAGACAGAAAACTGCAGACACCCTTTCAGTATTATGTTGAAACGAAAATATTAAATCGTTCCAACCGACTTTAAACCTTCCTGAAAGTTGTAGATAATCTTATTATCTTTCCAAAACAATTTGGCATGGCCCAATTGGAGTTGGGATGCGGAAGTTACGGACGTTTTACTAACTGTATGTCAAACTGTCGCACACTTTCGGTATTCCATTAAAACGACACTGATAGTTCGTTCAAATGAAAATTATTTCTACATGAAAGTTCTTGATAATCTCATTATATATCTAACCCAATTTGAACCATTCAAATTGGATTTTCCTACTGAAAGTTATGATCACGAATGTACGCTTACATTCGTTTATCCTTGTGTACACTTTTACGGTTGATCCGAAACTATATTTTCTTCAGTCTCCCACTCAATTTCAGATCTACCTAAAAAGGAACTCATGCATATCCAATATGCACGATTTTAGAGAATATAGTTTGCGTATCAAAATACCAAGTTATGCACATCTTATGTGCCAACTTTATAATCAAGCCCGGCTTAGTACGACTCGTTGTGTGACCATGTAGGTTCGGTTAACGATGGCAGTAGGCTGTTTCCAAAGCACTACAAGCCCATGAGTTGGATCTACTCACTCCATCATGGCTACCCATGTTAACACGAAAAATGATTGTGATCATTGTGCCTATCTCGAATAGCGGTTATTAGTTCTCTTGTTAGCGATATCCGTTAATCAAAAGGCATGGTGGTAGTCATCCTTATATTTTGATTAACTATACTTATTCCTCGATTCCGAACTGATTTAACAATTTCAATCGATATTAACCGTTAATATCATTGACCATGGCCATGATTTTTGTTAATCAATTCATCGAGTGGCCTAAGAGATATCTCTTCCTTTCGGAATAAACAATTCCTATCTTGGAGACTCATATTGAATTCCGTGTTTCGGACAATACCCAATGATGACCGTTTTAGCTCCCTGTTATGGTGAGCGTAAGGTCATATCAAAGTATTGTGTTACGCACGTAACGCAATCGATGATCCCCTCAAGTATGAAGAACCTAATACCCTACTCGTCGCGAGTCCATCCATAATGACTAAACCATGTCATGGTCTCGCGGCTTCGGTCATATCCAATATATGTCACCTAGCATATATCTACGTTCCTGATTCGAGAAACACCTTTGTCCTTTGATTAGCAAAACATAATCATCTCCTCGGCTAACGTACTAGTGTACACGTTCAGTCTATTATCTGATAATGTAAATGCTTCACTCTTAAGCAAACTGAATCATGACTAGGGATGTTTAGAAATGAAATTTTAAGTGTGACGGTTTCGCTGCACATAATCACGTATTATGCCGACGTTCACACAAGTTCAAATCAGGGTTCATGTAATCAAATTACACAACCCGCACACAGTTTTCATATAAGGTGAATGCATATTAATTTAATTAAACAAAATTTTTAAAGGGATGCATTCATATGGATTAAGTATTTGGGTGATACAACGTTTACCTATTGGTATTTCCATACCCACAACCTGCGAGGACTATCGTATTAGATAACTACACTATACTCTCTTCTTCCTCCTCTAGGTATCTCATACCCATAGTCATCGCATGACAGTCACGCGCGACTAGAGAGAGCGATTTTATAAACGGGTCCGCACATTGCTGCTAGTGTTAATCTTCATCAGGTTTGGAACAATTCCAATACCTATGATCACATCTTTTCACAAAATTTGATGGATCAAATGAAATTTTTTTGAGTATTGGCTTGAAGTGGTTGTGACCTCGGCATTTTTGGCTTGTACTATTGCGTTGCACGCAATACACAACCATAAATCCGATAACTCGTGACTACTCGAGTTTGGTCATGTATCCTTGATCCACACCTCTTCCTTTTGCGATTAATAACCGCAATATACTCGCCTCCGTAAATAGAATCATAAATTGTTAGTCGTGTGGAACCTTTCCACATAACCATGTTTTCGTTTAAGCAAAATACGTACACACTTTGTGATCTAAAGTCGTGCTACATATTTGGACGTGCCATATTTGTAAACTGTTGTTGTTATAACTCTTTATAACTAACACGTCCTCCACACCATTATAGATAAAACAAAATCCTGAATTCTTTCGCAAAGTATTCAAGGATAAACTTCACCGCTATCAATACAAATCCCGATGGTTTAAATATACATAACCATTATGTATATATATGTATAACCATTATACATTCACAAGAGTTAGTCTCATGTAATCGCATTACATTCAAACTCGTGTGATTCCCTTGGATTTTATTGACGGTGAATTAGACGCTTTATGTGTACGACGTATAGTGATAAGAGGAAAATAAAGCACCTTTTTGATATCTAATTTGGGGAGTTTAGCCCTTTTGAATCACAATTTATATATATAATTGTTCATATTTGAGATAACAAGAATATTTCTTCACTAAGTGTGTTTTATTGCTTAATTACAGGTTTTAGGGGGAAATTCTCGGGAATTCAAGAGTGTAGTTGCCTTCGTGTCCTCGCGCCGTTAAAATCGGTATATCATACCGATCATTTCGGTACACGTATGAGGGAGGAGGCAAATAATCTTCAACATAAGAATCTACACCAAACTCTACACGAAAATCACTCACACCATAGCTACTATCCAGCCCACTATCCAGCCACCTACCTCACCTATAATCCCCAAACTACCATCAATCCTCTCATCCAACTCTTGGCCAATGGGAGAGCTTCAAGGGCACTATAAATAAGACCCCCAAGGCCTATGGGCAGATTTACGCTCTTTGGAGCACTTTCAGCCCACTCTCTCTCTCTCTCTCTCTCTCTCTCTCTCTCTCTCTCTCTCTCTCTCTCTCTCTCTCTCTCTCTCTCTCTCTCGCTCTCGCTCTCAAGAACTTCC
The DNA here is from genome assembly GCA_946800325.1 of Luzula sylvatica. NCBI lineage: Eukaryota > Viridiplantae > Streptophyta > Magnoliopsida > Poales > Juncaceae > Luzula > Luzula sylvatica. Next base: position 50,896,236 of record OX326961.1, read on the forward strand.
AAGAACTTTCAAGAACCACTCAAGTTTCATTAATTCGGGAATTTCCTCCATCTCTAGATTAAAGCTTTCTTCATTTGGTGAAAAGATCTAAGCAAGTCGTAAAAGAGACACTCCACAACCGGACTCGAAGAAGCCTTCTTCATCCGATGAAAACGTGTTCTTAATTTCCGGTCTCGAAGCCTTCTTCAACCGGGAAAGTCGACTTCTTCAAGACGAGAAAACCGCTCAATCTCCTAGCTTCCTAGCGATTCGAGCATCAATCGTTCATACTCACAAGGAAGGAGTACCTCTAATCACGTTGAAGCTTTCTTCTCGTTTTAGGTGTAGTCTTTTCAATTCTCGAATTTGTTGTGTAAATATAACTTGTTTGATTCTAAAAATCTTTGTTCTAATTTGAGTTTTTAAATTTGATCTTTTTCTCTTTATTCTCTTAATCTCAGTTTAATTATTTTCCAAAACAAATCTAGAACCAAACTTAATTTAAAAACTAACTCAGAAATCCAGTATATATTCTTGTTTAACCTAATTCAGTATATTCTAGATCTGGAAAGTTAAAATTGTTTCTTTCATTGCGTAGATCTTGATTTCTAGTTTCGGGAACTTTTTGAATTGTTGAATTTCATGAAATATTTGAATTGATATGAGTCTTTGAAAACTGTCACTTAAACTGAAAAACTGCTGTTTCCAGGGACTGTTTTTCAGAGACCTGATTGTAATTCGTTAATAAATTTTTATTCCGTTGTCCAAATTGTTTGAAATTTTAGGATAAATTTGATAATATTCAGACCTATCTCTACACAAATTTTTATTAATTTTGGAAACTTCGAAATAATTATTTTAAAGATCTGAATTTTAATCCTATTTTGACGCAATAGCTCCCTGTGGAACGAATCTATTATTTTCTGCTATACAACCATATAATTCACTTGTTTGATATTACGGGACTTTAAAACAACGATACGCGTTTTAGACGTGCAAAAAGACCGTTATCATATAGCCACATACATGTCATGGCAGATATAACAGATCCTCACATCAAATGTAAAGCATCATATTATTACTTTTCGCCCTGCTTGATGTCTCACATCGAGCCGTAGAATGTTTCTGCCATTCGACATTTCGATTTAACTCCTCCAAGGAGTTATATGTTGAAAACCATTTTCAACATTATGTCGATATAAGTGCTATAATCTAGAACGAGAGACTTCTTAGATCTATCCTATAGATCTTCACGCTTAATTCATAAGCGGTCTCGCCTAAATTCTTTGTCGTTACAAGAAATATAACGCGGCTCCCACTAACCTTCATGTGTACACAAATTTCGTTTCGACAATGTTATAACAGTTTATAACTTTGTCCAAACAAATATTCCAATTGCGAGAAGCTTTTTCTAATCCATCATATGGATCGTTAAAACGTGCATATCATATCCCCGATTCTTATGAATCGACAAAACCGTAAGGTTGTGTCAAGTACACATCCTTTCATAAAATTTCTGTCAAGAAATTCGGTTTTGACATCCATTTTGCCACATCACATAGTCATAATATGCGACCATGACAAGCAGAATTTTGAGAATGTGAAAGCATGGCAACGTGCGAAAACGTTTCTTCATAGTCCGACTATGAATTACTTGAAACTCTTCGCTGCGAGCCTCGCTTTGTTATATGCGTATTCCTATCCGTGTCGGTTCTCATCTTGAAAACCCATTGACATTTCACGGGTCTAACCCTGAAAGTAATGAAATCAAGTTCTAAACTTGATAATTTACACGGATCGAATCTCAGATTTCATGGCATCTTGACATATGGAATCGTCATTTTCATAGCATCCTTGTAGGATATCGAATCATCATATGATTTCGATCTATCATCATTAGAAATGATAAATCCGTATTTATCAGCTTATGATATAGCCTACTCGATCTACGAAAAATTACTTTGTGTGTTCGGCTCGTATTCATCAACTCTTGATGAAGTCGTGTCAACTTTCATCGGCACAATGTTCATTTTCGGATCTCGAACTCTTTCAAGATTTATTCTACTCCCACTAGCCTGCATAGAGATAAATGGCATCAAGTTCCAAACTTGTGCGCATTATGTCCTCCTCCAAGACGGCATCTCTTCGAGCCATGAAAATCTCATTTTCGTCGGGACGTGAGAACTAATACCCTTTAGTTTCCTTAAGGATATATCATAAACGAACAATTTTCAGATTTGGGATTGAGTTTAACCGAAACAAATTTCGAAATTTACTCACATCCTAAATATGTACAAATGACAACTTCGGAACCATTCCGATCCATATCTCATATGGCGTCTTTTGTACCGATTAGATGGTTTATGGTCCATATCATATATGCAACCATTCATTAGTGCCGCTGTCTCAAGGGCGTATCCCCAAAAACTTTTTGGGAGATCCGTTTGACTTATCATTTATCGAACCATGTCCAACATGTTCCGAATGAAGGTAATCGTGAAACGATTCCACAATCATAAATGATAATCAATACTTATAACTCAAATATCGCCTCCTCGATCCTATCGAAGTGCGTAGCTCAAATACTTGCCTCCTCGATCCCATCAAAGGGATTTGATTTTCTTGCTTAGTCGATATTGTATTTCGTTTTTGAAACTCTTTGAACCTTTCAAAAGTCTCTGTTTCGGCATGCAGTAAATAGATATTACCATATCTACTTTAACCGTCCGTAAACTTAACAAAATACCGATAGCCTCCTCTTGCCTCAGAATTTATGGGGTCTTTTACATCTTAATGTAATTTCCAATAATTCGTTGGATCTTTCTCCAACCTTTAGAGAATGATGCACTTTGTTGTCTTGCCTAATAAATAAGTAGCGCGTTAACCAATCAAATCTAATTCGAATGATTCTAGCAATCCATCCTATGGAATCTAGATACGCCTATCTCGTTTAAATGTCCATGACGACAATGCCAAAAGAAGCAATCGACTTCTAGGTTTAATCCTCCTCGGATTTCACCGTTCTTTGAGTCATTAGTTGGGACAACTCCGTGTCCGAACTTTCTGTTTGGAAAACAATTTCCCAAAATACTCTTAGACATTTATTTCTTTCGATCCCGCCTTTGAATTACAAGGACATCCACGCATCTCAATGCTCTGGATTCCTCGGATGCTCCAAGCATCTCATATTCAAATTTACATCGCATCTCATGCAATTCCGGGATCGACTTCTCTATCGAATGCATATGATATTCGGTCACGAAGATCAAATCTCGTACGATCAACATGTGAGTGTTAATCAAAGACCCGTAAGGCGACTCAAAATTAACCTACTCTTTGAGCCGCATCGAACCATTCAACGCGCTCTAGCTCTTGAAACTATTTCATGAGCGTTGTGTTTTACTTTCATAAGAACCCAAATTCTCAAAACAATTTTGAGAAATTTGCGTCTATACATGCCACCACAAGGCACGTTATATCGTTCGATTTCTTCTTAAAGTCTATCGAACCCGGTTTTCTCTAAAGCCTAAGCCTCGAGCCCTGAATCTACCTTTTTCGTGTCCAACACGTTCCTTTAAGTCTAAGAACTATTCTTTGATTGTCAAGGTTAATTATGGTAATTCCGGTCGAAAAGTCATCTATCATATCGATCTCATCGATATATTTGGTGTTGCTAGAAAACATAATTCTAAACGTATCGTTCAAATACTATCCCATTTCCGTGTGTGCATCCTATCTATGCCCCGAACTCCAATCGGATTGGCCTGGACGGTTAAGTCACAACCATATCCAACGTATCGTTCAAATAAGCTGCTAGTGAGTCGACTTTAGCCTGGGCCTCACAAGTCCTGATTTAACGCTTGCCACCCTTTCGATAGTTACAATATCACGTGCCCGACTTTAGCCTGAACCCACGTGAAACGTAACACCGAACTCGGTGGTTGTGGACATGCAAGGCATTTCCATGACTTAAATATTATGAGGGATCATGCCTCTGCATGTTTCATTTTGTGACATAATCATATTATATCACTATCACAATATTTTCTAAATGCATATGATTTAATCAGGGAGACTAACTATTCTAAATAATTAATTATCTTATATGCTAGAATGTTTGATGCCGATCATATCGATATAAAAAACTCAAAATTCCGAGTTTCGTAGCCAAAGTTATCGCGAAAACAAAATCAGCATCCAGAAGGGGTCCCTGCCTCCATCCGTTGTAATGCAGAGGCCCAAGGGACGCGAGAAAACCATGTTCGGGACGCGTCCGGGGCGCCGAAAACTGCCCCCGGGACGGCAGAAACTCTGATTTTCTGCAGATTTCGCCGTTTCTTCCGTTTTCGCTCGTTTCCAAAACGATAAATCATGAAACTTTTTCAAGATCATTCTTAGATACTCTCAATCAACTTTTGATCGATCTCTAGCGAATTCCACTTGTGATTTTAACGGAATTTGACTTTCTTTATATTTAACATCATGCAAACGGGTACGGACTTTGATAACCCGTGCGTATATCTAATATACGACTATGATTCGACACTCGAATCGATGGCGATCGCTCTGATACCACTGTTGGGAATTTATCCCGACTCCGGGCCCGCACAGCGGATATGTAGGCCCGGTTCGGTTTCCATAATCCAAGATCACGCCATGACTTCGAGGGTACGATGCAAAGTAGGATAGACGATTACCAGCGTGAAATTGATCATGCACGACGGGTTGATCACTCACATCCTAGGTCCGTTACAACGGTATTTAATTGCAGATGTTGACCAAAATTTCCAAAATGCATATGATTTATTTAGGGAGACTAATTATTCTAAATAATTAATTATCTTATATGCTAATATGTTTGATGCCGATCATATCGATATAAAGAACTCAAAATTCCGAGTTTCGTAGCCAAAGTTATCGCGAAAACAAAATCAGCATCTAGAGGGGGGTCCCTGCCCCATCCGTTGCCCGTGGGGCGCGAGAAAACCTCGTCCGGGACGCGTCCGGGGCGCCAAAAACTGCCCCCGGGGCGGCAGAAACTCTGATTTTCAGCAGATTTCGCCGTTTCTTCCGTTTTCGCTCGTTTCCTAAACGATAAATGATGAAACTTTTTAACGATCATTGCTAGATACTCTCAATCAACTTTTGATTAATCTCTAGTGAATTCCACTTGTGATTTTAACGAAATTTGACTTTCTCTATATGTAACATCATGCAAACGTGTACGAACTTTGATAACCCGTGCGTATATCAAATATACGACTATGATTCGACCCTCGAATCGATGGCGATCGCTCTGATACCACTGTTGGGAATTCACCCGTCCCCGGGCCCGCGCAGCGGATATGAAGGCCCGGTCCGGTTCCCAAAATCCAAGATCACGCCATGACTTCGAGGGTACGATGCAATAGAAGGATAGACGATTACCAGCGCGAAATTGATCACGCACGACGGGTTAATCGCTCACATCCTAGGTCCGTTACAACGGTATTTAATTGCGGATGTTGACCAAAATTTCCATAAATATGTCCGTTGTAACGCAACCTAGGTCTGTTACAACGGACTAACCTGTGAACCATTCTGTTACAACGGACTATGTCCGTTACAACGGACTCCAAAGGAAGCCAAAAGCATCCCAACATCCTCGTATCACATACAAGATCCGTTACAATGGAACCCATGTCCGTGGTAAAGGACTATGTGTTTATTCACAGTCCTCCTCACATCCCTATATCTTATACAGGGTCCGTTACAACGGAACTCCAAGTCCGTTGTAACGGACTATGCCATTTTCACAGATAATCCCCAATTTCCTGTATCTTATACAGTGTCCATTACAATGGATCAACCAGTCCGTTGTAACGGACTATGCGATTTTTCTGCTGTTTCCTGCAGTTTTGTCTGTTTTCGCTCGTTTAAAAAACGATCAATCATGAAACCTTTTCACGATCATTCCTAGATACTCTCAATCAACTTTTGATCGATCTCTAGCGAATTCCACTTGTGATTTTAACGGAATTTGACTTTCTCTATATGTAACATCATGCAAACGGGTACGAACTTTGATAACCCGTGCGTATATCTAATATACGACTATGATTCGACCCTCGAATCGATGGCGATCACTCTGATACCACTGAAGGGAATTTATCCCGTCCCCGGGACCGCGTAGCGGATATGTAGGCCCGGTCTGGTTCCCATAATCCAAGATCACGTCATGACTTCGAAGGATACGATGCAATAAGAAGGATAGATTCATACTAGTGCAAAATTGATTGCACTCGAAGGGTTGATTGCTATCTTTCTCCTGTCACGTTGGTGACAATCCGCGCGTCCCACACCACGCGTCTTTCACCGCTTGTTGACGATTAACGCTCCTCCGGATCGATCACAATCGAAGAACCACACGTGTCGTTCCTCTACGTGTATCCACCTTGAGTCGGAAGACGTCGGTCGCGGGTGCAACTGCCTAGACGAAGCACCGGCGAACTTGCTCGATTAGATTGATTCTCTATACCGAGAAAAACTCATTTCATAGAAACGACACTAATACTTCGTTCATATGAAATATATTTCTACATGAAGGTTATAGATAATCTTATTATCTATTTAACCCAATTTGAACCATTTAAATTGGATTTTCCTACTGAAAGTTACGACCACAAATGTACCCCTACATTCGTTCATCCTTGTGTATAATTTTACGGTTGATCCGAAACTGTATTTCTTTCATGTGTATGGGAGATGCGTAACAAAAATACTTTTTGTGAAGTTTGGGTTTTGTGTCTCTTTGCCAGAGAGCAATTGACAAGAACCACAACAATCATCTATTTGGTGTATTGAAGTAAAGAGGGAGAATAATCCCCACTTCATAACTTTTTAAAATCCAACTCATCCATTTGTGTATGTCTCTTGAGAATGGAAATATTCCCCTTCTATCTCTTTGAAAAATACCCTAGTTATTTCTCTAGAAAATCTCTCTCACTAATTCACCAAAATACAAAACTAAACCTCACTAACTCCAACATCAATCGAGAAAGGTTAAATAGATTGATTAATTTTTTAATCAATCCACTTAATCCTTCTCGATTGACCATCAATAATGTTTTTTGGAATTTTAGAGTTGTGGTCCCATACATATATGTACCCATTATTGATCTGCTGTGTCACTCCATTCGTCACTTTGCTGGTCATTTTTTTCTTCATTACCTCCAATAAATTCACTAATCCACACAACCACCACTCAACTCACCTAAAACCCACACAAAGCAAGAACTTACAATCGATTAACTCAAATCTCTTCTTGTTAACCTAAACAATGGAGAACCAAAACCATCATTTCGTCATAGTAACATACCCAGCACAGGGCCATATAAACCCGGGGCGCCACCTGGCAAGAAAAATTGCCAATTCAACTGGAGCACGTGTCACAATATCCACGGCCGTTTCTGCTCATCGTAAAATGTTCAACACCGATGAGGAGTGCCACGACGGTCTTATTTATTACTGCCCTCACTCTGATGGTTACGACGAAGGCTACAAAAATGATGTGGATGATCAAAATCATTATATGACCAAGTTGAAGCAGGTTGGATCCGAGACACTATCAGTTTTGCTGGGCAAATTCTCGCATGAGGGCTGTCCAGTGACACGGGTTATCTATACTCTTTTCATGTCGTGGGTTGCTGACGTGGCGAAAACTCGTGACATCCCTTCGGCTCTATATTGGATTCAACCTGCTACCGTTTTCGCAATTTACTATCATTATTTTCATGGTTATAGAGATATGATAATTTCGAAAGTGAGTGATCCAACCTCTGTGATTACTTTACCTCACTTGCCTCCCCTCAAAATCAAAGATATACCTTCTTTCCTTGCCATTACGAATAAAGACGATCCTTATTATGTAGTACTCGATTATTTCGTGGATACATTTACGACTTTAGAGAAAGGATTGGCGGTCGGTGAAAAACCGACAATTTTGGTGAACTCTTTGGATGAATTGGAATTTGATGCTATTAAATCGGTCGAGGAAATGGTGGACTTGATTAGTATTAGTCCTGTTCTTTCTTCTCAAGTGCAAGGAGGTATCAAATCGACTGATTTGTTTAAAACAGATCAGAACACTTATTTTCAATGGCTCCACGCAAAACCTGAGAAATCTGTGGTTTATATCTCCTTCGGGAGCATGTCACGGATAAACAAGAACCAAATGGAGGAAATTTCACGCGCGTTAAAAGAAACAGGTTTCTCATACCTATGGGTGGTACGAAAAGATAACAGAGAAGAGTTAGGTTCTGCGTTGGAAGATTTAGTATCGAATACAGATGGTATGATTATTGAGTGGTCGAATCAGTTTGAGGTGTTGAGCCACCCTTCGATCGGTTGTTTTGTTACTCACTGTGGATGGAACTCGACATTGGAAACCCTAGCTAGTGGTGTACCGGCCATTGGCGTACCGCAATGGACAGATCAAGGGACGAATGCCATGCTTATAGAGAAATGGGGGATTGGCGTGAGAGGACAAATGAATGAAGAGAGGATAATTGAAGGAGACGAGTTAAAGAGATGTTTGGAGATAGTTATGGGGGAAGGAGAAAGAGGAGATAAGATTAGAGAGATGGCACAATTCTGGAAGGAGATGGTAAAAGCGGCGGTGGACGATGGTGGTTCGTCGGAGAGAAATCTACGTGCTTTTGTGGAGGAGATTAGTGGTTGAGAAGGGATGTCATTGATTGGAAATGGTTTTTGTTTTCTTTTTCCATGCAGGAGATGATATGGATCTAGTTTGAGTGTATTTTGTCTTTTTTTGTTCTAGCTAGTAGGTTGAATTAATCTTGATTGAGAAGCAATTAATTCCTAGATCTCTATCAATATAAACTGAAAATTTATGTTCGTTGCACTTGCATCATTGGCTTATAAGTTATAAATAAGGGTCGTCGGATATTAATTTTGCTTTGTGTCTCAAAAAAAAAATCAATCTGTTTTGCATAATTAGCTTCTTTTTCGAAATAGCATAAAAACTATATATTGATCAAGAATGTGAAATTAACATTACTAATTACTCTAAACATAATACATCGATATTGAAAATAATGTATATGATCCTCTTTAAAAAATTAAAATAATGTATGATCGTTTAAAACATCATATTGACATTATTACAGTTATATGGATATGGATTCTAGGAACTCTATGTGATCATGATCAAGTTTGATTTTTCAAAAGGCTTCGATGACGTGTCGTGCCATTTTCTATCAAGTCTTATCCTCCAATATCAGGATAAATGGAAGGATTTCTTTCATCAAAAAGATCCCCGTTAAGGTGGGGTCCGGGTTAAACCCAAACGGATTTGAACAAGAATTCGTCCAAAAAATTTCGTTATTACAAAATTTTAGCATAATTCTCAATTAAATTTTTATCAAAAAACATAAAACAAAATTACATGAATGATTTATTTTTCATAAAAAAATAAAACAATTTGATATGATTTTTATTTTTTATTAATAATAATGATTTTTTGTAATTTCAAATTAATACAAAAGTTTTAGTGTAAAATTTTATTATAAAAATTATTGATCATTGGTTCAAAAATCGTATGGCTGAAAAAGAGCCTTGTACGGATTCTTGTCTATAATCTTCTTCGCGGGGAAAAAAAAAATGAAAAAAAAAAACATATTCAATCAATGATCCCTTCTCAACCACTGATCTTCTCCACAAAAGCACGTAGATTTCTCTCCGACGAACCACCATCGTCGACTGCCATTTTGACCCTCTCCTTCCATAATTTGGCCATCTCTCTAATCTTCTGTCCTCTTTCTCCATTTCCCATAACAATCTCCAAACATCTCTTCAACTCGTCTCCTTCAATTATCCTCTCTTCATTCGTTTGTCCTCGCACGCCAATACCCCATTTCTCTATAAGCATCACGTTCGTCCCTTGATCTGACCATTGTGGTACACCAATGGCCGGTACACCACAAGCTAGGGTTTCCAATGTCGAGTTCCATCCACAGTGAGTAACAAAACAACCGATTGAAGGGTGGCTCAGCACTTCTAGCTGATTCGACCACTCAATAATCATACCATCTGTGTTAGATGCTAAATCTTCCAACACAGAACCTAATTGTTCTTTGTTATCTTTTCGTACGACCCATAGGTACGAAAAACCTGTTTCTTTTAAAGCGCGTAAAATTTCCTCCATTTGGTTCTTTTTTATCAGTGCCGTGCTCCCGAATGAGATATAAACCACAGATTTCTCCGATTTTGTGTTGAGCCATTGAAAATAAGTGTTCTCATCTGTTTTAAACAAATCATTCGATTTGATACCTCCTTGCACTTGAGAAGAAAGAACAGGACCAATACTAATTAAGTCCACCATTTCCTCGACGGATTTAATAGCATCAAATTCCAATTCATCCAAAGAGTTAACCAAAATTTTCGGTATTTCACCAACCGCCAATCCTTTCTCCAAAGTCGCAAAGATATCCATGAAATAATCGAGTACGACATAGTAAGGATCGTCTTTATTCGTAATGGCAAGGAACGAAGGTATATCTTTGATTTTGAGGGGAGGCAAGTGAGGTAAAGTAATCACAGAGGTTGGATCACTCGCTTTCGAAACTATCATATCTCTATAACCATGAAAATAATGATAGTAAATTGCGAAAACGGTAGCAGGTTGAATCCAATATAGAGCCGAAGGGATGTCACGAGTTTTCGCCACGTCAGCAACCCACGACTTGAAAAGAGCATAGATAACCCGTGTCACTGGACAGCCTTCATGCGAGAATTTGTCCAGCAAAGCTGATAGTGTCTCGGATCCAACCTGCTTCGACTTGGTCATGTAATGATCATCCACATCCCTTTTGTAGCCTTCGTCGTAACCATCAGAATGAGGGCAGTAATAAATAAGACCGTCGTGGAACTCCTCATCGGTGTTGAACATTTTATGATGAGCTGAAATGGCCGTGGATATCGTGACACGAGCTCCAGTTGAATTGGCAATTTTTCTTGCCAGGTGGCGCCCCGGATTTATATGGCCCTGTCCTGGGTATGTTACAATGACGAAATGCTGGTTTTTGTTCTCCATTGTTTAGGTTAACAAGAAGAGATGGAGAAGAAGAGATTTGAGTTAATTGATTGTAAGTTCTTGCTTTGTGTGGGTTTAGGTGAGTGGAGTGGTGTTTGTGTGGATGAGTGAATTTATAGGAGGTAATGAGAGAAATATGACCAACAAAGTGACGAAAGGAGTGACACAGCAGATCAATAATGGTTACATATATGGCACCCTACAATTCCAGAACTCAAAAAAATATTATTGCTGCAAGAGGATTAAGTGAACTGATTAGATTTTTTAATTAAATCAATTCAAATAAATATTGATTAGAAAACTAATCAATCCATTTAATCATTTTTAATTGACACATCATTGATGATTTTTTAAGTTGTGGGGGTGTCAAATATTGATTAGAATAGTTTTTGATACTTATCATTTTTCTTTATTTTTCAAAAGCAACTCAGGTTTGGGTGAATTTATAAAATTATTTGTTTCGTCGTCTAATTTGACGAAACAGAGGTTTATTGTGTTATTTAGATTGCGAAACATGTAAATATAATTTTTTGACTGTTAAATTTGATTAATAATTGATTTAGTTTCTTTCACCATCTTAGTTGGCGAAATATGATTTTTTTAAACTTGATTTTTGTACTAATATTAGAAAAAAGAACTTTTTGTTTCACCATCTTAATCAGCTGAACAGTGTGTATGTGCAGTGTTTCTTCATTTTAGATGTCAAAATCCAATTTCTTTTTGCTTGTTTCGCCTAACAAGATCAACGATAGAAAATAATTACTCACGAAACAATAATTTTTTTGGTGACGTAACTGATTACGTACCAAGAAAACATGCAATAACCAATACTTTTGGATATATATGGCATGGAAAGTAACAATTGATAACGTACCCAATTCTGCAATCTCTTGTCCCGGTTTTGTATCTGCTCGACTAAAACTCAAGTGGATAAAATTTGTATGGCCCAATTAAACCCTATCAAGATTCTACTCGATTAATAAACAACTAGCAATGATCTGACATATTTTGAAATGATAATAGTACATGTTCAATATTCCAGAATAATCAAATAAAAGAAGTTATATTTTCTTCTTTGTATTAGCTCGTGAATGCGTTCGTGCTTGAATCAATTATACGTTTACAACTACTTGCTCGACAAATCTTGAAGCTGAGGGTGATTTTTGGAGGAGAGCATCTCAAGAAGGGCGTTTCTTGGAGAAGTCCCGTTCAACGAGGGCAAATCTTGAAGGAGCTGAGGTCGATTCTAGGAGTTGGGGGTGTTTCTTGCAGGAAGAACTGAAGAGGAGCAAAGGATAATCGATATAGGATTGATGAAGAACAAGGACACATATCAGCCTTCTCTAAATACGGATAAGTTCTTAACTCATCTTCTTTAGTTTTTTCTTGTTTTGTTTCATTATTTGTTATCATGATTTACCTACACAATGCACCAAACAATCAAAATGAATGAACTCAAATCCAGAAAAAAACAAAGAAATAATGTACAAAATAAAAATATCCCAACTAAGTGTTTTGGTTGTCTATCAACAACACATACAAGAATTCACTGTAGAGAACCTAGTCAATGTTATAAGTGTAAAAAAAATGGACATATTGCTAAATTTTGTAAATTTGTAGAACAAACAATCATAAATGAAAAAGATAATCTTCCTTCCAAATTAATATATGAAGAACATTTTACAAAATTACCGCAAAATAACAAAGGAAAGGCCATATTAGGCCAAAATTTAGACACAACAAATAAATGGAATAATAATCAAATAATTGATTACTGAAATCATACTAAGAAAGCAACTAATATTATTCAAAATGAAAAAATAACCACTGATTTGAGAGCTGCTTCTTCAGCTGAAATTGCTTATTTTGCAAAACAATTCAATGATAATTTGAACAAGTATGAAACTGAGATAGAAATTTTTGATTTACCACAACAATTTTGTACATTGGAAATTCTTACAGGCATGATGGCAAGTTTAGGAGTTTTGATTAAGGTTGGATCATTCACAGTTGAAGAATCAATAAAATCTTTGAAATTATCAATTAATACATATCAAAATATAATAATTCCAAATTATATAAGAATTAAAGGAATAAATGATACCTTAATCAAGTGCCAATGTATTTCAAATGGAATCCAAAATCTAATTGGTAGAAATCCTACTGAGGAAACTATTAAAAAAATATTACCAAATAAAAAAATTAATTTAACATCACAATTTGAAAATATTCCCTCAGTAAGCATCATTGAGAACACTAATAAAGAGGGGGAAAACATAAAACAAAATAAACAAGGGGTATTTGGGAAAAACAAAAATAAAGAGATTAAGAGTAAAACATCAAAAATTTGGAGGAAAAAACAAAAGATAAAAACTTATTGGAGAATAAAGAATGATAATTCACCAAAAAATTTAAATGAAATCACATGCTCTGAAAAGGACATCATTATTGCTGATGTGATTCCTAAGCACTTTGAAAAGGATTTCATCCTCGGGCAAAATGGGACACTCAAATTAATCAAGATTATCTATCCATAGACAAGCCAGCAAATCAAAACTCACATTCTCAAAGAAATATTTACTCAACCAAATATAAACATCTCTTTTAGCAGGCCAGTTTCAAATAAAAGTATATATTTTAACTCACTATCAATAAATATAACATCGAAAGGACTTGCAAAAATGCCAAGACTAGGTCAACAATCACTAACAGTGATGAAATCTGTTAGTGAACAAATTTCTTCTCATATCCAACCAAACAACAATTCTCAACTAGGTAACCTCGTCACAAGTGACACAGTGTTAAATAATCAAAAAGTGACATTATTCCAACATTCATATAATAATGATTACTCAAATAATAATGAGCAGGATTTAATAGAAGAGAAGAAGGGACCTTAGAGAGCACATGAAAGTCAATTAGTTTGAACTCAGACAAGGTTCCTTCTAGCATTGACCTAGTACACTCATCTCCAGTCCAAAACAAATTGATTTTCCCTGTAATAAATCAAAGAAAAATAAATGATTATTTCAAGAAAAAAATTAAATCAATGAATCTATTAAGTATAAATACATATTCATCAACAAAATATTCTATAGAACATGTAGTAGAAACAAACCCTTCATTAACAGTACAGGATAACATGAAGAATAAAAACAATGAACCAAATGAAATTAATGAAATTTATAATAATAAAAAAATAATTAAAAGTGAAAGAAATAGAAGAAGTTCCAGATTAAAGAATAAACAGTCAGGTCATTATTCTTCACCAGTTGAAAAAGCTCAATTAAATAAATATAAAGAAATACAAAAAGAGAGATCAAGGAAACAGAGGAATAAGAATAAAATTGATGGCATAAAATGTATTAATTTGGATAGTAAACAAGAAATTACAAATAAAAATGATATAATTGATATTCTGAATTCAACAGGGATATAGATTTCAGATGAAATATTGAATGATCTTATAGGAGATCATGGTACTTAAGTACTTTGATCAATGATTGAAGAATAAAAATATAAAATGTTACACAAAAATATTGAGAATTTTTTCATGGAATGTGAAGGGATTTAATTCTAATAATAGAAAAGAACTAGTAGAAAAAATATTTGATCAAATATTGGATGAATATAAATTTAATCAAATTAAAAACTTCAAGGAAATAGTTCCTAATAATTCTACTAATATAACTAATATTTCAAATCAATTTCAATTTCAATGCAATAATATATATCTAGAAATTCATACTACATTAATCTTTTTCACGACAATTCAGGTATTCAAGATGAACATGATGAAGTAATTGAAGGGCTAGAGTGGATTCAAATCAATCGGCAAAATCGAACGTACAAATTGAAGATAAAAGATTATGGTGGTTCGGATCAGAGGAAGTGCAAAGTCAATTTGAATTGCAAAGATCGGATTTAGATGGAAGAGATCAAGAAGATGAAAATTCCTTACGAATTTATGAAGGGTTGCGGATTTTCGATTATCCAGAGTATGGGAACAGATTGTATGTTCAGATCTCTCATGCTTGTTGCCAGATGAAGATTGCCAAGCTCGCTAATGCCGTAGAAATGTGATTGATCTGTTCTATAAATGAAATCGAGAGATTAGGATGCAGCAAGAGATGCGAGCAAGAGAGCGAGAAGCACTTTATCGTCAAGGAAAGAAGGCGGTGAAGAGAAGAAAAGAGGATTTTTACTGTTTAATCAGGCCTTTATTCCTAGGTCTGGTAATAAACCGGAATAGGGTTCTCAGGAAAGGATTTCGGGTTTTCTGTTTTGCAGGATTTGTATTCCGAATTATAGGTATTAGTTCATGAAAGTAAGTCTTAGAAGGATTTGTATTCCTAGGTCTTTATTCCTAGGTCTGGTAATAAACCGGAATAGGGTTCTCAGGAAAGGATTTCGGGTTTTCTGTTTTGCAGGATTTGTATTCCGAATTATAGGTATTAGTTCATGAAAGTAAGTCTTAGAAGGATTTGTATTCCTAGGCCTTTATTCCTAGGTCTGGTAATACACCGGAATAGGGTTCTCAGGAAAGGATTTCGGGTTTTCTGTTTTGCAGGATTTTTATTCCGAATTATAGGTATTAGTTCATGAAAGTAAGTCTTAGAAGGAATTTAGGAGTAGATAATTTTAGTTAGATAGGACAAATACCTTCTTTACTTGTATGAACAAACAATTATATATAATACATAATGGAACTAGGACTTAAGAGTCTACTCTATTTCTCTCAAAAAATAAACAACTAGCAATAGCTCGCACAATAATTGCGCGGGACTTCATATTTTTTTTATATACTTTTGTATAATTTGTTGAAATAGAATTTATGTGGGTACGTTTAAAATCAATTATATAATCATGATATATTTGCAAATATATTTATATTAATAAATACATTATAATTAATGAAGTTTCATGAAACTTGTCTATCATAGATATATACATTATAATTAATAAGATGTTCATCATTATAAATGAGTCAATTAGAAATGATAATTAATTCACTTTGTTACCTCATCAAGGATATTGTGATTAGTTTGGGAGTCACTTATATTTTTCTTTCATACATGAGTATAATTTGGGGTGCAACAGAAACAAAACTCCAAAAAAAGAGGACACCTGTCTGATTATGGTAATATGTGCAAAATTATATATATGCATTATAATATTATTAGTAAGTCCACGAAATTGGTTCATCATTATAAAATCACACAAAATAAATAAAATATAACATGTTATAATTCAAACAAAATTAAAGTTTCAAAACAAATAAAAGAATACCGTAAATAATACACATATAAAACCGTAATATATATTTAAGATGTCGTGCATTAACATAAAAAATATCATTTAAAAAAAAAGAACACAATTGTAAATTATACCATAATAAATTAACAATTGAATCATAGTTATGGATTATATATGGAGCTTCAATAACACAAAAATAACATCATTGATGAGGCGGCTAGAGCGGATTAATTAGGTTGATTAGAATTATTGATTGACTCAGTTAACGATTTAATTGACCGTTTAATTGAATTGGCATGTCAATTAACATTTACTAATATTAACATATTATAAATTATTGATGTGCTAATTAAACGTGTCAATTAACATTTAATTTAGTCAATTAGAAATAATAATCAATTCATTTTGTTACCTCATCAAGGATATTGTGATTAGTTTGTGAGTCAAGTATATTTTTGCTTCATATATGAGTATAATTTATGACGCAATAGAAACAAAACAAACAAACAAATAAAAGTTCAATAAAAGACACGTGTCTGATTGTGATCACAGGTTCAAAATTATTATATCTACTACTAAAGGATTGGCACCTGATATAGAAGAAAAAAAAAGTGTACATGTAACCTTTAGATTCTGCCAAACCAATCAAGGTAGAAAATCAAACAAATGGGACTAAAACACAAATGAAATTATGTGTATTATGTATTAAATTAAATTTATTTACTTATTTATCATATATTTTATTTAAAAAATATACATTTAATACACACTCTCGTGTCAAATTGTTTTGATTATCATTTATCATCTACTGACCATCTCGTCAGTGTAACGATGATATTTAACATGATTTCATATCATTGCTAAAAAAATGTTAAAACCTCCCTAATTTTTTTCATTATTTTTAAGAACATCCTAATTTTCTAGGGTACTTCAAAATCTACCTCAAAGCAAAGTTTTTTTTTCCTTTCAAAGAATCATTCAATAGTCGTACAATTCTAACTTCACAAAACGATTTCGAGTATGAAAAAAAAAATCCTATTTGGGTAGAATTTACTCACGCCTTTATTGTGTATCTATCTTTGAGCCTCCTCATGAAACCACATCATTATGTTTATCGTGATTGTTAACCATTAGATTGTGTGATGTGAATTCTGAAGGAAATACAGTTTCAGGATTAACCGCAAAAATGTACACAAGGATAAACGAATGTAAGCGTACATTCGTGGTCTTATCTTTCAGTAGAAAAATTCAATTTGAATGGTTCAAATTGGGTTAGATAGATAATAAGATTATCTACAACCTTCATGTAGAAATATGTTTCATATGAACGAAGTATAAGTGTGGTTTCTATGAAATACCGAAAGGGTGCAACAGTATGACATACAGTTAGTAAAACGGTCATAACTTTTGCATACAAACTCCAATTGGGCCAGGCAAAATTGGGTTGGGTAGATAATAAGATTATCTGCAACTTTCGTGTAGGTTAATGTTCTGTCAGAGGAATTTACCAATTTCGTATGGACAGAATACTGCACAGGTTCATGCAGTTTTCTCGATATAGAGTGTATATTGGATATACATGTCTTTTGGCCCATCAGTCCAATCATTGGTATTATTCAAAATATTCCAGAAATATAGAGAAACATCTTTCTAGAGAGAGAAAGGGTGTGAAGAGAGAGAACCGAGAAAAGGAGTTTTCTCGATATAGAGAATCAACCAATCAAGCAAGTTCGCCGGTGCATCGTCTAGGCAGTTGCACCCGCGACCGACGAACTCCGACTCACGGTGGATACAAGTAGAGGAGCGACACTTGTGGCTCTCCGATTGTGATCAAACCGAAGGAGCAAAACTGTTGGCTGTGGAAGAGTGTGGACGTGGGACGCACTAAAGACAACCGGAGACGTGTCAAGACGGTGGGAGACGTGTGGTATGGGACGCACGGGCTAGTCACCAACGTGACATCGGAGAAGGAAAGGATGCGAGCGATCAACCCGTCGTGCGTGATCAATTTCATGATGGTAATCGTCTATCCTTCTATTGCATCGTACCCTCGAAGTCATGGTGTGATCTTGGATTTTGGGAACCGGACCGGGGCTTCATATCCGCTGCGCGGGCCCGGGGACGGGTTAATTCCCTACAGTGGTATCAGAGCGATCGCCATCGATTCGAGGGTGTCGTATATTATATGTACGCACGGGTTATCAAAGTTTGTACCCGTTTGCATGATGTTACATATAGAGAAAGTCAAATTTTGTTAAAATCACAAGTGGAATTCACTAGAGATCAATCAAAGGTTGATTGAGAGTATCTAGGAATGAGCGTGAAAAGGTTTCATGATTGATCGCTTCGAAAACGGGCGAAAACGGCAAAAAACTGCACGAAAACAGGGTTTTCAGGGTTCCCAGGGGCCAGTTCGTTCGAACTGACTGGCCAGTTTGTTCCGAACGAACCGGGGATGCGGGGATGCGACCGGGGGTCTTGAAAGACAGGGATAGGTTAGTTCGAACGCACTATAAGGTTCGTTCGAACTGACTGTCCCCTGGTTGGCAGAATGCTGTTTTTGTTTTCGCGATAACTTTGGCTACGAAACTCCGAATTTTGAGTTCTTTATATCGATTTGATCAGCATCAAACACACTAGCATATAAGATAAGTAATTATTTAGACTAATTAGTCTCCCTAAATATTTTGAAAATCTTGTGATAGTGATATAATTTGATTATGTCACGAATTTAGAAACATGAATGTCATGATCCCTCATAATATTTAAGTCATGGAAATGTCTTCCATATTCACAACCACTATGTTCGGTACTACGTCTCTCATGGGTTAAGGCCAAAGCCGACATGGGTTATTGTAGTTATCAACGGGGTGGCAAGCGTTAAATAAGGACTGATAAGGGTTAAGGCCAAAGCCGACTTATTAGTAGTTTATTTGAACGATACGTTGAGTATGGTTGTGACTTAACCGTTCAAGCCAATAAGGGTTAAGGTCAAAGCCTACTTGATTGGAAGTTCGGGGCATAGATAGGATGCACACACGGAAATGGGATTGTATATGATACGATCCATCACCGAAACCCTATAAAGGTTCAAGAGTCGCATAGGATGCGATTGGATATAATCCTACCTAAATAGCGAGATCCCACTCGTCTGCCAAAGCAACATGTGGGAGGATCGTGATATATGGGTCTTGGGTGTTATGGACTTGGAGTCCCGTATCGGTATGAGGGTTATCGATTCGATAAAATAACACTATCTAATAATTATCATATAAGCACATAGATTAAGTATGCACGGTTAGGAGCTTAATCTCCATCATCCGTTTAGAATTATGTTTTCAAGCAACACCAAATATAGTGATGAGATCGATATGATAGATGGCTTTTGGGCTGGAATTACCATAATTAACCTTGATAGTCAAAGAATAGTTCTTAGACTTAAAGGAACGTGTTGGACACGGAAAATGGTAGATTCGGGGCTTGAGGCTTTGGCTTTAGAGAAAGCCGGGTTCGATACACTTTAAGAAGGAATCGAACAATATTACGTGCCTTGTGGTGGCATGTATAGACGCAAATTTCTCAAAATTGTTTTGAGAATTCGGGTGCATACCAAAGTAAAACACAAATCTCATGAAATAGTTTCAAGAGCTAGAACGCGTTGAATGGTTCAATGCGGCTCAAAGAGTAGGTTAATTTTGAGACGCCTTATGGGTCTTTGATTAACACTAGTGTGTTGATGGTACGAGATTTGATCTTCGTGACCGAATATCATATGCATTCGATAGATAAGTAAATCCCGGAATTGCATGAGATGCGATTTAAATTTGAATTGGAGATGCTAGGAGCATCAGAGGAATCCAATGCATAGAGATGCGTGGATGTTCTTGTAAATCAAGGTTGGGATCGAAAGAAATAAATGTCTAAGGGTAGTTTGGGAAAATGTTTTCCAAACAGAAAGTTCGGACAAGGAGTTGTCCAAACTAATGACTCAAAGAACGGTGAAATCCGAGGAGGATTAAACCTAGAAGTTGATTGCTTCTTTTGACATTTCCGTATTAGCCATATGAATGAGATACGTGAATCTAGATTAAATATGATGGATTGCTCGAATCATTCGAATTAGATTCGATTGATTGATGCGATACTTATTTATTAGGCAAGATGACAAAGGACATCATTCTCCAAAGGTTGGAGAAAGATCCAACGAATTATTGGAAATTACATTTAGATGTAAATGTTCCGATAGATTCCGAGGCAAGAGGAGGCTATCGGTTTTTTGTTACGTTTATGGACGGTTAAAGTAAATACGGTAATATCTATTTAATGCGTGCCGAAGCAGAGACTTTTGAAAGGTTCAAAGAGTTTCAAAAACAAAATACAAAATCGACTTAGCAAGAAAATCAAAGCCCTTTGATAGGATCGAGGAGGCAAGTATTTGAGCTATGCACTTCGATAGGATCGAAGAGGCGATATTTGAGTTATAAGTATTGATTATCATTCATGATTGTGGAATCGTTTCACGATTATCTTCATTTCGGAACATTGAGATGTGTTCGAAAAGAGAAAATGAACGCATGTTAGACATGGTTCGATAGATGATAAGTCAAACGGATCTCCCAAAAATGTTTTGGGGATACGCCCTTGAGACAGCGGCACTAATGAATGGTTACATATGAGATATGGACCATAAACCTTCTAATCGGTACAAAAGACGCCATATGAGATATGGATCGGAATAGTTCCGAAGTTGTCATTTATACAGATTTAGGATGTGAGTAAATTTCGAAATTTGTTTCGGTTAAACTCAATCCCAAATCTGAAAATTGTTCATTTATGATATATCCTTAAGGAAACTAAAGGGTATTAGTTCTAACGTCCCGACGAAAATGAGATTTTCGTGGCTCGAAGAGATGCCTTCTTGGAGGTGGACTGGATGCGCACAAGTTTGGAACTTGATGTCGCTTATCTCTATGCGGGCTAGTGGGAGTAGAATAACTCTCGAAAGAGTTCGAGATCTGAAAAATGAATATTGTACCGATGAAAGTTAATACGACTTCATCAAGAGTTGATGAATACGAGTCGAACACACAAAGGAATTTTTCTTAGATCAAGTAGGCTGTATCATACGCTGGTAAATATGGATTTATCGTAGCTAATGATGATAGATCGAAATCATATGATGATTCGATATCCTACAAGGATGCTATGAAAAGTAACGGTTCCACATGGCATGGTGCCATGAAATATGAGATTCGATCCGTATAAATTATCAAGTTTAGAACTTGAATTCATTACTTTCAGGGTTAGACCCATGAAATGTGAATGGGTTTTCAAGATGAGAACCAACACGGATAGGAATACGCATATAACAAAGCGAGGCTAGTAGCGAAAAGTTTCAAGTATTTCATAGTCGGACTATGAAGAAATGTTTTCGCATGTTGCCATGCTTTCACATTCTCAAAATTCTGCTTGCCATGATCGCGTATTATGACTATGTGATGTGGCAAAATGCATGTCAAAACCGAATTTCTTGACAGAAATATTATGAAAGGATGTGTACTTGACACAACTTTACAGTTTTGTCGATTCATAAGAATCGAGAATATGATATGCATGATTTAACGATCCATATGATGGATTAGAGAAAGCTTCTCATAATTGGAATATTCGTTTTGATGAAGTTATAAACTGTTATGACATTGTCGGAACGAATAGAAACTTTGTGTACACATGAAGGTTAGTGGGAGCCGCGTTATATTTCTTGTAACAACAAAGAATTTAGGCGAGACTGCTTATGAATTAAGCGTGAAGATCTGTAGGATAGATCTAAGAAGTTCCTCGTTCTAGATTATAGCACGTATATCGACATAATGTTAAAAATGGTTTTCAACATATAACTCCTTGGAGGAGTTAAATCGAAATGTCGAATGGCAGAAACTTTCTACGGCTCGATGTGAGACATCAAGCAGGGCGAAAAGTAATAATATGATGCTTTACATTTGATGTGATGATCTGTTATATCTGTCATGACATGTATGTGGCTATACGTCGTACACATAAAGCGTCTAATTCACCGTCAATAAAATCCTACGGAATCACACGAATTTGAATGTAATGCGATTACATGAGACTAACTCTTGTGAATGTATAATGGTTATACATATATATACATAATGGTTATGTATATTTAAACCCATCGGGATTTGTATTGATAGCGGTGAAGTTTACCCTTGAATACTTTGCGAAAGAATTCAGGACTTTATTTTATCTATAATGGTGTGGAGGACGTGTTGGTTATAAAGAGTTATAACAACAACATTTTCCAAATATTAAGCACGTCCAAATATGTAGCACGACTTTCGATCACAAAGTGTGTACGTATTTTTCTTAAATGAAAACACGGTCATGTGGAAAGGTTCCACACGAGTAACGATTCTATTCACGGAGGCGAGTATATTGCGGTTATTAATCGCAAAAGGAAGCAGTATGGATCAAGGATACATGACCAAACTAGAAGTAGTCACGAGTTATCGAATTTATGGTTGTGGATTGCGTTAGACGCAATAGTAAGAACAAAAAATGTCGAGGTCACAACCACTTCTAGCCAATACTCAGAAAATTTCATTTGATCCATGAAATTTTGTAAAATATGTGATCATAGGTATTGGAAATGTTCCAAACCTGATGTTGATTAACACTAGCAGCAACGTGCGGACCCGTTTACAAAACCGCTCTCTCTAGTCGCGCGTGACTTTGGGTATGAGATACCTAGAGGAGGAAGAAGAGAGTAGAGTGTAGTTATCTAATACGATAGTCCTCGCAGGTTGTGGGTATGGAGATACACATAGATAAACGTTGTATCACCCAAATACTTAATCCAAATGAATGCATCTCTTTTAAAAAAATTGTTTACTTAAATTTTTATGCATTCACCTTATATGAAAAATGTGTGCGGGTTGTGTAATTTGATTACATGAACCCTGATTTGAGTTTGTGTGGACGCCGGCATAATTGAGGATTATGTGCAGCAAAACCGTCATACCTAAAGTTTCATTTCTAAACATCCCTAGTCGCGGGTCAGTTTGCTTAAGAGATAAGCATTTCTATTACAAGGGAATAGACTGAACACGTACACTAGTACGTTAGCCGAGGATATGATTATGTTTTGCTAATCATAGGACAAAGGTGTTTGTCGAATCGGGAACGCAGATATATGCTAGGTGACATATATCGGATATGACCGAAGCCGCGAGACCATGACATGGTTTAGTCATTATAGATGGACTCGCGACGAGTAGGGTATTAGGTTCTTCATACTTGAGGGGACCATTGATTGCGTTACGTGCATAACACAATGATTTGATATGATCTTACGCTCACCGTAACAGGGAGTTAAAACCGTCATCATTGGGTATTGTCCGAAACACGGAATTCAATGTGAGTCTCCAAGATAGGAATTGTTTATTCCGAAAGGAAGAGATATCTCTTTGGCCACTCGATGAATTGATTAACGAAAACTGTGGCCACAGTCAACGATATTAACGGTTAATATCGATTGAAATTTGTTAACTCAATTCGGAATCGAGGAAAAGTATGGTTAATCAAAATATAAGGATGACTGCCACCATGCCTTTTGATTAATGGATATCGCTAACAAGAGAACTAATAATCGCTATTCGAGATAGGTACAATGATCACAATCATTCTTCGTGTTAACATGGGTAGCCATGATGGAGTGACTAGATCCCGCTCATGGGCTTGTAGTGCTTTGGAAACAGCCTACTGCCATCGTTAACCGAACCTACATGGTCACACAACGAGTCGTACTAAATCGGGCTTGATTATAAAGTTGGCACATCACTACAACATCTTTGCCTTATTGGGACGGCCAAAACCGACCCAAAAAGACTCCAAAACCGTCCCTAAAGCTTATTGGAGCGGTTGGCCGACCCTATCATACCGACCCTAAAAGCTGCGATCCTGTCAGGGGCGGGCCGAGTCTAAATGCTTATTGGGGCGGTTTTGTATTGGGGCAGGCCGACCCTACAATGATTTATGTACCTTTTCTGTGTAAAAGTAAATTGTACCCTGTGTCAGGACTTTTGGGGCAGCCCGACCCTAAATGGGTATTATATATTATTAACATTATTTATTATTTATTATATATTATATATAATTAAAATTTGTATTATTTATTAAAATGTTTATTATATATTCAATTATTTCATACATTATTTATTTATTATTAATATATACTTTTTGGCTAATAAAAACAAGTACACAAACAATAAGATACACGTTCAACAGGCATACGCAAACAAATCCTACAACACATACACAAACAAATCCGATGATACAAATACACAAATGATTATTATATTTACATATTTTACTATAAAACATAATATAAAAAATAGCGTCCACGCCTTGCTTCATCGTCTCTCTCGCTCGTTGTCTCGCTTTCTCCGTGTCACATAGATTGATATGATAATATGAGAATGACATAATTATATTAACTAGTACCTCCCAGACATCCCACCCCCTGACCTCCCCCCCCTCTCCCCCCCCCCCCCCCCCCCCCCCAACCCAACCCAACCCAACCCAACCCAACCCAAGACACCCCAAACAGACCCAAAGCCCCCTCTGACCCCCACACAGCCCCCAGAACACAACCCCCCCACCACACACACACACACACACACACACACACACACACACACACACACACACACACACAGAAAACTAACCTTCCGAGGATTAAAAAATATTTTATGGTCTTGCGAAAATCCCAAGCTTTTTCTGCCACAACGTACACAAATTCCTTGGCGAGCAAAACTTTTCCTACGCGTTCCATGCAAAAACGGTGCGAGATAAACCCCAAGACTTTTCTGCCAAAAATAAAACCAAATATCAAAATATAAAATAAAATGAATGAAGAGAAGAAAAAGAATTTACATGCCACTCGACGACTTGTTTGAGCATTGCCGGTTCACAAACTGCCTTTGCATCATCCACACTTACTCCTTTGTTCCTTTTCCGATTTGATGTTTTTATAACCTACAATTAACCAATGCCACATATAATTAATAGGAAAAATTATGCAAAAAGAACCCTAAAGTTAGAAGATACCTCGACAAAGCCTTCGATTTTGCCACGCGTAGTAGCCTCCATGCTTACTAATTGCCGCACAAAATTCAGATTGGTTGAGGGCACGACTCTCTTTTTTAACACGTCCTCCATGCTTATCAATTTTGATTCTTTTTCAAATATATCCCTCACTCTAAACGATGTTTACAAAAAAAAAATCAATAAAATGAAGTAAATCATTAATTATATTCAATACGCAACAAATAAAAAAATTACTTATTTTCAGTTTCGAGTGGTATAGGAGGAAAAGCGGTCTTAATAATCTCCATATGCGACAAATTTTCAGTTTCTCCGCAATAATCCCCTGCGATAACCCCTTGTGAAAATCGAAGAACTCCCTGCTAGGTGTACAAATTAAAATGTTAATTTATATGCACCTCTCAAAAACAGCAAAATAATAAATTAAATACATGTATTCTTCAATTAACTATTAATTACCATGCAAAATAATAAATTCAGCAATACCAGTACGAAATAAACACAACAAATTCCATCAGTAAGCAGTAACAGTTAAAATCAGTAATACCAGCAAGAAATAAACAGATCTGAAAACCCGATAATACTAGCATGAGAAGATTAGAATGAAAATCAAACAAATAACAGTAAAATCAAACAAATACAACAGAAATAAAACGACAGAAATTTTGCAAGTAAAAATTCGAACAAAAAATTCTAAATCCATGACTTAACAGTCCCAAATATGAATTTTGCAGTTAAAAACAGCCAAATCAAAACTACAGAAATTTTACAAAATAAAAATCGAAAAAATTAAATTCAGAGAACTTTCAGAAGAAAAAAAAGGATTGTTCAAAAATTGTTGCCAAGATTTTAAAAAAAACTCAGAAATGTTAAAAAACCGAAACAAAATCGAAAGAACACTAAAAATTCGAACAAAAAATTCTAAATCAAAGATTCCACATGCCTACAAACCGAAATCAAACACTACATACTTGAAACTAAAATTATATTAACATAATTCATACCTTCAAACCGAAATCATGTCTCCATGCCTTCTTCTTCAAATAACTCTAAGCAAAATAGAGCAGATCAACCTCTGATTTTGGGGTTAGAAGAAGTAAAATGGGGGCTCTCGAGTTAGGGTTAGGGTTAGAAGTAAAAGGGGGAGGGGAGGGAAAAGAACGGATGTTTGGGGTTAGAAGTAATAAATAAGAGGGTGGGGGACAGAAAACACAGGATGGCAGGGTTATTGGGGCGGGCGGACCGAAAACATAGTTAGGGGCGGTGGGTATTGGGGCGGGCAGCTGCCAAAGCATTTTGGGGCGGTAAGAGAACTTGGGGCGGGCCGCTGCATCAACTAGGGGCTGGCAGACCCATGAAAAGACGGACCCAATAGTCCAATTAGGGTCGGTAGTCTTTTAGGGGCGGGCCGTTTCAGGTTTTCGGTCGGGCGGACCCAAGTACTACCTGACCCAACAGCTCTATAGGGACGGCTTTACACTATTGGGGCGGGCAGACCTAAGAATTTGAATTAATAGGGGCGGGCAGACCTTAGAATTTGAATTAATAGGGGCGGACAGACCCTATTATGGACGACCCTGAAACATTGTTGGGACTGGCCGACCCAATAATAGCCCAACACTAGGGGCGGCCCGACCCTAAAAAACAATTGTGTTGTAGTGCATAAGATGTGAGTAGCTTGGTATTTGATACGCAAGCTATATTCTCGAAAGTCGTGCATATTGGATATGCATGAGTACCTTTTAGGTAGATCTGAAATTGAGTGGGAGACTGAAGGAAATACAGTTTCCGGATCAACCGCAAAAGTGTACACAAGGATAAACGAATGTAAGCGTACATTCGTGGTCGTATCTTTCAGTAGGAAAATCCAATTTGAATGGTTCAAATTGGGTTAGAAAGATAATAAGATTATCTACAACCTTCATGTAGAAATATGTTTCATATGAACGAAGTATAAGTGTCGTTTTTATGAAATACCGAAAGGGTGCAACAGTATGACATACAGTTAGTAAAACAGTCATAACTTTTGCATACGAACTCCAATTGGGCCAGGACAATTTGGGTTGGGTAGAAAATAAGATTATCTGCAACTTTAGTGTCGGTTGATGTTATGTCAGAGGAATTTACCAATTTCGTATGGACAGAATACTGAACAGGTTCATGCAGTTTTCTGTTTGAAAGAGTGTATATTGGATATATATGTCTTTTGGCCCATCCTAATCCTATGTGATATAAATAGGATAATTCTCTCTCATCTCTAAGTAGTTCGTTCAGTCCAATCATTGGGATTATTCAGAATATTCCAGAAATATGGAGAGACATCTTTCCAGAGAGAGAAAGGGCGTGAAGAGAGAGAACCGAGAAAAGGAGTTTTCTCGATATAGAGAATCAACCAATCAAGCAAGTTCGCCGGTGCATCGTCTAGGCAGTTGCACCCGCAACCGACGAACTCCGACTCACGGTGGATACAAGTAGAGGAGCGACACTTGTGGCTCTCCGATTGTGATCAAACCGAAGGAGCAAAACTGTTGGCTGTGGAAGAGTGTGGACGTGGGACGCACTAAAGACAACCGGAGGCGTGTCAAGACGGTGGGAGACGTGTGGTATGGGACGCACGGGATAGTCACCAACGTTACATCGGAGAAGGAAAGGATTCGAGCGATCAACCCGTCGTGCGTGATCAATTTCACGCTGGTAATCGTCTATCCTTCTATTGCATCGTACCCTCGAAGTCATGGTGTGATCTTGGATTTTGGGAACCGGACCGGGCCTTCATATCCGCTGCGCGGGCCCGGGGACGGGTGAATTCCCTACAAATTCATCATATACAATAATATTATATTTAATCATTTAAAACATGCATTTTGTATAATTATTTGTAAAGAATAATTTGAACCATTTGATGTAGTGATGTGGTTTAATGTCAACAATTATTTTTTTGTTAGATTTTTTGAAGATCATATTTTGTGTAGTAATTTATGTGTCATTATTTTACACCATGTTTTAAGCATTCTTAGAAACTCACATCATCATACTTTAATGATGTGGACTATTATTAATAGTTAGGTTCAAATTAGACCAGGTCTAATCAATTGTTTAAAATTTCACATAACATTACATGATCAAATGTGAATATAATAGAATATGAAAAATTTATATATAAAATACAAATAATTTAATATGTAATATTATAAAACAAACAACATATATTAGTATTATTTTGAGAAATTTAATATGAAAAAATCATCAAGTATGTTCATTTTAATTTTCTCTTTATTTTGACATCCTATTAGCATAGTTCATACATACATTTTCGTAATTTCAATTTATAAAGGTATTATGTAAGCAGATATAGTGCGAAAAATACATATTTACATAATTGATTAATAGGTATTTTATTTGCATTAATAGATTTTTTAAGTATTATTGTTTCTTTATTTTAAAATTATAACTATAAGAACCTCGTATAATACTAAGTATATTATATTTTTGTTTTAAGCAAACAAATTTAATGTTAATTTTTTCTAAAAAAGTAATATTAAAAAATAGTTTATCCATCTAAATAACTTCTTAAATTTATGAGCACCTATCAAATAGTATTGTTGTATTAAAAAAATATAAATTAAAAAAATCATATGATATAAAATAATTTGTATTTATGTTTATATAAATTAAATTTTGATATTATTTATTAAATTGCTTTTACTATTAAGTTTTATATTATTTTGTATTTTTCCATTGCGTTTTGAATCAATAAAAAGTATTACAACTATATAATTAATAATGTGTTACTGCATACGTTGTATGATTCATTATTTTTATATTTGATATTGTATGAGATATTGTGAACAATGATATACTATTTGTTTTTAGGTTTTCTCGTAAAATTGTATTATATTATGTAATGGCACTAATATAGTATTGTTATTTGATTCAAAAAAATGAGATTTTTTTGTAATCATGATGTAAAATAATTGTAAAACATATGAATAATCATAGATAAATGAATTCCAATAACTTTATTTTAAGATGATATTATAAGTATTATCATACAAATATGTAATTTGTATTACAATAAAAAAAAACATAATTTACATGTTCGCCGTGTAGCGCGAGTATTTTCCTGGTCGAGATAAAATTTTGATTCAAGATGTGCCGTAAGAAAGAACCACATATATTTACGACTTTATGATTCCACTACAATGACTCGTAAAACAT
The DNA here is from genome assembly GCA_946800325.1 of Luzula sylvatica. Classification (NCBI taxonomy): domain Eukaryota; kingdom Viridiplantae; phylum Streptophyta; class Magnoliopsida; order Poales; family Juncaceae; genus Luzula; species Luzula sylvatica. Next base: position 50,925,907 of record OX326961.1, read on the forward strand.
TTAATATTTTAGATGAATATGATTCCAGAGCTACATAAGTAACTTGAGACGTGAAACAAAATATTGACACGTTGCAATATAAGAAAATCTTGAAATAATAAAAAAAAAACTTGATTTTCTCACGTATTTTCTTTATGGCGACTCTCCATTCCACGAGTCTTATTAACACAAAAAAAATCTTACTTTCACCAAATTATCCCCCAAATTGATCAAATAAAGGTAATATAATTATACAACCATTTTTTTTAAAAAAAAAAAAAATCTTTATTCTCGTTGATAGGTTCATAAATGAAATTTGCGAGATTCAGGTTGAAATTATTAGTTTTAGCTCTCTATACAAATTTTAGAAGATTGTAAATTTGAATATATGACTTGGACTAAAGTTTAGTATGAAATTACTTTTTACTTTTATGTATATTAACCGTCTTATTTATGTTTAATTAAATTATGTTTGTGTATATTTGATGTTCCATTGTATTTTGTTTGATTAGTCCTTAATTGAATTTTGTATAACATAGTAGCAGTTATGTTAATCTTATCCACTCTTCCTGATACCAAATTTAGATTAAGTCATATGATGCACCATATGTTAATATCAGCACTTTTTCTGTCTTATACGCCAAATAATCTGTCTTCTGCCAAGTGATGCATTTGTGCCAAAAGATGCATTTGATGTCATCCAAGTGTCTAGCAGGTTTAATCGGAATTTTACTGCCTTATACACATATGGTTTATCTAAGCACCAAATATGTGCCTTATATACATATGATTATTTTAGTTTTTGCATTTTAATCATATTCATCCTCCTCTAAGTCATCACGGGACAACATCAAGCATATCTACGAAAGTTGAAAAGCATGGAAAATAATGAGCCACCTTGACGGAGATTTTTTTTATGAAAAAAATCATTCCATTTATCCGGATATTGGAGCATAAAACTTGAGGTGAATTAATATCCATACTTACAGAAAACCTCTAGTTCGCATAAGCCTTAATAGAAAATGCGACAACACATCATCGAAGGCTTTTGAAAAATCAACATTGATCATGATCATATAGATCTTGATCTTGTTATCGTAGTTTAAGATTTATCTCGTGACTAAGAAATTATCGATGATTGAATGATCTTTAATGGATGTTTTTTTGATTTGCTGAATCAAACTCGGCATAAATCTTAGGACCTGAGTGGCAAGTAATTTCACGAGGAGTTTGATCGGGACATTTATGATACTATTGGACGATAATCATCCATTTATTATTTGTTTGATTTGTTTTCCATGCCTCCATAAATCTTCAGAGTTTGAATATAATTCCTTTCATTATTGCCAGGACGGGCCCGAGGTAAGTCCCGCAAGCCTCCGGCTAGGGCAACCGTCTCGGTAAGGACAACATATTAAAGAAATTCAAAGTATATATGTTCTAAATCATGAGAGAGAAGAAAGAAGTAAATAAAACAAAATTAAAAGAAGAGTAGGGCAACACTAATTAAATAAGTTTGTTAGTATTTTAACTCACTTTGCATATTTTACACTTTAATACTAAAAAATGACTTGGCATTGTAAATAAAACAATGACAATATGTATTTCAATTTAGTCAATATGTACAAAGTTGTAAATAAAACAATGACACATAATTAGGTGAATGCAATTAAGGTTTGTACATTTTCGAAATTCTGCACAATCCAAAAGAACCAAATTCTCAAAATATCTGGTATGCCGGATGTCATCATTAAATAGAAATATCATGGTTAATGATTTACTTAACAATTTAGTCAATATGTATTGTTTAATTAATTGTGCGTCCATGCTTAATGATTTACTCAACAATTAATATTTGACGGAGTTTCAAATTCCGCCATTTTTATAAATTGGCGGAGTTAGTAACTCCGCCCTTGTGTAGTTCAGGAATTATGTTACCAGCGTGTGTATTTTGGGAATAAAGTTTAAAAAGTTGTGTATATACAAAAATTTGCCTATATTATTTTAGGGGAAATTTCTTCTATGTCCTTCCAAAAATTGAAAACAACAAATTTATCCCTCTAAAATAAACAATTACATATTTATCCCTTCTAAATTTAATTAGTATCACATATATCCACTTAAAAGTTCTAAATATCAAATTTATCCCTGCTGTTAAACTTCTGTTAAATTTCTGTTAAACAAATTATTATTTAAAATTTAATTAAAATAATAAACATAACTTTTATGACAAAAATACCCTTTCCTTAGTTTTTAACCAAACAACCACTGGAGCTCTCCAGCGTGTCTCTTCCCTTCTTTCTTTCTTAATGAACGAAGTTGTTTTCTCTCTTGCGAAGAAAATTCATTCCCTCTGGCGAAGAAGAAAGGAGATCTGGGGGCAAAGAAGAAAGGAGATAAGCTCAATCGACATCTAGTCTTCTTCGTGATATAAACCCTACTGGCGATTACTGGCGATTACTGGCGAAGAAAGGAGATAACTCATTGCAATTTCTGGCAAAGAATGGTGTTCATTCTCAGTGCAATTTCTTGAGCTTAGTTTTGTCTCTAGCGTCATTAAGAGCTTTCTCAGTGAAATAGCCCTATAGATAGTAGATAAAATCAACAATTTTGAGATAAATTTGGAGGTTGAGGATGCTCGGAATATTACCACTGAAGATTGCGACAAGTCTAGTTAGGAGTATATGATCGATTCAACCAATATTGAGTATGTGATTCTAATGTTTCTTTTCTTTTTTTGCACAGATATGCATTTATGTGATTTGTTCTTTGCAGCCAAGATTCGCCCAATAATGTTCTTTGCAGCGAAGATCTGCATATGTTTGTTTCAGTTTCAGAATTATTGTGTTATGTTTTGAATTTGATATGTTGTTTTGGAATTCATGCGATTTTGTTATGTTGTTGTTTTGATATGTGATGAACTTAGTATTATTATTTTGAGACAAATGAATATTTCTTAAGAAAATTGGTAATTTGACATAATTTAGTATGATTATGTCGTTGTCGTTGTTGTTTGGAATTCATATGAATTACAAATGTTTATCGATTATTTTTAGTACATATGTCGTCGTTCATTTTAATTTGATATAATTTAGTATGATTATTTTTAGTACATACCGTTTACAAATGAATATTTTTAAGAAAAAAATTAATTAATTTGACATAATTTGACAAGATTATTTTATTTCCCGACTCGATCACAACACAAGTACAAAGATCACAACATGATTCTAGAAAACTTACCGACTCGATCCCGACTCGATGACTACAAAATTACAAAGATCACAACATGATTTTAAATAACTTCCTGACTTGATCACAACACAATTACAAAGATCACAACATAATTCTAAACAATTTACAAGAATCATAAATTTTTTGGAATGAAACAATCATTTCCGCAACTCGTAATCCAATTCCGCAACTTGTCCTCCTGTTTTTCTATCTGTTTGAACCCATGCAAGGTGCGAAAACTGCCATTTAAACAAAATATTTAATGTTAATTAAATAAAAAAAAATTATGGATTAATTGTTTTGATTCTTGAATGAAAATGTTTACGTACCACGCTGTCGACAAAGGCACCGATAATTTGAAGAAATCTTTACCGATGATTGTACAAGTCTCGGACAATAATCATTTGAAGAATCTTAAATCCTCTACCCCATATATATATATATATATATATATATATATATAATTCCCTGTCATCTAATCTAGAATTATTCACTCAATCAAAAAGAGATATATATATATATATATATATATATATATATATATATATATATATATATATATATATATATATAATTCCCTGTCATCTAATCTAGAATTATTCACTCAATCAAAAAGGGTAGATGGAATTTGCCGAAACCTACAAAATTTGAATTCACTAATACCGAACCTTACAAATATGCGATAAATAATGGGTACGAATGTAGAGACATACCAGTTAATTCGGCACCATGATCTCCATTTGCATATAAGTAAGTTACTATACAGTCCTCAAATCCTTGAATAATTCCAGGATTCGTGCAAAATCTTCGGGACCCACTCGCTGGTTTTCCAATTTGGCTGTGTCTAAGAACCAAACCATATACCAAGTTTCCTGCATCAAATATAGTACATTGAAAATTGAACTATATAAGTAAAATTAAGGTGAATGTAAGAAATTTAAGAACAGAATCAAGCGGTGCTTCACCAGTCCTCATGTTCGAACATTGAAAATTGAATTATTTCCATAACCCCCAATTGGAAAATTGAAAATTGAAAATTATACAAGATCAAGATGAGATTTGAGAGACCAAGATCAAAATTGACCGAGGTGGCGAGCTACAACAGTTTCACCAGTGCTTCAACGGGTTTGGGGGAGTCGCCAATGTCAGAGCTTCGCTAGATCAGAGAAGTCGCCATCGCTTTGCCAGAATCACTCGAGATCGCCCGCGTCATGTCGCAAGATTCACAGTTTGGAGAATAACGCCGTTGTTCCCGACTTTGGAGAAGAAGATCGATAAGATAGATCTAGGGTTTTCTCTAGTTGGGTCTAGTCGTTGGTATATATTCTTAATGGGTTTGGGTTAAATTCGTAATGGGTTTGAGTTAAATTTGTAAAGAGTTCATATTAGGGGTAAATTAGTCAACAATTTAATTTTCTGTTAATTTTAACTTATCTGTTAAGTTTTGATAAATTTGAAATTAACTGCATTTATAAGGGATAAATATGTAATTGTTTGTTTTGGAGGGATACATTTGTTATTTCCAATTCTTAGATGGACATAAAAGAAATTGCCCCATTATTTTATAAAAATATGGCTGCAGCATAATTTCAGATCGTATGAGGGGGAAATCTGAAAAAAGGCAGATCGAGAAGGGAAGCGCGAGCTCCGACATTCATGGCGGTATCCATTGAGAGAGAAGAATGGGAGCTTCCTTCTCTACCATTCTATCTGATCTTCGCCTCCTGCTTATGCTCTCTTCTCTTTCTTCCTTTCTTCTCCAAACGCTCGTCTCCAGCTTCTCTTACTTCCTCTTCTTCAGATCATCTCCAGTCAGGGCCGGTCCCAAGGTTCGGAGGACCCGAGGCCTCTTTTATAACGAAACCCTCAAAAACACATTTTATTAAATTCGAAGCACAATGCATTTTTTTTTCTAAACATGTTCTTACATTTATCTCAAAAAAACATTTCTTAGCTAAATTATAATGGTTACAATTTAACTAAGTAATAATAACCAAAATTCCAATCTAACTCTAAATGTTCCGATTACTCTCTGAGGTAGCCAACGTGAAGGAACTGTGCTCTTTCCACTGCAATTACTTTGCTCATTAAAATCCTAACAGAAAAATCATATTTCATAAATTAACTTCATTAAAGATTGGAACTTGAAAAAAATGAAAACACTTAAATTTTTAATACTAAGTGATGAAGTCCCTTTCTTCACATGTGAGTTGAGAAGCAAAAACCACAAAAACTAATTTGAATCTCCAATTGCTAATCTCTCTCTCATGCGTTATTGTGCTCTTGAGAATTGTGGACTCAATTTTGAACATGTATTGTGAATTTGAGAAGATGGAAAACAAGGGTTCAGGTTTCACAAAAGGATGCAATAATGTTGAGATGAGGGATTGGCTAGCTAGTGATAAGAGGAAAATAAAGCATATTTTTGATATCTAATTTGGGAATTTTAGCCCTTTTGAATCACAACTTTATATATACAATTGTTCATATTTGAGATAACAAGAATATTTCTTCACTAAGTGTGTTTTATTGCTTAATTACAGGTTTTAGGGGCAAATTCTCGGCAATCCAAGATTGTAGTTGCCTTCGTCTCCTCGCGCCGTTAAAATCGATATATCATAATGACCAATTCGTTACACGTGTGAAGGAGAAGGCAAATAATCATAAACATAAGATATTACACCAAACTCTACTCGAAAACCACTCACACAATTGCCACTCTACAGCCCCACCTACCTCACCTACCACCCCCAACTACCCTCAATCCTCTCACCCATCTCTCGGCCAATGAAAAAGCCCCAATGACAATATAAATAAGACCCCAAGGCCTATGGGAAGACCCCCCCCCCCTCTCTCCCGCTCTTCGGGGCACTTTCACGCCTACTCTCTCTCTCTCTCTCTCTCTCGCACTCTCTCTCTCTCTTAGCAAGTCCAAGAAACTTTCAAGAACACGCAAGAATTGCAAAATCGAACGATAATTCTCTAAGATCGATCACCGAATAGAAGCTCACTTCATTCGGTGAATTGGTCTACACTTCGACGAAGATCAAGTTGTGGGATTTGGTTGGAGCTTCCTTCATCCGAATCCACGCAAGCAAGGAATCGAGCTTACTCTAATTCGATTGGGACCTTCCTTATAATTGATACCTTGCAAATCTCGAGTTCACTCAACCGGTACGGAGCTCACTTCGATTGGCGAGTGGATTGGTACGAAAGGAACGAGTTGTGCGAGGTGTCTAGCTCATTAGCATCTTAAAGCAACGAGGAAGGCATCCAAGACGAGACTCGAAGCTCACTTCATCTCTCTAGGTGTTTTCTTTCCTTTCTTGTAATTCTTGTAGTTTTAATTGAATTGGATTTGTGTAAAGAATTCGTGGTTTAATGAATCTTTTGCTTTCGAAATCTTCTTTGTTTGTTTGTGTGATCTTAGTGCTTGTTACTTAGTTTAATTACTTCTAAATTTGAATCCAAAACAAACCATCAAACTGCTCCCAAATCAAATCTCAAATCAGAAATCCAGAACTACTTCCGTTATAACGAAACTCACATTGCGTTACAACGGACTGGACGGTTTGTACCTCACATTCAGTTAGTTAGAACTCCGTTGTAACGCACCTAGAGTTCCGTTGTAACGGACTAGTCAAAATTTCTATTCAAAGGAATCAATACAAGTGTGTTGTAACGGACATCGCGGTCCGTTGTAACGGATTAACCAATCCGTTGCAACGCAACCACTGTTCGTTATAACGGACAAGTATAGTGCGTTATAACGGAGTTTCATCCGTTGTAACGGACGTTCATCTCACTCTTAGCGCCAGAATTTTCACTCAAGTCCGTGGTAACGGACCGAATTTGCGTTAGAACGGACTATATTCTGGAAAATTTCTGCCTAACTCTTGCTTGTTTTAATTCATTATTTGACGCATATACTCCTCGTGGAACGAATCTATACATTTGCCACTGTACAAACATAGATTATAAATTTTGTTGATTGTTCGGGGTTTTAGCACAACGACATATTAAAACGCGCCAAAAATCCGCTCATCAGCTAGATTAAGAACCAGGTGGCGATGAGAAAGAAGATTTGGACGAGGAGGTACAAGAGATTTGACGAACCTGAGTAGCGTATTACTGCAGGCAACGTGATTCTTCTCACCGTCATTATTGCTAGGGTTAGAGTTATTATGGTGTGGTTAGAGTTATTATGGTGTGGAGTCTGAAGACGGGGGCTAATTGTTCTAAGTTTAGAATAAGTCTAATCGGGTCTGTTTTTTTATAACGGGTCTGTTTTTCTAATGTAATCCGTTTTCATTGTTGGTCTAATTTATTTGTTACCGGTCCGGTTAGAAGTGTGGACTTAAAACCTGAGCTTAAATCATTGTATAGATAATTAGATATAGAAGTGTAACTAATTTTTTTGGACCCCCTTCAACAATGGACCGCAGGCCTGGGCCTGTCTCCAGTTCTCGCGTTTCCAGAAAGGCTTCTTGCTTGTTTATTCTCTTGCTTCAGGTATGTCGCAAAGTAAATTTGCTATTTTGAATTCAAATTTTTTGTTTGTTCTTCAAATATCAATGGCTCGGTTTGGATAATGATCAGTTATCAGTATTGTTTCCTTTTCAGCATATTTTGTGAAGGAGTGGAATAAATTAGCCCGTGATTTGTTTGTTCTTCAATCCATGCTAATTTTTTTTTTAGAACTAAAGAAGCGTATAGCTTCTTTTAATATATTAAAGCGAAGTTTAATACATTGGTTTTAGATTTTACATGATCAATGTAAAAAATACTACTCGCTACCCTTACACGTGGGTTCCAATAAAATTAAATTTCACATTCGAAATTTCGAATTTAAAACTTCCTAACAATAGAGGAGCCATTGGTTCCCTTCTTGCTTAATCCTTGCCGCCGTGATCGTGGACGTGGTTCGTAAAGCCTTAAAAATCCTAGAGTTCCGCTCCTTCCAAATTCCCCATATGGTGGCTATGAAATGAGTGTCGAGTGTATTTCTTTCCTCTCCGGTCTTGAGTATCCTACTTGCCTCCCAAATTTGTAGAATGGAGGAATGGGTCGGTAGGTTTCGGGGGATCGGGTCCCCCATAGCTCTCCAAACTATCTTTGCATACCTACAAGAAAACAATAGGTGGAGCGCCGATTCCCCTTGTGTGCCACAATTTTGGCAATTTTGGATGGTCGGCCAATTCCTTTTTGCTAGATTGTCGGCGGTTAGGATCCTATTGTTAATCGCTAGCCAAGCAAAAAATTTAGCTTTCACGGGGGCCTTAATTTTCCATAGGGATTCGTTCCATCTTTGGATAATGCCCGGGTTGATGAAGAATTTATAGGTCGATGAGGTGGAGAATTTGTCTTGATCAAGCCAAAGGGGGAGCTCGGATTGTGGGTCGACCGAAGATGCCACGCGAAAGAGGGGAAATAGCTTTTGTAGGTCCTTGATGAAGTAGGAGGTGTGTGAATCGGGGATTGAGAGGATATCGGAGGGAACTTGGATACCATATATTTCCCTTATGGTTGCTCCCCACATATCGTCTCGATTGGTGGACAATTTCCATAGCCATTTGAGGAGGAGGGCGTTGTTGTGTGTTTCTAGATCGAGGATACCGATGCCTCCGTTTTCCTTGGGCAAGCAAATTTTGCTCCATTTAGCAAGGCAATGCCCTCCGAGGCAATTTTTGTCGCCTCGCCAAAGAAAGTTCCGCGTCACTTTCTTCATTTCGTTGATGACCCATTTCGGCAATTTGAAACATTGCATGAAATAGGTGGGGATCGCGTTAAGCACCGATTTTGCAAGGACTAGTCGGCCGCCTAGCGAAAGGCATTTTCCCTTCCATCCCGATAACCGGTTTCTCATTTTTTTGATGAGGGGTATGAAGTCGATTTTCCTCGGTTTCTTGACATTTAGAGGCATGCCTAGGTACGTGATTGGGAGTTCTTGTTTGTCGCAAGCTAGGAGCCTCGCAATGAGGGCGTGAAGCTCGGGCGGGATGGCTATCGGAACGAATTTTGAGGTTGGACGGGTCCGCCTCGACAAAAAGAATAGTATCATCCGCGTATTGGAATGCCCTTGTTGCGAATCTAACAGGTGAATTCATTAGATGGTTGATTCGTCGAATGAAAACTTGGAGTGAGTCGGCCACTAGATTAAAAATCATTGGGGATAATGGGTCTCCTTGTCTCACTCCCCTTTTATGTGGGATTTTCCTACCGAGCGACCCGTTTATTTTAATCCTTGACGACGCCGAGGTTAGTAGGTCGGCGATCCAACGGTTCCATCTCGGCGGGAATCCACGTTCCTTTAATACTTCTTGTAAGTAGCTCCACGATATTGTGTCAAAGGCCTTGTGAAAGTCTATTTTGAACATGATCGTGGGGATCTTCCTTCTATATGCCGCGCTAAGTCGCTCTCTAGCCGATAGGAACACCTCTCCGATCGACCTATTCTTAATGAATGCCGCTTGATCGCGGTGGATTAGCGATTCCATTTTCGGTTGGAGTCGGTTTGCGAGCACTTTGGTTATTGTTTTTTCTATTGTGTTGATTACACTTATAGGCCTAAAGTCTTTCATTTCCTTGGCCCCCTCCTTTTTTGGGATGAGCGAGATGGAGGCCGTGTTGATTCCGTGCAAACTTAGGTTGTGTTCAAAGAAGTCTCCGAATAAGCCTACGAGGATCGGTTCGAACACCTCGTAGTGTTCTTGATAAAATTCTATGGGATATCCCTCGGTTCCGACCGCCTTTCCTTTCTTCATTTCCATTATCGTCTTCCTTATCTCCTCAAGCGCGAAAGGATTGGCTAAGTCCCGTAGGTCGGGCGCTTGGGTCGGGTCCAAATTCTCGGCCGAGGGTTGAGCCCCGGGCGGTGTGTCGTCGTGAGGGTGGCCTAGAATGTTTTCGTAATAGTCGTCAAAATTTGCTCGGATCAAATTCGGTTCCGTTATTACAATGTTGTTCACTTGGATCAACCCAATTTTATTTCCTTTTTTTCTTGCGGAAGCTAATGCGTGAAAGTATTTAGAATTTGAGTCACCTAGTTTAAGCCACGTGCAAGAACTCCTTTGTTGCCAAACGGCCTCTTTTTGATTTATTAAATCGAAAAGTTTTTCCTTAGTCGATATTCTTAGGCGCCTTTCTTCCAAGGTTATTGTTCTCGATTCTTCGGCTAAATCGAGAATCTTGACTAATAGTTTGCCATCTTCTATTATTTGATTCAGTTTGAAGTGCACCTTTGCCCATTCTTTGAATTTTCCTCTCGATTTTTTGAGACCTAATTGGAGCCGATCCACCGGGTTCAACGAAATTTGGCGGTCGTCGGGCCATGATGCGTGAACTATTTCCCGCGTGGATGGGAGGCGTAGCCATGCACGTTCGAAACGAAAAAGTTTTTGTGTCCTCGGCCTATTGTGTTTTATGGCGAGGAGGATGGGGGAGTGGTCCGAGGTTACCAATGGGAGGTCGTTGAGAGTTATGGCCGTATTTTCGAATAGGGGATGTTTGGAGACGAACGCTCGATCTAGTCGAGCAAGGGTTGGCTCGGCTCTATTATTGCACCAAGTGAATTTCCTTCCAATTAATGGGATTTCATCTAATTGTGCCGCATCAAGAGCCTCATCTAGTTTTAGGATGAGGCGAGTGTTTATGTTAGTGGACGTTGTGTCCTCCCTTGCCCTAATTAGATTTAGGTCGCCGATTAGAATCCACGGATATTCGTGGTTCTCCTTAAGGGATCTAATTTCGGTTATGTATTCATCTTTGCCTCTTGCCGACGAGGGACCGTAGGTGTTTGTTATTCTAATTTTGTTTCCTTTTTCATCGGCGACAATTATGGTTAGACATGCGGCGGAGTGTGAGTGCTCTATGAGCGTGACTTTGTCATCCCATGCAACTAGTAACCCGCCCTTTGAGCCGACCGCTTCCTTTGTTAAGGCCGTTTTATATCGTCACGGTAAGATGCGGCGATTTTGGAAATCGCTAGCGAGGGCCCATTTCGTTTCTTGGATACAAACTACATTCGCCTTGGATTTAAATATAATTTCCTTGACTACGTTACATTTTCCACGTAGGCCTAAGCCTCTTACATTCCACAATAAGATATTAATATTCGTACAAAGCATGATAACATTGTTTAGTCCTTAGCTTAACATTCCACGTAGGCCTACATCTAGAGCATCGGCTCCTCGCCGTAATCGACCTTGTCGATATAGTCATCCTCGGCTTGGGTTTCCAACAAACCGTCCACCTCAACCTCTTCCGCGTCCTTTGATTCGGTTGCTTCATCCATATCCTTGATGAAATACCTTGATATTGATTTTCCTTTAAGCAACAAGGGTGAAGGCGAATTAGACGGGTGTGTTATTCTTAATTTTGAAAAATTGTTTTGTTTAATTTTAGTTCGGTCGAGGAACTTTGATAATTTATTTTTTAAAATTATGTTGTTTTTTTTTTCCTTATTTTTTTTTTTTCCTTGTTTTTTTCTACCGGCTTGATCCGAACCAAAAGAGGTTCGATCGGTTTTAATTTTTCAAGATCAATTAATTCGCTTTCCTTTAGTACTAGGAGAGGGGGGGAATATTTAGCGCTTCGTGTATTTTGGTAATCAACTCGGGGGTAAGTGGTTTTTCGGAGATGTCCTCTTTTATTAGTCGTTTGATTAGTGTTTTAGCCCTCGTATTTTTGTTTTGGGCCATCTTGTTCTCGATTTACTTTTTTCCTTTTGTCGAGGATGCCAAATTTTCTCTTAGTTTCGTGGATGGTTTTTTTGGGCGGGAGCTAACCCGTCCGATTGAGGGGGGGGGGGGGGGGGGGGGGGGGGAGGTGCCCGGGTGGGGTCACTTTCGGCCTCCATCCCGATGTCAACATGGGTCAAAGATTTTTTATCCTTGGCTTTAATAGGATCCGTAGCGGTTGCCCGACCCGATATCAATTTCGGCGCCACAACAGTTCTTGTCGCTGAGACTCCCCGTTTCCGTTCCATTTTTTTTCCGCTGCAATGTCTGTTCCAGCGACTGCTACAGGACCTGATACAGTGCCGCGAGCTGTTTTTGGTCCGTCGTTCAGCTCAAAAAAAAATTTCTCATTTTCCGCCCCTGTGACGGTCGCTGCTGCTGGAGGTCCCTGGCTGGATTTGGAGGGGACGATTTTCCTTTTTTTCGGCTCGGATTTATTATTTGTTGGCTTGTCGTTGGATCTCTCCGTTGCTTCATCGCTAGCCGATTCATCGCGAGTCGATTTTATGAATCCGTCGGCTTTTTCCTTGTCTAAAATTTCCGTTATGATGCCGGAATCACGGAGTGCTTTTCGGCCGATTTCTCCTATTAACAAGGGTGACGAGTCCAGGTTTGTTTTCAATCCTTCGCCCGCAAGACTCCAAAGTTGGTGGAACCAAGCTCTATCTATGGTTATTTTTCCCGTTAGAGGATTGTTTCCCACCCTCTTCGAGGAATCGGCCGAGACATCGCTCATCCAAACTCGAGCCGATAACGGTTCGGCCACGTTGGATTTTGGGGCGTTTTCGATATCTCTTGCGATGAGACCACGTTTAATTTCTTGTTGTAGGCGATTTTGGATATCTTCGAAAATTTCCTTCGGCGGTTCCGAGTTAAGGGCGTTAAAGAAGACTAGAGGTTCGGCTAGAGTCTTTTTCTCGGCCACCTTTATGTTCCACTTGATTCCGGCGTGTGTGTACTCTATCTCGGTCGGGATGGGCGTATTTTCCGTGATGCCTACTAGAACGTCTAGAGCTTCCATCGAGGTGAGATTCACTAGAGGACCGTGGTCAATTAATATGCCAAAAAATCCCGCGATTTTGTTGAGCTCTTCCACGCACCATGCGGGGGGCGGCGGATTATGGAGGGTAACCCAAATGTGTTTGGGGAAGATGGCGCGCTCACCCCCTAGAGCTAGTTCCCAAGGGAAATTTACGTAGTTGGCTTGACGAAGTGGAAGTAAGTCCTTGGCGATAAAATCGTCTCGGTTCATGCCATCCGGCAAAATAAGGATGTAGCGGTCCTTGGAGAAATGTGAGATGTCATATTTCTCGCGGCGGTTCCAATTTTCTTGGATGAGGATGCGGAGGCTTCGTAAGTTATGGTTTGGCACCATACGTGCATCGATAATCATGCCTCTTCTCCATCGGATTAATTCTCCTTCTTGCTTGAGTGTTTGTCTCGAGAAAACCGTGACTATCCTCTTGTCCGAGGTAACTTCCTTTCTCTCTATTTTTTGGTCCGGTTTCGGGTTGCGGGTAACAATCGGATCTTGTTTCCGGGTTTGGGACCGGTACCGGATCTTTGCGGGTTGGGTCAGTCCGTTGGAAGTGGTTTGGTTCGAGCCCGCATTTGAGTTTCTATCCGATTTGGAGTTTTGACCCGGCTCTTCGACTCGAGACCAAACCGATGTCTTTTTGGAGATTTTTTTTGGGCAAAATTTTGCGATGTGCCCGGGGAGACGACAATTGACACAAGCTCGCGGCTTGCGGCATCGTTCGGTCGGATGTCCCTTGACTAGGCATTTGCGACATAAATCTTGCCATTCGGGTTTGTTACTCGGCGGCCATGAGAGACGCTTCGGGGTAAACCCGTGGAATCATCCCCTTGTTCCGGTTCCGGCCTTTTCCTTGTGTTACCATGCTCGAGAGTCGCCGTCACAAGTGATTCGAGGTTCGCTCTTTTCTTTCGGGCATCCGCCATGAAGGCCGTGGGTGCCGGGTCCCGTAAACCCCGCGCGTATGATCGATTGCGGTTGTCCTCCTCATCCGAGTAAGTCATTGCTTGTTTACCCTTATCCATTAACGTGGCTTGTATGGAGGAGAGGAGAGGGGTGAATGGGGGTGGGAGAGAGGACAGAGAGTGAGGGGGAGGGAAGGATAATGCTGGTGGGGAGGGGTTGAGTGTCTCAATAGGGTGTCTTGTCAGCAAGTACCAGCCGTCGCCAGTCGGTACCGTACGGAGACGTCCCTTAATCGAAGCTGGAGCTGACGCCGACGCCGCGTCGAGTCGTGGTCGCCATGGAATCGCAGCGAGATCGCCACGAGGAAGCTCCGTCGCACTCAGTATCGCCATCGTAGGGGGGGCTCCTGCTCAGTCGCTGGATCGGGAGGCGGAGCTCGGGGGAATCGAGGGAATCAGGTAAAAACCGTCGCTCGTCAGTCTTCGGGGATCGTCTGGGAGCAGCCGCTCAGTCGGTGGAGTCGCCGTCGCCCCTTGAGTCACTGTCGCTGTTACTCTCAGGAATCGCCTCTCGTCGCTATCGCTAGTCCCCCAGCTTACCACAGATTAATCTCTTCTCGACAATTTTGGGCATTCCGGTCTCAGAGGCATTTTGACGAACACCTTTTGGGCGCTTCAAATCACTATCATTGTTTACCACCTCGTTGATTTTCTTCCTTTGCAAAATAGATATAACGGCGGAGGGAACCAGACAAAGAAAGAGGACTGCAGCAGCCGGCCGCCGGACAGAGAAAGTTGCCTCCAGGAGCTGCAGCAGCCGTCAGGTCGTCCTTCGCAATCGCCTCCAGGAGCGGATGAGCAGGGGATTCAACGGAGGAGGAAGCGTGACGAGTTCGTGGCTGGCTTGAACGATGGGTTAGACTTAGGGTTTCATCGGTGGCTCGTACGATGGGTTTCCGTCGTCTCTTCACCGCTTCCTGTGCAATTAGCCCAAATAGTTGACTTTATGAAACTTACCTCAAATTAGATTTTCGGAGAGAGAACGTGATGATTCTCCCCTTAGTCCTCATATTACTTAATAAGTTTCTGACCATTCTCGGTTTAAGGGTAAGAATTGAGAAGGAGTGAGAGATTCAATCCATGCTAATTATCACTGAAACAGATTCTTCTTTTCATTTGAAATCTTGCAGTGACTGGAGGACTCCAGTCAGTGTATGGAGAGGATGAATTTGTCCGATTTGGACTTAATAGGGATGAAATAAAGAGAGAGGGAGAGAGAGATGGAGAGGATGAATTTGTCCGATTTTAGTTTGATATGTTATAAAGAGAGAAAAGAGAATATATACTTTGGAGTTTGATTGGAAAGATTTAATGACACATTTAGCGCCAAAAAGAAATGCGTCACAGAGAGGGAGAGAGAAGGGGCGAGAGAGAGCTTCACCATTTTTTTTTTTTGAAGGAATACCAAATCGGTATTCGGTCTATTTTAAATGTAAGAAAATATTTACAATGTGTTTGGAAAAGTAAAATCTAACCCAATAAATTTTATATCCGCACTACCTATGATATACCCGTCCATATTTCTAATGGATTTGAATTATTGGGTTCACCATTGATGGTGAGGGTTCATGAAAGAGAGAAGGGCTGGTGAGAGAGAGATGAGTTTGAATTATTGGGTTTGGATTATTGGGTTTGGGTTTATTTGTGGTTAATGGATTTGTGTCATGTCATCGCTTAAATCATCTAAAAAATGTCACGTCACGGTGTCACTTCACCATTTAACTGAGGATAAAGCACAAAACTAACGGAGGGGGCAAGATGAACAAATTATGAAAGTTTAAGGAGTAAAAAGGTGCAGATTTTAGTAGGAGGGACAAGTTGGACATTTGAAACAAGTTTAAGAGGGCAAAAATATACTTTTTTTATAAGAAAAATGATCTATGTATCATACTGGTGAAGAAACAAGAAGGATGAAAGAATAGTTGATTCAATCGGATTGTGAGCTTTCGTTGTGAGTTTCTGAATTCTTGAATGCAATGGCAGCATGAGTGAGTGAACAAGGAAGAAAAGGAAGAATATGGGGAGTGATTTTTTTTTTTTTTTAAAAGTTACTGACAACTTTGAAAAAAAAAATTAAATTTATTGCATTTCAAAATGTACCCGTCGAATTCTCCATTATAAAACAATTACATTTAATTAACGTGATAATTAAAACATATAATTAAATATTCACTAAAATTTATTCAAATTTATGAATTCGAATAAATATTAATTATGTATTAAGTTAACGGCCAACATGTACTAGTTATTATTTTAATTAAGTGTATTAATTAGTTCATAAAAGATATTATGGTAAAATTTGGAGAAATAAATCATATTTTAAAAAAAATAAAAAAAATTCCGGCGAGATTTAAAATCTCGGTTTGGGTTATTTTTGGAATATTATCAAAAAAGGAGTTACTTTTGGAATATTTTTAGAAAGGGGTTATTTTTTAAATTTTGATTCAAAATAGGGTTATATGTAGAAATGCTCCTTGTTACTTTCCATGCCATGTTTTCTTGGTACGTAATCAGTTACGTCATCAAACATAAATGTTAATTATGTTAAAGATATGCCAGACGAAAAATTAAACTTAATATTGTTAAAGATTTAGTATTTACTGATTCGCTCCTAACTTTTCCTGCCCCTATATGATTTTCAGTTTTTCGGCACATCCATTCCTGTCGTATTTGATAATTGAAATTTTAATTATTTTAAATAACTTCTTTGTTTTTTCTATTATAATTCAAAGTATATATTTTCATGAAATATTTTTTTAATTAAATTCATTTGATTTTTTATAAATTCATCTAAAAATATTTTATTTAGATATTACGGACTACAAAGTTGTAGCGCGCAGCATTAACGATTAAAGAAGCTATTAACAACCATGAAAAATTTATAATAAAATATTAATCTATACTGGTCGGCTGATCGGCGAGGTCAAATCAATTTGGTTCCCTGATTTAATCGGTTTGTAAAAGAAATTTGCCACAATTTATTAGGAGCAAATCAAAATCAAAATTACTCTATGATGAGATAAAACTTCATGTCCATTTATGAATCAAAATTACACAGGCTGAAAGGGAAAAAAAAAATTATGTATGGGATTGGTTTGTTTTAATTTTGCCAACTGTTTGAGTTAATTACAGAATTAATTGTTTTGTCCTCTGAGATGGGGAACATTGGTCTGTTTCGTCATTTTATATGACAAAACAACTAAATATGGTTTTCCTTTGTTAATCGGGTTAAAAATCAATTTAGTAGAATTTTTTTTTATTGTTTCGTAAAAAAATATAACGAAAAAGAGTAATTTCTTTTATCATTGATCTTGTTAGGCAAAACAAGCAAAAAGAAATTGGATTTTGACATCTAAAATGAAGAAACAATGCACATGCAGGCTGCTTAGCTGATTAAGATTGTGAAACAAAAAATTCTTTTTTTCTAATATTAGTACAAAAATCAAGTTTAAAAAAAATCATATTTCGCCAACTAAGATGGTGAAACTAACTAAATTAATTATTAATCAAAGTTAATAGGTGAAAATTACATTTACTTGTTATGCAATCTAAATAACACAATAAACTTCGTCAAATTAGACGATGAAACAAATAATTCTGCGAATTCACCCAAACCTGAGTTACTTTTGTAAAATAAAAAAAAATGATAAGCATCAAATCTATTAGATTTGCAATTATTGATGGGGTTATATATGACATGAAAATTACATTTCGTTCCACAATTTCACTTTCAAAATCATGATGAATAAGTATGATATCATTTTGTCATGCTTACCAATTAATTTCCTCAATTTGTACCTAATTAATTAAGCATTCAATTAATACCTAAATAAAATATAATTAAAAGTCTATCTAATTAACTTCTAATTAAATTAATCGATGGTCCAATAAATTAATTTTCAAGTAAAATTACAAACTTAATGGAGGAGACATTTTGGATGCAAATGAGAACTCTCATTTAATCGTGATGCTATGATGACGACATCACCATTAATTGGGTGCAATCTGGGAGCATAATAGAATTATAGAAGACCTTTATAGGACACTCACAATTTCAAAAAGTCTAAAATGTTCTTCTTTCTGACCTTAAGAGACAATAATAGATTTTTTCTTAATTTGTTTAATTGATTAATAAAAAGAGAATTCCATGAAATGGAGAGTTTCTTGTTCTTTTTTCTTAATTTGTTTAATTCTTTGATTGTTTCGTCTGTTTCTTTCTTGAACTCTTCTGTTTCTTCCCAAAACTTCAATTCAGATGTTCTATCTTGAAAGATTAAAGGGATATCATAAATGTTTTTGTTTTTTTTTAAAAGAATGTCCGTTTTTTTCGGATAGAGAAAAGGCATAATAATTCTATCGAATTCATAGAAATTTCACGAAGTGCTTCTTTAGAAGTTAAACTCCCATTTGTCCATATTTCTAGAAAATGTATTTCTCGATTTTCATTTTCATTATTGACAATTATGAATTGTATAATTTACAGATCGAACAGACATAACTACAACATCTATAGGATAACTTCGATCTTGGAAGTGTGTTTCACATGATATTCACGATCTCTTTCGAATTGTAATTCAATTGATTCGAGCGTAAATGCTTGAATCAATGGGTCGAGACATGATGGAGTCTTTATGCGTCAATCTAGAAAGGTTAAATAGATTGATTAATTTTTTAATCAATCCACTTAATCCTTCTCGATTGACACCAGTGTTCTGGAAATCGGCCTTGGCGGCCGATTAATCACCGATTAATCGGTAGTCGAGGGTCCGCCGTCGAGATAAACTCTTGGCGTTTTGTGATTGGCGGATTTCCGCCAAGCGGCCGCCAAGGGTCCGCCAAGACCGGCAAGCCACCGCCGAGCCGATTTTTAGATGTGTCCGCCAAGGGTCCGCCAAGACCGCCAAGACCGCCGATTTTTAGAGTGACACAGCAGATCTGTGGTTTATATCTCCTTCGGGAGCATGTCACGGATAAACAAGAACCAAATGGAGGAAATTTCACGCGCGTTAAAAGAAACAGGTTTCTCGTACCTATGGGTGGTACGAAAAGATAACAGAGAAGAGTTAGGTTCTGCGTTGGAAGATTTAGTATCGAATACAGATGGTATGATTATTGAGTGGTCGAATCAGTTTGAGGTATTGAGCCACCCTTCGATCGGTTGTTTTGTTACTCACTGTGGATGGAACTCGACATTGGAAACCCTAGCTAGTGGTGTACCGGCCATTGGCGTACCGCAATGGACAGATCAAGGGACGAATGCCATGCTTATAGAGAAATGGGGGATTGGCGTGAGAGGACAAATGAATGAAGAGAGGATAATTGAGGAGACGAGTTAAAGAGATGTTTGAAGATAGTTATGGGGGAAGGAGAAAGAGGAGAGAAGATTAGAGAGATGGCACAATTCTGGAAGGAGAGGGTAAAAGCGGCGGTGGACGATGGTGGTTCGTCGGAGAGAAATCTGCGTGCTTTTGTGGAGGAGATTAGTGGTTGAGAAGGGATGTCATTGATTGGAAATGGTTTTTGTTTTCTTTTTCCATGCAGGAGATGATATGGATCTAGTTTGAGTGTATTTTGTCTTTTTTTGTTCTAGCTAGTAGGTTGAATTAATCTTGATTGAGAAGCAATTAATTCCTAGATCTCTATCAATTTAAACTGAAAATTTATGTTCGTTGCACTTGCATCATTGGCGTATAAGTTATAAATAAGGGTCGTCGGATATTAATTTTGCTTTGTGTCTAAAAAAAAAAATCAATCTGTTTTGCATAATTAGCTTCTTTTTCGAAATAGCATAAAAACTATATATTGATCAAGAATGTGAAATTAACATTACTAATTACCAATGTTTTAAATTGTGATATAACGGTTCATTGCGCTTGGACAGTAATTTACATATGATTACAAATATTGTGCGATATTGCGGCGATATTGCGGCATATTGCGGCGCTATTTAGTACGTTGCGGTGTTACGTTTTATATATATTTATTGCGATTTGCGCTATGGCGACGCAATTGCGCCGCAATTTAAATCACTGCTAATTACTTTAAACATAATACATCGATATTGAAAATAATGTATGTGATCCTCTTTAAAAAATTAAAATAATGTATGATCGTTTAAAACATCATATTGACATTATAACAGTTATATGGATATGGATTCTAGAAACTCTATGTGATCATGATCAAGTTTGATTTTTCAAAAGGCTTCGATGACGTGTCCTGCCATTTTCTATCTAGTCTTATCCTCCAATATCACGATAAATGGAAGGATTTCTTTCATCAAAAAGATCCCCGTTAAGGTGTGGTCCGGGTTAAACCCAAACGGATTTGAACAAGAATTGGTCCAAAAAATTTCGTTGTTACAAAATTTTAACATAATTCTCAATTAAATTTTTATCAAAAAACATAAAACAAAATTACATGAATGATTTATTTTTCATAAAAATATTAAACAATTTGATATGATTTTTATTTTTTATTAATAATAATGATTTTTTATAATTTCAAATTAATACAAAAGTTTTAGTGTAAAATTTTATTATAGAAATTATTGATCATTCGTTCAAAAATCGTATGACTGAAAAAAGCCTTTGTACGGAATCTTGTTTATAATCTTCTTCGCGGGGAAAAAAAGAAAGGAAAAAAAAAAATATTCAATCAATGATCTTCTCCACAAAAGCACGTAGATTTCTCTCCGACGAACCACCATCGTCGACTGCCATTTTGACCCTCTCCTTCCATAATTTGGCCATCTCTCTAATCTTCTGTCCTCTTTCTCCATTTCCCATAACAATCTCCAAACATCTCTTCAACTCGTCTCCTTCAATTATCCTCTCTTCATTCGTTTGTCCTCGCACGCCAATACCCCATTTCTCTATAAGCATCACGTTCGTCCCTTGATCTGACCATTGTGGTACACCAATGGCCGGTACACCACAAGCTAGGGTTTCCAATGTCGAGTTCCATCCACAGTGAGTAACAAAACAACCGATTGAAGGGTGGCTCAGCACTTCTAGCTGATTCGACCACTCAATAACCATACCATCTGTGTTAGATGCTAAATCTTCCAACACAGAACCTAATTGTTCTTTGTTATCTTTTCGTACGACCCATAGGTACGAGAAACCTGTTTCTTTTAACGCGCGTAAAATTTCCTCCATTTGGTTCTTTGTTATCAGTGCCGCGCTCCCGAATGAGATATAAACCACAGATTTCTCCGATTTTGTGTTGAGCCATTGAAAATAAGTGTTCTCATCTGTTTTAAACAAATCATTCGATTTGATACCTCCTTGCACTTGAGAAGAAAGAACAGGACCAATACTAATTAAGTCCACCATTTCCTCGACGGATTTAATTGCATCAAATTCTAATTCATCCAAAGAGTTCACCAAAATTTTCGGTTTTTCACCAACCTCCAATTCTTTCTCCAAAATGGTAAATGTATCCACGAAATAATCGAGTAGTACATAATAAGGATCGTCTTTATTCGTAATGGCAAGGAAAGAAGGTATATCTTTGATTTTGAGGGGAGGTAAGTGAGGTAAAGTAATCACAGAGGTTGGATCACTGGCTTTCGAAATGATCATATCTTTGTAACCATGAAAATAATGATAGTAAATTGCGAAAACGGTAGCAGGTTGAATCCAATATAGAGCCGAAGGGATGTCACGAGTTTTCGCCACGTCAGCAACCCACGAGATGAGAAGAGCATAGATAACCCCTGTGACTGGACAGCCCTCATGCGAGAATTTGTCCAGCAAAGCTGATAGTGTCTCGGATCCAACCTGCTTCGACTTGGTTATGTAATGACTTTGATCATCCACATCCTTTTTGTAGCCTTCGTCGTATCCATCAGAGTGAGGGCAGTAATAAATAAGACCGTCGTGGCACTCCTCATCGGTGTTGAACATTTTACGATGAGCTGAAAGGGCCGTGGATATCGTGACACGTGCTCCAGTTGAATTGGCAATTTTTCTTGCCAGGTGGCGCCCCGGGTTTATATGGCCTTGTGCTGGGAATGTTGCAATGACGAAATGCCGGTTTTGGTTCTCCATTGTTTAGGTTAACAAGAAGAGTTTTGAGTTAATTGATTGTAGTTCTTGCTTTGTGTGGGTTTAGGTGAGTTGAGTGGTGGTGGTGTGGATAAGTGAATTTATAGGAGGCAATGAAGAGATAAATGGCCAGCAAAGTGACGAATGGAGTGACATAGCAGATCAATAATGGTTACCATATATGACAGTCCTACATTCCAAAACTCAAAAAAAATACGTCAATCGAGGAGGATTAAGTGAATTGATTAGATTTTTTAATTGAATCAAATCCAAATAAATGTTGATTAGAAGACTAATCAATATATTTAACCATGACGCATCGATGATGATTTTTTAAGTTGTGGGGGTGTCAAATATTGATTAGAGTAGTTTTGATGCTTATCATTTTTCTTTATTTTTCAAAAGTAACACAGGTTTGGGTGAATTTGTAAAATTATTTGTTTCCTTTCATCGTCTAATTTGACGAAACAGAGGTTTATTGTGTTATTTAGATTGCGAAACAAGTAAATATAATTTTCGCCTGTCAAATTTGATTAATAATTAATTTAGTTTCTTTCACCATATTAATTGGCGAAATATGATTTTTTTAAACTTGATTTTTGTACTAATATTAGAAAAAAAAAATAATTTTTTGTTTCACTATCTTATTCTTAATCAGCTAAACAGCCTGTATGTGCAGTATTTCTTCATTTTAGATGTCCAAATCCAATTTTTTTTTGCTTGTTTCGCCTAACAAGATCAATGATAAAAAAAAAATTCGTTATTTTTTTTACGAAACAATAATTTTTTTCTTCTACTAAATTGATTTTCATCCCGATTAACCGAGGAAACCCATATTTAGTTGTTTTGTCATATAAGATGATGAGAAACAGACCAATGTTCCCCATTTCAGAGGACAAAACAATTAATTCTGCAATTAACTTCCCCATCTCAGAGGACAAACAATTAATTCTGCAATTAACTCAAACAGTTAGCAAAATTAAAACAATCCAACCCCATACATAAAAAAAAATGACGGTACTGCAAGAGCTAACATGATTAAATCGAGAGCAGTTTTAATTTTTTTTTGTCAAATTATCATTATACCCCTATTTAAGGTGATTGATATTTGTTATACTTATATACTATATTTATATCTTTCATGAATACTGCAAAAATATATTTTTTAATATTATGAAAAAATCAAATCTAACCAATATATATTAATTTTCATATTTAAATATATATGACATGTTACAATTTAACTATTTTTTTATGATGAAAAAAATTAAGAATAAAAATATTTTTTATATATGAAACATTTTATTTGCATGATTATGCAAAGTGATAAACTAATAAATAAAGATAAGAAATATGAATCATCAATTCATCATTGACAGAGATTTAACGGTCATTTGATAAAATAAAATTGAAATCGCTCTCAATTTATCCATGTTGGCTCTTGCAATAGCGCCACCCAAAAAAAATTCCCTTTCATCCTGTGCACAGGATAAGGCTTTCATAAATGGACACAGGACATGGAGTTTTATCTAATCATAGAGTAATTTTGATTTGCTCCTAATATTTTTTTTTTTTTATCAAAATAGATTAGAGTAGGCTCAAAGTCCTACATCTATTATTTTCATTAATTAAACAGAGTTCACATATACTATATTGACCTCTTTAATACGTTACATTTGCTCCTAATAAATTGTGGCAAATACAAACCGATTAAATTAGGAAACCAAAATGATTTGACCTCGCCGATCAGCCGACCAGTATAGATTAATATTATTTTACATATTTTTCATGGTTGTTAATAGCTTCGTTAAATGCTAAGCTATACTGATATAATTAATTTTATAGGTAAATGCTGCGCGCTGCAATTTTGTAACCCGTTATCTCTAAATAAAATATTTTTAGATGAATTTATAAAAAATTTAATAAATTTAATTAAAAAATATTTCATGAAAATATATTCTTTGAATTATAATGAAAAAAACATAATTAGCATACTCGCCGTGTAGCAAAAGCATTCTCCTAATATAATAATATATTGCAATAAATATTTGAACCTATACAAGTGCAATATTTCAATAACAAAAACGAAGAAGTTATTTAATTAAAATAATTAAAATTTCAATTATCAAATACGATAGGAATAGATGTGAAGAAAAAATGAAAATCATATAGGGGCATGAAAAGTTAGGAGCGAATCAGTAAATACCAGTGTTTAAAATTGCGGCGATATTGCGGCGATATTGCGGATATTGCGGCCTGGGATTTAGAATCGCAATTTCGCAACGAAATATTGCGGCATATAGCGTTTTTCCGATATTGCGGAAATTGCGGCGAGATATCGGCGAGATATCGGTAATATTGCGGATATATCGGATGATATTGCGGATAATATTCAAATCGTTGTAATTTTCTCATCCTTCCACCAAATTACATAAACTTTATATCGAAATCGCTCGTCTCGAAGAGAGGAATGCAGTGATGGGCTTGAATTTGTGAAATTTTGTCTTTTACCCTAAATTAAACACAAAATACACGTTAAAGTAATTTTATCGAGAATTATTTAATATAAATATTATAACATAAATTTTGTGATTATTTAATACTTAGTTTCCATGTTTTATTATCAAAATATTTGATAAAATATGCTCATAACGTATATAACTTCTAAAATGTGTCATTTTCATCTATAAATGTATGAATTTAGTAATTTTCATTGTATTTCATTTATGTTTAGATTTAAAATTTGAGTTATAGTGTTTTGATATTTTTAGGATGTCGACAAAAAATTCTTCAACAAAATACAATTCCAAAGATCCCGTATAATTTCTATTTTAATGGAAATTTTATGATCAACTTTTATTTACATTGAAAAAGTTCATGGACAATCAATTTTTTTATTCTTTTTAGAAGAAAACTATAAAGAAAAATTTTATGATATTATTGGTGATAAAAAATATTGTGAAAAATATATTTAAACAAACTATTATTTTTACATAATTTTTTTTCGCAACGACTGTCCGCAATAAGGTTATTGCGCCCGCAAACGCAATCCGCTGCAAAAAAGACCCGACCGCAATGGACCGCAATATCGCAATTTAAAACATTGGTAAATATAAATCTTTTAACAATATTAAGTTTAATTTTTCGTCTTGCATATCTTTAACAAAATTAACATTTATGTTTGATGACGTAACTGATTACGTACCAAGAAAACATGCAATAACCACTACTTTTGGATATATTATGAGGCCATTTACTGTGCCCCCCATTTCCCCCACTATTCACGATATGGGAGGGCTAATTGAAATCTCCCAAAATTGTACCCAGTGAATTGTATTAATCGTTAATTGAAATTATTAATTATGTTGATGACTAATACAATTGTATTACGTGTTAATTATATTTGAATTAACCGTTAATTCAAAACATAATTAACCGTCAATTGAAATTGAGGGTACGAATTGGAGATGGGTATTAATACCATACCCCACTATTCACCATATCGTTAATAGTGAGGGGAATCACAGGGGCATAGTATAATTTCCCATATATTATTAGGAAATTTTATCACCACTACTTTTGGATATATTATTGGGAAATTTTATCATGCCTCGTCATTTCCCCAATCATCCTATATCACTGATTAATGGTTAATGATCCTAGTAATTAACAAAAATACATCATGTTAACAATTAATTGATATATAATTAAGATATATATGTTATAAATGTGAATGTTTATTAATATAATATGTACAAGTGTGAAAAGTATAGACACTGAGAAAGATGTATGGACATGAAGAGATACATATTGGAGGTTTCACACTGGAGAGATGTACATTAGAGGTTTCACACTAGAACGTTCATATTGGATGAAAGTGTGTTGTGTTCCCTATATAACGATGATTTGTGTGGTTCATTTGTACAGACAATTCAGTCCAATAATAAGTACTTTTTCTTTCTATTTCTTGTGTTATTTTACCTTCCGTTTATAATACGTTATCAGCACGAAGCTCACGATAGTCTCGAAACTCCCAACAAAGGTAAAAACTCAGTCAAAGCCGAAGGTACGAATTAATATTTGTTTGGTACGTAATTTTTTTTTATTTATTCGAATTATATTGCATGATGTTATAAAGCCAAAAGTGTGTGTTATTTTCATGGCTCCTGAGTAATGATTAGAGTTTGCACATTTATTTTCATGGCTCTTGAGGACTGTCAAATGCACTGATCTCCGTGGACAATTATGATATTTGATTATTTTTTTGAGTCATGATTAGAGAACCTGCCAATGAGTTTGGCTTATTATATTCAGAGAATTGACATGATCTATGTTGTCGTGATATATACCAGAATAGGATGAGGGCCCACCTTCGATTGGCCTAAATGATATGTGGCTGTTCTCCTGAACCATAGTCAGAGGAAACTTGTCAAATGAGTCTGAATCATGTTATATAAAGAAAACCTGCCAATGATTCCGAAATTTTGAAGAAAAAAGGGGCTCCTGATTTATACAGTATCCAATTGAAATAATTTCTGTGTTTTTTTTATATATCGTGGCTGTTGAGTCCTGATCAGATTTTGCAGATGAATATTCTTTTCTTTCGTGGCTCATAAGGCAAGTGAATAACTGTGAGTATTGCCATAAATCCTCAAGAGCATGGACAAATAGGCTCCACTCATGTCTCCGCCCACTCCAATAATTGGAGATTATCCAGCCATTGAGAACACCCTATTGGAGGGCGAGGGCCGCATTTTTGCGAGTAAGGTCTGGGAGAGCCGGACAGCCCATCCACTCTATTGCAAGGGTCGCATGTCTGGGATTAAGGGCCGCGTCTCTGCGAGTAAAAAAAAAAAAAGATTCTGTTATGTTGAAACTTGGTCGAAATGTTCTATTAATACCGAGAATCAATTTATTTTAATTGAAGTATTTAACTGCAAAGGCTATAAAAAAAAAAATTCTCCGAATTTATTTCGTATGAGTTATGTAATTTATTTTCATGGTTGATATTAACGTTGTTATCCCATATTTTGATATTTTTATTATTATCTGTATACTTGGGACATAGTGCGTCAACGCACACTATACTCGAAATATTTTGTTAATATTACTCTAGAAGAGTTGTTTTATATTGCTCCGGAATAGTTATTTTGTAATAGAAACACCATTGCTTATTATGAACTAGGAGTTCATTATATAACATAGAAGCAATGATATAATTTGAAATAATTCTTTAGCATAGAATATATTTGTCACAAAGGTGACTAAATTAATATCAACTATTGATCATACATACTCCCCAAATCTCATTATTACTTGTGAGTGGTTCGGAGCCAAAGTATTCGGTTAAATTTTAGACGTGTAACATATGTGCCGACAACACTACACACGATACAAAAATGAGTCAAAAATTGTTTTGGCATATATATTGGGTTGATTTATTCTCCATAATTTGATATCTTGAACATTTGTTTGTTTGAATTAGAAGTTCAATTGATTTGTATAAACCTGAAGTTTAAATGTATACGTAACTAGAAGTTTACATTCAAGGAAGAAAGAATAAAGTCAAATATGCATGTTGTGTGTACAATATCCCCGAAGGATTATATGTTATTTGTTAGAACAAATACAATTGAAAAACATGCTTGAATTGTAATAAACATTTGATGACAAATATACAAATTCTTGAAGGAGATAAAAGAAATAAATGATAAGATGATCAAACATGAGTGAAATAACTCAAGATATAATATACCATGAAAATCCCGAAGAACTTCACTGGGTATACTCATGCCTACAATAGGGGGGAGAGAAATAAAAACCGAAAAATTAAGAAATTATATGGAGTGCATCATCAAATTAGATCCTCGAAGAAATAATAAGGAACAAGGAGTTCATAAAATATTTATTTGCAACAAATTGCAATTCAATGATTTGATGCCGGAATTTTCAGTTTGAAATGCTCATATTTTCAGTAAATATTCTTTGATAATTTTAAGTTTGATATACGCCAGAAGCGTGGTCGATCAACCGGTTCCAACATTATAAATTCAAAGGAATAATAAAGAACATGATAAAAAAGTTGGCATAATAGAAGTTGTTATTACTTCTAATAAAATATATTTTTTTTGAAAATGATATTGAAAGATTAATCAGTAGATGACATGAATGAATGAGTTCAGGTACCTGACAACAATTAAATTGTTGAAAATAATGAGATCTCAAAAAAATGTCCCTACATGAAAAAGATGGAATCGAAACGAAACTATAGTTATTGAGAAAATTGCATATCCACTTACAATTGATAAAGAAAAACGAGGATCTATGGTAAAATCAATTGAAAAATGTCGACAAATGCAATTATTGGCCATAATTGATATTCACGTAAGAAAGTGAAGTTGATGGACCCGAAGTCCGAAAAATACCTCATCATGATGATGAATTTTTATTTATATATGTAAATTTAGTTTGAATGTCCATGAATGACTCAAAATCTATCATGTATACATTATAATAGATTATTCATATGCTCGTCTGATTATACTATAATAAAAATTCCTGAAGGATTTAGAATCCATGAAGCATATTATTTAATCTCTCGAGAGATATGCCTGAAGCATATTATATTAAATAACAAAAATCTTTGTATGAATTGAAGTAATCTGAGCGTGTATGATATAATCATTTTAATGTTGACGATAGACTATATGTCTATATCTATGATCAAATTGATAGATGCGTATTATCGCAAATAAATTATATGTTGATTTTGATTATTAGAACCCCTGAAGAGGTTTAAAAGACAAATTATGGAAATAACAATTATGTTATTATAAATATAAATATTTGTCATGGATTACAAATATGTTTAATATTTTTCAGAATGAATTTTTTATCACGAGCAAATAAGTTTGTCAAACTGCTCGTTTTCAAAATATTTGTATCCATGAGGGGGAGAAAATGATACGCAATGCACTCTTTTTGTCCTTGGTCATGGTTTTGTCTCACCGGGTATTCATGACAAATTTTTTAATGAGGCATCTTATGTTGATAATAATATTGTACTCTTTTTTCTTCACCAGGATTTTTGTCCCATGGGATTTTATCTGGTAAGGTTTTAACGAGACAGATTTTTATGCATACAAAATCAATACATTCAAGGGGGAGTGTTATAAATGTGAATGTATGTTAATATAATATGTACAAGTGTGAAAATGTTAGACACTGAGGAAGATGAATGGACATGTAGAGATGCACATTGGAGGTTTCACACTGGAGCGTTCATATTGGATGAAAGGGTGTTGTGTTCCCTATAATTTTGTACATAAGGATGGTTTGTGTGGTTCATTTGTACAAACAATTCAGTCCAATAATAAACATTTTCTCTCTCTAATTTCTTGTGTTATTTACTTTCAGTTTATAATAATATATGTATTAATAATTCTAAATAAATATCAATTAATGTATTTTTGTTAATTACTTTGGTCATTAACCATTAATCGATGATATAGAGGATCTTGGGAGGAAATGAGGGGGCATAATAAATGGCCTCTATATTATTTTGCGAGCCATACTGATGCAACATGGCATGGAAAGTAACAATTGATAACGTACACAATTATGTAATCTGTTGTCCCGGTTTTGTACCTACTCGACTAAAACTCAAGAAGATAAAATTTGTATGGTCCAATTAAACCCTGTAGAGATTCTACTCGATTAATAAACAACTAGCAATAGCCGCGCAACAATTGCGCGGGACTTCATATTTTTTTTATATATATTTTTGTATAATTTGTTTAAATAGAATTTAAGCGGGTACGTTTAAACTCAATTATATAATCATGATATGTTTGTAAATATATTGATGTTAATAAATATATTATAATTAATAAATGTTCATGAAATTTGTCTATCACAAATATATGCATTATAATTAATAAGATGTTCATCATTATAACTGAGTCAATTATAAATGATAATAAATTCACTTTGTTACCTCATCAAGGATATTGTGATTAGTTTAAGAGTCAATTATATTTTTCTTTCATACATGAGTATAATTTGGGATACAACACAAACAAAACTCAAAAAAAAAAAGGAGACATGTGTCTGAGTATGATCATATGTCCAAAGAAATTGATTCATTATTATAAAATCACACAAAATAAATAAAATATAACCTGTTATAATTCAAACAAAATTAAAGTTTCAAAATAAATAAAACAAAACCGTAAGTAATACACATAAAACCGTAATATATATTTAAGATGTCATCCATTAACATAAAAAATATTATTTTTTTTTAAAAAAACACAATTGTAAATTATACCAGAATAAATTAGCAATTGAGTCATAGTTTTATACATGGATTATATATGGAGTCCCAATAACACAAAAATAACATCATTGATGAGGCGGCTAGAGAGTATTAATTAGGTTGATTAGTATTATTGATTGACTCAGTTAACGATTTAATTGACCATTTAATTGAATTGGCACGTCAATTAACATTTATTAATATTAACATATTGTAAATTATTGATGTGTTAATTAAACGGGTCAATTAAAATTTTAATTGAGTCAATTAGAAATGATAATCAATTCAATTTGTTACATCATCAAGAATATTGTGATTAGTTTGGGAGTCAAGTATATTTTTGTTTCATATAAGGATATAATTTAGGACGCAACAAAAACAAAACAAACAAAAAATAAAAGTTAAATAAGAGACACGTGTCTGATTGTGGTCATATGTTCAAAATTATATCTACTAAAGAATTGGCACCTGACATAGAAGAAAAGAAAAAGTGTACATGTACCCTTTAAATTCTGCCAAACCAATCTAGGTAGAAAATCAAACAAATGGGACTAAAACACATGTGAAATTATGTCTATTATCTATTAAATTGAATTTATTTACTTATTCATGCCAATGGGCTCATGGCCCAGTGGTTAGGTATGAGACACAAAAATCCTAAGTTGTGAGAGGTTGTGGGTTCGAGTCTCATTGGCACCAATGGATGGAGGACCACCGAGCCTTCTCCATTTACTCGTTTTTTTATTTTTATTATTTAATTATTTATCATATATTTTATTTAAAACATATACATTTAATACACCAAATTGTTTCGATTATCATTTATCATCTACTCACCATCTCGTCAGTGTAACGATGACATTTAACATGATTTCATATTTCATATCAGTACTAAAAAAAAATGTTAAAACCTCCCTAATTTTTTTCATTATTTTTAAGAACCTCCTAATTTTCTAGGGTACTTCAAAAACTACCTCAAAGCAAAGTTTTTTTTTCCTTTCAAAGAATCATTCAATAGTCGTAGAATTCTAACTTCACCAAACGATTTGAGTCTGACAAAAAAATATTATTTGGATAGAATTTACTCACGCCCTTATTTTACACATATCTTTAAACCTCCTCACGAAACCACATCATCATGTTTATCATGATTATTAAGCATTATATTGTGTGATCTGGATTCATTATATACATTAATATTATATTTTATCATTTAAAACATGTATTTTGTATAATTATTTGTAAATATTAATTTGAAACATTTGATGTAGTGATGTGCTTTAATCTCAACCATTATTTTTTTGTTAAATTTTTTGAAGATCATATTTTGTGTAGTAATTTATGTGTCATTATTTTACACCATGTTTTAGGCATTCTTAGCAACCACATCATCCTACTTTAATGATGTGGATTATTAGTATTGCTTATGTTCAAATTAGACCAACTATAATCAATTTTTTAACATTTTCATAAGATTACATGATCAAATGTGAATGTAATAGAATATGAAAAATTTATATATGAAATACAAATAATTTAATATGTAATATTATAAAACAAAACATATATTAGTATTATTTTTAGAAATTTAATTTGAAAAACCCATCAAGTATATTCATTTTAATTTTCTCTTTATTTTGACATCCTGTTAGCATAGTTCATACATACCTTTTTCATAGTTTCAATTTATAAAGATATTATGTAAGAAAATATAGTGCAAAAAATACATATTTACATATTAGATTAATAAGTATTTTTTTTTCATAATAGAATTTTTAAGTATATTTTGTTTATTAATTTTAAAATTATAAGAAAAAAGCTCACTTTTGCCCCCTGAAGTGTTCCAAAAAGTGCAACTTGCCCCCCAAACTCTAATTTTGTTCATTTTGCCCCCTGAACTCTCACTTTTGCTCACTTTTGCCCCCTCCATCAGTTAAGTGCCCAGTCAGCAGTTAAGTGATGACGTGGCAGTGATGACGTGGCAATTTTTTGATGATTTTGTTGATGACGTGGCAAAATTTATAATATAAAATTCAAACCCATTAATCTATTATTTATACATCCATTAACTCATTTAATTAAACCCATTAACAACTAATTAAATCATAAATCTTTAATTTAATCCAAACTCATTCATTTAATCCAAACCCATTTTCATCCTCTCTCTCTCTCTCTCTCTCTCTCTCTCTCTCTCTCTCTCTCTCTCTCTCTCTCTCTCTCTCTCTCTCTCTCTCTCTCTCTCTCTCTTTTCTCGCCATTAACATCCTCAAGCTTCTCTCGCCCAGACGACCCCCCCCCCCAGCAGATCCCCCACAGACCCCCGCCCCAAGCAGATCCCCCAGCAGACCCCAGCCCCCAGCAGATCCCCCACAGACCCCCGCCCCCCCTGCGGACCCCCCCCCACAAGCAAACCCCGCCCCCAGCAGACCCCCGCCCCCCGGGAACCCCCCCAGACCCCCCCCCCCCCAAAACCCCTAAAATCCTGCAATTTCCGAAATTTTGCTGAAATTTCAACCAATTTCCACTAAAACAACTCTAATTTTCTGAAATTTCAACCAATTTCCACTAAAACAACTCTAATTTTCTGAAATTTCAGCCACTAATCGGGAGAGAGAGAGAGAGAGAGAGAGAGAGAGAGAGAGAGAGAGAGAGAGGGGGGGGGCTGGTGCTGGTGAGATATGGGATTGTTCTAATTTAGCTTCCTACAAACTCACCATTAATGGAGCCCCGGTGCTGGTGAGAGAGGGAGAGGGGGCCATCTCGTGAGAGAGAGAGAGGGGGCTGGTGAGAGAGGGAGAGAGAGGGGGAGGGGGCTGGTGCTGAGGGTGGAGTCTTGGCGCGGCATCCATGCAGGGTCGAGAGAGAGAGAGAGAGAGAGAGAGAGAGAGAGAGAGAGAGAGAGAGAGAGAGAGAGAGAGAGAGAGAGAGAGAGAGAGAGAGAGAGAGAGTCCAGAGGGAGCTCGTGAGAAGAGGGGGGGGGCTGGTGAGAGAGAGAGATGGGTTAGTTATTGGGTTTGGGTTTATTTTTTGGTTATTGGGTTTGGATTTAATTAATGATTAATGGGTTGGGTTATAATGGTTAATGGGTATGATTATGGATGTATAATTTCATATTATAAATTTTGCCACGTCATCAACAAAATCATCAAAAAATTGCCACGTCATCACTGCCACATCATCACTTAACTGCTGACTGGGCACTTAACTGATGTAGGGGGCAAAAGTGAGCAAAAATGAGAGTTCAGGGGGCAAAATGAACAAAATTAGAGTTTGGGGGGCAAGTTGCACTTTTTGGAACACTTCAGGGGGCAAAAGTGAGTTTTTTTCAAATTATAACTATAAGAATCTCATATAATACTAAG
The DNA here is from genome assembly GCA_946800325.1 of Luzula sylvatica. Taxonomy (NCBI): domain Eukaryota; kingdom Viridiplantae; phylum Streptophyta; class Magnoliopsida; order Poales; family Juncaceae; genus Luzula; species Luzula sylvatica. The sequence continues at coordinate 50,959,589 of OX326961.1, forward strand.
GGCTTGTTTGGATGTCTAGGAAAAAAAGGTTTAAATGTAGGTTAGGAAGAAAATACTACAAAATCCTTATGTTATGTTTGGATGTGCTTTTAAGAAAATTGTAATATTTATTGGTTAAGGATTTTTCAGGTAATTTTGTATAGAGATGGGATGAAAAAAAAAACTGAGCAATTTTCTCAGTTTTTTTCTAGGAAAGAAATGCATAAAAGTGTGTGCCTCTTTATTCTTCCTTAAATATTTCCTAGACAGATTCCTAAAATGAATCCAAACATATATTTATGTTTTAGGATCACTTTCCTTACTTCTTGGGAATGCCCATTTTACTATCCTAATTCCTATAAATATACTTTCCTAAACTATAAAATACTTGTGCATCCAAACAAGCCCTAAGTATATTATATTTGTGTTTTAAGCAAACAAATTTGATGTTAATTTTTTCAAAAAAATAATAATATTAAAAAATAGTTTATTTATCTAAATAACTTCTTAAATTTGTAAACAACTATCAAATAGTATTGTTGTATTAAAATATATAAATTAAAAAATCATATGATATAAATAATTTGTATTTATGTTTAGATAAATTAAATTTTGATATTATTTATTAAATTGATTCCACTATTAAGTTTTATATTGTTTTGTATTTTCCATTGCATTTTGAATCAATAAAAAATATTACAACTATATAATTAATAATGTGTTACTGCATATATGTTATATGATTCATTATTTTTATATTTGATATTCTATGAAATATTGTGAATAATGATATAATATTTGTTGTTATGTTTTCTCATAAAATTATATTATATTATATAATGGCACTAATATAGTATTGTTATTTGATTAAAAAAATGAGTTTTTTGTAATCATGATGTAAAATAATTGTAAAACATATGTATAATCATAGATAAATGAATTCCAATAACTTTATTTTAAGACAATATTATTAATATTATCATACAAATATCTAATTTGTATTACAATAAAAAACATAATTTATATGTTCGCCGTGTAGCGCGAGTATTTTCCTAGTCGAGATAAAATATTGATTCAAGATGTGCAGTAAGATAGAACCACATATATTTACGATTTTATGATTCCACCACAATGACTCGTAAAATATTTAATATTTTAGATGAATATGATTCCAGAGCTACACAAGTAATTTGAGGCATGAAATAAAATATTGACACGTTGCAATATAAGATAATCTTGAAATAATTAAAAAAACTTGATTTTCTCACACATTTTCTTTACGGCGACTTTCCATTCCACGAGTCTTCTTTTTCGTCTAATTAACACAAAAAATCTTACTTTCACCAAATTATATGCCCCGAATTGATCAAATAAAGATAATATAATTTATACAAAAAAAAATGTATCTTTGTTTTCGTTGATATGGTCATAAATGAGATTTGCGACATTGACGTCGAAATTATTAGTTTTGGCCCTTTAAAGTAATTTTAGAAGATTGTAAATTTGAATATATGATTTGGACCAAAGTTTAGTATGAAATGACTTTTTACTTGTGTTTATGTATATTAACTGTCTTATTTTATGTTTAGTTAAATTATGTTTGTGTATATATATTTGATGTTTTATTGTTTCTACGTTTCGATTAATCCCGACTAGAATTTTGTATAACATAATAACAATTATGTTAATCTTATCCACTCTTCTCGCTTCCTTATTAGATTAAATCATGTGATGTTACCATACGTTAATCTAAGCACTCATAGTGTTTTTTCTGTCTTGTACACCAAAAAGTAAAAAATATATGTCTTGTGAGCATTTGTGCCAAAAGATGCATTTGATGTCATCCAAATGTATAGGCAGGTTTAATCGGAATTTTACTGCCATATACACATGGTTTATCTAAGCGCCAAATATGTGCCTTATAATATAATTATTTTAGTTTTTGCATTTTAATCATATTCACCCTCCTTTGAGTCATCACCGAATTATGTAATTACAAAAAAATTCAAATTTTTTTGGGCTTAACCCGGACCGGAAAATTATATAGATTATTTTGAGGAAATTACTCTATCAACGTAAACTGAAAATTTATTTTTATTGTATTATTGGCTTATAAGTAAGGGTCGTTGGATATTATTTTGTTTTATGCTTTTTTAAGAAAAAAATACAATGTGTTTTGAATAATTAACTTATTTTTCCAAATAGCATAAAATATATATGTTGATCCAAAATGTGATATGAACAAAAGTAATTCTACACAAAATGCTATCGCAACATGATTGGCAACGGAATGATGAGGTATAGAGTGTGGATTGAATTAAGTTAAAATTAATTTTACAGTGTAAATAAAATATCTAACGAAGGATCAATATCCTGTTTCGAGAACATGTCGTGTAGAATTACTCATATGAACAGTACTAATTACTCAAAACATAACACATCGACGTTAAAAATATGATCGCTCAAAATAGCATATTGACATTAAAACAGTTATGGATTCTAGAAACTTTATATTATCTCTGAAAAAAATGTAGTAATTACACTGAGAATGGTGTAATGAAACGGAATATATATTAGCATCTGAGACAACACGGTCTTACTTTCATGTCATTGCCTCGCAAGACGAATGAAAAATCATATCCTCTCCTTCATGAGTGATATTTTGATCGCTTTTACTCCATTCTATAAATCACAACTTGGTCGGACTACCCCTATCCTAATCAGCTTCATAAGTCTAATGTCGGTATCGAAAATATTCAATTTTCGTGAAAAATTGGCACCCTACACTCACATATATATGATTATGATCAAGTTTGATTGTTCAAAATCCTTCGGTAACGTGTCATGACCTTTTTCTATTAAGGCTTATTACAAAAAAATATATATGAAAAAAGACCTTTTGCAAGGCTTGGGAATCGAATGGAGCACCTCTGCTAGACGGTGCAACACACGCTATCACTGGAGGGGGAGCAACACTCTCTTTGTTTTCAAACTAAGAAATTTTAATTTTTGTGGAGTTCTATCATACATCCTTTTTTATTGTGATATATTTTTTTTCAAGGATATTTTGAATAATTATCAATTAATGACTATTTAAAGTAAGTTTTTAAATGTATTTATAAATGAATGATAAGCTAAATAAGAAATTTAAATTGTTCATTAAATAAAAAATATTTATAAAAAATAAAATTTATGGGGGGAATTCTATCACACACCCTTTTACAAGAGTATTTTGGGTATTTTAGCAATTAATTATATTTGTAAAAGGGTGTATCATAAAATTTATTTTTTATTGACATTTTTGTTTAAATAAATAACAAAAAATTCCAATTTAGTCAAACATTAATTGATAAATATATTTGAGATCTTACCTTAAATATTTATAAATGGATAATTACTCCAAATACCCTTGAAAATGGGTGTATGATAAGAAAAATGGTGTATGATAGAAGCCCCAATTTATGGTACACTTTTCTAAATATCCAAAATATTTTTTTTAAAGTTTTTAATGATAAAATTTCTCTTTTTTTTTAAACAAAACTTTCCGTGTATGTACATGACTTTTTACTATTTCATGGAGGGGGAGGGGGACGCTAGCCCCCTTGGTTCTGTCCCTACTTATGCGAGCTAGAGGTTTCACGGAATTGTTGATATGGCTAATGGCTTCACCTCAACTCTTCTAGCTCCAATATCAGCTGAAATGGATGGATCGACCACTTTTTCTTTCATCAAAAAGGCCTCCGTCGAAGTGGACCGTTTATCCCCATGCTTTTTAGCTTGGTCGTCGATGTGCTTCAAACTTTGTTAGGGAACAACTACCCTATTTTCTAGGTCAATCTTTCTTCAGCACTGGAGCAAGGTTGTTAGAATCAAAATTTTACCACGGAAAATCTAAAAATAGGATTCAATCGGATCATAAAATCATATTTAGAATCGTAAAATTTTATGAAACATAAATACTGATTAACAAATTAATCTAACAAATACAATTTTCTAAACAAACAGATATAACTTACTTAGTAGAGCCTGTTTTTCTCTCATTTGAAAGATGAAAAAAAATATCAGAATTTAAATCCTTGTATTTCTATAAATATGCTATAAATAGATTAAAAAAATGGATATGGTGGTTTTTTATGCTTTCGAAATAACTAGCTTTATCCCCGCGCAATTGCGCGGGATGTTTTTTATATAATTATTTAAATAGAATTAACGTGTGTGCGAATTAACGCGCATGCGTTTGAACTAAATTAATCTAATCACGACATATTTGCAAATATCATGATGTCAATAGATGTATGAGGTTCACGAAATTAGTCTATCACGAATATTATTTTCTAATATAATTTGTATAAATAGCATTTGCTCAGGTGCTTCTAAATTCGATTAATATAATCAGGACATATTCACAAATTTTAATATGTATGTAAAATAGGAAACAAAGACCAAATTTAAAATAAGAAAAAATGTAAAAAATGTAAAAAAAAACCGAAATGTAAATAAAAAGGACCAAAATGTAGATTAAAACTAAAAATGACCAACATATAAATTAAAATGTAAAAAAGGACCGAAATGTTAATAAAAAAGGACCAAAATATAAACTTAAATTAAAAAGGACCAAAATATAAATTCAAAAATGTAAAAATGGACCGAAATGTAAATAAGAAAGGATCAAAATATAAATAAAAAGGACCAAAATATAATTTTTTAAACTAAAAAGGACCAAAATGTAAATAAAAAGGACCAAAATATAAATTTAAAAAATATTTTTTTTACAAAAAAACCCTTGATGACGTGGCCTCATGTATGAGCTTCATTTCTTCCAACTTTATACATAAGTATAATATCGAGCTACTAACAATTTATTTTGAGTATGTGTTTGACATGCACACGTGATGCACATGTACATGATGCCGGTTAAGTTATCTTTCTTCCTCAGAAACTTAATTTCAATTTCTAATTTTTGAATAAACAATGTAATGATTGAAAAAATGAAGTATCAACACTAAAACGATATATATATATATATATATATATATATATATATATATATATATATATATATATATATATGTAAAAATGCTATATTGAAATCGAAAATGATTTCCTCAATACATGATGCCCAGGACCGCCCCAACGTTTTAAGAATCCGAAGCTAGTTTCTTTCAAAAGATTTCTTAAATTAATTGTTAAGAAAAACGAGAACGTATTACATGTGATTGTGTGGTTTTTTTTATTAATGCTCTTGATTTTTTGTATAGATCTAAGGTTCAAATATCGTCCAGACCATTTTTTTTCATATTTTCATTGTATTTTGGAATTTGTTTTGAATTAATAGTTTGTAGGGATTCGAAACCATGACCACTAACAAAAAAATAATTATTATACCAATAAACCACAAGAATTCTTATGATTTGTACCAATTTTATTATAATTATATTTATTTTTAACTTGATAAATCATATTTTTCGAAAAATTTGGATCCCATAATATTTTGGACTCGAATCCCGAACTTTGTTGACCTTACACATGAGCCGGCACTGCCCATAATGATGTGAAGACACCGGAAGTGATATTTGCACCCTTTTTTTTACATTATAATTATTCCTACTATTAATTATTCCTACTATTAAAATTTACAAACACATTATTAATCTCACAATGAACCACGTCATATTATAACTTATGTATAAATCTAAGAGATTTGCTTAAAATTTGTGGCTCCACGTCATTGATTGGTTGTAAGCCATCTGATATGTTTTTTTTTTGGTGATATTCTCATTGATTTTATTTTGGCCGTGTGATTTGCTTTTAGTCATCTTTCATTGTAGACCGTGTGATCTTCTATGGATTAATCTGGATTGTTTGATAGTTGTCATGGTTTGTCGGTGGAGGATTTTTGCATGATCTTTTTTGACCCAATTTTTTTTCCTTTTTCAATATTGATTCTTTTTTTTGGGCTTTCTATTTTTATTTTTTTTAATTTGCTCATTTTCGCAGATGTATGTATGAAATTTTGTTAGTTTTAAGTTATGCGAGGTTTCATAGAAATTTGTTATGTGGCTATTGTATCCATCTGACACGTTGCGACTCTTTCATGAAGCAGTATCAATACATCTATTGGCATCAGTATATTTGAATATGTCATGATTATATTAAAAAAAATTCAATTTTGATCCTTTTTTTTTTGCTTTATAAAATTTTTTTTTATTTGCTCATTTTCGCAGATGTATGTATGAAATTTTGTTAGTTTAAATTTACGCGAGGTTTCATAAAAATGTGTCATGTGGTTGTTGTATCAATATGACACGTTGCGACTCTTTCATGAAACATTATTAATGCATCTATTGACATAATTATATTTCCGAATATGTCATGGTTATATTAATTGAGTTTAAAAAGACCCGCGCAAATGTTATTTAAACAAATTATATCAAAAAATAATATCCGCGATAGACTAATTATATGAACCCTATGCATCTATTGACATCATTATATTTGCAAATATGTCATGATCCGATTAATTTAGTTCAAACGCACGAGCGATAATTTTACTTAAATAAATTATATAAAAAACATGGAAAAAAGAGATATGATGTCCCGCGCAATTGCGCGGGGGTAAAGCTAGTATTGTATTACAACTTTAAAAAAAAAAAGATACCATTTCTTATTCTCCGTGCATTCTTTCCCTCACAGCATCACACCGCCTCACTCACGCTCCCCATCAGGCCCGGCCCAAGGGCAAGCCCACCAAGCCCTTGGACTAGGGCACCATCAAATTAAGGGGCACCATATGAAAAAAAAATTATAAGTATATATGTTAGTTTTTTTATAAGCCTAAATATTAAATAGCCCAATCCAATAAAATATGAAATATTTTTTTCCATGCATCTCTCCCAAGCCATCCACGTTGAGACACAAGAAAAAAAAAAAAAAGAGCTTCACTTTCTCCTCCCTCTTTTAGTGGACGAAACTGATATTTTTTTTCTTTTCATGTTTTCGAGTTTGGCTTGTGGATGATTCAATAGTGTGAGCCTTTAACGACATCTCTTTCTCATCTCAAGGTTATTTTTTTCATTGTTATTTTGAATTAGAATTTAGGATTGAAAAAAGATGAAACAAAAAAATTAGAAGAATAATTTCTCAAACTAAGATATTGTACTCTCTTAGTCTTAATAATCTTTTTTTTCTCCAATTTAACAAAGAAACTTAATTTATTTTGTTCATCATCTAATTTTTTCTTATTTTTTAATGTAGACAAGGTGTTCGATAAAATTTCTAAAAGAAAAAAAGATCTACAAAAAGTAGAACAAGACAACTAGATAATTTTTTTTTTCATAAACCGCAAAACAAAAGGTAATTATTCAATTATCAATTCATTGCAAAAAAATTTTATGTATCATCTATCTTTTTTTTAATGATAAGTTATTTATTAAGATGACGAACGATAAACGCAAACAAGATTCCGGGTCTCAAAAAAGAAAAGCGAAACAAAGAAGGTGTGAATTAGCAAAATCACTTGCTGGTTCGGTCCATAAGTTATTTGATGTGAAGAGGCAAAATGCGAGTAGTTCGAGTCAAGCCGTTGAGGCAAATGTTAATTTAACGAATGAAGAAAATATGAGGCATGGTGAAGATATTATTGATGAACACCATGAAGAAATTCGGGAAGAGTTTGAAGAAATAAGAGATGAGCAAAATGAATAAATTTGATCGTACTTAAAAGACGGGACTTTTCAAATGGTATGGGTGGCTTATCGGATTTTATTGACTATGCCCGTTACGGTGGCTTCCGTCGAAAGGAGTTTTTCAAAGTTGAAATTGATAAAAACTTATCTTCGTACAACCAGGTCGCAAGAAATATTGAATAATTTAGCTATTGTCTCAATCGAAAAACAGTTTTTAGATAAATTAAAATATGATGATTTGATTGAGGAATTTGCTTCGAAAAATGCAAAAATAAATGTATTTTCTTGAAATATTTGTTGTTTTGTCAAGAATATAAAAATGTTTCTTTTTGTATGTACTATTTAAAACAGTTATTTGTAATGTCAAAAAATTGTTATTTTGTGAAAATATATGTTAAAAAAAAATTATGAATTATTTGTGTATCGGGCACCATTTTAGATAATATGAATATTAATTAAGGATTCGGGATAAGACACCAAACAGTGGAGGATTTAGGGAGGGCGAGCGGGACCCCCCCCCCCCCCCCCCCCCCCCCCTATGAAATGAAGAACCGACGTATTAGCGAAAAAATAAGGTGATTTTGCTCGTTTGGAAAGTAATAAATATGATAAATTCGTATATATTTCACAAAGATTAAGTTAGTCTAGTGGTAATATTTTGATTTTTTTTATTTCGCTCCCCCCTATAAAATCCGGTCCCCCCTATACATCGATCCTGGATCCGTCCCTGGCACCAAATTTGTCGGAGCCGGCCCTCCCCCCCCCCCCCCCCACACACACACACACACGTCCCTCACTCACACCTGCTCTGATAGACCTTGTGCCAGATAGAAAGAAAGAGTGATGAATCGCCTGAACCGGCAATGGTATGTGCCTGATAGAGAGAAAGAGCAACACCAATCCCCTTTAGTGTTGCGAAGAAAAATCCCAATTTTGAATCGAAAATTGCTGAAAAGGTTAGTTTTTCAGTATTAATATTGTAAAGTACTTTATGGGCACCAATTTGTGTTGTTTTGTTTTGGATTTGGAATCGATTTGTTTTGGTTTTAAGGAAGTTTGTGTTTTTAAAGAAAAATTTGTTCTAAAATACCCCTTAAATTGTGAATTCCAATTTCAGATGGTTAGGTGAAAAATATCAATGCTGGATGCAGAAAACATGCTTTTGGCGAATGCTCTTCAATATCGTGATAATCAATTTTTTGTCTTGCTTTCTGACAGGTTTCAATCAAACCCAAATTTTATATTATTTATTTATTTTTAAAAAAAATATTGATATATTTCCTTTTTATACTCCAGGTGTCTTGAAGGGTATCTAGTATTTCAATTGATATCGGGGGGTTCGTGAGGACCTCTACTCTATTCCAGATGGAAACTGTGTAGGGACATTTTAGGAGGGGGTGTGTGGTGGTCTCAAAACATAAGTGGCATAGTGAGCATAGCGAGTTGTGGGCCCAGCCCTTTCGTTGAAGAATGGCCGCTGTATTGATGCGGTTGAGGATCGCAAGCCATAAGAAGAAAATGATCTTAGGAGGTGCTTTAGTGGACCACAACATGTGATGCCATGATGTCTTGACACCCGGGTCTCGGAGGAAGGCGTATGCCGAGGAAGTGGTGAAGCATTTTGTCGTCGTCCTCATCCATTCTATTCCATTTTCGGACGTGATGGATGTTCAATATGAGGGGACAATTTTTTGGAGCGATTGAAGGAAGAAAGAAAGTTGTCTCAGGTCCCGGTTTGAGAGCTCAGCGGAATTGGAGATTCCGTAGCATTCGGAGAGGCATCTTTGCCATGTGTTGTTGTCGTTAAGATCTAGCTTCCATAGAGCTTTTTGGAGAAGTGCATCTTTGTCATGTGTTGTTGTCTCGGGTCCCGGTGTCTCTTACATGTTGGACTGAAAGAGTCAACTACAAATTCATTGAAGAGATAATACAACAATGCAAGTGTTCTTTTTGGCGCAATTTCATATATGTCCCTTGAAAATTCTGAAAATATCACTTATGTCCCTGAAAAATATGAAATATCATGTATACCCCCACAAAACATAAGAAATATCATTTATATCCTTGTTTGTTTGAATGTTTGTTTGTTTGTTTGGAAACATTTTCAATATTTGCCTTTTGTCGTATGAATTAAAAATTATTAAGTTCACATTTGTATTGAATTGATACATGACATTGCATATAATAGGGATCGAAACTCGACATCATCTAAAGAGATGCCTTTCTTGAGGAGGTTTGCAAAAAATATGAAAAGTTTCTGTTGTCTACCTCTTTATGATGTAAGTTTAATTTCATTTCCATTCTTTGAAATTAAATACACTTGATAGTTTTAATCTGGATATAATATCCAGGATATTTATATTTTCTAGGTATTCAAAGGTTATAATAATTTTCTGGATTTTTCGAAGGGTAAATATGCTATTTTTATTTTTCGACTGATAAGTATGATATTCTTGGTTTTTAGAAGGGTATACATGTAAATCACCCTTTTTATTGTTACTATTATACTATCATCCATTTGGATATTTTGGATATTTTCTATGTTTTTCAATGGAAAAATGATATTTTAGATTTTTCGAAGGGTAAATACGTAACCCCCGATATTATTATTATTATTTTCAAGGGTAGAAATGATATTCTGGATTTGTGTAAGGGTAACTATTATAAATATTTTTTGTATACTAAATATGGTAGTTTGGATTTCTAGAAGGGTAAATATGTAAATCTCCCTTTATTATTATTATTATTATTATTATTATTGTTATTATTATTCATCAAAATAAAATAAAAATAGACAAATAATAGTTTCATTTGATTTCATTGTCACAAACAGAGTTTTTTGGGTGCTTGGAGTTTATCCGCAGAGGACCCATTTGAATTGATGCGAATTATCCAGTTGGATTTAACTTCATGTCTTATCTATGAAGAAATTTGATTCCTACGCTACTTGATGGCACATCAACTAGCATAAGCATAATGTGTAACCTAATGATAATCTTTGAAATGGCATGACAAATCTTTCTTATCATATTTTGAATCAACATGTATCTACAAATACAGGTCCGGTCCTGAAATTTTGGAGGCATGTGACGTAGTGTTAAGATAATCTAAAATTACGAAATCATATCATATAATAATTAAAAAAAAAATTAAATTTAGAACAAAATAAATATTCATAAAATTAAAGTCAAAATATTACAAAACATATAAATTTAGAACTAAATAAATATCCATAAAATTGAAGTCAAAATATTACAAAACATATAACTAGAATATTCACTTGAACATCACTATTCTCGCATTTTTAGAAGCAAATACATCAATTAAATTTTCATAATCTAAATCTTCTGCGAAGTCATTTTCAATTGATAATATCGCTAATCCATTTAACCTCTCTTGTGACATAGTTGATCGAAGATAATTTTTAATTAATTTCAACTTCGAAAAACTTCTTCCTCCCGAAGCAACCGTGACCGGAATGGTCAAAAGTATGCGATATGCAATCCACGAATTTGGATAACAAATTTTCATAGTGTTCAAATAATTGAGTATTTGAATTGGATTTTTTACGTCACTTGGCAACCCATTCTTCAAAAAAGTTAATTCCATATATAAATCATTTCCATCAATATCCGATTCTCCATTATAACTTAGAAATTTTTCGAGGTTCTCGCAACATTTTCCCAACGATTGGTCGGGAAAATGCTTCAATTTAAATAGAAAACAAAATATATTCTTATATATTTTGAATTGTTCGAACCTTATTCAAAGAGAAGAAAGAGCCACATCAACAATCTTCAAGAAATAATCGATCCTAAATAACTCTTCGGCCGATCGAGTTATTTCTTCAATAGCAATCTCATCGAATTGCCTCTTTCTATTGCGAGGACGTTTTTCAACAAATTTAGCATCAACTCCCATTTCGTTTGCTAATTCTACAACTTCAATCATTGCTTCCTTGAAACCATTTTCTCTATAATTCTCAAAGAAAAAAACAAGCTTTTCTAATTGATTCACCGCAACTTCTATATCCATGTCTTCACTTTGAAGAAGTTTACTCACGGAGTTGACATGAAACAACATATTATACCAAATGACAATACACAACAAAAACTCAAAATTCTCTAGCTCGTGTTTTACTAACGATTCAGCTTCACTTTTCGCCATCGGTTCCGTGGTATTGTTTGCCAATGCAACTAACGCATCCCTAATTTGAGAAGCATGAAAACGTAATGGTTTAACACTTTTAATGCGACTTTCCCAACGGGTTTGAGATAATTGCTTAACCGTGAAACCTTCCATGTTCTCTTTCAAAATCGCCCATCGTTGGACGGAAGATGCAAATAAAACATAGATCCGTTGTACCACACCAAAAAAAGTTATCGCTTTAGCACAAGAATTCGCCATATCCGAAAGCACAAGATTGAGATTATGGCAACCGCAAGGAGTGTACAATGCCCTAGGATTCACTTCAAGCACTCGATTTTGGACGCCTTTATTTTTTCCTTTCATATTAGATCCATTGTCATATCCTTGTCCTCTTAAATTATTAATACTAAGATCAAATCGAACCAACACTTTTTTTAAGTTCTTCAAAAAGTCCTATCCATGGCGCCTCTTTGAGATTCAATAAAATTTTCGCGTCTTTCTTTATTTTTTCTTTTTTCATTTCCCGACATAAACGTTCTTTTACGTGTCATGATTATAACTACAAACAAATTAACAATAAGTATTAACAAATTGACAGTGAACAAATTGGCAGTACAATTAAATGGGCAGTAGAATTAAATTGGCAGTAGAATGGCAGTGAACAATAAGTATAAACACTACCGAGTAAGTTCAGAGGCAATTTGTAACAAATATGAAGTAGTTGTTAATGATTTTCAAAATAAATTTTGTTTTTAATAAAATAAATTTTGTTTAGATATTTTATTTTAGAAAGTTAACAAGATTTATTTGACTTGTATATTTATAATCTCTTAATGACATGATTATAATGTCATAAGCATCATGGTGCAATTTAGATGATATTTTGTGTCATCTTATAAAATATATATGAATGGCATTATGTGTCATCATATTAATAATGTAAAAATTATGTGTCATAAAATGAGATTTAAGAACATGCACACTTATACTTGTATGGCTATGTGTCATGAAGAAATATTGAACTTACACATGTATGTGTATGTGTCATGACATGAATGAAAGTTAACATGCATGGTTACACATGCATGACTATGTGTCATGATAAGAATGCAAATTAACATGCATGGTTACACATGGGTGGTCATGTGTCATGATATGACATGGTCATTTCTACTATAAATAAGCCATGACTCTTGAGAAGAGAAAGTAAGAGAAGAAAGAGAAAAACATACCACAAATTCAAGAGAAGAAAGAGAAAAACATACCACAAATTTATGAGAAAGAAAGAGAAAAGAGAATACAATTCAAGAAAGAAAGAGAGAAAAGAAGAGATACAATCTCATACAAGTTTTATACTTCTCGGTTAATTTTCTTACAGATCCACTTCGAACAAATTACTGCAGAATTTGTTTTGGCAAGTGTTAGGATAGTCCTGATATTTTCGAGTAGGTGTTTGGGTCGGATTTCGTTTGTGCAAACGCAGTTAGAAAGGCTATTGTATCCTGGAAGGCTATTCGTTGAACCCGTTGCACAACAAATAATATAATTGGTGGGGACGAATAAGTCTTTAAGGACAGCGACATTGTAACGCGAATAGTAGCCATCTCTAATTATCATTCTCTCTGAATTATCCATTTACCATTTCTAATTGTCATTATCTCATATTTAGGATACCACTACCACCAACAGTAGTTCCATTAAGAACTCACACAAAGAAAAAGAGCGAAAAAGAAGGAAAAGGAAAGAGTTCCCAATCTGGGGTGGAGGCGCCGCCTCCCCACCCCCACCCCCACCCCCACCCCCACCTCCGCCTCTTCCTCCCCACCTCACCTCCGCCACCTCCGCCTAAGTCTCCGTCCTCTCTCCTCCCTCAAACGATACCATCTCCGCATCCTTCCGACCCCCTATTTTCTCGCCCCTGCCCCCTTTCGCAGAACCCCTTCTACAGATCCGTCTCCTTTCACAGATTTCTTGCAAAGTAGATCTGCCTCCTTTCGCAGATCTCCTTCCGAGCTCCTCCGGTGAGCGTTTCCAAGCTCCTCCTCTTTCGGCAAAGACAACAAGGAATTCCTTACCCGTCAACGTTTGAAGACGAGTAGATACGTTGACGACGAGTTAATGGCTAAAGAAAACGACATTTTCTTGTCTTGATTTTTTAGATCATTGATCGATTCTGCAAATTTTCTGCTTTTTAACAGATCCTGGATTAGTTCAGTAGAAGACAAAGTGGAATGAACAGGGATAGCTCGCTCACAACGTGCTGGTCTCATCTGATTGGGTCGGGTAGTTTTTCGGGTTCGATACCAAATATTTTTGGTTACGAAATCGATCAGATTGACTACCTTTCAGTTCCGATACTGACCCGATTTGAGTTCAAAATAGTTCGGTACCGTACCGACAACTTCTCTATCCTCCTGGCAAGTTTGCTCGATGGCGCTACATTGATGTTGTGGCCATGGTGACATATATGGCCGAAAGGTTAAGAGAATGTGGTGTCGGCAAAGGGCCGCACGGCACCGGCAAATGGCATATGGTGCCGACAAAAGACCTACGGCGACGCAAAAAGCAATCGGCAAACTGACTGGAAAAGACATCAACGGGCGGCTTTCAACCGATGATGGCGGCCGTAAAAGTGTAGGGTTTGCTAACCCTAATTCGTTTCTATTGTTTTTCTTCTAATTTTCTATCGTTTAATTGGTTTTGGACCATGTAATTTTAAGAAAAATGTAATCCTGCCTTCTCTTTTATTATATACAACAGTAAGAGGTTAACTTCAAAAAAAAAAGAACTCACACAAATGTGTGAGGGCTTTGCTATGATAACTAAACTTACCCACAAATATATCAAATCAACGCAAACTTTGAAGTTCTTGAATATGTACCATTCAATCCAATTATATTATCGACAATTACAAAACCTCGAACAAATCCCGCGCAATTTGCGCAGGGAATTTCGTAGTAATATATTAATAGACAAAGGTTTATCATCCTGGATACAATATATTTTTAATTATTAATAAATGTAATGATAACCAGCATAAAATTTTATTCTCAATTTAAGAAACAATTATTTTTAAAACCAAAAGATGTTCGTGTCACAACAAATAAAAAATGATGTCAAAGGAAGTCTAATTTATGTTATGCGGATATTTTTAAAATGCAGAAATTTTTAAAAATACGAGTATCTGATACGAATACGAATACTGATATGAATACGATACGAGTCGGGTACGTGTCCCTCAGATGTTGCCTAACCTTTCACAGATATGATTCATTTATGATTTATTTATTTTGCAAAAAATCAGTTATGGTTTTTGACCAACAAGGGTGACTTTGTTCATTCAATCAAATCATCATTAATATTGATTAAAGCCCGTACCAACAGGTATTATTAATATTAGGGATAATTTCTTTTATATTCTTTCAAAAGGATAAAATATTAAATTTGTCTATTTAAAACTGTTAATATCAAAAATATCTCTCTATTCTTTAACTTCTCTCATATTTGTCCAACATTAACTTCTCTCATATTTGTCCAACAAAATTTATTTACAAATTGAATCGAAATTGAGATAAATACCCATATAATTGACTCGAAATTCAACAAATTACAAAAAAAAAATCCAAAGCTGAACCAAATTACCAAAAGAAACGTCAAAACATGTACAAATACCCAACTGGTGTAAAGATACCCAGAAAAACGTCAAATTACCCAACAAATTACCCAAAAATACCCACACAAGATACATATACAGCAAAATCAAGCCTCAATAAACATAAAATCTGTACCAAATTTCGTGCAAAGGTAAATACCCAAATAAACGTCAAAATAAATTTACCTCACAGTCAAAGGAGAGAGGAGCAAGACTTTAAGCAATAAAGATTGTTGATTCACAGTTTTTAGGGCAAAGACAAGTAGGGAGAGAAAAACTACTTCACATAAGCCATTAACGAAATGAGGAGAGAGTTGGCGCTTTGCTGGAAATTGACACTCCAGCTTTTTGGAGAGTGAAACTTTGCCGGCAATAGAGTGCAAAAACATTCCAGCATTTGTTGATTCTCAATTTTTAGTGCTAACCAAACAAGGAAATACATTTTCCCGGACTTTAGTTTCCAATTCCATCCAATAATTCTGCACGCCAAACAGGCCAACTGTGAAATTTAACAGTATTCTACCCCCTCCAATTTGTTCATCATTTTCTCGAGTTTCTCTGGTCTAATTCACTCAAATATCAAAAATATCCGGTGATAGCATACACGACAAGAACTCATTCACTCCTTTTTTTTGTCTCTCCGCCATTTTTTGCATCTTCCTCGAGCAGCTCAGGTGCAAAAAGAGGGTGAATTTCACCACTGCAGAGCAGCTCTAGTGGAAATGAAGTTGCTTTTTTCCAAATTTTTCCCTACGCCTAAATTAGTTGATTTACATTCATCGATCTATTTCATTTAGAGTAAACATCGATCTATTTGTATTGTTCGATTTTCAAGTTTCAAGTTTTAACCTTAATCAATATCGCTTTTTTTATTCCAAGAATTAATTGAAGTTACTGAACTAATAAGCTCTTAATCAATTTATCCATGGAAATTCTGATTCGTTTCTCAAACTTAACTAAATAAACGGATTATTCGATGCAGAATTTGACCACATAAAAAAAGTTGGGTTAATCTGTCTGACCACATAAAAGTTATGTTCTCTATGCTAATTTGGAGTTATTAAGAGTTGGATTAAGATTAATTGAATTAATTGAGGTATTGAGAATAAATCCTCCTGAATCAAGGCTAACTTCGACAGGATTAATGCCAATTATGTCTCAATATTATTGAATTATATTTTTATGGTAATGTTTTTAAATAGATACGTCAGTGTCAGTGTGTTTAGTAACGGAGTTCTAAAAAGAAGAACAAGTTAAGGTGGAGGAGAAAAAAAATCTGGAAATAATAATTTTACGGTTTGTTTGGATGTCTAAATTATATTATGCCGGAAAGTATAATTTTTTGTTTGGTTGTTTAAAAAAAATTGGAATGTTATCGAATGTGAATATTAAAATGATTTTTATTGAAACTAGTAAATGAAAAAAAATCAAATATTAGAATGTACAACATAACAGATTAGAGAAAACAAAATTGCAAATTAATTTTTCTTAAATCTTAACAATAGAATTTTTTTTGTTTCCATCAAAGTTGTATATCACGACCAATATATAAATTGAGTAAAAACACCACAAAATTATGATTGGAACATTAAAAACAAATTCAATTAAAATTTTGATTGTGACAAAATAACAAATCGTAAGTGATATCTTTCAACTATAAACAATTCATTTCAAATTCATTCGCATACATGTTTAATACTCAATTTTACAATATGTCTGACAATCATGATCGTAACCTGAACCCAAGTTCTAATTTTAAGTCTTAATCCTCAATTAAGCATTCAATCAACCATTAACACTTAGCAGTAAGCATCCAATAAGTTAAATTTATCGTCAATGGAGTTCATCAAATTCGAACAAAATAAAATCAGAAATCTGATAGAGACGAAATACGAGCAAAACAAAATCAATGGCACAAACATGTTGGTACCATCTTACTGTGTCTTGCATATGTGAATACATGGAGAAAGCTAATGAGATGTCATGGTTCATGTGCATAGAACCTGAAAACAGTCATAAATCGAGCAAATAAAGGTCCAAGGCTAAACTAAAAGAAAAACGACTTCAAACAGTAGAGATGAAATATATCAAAATGAGAGAAAAAACCACCAGATAGTAGAGTCAAAGAGACTACAGAGTATGAGCTGAAGAGATGATAAGAGTAAGAGCGTTGGAGAAGCAGAAAAAGAAAGAGAGGAGAAATAAGGATATAAGGGAGCGTAAGTATTAGCTTAGTTGTGTTCATTATTTCCGACAAATTGGCACTCCAAGTTTTTTTTGGAGAAAAACTTTGCTGGATTTTAGTGAAGAGAAAATAAATCGGCATGCCTAAGAGTTTTTTTGCAAAAAAAAAAAAAAAAAAAAAAGAAAAGAAAGAAAATAAACCGGCAAACTAAAATTCCAATTTTTAGAAGCTCCCAAACAGAGAATTTGAGTTATGCTGGAATATATAATCCAATTCCAATACTAATTCTAAGGTCCAAACAGGCCCTAAT
Organism: Luzula sylvatica; assembly: GCA_946800325.1. NCBI lineage: Eukaryota > Viridiplantae > Streptophyta > Magnoliopsida > Poales > Juncaceae > Luzula > Luzula sylvatica. The sequence continues at coordinate 50,977,549 of OX326961.1, forward strand.
GAATTTCAGACAAAGGGATCCAATTTTGAAACACCGATCCCAAACGATTCTCACAGCATTGTCCAAAATATCCAAATTTGAAAGCCCATTCCCATTGCATAATTCCATTGGTTTAATCATGTATTTGCTGTTACAGAAATCACATATGATCACATTTCTCCTGACAATATATCCAACGACTCTGTCGTTAATTGTCGGTTAAATAATCCCATTAGTTCCTAATAATAATCTGATTGTCAGAAAGTGGGTCCATTTCCAGTCAATAATATACAAACACCAAGCCTGTACACCAATTTAGCACCGTACATACAGACCCAGTGGTGTACCAACACCGGGTTTATACGAGATTTTATGTACATCCGGACACAGTGTAAGAGACTGCTTAAGCATTATAATTTTATTAAACCTCGAAAAAAGTCTACTCTCGTCTCTCCCCCACAAACTCTCCAAAACCTCCATTTTTTATTATTATTATTCTTTAAATTCTTTGATTTTTTTTGTTTTTAATTCTGATCTAATCTCCATTTGGATTTGCATAATTGTGATGCTTCGCAATGTGATTTCAATTGGGGAAGCTAGTTGGTCCAGTTCATCTCGGATCGATTTTTAATCAGCATTGTTTGGGTTTGATCTTTGTCTTTTATTGTTTATTTTATTTTGATCAATTTGCGTCAATTTTGTGTTATTTTGTGTGATTTGCTTTTTGATGGTATCGTTAATTGTTTTTTATCTTGCTAATATCTTGATTTTGGTTCATTGTAGTATATTGAAGGTCAATTAGAGGAATGCGAATGGAGAGCAGTAAAATTCATTCAAATGCAGGTAGACAGATCCCAACCCGAGCTTCTGGTAATTCAAAATCTGGTTTATCTGGTAGATACGGTTCGAAGAACTCACCTTCCAGTAAGAGATTAAGGTCAACTAGAAGGGATTCAAAGGGTGTAATTGCAAAAATCCAATGCTTGAGAACCAATCGCGTAGTTTTTGGATTGATTTTGATTGCATTATGGGGTTATCTTGGTTTTCACTTTCAATCCCAATGGGCTCATAATGACAGTACAGAAGAATTGGGATATGGATTTGGATTTGGATTTAGGAGTTATAATACTCGGTCCCCTGGTGCTAGGCTGCAAGAGGAGATTAAAAAAGCCGAAGCATTATTGAGAAAGAATTCTACTGAGAAAAAAGATTTGAATGTAAATGAAATAAAGATTGTAACTTTGGCAACTCAAGATAGAGAGGTTTCAAATTCAAAGGCCCCTATTTTGAAACAAGATTTGGATGCAAATCATATAGTAAATGTAACTTCGGGAAATGAAGAGAAAAAGGCCAATTCAAATGCCCCAAAATGGAAAACACCAAATTTGGAACATGATTTGAATAAAAACGAGACAAAAGATACTGTAATTTTGAAAATTAAAGCGACAAATGCGCAGTCAAACATCTCACATCCAAAACCCCCCAAATTGGAAACAAGTTCCGATTCGAACAACACGAAAATCATATCAAATCCAAACCCCCCTGAGAAGAAAAAACGCAAATCACGCAAAAACCCAAAACCCAGGGTTATAAATGCAAAAGATCCAAACACCGAGTTAGAAGAGGGACTCATTCCAAAAAAGAACAGTTCATATGGACTGACAGTGGGTCCATTTGGCGAGACCGAGGACGCAGTTTTGCAATGGAGTCCGGATAAAAAAAGAGGGTCGTGCGACAAAAATGGTGATTTTGCAAAAACAGTTTTCTCGAGGACCTTCGTGTTAATTTTCCATGAGCTCTCGATGACCGGAGCTCCTCTTTCGATGATGGAGCTAGCAAGCGAATTGCTGAGCTGTGGGGCCCACGTCTCGGTGGTCGTCGTAAACAGAAAAGGGGGCTTATTGTCAGAGCTTGAAAATAGAGGGATCAAAGTGATAAAAGACCGCACGGAAACTAGTTTCAAGGCTGCTTTCAAAGCCGATCTCGTTATTGCTGGCTCCACTGTTTGCTCTTCTTGGATCGGTTAGTTTACTTTCAATTAATTTAATTTAATTATTTGATTTATTTCATTATTCACACATAATTTTTTGATTGGCACAGAGCAATACCTGTCCCGCAATCCTCTCGGCTCGAACAAAATTCTTTGGTGGATAATGGAAAACAGGCGCGAATATTTCGAACGGTCAATGAATCTCCTAAACAAAGTGAAAATGCTCGCGTTTCTATCCGAATATCAATTAAAAAAATGGGTTTCGTGGTGCGAAACGGAAAATATTAAATTAATTTCAAAACCCATGTTGGTTCCTCTTTCCGTCAACGACGAATTGGCCTTCGTGGCCGGCATTAAATGCTCGTTAAATTCGAATTTGTTTAGCGTCGACACGATGAACGAGAAGAGAATGCTTTTGAGGAATCGAGTGAGGGGAGAAATGGGATTGGGCGATAATGACGTGCTCGTTTTGTCGTTGAGTAGTATAAATCCTGGAAAAGGACAAAAGTTACTTCTAGAAGCTTCTCTTTTGGTAGTGGAGAACGAGGTTAGTTTGCAAGATTTTGAAATTAGGGATTCTTTTGATGATGTGTCTATAAATGAAACGATCAAGATTTCGAGCGAAATTAAGGAAATTGATGAGGGAAAAAACTTGACCTTAATTGAAAATAAGGAGTTGTTAACCCTAGTAATTTCTCCTCTAAATCAAACAAATCAAACCAAAGAAATAAAAATCAAGGATTTAATTAAAGAAAATGGGTTAATACTAATTACTCCTCTAAACCAAACAATCGAGACCAAAGAGACACGAAATTTAACCATAGTTAATCCTCCAAATCAAACAAATAATAATACAAGATTTAACCAAATTAACATCTTTAATACTAGCGCAAATTCTACTGCTACAAAAAAAAGGAGATTTTTGGTTCGAAAAAATTTAAGAAATTTATTAAGTAATAAAGAAGAGAAGCAAAATCTGAAGGTTTTGATCGGATCGCTTGGATCGAAAAGCAATAAGGTTCCTTATATCAAAGCGATATTGATGTTCATTACTCAACATAGCAACATCTCGAATATGGTCATGTGGACCCCAGCCACGACACGTGTCGCTTCCTTATACGCTGCTGCAGATCTTTATGTAATTAATGCACAGGTAATGGCATTTTTTCTCTAATTCTTTCTTTTGCATGTAATTGTTTTTTTTCGAAAATTTCCTTTATAAGAATGTTAGTTAATATAATATATTATATTATAATTTATGAGACTAATTTTGTAGGGTATTGGAGAAACATTTGGGAGAGTAACCGTTGAAGCTATGGCTTTTGGCTTACCGGTAATTAGGACTATTTATTTATTATTTATTTATTTATTTATTTGTTTAATTTATTTATTTTTGTGATTGTGAAGGTGCTCGGAACGGATGCAGGAGGAACGAGAGAGATAGTACAGGATAAAGTAACTGGACTTCTCCATTCGGTGGGGAGAGATGGAATCGAAACCCTAGCCGAGAATTTACTCTATTTACTCTCCAACAAAGAGGTCAGAGAAAAAATGGGGCAAAATGGCAGACAACTCGTAATCGACAAGTATCTCAAGAATAACACGTACGATAATTTCGCGCAAGTTCTCTCCATTTGCATGAGGTCGTAATTTTGAATTATAGAATTTTCGAGATTTTTTGTTAAATTTTTTTTTTAGAAACTTTTGAGGTGTGTTTTTTCTGTATCGTAACTCGCGATGCGGAAGAAACGTACCGAATTTTAGAGAACCACAGATATTTGTAAAATTCATATTTTTTTTTTGTGAATTGAACTATAGGTTAATTACTTTTGGAATTATGATAACTTTCTTGATTTTGATAGTTACTGAAAATAAGCTATTTTTTTATTTACAAATTGTATCATGAGTCAACACCGACTTCAGACCTTATATATCGTGTGGAGGCCAAACTTTTGCTACTTTACCATGTATCCTGTACAAGTCAATAAATGAAAACAAAAAGACTTAAAAAGTTAAAAAGTAAAAAAAAGTACAAAATAATCATATAAGAAGTGAGGAGATATTTTTGATATTTACTATGAATTGTTTGAGTGTGTTTGTGGCCTCGTGATTGATTTTAATTTGCAAAGTGAAAGAAAAGGAAGACCACTAAACAAAGATGGGTCCTTGTCATGTACCATATAAAGAGTATACTTGCCATTTTCCTTTTTATTTTTTCTCCTCTTTTTGTTGCACTGAGGAAAATTGTAGCTGAAAATAATTAGAAGTATGCATGACCAATGAGTGATGATGTCTAACACTTGTGAGACTTAATGGCAAAGAAAAGGAAACTATCTAGCTTATATCACACATTTCTTTCACATGCCAAAAACTTTTTTGATCAAATCATAAATATTGCAAAGAAGTCCTCAAGAATATTTGCACTTTTTTATATGCTCATTGCAAATTTTCTTTTACAATGCAAACTATTAGAGATGAATTTCTTTTCTTTTTTTTTGGTGAATTCAACTTAGCGGGCCACTAAAATCTTGGACAAATTTCATGTGTATTTTGAGAAAACAAGGCAATGTCATGTATACCCCTACAAAAAGTGAAAAATAGAAAATCTTCCTATAAAACATAAAAAATATCACATATAACAAAAATGATAATGTCATATATACCACATCATGCGTACTCCTTCATTCCTAAATTTTTTTCTAAATTTTTTTTCATTTTCATCCATTTGTAAATATAAAATAACAAACGATTAAAGCTTGAAGGTAATTTCAAACAAAATGTAAATAAATTGTAAAAGGGGAATTGTTAAATAATCCTTGACTTTTTGAAAATTTTAGAAAACCCCGTTACCTATTGGATACTCAAAAATAAATCTCCAAACAAAGTTTTATTTTTATTTAGTCTCTTATAGGGGTTAAATTTTTTATGGACCAAAATAGTAATACCCCTCTAAACATTTACACACCCGGCTTTGGTATCGCGACGGCTGGTTTTCGTATTTTATTTAAGCAATTTTTTTAGTGTTCGTTCGTTGTTAATAAAACTAGTTGCTAAAATATTTTGGCAGAAAATACTATTGTAGCAGCTAGTTTCTATTAACAATGAATGAACATTAACACGAGATACTAAAATAGTATTATTCTGAAAAAATATTTTCAAGAATAACTTTTTAGTATCATTATTTATTTTTTTTTATTTACTGCTAGTTCTTCATTATAATAAATATAATATATGAAATATTAAAATTTTATAAATATATCATATAGTATTTTCTTAATTAGTATATGTTAAAAAATATTTATGGAGATTTTTAAATTGATATAAAAATGCAAAAATTTGGATTTAATAAAATTAAATATGAAAAATAGGTGGGTATTTTGGTAAAAAAGAAATTAACACCATGCATTGCTAATGTTTGCCCCTATAGTAAATGAAAATGAAATTTTGTTTCCAGGATTTCTTTTTGGAGTATCAGATCTCAATGTGGGTCAACTGAAAGAAAGGTCGGAACACTTTATTAAAAAAACGGCTCATTCGAGAATCCGCGAGAAGCACGTTGCTTTTACACGTGTTTGTCAATATACATAGAACTAATCAGCTATGTAGACGATCTTAGTTCGTCGGAGTGGGCCGCAGACTGAAAATGCACATTCAAATATCTAGTTAGATCTCGTGTATGCGCGAACGCTCACATCTTCTAATCATATGGAACTCAATCATTCATCTACAGTATTAAAGCGACGTCATGTACTCCTCAAGAAATAAGACGTGGTGGTTGGGTAGCAAGGACAAACGGAACCGACGGACCGAGGCCTGATAAACCTCAAGGTAAGGAGTTTTTCTAAAATTTCGAAAAAAAAAGAGGGGTTTATTTAAGAATTCTCCTTTTTAAATGCAATCTTTATTATGTTTCGCAAGGATGATAACCGTGATATTTCATATTGTGTATAGGGGCATTCGTGATATTTATTATTTTGGAGGGGACATCACGATATTTTGTGATTTATGGCGATATTCAAAAAATTGAGGGGTATATGTGATGTTTTGAATTTTTTGTAGGTGTACTCATGAAATTACGCCTAAAAAGTAATAAAATCAATTTCAATAATAGCCTTACGAATAATAAAAAATAATAAAATGAGTTACTCTACACCCCTAAATTTTTTGAAGAAATCTATTCTAAATAGGAAAATGTTGGACATACCCCCCACCTCCCACCACCACCACCACCACCACCACCACCACCACCACCACCACACACACACACACATCTCTCTCAAAAATCTTGATGACGTATATATAATTTAACATTTTAAAAATTAACACATTAATTCATAATTTAACATCTTAATTAGGTGTTCAATCATGAATTAAAATATTAAATTATGTATTTATGTGTTAATTTTTAAGCTGTTAAGTCTTGGATGAGAATTCTAGTGGATGTACATCACTCTCTTCTAAATATCTGCATAGCACTTCAGGTTTTGTGCCCAAAAACATGATATTTAATTATTATTATTATTTTAGAGAATAAAATACACACCAAATATAATTGCAACAAGGACCAATAAGAATACGGAAATACAATAATTAATTTCACTACGGGAAAAAGCAAGACAGAAAGGAGTTGCCCTAAATAATTAATCTATTCTAAGTATATCAAAAAAAGACAATTAAGGCCAACTTGTTTGTGCAGCTTTATCGTGCTTGTACAGCTTGCCATTAGGCTTTTCCATACAGATCCATTAATTAACTACGGCAATCTTAAAAAGTTATTAGCACTTTGATTTCATATTTACATGTTGGGCCAAAAGAGCATTAAAGTAACTCAATTAATAATTAGGCTTTACAAATTGGATAGAGACACTCTCTATTATGAACAAAGAAATTATCACTAAAATGCATAAATATTATGTACAGGATAATTAGAGAGATTGAAGTGATCACTCACCACATAGATAGTTACACCGAGAATACATCGAAATATATGGTTTCAATAATACGAATTATGGCTTTTCTTTGAACTTTAACTTTGATCAAAACCCTAATGGAGCACATGGATCAGGCTTGAGTGCATAAAGCTAATTAGGGTTATAGCTTAATGAACCAACTAAACCGATTGGAAACTTCCTCGTCTTTTTTGGCAAGTTCCTCGAATCAAAGGTTGCAAGAACCTAAATTTAAATACCAGAAGTTCTAGGGTCATTGAAGGTAATAAGGGCGACTGGTAAGATAAATGTCTAATAAAATTCATTAAATTTAAAAAAATATGATTATGGAAAATAAAATTGACAGCAACAAAATTATTTGTTAAGAATGATTTTGCTACTATCTAATTTTTTCTTTAAATTTAGATATTAAAATTAAAATTAAAATTAAAATTTCTCTTTAATTTTGCTACACGATTAAACTATTTAGATTTTTAAAAGTTGTGCAATTTCTTATGGTCAGAAGATCGAATCCCACCTACTCTGTTTCTTGCACTAACTTAATTAGGTCCTGTAATGACCTAGAGTTTTGAGGTATAATTTTGATATAAAGTCGTGGTTTTCTAAATTTTTACACAAAAAAAATTCACAATAGACTGTCGGTAGGGATGTTCAAACGGGTTGGTTTATTCGGATACCGAACCGAACTGATCGAATTCGGTTCAATCGGTTCGGTTTTTCAGTTTATTTGGTTCGGTTCGGTTCAAAAATTGGTATTGTTCGGTTTATTCGGTTCGGTAACTTCGGTTTGGTTCTGAACATCTGAAAACCGATTAAACCGAAATGACCGAATAACATTCCATTTTTCATATTTTTTTTAATATTATAATGCAAAAATAAAAAAAATGATTTAATAATCTTATAGAATAATATAATTATATTTTATAATATGTATTTTTTATTTTTTGATAAATAAAATATATTTTTTGATAAATATATATTATTTTTAAATTAAAATATTTCTTATTCGGTTCAATCGAATAAATCTAATAACAATACGTTTTATTCGGTTCGGATTTTAATTGGTTCAAAAGTTAAAATGATTCAGCTCGGTTTGAATTTAGTTAGTTTCGATTTAAATCGGTTTGGTATTACTTGGCTCGGTTTGAATAGCACCGACCGAATGAACATCCCTAACGATCGGATCTCTTTTTGAAACCCGTCGTTTTAGATGGGAAATGCTTAGGATTCGAGACAAAACAGTCATTTAGGTGAGTTTTTCAAAACGCTACTCCGTCTTGATTTTTGGATAGCAAATGAGAGAGAAACTCTCGTCTTTATATGATATTAAAGTTTGATATAGATATATCAATATTAATGTTCAAAAAATATATATGTTGTTATTAAAAATATATATATACTGATATATTCAGAAAAAATATATACTGATATATTCAGCAAAAATATATTGTTATTCAAAAATGTATAATAATATGTAAAAAGATATTATTATTTAAAAAATATATATTGCACATTTAAAAAATCAAAAATGTATATTGCACAACTAAAAAATAATTAGATTATGGGAAAGGTATTTTAGTTAAAAAATGCAAATATTACGTTGAAATGCATATCACACACTTAGAAAATATCTGGAGTATCCAATAAAGTATATGACACATTATAGTTAGAGGGCATATACCGTGAAACCCACTTCCCCCTTCCCCATCCTCGATGACTCACCAAATCCCACTTAACCCAGTTAATTAACTTGTGGATTAACATACATGAATTAATTTAACCCACCTAACGTGATAATTAACATCTATTTGGTTTGACAAACGATAATTAATATTTAAAAATTATTAATTCAATGTCTTTGGTTAATCGAGATGTTAATTAAGTAGGTTAATTATGCTTTTGCCTAGTCATCGAGGATGTTGTGTTGAAATGTGAGTTCAAGGTAGAATTTCCCTTATAGTTATTATAATGCTACTCCCTCCATCTTGTGATGACACGTGGAAGAGGGTAGCTTTTGCTTTTATCCCTATTTTTTTTATTTACATGTTGGTCTTTTTTTCATTTTGATCTTTTTTCCTATTTTCCATTTTTGTCTTTTTTTATATTTTGATCAATTTTTATATTTTAGTTATTTTTTAACATTTTGATCCTATTTTCCTATTTTCTAATTTTTTTTTTAATTTGCTCATTGGGCAGGGTTATGTATGCAATTTTATAAGTTCAAATTTTTTTTTGTAATTTTTCTTTTTACCCAATTTTTTTTCCTTTTTCCTTTTGGTTTTTTTTTTGCTTTCCAATTTTTTTTGTATTTGCTCATTTTGCACGGGTATATATGAAATTTTGTAACCTCAAATTTATGCAAGTTGTCATAGAAATTTGTCATTTGCCCGTTGTATTCATATGACGCGTTGTGATTCTTTAATAAACCCTTATTATTGTATCTATTGACATCAAATATATTTGCGAATATGTCATATAACTCGATCGTCGGTTATTGACTTGTGTATCATGATTCATATCAACTTTTTTATCAACTAATTTCTAACTGTCATATATTAACTATGTAAAAATTGGGAGAAAAAAAAAATAGGAGGATTGCATCATTGGACTCTAAACAAAAAGTACATACTGATACCAATAGGTAATTTAAATTATTTAAAAAAAAAAGTATTTATTTAAAGAATTCATTTTATTTTTTAAACATTTTATCAACAACAGCAAAAAAAAAAAAAAAACCTAAATCGAACAAAACAGAAAGAAACGACCATATTTTGGTTTCAGATTTAGTCAGAACGGTACAAAATAAAACAAATTCGATGTTATGAGATAAAATCCGAACCGTTCAAAGTAGATTCACGGATGGAAAATCAGAGAAGAAGATTTGTGGTTAATTCTGTTGGCATCTAAAGTTTTCCGTAGGGAATCTTGGTACGAAGTCGTAGCATGCACTGTACCACGGTACCACCCACTGGATTCCATTGGAAAAGTTCACATTATTAATTAGAGTTGTGATAGTGATTATGTGTATGTATATCATTTGTATCTTTCATTATAATTATAATTGTATTTTACTTTTTCAAAATATTAATCTTTTGTTTACTCATAATATTGAGGTAATTATGTTTACCTCTCTTAAAAGAAAAACATTTGCCTATACATACAAAGTATTTGATAGTGGAATACAAAGCTAAATGAAAATTTTAGACTACTCCCTCCATTTCATTCCATTTTTTTTTTTTTGAAAATAAGGCAAACCATTCATGAAGAGAAGTAAAGTGAAAAAATATGACGGGGTTAAGATTGTTTGTTTTGTACCTAAAAAAATAGAAAAGAAGAGAAAAGGTTGTGCCTTTAGCATTGGTGGAACTATTTTTATTTTTCAAATGAACAAACTGGACCCAAACTTTGCCAAAGCCAACCCACTTCCCTAAACCACGTTCAATAAAATGTGGTTCTTAATTCAAATTTGCCTCCATATGGCACAAATTGTATCCACGTTTATCAATTTTTGCAATAAATAGTTGCCATTTCATATATAGTTGCTTTACTTTTTGTGTTAGAAAATCATTGGAAAAAATTGACATGATAATTGATGGCTTCTCTCTTAACAAACATAGATTTATATATAGTTAATTTCACATAATATGTGGGCCATTACACAAATGTAACTTCTAAAAACCTAAAAATATTGTTAATTGATTTTGTTTGTTCACATAAATTCTTTTATACATTTATTGTTTTCATTTCCTTTTTTTTTTAAATCAATTCTATGTTTAATCCAAGTAAAAAGAAAAGATAAATGTTGGACATACCCCCACCTCTCCCCCTCATTCTTGATGACGTGGATATGATTTAACAATTTAAAATTAATATTTTAATTCATGATTTAACATCTTAATTGTATGTTCAGTCATAAATTAAAATAATTAAATCATAATTAAGATGTTAAATTATGTTTTTGTTATGCTAATTTTGAAGGTGTTAAATCATATGCACGTCATCAAAAGTGTGGGTGAAGAGTATTAGGGGGTGTACATCACTACTCGAAAAGAAAAATATGTTAACCAGTAAGGGCATGTTTGGATGGTGGGATTTTGGAGTGGAATGGGACAAAGTTTTTCATCAAACCTAAAATTCCTTGTTTGGATGATGGAATTAGCAAATCCGGGAATCTTTTTTTTGCATGTAATACCCTCAAAATATAATTCCTCAAAAAGCTAGAGCCCCAATTTGATGGAAAAATTATGATGCTTAATTTTATGATTTGTAGACTAACCCTTCTCTCTCTTATAATGAAAAATTAATAATAACAATTTTTATTATATGATAATTATTAAATTTATATAATTAAATATAATTATATGTATTATTGTAATAATATATAATAATAATAATAATAATAATAATAATAATAATATAATAATAATAATAATAATAATAATATAATATCATTATAATAATAATAATAATATAATAATAATACAATAATAATAATATATATAATAATATAATAATAACAATATAATATACTAATAATAATAATAATATTATAATATTATAATAATATTATAATAATATATTAATAATAATAATAATTATTATTATTATTATAATAATTATAATATAATTATAATTATAATATAATTATAATAATAATATAATACTATAATAATATAATAATAATAATATAGTAATAATATAATAAGATAATAATAATAATATAATAATATAATAAGATAATAATAATAATAATAATAATAATAATAATAATAATAATAATAATAATAATAATAATAATAATAATAATAATAATAATAATATAATATAATATAATATAATTATTATTGTATGATATTATATTTTATAACAAATAATGTATAATATTATATTAATTATATGAATAAAATATTATATATGTTATAAAATGATATATAATATTATATTAAAACAATAAAATAACAATATTTTAATTATTAAATTCGTATAATTAACGTAATTTTATATTCATATAACAATAATGTGGTAAAAATATATAGTAATTATATAATAATTATATTATATTATACTTAATATATTATTATATATATTATTAAAATAATAATAATATATAATAAAAATTCCATAATATGTAACAATAAAATAATTGTTTTATAATTATTATTTCCATATAATTAACATAATATTATATATTATTCTATGAATATATAATAATATATAATAATTATTTTATAATTATATTATATTATTAAATATATTATTGTAATAATATATAATAATTATACTATATTATATATCTTATTGTAATAATATATAATAATTATATTATGATAATATTATATTATATTATATATAATTATAATAATATTATAATTGGATAAAATGTAATATTATAATAATAATGAAAAGATATATTTAATATTATTTGATTATTTAAGAGATATACTTGATATTTATTATCAATTTTAATTAAGCAATCTATGTAGATTGTCATTAACAAAATTTCAGAATTTTTCTAAACAACCAAACAAAAAATTATACTTTCCAGCATCTTATAATTTGGACATCCAAACAAACTATGAAATTATTAATTCCAGAACTTTTTTCTCCTCCACCTTATAATCCAATTCCACTCTACTAATTCCGCTTGCCAAACGGCCCCTGAGGAGAACACAAATAAGAAAATTTGAGGGTTTAAATAGCAAAGAAAAATGGGGTGCATTATGAAATAGAAAATAATAAAGATAAATGGACTTGTCCAACACACAAAAATGGAGGGGAGAAAAGGACCCTTTAGTCGAGCTCCGGGCTAACAGCTTTAATAAAGAAAAGGGCAAAAGAAGAGCTTCACTTGGCCATTAAGCAAAATTTGATTTGGTGGAGTTTGAGAATCTAGGTGCTTCTAGATAGCAGAAATATCTCAAATTTTTGACCAAAGAAACTATTTATAGTACAAGCATGATCAATTATTTATTTCTTATTTTGCATTTGCAACTATACATTATGGTATACAAACTTTAATTTATGTGACAAGAAACACAATCTCAGTAAATCATGGCACTAGAGCAATTTTGTTGCTATTTAAGATGGTAGATATTTAATATTTTTGGCTTCATTTATATTTAAGAAAACAAAAAAAGTTTTCAAACATTTTTGTAGAACACCAAAATAGTTCACACATCTTTACACCAATTTGAAAATTTTCATAGTAAACAGACTTTTTGATTAGTAGAAAGACCAAAAAGAACAATGAGTGGAATTAATTTTCAATTTCCTTGAACAAGGTCAAGATTTTTATGCAAAATGGTCACCCTCGAGAGTTAAGTGCAAAATGCATGAAGAATGAATTTAGTCATTATATTAACACTCTAAAAAGATTTTGATCAGAATTTTAGATTAAAATTTAAAACCATTGAATGGATAATTTCACGCTCTATTTGTAGAAATATTCAGTCAAAAAGAAAATATTTATAGAGAGTTTGTTACAAAACTTACAAGCGCACCATGTGCTTTATTATCTGAAATTAGACTATATTACTACATTGGTAAATACAATATATATGCATGATGTATATATTCCTTAACCTAAACCAACCTAGAATTATATCCAAAATTAGGGTTCGGTACAGTTATGTTAGAAATATATTTCCACTGCAATTTTTCAAAAAATGAGGGCAACATTTTGCAATTCAGAAAATTTCAGGGTCATATATGAAAAGATGGACGAAACAAGAAGGAAAGCTGCACAACACAACACAACCCTCTCCCTTTAAATACCTTCTCCTCCCATTCTCTCAACTCGCACTAAATCAATACAACAAACAAACACAAATACAAGCACACACACCTCTCTCTCTCTCTCTCTAAATCTCTCAAACAGAAAGAAAACAAAATCTCAAGGAAGAAGATAACCATGGAACAAGGCTTATCGAAACGTATATGGCACATAATCCAAGCAGTATACTACATACTTCGCAAGGGGCTCTCGAAGAAGAAGCTCATGATGGATCTTCAGCTCCTTCTCAAACGCGGTAAACTCGCAGGGAAATCCCTCTCACACCTCCTCACTTTCCACCACCATGCCTCGATTCACTCTCCTCGCCTCACCCTCGACCCCAACCTCGCATTCTACAACAACTCAAAAGAAGTCGAGTTTAGTTGCAGCAACACCCCCTATGAATACCCTTCTTTCAATCTCTCTAAACGCGGAAAGAAAACTAACAAACACGAGAACTTCGGGGAATTCGACGCCGAAACAATCGCAAAAGCTTTCGAGATAATGAATTCTGAGATTGTCGATGCTGACGTGGCAGCCGCACTGGCTACTCCTTCGCCAATGTTGAAATTAGGGTTTGGAAAGAGCCCTTTTGTCAGGCAATTGAGGGTTACGGACTCTCCTTTTCCTATACCGGAAGCTGGACAGACTGACGGAGTTGTCGATAAGCAAGCCGATGAGTTCATCAAAAGGTTTTACGACCAACTCAGGCTCCAGCAGAGCCGAGGAGCCACGCCAACTCACCGTGGAAGGCTTAGTTGAAGCTCCATTATCGTCCTCATTTCGGAGTGAACATTGTTTTACTTTCAGTTTTATACATGGTTGAAAGTATATAAGTGTTAATTAGAGGCATGAATGCGATTAAATATTTCCTTGTTTCAAGGATTTGAGAATTTACCTTAAGAGGTTGTAACTGAAACCTTTTTCCTATTTTTTTTCCCACCTAGATCTAATAATTTTCTGAGATATTATACAGAACCATGCTGTTCAGAGGAATAAAATAATTAATTATTACTCAAAAGAGATACATTTTCCTATTGATTACTTAATTTATTAAATTAATAAATCCAGTGAGTTTTTGAGTGTTTGTTCTTTCAAAAGCTTGGTGGAATAATTTGGTGAAGAAAGGGAAAAAGAGAGGGTTGATTTTGCTTTTTACCATCTTCAAGTTGTTATGTGATTTGTGACTTTTGAGAAGAATGAGATCTCTTGATTTTATTCTTCAGAATATACACTCTAAAATTCTTACCTGGTCTTCTTAAATAGTTGTTATGTGATTTGCTTTTTACCATCTTCAGAATATACACTCTAGAATTCTCTCCTGATTTTGTTTTGGTCTGTTTCCACAAAACATGGAGTTAAATTAAAGGAGAATAATATGGCATTTTTTTTATGTATAATTCTCATGACAGTCTAAATTTAAACCATTCAAACTAAAGTATAAATTAATTGGTGTTCTAAATTTATCAATCATATGATTTAAATTAAAAGATTCGTACAAATAATGTTCTTGTGTTTACATATAAAAACATATGTACCGATCATAGGGTTTTTTAACGATGGAAATTCGAGTACTTTTTTTTCAAAATAATTCACTTTCAGAATCAATTGAGTTTCTTTTTCTTCTAAAAAATCAGCAAGCACGTATAATTAAGGATGTATAATCATTTTATTAAACAGGGGATAGGGTAATACAACAAGTTTCATGATGTATAATTAAGGATGTCAATAATGTGGATATTGCTGGAACCGATCCGAACCGTATCCGAAGAAATATCCGGATCCGAGTGGATCCGAATATGTATATCGTTACTAAGTTTTGAATCCGGAACTGGATCCGGATCCATATATATATATATATATAATATATATATCAATGATTTAAATTGCGGCGCAATTGCGCCGCAATAGCGCAAATCGCAATAAATATTTCAAAAATGCAGTGCCGCAAACACCTAAATTGCGCCGCAATATTGCCGCAATATCGCGCAATATCGGTCATCATGTGTAAATTATAGTCCAAGCGCAATGAACCGCTATATCGCAATTTAAAACATTGATATATATATATATATATATATATATATATATATATATTATTGATTTGTGAGTGATTTAAAATGACAACCGTACGTCTAAATATAATTATTTATATCGTTCATATCATAAATTATATATATTTATAATTAAAAAATATGTTTTATTATCATAACATAGTATTCGTTTTAATATTCGAGAAAGAACCGTATCCGTATCTGACAATATTCGAACCGTATTCGTATCCGTTTACTATCTGAACCGTATCTGGATCCTGGTAGTTCCGTATCCGAATCTGTATCCGAACAGTTGACACTCCTATGTATAATTTACATTCTAAAAGTAAGAACAAGGTACATTGCCTAAGCACTCTACTTTCATATTGAGTATGTTCAACAGTTTGCGTACCACTTTTCTGCCAGTCGATGTGCCTGTTATGTGAGCAGCTGAACCGTCTTTCCGTTTTTTTTTTAATATTCGCTTTGTTACATCCCCGCCGGATTGTCCAGGCGGTTGCACGCCATAGAGCATCCCGTCTTTCTTGGCTCATATCCATTGTTCAAATCTTGTTGTCAAGCCACCATAGGCTAAGGTCGTCGTAATGGAAGTGTCTAAATAGGTGGAGGATTGTTTCGAAACAGACCCGGCCCAAGAACAAGTCCATCAAACTCTTGGACAGACGTCAAAAAACCACAAACATCATAATATGTTATGTATCATATATGTATATATTAATTAGTAATCTTAAAGAGTGGTGTTAGTACCACTCCCAAAACCCCCCTCGAATTCACTTTCTAGTTTAGATCTGTGAAACTCACATTTATTCTTACAAAAAATAATACACATAAATCCACGTCATACACAAGGACGTGAAGGAGAAAGTGGAGGAAGTGCCTTTGGCTTTACTCCCTACTAAATATATATATTTCATCATTTCTATGTTAAGCACATCACTTTAAGATAAAGAAAAACATGAACAACTTTCATCTTTCTTGTCTCTGGCCGGAATCATCCCTGTCATTTCTGGCTCGAGCTTGTTTCGTGGATGACTTTCATGTTTGAGCTCTCTCATTCTCATCTCAAGGTCAATTTCATTTCTTTCTTAATTATTTTAAAATTTGGATTGGAAAAAAAAAAATTTAAAAATGAAGACAAATTGAAAAATTGAAAATGAGAAGATCAATTTTCTCAAATCAAATTAAGATATTGTACTCTCTTAATAATTGTTTCCCATCTGATATGGCTAGAAAATCAATCTATTATGTTCGTCATCTAATTTGCCCTATCTTTTGTTACCTACTTTGTTTGTCATCTAATTTGCCCTATCTTTTGTTAATGTTAACAAGATGTTTGATAATATTTCTTCTAGAGAAAAGAACTAAAAAAAAGAAAAATGAATCAACTTTATTTCATTAATTCATATACAAAATGTATAATATTCAATTATTCATTCCTGTATTTTAAGTAGAATCTGGAGCACGAAACGAAACGTGCTCGTTGGGTTCTTTATTTTATTAATTAAGAAATTTTTTGTTACAACTCATTCCGTCCAGGAGTATGATAAAAAATTTGTTACGTATCATCTAACTTGTTTTTATATAGGTAGATAATAATATATTTGATTATGTTCCCAAGAAAGTAAAATACAACGTATTAAGATGATGAAGGAGATACAACAAACAAAATTTCAGGGCTAACAAAAGAAAAGCAAAATACAAAGAAATTATGAATAGGCAAGATCGCTTGCTAGTTGGGTTCATAAATTATTTCAAGAACTTAAACGGCTAACATTTTTATTGCCGAAAGAAATTACAAAATTATTTGATATTCTTAATTTTATTTGATCATATTTAAAAGACGGGACTTTTCATATGATATTGGTGGCCTATCGAATTTTATTGACTATATCTGTTACGGTGCCTTTCAACGGAAGGAGTTTTTCAAAATTGAAGTTGATAAAAACTAATATACTATAACCATGTCACAAAAGAGGTTAAATGGTTCACCTATGAATCTATGATCTCAATTGAAAAAGAATTTTTCGATAATTTAAGATATGACGAGGAATTTGCTTTGAAAAACGCAAGGAGAAGTGTATTTTCTTAAACTTTTTTGTTGTTTTTGTCAAGAATATAAAAATGTATTTTTATGTATTTTTAGTATAGACATGTGATGTTAAGAGATTGTTATTTTGTCAAGAATATAACTAATGGATTATTTGTTTATTGGGCATTATTTTAAGTAATATTAAGACTCGTTAACGACTCGGGTTAGGGCACCAAAATTATCGGGATCAGTCTTGTTTCGAAGTGATCTCTACATAGCACACATTCTCGTTCGTGCGGCCATGATCTCTTGCGAAGATTTGCCGCCATTAATAGTTGTTATTAAAAAGCATCCGAGTGAAGAGTTTTATTTCGAGGAGAGCCCTTGATGCCCAAAGGCAGGCACACGACGCGGACCACGAATATAGGAGTCCGGCATTGATGAAGAAAGCATGCGCATTGCTCGGCTTGTAGGGGTAGTATGCTTGTTCGTATTGTTCGTATTGTATACATCTGTAATAGTTTGCAAAGGTCACTAACAAAGAATGGTTTATATCTTGGGTTTAAGTGAGTTATCTTATGCGTGTTAGTAATACCATATATCTCGATAATTATTTGTGTCCGTAGACCCAAGCGCTGAGTCTCTATCGTCTGTCCCAACCATTTCTTGTGCAAAACTCGGTTATGTATTTGTAAGTTACTTAATCCTAAACGTCCGTGTTTCGTTGGGAGACATAAATCCCTTATTTGGCAAGACAATGATCTGTTATTTCAGTCATTTCGGGAGTAAGAATACTTTCATGTAATATCACGGTAACGCTACTAAGACTGTCTTGATCAGCATATAACGGTCTCTTATGGAAAGTAGCATACCTGTCCACCAGTTTAAACGTCTTTGCATCTTTGAGATCGAAAGGGATCCGCTTTAGGATCAGTTCATGTCCAGTCGACAGGTCAGAGAAAATCTCGATCATTTTGGATACTATTTCAAGGTTCTCGAGATGATCTTTTCCGAAAATTAGGATGTCATCCGTGCAGTGCATTGTTGTGCTAACAATTTGATAATCAACAAAGTAAATTTCGCATACATATATAACAAGACGTGTTATAATAAAAAAGTTCATAGAAACAAATCCAACCAGTTTAACACTTCAGAAACTACGAATAAAACCTAAACGAAACCACCCATCATGTTTGTAAATAACACCAAACACAAGATACGCATAGATAACAATCCAAATTCCTCCTCCATGCCATTATTAAAATTCCAAAACACAAAGCAACAAAACATCAAATGATAATAATAATTACCGATTTAACTTGTGAGAATAGGAGGCAGGTACTCCGCCTTGGCACCCAGAATCTTCGCCTTGGTATCAGGGAAACACTCCGCACCGGGCAACTCCGTGATGGTACCGTCACTCGCCACCCCAACAGGATACGTCAAAAGATGGCCCGGCAAATCGCTCTCCAGAGTTTCGCTCGCGTAATGGTCCCAGTACGCTTCGGCCATCTGGTTAACCCTCTGAATACATTCTACCGATTCAGGGTTTTGGAACGAGTCGTAAAGCTTGCCTAGATGCTCGTACCAAAGCGCCATGCGGAACCCGTGGATTTCTCCTCTAGCGGGTTGACGGGTCGCCAGGTAGTTGGGTTGGTACGCTCCCATTGCGATTTCTGAGTCTCGAGCTCCGTCCATGGAACGTTGGTTTATGTTCGCGGATCCAACTATTATGTACTCATCATCCACTACAAATTAAATAATCAAGGACGATATTATTTAGGGTTTATGCAATTTCATCTGTACCCCTAAAAATTCTCAAAATATCACGGATACCCCTACAAAACAGGAAGTACAATACCCTCAAAATATAAGAAATATCTGGTGTACCCCTTACAAAATATATGATTAAATCATGATATTTCTGAAACTTTTGTAGGGTCGTATATGATATTTCCTATATTTTATAGGGATATCAGTGATATTTCTTATATTTGTAGGGGCATTCGTGATATTTTATTTGGTACGGTACCCAAAATTCAAAATACCAAACGTACCAATCATCATCTTGGTATGGACATAAATCATGAAGCGTCTCGCCGCCTGAGCCCTGCTATAATCGGAATCGGGCTCGGGTTTCTCCCCAGGCTCGTATTCGCCGTCCTTTTTAATCTCCCTATTCCCCAAGCAAAAGAACGTGAGATAATCCTTAGGGTTCGCTTCGATCCCTTTGGCCTGAAGAGCCTGAATAATATCCGTATACATCATCTCCATCGTCCTTCTCTGCCAATCGAGAATCGCCTGTACCGACGCGCTCTCCGGCATGCCTTCCGGCCACATAGGTACCACCACGTAGACGGTAAACCTCTCCCCCGCTTCGATCTTGCTCACGATTTTCAATGACAATTCTTTCGGGATCAAATGCATGGCGCCGATATCTTCGGGTTTTATCCCTTCTGGTTTCCACGCAAACGAACTACCCAAGAAATACTGGTTTTCGATGTAGATGAACTTCTTGGCTCGACGAATTGCGTTTATGTACGCATCTTGAATGCTTCGATCGATAATGTTGTCTTTACCGCTCACCAAACCGGCTCGAGCCGCGTCTTCGGGGGTTTCGGGGAACCCAAACGCAGCCCCACCATCAATGGATCGGAATAGTTGAACGTTCCAAGATTCTCGATCTTCTTGGAGCATCACAGGAGACGGGGGAATAATCGTGCCGGAAAGATCCTCTCTGATTTTGACGAGTAGATCTTTGCCTCCTTGTTTACGCCACCTTTGCTCGAAGTTGAACAACACGTCCCATGCTATCGGTCCTTCTAAACGAGAGTGGATATCGTGCCACGGCTCTCTCGGCCCGCCTTTTTGGACTGACGCGCCGGTGAAGTTCGGTTGGTGGAAATCGTCGTGGTGTACCGTGTCGAGAGTACGAAACAACGAGTGAAACTGGGTGTCGTATCGACCATCGCATAAATCGAGACCGCCCACGAAGGAAACGATTCTTCGTTGTTGAGATCCTTTGTTGGGCATTTCGTGATCAACAACCACGATTTTTTGATGGTGGGTGAACATGGTGGAGATTTGGAGGTCTTGAACGACACTACCTCCATTATCAGGATTACGCGGACACAACACACAATTCACCTCAGTGTCTCTGAAGTAATTCGCAGTGTCTTCGTCGTGGGTAGCCATTAACCCGTCTTTTTTCAACAAACCCACTGAGGTTCTATCATCCCATACGAGCATTAAAATGCGTACACCTTCGCTTGCTTTTTTCTTGAGCAATTCGCCGAGAGTGATATCGCCTCCTTCTTTGGGCCGTTTTACATCTCGAATTAGTTTAATTTCGGTGTAAACGGACCAACCAGTTATGTAAATGAAATGTTGCGCATTGCTTATCGCGTCGAACATGTCCTCCCAGGCTCGTTGGGGCTCGTAAAAATTGCCATTAGCAAGGGGTATTTTGGGAATGAAATCGTCTGGTACGTGAGAATCCTGATATAGAGTGACCTTGCAACCTTGTCTTTGAGAAAAAAATGTGTACGGTACACCAGGAAATTTCGCACTGCGGACCCCTCGAGCCCAGTTTTTATCCTTTGCGACGTCAAAAAACTGGGCCTTGATGTGGATTTTGGCGCCGCTACTCAATGGGTTTTTGTTCTGGTCACAAATATCGAGCTTTTGATCGACTTCTTGACCTTCTAGAAGGTCTGCAACAGGTAAATAAGCGCGCCCGATAAGAGTGGCTCCAATTGTGTTGTCGGCCTTCACGGTGAAGATAACGTTGGAGGCCATGTGCGCGCAGTAAATGTGGAATTGCTCATACCAGCGCGGATTCACTGGCTCGTTCGAGATCATTCTGGTACGGCCAACTCGGGCTTTTTCGAGGTCCACTGTTGCGTACATCTTCGAGGCTCCTTTACCTATGCCCACTGTTTCCTCAATTCCTTCAACAAGCTGAAATTAAAAAAGATGAAGATTTAAGGTGGTAATAGGAAAAAAATGGAATTACACGATAACAATTTGAACAAAAGAACTACTGATTAAAGACAGAAAAATTGTATAAAGCAATTTTTTTGACTAATTTTGTAATTAGAAAGTTCTTTAGTTGGAAATAATTGAGTTTGCACACTGTTAGAAACTAAATAAAAAAATATAAACAATAACAGTATCGGTCAAATGTCTCAAAAAGTGCAGATTTAAGGATCAAAGATTCTTCGATTGAAACCATGAATAAAAGATATACGAATTTAAAAAACCTATACGAATAAAGTACGCAACTACAATAACATTCATCATTTTAATTAATCGATCTAGCAGATCTAATTTGCTGACAATATCATTAGATTCGACTCACTACAAAATATTAAAGTCAAAAAGAACAAATGATGATATGTTAATGTGATCAGTACAGATCCGGTACAGAGAAGGTATCAGATGAACATCAAACAGAGAGATCAGAGATCATACTGAACGAATGAATTTGGGAGCACCACCAGTGGTGCGATGAGACAGAGACTCAGCCTCATAGACAGTCACATGAAGCGTGCCGTGAAGCAATATCTGCGCCATTTCTATTGATTCTTGAGCTTTACCTGGAGGTTTAAGAAGAAGATTTACGAGTCAGATCTAAATAAAGAGAGATCAAGGAAAAGTATTAGTAGAATAGAAGCAACAAAAGTCGTCTCGCCTCACCTCAAGAGAGAGAGAGAGAGAGAGAGAGAGAGAGAGAGAGAGGATTGGAAGAAGAGAGAATGGATCTGATAAATGAGCGGAGCTGAGAGAAGAAAATATCAAGGTAAAGGTGGACGCTTAACAGAGATCGGGAAACAATGGATTATGGATAATACTTTTTTAATTGAAGGGCCATTTTGCACTTCAGACCTTATACTTCTATAAGATAATTTTGCAATCATACCTTATACTTATATAATATATACTTCTAAGAATCTTGTGTCATTCTAATGACAGACCCCCAAATAATTCAATAATATTGAAGTGGTTTTATTTGAAACTGTTCAATTGTTACATGTGTTGCGCGGATACTTCAAAAAATCAATAGTACTTGTGTTGCGGTATTCGTATTGTATCATAAATTCTTTGAAAAATTATTATAGCGTCGTATTGTGCAACATAAATTGTTACTGTTAAATTTATATGAAAATAGATATATTATGTTGTAGAGTAGAGCTGGGGCAGATCTTAGTAGGGGTCGCGGGGGCGGTCGCCCCCCCGAGATTTTCGCCGAACAGTGTATATATATTTAGTGATTTAGTATATTTTATCAGTATAATAGTGTAAAATTTACTATTTGCCCCCTCAAAAAAATTGAGCAGTGTAATTTCAGAATCAGTCTTTCTTTTTGTCCCTTCAAGAAATTTTGTCAAGATCCGCCCACTGGGATAGAGTGTATTGGTTAAATGGTAATGCATAAGCTATTGAAAAGATTAATGTTATTATTTTCAATCTGTACAAACAAAAAGAGACTGGTTGTGTGTGTCTTGAAATATTATGAAAGAAAATTGAATAATATTTTTTGGAAAAAATATATTCTCAAAATAAAACACTATATTATTGAAAAAAAATTAAAAAAATTGTCATCTGTAACCATATATAATCATCATATTAGTACTATCTGAAACAAACAGAAAACACGGAATCAACTTTCGAAAAAATAAGAAGGAAAATATGAAGAAGTGAACCGTTAATATGTATGAATATGGCAAAAATAATATATACGAGTCTTTTATATTTGGAAAAGATGCAAACATTTTATTGCCACCACCCTTAAAAGTAGTGACTATAAAATTGTAAAGAGTAAATGGAATGTTAAATCAACAATAACTAGTTTTATCCCCGCGCAATTGCGCGGGACAACATATCTAATTTTTTACATATTTTTTATATAATTTATTTAAATAGGAGTAGCGCGCGTTCGAATTAACGTGCGTGCGTTTCAACTAAATTAATCTAATCATGACATATTTGCAAATATCATGATGTCAATAGATGCATAAGATTAATGAAATTTGTCTATCACGGATATTATTTACTGATATAATTTGTATAAATCATTTGCGCGGATGCTTTTAAAATCGATTAATATAATCATGACATATTCGCAAATATATTTGATGTCAATAGATGCATTAATAAGGGTTCATTAAAGAATCTCAACGTGTCATTTGGATACAACGGACACATGACAAATTTCTATGAAAACTCGCATAAATTTGAGCTTACAAAATTTCATATATACCCGTGCGAAATGAGCAAATAAAAAAAATTGGAAAGCAAAAAAAAAGGACGAAAATCGAAAAAGGGAAAAAATTGGGTAAAAAAAAGTATCAAAATTGAAAAAGCAAAAAAAATGGGGTAAAAAAAAACCGCCTCCTTCCACGTGTCAACACCTTGTGAAGGGGGTAGCATTATACTATCTATAACTTTTTATGAAACCTCGCATAAATTTGAACTTATAAAATTACATACATATCCCTGTGCAATTAGCAAATTTAAAAAAAAATTAAAAAGACAAAAAAAAAATCAAAATATAAAAAGAAAAAAAATTGGGGTAAAAACAAAAGCTACCCCATTCCACGTGTCAGCACCATATGGAGGGATAGCATTATATTTACTATAATAATATGTAGAACAAATATAAGAGAATATATAATGGGTTTATATCAACGTTAATTATTGGTCAAGAACCAAAAATAATTGATAGAAAATAATAATATCGGTTTGGATATACGTAACAGAAAGTAGATAGACTATACGATCAAATCAACATTAACATTAACATGATCAAGATTAAAATCAATAAAAAAATAATATATGTTTTTCAAGAGACATAAT
Source organism: Luzula sylvatica (assembly GCA_946800325.1). Classification (NCBI taxonomy): domain Eukaryota; kingdom Viridiplantae; phylum Streptophyta; class Magnoliopsida; order Poales; family Juncaceae; genus Luzula; species Luzula sylvatica. Next base: position 51,002,180 of record OX326961.1, read on the forward strand.
TTCCTTGTCATAGTAGATTTTTGGCAGATACACTCGTTTTCTTGTAGAACTGTAAGCTTTTTAATTACAGTATATAATTTTTTAAGTACAATGTATGTTTTTGTCACTTTTTATGAAATATATCTATTTTTTAAATGTATGATATGTTTTTTTAGTTTTGTGATAATTTTTTTAAATGCGCGTAAGATATTTTCTAAATATAATATGTGTTTGATTTGTACTTTTTTAAATATATTTTTGTAAATGTGTGATCTACATTTTAGATATATCATTTTAGATGATTAAGACACAATTTTAAATCGTGACATATATTGTTAACTACAGTATTTTTTTTTTGAATAATATTTTTGGTAGATGTATGAAATATTTTTTTGAATAGCGATGACAATTATAACTTTTTTAATATAACTATACATTTTCGGAAATAGCTGGCATATTTAGCAAATTATACATTTTTTAATATTTCTATATTTGTATTAATTTTCAATATCATATATTATTTTTTATTTTTTGAATAACACTACACACTACGTCGTAAAAATAACAAAAAAATATATCACGTGATGCGTCCACTCTAAGTTGGTCGAACGAACAGTATGCGGATGCTCCTGATGGCAAATAGCATATCTCATTTATTAATTAGCAAGCCAATTAAACATTTATTATTTTATTAATTAGCATAATCTTATTTTTTTTATTAATACCCAAATAAACACACATATACTATTAGTTCAAATAATAAAATACGTGAATATATTTAATTAATTCGCTGTCAATAAATATAAAAAAATAAAACATAATGATTGGATGCTATTTGTAAAATACACCAAATAAATATAAAAAAAAAAGAACGTGTAAGAGAGTTGCAAATAATAGTAAAATATAGGGTGTGAGTCCAAAAAATAGTGTGATCGAGATTGAAAGCGATGGGCATTGAATTACGAGGAATTTGAGAGTCACTCACGGACCCTGCGTCTCCACGCGTCCAACCAAGTCCTGTCGGCAGCGATCTACATTGATACCGGTCCTTACAAGTAATAATTCCAAAAAGAAAAACTGAAACGTGTTTTAGCGTTTTCAGGTAGGGATGTCAATGGGTCGGGAAAAATTCGAACCCGAACGGATAAAACCCGAACGGGACGGGTATTATCCGAAAACAAAATATCCGGTCCGGGTTCGGGGCTGGTTCGGGCGGAGTACTACCCGCCCCGCGGGTAATCCGAACCCGTACCCGAAAATTATCCGAAAATTAACCGAAACTTATATTACAAATTAACCCTCGTGATGTTGGATCTTTATGTATTTTAAATTATTGTTAGATTGTTTTAGACAATTATTAATACCTTGACTATTTTAATATTTTCTATTTTGGTTATATTGAGCAATTTCTTCTAAAAAATCAATTTTCTTTATACGGTCGTGTAATTGTGTCATGTAATTGTTTGTCATGTAAATATGTAATTGCTTTTAATTAGTGTAATGATTGTAATTGTTTAAATAAAAAAAGAATATTCATCCTAAAAAAAAATTAAAAAAAAAAAAAAAAAAATTTCGGGTAACGGGTAATACCCGCGGGCGGAAAATTACCCGCGGGTTCGGGTTCGGGTACAGTTTTTTACCCGCGGGTATTTTGGGTTCGGGTTCGGATAATACCCGAAATTTCGGGTTCGGGTATGGGGAAGGCTTACCCGAACCCGACCCGCCCCGTTGACATCCCTATTTTCAGGTCAATTAATTTTAACTCATGCTTATTGTTTTGTGTCTAATTTCGCATTTTCAATACTAATTAGTCTATAAACATTAATAAAAATTAATAATATGAATTCACAAACTTTCACAACATATATATTTTTTTTTGTCAAATACTAAATAAACTAGGTTATAGACCCACCAACTCGGCTTCAATATATAAGAATTAATGATATAAATTATTAGGATTACATATATAATTTATATATGATTTTATTTATATGGCTCATGGATTATTCTTATAGAATATCCGAACGAACCTATCCTAGTTTGAGTTTGGTTCAATTCGATAAGAGTTTGAACAGTCATCGAAAGAACTCGAACGACCATCGAACATCAAACCGACCTCACAATCACGACCCTAATGTTGCCTTGTTAAAAAATATTCATGGCATCGACGAGTCATGTTAGCGCGCAATAAATAATTAGACCACTAATAAAGTTAGCAATGATTAAATGTTACATTTGATACACACCTTCTCCCACAACACCCTCATACACACAAACTACTATACAAATTAGCACATAAATACAAAAAAAAAAAAAAAACTCATTTTCGATCAACAACAACGTCTCCCCAACGTCTCCCTTCGCGCAATAATATTAGCAGTAGTTAACTCGGAAAAAACCAATCTTACGATACAGTCCTTCCGTAACACACCGACGCCAAATACAAATTCTTCACCCATTTTTCCTTCAAAAAAAAAAATCCATAATTAGAGTTAATTAATTAAATCAAACAAAGAGTTCTTTCTTACTTTGACATGTTGACTAGGGAAAGCGGAGGTACGAAGAGTCTCTTGGGTTTCGTCGATAGGTTTCTTCCTCGGAATGCTCAAAATAAACGCAGCCTGATCCGACGTAGCCGCCATTGCCGTTATGCGGTACCCGCCATCCCATCTCCTGTGTATCCCTTCGCTCGGATACAAGAAATCCAACTCCACCACCTAAAATCAACAAATAATTAGACAATATTTCGAAAATGAAATAATATCGAATAAGGACCTGTTCTGAAAAACCGGCATTTCGAGACATGATGACGGCCCATCTGTTTCCAGATGTCGCCATCGAGGTGACGAAAAAACCCTCCTTCCATTTTTTGTTTATCCACTTGAAGGGGAACGACTCCGAGACTTTGTATGATTGTTGCGCATATTGCGTCCCTATTAATCAATAAATATTAAATCAATATTCTATTTTAAAGTGTAGTAGTAGTTTATTAGTTATTACCTCTGGACATGACCACCAAAGAGTTGCCGTTGGCTGCACCGGCGAGTGCTGTGATGTAATAGTTCTTCTCCCATTGGTCCATTATCCACTCCTAATTTTTCAAAACGAAAAAAGACGATAAGACCAAGAATTACAAGAACGATGAGCTGGCGAAAAGATTAATACCTTGTGAAGAAAATATGGAGAGAGTTCGTAAACTTGAGCTGAGAAACCGGTTCCAGCGTCCATAATAAGGGCCCACAAATCCGTGCAAGACGCAACCGAACTGATGAATAAACCATCTTCGTTTCCTTTCACTACGTGTTGCTCCAATCTCGCATCGGCTACGTTGTAGTGATACCTAGAGAGAGAAAGAGGGCCATTTATTATTAGAACTTTTCAATGGGTATTTTTGTAAATAAATTAGTACTACCTTTGTTTCATGGGTTGTCCAGCATTGTAAACACTGACCCATTGAGAAGCTGGCAAGCCCATTCGAACCTTCTTCTTTGGCTGCTCTTCGTCTTCTCCTTCTTCTTCCATTGTTAATCTCCCTCGTTTTTGCCCCACTTGATATACCAACTGCAAATTAAATAATTTTGTCAGAGAAAGATAGAGAGAGAGAGGGATGAGAGAGAGAGAGAGTACCTTTTGAGCACCGTCAGTGTTAATCGGTCTGACATCAGGATTGGCGGCCACGATACTGTCGAAAAGAGAAATGCATTTTGCATAATTAGGCTCCTCGTCAAATTTCATGTTCACCACGTACTCGACAAAATGTCTGAATGCTCGTGGACAGAAACAGCACAGCGATTCTGGAGACGTTGCCATTTTCTTCTTGCAGACCAAAAACCCTTTATTATCTCCCTACAAACCAAAACAAAAAAAGTCTTAAAATATAAAATCGATTTATTTATTTTTTTAATAAATGAAAATGGAATATTTATTTACTTGATAGCCTTGCCAAGGGAGGCGGCCACGGAGAAGGAAAATGAGAGTGTAGGCTAAAGATTCCAAATCGTCTCTTCGGCTTCCTGTTCGTCCTAAATGGGCATGAACGCTCGCGTATCTCATTGTTCCTCTGAAACAGCCCAACAAAATATTTTTATTAATATTATTTATATTAAATAAAAAATGGATAAATTTAAAAGTTTAGAAGTCTACCTGAACATATCGGGTCTTTGGTCGTACTCGACGTGCAGGCCTGTAGATGTATCTTGCCATGGAGTAGCTAGTATTAATTTCCAAAAATATATACAAAAATTAGAGAAAAATACAAAAGTTACAAGAGAATTTTATGGGGTTAATTTGATATTTACCTAATCCAAGATCGACGAGAAAAAGACGTTTCTCCTCGCGAGTGCCAGGTGGACCGAGTAAGAAATTTTCTGGTTTCACGTCCCCATGCACGTATCTGTATAAATACAACATTACTATGGTTATTAACTTATTAAATAAATTTAGAATGTACACGAATAGATTATTTAAATAAACTAGAAGTTACCCTTTTGAATGCATCTTCTCCAAAATGGAAATTGATTCGATCGCAATGCACGCTACCATCTCAGGAGACATACTGCATTGTAAGTAATAGAAAAATAAATATTAGGACTTTTTTTCGAGTAAATAACAAATGAGAGAGAAAATGAGGACTTACGAGTTAGGGTTATTATTCCAAATATCCCAAAGACTAGGTCCCAAGATATCCATCACCATGATGTAAAAATCCCCTTGTCTCCCTTTGTAATGCACGCGTGGCACGCCATGAATTCCACCCAGAGTACTGGTATGAAAAAAAAAGGTTAAATTGGACAAAGAGGCAAAAAAAATGGGATTAATTGAAGAAAGATACTCACTTGTAAACTTGCCATTCGTAAGGGGCTCCATAACTGCATCCTTTACTGCTACGGTGTTCCAATTTCAGAGCAACCTGATATGATTGATAGCGATTATGAGAATATAATGAACCAATTGGGGATAATTTGGGGGAAATAAGTAGTGTATTTGTTTGTTACCTCTACTGCATTGGAACCAGGAGCTGTATTCTTTAAATTTGCGGGCGTAATTCTTCGACCAACATAGACTTGGCCGAATCCACCCTTTCCGAGCTTCTTGTCGAGTTTATACGTTGGTGAATTAGCAATTTGGACCTGTTAGATAAATCGAGGGTTAAATTAGCATTGTTTTCGTTCAATTAAGCATTCTAATTGACTCGAACCAAAGAAATTTTAGCAAAAGGTAAACTAATTTACCGTATCGGGCAATGGTGCATTGCTATCGTCATCTCCATTGGCAACATTTCCCTTATCTCCAATTTCTAACTCATCCATTTTTCTCTCACCAACACCTTCTTCAATCCCTTCAGCAGCCACTTTGTCCTCGTTTTTCAACTCCGATTTCGCCGCCACCAAATCCTCCTCATCACAACACACCTTCTTCTTAGCCTTGGCTCTCCCACGCGTAACAGGACCAGCCGCGGATTTCTGATTAGATTTAACTTTTGATTTACGATCAGCGTTAGGGTTTTCATGGCCCCTTCTCGCCGCACGGTTCGCACCGCTGCGGAGTTGCATAGGCATAGCTTAACGATGCCTCAGTCCATCCACCAACACAAAATCCGAGCGTAGATTGCTCCAATCACCTTTCCCCTGCTCAGAAAGAAGAGGAGAAGGAGTACGATTAGGAGGAAGAGAAGAGAAGAAACTAGAATTGGGGGATGAATGGCAAGATTTGGTGGGAACTACGGGCTTGTTAGCTTCGTTTTTGTTTTCTGTTAAGACAACAAGTGTACTTGGTATTGAAGAAGAAGAGAAGAAGATTCTAGAAGAACATGTTCTTTGTGAATTATTTACTTTATTATAATTACGAGTCTCCTGGTCAGTGAATTTGGTGCATAAGTAACCGTAAACCGGGTTTACTTAAATATTTTTAAGATGTGCAAGGGAAACGCGGAGATTATAAAAAGTATTGAATGGACCAGGTGTATGGTAAGGAATTCAAGTACCGCTGAAAATGGGGCCTTTTGTCGTTTATAGTTTTATCTTCAGTTTTTATAGATTTCTTACACAGCATTAGTTATTGACATATAAATATTGCTCAAGAACTCGCATTTAATTGTCGTTACAAAGAGCCCATTTACTATGTTCTCCAAATTCTCTCACACATCCTCGATTTTGGGAGTTAGTGATTAATTATTTTTCTGATTAGTACAAAAATATTTGATTAATAATTAATTATTATAGAATTAAAGTATATATATTATCTCCTGTTAATAGAGTATCTTTGTGTTAATTAAATGGGGATTAGTTGTTTCCTTGTATCGTCAATGTACGGGGAAAGTGAGGGGAATAGTAAAATTTTCTTTACAATAATAAGGGGATTACAATAAAAAGGACCATCACATTTAATCACGGTGTTTATTACATGAGCCAAGCATTATCAATAAATCATTTAGTATATTACTAGTAATAAACGAACCTGCACGGCTACACTTTCGATCAATTGTAATCGATCACGAAACAAGTAATATGTATGGTGGATATATATACATATGTGTGTTTATATACATGATTAAATGAATAATATAAAATATTGAATGTTTATAGAATAGTCACAATATGTTCAGGCTCGTTATGCGTCTAAACACATAGAATATTTGTTCAAACAAATTGGTGTGTTTAAACGAATTGGTGTGTTTAAACGGATGCAACGCAGAAAAGTTTTTGGTTGCACATTCGTTTAAACGCAAATCATATGCGTTCAAACAGATGGTTACTTTTGCGTTTAAATACAAGTCTCATGCGTTTAAGTGCACATTGCGGCTGAAGGATATCTTTTCAGTTTTACTTATCCATTTAACTATAAGAAAAATTATATTATTCCCCCCAATTTTTCCTTCACTATCTTGATGGAGTAAGCATGACATCATGGTAAGGTGATATTGATTCACGAACCTATTTTGTACCAAACTAATTAAGCGTTTGTTGACGGTCGTTTTCGCACAACAAAAGATTTTTATGATAAAAGTAGTATTGGACAAATAGGGTTATCGTCCACGAGGAATATATGCACTATTAAATTAATATTTAATTCAAAACTTTATGAAACGAAATAAAACTTTCCAAATATGTTCACTATCATGTAAATGAGGTCTGGTACAAATTTGGTGCAATTTTGAGTTGCAGATAAAAAGTTATTAACTATTTACAAAACAGTCCCTGGCATATTTGTGAAAATATCCAGTTAAGTTTTCGAATCAACATTAGTTCTGAACTGTTTTACAAATTTAATAACTTGAGATCTGGAACACCAAATGAACTGATACTGGTATAGAATTGAAGTACGATCTTGGTATTATTCAGTGGTAAACTTGGTTTTGTTTATAATGGTCCAGGTATTTTACAATTCATAAACAAACTTGTACAAACCCAAAGATTCACACAGTTTTACAATTAAGCCTTTGATCAAGGATATAAAGTCCAATATTCAAAATTCTATAACAAATGGAAAATAAAACCAAAACAGATGATTCAAAAAGGGTATGAAAATAAATTGTTTGAACTTTAATATAAATTATCTGGATCGATCCAGATCAATCTATAAATCAAGTAAAAATGGTCAAGAAAGATGTTCTTTAAATTCGAATTCTGTGAAATTAGGTCAAAAATCTGGAAACTGGAATTTAGGTTTTGAGTGAACTTTAAAAATCAATAACAATTCAACCAAAATTCCAAATTCAAATATGTAAAAAGGGATTTCAAGAAAAGATCAATATCTACAAGAATAAGTATCTAGTGTCAATCAAACAGTTATGAGTAATTCTATAATTAATTAATAAAGTTAGACAGTGATTAACAGAAATTAGGGTTTCATGACAAGGAAAATTCGTAATAAATTCAAATAAAATCCAGAAAAATATGAAAAAGGTTTGTAATCATAATTAAGCAATATTACACATAAATAACACTGTTGGACACAATAAATCACCAAAACCAAGCTTTAAAACCCTAAATCTATACCAACAAGGAAAGAAATCACCTAAGTGCGTGAGAGAGTGGCTTCAGATTGCTCCTCCACCAAGGTTTGGGTCTAACGGGAGTATTTAAAGGATGGAGAGTGCTCAATTCTTCTCGAAAACGCTCAATTTCCCTGAAAAACCCCTGAATAAATCTGAAATGCCCTTGCCAGGGGCATTTGGGTAATTTGGTTGAAATGATTCTTGAAGAGGGTTGTATTGATCTCTCTTGAGTGTGTTCCAATGTCACCAACACCTCAACGCTCCTTCTTACTAGAGAACACACCTGATCTAGGATCTGGTATGAAGTGGGAAGTCGAATTCCCACTTCTGGTGTCTCAGATCCCAAACAAACTCTCACAGATCCTTTGTTGTGGCTAGATTAAAGTGTTTCAAGCTTTGGAGTGGGATAAATTGGTCTCTCCTTCCAATCTGTACTATGAACCAGAACCAGAGCCTTTATAGGCAAAATTCGTGCTTCCTGGACCAGGTCTTGCAACATTGACCCCACCATCATCTCCACGATCTCATTTCGTGCAAGTTTGATATTTGGATCACTGGATTTGGTCCACAGAATCGAAAGTTATGGTCCGTCCATTGATTGTTGGTTTCAGCTCGATCTTGATTTTTTCTAGTTCAAATTTGTATATAGCCTAACCAATGGAGATGTCCATTGTATAAGAACGGGAGACAAGAATCGAGGCAGGTATGAACAGTAAATACTGAAATGGTTGTTACATGTAAGATCCTCTGTGACATTTGTTGTGTGGCTACTCGTGTAATGATCCATTTTAAGTTGATTCTTGGGCTTTCTTTGGGCTGAACAGAATCCGGGCCACAGAGGATCTTCTAAACAGTGTTGGGTTGATGGGTTGTTTCTGGGTTGTTTGGATTTGGTGCGGGCTGTTCTGTGTGGCCATTCGTGTAACAAGTCGCTCGGGTGTGGGACCCACTTTCTCTCTCTACACTTCTCTCTCATTTCTCTTTCATTATTTGTCCAATTAATTAATGTGAATATACCATTTTGATCAGGAGAACGAGAGGAATCCAAATAGGGGTTTGGTTTTGCTTGATTCGAAGTATAAAATTTACGTCTTCATGCGGGGCCCACAAGTGGGTCCCACTTTCTCTCTCTTTACTTCCTTCTCGGCCACGATCTCCAAATTGCCATATTTAACCCTGAAATTGACATAAATTCAAATAGTTATGCAGTCTCCATTGATGTTAAAATTATGAACATTTTATATGTTAACTAAATGATTTAATGTGATAAAACCCCTTTTTTAACCCTTTGAAACATGCCTAAAATGGCTCTTATCAGCGTTCAATTAGCATCTCAATAAAATACAATTAAAAGTCCAATTAATTAATTTTTAATTAAATTAATTGATGATGCAATAATTAATTTTCAATTAAAATAATCAAATTAACATTAAAAATTAATCAGAGAGAGATTATTGGAGTTGGATAAGAGCTTCCAACTAATATTCCCTTATCACGACTCATCCCGATTTCTATGGTGAAATATATGAACATAGTAGAAGGCCTCTAACTATAAATTAGTTTTTCTCTTTCTAAAGTAAGCAACTATTCGAACGAATCATTCCTAACCAGATTAAAGTGATACTAGCGTGGGACCCGCGCGATTGCGCGGGTTTGATTGTAGATGCAATTTGGTTTGGGATGATGTTTTTTTTCTTTTTTGTGATTTCATCAGGAAGTTGTTTGGTTTGGGACTCAACTGAGTTTTTATAATCAGAAAAGAGTTTTGAGTAATTATACATTAGTGTTTAAAAGTTTGTACCGAACAAACTGTTTCGGCATTTCACCAAATCATAATGACTTCTCCTGCCACTGTTTTCGTACTAAAAGTAAAAGGTCTTTCATGTCATTTCAGTTACTACGTCTTTTTTCACCTTCCTTAACATAAATGGTTTCAATGCAATAGGCTAATTGAACAAAAAAACACAAAATATCAATAATGTAGTCATGGAATTTTGAAAATTTTCAAGGTTGTATATGCAAATCTTACCAATCTAACTAGCTGATGCAAATTTTACACTAAAAAAAAAAAAGTGCTTCCATGCTCTGCATGACTCCAATGCCAAAAAAAAAAGAGCACAAAAATAGTAAAAAGAGAAGAATATATTTAGGTTGATTAAATTAAGTAACAAATACATACCTCTTCGAGAACCATTCACTGAATTTCATTCATGACTGTCAAATAAAATAGACATTATAAAATGGAGTAGGGCCCACAATTCAGTCATGTTATTTTGTATACGCATCCAAAAGAAGTTAGAAGCAATGTTATTAAACCCGGACCGGTCATCGACCCGGCTGAGTCCCGGATCACTGGTTCATCGGTCGGACCAGTGAGTGGACCGGTTAAATCGTTAATTTTGTTCTTACATTTATATATACAATAATTTATAAAGTACAATGATGTTTACAAGTATATTTGAAACATAACCAAAAATATCTAGTATAAAATTATAAATATCAAAAACACTATCAGGATGGTTTAAAAAAATAATCAAGTATTGCATACATATAAATTGTAAAGTTCAAAACTAATTCACAACTAATAAGATAACAGGCTTCAACTAATACTAAGGAAAACTTTTTCAATAAATATAAATAAAGCATTTAAATGAAGAATGAATTAATCAAAGGTCCAATGGTGAACTACAATATTCTCTTCCGGTGTATCATGTCCAGCTTCTTGTCTTTGCGTTTCTCGATTTTCATTTTCGTCAACTTGAGTTCTATCAATACTCGTTTCACATTGCTCCCCCACTTCATCTCCAAAATGTAAACCCTCGTAATTCAAGATATCATCTGCAATGACATTTCAAAAAATGATAAGTTGATTAACTTAATATGAAAACAAATATTACTCGAGAAAAACAAATTTTAACCATTATCGTGTTCATTAATTTCTAATTCGAGTCCAGCCATTTGTTGTCGAAAATCCTGCAATTCCTCAACTGATAATAGTGGCGGATCATCCTCCAAAACCCAAGTGCCATTATCAACAAAACCTTCAAAATTTATAGGATCATAATTTCGACCGCTAAGCGATATCCTGCATCACAATTTTTTTTACAGAGTTAAAAGAAAATTAGATATTGATATTGATAATGGTTTATGATTTTCATTATACATTAATATGTAATTCATACCTTTGATGTAACCTCAAGTTATAACGAACATAAACAAGATCATTTAATCTTTGATGCTCCATTCGATTCCTTTTTTTCGAGTGAATAAATTCAAACACGCTCCAATTTCTTTCGCACCCCGATGAACTACATGTCTGGCCTAAAATACGAACCGCTAACTTTTGTAGATTTGGCGCCGTGTTACCATAAGTCATCCACCATTCATCTATGAAATGACAACCAAACAAATATGAAAAATCAAGCAGTAAAATATTAGTAAGAAGAAAGTAAATTAAATAAAAAAAATCAAACCAGGAGGAATGAGAGAACGACTACGTATTGCGGTTACCCGTCCAAAATCTCCTTCGGCATTTCGAAACAATCTCATCTCAGTAGTTAAGTTGGTCTGTAATCCCACTTTTCCATGAGCGTATTTCTCTATCACATCAAGCACGCCAGATGAAGTTTTTCGATGCTTCGCCATTTCACTTGAATTGTATTGGTTGGAGGGATTAAACCAATATCCAGCTGCATGGATATCCTTGCCAAGTTGTTTGTCCCAACGAGCATCGATTATTCGTAGATATGGTTCTACAACTTTTTTTCTTCTCTGGAATCTCTTCGTAATCTCCTCCATTGCGGCATGCATAGCACCGTACAAATAGCCCATAGCCGGTCGCTCATCACTATCTACCATTCGAAGAACATGGACAAGAGGCTCGGTTATTTGACAAATAGTTGCACAACCTTTCCAAAATTGTGGGTCTGTGACATCTTCTTTGAAGCTTTTTCCCTTCTTGTCTTTCGCATATTTAGAGGTCACCCAGTCATTCGATATGACCATGTCGCGCAATGCATCTTTTTGTGCAAAAATGCTTTGCAAAGCAATGAAATTAGTTGCAAAACGCGTAGGTGCTGGACGGAGAATCTCCTTTCCCTTGGTAAACTTTCTCATCAAATGCAAAGGATAGCAATGATTATAAATATATTTGGTTATATTTGATGCCTTTTCCGGTCCGACCACCCGGTCCGGTCCGGTTTTAATAACACTGGTTAGAAGTGAGACAACCTCCACTGTCATTATAAAATGGAGTAGGGCAAACAAAGCGACCAATCAGCATTGGCAATACCTAAAGACGAAGACGACGATTATTTTCAATAAGGACCTGGGTATTTTTGTCATTCATGCCTCTTTGCGACCTCGAGCTTAGACTCTCCATCAGAGAAGTTAGAAGTGATAAAGGAAGAATACGACAAAGACTTGTTCTCTCTTAAAGCATTCACTATCCTCCTCTTGACACAGAACGGTTTGACGGGCACCTGCACCAAAAATACATTCATGAACAAAGCACCAAAATTACAAAAATACATCTACTTTTTTACTAAATTTAAATACGACAATTGGAACTCTGACATGTGAACCAGCTTGCAAGTTTTCGATCATATCCCCGTAAAAACTAAAATTGAAATCAAACCAGTATAAAATAACGGAACTAATTAAGTTATTTATACATTTAATCTTAGAACTGAGCGCTCCTTTTGAAAAAACTAATTGAATGAAAAATCAAAGGAGATATCCATTTACCAGCGAAACCGTCTTGTACACTCGAAGTTTTGAAGACGAAAACCAAAGGAGCTATCCACTTGAAATCGTCAATGCTCTCATCGTTTCAGAACCCTTCTGCTTCAACGCCAATTTCCCAAATCCAGTTTCGCAAATAGGTCCAAACTTCCAATCTGAGTAAAATTAGAAATACTACGAATATGTTAGCACAATTCTGAAAAAATCAGCACAAAGAAAATGTCGATTGGAAGAATTATTTGAAATTAATGATATAATGGATGAAATCGAAATTTAAACCGAGATACTTAGAAACAAATTGAACGAAGAAAGAAAGGAAAAAAATCAGACAAAGCTAGCAGCCGAAAAAACCCCAGGAGCTAAATTTGGGCAAAAATTCGAACAACCAAGCTGTGAAATCCATTAAGGGCCTGTTTGGAGACCAGAATTAGGAGTGGAATTAGAAATATGAATTCCATCAAAACAAAAATCAGTGTTTGGTTAGCATTGAGAATCAGAATTTGCAAGTGCCGGTAACTTTTACCCTTCTCTTTGCCTGCAAAAGTTGGCTCCTCGAATATGTGGAGCGCCAAAATGCGGCAAAGTTTTGTGGCGCCAAATCATAATGGGTCTTTATCTTCTCACTCCTCACTCCTCTCGTCTCTGATGAAAGTGTTTTCGGCGTGTAAAATTATCGTTGTATTCGAAAAAACCGATTCAATCAACAAGTTGGAATTATGTGTGTATAATGGGAAATATGAAAGTTCGTTCCACGAGGAGAGAGTGCGTCAAAAATTAATCGAAACTAGATGGAATTTAACAAAGGATGAATCACAGAAGATTGTCCGTTACAACGGAGCTAAGGTCCGTGACAACGGAAGTAGTCCGTTATAACGGAAAGAGAGTTCGTTACAACGGAAGGCAGGTCAATTGTGAATACAAGGATTGATATGAACGTCCGTTACAACGGAACTGACAGATGCGTAGTAACGGACAGAGGTAGCGTTGCAACGGATTGGTGAATTCGTTCCAACGGACCTAATACTCCGTTACAACGGACTGTTAAGAGTAATAACGAATGCTTTTCTTCACTGGTCCGTTACAACGGAAGTAAAGTGCGTTATAATGGAGTACCAACAGACTGAAAATCAGGTACAAACCGAAATGTCCGTTACAACGCAAGTTAGATTCCGTTACAACGGAACTAGTTCTGGATTTCGGATTTGTAATTTGAATTGAGGATTGATTTGAAGGGTTGTTTTGAGATTAAACTAAGAGAGATTAAACCAAGTTCAAGGCAGAAATTAAAAGTAAGAGATCAAGTAAAAACACCAACAAAGATTCGATTCAAGTGAACAAGAAACTAAAGATTCATTAAACTAAAAAGTCTTTACACAAATCCAATTCGAAATTAAACTACAAGAATTGCAAGAAAGGAAAGAAAACACCTAGAGAGATGAAGAGAGCTCCGTGTCTCATCTTGAGTGTCTTCCTTATTGTTCGAGATGCTAGAGAGCTAGTCAACGCGCCCAACAATTTCCTTCCGTACCGATCCACCCGTCAATAGAAGTGAGCTTCATACCGGTTGGGTGGGCTCGAGATGTGCAAAGGTCGATTGAAAAGAAGCTTCCAACCAATCACGCCGAGAAAGCTCGACTCCTTGCTTGTGAAAGTTCGAATGAAATAAATTTCACCCTAATTCCACACTTTTCCTTAGCCGAAGTGAAAACCGATTCACCGAATGAAGTGAGCTTCTATTCGGTGATCGATTTTAGAAAATTATCGTTCGTAATTGCAGTTCTTGAGTGTTCTTGAAAGTTCTTGGCTTTGCTTGAGAGAGAGAGAGAGAGAGAGAGAGAGAGAGAGAGAGAGAGAGAATGAGAGAGAATGAGAGAGAATGGGCGTAAAAGAGCGTACCCAAACTCGTGGCCCTTTTGGTCTTATTTATAGCACTCACGGAGTCTTCTTATTGGCCACGAGTTGGTGAAGAGGATTGAGGGTAATGAGGTAATTTCCACCAAAGGTAGGTGGGCTGGATAAGGGCTAAGGGTTGAGTGGTTTTCGTGTAAACTTTTGTGTAAGTTTTCATCATGATAATTGTTTGCCTCCCGTCTCATTCATGTACTGAATATATCGATGTAATATATCGTTTTCACTCCTCTCGACGTGTTAGAGACAACTACACTCTCCAAATTCCCAGAAATTCCTTCTAATACCTGTGATTAAGCAATAAAACACATTTAGTGAAGAATTATTCATGTTATATCAAATATGATTAATAAAGTATAAATAATTGTTCTTCACAAAGGCTAAAAACCCCAAATTAAGTATTAAATTTGTGCCTTATTTGCCTCACATCAGTCTCTCGCAAAAGTGACTTCATCTCCCTCTCTCTCGTATATGGCGGAGGCAGAAAGAGTAGAAAAGTATAGACAAATGAAAATTGGTACATTGTTTCTCTGTTATTGAAAACCTCAAAAAGCCTCTTCCTTCTTTCTTTCATGTGCGTTCGACTAGAAACAATATCTTTCTCAACGAAAATGCCTCATCTATTCTCCTTCTTTGTGTTTTGGTACTAATGTTATAGAAACTTTATGAGGTTGATCATTTATTGACAAGAACATCTGTATTGTGAAGTTTTATTTTCAATTCTATGCTTTATGCAACTTCACCCTTTCGTAAATTGGAGGACTTTTTTTTTTCTTTTAAATTCTCACTTGTAAATTTATGTTATGTGCTAATTGAATTTTGGTAAATTATTTCTCTTTCTCCGGTAATTATATTCATGCAATTTTAATATCAATACACAGTAAATTCAATTTACCAGTAAATACGATTGTGTTTTTATATCCCTAATTTAATCATGTTATGTGCTCTATGCCTCTGGTAAATTCAATTTACCAGTAAATTGATGTTGGTAAATTCTCTCTTTATCTAGTTTGTAATAGCTTATATTATATTCTGCATTTTTTTTCTAATTATGTATTAGTTTGTATGTAAAATTTATGTCTAGTTTGTCTTGGATTATTCGTCAACGAGAAAAGAAGAATACGAGAGCTTTATCGCTTGTAACCAACGAAGATTTTCGGACATGCTCTCTATGAATAGGCAACTGTACTTTAATTTATGCCTAACGAAATTGTGTTTTCTTTACTTTAAACTATTATTTTGTATGTTAATGTATGCCATTTGACTCTTTATTATATTTTGTTTGTATTTCTAATATGTTACATTTTTTTATTTGTCTTAAACTAAACTTATACTGTTATACAAATATGTTATTTTTTTAAAATATAAAATAATGTATAATCTACCAATAAAAGCATATGAATAATTCAGCGTAACATACAATAACCTACAACTATATGTTTTGTTTATCTGAACTAAAACATAACATATAATGATCACATCATTCATAATTATTTCTAACTATTTTCATTTTTACTATATCAAAATTCAAGATTTTTCAACAACCAAACAAAGAATTATATTTTCCATCATTCTATAATTTGACATTCAAACAAACTGTAGAATTGTTAATTCCAAAATTTTGTTTACCCCACCTTATAATCCGATTCCACTCTACTAATTCCGCTTGCCAAACAACCCCTAAATGAGGCACAAATCGAAGAGGAATCAAATAAAGAAGACACACAACAACAAATTGAAGTACAACAATCGGATAAAGAATGGACTACCTTCATCCGATCTCAATCGAAGCTAAGGTTTTGGCAGCTTCAACACCGCGCAGTTCAGTTCTTCTCTCGCCCATTCTCTCTGTCGTTTGGCGTAGTTTTTCTCGTTCCTTCTCGCGGGCGTCTAGGGTTCGGTTTCCGGTAGGGTTTGGGGGCGTGTCTTCTCGTGCGTTCCCTCACTCGTCGCCAGAGATTCCTTGCTTGCGCAACCATCGTTTGGCTACCTTCCCGTTCATCGTCGCGTCGCCGTTTGGCTCGGTTTTTTTTGCTCCAAGGAGAGTCGTTCTGCAGAAGAGGAAAGAACTGAGGAGAGGGCCAAGAGAGGAGAGTATATGGTCGAGGCCTAGGGTTGATCGGACGGATGTAATGACAGAGTAAATAAGCAAATCGAACGGCAGATAGCGTGAAAACGTGGAGGTATGTAAAAACAGCAATTCCTGTTGCATTAGTATTCTGTCTAGATTGGGGAGATTTGACAAGAGAATTATGAGTTCTCAATTGGAGAAATTTCGGTGCAAATTTATCAATGCATTGACTAGGACTATATGTTGATCATCGATTGAGTTTGTTTCCGTGGTGGACTACGAGTAGAGGGGTTCTAGCATGAGTTTTTGAAAATCGTTTTGAACGTTGCAGAAGAACGTTCACGAAAGAAGAGAGAGGCGTCGATAAATGGCTGGATGAGCCACAGAGGAATGGATGAGAGTGAAGAAAGTAACGAGGAAAGAAAAGAAAGGATAAAAGATGCTTCTCAAGGAAGAGAGTGAAGAAAGTAACGAGGAAAGAAATCTAACTCAATTAATAGTAAATTTATCAACAAATATCATGGAAAATAATTTCAAAATTTTAACAAAGGAAATACAAATAGAGGAATTACCTGACATTTATTGCAACCCTATCTCTTTAACAAAAATCACAAAATCTTTGGGTACTTTAATATCTGTTGGTACCTACATTCCAACAAAAATAATATCAAGTATTAAATTGTCGATAAATTGCAAAGAAAATATAAAAATTCCTAATTCAATTAAATTAATTGATAAAGATTTTATAACTATATTACCTGTTAAGGAAATACCTAGCAATGCAAGTTCTTCTCAAATGAATAAAAAGGAAATAAATTTAAGGGAGAAGAAACTTCAAAAAGAAATAAAAAAAAAGTGATTTAAAGATGGATAAGGAAAATATTAATGTTTTTAAAAATAATAAAAAGAAAATTATTAAAATCTGGCAAAAAAAGAAGAAAATTATTTCATACTGGAGAGTCAAGGGTAAAATAGACATTTTGTCTAATAATATAAATAACAGTTACAAAGAAAGTGAAAAATTGAATATAAAATATGTAGAAAATGTTTTCAAAAAAGACTCAGAAGTAGATCAAATGATGCAATCAAAACAATTAATTATCTATGACAAACAAAAATCATTGCCAAATTTTATTGATTCAATATTGGGTTCAAAATAAAAAATATTAGAAAATGAATTTAATAACTTAATACCCTCAATCAATATTATTGAAACCTATAAATTAGATGATCCAACCCTAATTCCATCTCAATATGATAATAATATGGAAATAATTAGGGTTGAAACAACAAATGACACAAATTTAAATAACATAAATTATAATAATTATTCAATAAGTCAAGGAAATATAATTATAAAGAATACAGGAAATGATAGCTTACAGTGTATACAGGAAAATTTGCCTTTATCAGTTGTGAATAGGGCACAAATAACTGAAAAAAATCAGAAAAAGATATAAGTGATTATTTTTATAAAATTATTGGGGATTTAAATAATGATTTTTTGAACACAACACAAAATACCAGTGAAAATATAACTTCTTCTTTAGAGATAGTGGAGAGCACCTCAAATCAACCTAATCAAAAATTGTCAGAAAATAAATTAAAAAATAAAGCTAAAATAATTAAAATTGATGAACAAAGAAGAAGTTCAAGATTATCAAATAAACAAGTAAATCATTATCAATCTCCTATTGAAAAAGCACAACTTGTCAAATTTAAAGAAATTCAAAAAGATAGATCCAAAAGACATAAATACAATAAGCAAAATAACACTGAAATTAAATCATTAAATCTAGAGCGAAAAATGGAAATTTTAGATAAAAATGAAATTGAAGATATATTATCTTCCACTGGAATAGACATTAATGATGAAATTAAAGACACAATTACAAATTTAGTAGATGAACAAAATATTTAGTACTTGTTCATTTTAAGTGGAGAATATATATATATATATATATATATATATATATATATATATATATATATACATGTTATATAAAAAATTAAAATTTTTATCATGGAATGTAAGAGGGTTAAATGCAACAGTAAAAAAATTATTAGTTAATAAAAACATTAATGATGAGAATATTGATATATGTTATTTACAAGAAACTAAAATGGAAGTAATAGATAATATCATAAATAATGAATGTTGTGGCAAAAAACTTAGTGGATTTGATTTTTTAAGTTCAATTGGAGCCTCAGGAGGTATATTATTATCATGGAATGAAAAGTTATTTACACATATATCCACAAAAAAATTAAAATATACTATTTCTATAATTTTACAGAATAAATGGGATAATTTAAAGTTTCTAATTACTGGTATTTATGGGCCAGTTAAGGGAATTTATAAAACAGAATTTATCAATGAACTTAATTTTATTGGTAATAATAATGATCTTCCATGGATGCTTATGGGAGACTTTAATTTAGTTTTATACTCACATGAAAAAAGTGGTAAAAATAGATATATTCAATCTACTAATGAATTTAAAATTTTTATAAATAACTTACAACTTATAGATATACCATTAAAGGGAAGGAAATTTACTTGGCAAAATTCAGTTGCTAAAGCCAAATTAGATAGAATTATTATAAATAAAGATTGGTTAGCAAATTTTCCTAATGCACAATTATTACCAAACACATATCTTTGCTCAGATCATATACCTATTCTATATGAAGCACATACAAAATTCCCAATATTTAATGGTTTTCGATTTGAATGTAAATGGTTACACATAGAAGAGTTTAAAGTATTAATTAAATCACATTTTGAAATTAATACATGTTACACAATGAATGAATATTATATTAAAATAAATAAATTAAGTCAAAGTTTAATTGACCTAAATTAAAAAATGAATATTAAATATAATATTTATATTGAAAATTGCAAAAAGATTTTAAATTGGACAGATAAAATTGAGGATTTTAGAACATTAACTCAGATTGAAAAATGGATTAAATTGAAATCTAAATTAAGATTAGAACTTATATTATCACTTAATAAAATATATTGGAAGCAAAGATCTAAATTTAATTGGATTAAAAATGGAGACGCCAATACTAAATTCTTTCACTTACATGCAACCATAAAAAAATCTAACTCAATGATATCTATTCTTAGAAATAAACATGGAATTGAATTTAAAGATCATGAAAACAAAGCAAAATTAATTTTTTCTTTTGACAGGGACTTAATGGGTAAGAAAATTATTAATACAAAAGAATATGGTAATATAAATTCAAATAAATTATATGAAAATAATAAACTAGATTTATCTAAAATTGAAAACCCATTTAGTTTATCAGAACTTAATCAAGCAATTAAGGAGTGGAAAAATAATAAAAGTCCAGGTCCTGATGGACTAATAGGTGAATTTTTTAAAGAAAACTGTGATTTAATAAATAAAGAAATATTAGGGTTATTTAATAAAGATGCACATCATGGTTTATCAAATTTTAATACTTCATATATTGCATTAATACCAAAAAAAGAAGATGCTATTGAACCAAAAGACTTTAGGCCAATTAGCTTAATTTCAAGTATTCAAAGACTTTTTTCAAAAATCTTATCCAACAGAATTAATATTGATATAAATAAAATGATTTCAAAAAACCAATTAGGATTTTTAAAAGGTAGGAATATAGCAGAAAACTATGTTTATGCTAGAGAAATTTTGTGCTTAGCAAATAGAAAAAAAATACCTTTAATTGTTCTAAAATTGGATATACATAAGGCATTTGATAGTGTATCATGGGATTTTTTAATTAATGTCTTGGAAGTGAGAGGATTTGAAATTTGTTTTATAAATTGGATTAAAAATTCAGTTTTTCCAGGAACAGCAAGAATAATTTTAAATGGAATTCCTGGCAAACATATACATTTAAAAAGAGGTTTAAAGCAGGGTGACCCTACTTCTACACACTTATTTTTATTAATTATGGATGTATTATCTGTTTTATTGGAAAAATTGAGTGAATTTTTTTTTATATCAAAACCAATTAAAAATATATACACTTGTTTATTTTTTGCAGATGATTCAATTTTATTTATTAAACCTACTTTAACTAATATTAAAAGATTAAAATTTATTTTATACTTATTTGGACAAGAAACAGGATTAAAGATGAATTATAATAAATCTGAAATTATAGGGATGAATGTAAATGATGAATTATTAAATCTTATTTCAAAAGAATTAGAATGTAATATTGGGAATTCCCCAATTACTTATTTAGGGTTACCACTTCACTATAAAAGACCTTCAAAAAATGATTATTTAAAAATATTTGAAAAAATTACTAATAAGTTAAATGGTTGGAAAGGAAGTTTATTAAGTAAAGCAGGAAGACTTGTTCTTATGAATTCAGTATTGACATCCATGCCCATTTACTATTTTAATGTTTTTAAATTCCCAAAATGGGTTTTAAATGAAATAGATAAAATCAGAAAATAATTTTTATTGAAAGGTAATAATAAAACAGGCTATAACTTGGTAGATTGGAATATTGTATGTCAATCAAAAGAAAAAGGTGGTTTAGGAGTTTTAAACCTTGAAATTTTTAATAAAGTTCTATTGACCAAATGGCTTTGGTTATATTTTAACTCTGAAGGGAAATTAGATTGGTACAATTTATTAGAAAACCCTCTTATTAATGAAATTGATCAAACAAATTATTTAAAAAATTCTTATTTCTGTAATGATGTGCTTAAAAATTATGATTTTTTTAATCAAAGTCTTAATGTTATAATAGGAAATGGTACTAGTGCAAGTTTTTGGAAATCTAAATGGTGTGATAAACCTCTCATGTTTAAATTTAAAGAGCTTTATTCTTTCTCAGAAAATAAGTATGGTACAATAAATTATTTTTATAAAATTATGCAAGAAAATAACCTTTACACAAGTTTAGGGTTAAATGTACCTCTATCCTTTGTAGCTCAGAAGCAATTTGATGAATTAGAAGTGATTTGCAATTCCTTAAATTTAGACTCTTCTCAAATGGATGTTTTTAAGTGGTCCTGGACAAGGAATGGGAAATTTTCGTACAAAAATGCATATAAAATATTAGCTAATGGAATCTATATTAAATCTAATTATTTTATAATATGGAAAATTAAAATAGAATTAAAAATCAAAATATTTTTATGGTTGATATATTTAAATAAATTACTAACCTTAGATAATCTCAAAAAGAAAGGTTGGTGTCTTCCAAATAGATATGTCTTATGTCTTCAATATGAGGAAAACAATTAAACATTTAACTTGTCAGTGTGTTTATACAAAATCAATATGGATTAAATTACATGGAGTTTTAGGGATTCAATTGAATAATTACAAAAATCCACTAGAAATATTAATAGAAAAAAATGAATCAAATGAATATAAAATATTAATCTCTATATTTCTATATAAGATCTGGCTTGAAAGATGCAATAGATCATTTACTAATACTCAATTAACTGACTGGCAATTAATAGATCATATTATCTATGAATATAAATTAAATTTAATAATTAAAAATGCAGATAATTATAAACATGTATATAATGAAATATATAGAAACAGGAACAGAAGGTCTAATTCATCAAATTCTAACAATTCAGATTCAATTATAAACTCAAATGAGATTTTATCAAATACAGATTTTATCAAATACAGATTCAAATTCAGATGGAACTTCTTATGATCACTCTCTAAATTTAGATAATTACTACACTAATGATTCAAATTATGCAGATATGAATGAAGAAGTGGAGCAAGGTGGAGCTTTATCTACTGAAGGATTATGGTGGTTCAATCAAGACTTGAATGATGAGGAAAGGACAGCATAAAGATTTGATCGAGTTAATCAAACAATAGAGAGTGAATTTACCATGAGACGAACAGTAGAAGAGCTGGAGAGCCTAGTTGATGCTGTTGTGGTAGAACCAGATCCCCCCTCAATTGAACGAAACCTTGCTGGATTAAGTGCACAAATGATCTTAAATGGGAATGAAATAAGTTTAGAGGAGTTAGGGTTCATTGAATCCTAAAGAAATCTGAAGTGATGCTTACAAGCGGTGCAGATCCAGAAGGAATTTGGTGTAGGCAGATCCAGAAGAATCGTCATAACTATGGATCTAGGTTTTAAGGTGGTTTGATTAGGGTGAAGAGATCTCTTACGGTTTCTAGCAGGAATGGAGTTGTGAAGTAGCCGGTGATCTGGTGGAGGAAGAAAAGAGTGTTATGATAGGCGCGAATTGGGAAGAAGAAGAGAGAGATAGAGGAAATGATGGTGTTAATCGGTTAATCCCCTTTCAATAAAATTAGAGCTTCAGAAACCGGTTTTCAAGATCTGATTATTGGTTATACAGAGTTTTGGATTTCAGTTCCTTGGAAAAATCTAGGATATCAATTTCAAGTTTATAAGGAAGGAATTGAAATCCTGGAAATTAAATTTAGGATTTATTAAGGACTGGATTCTTTCGGTTAGATATAGAAATGCAAGTTTAATATGAAGGTATTTAGGATTTAGTGATTTTTAGATAGTATAGGGCAAATACCTTCAAAAAGCTTGCTAAATTCTTGTAAAAAATTATCTTTAATATAAGAATTAATTAATAGAAGTATGACATAATAACCTACTCTATTTTTCTCAAAAAAAAAAGATGCTTCTCAAGGAAGAGAGTGAAGAAAGTAACGAGAAAAGAAAAGAAAGGATAAAAGATGCTTCTCAAGGAAGAGAGTGAAGAAAGTAACGAGAAAAGAAAAGAAAGGGTAAAAGATGCTTCTCAAGGAAAAGAGAATGGCAGGCAAGAGATAGTGCGAGTAGACGTGTCAACGTAAGAGTGGTGAGAGAATTGGTGCACACTAAAAATGACCGTAGCAGGCTCATATTCAATATTATTTTGTACGTCTATTCTTAATACTTAAGTTACTTCATCTTTATATTCAAGAAAATGAATTAATACTTCAACGATCAGTGTCACACCACCTATGTTTTCTTTACCGTTGAGCCTGTCCTTCAAATTCTAAACCCTAGCTCCGATTTTCCAATTCCTTCCATGGGGTCTAAGACCAACACACCTCCACCTCCACCTCCTCTTCAGCCATCATCGAAGATTACGCCTCAGACTCCCTCCTCCGTCCACCACGTGTCCCTCTCTAAGCAAGTGGAGGTTTGGATTGCCAGAATATGCAGCGAGCAAAACCTAGATCCGCCTAATGAAATTGCGAGAAAGAAGCTGTCCCAATTGGGTAAAAAAAAATCTATTAAGATACTGTCCAGGATGGCTAAGAGTCCAATTCGCCATTTCTCTAAGTTATTAATGCACATTGCTAAGGCTCCTGAGTTCACCAATAATACTTCACCACACACTATAGACGGCAATCTGGCAAATTCTCCACAAATGGTAGAGCAGGGAACTCGAGGAGTAATTAGAAAGAGATTGGTTCAGAAACGGCTTGATTTTGGATCCCCTGTTAAGTCGAATGGAATTTCAAAAACACAAAAAGGTATGTGATTTTCTTGTTTGTTAACAAAATTCTCTGTCATAATATTTATATTACTTCATATAGATGGTGATGATTGGGATTGGGATTCGATCATTTTGGAATTAGATAAAACTCAAAGTGCTCGCAATGGCAATCTCGTAAATTCTCTCAGGGAAAATGCCAGCAGAGAAATGCTCGCTCTTGGTGAATTGGAGTTCAGAAAAGCATTTTTAATCCTCAATTACCTCAGAGGGCGAGTTTACATTTAACCCCCTTTTCCTTTGTATACTTTAGAAAAAGTACTTTATATTTTAATAATTGGGGGGCGATTTTTGTTTCTTTTTCAGTGCTAAGTTAGAGGACCACGTCTCCGTAGATTTTATAAAATCACACATGTATGAAAATATGCATGTTTTCGAGTCAACTATATGGGCCAAATTTGGGAGCAAATTTGTTCTCGAAACAGAGAGAATAGATCTTAAGGTTGCGAATTCCTATTTTGTTTAAAATTCTAGACTTAAAAATGCTAAATTTTTTTAATCTTAACTGCAGAGTTCCGATTGGGATTTGGATAAAACTTACGTTTACCATTGTCATGTTGATCTCCAAGGAAACCCAACATTCAAGGTTCGAAACAATTACAAATTAATAATTAAACCAATAAATACGTCTAATTTAATAACTTTAATACAGGGTCCAAAAGTGGAGAATGAGAAGACTCATCTACAAAGGGTGCTAGGAGACGAAAATATTCTCCAAGTAAAATTCGAGCAAGTAAGCGAAGAAACAGAGTTCAACTTCAACAACTATTGCTTGTACCATATACTTGCCGAGCAAGGAATCATGCTCGGTCTACGACGCTATCGTTTTTACGGTGAATAATTACAATTTCACTTCTACTTATTTTTTTCCAATACTATTTTTTTTTTTTTAATTTTAAATAAAATAGCGTACAAGGAGGGCAACAAAAAGCAGAAGAATAAAAACGATGATTCGTCCTCGGTGAAGTGTTACTTTGTTCGAACTGAATCTGGATGGGATATGGATAACAGCCCCTATGTTCTTTCTAATTTAGATTTGTACAAAATAAGGCTACCATTCATGCATGTTCATACAATTTCGGTCTTGCCGAAATATATGGCCAGGTTTTAGCTTAGATTTTAATTTTTTGCGTTTATAAAAAATGTTGATAAATTATGATTATTTTGTATGCAGATTTTCTTTAATCTTGTCAAAGACAGTCAAGTTGGATATAGATCTTTCCACAGTAAATGTTATAGACATTGGCGATATCGAGTGCAAGGTTGTGATCGAATTCCATTTTTTTTTATTTAATTAATATTATTAAGGACAAAATTGTTGTATAGGATGAAAATGGGAATGTGGTAAGAGACAAAAATGGAGAGCCGTTGATCCATAGTGACGGTACAGGTTTCATTTCTGAAGATCTGGCTATGCTCTGTCCACCAAATATATTTAAAGGCAAATCAAATGATATACAGGTCTTATTTTACTTTTTTATGTATATCTTAAATTTCAAGATGGTTAATTGTTTCGTATATCATATTTTTTAATTTTTATTTAAGAAAAAAAATTTCTTGTGATATTTTTGTTTAGATGGACAAGTATGAGTTGAATGGATCCACAGGTTTGAAAAGGCAGCGAAATGATAATTCTGAAGCGGTATGCAAATCAAACTAACTAGAAGTTATGTTTTGTTTATTTTTTAAGTCGTACAGTTTAAATTTGACTATTTTTTGCTTTTTTTTTTTTTAATCTAACAGCCTCTTCTCATGCAAGTTCGCTTGTTCTACAAAGGTTTGGCTGCGAAGGGAACACTACTCAAAGATAAAAGGGTATGCCAATTAAGACTCAATTTAATTAAATTTTGCTTCCATTAATCCAAAATTGAGTAATTTATTTAATCTAAGTTACTATAAGATCGTTTCAACAAAAGTTATACTTGTAATTAATCAAATTTTATGTAATATATAGCTGCCTGCAAGAACCATTTACATCCGTCCTTCAATGATAAAAGTTAAAGAAGATACTACAATTACAAATATAGACTCTTTTAATTCTTTAGAGATCGTCACTACAAGGTTACTTATTCTCTAATTTTACTCCTCTAATTTTCAAGACACAAACTAAATACATAAATTTGTTATTTAGCAACCAGACGAAGGCAATTAATCTATCAAAGATGTTAATTGCCCTTCTTCACTATGGAGGCGTCCCGGCCGAATTTTTTCTCGATCTTATCGACAAGGCATTAAATGATATAAGGGAAGGACTATATAGCTCCAGAGGTGCATTTGTAGGTAATGCATTTTCATTTCAATACTTTCAAAAATAAAACGGAATATTTAAAATACATTTCTTTTTGCAGCTGCGAATAATCATTCTGGTATGGACGAAGACTCGATGGTGGCACTGATGATTAGTTGCGGAATCCCAATAAACGAGCCGTACTTAAATTGGCGTTTATCTCAAATGTTGGAAGGGGAGAGAAAGAGTCTCAAGGAAGGGAGGATCCCCATCGCCGAGTGCTACTATCTGATGGGCTCCGTGGACCCCACAGGAACACTCGGTCCCAATGAAGTTTGCGTCATACTGTACGTTTATTTAATTCAAATATAACCAATATACCATTTAATTTCATTTTGATGTATTTTGCAGCGAGAATGGACAGATGTCAGGAGAGGTGCTCGTGTACAAGCACCCGGGCTTGCACGTTGGAGACATACACGTATTGCAAGCAAAATATGTTAAAGAGATTGAGAATGTTGTGGGTAATTCGAAGTACGCTATATTATTTCCTATAACGGGGCCCAGATCTCTCGCCGATGAAATGGCTAATAGTGATTTTGACAGAGATATCTACTGGATTTCACGAAATCCTGATGTAAATTTTTTCATTTATTATTTTTTTTTCATGAATTAATAATCATCTAATTTCGTTCTTTGTTGGTGAGAAGTTATTGAAAAGTTTCAAGCAAAGCAAGCCGTGGTTTCCACCTAACGAAGAAGAATCAAAGAAAGTCGAATTAGCACCAAAAAGTCTCGACGGTGTGGAGGAAGGAGAGAGAGAGAAAATGCTCTTTGGGCAGTTTCTCAAGCGTAGATTCAAACCAAGGTGAATTAATTAATTAATTAATTAATTTTATTTTGCTAATTTGTTTACCACAGCTATGCGACTGGAAGTGCATCTAATTATTGGTTGACATACATGGATCGGCTTTTGACGCCTGGGGTTTCGGTTTCGGAGAAAGAACCTTTGGAGAGGAAAATAAATCAGCTTGTTGATATATATTATGATGCTTTAGATGCCTCTAAAACCGGTAAAGAGGTAATTTATCCATGTCCCATTATAAAATATTTTTTGAAAATGTTTATGACATGATCGGCTTATAATTTTGAGAAATTAATTTATAGGTTAAAATTCCACCCAATTTGAAACCTGATTCATATCCGCATTTCATGGAAAAAGAAAATTATTACGATTCAACTTCTATTTTGGGTCGGATTTATGATCGAGTCAAGTCTTTTGAAGATGGAAAGGAAAAATCAATTGGTTAGTTTTTTATTTTTGGTTATTTTATTGTCTTTTATATATTCAATTTTCTTTTTTGCCCCTTCTTTCGTGATCTTTTAGAGGTATGGAAACTCGAAGTTTTCGAGGATGCTCGAGTTCCTCAACCATGCTTCCTAAAGTGGGAACCTCACTATGACGAGTACTTGTCTGAAATGCGCAAAATTTGTGCACAAGAGGAAAGCATCCCAAAAGGACTCGTTAGAGATAAAATGTGTCAAAATTTGTTTCTCAAGTACAAGCAGGCAAGTCCGTTTACTTTTTGACCTTAACATAATGTTTTTTCTGAAAAACTGTAATAACGAGTATGTTGGTAAAATATGAACAGATTTTATACGAAGCGGCGGAGTTTGATCTGAGCCCGAGGCCACAATTGGATATTTACAACGAATCCCTCGCTATTTACCTAATTGCGTACACTAAAGCAAAAACACAAGGTGTGAAGCGGTGCGGTTTTGCTTGGAAGGTTGCTGGCCATGCATTGTGTCGGCTATTTACGGTAAAAATGGGGGAAAGCCCCATGGTTGTCTCACCTTTATTCGCACGTCAATTACTCAGGCGTTAATTAAAGGATATTAATTAATTATGTCGTTTTTGTATGTAATATATTATTATTTATGATTTCAAGTAAGATTGCTAGAATATTTATAAATTGTAATTTGTAATGAACAAAATTTTATTTCAATTTACCGAAGTACTCTAAGCCTTAATTTCTATGCAACGGGAACAAAAAAAAACACCAACCTTACCTTACCTGCACGTGTTAATTAATTAATTGTGTGTTACTATTAAATTATTTATATTTTAGTTCTTGGGGTTATATATTGAGCCTCACAAACACCAAATGGATGTCTTGATGAGGTGGAAATAGAAAATTAAGTAAGTTGATTAGTACTATTATTGGTTGACTCGCTTAGCGATTGAATTGATCGTTTAATTAAATTAACACATCAATTAACATTTACTAATATTAATACATTATAAATTAACGACGTGCCAATTAATATTTAATTGAGTCAATTAAAATATTAATCAACTCACTTGCCACCTGGGAAAACATTTCCAGTTTCTAAGTTCTTAAGTAATGTTAATGTAGTTTTAGAATTTTTTAGTTTTCTTTTATGTAGCTTTATCTTCAGTTCTAGGGTGATCTAAACATACTCATTAAGAAGGTGATTAGTACTTTCTAATTGAGTAGTTAGTTAACACCAAAACTTTGTAAAATTCAATTTTTATAAAGCAATAGAAGTAGGACACAAGAGCCTACTCTATTTTTCTCAAAAAAAAAAAAACTCACTTGCCACCTCATCAAGAATATTGGAGTGAGTTTGTGAGGCCAAGTATATTTTCTCATATTTTAACCATTATATTGACTCTCTTTATAGTTCAATGAATTTAGTCAAAATTTGACATATGTCCTTTATAAATAACATGCTAAACGCGGGTTCTTTGTGCTGTAAACCCGGGTTTGAAACACGATCTCGGCATCATTTTATTTTGACGAGTCTTCTCTTTAAAGTGCAATGAATTTAGTCAAAATTTGACACATGTCCTTTATAAATAACATGCTAAAAATACAAACCTGGCCATATAGTGATGATAGCTCAGAGGGCAAGAGCACAAGCTCTTTGTGCTGTAAACCCGGGTTCGAAACGCGGTCTCGGCATCATTTTGTTTGACGAGTCTTTGTATGAATAACATCTCAAACGTACATATATCAACATATGCTAAAAATACAAACCTAGCCATATAGTGATGATAGCTCAGAGGGCAAGAGCACAAGCTCTGTGTGCTGTAAACCCGGGTTCGAAACACGGTCTCGCCATCATTTTATTCTGACGAGTCTTTGTATGAATAACATCTCAAACGTACATATATCAACATATACCGAAGACATCCCAAATGGAAAGAACTTAAGCGTTTCGTGTTGTTGACCCGGGTTCGAAGCCCAGTCTTAGCATTAATTAATTGTTTAATGTTTCACAGAAAAATAATTAATGACTCCATCAAATGCACATTTTCATCAATGTGTTGTATTTGACAAAGAGTATATTGATTGATAGCTCCAACATCCACACAATACAATCATGCACAATTAATATATACAATATCCTCATATTATATATGTATAAATAAAATATTTATTTCTCAAGAAACTATAAATTGATAATGGCAAATTTGAAGTGCACGTAAATTACCAAAAAAATATTTTCCAACAAAATGTCAAAATTATATTTAAACCCTGTTAAAAAAATATCAAAATGTATATTTTCAAAATCATATTAATAAAATCATTTTGTTTTATAATTTGAATAATATATTTTTTGTTGTCCAAGAAAATAAATACAAACTAAATAGTCAGAATTACAATTGAACCATCCAAAGTATTAAACTCTATTTTTTCACAATCATATTAATTTAAATCATTTTTGTTAAAATTTGAGATCTATTTTTTCACAATCTTATTAATTTAAATCATTTTGTTTTATAATTTGAGGAACCAACTGTAATAAATATCAAAAATAGGGTTTTGATATTTGAAGTTTATTATTCCTAAAATTTCAGAATATAAGACCCATATTAAAAATATAACTCTTCCAACGATCAAAACCGATTTCTTATGTGTCAAAGTTTTCGAAATGATATAACCGTAATTTCATTTTTATGGGTTATTTAAATAAATTTTTTATAGGGTCTTATTTGCAAAATGACCAAATCATTAATAATACTAAATATAGAGTTTCTAAAATAAACCTCCGTATACTTGTAAATCCAAGAGTTTGCAAATATGATAGTTTTGTGGGCATGTATGAAATGTGCCTATCCAGCTCATTACATGCATGAATTTGGGGCCACCACCTCATCACATGCAGAACTTTGGCGACCCACACCTCACATCTCTCCTTCCATCCATCTAACCATTAAACATTCATGAAATCCTAAGAAAATAAGAGAGACAAGGAGGAAAAATCAAGGAAAAGAGGAGATTTCGCAAAACGAAAAGTGCCATAATCTTCAGGAGGTTCAGTTGTGCGAGTTAGCAAGATCAAAACAAGAATTCCATCCAAGTTTCGAGTTTCTCCATTTTCACTCAATCTTGTGCCCCGTTTCGATTAATCTCTTGTTTGTCGAGTTTCTTTCCATTAGGTGAGTGCTACTCTCACTTTTCTCTTATTAAGAATCCAATTACGAGCGTTTCTAGACCTTACATGATAGTCTAGGGTTCTTGCTTTAAAAACCGTATTTTGCTTTAAAAAACGTGTTACCTCAACAAAATGTATATTATGTAGATTTGATTATTTATATATATGTAGAATTTTATTTGGATAAAACGTAAGCCGAGCCTACGATTTTAGTGACGGTCTTCATGAGGCTCTCTATATGTATGATTTGAATTAGTCTAAAACGTAAGCCGGGACTTGCGATTTTATTGAGGGTCTTCACGAGGCTCTCTATATGTATGTTTTTGTGAATTTATCATATAAGAGCCTGTGGTATACGAGTTGTATATTGGCGGGTTGCCGCACCCCCTTTTTCCATTTTATTTTGGGATGTGACACCAACGATCAATCAGTAACCTAAGTTTTACCTAAGTTTTTCAAATTATATCTAAAATTATTATATATGTATAAATAAAATATTTATTTCTCAAGAAACTATAAATAGATAATTGAAAGAAATACAGTTTCGGATCAACCGTAAAAGTGTATACACAAGGACACACGAACGTACGCGTTCGAGAAGACAGATGGATGCACAATAGGATTGTGCAGAATTGGGCAGAATAACACGGTACGTCATGACGCACCATATGGTGCGTCATGACACACCTAGTGTGTTTAGTCTGCAATGGTTGTGGACTTAGCCAAATTCAGGAAAAATACGGTCGTGCGTCATGACGGAACATATGGTGCGTCATGACGCTAGGATGCGTATTTTGTCCAGAAACTTTTTGGCATCGTGCGTCATGACGAACCATATGGTGCGTCATGACGCACTGTGTTAAAAAGATATTTTCTGGCAGTTTTGAATCGAAAAGTTATGTAGATAAAGAAAGAAAGAGATGGAAACAATTGGGCCAAAAATATTAATGAAAATATTATTAAAATATGGGCCAGCCCAAAATAATATTCAAAATAAATCATGTTTTAAATCCAAATCGGTTCAAATCGGTCCAAATATCGGCCCATATCGACCCATATCGGTCCGTGTATCGGTCGACCGATTTACTCAACCGATACGGGACATATCGTAACGGATGAGCACTAATTAGAGATATGAAACCGACATACCGGTCCATATCAGTGATATTTAGAACACTGTATAGGGTATTTCATGGTATTACAATTTTGTTGGACCAAAATACCTCTCTATTTTCATCTTTAAATTTAATAAACATATTTCTGTATTATTTTATTAATTTAAAATTATTATAAATATTTTTAACATATACTAATTAAAAAAAAAGTATATGTCATATACATAATTTTAATCTTTTATTTATTATATATTTTATCATTGAAAACTAAAATTAAATAAAAATATGATATAAAAAATATTCCTGAAAATATCTTGACAAATTAGTATTATTTTAGTATTTAATTTTAATGTAAAATAATTGTTGATAAAAATAATTACTAAATAGTATTTTAACCTCCATAGCACGCAAAATTTTAACCTCCATAGTTACTAAATAGTTGTTGATAAAAATTGTAGCAAACCTACAAAACTGCAACGTGCAAAATTTAACCTCCATAGCACGCTATATCGGCGCTACATAACGCAATATGCAACACTGCACATGAGTAATATTTGTTTGTACACTTTTTTTTTAAACTAAATCTACACTTTTTGTATAACGATTTATATATTTTTGTCGGCGTGCATTAGGCAGCCAAAATGATAAAAAAAATGTCATGTGATTCACAAGGTGAGTTCTCCTAAACCTACGACCAAGACGGGAGAATTCCCCGGCATGCAGGCCCGGCCCATGTATATAAAAATTGAAACCCCCGTTTCGGGTCCGAATACACACCAAAAAAAATACGTAGTATAATTCATAAAATTTAGGGTCCATTATAAAAAATTTGGGGCCCATTTTAACAAATTATATAGTATAATAAAAGAAATTAGGGTCCATTATAAAAAAAATTGAGTTTGATTTATAATTTAGTTTAGGGTCTCTTAATCCCTTGGACCGACCTTGCCGACAGGCGTTAGTCAGCCCCAAAAAGAACAAGTCACGAACACAAATACAAGTTAAGAAATGCAAAAAAACCGAAACAATGTATCATAGTTCGTAGGATCGGCGACTCGGAGTTGGAGTCGGCCGACTTGAGCCGGAGTCGGCGGTGGCCGACCCGATTCCGCCCGATTCCGGTCGGAATAGTCCGACTCTGTCCAATTTTGCCTTGCATTGATGATTGTCAGGGAGAAACTTGTTAGGAAAAGAACCAGTAGTAGTAGTCAATCTAGAGGTGAAAGGTAGCGTTTTTGTTTTCGATCTAAGGGGAGAGGTGAATATCGGGAAGCTGTGGATGAATGTTTAGTTTTTTTACCATTATCGCTTGAGGAAGAAGAAATCTTAATAATATAGTTATAATGCAAAACATTGGGCCTTGCCCTCCTTCTTCCACGTTCATGACTTCTTTGTCGTTGGATTGTCTTTTTTTCTTCCGTGCTTTCTCATCCGTACGATGCAGATCTCCCTACTTGAAAACCTAACCCTTCTCAGAAAACCCTAGCCCCACGAAATACCCACGAAATGAAAAAACCCTAGCCCGCCAAATTTCGTCCACGATGGCGTCGCGAGAGAGAAAAGAGAAGAAGGCGGTGACGTGGCGCAAAGATGGTGATGGAGCGGCGCAGAGGAGGCGATGGCGCGACGCAGAGCAGACTATGCGCGCGGCGGAGCATGTGGCACGACGCAGAACAGGCGATGCGCGAGGCGAAGCAGGCGATACGCCTTCAATCGTCAATCCATAGCCCTAATCTGGCCTGCAAGAGATCTCGCCGGAGAGAAGCAACGGAGACGAAGCACGCCCTACGGCGAAAACGCAGCGGAAACGCAGTGGAGACGGAGTACTGGCTGCCACGCCCTAGCGCTTTTGTCTTCTTCATTCCGTCAGATCTTTGTCAGAACAATTTTAGCTCGGGTAATTCTTTTTTGGTTCGATCTTTTCAATTTGTTTTGTTAGGCTGTTAGTTTTTGTTTGATTTATGTTCGATTTATGCGTGATTCGGGGTTTTGAGTTGTTTTTTCTGTTTCTCTTGCTTGAATTGAATTTAAAGATTCGATCTTTGAAAAGAACTTAAAGATTGACTGGATGTTTTTATAGGAGAGAGGCGTCTGCACAGAAGAAATTGGAAATGGACAGTACACGGTACCACAGAAAATGAGATGTTGAGTTCATCAATCCAACCTACCCGAACTGGGAAAAGTATTCCAAGTTTTCCTCTTTGTTCTACACTACGACCAGTATTACATACGTATACGAGTATCAATAGTGGCGCGAGGTGGTCCAGACGCGACGCAGTAGAGTATCGATAGTGGACACGTCGCCCAGCCACGTTGCCCACGGCTTTGGCTGCCAATTTTGCTTCGAGTGAGCCCAATTTCTTTATTCGTATTTCTCAGGTTTGGTTTGCTTATCTTTTTCCTCTGAAATTTAGGGTTCATGTTGCCTATTTTGATGTAATTTCATTGTACGATGTTTAATTCGTCGTTATTTGAAAGTGTTACGTGATTAATTGGTCGCTATTTTCCAATTGTTTCGGTGAGCATCGTAGTCGAGTGTACACTCCAATTAGTGTTGGTAACGGCAGGTACGGTTTAGATTTCACACTCGCATTTTCATCGAACAAGACATACTTTATTTTTCTTTTCTTAATCAGTAATTAGGTTTTCGGTTCATTCTTTTAGTTCATTAATTTATTTCCTGTTAATATTATTTTAGTACATTCACCCCGAGACTAATTGTAATGCATTGCGTGATTTCTTTTCAGGAATGATTGCTTCTTGCACAAACAATGCGGGGCTCAATTGCAGTTCGGACCTTCTTTATATTTTAAAACATCGGAGGGGCCTATTTGCAAATTTGCTCAAAAGGGTAAGAATTTTTTGATTAGGTTAAGAAATTTTGAACCTGGCTTAATTTAAGATTTTTTTCAAACATTCAGTCCTTTTGAACCAAAGCGGGCGTGATCGGGAGATCTACGTCAAGAGAAAGAGGACAACTCGCACACAAGGCCGAGCATCAAGATTGATGCGAAGGGATGAGAAAAGGACGAAATTTCCTCTCAAGTTCATTTGGTGAATTCTGTAGATGTCTTACTTGGTGTCGACATGGACTATCTTTTGCCCGAGTCAGAGCCAAATAGTCGTATGGATGGATTATAGTTCGGTTCAAACGCGCAAGGATCTTCAAAGCCCACTCAGTGGTAATTGATGCTCTAAATTACTATATTCAATCTGCATTACTCTCTTACTACACTTAACTTCAATATGTTATGTTAATTAAAAAGGAATTAGTAGATAATGCAGAATGATAAATAACTTCCATTATTATTTTAAAAATATTAGCTACATGAGATTTCATCATTAATTATTACTATTTTTCTTTTTCAACACCATAATTTGATTTTTTTTATTTCAAATTTCAGCAATTTTTAAGGACTTCCTGATTTTTCAGCATTTTCGAGGACTTTTTCGTAATTTCCAACATTTTAGGGTATAGGGTGTATTTTTCGGTTTCAACAATTTTAGGGATTATTTTTAAACTTTTAGCATTTTTAAGTTCAGGGTTATAGGATTTCGGAATTATATCATTTTGTAGTTTTAGCTAAATTTCAGCAATTGCGAGGGTTATTTTCAAATTTTAGCAATTACGAGGGTTATTTTCGATATGCTAAAACGGTGGAAGGTCCGGACTCAAAAGGAGCCGATGAAAATGTCTGCATCGAACAAGTCAAGAAATTATACAAACTTCTCTCCAAAATCGATTGTACAATGCTCGAGGTACTTATCTGTTATTTTACTCCACTTTTCGGGTATTTTTGTAAAAATGTAGAATTTATTTGATTTTTGTTGGTAGATTAAGCCGGTTGCTGCCTATGCAAAATTGAATTTTGACGATAATGTTGCGTTTAGGCAAAAAGACATCTTTGCCCTCCGTGATTGTTCCCAAGAAGACCCTTGAGAAGCAAGTATTTATAATATCGTATTTGTCCTTTCAAAACTCACAATAACTTGATGTCGATTTGTTAAATAACATTTTAAGACTGAAAGGGTAATAACGATTATTGTTGTATTAAATATACAGGTTACTGTATCAAAGGCAGATTTGGATTATATTGGATTGGAAGGAGAAATAGAATGCATGGTTATATATATTTGATTAACTATATATACTTGAGTGACATTATTTTGACATGGCTTGGATGTTATTTATACTTGACCAACTCTATATGCTTGATTGACATTATAGATACTTCGATCATTCGATGGACAAAAAAATTAAAATATTAATTCTGGGTACATTTGTTTGATGGATGAAACTATGACAACTTCAAATAGTTATTATTTTTGTAAAAAATACAAAATCGGTATTTTGTTCATTTGATTGGTTAACATTGTAGGAAAAAATGACCTAAAAATAGAAAAATAATTCAACAATATACAATACGCCTTTCGATTATTTAGAAAAACAATATATCATGGCTCTCTCCATTGTATAACAGTTGGTTATTTATTTAGTCAATATGCGAAATTAGAAGACATAAAATAATTAAACAATACAAACAACAAAATACAAAGCGACAATACAAGTAGGAAATTGCAAATAATGAAAATAGTAAGGAAAGGAAATATGAATACATATTCAATTGGAAAACACAATTACCTAATAAAAATACGAAATACATATATGAATGGGTAATACCAAACCAAACACGAAATATGAATACAAAAAATGAATACAAAAACGAAAACGAAAAAACAACTGTAAACGACAATACCGATCTCAACAAAAAACAAATAGCTTACCTATCACAAATATGGCATGTTTGCCGATGATGTGTAAAATAATAAAAAAAAGTTGATATCAAGAATCATTTGAATTATTTGCGAAAACCGAAATGAAAAAAAAAAGCAGACCCGCGCAATTGCGCGGGTAAAACGCTAGTGATTTCTAAAGCTCTATTGGTCATAATGGGTAGATGATAAGGATTATATGTGATTTGTGTAGTGTTATCTTTTATGTGTCTGGAGCTTTTATAATTGTTTTATCATTTCTTATTCAGATACATATTCTTGATATTCACAACAAAATCTATTGTTAAAAGTGAAAAAAGTCTGTATATTTCCATTCTATCATAAGATATTATTATATGAATGATTTTTTACTACATGCTTATGCAGCAAATATTTCGCGATTCAATTAATAATAATCAGTGTTTAAAATTGCGGCGATATTGCGGATATTGCGGCCTGGGATTTAGAATCGCAATTTCGCAACGAAATATTGCGGCATATAGCGTTTTTCCGATATTGCGGAAATTGCGGCGAGATATCGGCGAGATATCGGTAATATTGTGGATATATCGGATGATATTGCGGATAATATTCAAATCGTTGTAATTTTCTCATCCTTCCACCAAATTACATGAAATTTATATCGAAATCGCTCGTCTCGAAGAGAGGAATGCAGTGATGGGCTTGAATTTGTGAAATTTTGTCTTTTACCCTAAATTAAACACAAAATACACGTTAAAGTAATTTTATCGAGAATTATTTAATATAAATATTATAACATAAATTTTGTGATTATTTAATACTTAGTTTCCATGTTTTATTATCAAAATATTTGATAAAATATGCTCATAACGTATATAACTTCTAAAATGTGTCATTTTCATCTATAAATGTATGAATTTAGTAATTTTCATTGTATTTCATTTATGTTTAGATTTAAAATTTGAGTTATAGTGTTTTGATATTTTTAGGATGTCGACAAAAAATTCTTCAACAAAATAAAATTCCAAAAATCCCGTATAATTTCTATTTTAATGGAAATTTTATGATCAACTTTTATTTACATTGAAAAAGTTCATGGACAATCAATTTTTTTATTCTTTTTAGAAGAAAATTGTAAAGAAAATTTTATGATATTATTGGTGATAAAAAATATTGTGAAAAATATATTTAAACAAACTATTATTTTTACATAATTTTTTATCGCAACGACTGTCCGCAATAAGGTTATTGCGCCGCAATTGCGCCCGCAAACGCAATCCGCTGCAAAAAAGACCCGACCGCAATGGACCGCAATATCGCAATTTAAAACATTGATAATAATACAAAATTAATTAGTTATTTTACAAAAAAAATTTGTATATTTACATAATTCAAGTGAAACCTTTTTTTTATAGAATATAAAATTCCATTTCTCGGTAACCTTTCTATTATTATAGTCATAATTATTTCTTGATTTTTTTCAATTTTATTAATATTCTTCTGAAATTATCTTCATATTTTTGGATCCAACGATCTACGTCATAATTTATATCGTCTTCGTTATCAAAATGAGCATGATAATGACGAGGTTATGCAACCGGCGCGTCATAGTTTTTGGCACTAGTTTATTTTATGATGTATTTTTTTAGTTAATTAAGTATTAACTATATATAATAAATATAATGTAAGTTGCATTTGTGTTATTTTTTTAAATTTTTTTTTAATTAATAAGACAACATTTTCACAAAATCCGACTCTCCGATCCGACTCGGGCGATTCCGATCCGACTCACCGGACTATTACTCTTCGGCCATCGGCCGACTCCGACTCCGACTCTAAGAACTATGCAATGTATACATTCATACAAAAAATTATCTACATTCACTAATAAATACCATCAAGTCACACATAGAAAAAACACTCATCAAGTATATATGCGAGCCTACTTAAAGTTGTGAGCACTATACAAATCATCAGTTAAGAAAACAAAATGAAAGATTATTTTTCTTTGTTCTTGTCCTCAAATGCATCGAAATAGAAGGCATTAGTCCGAGGCCTCTTTATCAACGACATAGGTATGTCGATTGGCTGACTGGTGCTTAGCGGTGTGAACTGGAAAACAGATGGATCAGGTGAGAAAATGGGGGAATCAGGTTGATCCGTCATTGCTGAGCTAGTGCCCGCCGGAGAAAGTGGGAAAATGGCCGACTCAGGTAAACGATTAGATGATTCAGGAATATCGGAAAATGTTGGGCTATTGCCGAAAGGTGATAATTTTGGAAAGGGCGAACCAGGGTGCAAAATGGGCGATTGGGGAAATGGTGGGCTAATGCCAAGAGGTGAAGATTTGAAAACAGACGAACCGGGTATGCGAATGGGTGGTCGGAATTCCTTACATGGTGGGCTCATGCTAAAACGTGAAAATTGGTAAACAGGAGAATTAGATATGTAAATGGATGATGACTCGTCGGCAACTTTATCCATGGATGAATCATACTCATACTCCTCCAAGCGAGGTTTTAACTCTTTCTCGCAGAACTCCTCGTATTTTTTGTTATTCGTAGCCTTATTACTTACCTCTACAAACATGATTAAATGCGTGAGCTGGAATATTTCTACTGTGATAGATAGTGGTTCCGTGCGATCATTAAAATACCCGTCGATGCTAACTTGGTAATTCTCGGTCCTCATCATGAAGTTCATCTTAATCGCAATCTCCTCCAACTTCGATAAGATCAACCAGACAGGTGCATGCGTTAATAACCTTATCTGGTCACCTTTGTTCTCGAACAAGCTCGACAAGTTCAACACTGGTGAGAACGAAATAATGTCGAAAGCATTCAGATCCCGCGGTTTCTTCATGCCACCATTGAAATGATAATGTGTTTGTAGCAGAGAAGGGGATGATGAGGAGTGCTCGAACTTAAAGTCTTTCTTGAACCATTTGTCTTGCATTATTTGTGCTATGGTAAAGCGGCGTTGAGGATCCGTGTCAAGTAGGCGATAGATTAGACGGACCAGGTCCGGGGACAAATTAGTTGGGCAACGAAAATTGCCCTTGCGTATATTTTTTTTCAGTACTTGGGGATTCGAGTGTTGAAAAGGGAGGAAACCGGCCACCAACACGAATAGGAGTACGCCGCAAGACCATATATCCGCCTTGGAAGCATTGTATCCTTGACCCTCGTGATGAACTTCAGGTGCCATATAAGTTTGTGTTCCACAAACGGTGTAGAACATCCTTTTCTGATGCATCTTGTCCGCAATGACGCCAAGACCAAAGTCCGCAACCTTTAGATAGAAATGTAGCTTCGGTTACCAAAGTATACAAATGTGCATATGTCTTAAGGTTCCAATGTTATGTACTGAAGTTGGTTGATTGTATACAAAATAGTCTAATTTAACACTAGTATTTGTTTATGTTTAGTTTACCACCAATTTACCAAAGTATATATTATTCTCTAATTTTTTTTGTAAGAGGAAGAGTTATGAAAGTGATTAGTGAATTATAACTCTTTAAGTACAATACCTTGAGATCACCATTTTCATCAATGAGGATGTTTTCGGCTTTGATATCCCGATGGTAGACACCACGTTTGTGGCAAAATGCGACAGCAGAGATGAGCTGCTGAAAGTACTTCCTGGCGGTTTCTTCTCGGAGGCGACTCTTCAAGACCTAATTTATAGTGCAAAAAACAATATTTTTTTAGTTT
The DNA here is from genome assembly GCA_946800325.1 of Luzula sylvatica. NCBI lineage: Eukaryota > Viridiplantae > Streptophyta > Magnoliopsida > Poales > Juncaceae > Luzula > Luzula sylvatica. The sequence goes on from OX326961.1 coordinate 51,042,685, forward strand.
TATCTTGTACCAAAACCGAACTAAATGATTAAATCGTTATATGTTACAAGGCAAATTTTTATTTTAAAATCTTCATGATGAAATTAACTTCATCAAAAGGATCTTGTACTTGTATTTTTTAACTTGTATTTTGTTCGTACCTCTCGAATATCTATGGGATATTATACCCTACCCCAAACCCATCACGTCATCTGTATTCTAATTAACACACTTAATTAACTAGTAATTAACGAGAGATATTTGATTGACACTTAATTAATATTAATTGTTAATTCATATGTATGTCGCTTTGTTAATTATCATGTTAATTAGAATATAGAGGATGTGGTGATGGATTCTGGGGTAGGATAAAGGGCCTCTCTATGTTCTTGGATCTTCAAAAACCTCCTAAATTTTCTTCAAATTATAAACCCCCCCTGCTTTTTTAGATGCTCTCAAAAATCTCTTATATTTTTTTTGTTTCTTCCAAAACCACCCTAACATTTTTAAGTTCCCTAAAAAAATCCTATCTTTTTGTTATATTTTAAAAACTGACCATTATACCTCCATAATTTTATTTATAAATTTCTATAATTCAATAAATAATTAATATATATTAAACTATTATAAAAAATAAAAAAATGTTAAAAAATATAGAATACATAATATTAAAATATTATAATAAATAATACATAGATATTAAAATATTAATAAATAATAAATTGATATTAAAATATGATTTTCAACAATTATTAATATTTTAATATCTATGTATGATTTATTATAACATTATAATATATATATTATTTATAATAATATTTTAATATATATGTATTATTTATTTTTTGTATTTTAATATAATATTCTAATATCTATGTATTATTTATTATAATATTTTAATATATATGTATTATTTACTTTTTGTATTTTAATATCTATTTATTATTTATTAGATTATAAATATTTATAAAATAAAATTATGTTAAGGGGTATAATGATAATTTTCAAAATCATAACAAAAAGGTAGGAGTTTTTAAGGGAATCTAATAATGTTAGTGAGTTTTTGGAGGAAGTCAAAAATATAAAAGGTTTTTGAGGAAATCTAAAAATATAGGGGGATTTTCATAATTTCCAAAAAAATTAGGGGGTTTTTGAAGAATTTCCCTATGTTCTTTGTATAGATACATATATATATATATATATATATATATATTTTTTTTTTTTTTTTTTTTTTTTTTTTTTTTTGAAATGCATACACATACATATATTTGAAATATATTTTGTTTTGATAGCTAGAATGATAGACATATATACTCTTTAATGGAATATGCATTGTTCTTATGTATAATAATTCAGCTTTGAAAATTTCAAATACGCAACGTAAGTTTCTGTATATTGACCTTTGCAAGGAGTTGACCACCTCGTACGAATTCCATAACAAAGTAGATTTTTGTCTTGGAAGCCATGACCTCGTGAAGGTGAACAATGTTGGGATGTCTCACCGATCGCATGATTCGTATCTCCCGCTCAACAAATAGTTTGAGTTTCTCATCTTTCTCGAATACTTTTATCGCCACCTCTTCGCCGGTGGAACACTTCGTAGCATGGTAGACTTTCGCATATGTACCCTCACCTAGAAACTTGCCAACAGTGTAACGCCCGAATATTGATTTGTTCTCGCTCATTTCGATTATTTACTTGCAGATTTGAGGCTGTGAATAATAAGCTGGAGAGGGGGATTATAATTTGGATAATTTGAGGGAGAGATGCAATGAATTTATACATAAAGAAGAAAGTATTAAAATGGTAAAAATATACGAAGCACCGCCACAAAAAAGAGGAGGATTGACCGTTAATTTGTTCTGGAATATGGATATTGTCGGGGACTCGGGAGGAGGGTTTGCCACGTTGGTCCAAGAGATAATATAAAGAAAGAGAAGTTACGTAGTATTGGGGTTTGATATGGTGCCACAAACTTATTCCAATTCCAATATCCTCTGATATCACTTGATGCGAATTTCAATTAATTAATTTTGGAATTGATATCAATAATTCCAGAATGGATTTTGAGAACATAGTCTAATTCCCTTAGAACATAACCTATATTGCACGGATACGAATACGGGTATCGTATCCGATACGATACGGATATGGCGATACGGCAATTTTCAAAAAATCACGGATACGGATACGACTATATAATTATTATATTAATATATTTATATTGTACATAATAAATAAATAAATAATATATTAAATAATATTTTGAATTTAAATATCATGACAATAAATAAAATCAACATAACAATACAAGTATCATAAGAGTATTCTAAATTTATTTTAGAAGTATCCTAGAATTAATTTAGAAATATCCTTGAAGTATCCTAGAAGTATCCTATATAATTTATTTAAAAATATTATGGGCCAAAATATATAATGGGCCGAATTATCCTAAATGGAGTATCCCAGCCGTATCCTGAACGTATCCCAGCCGTATCCCGCCGTATTCCCGCCGTATCCAGAAAAAATAAATATTAAAATAATCGGATACGTCACGTGGCGTATCCGATACGTATCCGAACCGTATCGTACCCGTATCCGTATTGGATACCCGTATCCTCAGGATACTTCTGCGTTTTTGAAGTATCCGCGTAACATAGAACATAACATCTTACCGTTGAAGGATGTAAAATTCCGAATTTGATCACTTTTTGTAATGTGACTTGGTGAAAGTCGCCAAATTCAGAATCATTTTGTATCCTTCAAATTAATAATATTGGCGAAAGTGAGTGTCGTTTGATTTTTATGTGATTTTTTGCTCAAATTAATAATACTAGGAAAATATCCCGCGCTTCGCTGCGGGATATATTATTTGATAAGAAATAATATAATAAGCAAAAGTAATTATTTGATATATTATTTGATATATTATTTCGCTGCGGGATATATTATTTGATATATTATTTGATAAGAAAATAGAAATATTTCTCGCGTTTCGCTGCGATTTTTCAAAATCTGTTATGATCAAAAAATAATAATTTTATCTAAAACGTTACAAGTGCAAAACAAAAGTAATCTTCATAAATGTTAATTTAAAAAAAAAAATCTGATATTAAATAGTCTCACAAATATTATGCAATAAATATAAATTTTTTTCCTCCTCAAAATATATCATATGTTTCAAAAGAAAAATTGAAATGTTTTATTTATAATACAAAACATGTCAAATAAAATAAAATTCTGAAAATGACAAAAAAAAAAAACATAAAAGACGCAGTTTGGTACCAATCAAAAATATTATAATAAACACAAAAAAACGCAGCTTGATACCAATCAAAACTGTTATAATAAGCAAAAAAAAAAAATAATACCAGCTCAGGCTAACAAAAAGTATTTGTGTGAATAGTATTTTGTTAACAGTAAAATTATAGTATACAAATTATATTTATTAATAAGATGAAAAATTCAAATATTTTATTTAGAACACAAGACATATGTCAATTATATTTATTAATACGATGAAAAATTCAAATATTTTATTTAGAACACAAGATTTATGTCAATTATATTTATTAATACGATGAAAAATTCAAATATTTTATTTAGAACACAACACATATGTCAAATAAAATAAAATTCCCAAAAAAAAAACAACGATGAACAGTACCGGTGAACAGTGTTTGGTGATGTGGCCTCACCATAGCCTTTGTATTCAAAAATTAATGGGAGGGGAGAATTATTACAACTCGTATGATGTTTTTGACAAAATTAAGTTGAGATTTAGGAAATTTGTTAAATATCAAAGCTTTTTTTTTTTTTTGAAAAACTAAAGAGGCGAAGCTCTTTTAATATATTAAAGCAGAGTTTAATACATTGGTGCGATTTTACATGATAAATGTAAAAAAGTAGTTTCGCAAAAATAAATTATAATTGCAAAAGTAAGATACATGCCGAGAGATGGTGCTTTCGGCCATCCTTAGACGAACGCAACCTCCCTCCGCCCTTGGTTTGCCACGCGAGCTCGGATTGTCATCGAAGCTGTCGCCGTCGCTGTCGCGGCCCGTCGCTCTCGGACCCGCCCCCAGACTCGCCCCAGACTCGACCGTCGCTCTCGGCCTCGCCCCAGACTCGGCCTAGACTCGTCCCAGACTCGCCCCAGACTCGGCACCAGCCTCGTGATTTTTCGATTTCCCTTTTTCCCTTCCCGTTTTTTCCTTTCGAGTTTTTGCTCTTCGAGGAGCTCCAAAGTCCGCCGCCGCCGTCGGATCTGCGTCGGATCCCTAGCCGCCGCCCTCGCCTCGCCCTCCGAGTCGCCTCACCCTTAGAGTTGCCTGGCGAGCGCCCTCAGAGTCGCCTCGCGGCTGGGTCGCCCTCGATTCGCCGCCGTCGGACGCCTGTCTGCGTCGGATCGTCCTCGATTCGTGGCTAGGTCATCAGAGTCGCCTCGCCCTCAGATTCGCCTGGCGATCGCCATCAGAGTCGCCTCGCCCAAACCCTAGCGCCTCGCGGAAACCCTAGCGGCCTCAGATTCGCCTGGCGAACGCCATCAGAGACGCCTCGCGGAAACCCTAGCGGAACGCGAACCCCTAGTCGCCCTCAGATTCGCCTGGCGAGTCGCCCTCCGAGTCGCCTCCGAAACCCTAGCGCCCTTCGAACCCGAGCTCACATCGACCTAGAGGAACGCCCTTCGAACCCCTAGCGCCCTTCGAACCCGAGCTCACATCGACCTAGAGGAACGCCCTCCGAAACCCTAGCGCCCTTCGAACACGAGCTCACATCGCCCTCAGATTCGCCTCCGAGTCGCCTCCGAGTCGCCTCCGAACCCTAGCGGGCAGTTCTGTCTTAAATATCAAAGCTGTATATCTTATGAAGTATCACGATTTAGATATTTTATTTGTCAAATTTAGTGGCTCTGAAATACGTCCGAAAAATTACTACAATACAAATTTTAATAATGTCATGATTTTAAAATAGAACACACAACACATTTTATAATTGATAGAGTTTATGTTATATGATTGTAGGTTTCGGGCTATAAAGTTATATGGTCTAATAAGTGGTAGTGTTCAGGTTATAGGGATTTAGGGTTCATGATATATGGTTGTATGGTTGTAGGATCAATGTTACATATATCACATATCGATTACAGATCGGTCAGTCACCGATAAGAGATATGACCGACATAGCGAATTCAGAGCGAAAAATATCAGTGGTATAGCGGTGCAGTATTTTTTAATATTAATATATTAAATTGATTATTATAACATTAATTTATATGAAGTTTCTTAAAACTAATTTAAATTTTACATGATTAATATTCAAAATTCAACAATATTCATAAATTTCAGATTAAATTAAAGATACATTTAAAATTATAACATAAAATTTACAAATAATACAATAAACTAAACCACGAAATCGTGTTCATGAAGCATCGGTGTAGATGTTGTTGCCCTCAATGAAAATCTAACATCGTCCGGATCAAAATCGATTTCATTTCCGATTAAAAATATAAGATAAAGAAAGAAAGGGATGAAAATAATTGGGCCAAAAATATTAATGAAAATATTGGTAAAATATGGGCCAACCCAAAATAATATTCAAAATAAATTATGTTTTAAATCAAAATCGGTTCAAATCGGTCCAAATATCGGCCCATATCGGTCCGTGTATCGGTCGACCGATTACTCGACCGATACGGGACATATCGTAACGGATGAGCACTGATTAGAAATATGAAACCGACATACCGGTCTATATCAATGATATTTAGAACATTGTGTAGGATTCAAGGTATAAAGTTGTATGGTCTAATGAATAATAGAGTTCATCATGTTATAGTGTTTTATGGTTCAGGATATATGATTGTAGGGTTCAGGCCCTAAAATTGTATGGTCTAATCAATAGTAGAGTCCTAGTATAGGATTGTAGGGTTCATGATATAGGATTATAGTGTCCATGCTATAAAGTTTTATGGTCCAATCAATAATATGATTCATGGTATAAGATTGTAGGATTCATGATATAGAGTTGTAGGGCTAATGTCATACATTTATTTCGAGTTTTATTTAAGGAACCTCGTATGTTATATATTTTTCTTCATCACTTTTCTCTCTTCTTCTTCGTCTTTTTCTTTTTCTTCCTTTGTATTCAAAAAAATATGAATAACTTCACAACAATTTGTTTGTATTATTGGGGTACCATATACGAAGGTGCTCAATCAAAAGTAATACGACCTACTTGACATATGAATTTTGATTGGTTGTGTTATGAAATTTATCGTTACACTGGTTGTGGGATGACACGAATTTGAAAATTAATGGAAGATGTCCGAAGGTATCCCAACATTGTGGGATAGGCTTTTTTTCTAACTCCAATAACGAATGAAACTGACTTTTAGTTTCATTAAATTCGAGAATTGTCCCTGACCTATGGTTGAATTGTATATAGAACCCGTGCAAAGACAAAATGTGGATAGTAGTAGTGCACATAATGAAGCCGACCCTACTGATGACTTTGATGGAGCAAGGGTGACCAACCGTGTACAAAGGGGATTCGAGGATGATGAGGAGGAGGATGAAATATTACACCCTGATTTTAACTACACGGACGAGGTGGACATGGATAACGTCGGGACATTCGACAACATCCCGACCAAACTGTTGAAAGATGTGGCATTCATCGAATAAGAAATGGGAGATTCTATGATAGGTCAACGAATGGCTGAAAATGGTAACGTTAATTTATTTGTGGGCCAAACTTTCAGTCCAAAGAAGATGTAGTTAGGGCTGTGAATTTATATTGAATATCGATGCATCGCAAAAAAAAAGGTTGATTATTCAAACAAAAAACAATATAGCATTAATTGTTAGTTGAAATGGGGAGAAGTAATGTGCAAAGTAACCCACAAACAAGAAAAACTTTGCCCACTCGGTATTGTTTTGAATATCATCAAAATGGGTAGTTTGTTGACTCATTTGATGATATCCAAAACAAAACCGGAGATACTAATGTTTCATCTAAGTGTGATTATTAGGGACACGACATACACACATCATGAACCATAACAAAATACTTGAAAATCACACAAGTAGCTACATAAGATCGGGACCATTTCCAGTTTAATACGTTGAAGAATCCCGTTGGGGCCTTGATTTGTGGATGGGGTGCTTCCCCAACCACCTATAAATAGGGGAGTACCCCCCATTCATTCTCACACTTTCAATAGTCAAATTCTTGAAATGCTAGCCACTATTGTTGTGAGATTTTGGTGAGAGCTCCATTATTAGGCAAGATTCAATTTTCAATATTATTTGACAGTAACCTTAATCTAGAGAGCGTTCTTTGAGAGATCGTGTGGTTGCTTGGGTAGTTATATCCATTGTTTTGTGAAACTAGTTTGTTGTGTAAAATCTCTACGGCAATGTGAGTCCTTATTGTAATAGCAACTATTATGAGAGATTCGTCACACACTCTCTCGTGACGGTGAGACTATTATCCGAAGATGTAGGCACTGTTTCGCTGAACTCCATTATCATAACTAGTATATATCTCTATCTTTTTTTTATTTCAATTATTCAGGTTTATTTTTTTTTTCTTTTGGGGAACTTGAGATTTCCTCGTACTCCTACTGTATTTGCGTGCGAATCTAAACCGCCACATCTATAGTTGCTTGAGTCATTCGTAAGTCACATATTCATACGTTGACTAGGATTATTGTGCACCAATTGCGTTATTTACTTTTTCGTGTTTACTATTCAGTATTTACCTTTCATTTATTTACTTTATAGTATTTAATTATTCGCACTTTACTTTCAGTTTTGACTTTTCGTACTTCACTTTTAGTTATTTACATTATAACACTTTAGTATTATTTACTTTAAGTACTTTTGTTAATTAGCACAACATTTATTTAAGTGTACCAAGACTAAAAGTGTTTAGGTATCTTGTATGATTACATATTTAAATAGTTACATAATATTAATTAAGTTTAGCAAGTCTGCATATAAGCTCATTTACCTCGTCTTTTGGCCATTCCGGGACAACATTAACAACTTATGATTATGTGAACGAAGTTTATTCAGTTGATAGTGCAGTCGCGAGATTGAGGGGGATGCTCAAAAAGGCGGGGATAGATTCGTAGTGGAGTACAACAATGGTCATTGCACCTGTCGTAAACCGACATTGTTTCACTATCCATGCTCCTACTTCATTGTGTTTGTGCCAGAAGAAATGAAAGTTTTGAATGTTTCATATCCCCTATGTACCCTGAGCAGAATTTAGTTCGTTCGTACACTTCTAGTTTTTTACCTATGAAAGACAAGTATTATTGGCCAATAATTGTGGAAGAAACTATTGTCCTCGGAGACAAATTAATTAGGAAAAAGTATAAGGGTAAAAGAAAACGTGAAAAAAAAGCAAACAAAGAAACGTCAAAATAAAATAGACACACTGTCTAGTCAGATTTCGACGAGCCGGCGATGTTGTGGAAACAGTTGACAACCGGGACACACTCAAAGGAGTTATCCCCAAAGAGGATATAACTGGTAGTCCATAGTGTTTTCCTGTATTTTTAAATTTTAAGTAGTTCTCATTTCAGTTTTAGTTACTGTTTGTTCGGTTTTGAGTTTGTACTAGATAGTGTTTGTTTGCTTTTAGTTTGTTCTACTAGATTTTCGAAGGATTAAGAGATGTTCAATCAAAGTTTAGATTTCTGGAATGATGTTCTAAAAAATTTAGATTTTTTCAATCAAAGTTTGACTATTATATTAGGAAATGGAAATAGATCTAATTTTTGAAAAGGGAGATGGTGTGAAAAATCATTAATTGACAGATTTAAACAATTATATACATATTCAGAAAATAAAGAAGGAACAGTACAATATTTTATGCAAATAATTAATGAAACTAATTTATCTCAAGGGTTCGGAATTAATGTACCTTTATCTAGAGAGGCTAATGATAAATTAAATCAACTTGAGCTTTTATGCAATTCTGTTATACTCTATCAGATGCAAAGTGACTCTTATCAGTGGACATGGGACAGTAAAGGAAAATTTTCCTGTAAAAAAACATATAAAGTATTAATTAATGGAGTTTATATTAAATCAAATTTACAATATATTTGGAAATTGCAAATTCCTAATAAAATTAAATTATTTTTATGGACTGCAAAAAGAAATAAAATTCTAACCTTGGATAATTTAAAAAAAAGGGGATGGAACTTTGCAAATAGGTGCCCTTTATGTAAACTGAAAGAAGAATATGTTCAACATATGTTCAATGAATGTCAATACATTATAAATATATGGAATAAAATTCATGGATTATTAGGAATATATACATTGGATATCATTGATCCAATGAAAATTATTTTAAATGAAAGAGAAAATAAAAAATAAAAAATGCTTATCTCAATAATGATGTATCAATTATGACTGGAAAGATGTCGTAGAACATTTACTAACTGTGCTTATAGTGAACAAAGAGTGCTTGAAATCATTAATCAGGAATTCCAAGATCTTCAAGCATCTTCTTTTCATCAATATTATAGAAATAGTCATAGTAGTAACAATAATCTGAAAATTAATCAAAATAGCATTAATCAAAATGTTCAAAATAATATTATTGAAACTGAAATGATGGAAATAGAGCAAATTAACATACCTTTTCATAATATTGCAGGGGCAGAGGCAGGAGCAGAAAGGAGAAGAAGGGAAGAGGAGAACATAGAAGGAAGGGAATCAACAGAGAATTTCAGCCACAACCAATCTACGATTTGGTGGTTTTCCTCAGAAGGAGCTGAAATGGAAACAGAAGAAAATCCTCAAGAAAAAGCTCAAATTGAAGATAGAGAACGAGAAATTTTCGAAGGATTAAGAGATTTTGTTAACCTGAGTGATGACACGCCTGAAGATGGACTAAGAGTAAATGAACCTCTTCAATTGGGGCTATTGAGTGGATTCATCAGGGATTTCAGTGATCTGAATTCTCTTGGGATAATTGATTGTAGCGAAAAATCAGGTATTGGCTGATTTCAAAGATTAATTAGCGATCTCAGAGAGATAGAGAGTTGAGAGTTGCTGATACTTTGATCTTGTATTGAGAGTTACTGAGATATTGATGGAGTGAGTAGAGTTGAATTTTTAATGGAGACGAAGATGTAGCGAGAGTTAGAGAGATGTTGATGTAGCGAGAAGAGTTGAAGTTTAATGGAGAAGACGATGTAGCAAGAGTTAGGGCGATGATAATAAAGCGGTGAAGTTCAGAGATCTAAGGCGGCTAACAGAAAAAGGGGAAAGAGGAAAGAGAAAATAGAGATGAAGATATAGGTCTAAATCTTTTATATTGCTGAAAAGATATTTCAAAATCCTCTAAGAAATTCCATGGAAAATTCTTTCTAGCATTTCAGATGCACATAGAGGATTGATAACACGTAAAATAGGTCGTTTAAATGTGTAATTTCAATCTTACGAGTTAATCAAAACAATTTATAACAAATACTAATCAAAGTGATAAGTATAGGTTCGATCCAAGGAAATTTTGCGTATAATCGAATTTCAATTCTAGAATTATTTTTACTGATCCAGAGACTATATTATTTTGTCACAATCCAGATATAAACTTTATAAAGCTCTGGTCAAAATTTCACTTTCATACACACAATTTTCAAATTGATGAAATTTATAGATCACAAGGGTATTTTAGGCACTAATCAAATTCCAGAAAAATATAGATCGCAAAACAAGATCTGAAATTTGGCTCAAAGATTCACAATTTAATACTAAGAGAGAGAACAGAAGAATTTCACAGGTTTGATATTTCAGTAAAACGTAATGAGCGAATTACAAATAGACCCCTGGAAGATCACGAAAAGGTCCAGAAGGATTTTTATTGAGAGGCAGTTTTCAGAAATTCATATCAAATCGAAAATTATATCAAACAAACTCAATCAAAATCCTAATTCAAGAGTAAGATCAGATGTAAAATCTCAAGTAATTTTTGGGATTTAAACAGTTTTACAATGGATTCAACAAGCAGGGAAATGAAGGTCCAGATCTAAAGTTTTTTTACCAAATTACAGTTTAGACCCTAACACAATGATTTTCTAAAATCCATATCAAATAGGAAATTGCAGAGAATTAATTGATTCAAAATATGTTATAAACTACAGATCCAAATCTAAACAGTGAGATTGAGAAAGAATTATTTTTGACTTTTCTCTATTTTAATTCGAATTAACAAAACAACACAAAAAATTGAGTATTTCACAAAGGAAAAATAGGAAAAATACAAGAAAAATTCAACAAAAATTCCACAAACTATATTTCACAGTATATAACAAGTTCACAAAGATATTTCGATCAGATCTAACAATTCCTAATTAAAATCCTAAACTAGAGAAAGAAAATACCGAAAAAGGAGAATTCGAGTCCAAGATCCCGTCTTTGTGATGTCCTTGTGCCTTCACGCCTTGAGAGGAGGTGAGAGGAGGAGGAGAGAAACTTCGTATCCAGTTCGGAGAAGGGGGAGAGAGGAAAAGATCCTCGGAGCGGCCTCGAAAACCGTGCGGAGACACGATCTTCTCGGCAAAATGGCTCGACGACGAGCGAGAGGAGCTTGAGAGCTTCTTAACAATGGAGGGGGAAGAGGCTAAGACCTTTCCTTCCCCAAGAATGGAGTGGTTGACCCAAGAGGTCCAAGGGTTAGTGAAAGAATGGGGTTTGGTTCTCTTTTATAGGAAGTCGAAGTTGCTACAGGACAAGACTCGAGTTGAAAATTGCATAATCAGGTAGAGAAAGTTGCAACAAATCCAACGGTTCAAACCTCATCTAATTTGGACATCGGATGGCCGAGAAAACTCAAAAATACCATTGTAAACTTCTCCCACGGATCTAGATTAAATCAGCCGTAAATCTTCTAAAATTCCGAAAAATATCTTTGTTCTTCTGCGATTTAGAGAGAGAATGGAGGGTCTGGTGCGAAATTCTCTTCTATCAGACCGGACTGGAGAGTCCAATTGATAAATGAAATGGAGAAGATTCTCTGCTGCATGGCTCCAAAGGAAGAGGTTTGAACGGCCTTTCTAGTTTTTCTGTGGCACGAACCAGTCGATCGTGTAACATCTCAATCCAGTTAGTGTGCAGAGAGTGGCAGCGCAGGTCACACATGCTGCAGTTTACAAACGATCGAGTGGTCTATCCAGTTGACCGTCAGCTTTTTAATCCGGTGCGCAGAACATTGTGTGGTCTTCGGTGAAATGAGTCAGTTTTGACCCATTTGCGTCCATTCGGGTAACGAGTCACTCCGTTTGACCCGTTTGGAGTAAAACCTCGATTTCTCTCTCATGCCTTCATCAAATATCATCATATGATATATCAAATCGATCGGCACGACGAGACCGATCCATCTGCAGTGCTGATTTTGCGATATTTTGCACTTTTCACCTGAAATTAACACAAAACACACATTAAAGTATTTAATCTCAATAAATTGGAATTATGAATAATTGGTATACTTTAAGTATATTTATGTGTTTAAATTCTATATTTTGCGCATGTAAAAAGTGATGAAAAATCCCCTTATCAAGGATAGTTAGCTAAAAGTGGTATTTTAAAATTCTAAAGGGTTTAGTTTAATGTTTAAGCGAGGTTAGGGTTTTAGATTTTATTATCTTGTAATCTATATCTAAAACTCGTGATGTAAATTTCTTATAATTAATGGAAAATGGAAGTAGGACTTAGAGCCTACTCTATTAATTTCAAAAAAATAATAATCTAGCGGTAGAAATTCATGGCAAATACGGAAAGATATGTTGATTTTTCGAAAGTGTAGTATCCATATGATATTTTAAGATTTTTGGAAAGATTTTTGTGAAATTTCATGTTTTTTAGGGTATGCATGAAATTAAGACGTTCTTGCAGGGGTGCACCTGAAATCACGTTCCCGTCTTAATTTAATGTATCTAATATGTTTTATAATGTAATATTTATTTTTAGATATGTAATATATAATTTTCACGGAAAGTATCTGGTATCTAAATCATAATTAACATGTACGGCATGATTATTATCTGTTAGTTAATATAATTTAGTGAATTGATTTTGCCCTCCAAAGAATTATATGCCGGATGCATTTTAGAGTATTTTAGCTTTGGCCTACGCGAGTCCTATCCACTGTCCATTGTCCGATCCCTTCCCCCTTCTCTTATATCTTTTCTAATAAGACATAATTTCATGTGTACCCTGCAAAATATCGTAATTTCACGTATACCCATCTAAAGCATGATAAATGCTCCTACAAAACCCTTATAATATCATTAATACTCCTGAATTAAACTTTTATTTATAAATTTGTTAACTTTTTCGTTCAAAATATTTTTTCGTTTTACCCTTTTATCAATATAGCAGTTTATTTAAAATTCCAAGGATAATATTGATTTCAGTAATGATTTTTTGATTAAAATTGTGAGATTGGATTGACAATATTTGATTTTTTATGATTTTGAATATTATTTTAGAACAAAAGTTATTCATTAGCACAGAAAATAATTTTAAAAATTAGGTAATAAACAGATTACTAATGAGAAATACGTTGTCAATTTTTAAACGATATAATAGGGGGTATGAGTGATATTTTAAAAAATTTATAGGGGTAACCATGATATTTGAAGGGTTTCGAAGGGGGTATCCATGATATTTGAAGGGATTTGTAGGGGTATTTATGAAATTTCATATTATTGAGGGGTATATGTATAATTTTGATGTTTTACAGGAGTACACGTGAATTGCGGCTTTCTATAATATGAATAAAAAATATGTTGTTATTTATACCTTTTTACTATTATATTTTTTATTATTTTATATATTTTTTGCTGTAATGTGAATTAAAGATTTGTTGTTATTTATACCTTTTTATTATTTTTTTCTTTTATAATATAAATTAAAGATTTGTATTTATACTTTACTATTATTTATATTTTTTCTATATTACGAAAAGATATGATGTTATTTATACATTATTATTATTATTTATGTTTTTTTTTCTATACTATGAATTAAAAATATTTAAATACTTATTATTTATGTTTTTTCTTCTATACTATGAATAAAAGATGTGTTGCTATTTATATGTTTTTACTATTATTTATATATTTTCTGTACTATGAATTAGAAATCTGTTGTTAATTATATTTTTTCTATACTATTTTTTTTTAAGAAAGATGTACCACGTATAGAATAAAAAGGTATAATAGTAACGTTTTTAATTAAAACTTAATTATAAAAAATATAAATATTAGTGTTTTAATTAGAAGTTCATTGTCGAGAAGTATAAATATGGGGTTTACTGTGGCGTACTGTGGTGGTTTATGGTGTGCCGAAATGCAATAACCGGTCTCTATAATTTATATGCTAATTATGTGTTATTCAGAGAATGATCTGGTGAAATATGGGGTTATAAATAGCCTTTTCTATACGCTTCTTTGTAAACCGAAGCTGTGATCCACACGCGGTTTTTGCGAAACGTCTATTTCAATCCGACAAGGATACCTGTAATTCTGCTTAAAATAAGAACAAAAACACACGTACTTAATATTTAAATAAGAACTAATTATATACGAGACCAATTAATTAATTAGTACCCCTTATTAGTCAGAACTCATAACCCACGTAATTTCGGACTACTTATTTAGTTATATTGTCTAATTCGCTTAAGCAATTCATCAAATCATCAACGGTCAACATTTTTTATGCTGAATATATTGCTTTATCACGAAAATTTATATATTTTTATATCTGTAGTGAACTGTTAACCGATGCTTCAGGGGATAACAAAAATGATACATCCAGAAAGATTACCATAACTTGATTACTTCTGTGGATTTACTTTTGTGGTTTGATTAGGGCGATGTATCATATATGTTTGGATGATTTTGATATATATAAATAAACAATATTAGATCAAGTTTTTATTTTTTTCGATGTGTTACAAATCAATTTAGCTAAACACACTTTGCCAACTCATCAATGGTGTTTGAGCGAGTTAGGGGAGGGGGGGGGGAACATAAACACAAAATATTTTTCATTGCAATTGTTAACTAACACATAATACAAATATATTATAACTGTAGTAAAATTTGTCTTACAAAAACAACAAAATATAAAATATAAATATTAAAATAAGTATTTTAATTAATATCTAATCCATCTAAAGCCGAGCTCTTCGCTCTTTTAAATTTTTGAAGTCTTCAATTAATTCATCTAAAGTGAAATTTTCCGCAATTTCTCTTTCGATATGCACAACCAAACTATCCGCGAGAAATTCATCTTCCATCCTATTACGAAGTCTCGTCTTTACTATTTTCATAGCCGAAAATGCACGTTCAGCCGATGCGGTAAAAATGGAAAGCGTTAGAAGCAACCGAATTAGTCTATCGACCAAACTAAAATTAGATTGTTTTTTGGTCTCTACAAGAATTCGACACAAATCAGAAATGGTTTCTAAATTATTGAACTTTGCATTTTTTGGGATCTCAACAACAAAATGATGTAATTGAAAGTTCAACGTAATTTTTTCTTGATTACTAAAATATGTGGGATAATACTTCTCAACCAAAGAACATATATCATCAATGTTCACATCAACATAACCGTTCTTCGGAACCAAAGAATTCGTAAGAAGTAAGAGTTCCATTGCGGATTCATTAAATCTATGGTTTAATTCTTGAATTTGAGCATCGAGAGTTACAAAGAAAACCTCTACCCGATAGTAATGCTCGGTGGTGAAAGAGTTTGGTTGGTGCCGAGCACGACCTCCACGTTGTTGTAAACGCTTCCACTCCATTACGCATACTAGGTTTAGAAAAAAGAAAACAAGGAAGGCAATATGCGGCATCCTTGATTTCTGAATATTCTAACCATGAAAATAATTTAAACCATGAGTGTTGGAAGCGCCTAACATATTTTTTGCCCGATGAAGGATATTTCTTCCAGTGTTTTTGCAGAGGTCCCCATTTCAAATAAGCTCTTCTAGCATCATCTCTTTGGTTCACGTGATAATCCCAAATTTGCGGTCGAGTTTCTGGATCACGCTCCAAAGTTTTATCATCTAACTCAATAGTTTGATACTTCGGTGTTGGAATGGGAGTATTTTCTTGTTTGCTCGGTTCAATTGTTAAATATTCGGAATTAAGAGGTGTTGAGCTTGATGGTTTTGAGCTCGATGCAATATTTGTTGCTTCTCCATTGGTCTCTTCTTTTTGGAAAAAATAATTTATAATCTTGTAACTCTTGTTTTTAACCATGATTTCTAATACAATCAAATAAATAAAATCATAAATCAATTAGATACTTCAACAACATAAAAATTATAGTTTAATTTTCACTTAAACATTTCATCGAACACTTCATGGGATATTATTATTACACAAATACATAATGGTGAAGAACAAAATATACTAGGACCAAAAAAGTGAAGAAGTAAATCAAGAAAGAAATATAAGAATAAATCAAAACCTTATTTAAATGTAATTTTTTTGTCTACAAATACATCTTGATCTTCAACAATGATATTTTTTTCTTTGTGCATGGGAAAGAGGGCCAGACAAACCACAAAGTGGTCCTAGTGATTTTGGGAAAGTAAAAAAAGAAGAAGAGAAATACTACTTTTCATTTATGCATGGGCCTGATTTAAAGAGGTATGGGCTTCAATGTATAAAAATCTTGAGAGATATAAGACTTGACATATGGACTTTATTCAAAAACTTAATTTATTACTTCAATTTATAAATTTTACTTTGTGTTTCTTAAATCACAATTCACAATATATTTCATTATTTTTTTGGGACAGAAAATTAACATACATTTTTTATTTCGACATATCAGAATACATAACTATGAATAATATATACTACATGTTCAAAATTTTTGGGGGGGCGATCGCTCCCCGCGGCCCCTTATAAGATCCGCCCCTGACTGCATATATAGAGAGTAATTCTACACAACATACTCTCTCTGCATGATTGACAGCAGGATGATGATGTGTACGGTTATGATTGAAATAAGTTAAATTAATTTTATAGTGAATATAATATCTAACATATAATCAATATCTTGCTGTCAATTATGCAACGAGAACATGTTGTATAGAATTACTCCATACATAACATCTCCCGCCCTTTGAAAACTATCATATGAACAATAATTTTATTTTATTTTATGATAGATAAAAAATTATCTTGTAATAATGATTAGACAATAACATTTAGATATTGTATAATAAAATATTTGATATTTCACCTTTTTTTTTAATATAATTTTGTTCTATTATTATTATTATCATTATTATTACTAGAAGTACAAATAAAATAATTTATAACTCAAAGAAACTTTTTTATTAAAATTTCAAAAGAGCTAATTATAAGCCACATCAGCAAAAAAAGTAAAGTAAGAGTAAAATCTCGCGTGCATTATTATGAAGTTTGTTCTCCCTCTCCTGCTCCACCAACCATACCTCCTCCCGTCCGGTTGAATCAGATCACCTCTTGCTCCGCTTAGCAAAAGAGCTGAAATGGAGACGGCAGTGCAGGGTACCAATCGGAGCCGACACCCGATCCCATGGCTGAATCTAATGGCGACGGAACCCTTTTATATCCTTCACCTCCTCGCCTTCTTCTCTTATTTCGCTGCTCGTACTGCTGCTTTCCAGGAACTATCCAGTGATGTCCCTTCCCTTCTATTCCGCCGGGTAATTTCTTAATCTTCTATGTTGTTGCAGAATTACAAGTAGCTTAAATAATTAATGAGTATTTTTGTTGTTTTTAATTTCTGTCAACGAAAGCACTGTTGAATTGCAAAAAAATGGGTAAATTGAAGCTTTTTAGGTTCAGTGAAGGCTGAATTGGCTACTTATTTAGGATAAGAACACAATGTAGTTTCAATTAGATGCTAATTTGAATTCATTTGAGGCTTAATTGGGTTTTAATTGAAAATTGATTTCTCTCGAGTGGTCAATTTGTGTTGAACTTTGTATATTACTAGCAATTAGATACTGTATTTTCTTATTAATAACTTTTCATATGTATTATTTTTTCTGTTTACAGGAGATCCAAGCTGTTCTTGCTTTGTTGGTGTTGGCATCATTGAAGGTACATTACAATATTCAAGGAATATAGTATATACCTCACCATATTTGTTTGCTTTTTAGCAAAAAAAAAAAAAATCTTTTTGCTAATTTAGTTTCTTTGAGTAGTTTGTAAAGGAAGAAAATTGGGAGGCGTTCATTGGCGACACATTATTTTATGCAAAGGTATGTTATTTTAATTAGTGTTAAACAGTAATTTTTGTAATATTTATCTTTTTTGTATGATTATTGTATTTTAATTTTAAACGTAATGTTGATTTCTCAGGCATTACTATTGGCAGTGACTTCTATTATTGACCATCGCTTATCTCTCTGCTACTTACTTTCCTTTATTGGTAAGTATTATTTCTTCTTTTCAATTAAGCCCAATTTGAGTTTAATTGAGAAAAAATATACCTTTTTTTAAAATATTTATCATTTTAACTCCTCTTGATATTCATGCAGTTATTTTTGTCGTCACTCAACAACCACCTTATACGGGACTTGGTACGCTAATTACATCCAATATAGTAAAATATAGGGTGTAATTTGCAAAAATTCACAGGATATATTTGCTATTTCCATATTTATATTGTATTCTTAATTGTAGGGGATTGCAATGACTTGACACCGTTACAACTTGAGACCGTGCTTGCCGAAGGCAATAGCTCTCGATTTTGGCTGGTATGATTTAATAACTCATTTACTTATATTCTAATTTAATTCGAATTAGTTATTATTGACCTTCAATTTTGCATTTAAGAACACTAAATTTAGATCAAAGTTTACTTGCTTGTGAAATGAAAATGAAATGAAAATGCATATATTCTCAAATGAACCTGTTGTATTAATTAACAGGTTGAGTTTCGATGTTCTTGTTCATTATCTTGGACACGTGTCAGTCGTACATTCGCCGAGCTCTCAAACATGTATATCTTTATATTTCTGTATTTTTTAATTAAAATCTAATTCCTTCATACATAATTCACGATGATTTTTGATATGATTTGAGTACAGATATGCGAATAAAAATATCTCTTTCGGTGTAGTTGATTTGGGCCGCTACCCAAATGCAGCCGCATTGTTTGGCATCTCTCTATCGGGTACAATTCTTTGTTCAATTTCATGTGTACCCCTGAAATTTCTCAAAATATCACACATGTCCTTACAAAGCATAAAAAATATCATATATACCTCTCATTTTGTGTATATGTGTGATATTTTGAGGTTTTAGGGGTACATGTGAAATTCCGTCTACATTTTTTGAATATTTTTATATGACATGAAATAATTCAGTACAACCTAAATCATAGAAATATTTTCTTTGCTAATTTCGAACAGGCCAAATCCCCACATATATATTATTTAACAAGGCGGTAGAAATTGCACGACTTCCCGATATAAATTCCGAATCTAAATTATTCTCGTCAGCCATTTCTTATGTAAAAGTTCATTTTATTGTTAAAATTAAATCTTTCCTATTAACAAAGATGGGAATTTTTGTTATGTGTTCATGTTTATTTTCTATGTATTGCAGGGGCTAATTCGCGATCATTTCGAACTCGATAAACACTTAGTTGAGTATTTGGCTAACTAGTTTGCCATTGGTCAATTCAGCTTGTTCACCATGGCCCACTTGTTTTTGCTTTTCATTTTTGAATTTTATGGTTCAAAATTAATTAATTAATTCTTTTTTCCCATTGAGGAGGTTAAATCAGAGTCCGCATTCTTAATCACCATGTTATCCAGGATATATATATAAAAACATCAAGTACTAAAATTTTGGTACATTAAATCATGGTTCTTAATGTCGGCCGACATAAAAAAAAATCGGCCGAGTATATCGGACTCGGTGGCCACCGAGACGAGTTTGCCCCGAAAAATTCGGATCCGAGTCACCGAATTTTATTTTTATTTTTTAGAATGGTGTATATACTATAGTTCGTACTGAGAAATGAAGAACGACTTATCAAGATGAACATCATTGCTGCCCACCCACCAGACGCATCGATCGAGAGAGAGAGAGAGAGAGAGAGAGAGAGAGAGAGAGAGGGGGGGGGGCACTGTTGGTAATTCGATTGGTGAAGATGGGAATTATTTTCTTGGTTTCTTCAGTTTTAAAAAAAAAACAGAATTAAAGTTCTGGTTTGACAAGGTAATAAAAAACTGAGAAATTGAATCCCGATATAGGAATACACAAATCAGGTTATTATTTTCCAAGTTTTTAAAGTACTTAAAATTCAGGTTATTATTAATCTAGGTATTATAATATATTTTAAAATTATTATGATTCATTATAATTTGGACCTTGTTAATAAATATGATTTTATTTGGTAATTATAATTATTATATTTAGAAATATCAATTTGTACTAATGACTTGGTTAATAAATTTAAAATTATTTTAGTTTACATAGGTCGCTTGTTATTATTGGTATTAGGTCTTTAAATATGTGTATTAAAATAATTCTTTATAAATAAACACAATGCATATAAATGCAATATATATATACACACTATTCTATCGTTAAATATTATAGTTCTTATACTAATTTATTTATTTATAATTTATTTATTTTTTTAAAATAATTTTGTTTTAAAATAATTTTTGATCCCGATTCCGACTTTCATAAATATGCTATGTACTATGCTATGTCGTAATTTGAGTTTTTATTAGTTGAATTTGTTTTTATAATGTTTCTTAAAAAAAATTTCAATTTTTAATTATTTTTTTTTTCAATTTTTTCGATTTTATTACTAACAATCCGATATTTTTTTTTGACTCGCCCGAGTCTTGTCCGAGTCGACCGAGTCCCGAGTCGACGGACCCGGCCGAGTCCCATTCCGAGTCCGATATTCAGAACCATGCATTAAATACCAATTTTACACGGTTCTGATGCTTTCACGAGCGAATGACGAATACAATTATCTGATATGGTCCAACAAATCGGACGAAATGGCGGGTAAATAATATGTTTGAATTGAAAAGAAAACTTTCTTAGAGTTTGTACAATTTTGTGAAAATTTACGTAGTAAAAGATTCGGTCAAAATCATCTCAAAACACGTTATTTGGACTCCTCAGAACGTTAAATGAATGTTATGAATCGATAAACAAACTTTTTTAGTGTTTGCAAAATTTGGTGAAAAATCATAAAGTAAAAGATACGATATAAATGATTTAAAAACACGTTATTTGAAATCCTCAAAGCGTTAAAATATCGTTATGAATCGAAAAGAAAACTTTCTTAGTGTTTGTATAATTTTGTAAAAAATTACGGAGTAAAACATTCGATTCAAACCATCTCAAAAACACATTATTTGGACTCCTCACATCTTTAAAAGATACGATACAAATGATGCAAAAAACACGTTATTTGAACTCCTCAAAACGTAAAAGGATTGATGGGAATCGAAAAGAAAATTTTCTTTGTGTTTGTACAATTTGGTGGAAAGTTACGTAGTAAAAGATTCGATCCAAACCATCCCAAAACACGTTCTTTTGACTCCCAAGGCATTAAAAGAATGTTATAAATCGAAAAACAATTTTTTTTAGTGTTTGTAAAATTTGGTGAAAGGTTATGTAGTAAAATATACGATACAAATGATCTAAAAATATACGATACAAACTTTCTTATTTGAACTCCGCAAATCGTTAAAAGATTGCTATGAATCGAAAATAAAACTTTCGTAGTATTTGTACAATTTGTGAAAAGTTACGTAGTAAAAGATTCGATCCAAACCATCTCAAAAACACATTGTTTGGACACGCCAGAATGTTAAAAGATTGTTATGAATCGAAAAACAAAACTTTCTTAGTGTTTGTAAAATTTGATGAAAAGTTATGTAGTGAAAGTTACGATACAAATGAAATAAGAACATGAACATGTCATTTGAACTCCTCAAAGCGTTAAAAGATTGCTATGAATCGAAAATAAAACTTTCTTAGTATTTGAACAATTTGGTGAAAAGTTACGTAGTAAAAGATTCGATACAAACTATCTCAAAAACACGTTATTTGGACTCGCCAGAGTGTTAAAATATTGTTATGAATCGAAAAACAAACTTTCATAGTGTATGTAAAATTTGATGAAAAGTTATGTAGTAAAATATACGATACAAATGATCTAAAAACACGTTATTTGAACTCCTCAAAACATAAAAGGATTGCTATGAATCGAAAAGAAAACTTTCATTGTGTGTGTGTACAATTTAGTGAAAAGTTACGTAGTAAAAGATTCGATTTATTCCAAAACACGTTATTTGGACTACTTAGGGCGTTAAAAGAATGTTATGAATCGAAAAACAAACTTTCTTAGTGTTTGTAAAATTTGGTGAAAAGTTATGTAGAAAAGATACCATACAAATGATCTAAAAACATGTTATTTGAACAGCTCAAAGCGTTTAAAGATTGCTATGAATCGAAAAGAAAACTTTTTTAGTATTTGTACAATTTGGTGAAAATTTACGTAGTGAAAGATTCGATCCAAACTATCTCAAAAACACGTTATTTGGACTCGCCAGAGTATTAAAAGATTGTTATGAATCGAAAAAAAACTTTCTTCATGTTTGTTAAATTTAATGAAAAGTTAAGTAGTAAAAGATACGATACAAATGATCTGAAAACACGTTATTTGAACTCCTCAAAACGTAAAAGGATTGCTATGAATCGAAAAGAAAACTTGCTTTGTGTTTGTACAATTTGGTGAAAAGTTACGTAGTAAAATATTCGATCCAAACCATCCCAAAACACGTTATTTGGACATCTTTGGGCGTTAAAACAATATTATGAATCGAAAAACAAACTTTCTTAGAGTTTGTAAAATTTGGTGAAAAATTATGTAGTAAAAGATACAATACAAATGATCTAAAAACATGTTATTTGAACACCTTAAAGTGTTAATACATAGATATGAATCGAAAATAAAACTTTCTTAGTGTTTGTACAATTTGGTGAAAAGTTACGTAGTGAAAGATTCGATCCAAACCATCTCAAAAACAAGTTATTTGGACTCGCCGGAGTGTTAAAAGATTGTTATGAATTGAAAAACAAATTTTCTTAATGTTTGTAAAATTTGAAGAAAAGTTATGAAGTAAAAGATACGATACAAATGATCTAAAACCGTGTTAATTGAACTCCTCAAAGCGTTAAAAGATTGCTATGAATCGAAAAGAAAACTTTCTCAGTATTTGTATAATTTGGTGAAAAGTTACGTAGCAAAAGATTCAATCCAAACCGTCCCAAAACAAGTTATTTTGACTCCCTAAGGCGTTAAAAGAATGTTATGAGTCGGAAAACAAAATTTATTAGTGTTTGTAAAATTTGGTGAAAGGTTATGTAGTAAAATATATGATACAAACTTTCTTATTTGAACTCCCCAAAGCATAAAAAGATTGTTACGAATCGAAAAACGAACATTCTTAGTGTTTGTAAAATTTGGTGTAAAGTTATGTAGTAAAAGATACGATTGAAATGATCTAAAAATACATTATTTGAACTCCCCAAAGTATAAACATATTGTTTTGAATCGAATAAAAAAAAATTTAGTGTTTGTAAAATTTGGTGAAAAGTTATGTAGTAAAAGATACGATTCAAATTATCTAAAAACACGTCATTTGATCTCCGCAAAACTTAAAAAGATTGCGATGAACCGAAAAGAAAACTTTCTTAGTGTTTGTACAATTTGGTGAAAACTTACATAGTAAAAGATTCGATCCAAAGCATCTTAAAAACACGTTATTTGAACTCCCCATAGCGTTACAAGATTATTTTGAATCGAAAAACAAACATTCTTAGTGTTTGTAAAATCATGTGAAAAGTTATGTAGTAAAAGATACGATTCAAATGATCTAAAAACACGTTATTTGAACTGCTCAAAGAGTAAAAAGAGTGCTATGAATAAAAAAAAACTTTCTTAATGTTTGTACAATTTGGTGAAAAGTTACGTAGTCAAAGATTCGATCCAAACAATTTAAAAAACACGTTATTTGGACTCCTCAGAGCGTTAAAAAATTGTTTAGAATCGAAAAACGAACATTCTTAGTGTTTGTAGAACTCCCCAAAGCATAAAAAGATTGTTACGAATCGAAAAACAAACTTTCTTAGTGTTTGTAAAATTTGGTGAAAAGTTATGTAGTAGAAGATACGATTCAAATGATCTAAAAATACGTTATTTGAACTCCCCAAAGCATAAACATATTGTTTTGAATCGAAAAACAAAATTTCTTAGTGCTTGTAAAATTTGGTGAAAAGGTATGTAGTAAAAGATATGATTCAAATGATCTTAAAACACGTTATTTGAACTCCGCAAAGCGTAAAAAGTTTGCGATGAATCGAAAAGAAAACATTCTAAGTGTTTGTACAATTTGGTGAAAAGTTACGTATTGTACAATTTGGTGAAAAGTTACGTAGCAAAAGATTCGATCCAAACCATCTCAAAAACACGTTATTTGAACTTCTCAGAGCATTAAAAGATTGTTTTGAATCAAAAAATGAAATTTTTTAGTGCTTGTAAAATTTGGTGAAATGTTATGTAGTAAAAGATACGATTCAAATGATCTAAAAACACGTTATTTGAACTCCTCAAAGCGTAAAAAGAGTGCTATGAATCGAAAAACAAACTTTCTTAGTGTTTGTACAATTTGGTGAAAAGTTACGTATTGAAAGATTCGATCCAAACAATCTCAAAAACACGTTATTTGAACTCCTCAGAGCGTTAAAAGATTGTTTTGAATCGAAAAACGAACCTTCTTAGTTTTTGTAAAAATTGGTGAAAAGTTATGTAGTAAAAGATACGATTCAAATGATCTAAAAATAAGTTATTTGAACCCCCCCCCCCCCCCCCCCCCAAAGCATGAAAAGATTGTTACGAGTTAAAAAACAAACTTTCTTAGTGTTTGTACAATTTGGTGAAAAGTTATGTAGTAAAAGATACGATTCAAATGATCTAAAAATACGTTATTAGAACTCCCCAATGCATAATCATATTGTTTTGAATCGAAAAACAAATTTTCTTAGTGTTTGTAAAATTTGGTGAAAAGTTACGTAGTAAAAGATACGATTCAAATTATCTAAAAACACGTTATTTAAACTCCGAAAGCGATAAAAGATTGCTATGAATCGTAAAGAAAACTTTCTTAGTGTTTGTAAAATTTGGTGAAAAGTTACGTAGTAAAAGATTGGATCCAAACCATCTCAAAACACGTTATTTGAACTCCTCATAGCGTTAAAAGATTGTTTTGAATCGAAAAACACATTTTCTTAGTGTTTATAAAATTTGATGAAAAGTTATGTAGTAAAAGATACGATTCAAACGATCTAAAAACACGTTATTTGAACTCCGCAAATCGTAAAAAGAATGCTATGAATCGAAAAGAAAAATTTCTTAGTGTTTGTACAATTTGGTGAAAAGTTACGTAGTAAAAGATTCGATTCAAACAATCTCAAAAACACGTTATTTGAACTCCTCAGAGCGTTAAAAGATTGTTTTGAATCGAAAAACGAACTTTCTTAGTTTTTGTAAAATGTGGTGCAAAGTTATGTAGTAAAAGATACGATTCAAATGATCTAAAAATACGTTATTTGAACTCCCCAAAGCATGAAAAGATTGTTACGAATCGAAAAATGAACTTTCTTAGTGTTTGTAAAATTTGATGAAAAGTTATGTAGTAAAAGATACGATTCAAATGATCTAAAAATACGTTATTTGAACTCCCCAATGCATAAACAGATTGTTTTGAATCGAAAAACAAATTTTCTTAGTATTTGTAAAATTTGGTGAAAAGTAACGTAGTAAAAGATACGATTCAAATGTTCTAAAAACACGTTATTTGAACTCCGCAAAGCTTAAAAAGATTGCTATGAATCGAAAAGAAAACTGGCTTAGTGTTTGTACAATTTGGTGAAAAGTTACGTAGTAAAAGATTCGATCCAAGCAATCCCAAAAACACGTTATTTGAACTCCTCAGAGCGTTAAAAGATTGTTTTGAATCGAAAAACGAACTTTCTTAGTTTTTGTAATTTTTTTTAAAAAGTAATGTAGTAAAAGATACGATTCAAATGATCTAAAAACACGTTATTTGAACTCCGCAAAGCGTAAAAAGATTGCTATGAATCGAAAAGAAAACTTTCTAAGTGTTTGTACAATTTGGTGAAATGTTACGTAGTAAAAGATTCGATCCAAACCATCTCAAAAACATGTTATTTGAACTCCTCATAGCGTTAAAAGTTGTTTTGATTCGGAAAACAAATTTTCTTAGTGTTTGTAAAATTTGGTGAAAAGTTATATTGTAAAAGATACGATTCAAATGATCTAAAAACACGTTATTTGAACTCCTCAAAGCGTAAAAAGAGTGCTATGAATCGAAAAGAAAACTTTCTTAATGTTTGTACAATTTGGTGAAAAGTTACGTATTAAAAGATTCGATCGGAACAATCTCAAAAACACGCTATTTGAACTCCTCAGAGCGTTAAAAGATTGTTTTGAATCGAAAAACGAACTTTCTAAGTTTTTGTTAAATTTGATGAAAAGTTATGTAGTAAAAGATACGATTCAAATGATATAAAAATTCGATATTTCAACCCCCCCCCCCCCCCCCCCCAAAAGCATGAAAAGATTGTTACGAATCGAAAAAACAAACTTTCTTAGTGTTTGTACAATTTGGCGAAAAGTTATGTAGTAAAAGATACGATTCAAATGATCTAAAAATACGTTATTTGAACTCCCCAATGCATAAACAGATTGTTTTGAATAGAAAAACAAATTTTCTTAGTGTTTGTAAAATTTGGTGAAAAGTTATGTAGTAAAAGATACGATTCAAATGATCTAAAAACATGTTATTTGAACTCCGCAAAATGTAAAAAGATTGCTATGAATCGAAAAGAAAACTTTCTTAGTGTTTGTACAATTTGGTGAAAAGTTTCGTAGTAAAAGATTCGATCCAAACCATCTCAAAAACACGTTATTTGAACTCCTCATAGCGTTAAAAGTTGTTTTGATTCGAAAATCAAACTTTCTTAGTATTTGTAAAATTTGGTGAAAAGTTAGGTAGTAAAAGATACGATTCGAATGATTTAAAAACACGCCATTTGAACTCCTCAAAGCGTAAAAATAGTGCTAGGAATCGAAAAGAAAACTTTCTTAGTGTTTGTACAATTTGGTGAAAAGTTATGTAGTAAAAGATACGATTCAAATGATCTAAAAATACGTTATTTGAACTCCCCAATGCATAAACAGATTGTTTTGAATAGAAAAACAAATTTTCTTAGTGTTTGTAAAATTTGGTGAAAAGTTATGTAGTAAAAGATACGATTCAAATGATCTAAAAACACGTTATTTGAACTCCGCAAATCGTAAAAAGATTGCTATGAATCGAAAAGAAAACTTTCTTAGGCCCTGTTCGCACCATCAGTTTTGGGAGCTAGTTTTGAGGGTAAATCTTGTTTTGTGGAGTTTCAATTTAATGGTGTTTGATCATCCTTTTTTAATCCTAGTTTTGGGCTTCCTAACTATTAAAATCCTAGGATTGGCATTGATTTCTTGAACTTTGAAAACTTATCTCGAAGATAAGTTTTGAGCAAATTACAATAATAATCCATATCCCAAAAATTAATAAGTATTTAGAAAATGATAAACATAACAAAAATAATAACAAAAAATCAATGCATAATTAAAATGCATTAAAAAAATAATAATAAAAGAAATTAATCCATAATTAAAAATGTATTTAGAAATTAATAATAATGATGATGATGATAATAATAATAATAATGATGATGATAATCAGAAATGTATTTTTTGAAATAATAATAATAATAATAATAATAATAATAATAATAATAATAATAATAATAATAATAATAATAATAGTAATAATAATTAATACATAATTAAAAATGTATTTAGAAATTAATGATAATAATAATAATAATAATAATAAAAATAATACATAATAATAATAATAATAATAATAATAATAATAATAATAATAATAATAATACATAATAATACATAATTAATAATGATAATAATAATAAATTAATACAAAATTAAAGATACATCCAGAAATTAATAACAATAATAATAAATTAATACATAATTAAAGTATATTTATAAATTAATAATAATACTAATAATAAATAATAATACAAATTAAAAATGTATTTAGAAATTAATAATAATAATAATAAATAATTAAAAGTTAAAAATGTACTTAGAAATTACTAATAATAATAAATTAATAAATGATTAAAATGTATTTAGAAATTAATAATAATAACAACAACAACAACAACAACAACAACAACAACAACAACAACAACAACAACAACAACAATAATAATAATATCAAATTAATACATAATTAAAAATATAGTTAGAAAAATAATAATAATAATTATTATTATTATTATTATTATTATTATTATTATTATTATTATTATTATTATTATTATTGTTACTGTTATTGTTGGGAATTCACCCATCCCCGGGCCCGCGCAGCGGATATGAAGGCCCGGTCCGGTTCTCTAAATCCAAGATCACGCCATGACTTCGAGGGTACGATGCAAAGTAGGATAGACGATTACCAGCGTGAAATTGATCACGCACGACGGGTTGATCGCTCGCATCCTTCTTTTCCTTCGGTGTCACGTTGGTGACTAGCCCGTACGTCCCATACCAGCCCCAGATGTTGTTCCTCTACTTGTATCCACCTTGACTCGTAAGACGTCGGTCGCGGGTGCAACTGCCTAGACGATGCACTGGCGAACTTGCTCGATTGATTGATTCTCTATACCGGAAAACATCTTTTCACGGTTTCTCTCTTTTACACCCTTTCTCTCTCTAGAAAGTTGTCTCACAATTCTCTGGAATATTCTGAATTAACTACTTGAATTAACCACACCAGATGAGAGAGAAAAATCCTATTTATATTATATAGGATTAGGATTGGCCAAAAGACATGTATATCCAATATACACTCTTTCACACAGAAAGTTGCATGTATCTGTCCAGTATTATGTCCATACGAAATTAGTAAATTCCTCTGACAGAACATCACCCAACACGAAAGGTGTAGATAATCTTATTATCTACACGACCCAATTTGGCCTGGCCCAATTGGAGTTCGTATGCAAAAGTTATGACTGTTTTACTAACTGTATGTCATACTGTTGCAGCCTTTCGGTATTTCATAGAAACGACACTGATACTTCGTTCATATGAAATATATTTCTATATGAAGGTTGTAGATAATCTTATTATCTATCTAACCCAATTTGAACCATTCAAATTGGATTTTCCTACTGAAAGATATGACCACGAATGTACGCTTCCATTCGTTTATCCTTGTGTACACTTTTACGGTTGATCCTGAAACTGTATTTCCTTCAGTCTCCCACTCAATTTCAGATCTACCTAAAAAGTACTCATGCATATCCAATATGCACGATTTTAGAGAATATAGCTCGCGTATCAAATACCAAGCTACGCACATCTTATGTGCCAATTTTATAATCAAGCCCGACTTAGTACGACTCGTTGTGTGACCAGGTAGGTTCGGTTAACGATGGCAGTAGGTTGTTTCCATAGCACTACAAGCCCATGAGCGGGATCTAGTCACTCCATCATGGCTACCCATGTTAACACGAAGAATGATTGTGATCATTGTGCCTATCTCGAATAGCGGTCATTAGTTCTCTTGTTAGCGATATCCGTTAATCAAAAGGCATGGTTATAGTCATCCTTATATTTTGATTAACTATACTTATTCCTCGAGTCCGAATTGAGTTAACAAATTTCAATCGATATTAACCGTTAATATCATTGACTGTGGCCACAGTTTTCGTTAATCAATTCATCGAGTGGCCAAAGAGATATCTCTTCCTTTCGGAATAAACAATTTCTATCTTGGAGACTCACATTGAATTCCGTGTTTCGGACAATACCCAATGATGACCGTTTTAACTCCCTGTTACGGTGAGCGTAAGATCATATCAAAGCATTGTGTTACGCACGTAACGCAATCAATGGTCCCCTCAAGTATGAAGAACCTAATACCCTACTCGTCGCGAGTCCATCTATAATGACTAAACCATGTCATGGTCTCGCGGCTTCGGTCATATCCAATATATGTCACCTAGCATATATCTACGTTTCCGATTCGACAAACACCTTTGTCCTATGATTAGCAAAACATAATCGTCTCCTCGGCTAACGTACTAGTGTACGCGTTCAGTCTATTCCCTTGTAATAGAAATGCTTCTCTCTTAAGCAAACTCACCCGCGACTAGGGATGTTTAGAAATGAAACTTTAAGTGTGACGGTTTCGCTGCACATGGTCCTCAACCATGTCGACGTCCACACAAGTTCAAATCAAGGTTCATGTAATCATATTACACAACCCCGCACACAGTTTTCATATAAGGTGAATGCATGAAAATTTAATTAAACAAAATTTTTAAAAGGGATGCATTCATACGGATTAAGTATTTGGGTGATACAACGTTTACCTGTGGGTATCTCCATACCCACAACCTGCGAGGACTATCGTATTAGATAACTACACTCTACTCTCTTCTTCCTCCTCTAGGTATCTCCATACCCATAGTCATCGCATGACAGTCACGCGCAACTAGAGAGAGCGGTTTTGTAAACGGGTCCGCACGTTGCCGTTAGTGTTAATCAACATCAGGTTTGGAACATTTCCAATACTTATGATCACATCATTTCATAAAATTTCATGGATCAATGAAATTTTCTGAGTATTGGCTAGAAGTGGTTGTGACCTCGGCATTTTTGGCTTGTACTATTGCGTGTCACGCAATATACAACCATAAATCCGATAACTCGTGACTACTCGAGTTTGGTCATGTATCCTTGATCCATACCGCTTCCTTTTGTGATTCATAACCACAATATACTCGCCCCCGTAAATAGAATCATTATTGGTCATGTGGAACCTTTCCACATAACCATGTTTTCGTTTAAGCAAATCATGTACACACTTTGTGATCGAAAGTCGTGCTACATATTTGGACGTGTTAAAATCTTTGGAAACTGTCGTTGTTATAACTCTTTATAACCAACACGTCCTCCACACCATTATAGATAAAATAAAATCCTGAATTCTTTTGTAAAGTAGTCAAGGATAACATTCACCGCTATCAATACAAATCCCGATGAATTTAAATATACATAACCATTATGTATATATATGTATAATCATTATACATTCACAAGAGTTAGTCTCATGTAATCGCATTACATTCAAACTCGTGTGATTCTTTGGATTTTATTGACGGTGAATTAGACGCTTCACCGATACGACATATAGCCACATACATATCATGACAGATATAATAGATCCTCACATCGATTGTAAAGCATCATATTTTTATTTTCGTCCTGCTTGATGTCTCACATCGAGCCGTAGAAAATTTCTGCCATTCGACATCTCTATTTAACTCCGCCAAGGAGTTATATGTTGAAAACATTTTTCAACAATATGTCGATATACGTGCTATAATATAAAACGAGGAACTTCTTAGATCTATCCTATAGATCTTCACGCTTAATTCATAAGCGGTCTCGCCTAAATTTTGTGTCGTTACAAGAAATTATATAACGCGGCTCCCACTAACTTTCATGTGTACACAAAGTTTCCATTCGTTCCGACAATGTTATAGCAGTTTATAACTTCATCAAAATGAATATTCCAATTCCGAGAAGCTTTCTCTAATCCATCATATGGATCATTAAAGCGTGCATATCTTATCCCCGATTCTTATGAATCGACAAAACCGTAAAGTTGTGTCAAGTACACATCCTTTCATAAAATTTCTGTCAAGAAATTCGGTTTTGACATCCATTTTGCTACATCACATAGTCATAATACGCGACCATGTCAAGCAGAATTGTGAGAATGTGAAAGCATGGCAACATGCGAAAACGTTTCTTCATAGTCCGACTATGAAATTCTTGAAACTCTTCGCTACGAGCCTCGATTTGCTTATATGCGTATTCCTATCCGTGTCGGTTCTCATCTTGAAAACCCATTGTCTTTTCACGGGTCTAACCCGGAAAGTAATTAAATCAAGTTCTAAAATTGATAATTTTACACGGATCGAATCTCAGAATTCATGACATCATGTCATGTGGAATCAAGCTTTCATAGCATCCCTGTAGGATATCGAATCATCATATGATTTCGATCTATCATCATTAGCCACGGTAAATCCGTATTTACCGGCTTATGATATAGCCTACTTGATCTACAAATAATTCCTTTGTGTGTTCGACTCGTATTCATCAACTCTTGATGAAGTCGTGTCAACATTCATCGGTACAATGTTCATTTTTAGATCTCGAACTCTTTCGAGATTTATTCTACTCCCACTAGCCCGCATAGAGATTAGCAACATCAAGTTTCAAACTTGTGCGCATCGAGTCCTCCTCCAAGAAGGCATCTCTTCGAGCCACGAAAATCTTATTTTCGTCGGGACGTTAGAACTAATACCCTTTAGTTTCCTTAAGGATATATGTCATAAACGAACAATTTTCAGATTTGGGATTGAGTTTAACCGAAACAAATTTCGAAATATACTCACATCCACAAATCTGTACAAATGACAACTTCGGAACCATTCCGATCCATATCTAATATGGCGTCTTTTATACCGATTAGAAGGTTTATGGTTCATATGATATATGCAACCATTCATTAGTGCCGCTGTCTCAAGGGCGTATCCCCAAAACATTTTTGGGAGATCCGTTTGACCTATCATTTATCGAACCATGTCCAACATGCGTTCAATTCCTCTTTTCGGACACATCTCAATGTTCCGAAATGAAAATAATCGTGAAACGATGTCACAATCATGAATGATAATCAATATTTATAACTCAAATATCGCATCTTCGATCCTATCGAATTGCGTAGCTCAAATACTTGCCTCCTCGATCCTATCAAAGGGCTTTGATTTTCTTGCTAAGTCGATTTTGTATTTCGTTTTGAAACTCATTGAACCTTTCAAAAGTATCAGCTTCGGCACGCATTAAACAGATATTACCATATCTACTTTAACCGTCCGTAAACGTAACAAAATACCGATAGCCTCCTCTTGCCTTGGAACTTATCGGAACATTACATCTAAATATAATTTCCAATAATTCGTTGGATCTTTCTCCAACCTTTGGAGAATGATGCCCTTTGTTTTTTTTTCTAATAAATAAGTATCGCATTAATCAATCGGATCTAATTCGAATGATTCTAGCAATCCATCATATGGAATCTAGATATGCGTATCTGATTCATATGGCCAAGACGGCAATGCCAAAGAAAGCAATCAACTTCTAGGTTTAATCCTCCTCGGATTTCACCGTTCTTTGAGTCATTAGTTTGGACAACTCCTTGTCCGAACTTTCTGTTTGGAAAATAATTTTCCAAATTACCCTTAGACATACATTTCTTTCGATCCCTCCTTTGAATTACAAGGACATCCACGCATCTATATACATTGGATTCCTCGGATACTCCGAGCATCTCCAATTCAATTTTAAATCGCATCTCATGCAATTCAGGGATCGACTTATCTATCGAATGTATATGATATTCAGTCACGAAGATCAAATCTCGTACCGTCAACACACGAGTGTTAATCAAAGACCCATAAGGCGTCTCAGAATTAATCTACGCTTTGAGCTGCATTGAATCATTCAATGCGCTCTAGCTCTTGAAACTATTTCTTGAGCGTTGCGTTTTACTTTCATATACACCCGAATTCTCAAAACAATTTTGAGAAATCTGCGTCTATACATGCCACCACAAGGCACGTAATCTCGTTCGATTTCTTCTTAAAGTTTATCGAACCCGGCTTTCTCTAAAGCCAAAGCCTCGAACCATGAATCTACCATTGCCGTGTTCAACACGTTCCTTTAAGTCTAAGAACTATTCTTTGACTATCAAGGTTAATTACGATAATTCCGGTCCAAAAAGCCATCTATCATATCGATCACATCGATATATTTGGTGTTGCTTGAAAACATAATTCTAAATGGATGATGAAGATTAAGCTCCTAACCGTGCGTACTTAATCTATATGCTTATATGATGATTATATGATAGTGTTATTTTATTGAATCGATAACCCTCATACCGATACGGGACTCCAAGTCCATAACACCCGAGATCCATATTTCGCAATCCTCCCACAAGTGACGAAGGCCTATCGAGTGGGATCTCGCTTATTTAGGTAGGATATAATCCAATCGCATCATATGCGACTCTCGAACCTTTTAGAATTTCGGTGATGGATCGTATCACATATAATCCCAGTTCCGTGTGTGCATTCTAACTATGCCCCGAACTCCAATCGGATTGGCTTGGACAGTTAAGTCATAACCATATCAAACGTATCGTTCAAATGAACTACTCACGTGCATGACGAAGGCCTAGAAACACGTAAGTCCCCATTTAACGCTTGCCACCCATTAGTACCATCAACATGTGTGCATGACGAAGGCCTAGAAACACACATATTGTGATACCAATTTCGATGGTTGATGATATGGAAGGCATTTCCACGACTTAAATATTATGAGGGATCATGACATTCATGTTTAAATAATTTGTGACATAATCATATTATATCACTATCACAAGATTTTCAAAATGCATATGATTTATTTAGGGAGACTAATTATTCTAAATAATTAATTATCTAATATGCTAGTATGATTGAATTAATTGATTAGAGATAAAGATAGGCCTAAAGGTATGTATATCTCATATACACCTTTTCAAACAGAAAACTGCATACACCCTTTCAGTAATCTGTCAGAACGAAAATGGTAAATTCCTCTGACAGAAAATCAACTAACACAAACGTTGTAGATAATCTTATTATCTTTCCAACTCAATTTGGTCCAGCCCAATTGGAGTTCGGACCCGAAAGTTACGGCCGTTTTACTGACTATATGTCAAACTGTCGCACCATTTCGGTATTCCATTAGAACGACACTGATAATTCGCTCAAATGAAATATATTACAACATGAAAGTTCTAGATAATCTCATTATCTAACTAACCCAATTTGAACCATTCAAATCGAAATTTCCTACTGAAAGTTATACCTGTTTTAGTAAAATACGGACAAACGAAAAGGTAAGTATATCCAATAGACACCTTTTCAACCAGAAAACTACAGACACCTTTTCAGTATTCTGTTGAAACGAAAATATTAAGTTATTCCAACCGACTTTCTTTGAACGTGAACGAAAGTTCTAGATAATCTTATTATCTAACTAACCCAATTGGATTGGACTCAATTGGAGTTCCGATGCGACATATACGGACGTTTTAGTTTCTGTATGTCAAACAGTCGCACCCTTTCGTTATTCCATAAAAACGACACTGATAATTCGTCCAAATGATAAAACTTTCTGTATCAAAGTCATAAATAATCTCATTATCTAACTACGCAAATTTGATCCAATCAATTTGGAGTTTCCCACTGAAAATTATCTTAGTTTTACTCACTGTTTCGTATTCTAATTTTCTGCAGATTTTGCCGTTTCTTCCGTTTTCGCTCGTTTCTGAAACGATAAATCATGAAACCTTTTCACGATAATTCCTAGAGACTCTCAATCAACTTTTGATTGATCTCTAGTGAATTCTACTTGTGATTTTTAACGAAATTGGAATCTCTATATCTATCATCAAGCAAACGGGTACGAATTTTGATAACCCGTGCGTATATCGAATATACGACTATGATTCGACCCTCGAATCGATGGCGATCGCTCTGATACCACTGTTGGGAATTCACCAATCCCCGGGCCCGCGCAGCGGATATGAAGGCCCGGTCCGGTTCCCTAAATCCAAGATCACGCCATGACTTCGAGGGTACGATGCAAAGTAGGATAGACGATTACCAGCGTGAAATTGATCACGCATGACGGGTTGATCGCTCGCATCCTTCTTTTCCTTCGGTGTCACGTTGGTGACTAGCCCGTACGTCCCATACCGCACGTCTCCCACCGTCTTGACACGCCTCGGGTTGTCTTCGTGCGTTCCATGCCCGCATGCTTCCACAGCCCGTTACTCGATTCGCTCGTTTCCGTCTCCGGCAGATTTCGTTCCTCCGAATCGATCACAACCGAAAGAGCCCCAGATGTTGCTCCTCTACTTGTATCCACCTTGACTCGTAAGACGTCGGTCACGGGTGCAACTGCCTAGACGATGCACCGGCGAACTTGCTCGATTGATTGATTCTCTATACCGGAAAACATCTTTTCACGGTTTCTCTCTTTTACACCCTTTCTCTCTCTAGAAAGTTGTCTCACAATTCTCTGGAATATTCTGAATTAACTACTTGAATTAACCACACCAGATGAGAGAGAAAAATCATATTTATATCATATAGGATTAGGATTGGCCAAAAGACATGTATATCCAATATACACTCTTTCACACAGAAAGTTGCATGTATCTGTCCAGTATTCTGTCCATACGAAATTGGTAAATTCCTCTGACAGAACATCACCCAACACGAAAGTTGTAGATAATCTTATTATCTACACGACCCAATTTGGCCTGGCCCAATTGGAGTTCGTATGCAAAAGTTATGACTGTTTTACTAACTGTATCTCATACTGTTGCAGCCTTTCGGTATTTCATAGAAACGACACTGATACTTCGTTCATATGAAATATATTTCTATATGAAGGTTGTAGATAATCTTATTATCTATCTAACCCAATTTGAACCATTCAAATTGGATTTTCCTACTGAAAGATATGACCACGAATGTACGCTTGCATTCGTTTATCCTTGTGTACACTTTTACGGTTGATCCTGAAACTGTATTTCCTTCAGTTATTATTATTGGTAATAATTAAAAATTAATACATAAATAAAATGTATTTGAAAAATATTAATAATTACAATAATGTATTTAAATAATAATAATAATAATAATAATAATAATAATAATAATAATAATAATAATAATAATAATAATAATAATGTAGTTAGAAATTAATAATATTTTGATATGATTAAGAAATAAATATTATAGTTATAAAATTTCATAAGAAATAATACAATTATGAAATATTTTATTCATTTCCTACATCTAAACTTATGATTTTCATCAAACACCTTTTAAACATCCTACACTCGCAGTTTTTGCATTTTCCTGCTACCAGAGTTTCCTGATATTCATATATCGGTTTCCTGCTACTATGAGTTTCCTGCTGCTACACAAAACTAACCTAGCAAACACGCCCTTAGTGTTTGTACAATTTGGTGAAAAGTTTCGTAGTAAAAGATTCGATCCAAACCATCTCAAAAACACGTTATTTGAACTCCTCATAGCGTTAAAAGTTGCTTTGATTAGAAAAACAAATTTTCTTAGTATTTGTAAAATTTGGTGAAAAGTTAGGTAGTAAAAGATACGATTCGAATGATTTTAAAACACGTCATTTGAACTCCTCAAAGCGTAAAAAGAGTGCTAGGAATCGAAAAGAAAACTTTCTTAGTGTTTGTACAATTTGGTGAAAAGTTATGTAGTAAAAGATACGATTCAAATGATCTAAAAATACGTTATTTGAACTCCCCAATGCATAAACAGATTGTTTTGAATAGAAAAACAAATTTTCTTAGTGTTTGTAAAATTTGGTGAAAAGTTATGTAGTAAAAGATACAATTGAAATGATCTTAAAACACGTTATTTGAACTCCGCAAATCGTAAAAAGATTGCTATGAATCGAAAAGAAAACTTTCTTAGTGTTTGTACAATTTGCTGAAAAGTTTCGTAGTAAAAGATTCGATCCAAACCATCTCAAAAACACGTTATTTGAACTCCTCATAGCGTTAAAAGTTGCTTTGATTAGAAAAACAAACTTTCTTAGTATTTGTAAAATTTGGTGAAAAGTTATGTAGTAAAAGATACGATTCGAATGATTTAAAAACACGTCATTTGAACTCCTCAAAGCGTAAAAAGAGTGCTATGAATCGAAAAGAAAACTTTCTTAGTGTTTGTACAATTTGGTGAAAAGTTACGTATTAAAAGATTCGACATAAACAATCTCAAAAACACGTTATTTGAACTCCTCGGAGCATTAAAAGATTGTTTTGAATCGAAAAACGAACTTTCTTAGGGTTTGTAAAACTTTGTGAAAAGTTATGTAGTAAAAGATACGATTCAAATGATCTAAAAATACGTTATTTGAACTCTCCAAAGAATAAAAATATTGTTACGAATCGAAAAACAAACTTTCTTAGTGTTTGCAAAATTTGGTGAAAAGTTATGTAGTAAAAGATACGATTCAAATGATCTAAAAACACGTTATTTGAACTCCGCAACGCGTAAATAGATTGCTATGAATCGAAAAGAAAACTTTGTTAGTGTTTGTACAATTTGGTGAAATGTTACGTAGTAAAAGATTCCATCGAAACCATCTCAACAACACGTTATTTGAACTCCTCAGAGCGTTAAAAGATTGTTTTGAATCGAAAAACAAACTTTCTTAGTGTTTGTAAAATATGGTAAAAAGTTATGTAGTAAAAGATACGATACAAATGATCTAAAAACATGTTATTTGAACTCCTCAAAACGTTAAAATATTGTTTTGAATTGAAAAACAAACTTTCTTAGTGTTTGTAAAATTTCGTGAAAAGTTATGTAAAAAAAGATACGATACAAATGATCTAAAAACACGTTATTTGAATTCCTCAAAGCGTTAAAAGATTGTTTTGAATCGAAAAACAAACTTTCTTAGTGTTTGTAAAATTTGGTGAAAAGTTATGTAGTAAAAGATACGATACAAATGATCTAAAAACACGTTATTCGAATTCTTCAAAGCATCAAAAGAATGTTTTGAATCGAAAAACAAACTTTCTTAGTGTTTGTAAATTATGGTAAAAAGTTAACTAGTAAAAGATACGATAGAAATGATCTAAAAACATGTTATTTGAACTCCTCAAAGCGTTAAAAGATTGTTTTGAATCGAAAAACAAACTTTCTTAGTGTTTGTAAAATTTGGTGAAAAGTTATGTAGTGTAAGATACGATTCAAAAGATCTAAAAACACGTTATTTGAACTACGCAACGCGTAAATATATTGCTATGAATCGAAAAGAAAACTTTGTTAGTGTTTGTACAATTTGGTGAAATGTTATGTAGTAAAAGATTCGATCGAAACCATCTCAACAACACGTTATTTGAACTCCTCAGAGCGTTAAAACATTGTTTTGAATCGAAAAACAAACTTTCTTAGTGTTCGTAAAATGTTGTGAAATGTTATGTAGTATAAGATAAGATTCAAATGATGTAAAAACACGTTATTTGAACTCCTCAAAGTGTAAAAAGATTTCTATGAATCGAAACAAAAACTTTCTTAGTGTTTGTAAAATTTGGTGAAATGTTATGTAGTAAAAGATACGATTCAAATGATCTAAAAACACGTCATTTGAACTCCTCAAAGCGTAAAAAGGTGCTATGAATCGAAAAGAAAACTTTCTTAGTGTTTGTACAATTTGGTGAAAAGTTTCGTAGTAAAAGATTCGATCCAAACCATCTCAAAAACACGTTATTTGATGTCCTCATAGCGTTAAAAGTTGCTTTGATTAGAAAAACAAACTTTCTTAGTATTTGTAAAATTTGGTGAAAAGGTATGTAGTAAAAGATACGATTCGAATAATTTAAAAACACGTCATTTGAACTCCTCAAAGCGTAAAAAGAGTGCTATGAATCGAAAAGAAAACTTTCTTAGTGTTTGTACAATTTGGTGAAAAGTTACGTATTAAAAGATTCGACAGAAACAATCTAAAAAGAACGTTATTTGAACTCCTCAGAGCATTAAAAGATTGTTTTGAATCGAAAAACGAAATTTCTTAGTGTTTGTAAAACTTTGTGAAAAGTTATGTAGTAAAAGATACGATTCAAATGATCTAAAAATACGTTATTTGAACTCCCCAAAGAATAAAAATATTGTTACGAATCGAAAAACAAACTTTCTTAGTGTTTGGAAAATTTGGTGAAAAGTTATGTAGTAAAAGATACGATTCAAATGATCTAAAAACACGTTATTTGAACTCCGCAACGCGTAAATAGATTCCTATGAATCGAAAAGAAAACTTTGTTAGTGTTTGTACAATTTGGTGAAAAGTTTCGTAGTAAAAGATTCGATCCAAACCATCTCAAAAACACGTTATTTGAACTCCTCATAGCGTTAAAAGTTGTTTTGATTCGAAAAACAAACATTCTTAGTGTTTGTAAAATTTGGTGAAAAGTTAGGTAGTAAAAGATACGATTCGAATGATTTTAAAACACGTCATTTGAACTCCTCAAAGCGTAAAAAGAGTGCTAGGAATCGAAAAGAAAACTTTCTTAGTGTTTGTACAATTTGGTGAAAAGTTATGTAGTAAAAGATACGATTCAAATGATCTAAAAATACGTTATTTGAACTCCCCAATGCATAAACAGATTGTTTTGAATAGAAAAACAAATTTTCTTAGTGTTTGTAAAATTTGGTGAAAAGTTATGTAGTAAAAGATACGATTGAAATGATCTTAAAACACGTTATTTGAACTCCGCAAATCGTAAAAAGATTGCTATGAATCGAAAAGAAAACTTTCTTAGTGTTTGTACAATTTGGTGAAAAGTTTCGTAGTAAAAGATTCGATCCAAACCATCTCAAAAACACGTTATTTGAACTCCTCATAGCGTTAAAAGTTGCTTTGATTAGAAAAACAAACTTTCTTAGTATTTGTAAAATTTGGTGAAAAGTTATGTAGTAAAAGATACGATTCGAATGATTTAAAAACACGTCATTTGAACTCCTCAAAGCGTAAAAAGAGTGCTATGAATCGAAAAGAAAAACTTTCTTAGTGTTTGTACAATTTGGTGAAAAGTTACGTATTAAAAGATTCGACAGAAACAATCTCAAAAACACGTTATTTGAACTCCTCGGAGCATTAAAAGATTGTTTTGAATCGAAAAACGAACTTTCTTAGTGTTTTTAAATTTTTGTGAAAAGTTATGTAGTAAAAGAAAGCATCAAAAGATTGTTACGAATCGAAAAACAAACTTTCTTTGTGTTTGTAAAATTTGGGGAAAAGTTATGTAGTAAAAGATACGATTCAAATGATCTAAAAATACGTTATTTGAACTCCCCAAAGCATAAAAAGATTGTTACGAATCGAAAAACAAACTTTCTTAGTGTTTGTAAAATTTGGTGAAAAGTTATGTAGTAAAAGATACGATTCAAATGATCTAAAAATACGTTATTTGAACTACCCAAAGCATAAAAAGATTGTTACGAATCGAAAAACAAACTGTCTTATTGTTTGTAAAATTTGGTGAAAAGTTATGTAGTAAAAGATACGATTCAAATTATCTAAAAACACGTTATTTGAACTCCGCAACGCGTAAACAGATTTCTATGAATCGAAAAGAAAACTTTCTTTGTGTTTGTACAATTTGGTGAAATGTTACGTAGTAAAAGATTTGATCCAAACCATTTCAAAAACACGTTATTTGAACTCATGATAGCATTAAAAGATTGTTTTGAATCGAAATACAAACTTTCTTAGTGTTTGTAAAATTTGGTGAAAAGTTATGTAGTAAAAGATGCGATTCAAATGATCTAAAAACACGTTATTCAAACTCCTCAAAGCGTAAAAAGATTGCTATGAATCGAAAATGAATTTTCTTAGTGTTTGTACAATTTGGTGAAAATTTACGTAGTAAAAGATTCGATCCAAACAATCTCAAAAAGAAATTATTTGAACTCCTCAGAGCGTTAAAAGATTGTTTTGAATGGAAAACGAACTTTCTTAGTGTTTGTAAAATTTGGTGAAAAGTTATGTAGTAAACCATACAATTCAAATGATCTAAAACCACGTTATTTGAACTCCCCAAAGCATAAAAAGATTGTTACAAATCGAAAAACAAACTTTCTTAGTGTTTGTAAAATTTGGTGAAAAGTTATGTAGTAAAAGATACGATTCAAATGATCTAAAAAGACGTTAT
Source organism: Luzula sylvatica (assembly GCA_946800325.1). Lineage (NCBI taxonomy): Eukaryota > Viridiplantae > Streptophyta > Magnoliopsida > Poales > Juncaceae > Luzula > Luzula sylvatica. The sequence goes on from OX326961.1 coordinate 51,084,814, forward strand.
TTAAACTCCCCAAAGCATAAACATATTGTTTTGAATCGAAAAACAAATTTTCTAAGTGTTTGTACAATTTGGTGAAAAGTTACGTATTAAAAGATTCGACAGAAACAATCTCAAAAACATGTCATTTGAACTCCTCAGAGCGTTAAAAGATTGTTTTGAATCGAAAAACGAACTTTCTTAGTGTTTGTAAAATTTGGTAAAAAGTTATGTAGTAAAAGATACGATTCAAATGATCTAAAAACACGTTATTTGAACTCCCCAAAGCATAAACATATTGTTTTGAATCGAAAAACAAATTTTCTAAATGTTTGTACAATTTGGTGAAAAGTTACGTATTAAAAGATTCGACAGAAACAATCTCAAAACACGTTATTTGAACTCCTGAGAGCGTTAAAAGATTGTTTTGAATCGTAAAATGAACTTTTTTAGTGTGTCTAAAATTTGGTGAAAAGTTATGTAGCAAAAGATACTATAAAAATGATCTAAAAATATGTTATTTGAACTCCCCAAAGCATAAACAGATTGTTTTGAATCGAAAAACAACTTTTCTTAGTGTTTGTAAAATTTGGTGAAAAGTTATGTAGTAAAAGATACGATTCAAATGATCTAAAAACACGTTATTTGAACTCCCCAAAGCATAAACAGATTGTTTTGAATAGAAAAACAAACTTTCTTAGTGTTTGCAAAATTTGGTGAAAAGTTATGTAGTAAAAGATACGATTCAAATGATCTAAAAACACGTTATATGAACTCCGCAACGTGTAAATTGATTGCTATGAATCAAAAAGAAAACTTTCTTAGTGTTTGTAAAATTTGGTGAAATGTTACGTAGTAAAAGATTCGATCCAAACCATCTCAAAAACACGTTATTTGAACTCCTCGGAGCGTTAAAAGACTGTTTTGAATCGAAAAACGAACTTTCTTAGTTTTTGTAAAATTTCTTGAAAAGTTATGTAGTAAAAGATACGATTCAAATGATCTAAAATTACGTTATTTGAACTTCCCCAAAGCATGAAAAGATTGTTACGAATCGAAAAACAAACTTTCTTAGTGTTTGTAAGATTTGGTTAAAACTTATGTAGTAAAAGATACTATTCAAATGATCTAAAAATATGTTATTTGAACTCCCCAATGCATAAACAGATTGTTTTGAATCGAAAAACTAATTTTCTTAGTGTTTGTAAAATTTGGTGAAAAGTTATGTAGTAAAATATATGATTCAAATGATCTAAAAACACGTTATTTGAACTCCGCATAGCGTGAACAGATTGCTATGAATCGAAAAGAGAACTTTCTTAGTGTTTGTACAATTTGGTGAAAAATTACGTAGTCAAAGATTCGATCCAAACCATCTCAAAAACACGTTATTTGTACTCCTCATAGCGTAAAAAGTTGTTTTGATTCGAAAAACAAACTTTCTTAGTGTATGCAAAATTTGGTGAAAAGTTATGTAGTAAAAGATACGATTCAAATGATCTAAAAACACATTATTTGAACTCCGCAAAATGTAAAAAGATTGCTCTGAATCGAAAAGAAACTTTCTTAGTGTTTGTACAATTTGGTGAAAAGTTACTTAGTAAAAGATTCGATCCAAACCATCTCAAAAACACGTTATTTAAACTCCTCAGAGCGTTAATAGATTGTTTTGAATCAAAAAACGAACTTTCTGAGTGTTTGTGAATTTGGTGAAAAGTTCTGTAGTAAAAGATACGATTCAAATGATCTAAAAACACGTTATTTGAACTCCTCAAAGCGTAAAAAGATTTCTATGAATCGAAAAGAAAACTTTGTTAGTGTTTGTACAATTTGGTGAAAAGTTACGTAGTAAAAGATTCGATCCGAACAATCTCGAAAACACGTTATTTGAATTCCTCAAAGCGTTAAAAGATTGTTATGAATCGAAAAACAAACTTTCTTAGTGTTTGTAAAATATCGTGAAAAGTTATGTAGTAAAAGATACGATACAAACGATCTCAAAACACGTTATTTGAACTCCTCAAAGCGTAAAAGATTGCTATGAATCGAAAAGAAAACTTTCTTAGTATTTGTTCAATTTGGTGAAAACTTACGTCGTAAAAGATTCGATCCAAACCATCTCAAAAACACGTTGTTTAGACTCGACAGAGTGTTAAAATATTGTTATGAATCGAAAAATAAACTTTCTTAGTACTTGTAAAATTTGATGGAAAGTTATGTAGTAAAAGATACGATACAAATGATCTTAAAACGCGTTATTTGAACTCCTGAAATCGTAAAAGGATTGCTATGGATCGATAAGAAAACTTTCTTTGTGTCCGTAAAATTTGGTGAAAACTTACATAGTAAAAGATTCGATCCAAACTATCTCAAAAACACGTTATTTGGACTCGCCAGAGTGTATGTTATGAATCGAAAAACAAACTTTCTTAGTGTATGTAAAATTTGATGAAAAGTTATGTAGTAAAAGATAAGATGCAAATGATCTAAAACCACGTTATTTGAACTCCTCAAAACGTAAAAGGATTGCTATGAATCGAAAAGAAAACTTTCTTTGTGTTTTTGCAATGCGGTGAAAAGTTACGTAGTAAAAGATTCGATCCGAACCATCCCCAAACATGTCATTTGGATTCCTTAAGGCATTAAAAGAATGTTATGAATCGAAAAAGAAACTTTCTTAGTGTTTGTAAAATTTGGTGAAAAGTTATGTTGAAAAATATACAATACAAATGACCTAAAAACATGTTATTTGGACTCCTCAAAACGTATAAAAATTGCTATGAATCGAAATGAAAACTCTCTTAGTATTTGTACAATTTGGCGAAAAGTTACGTGGTAAAAGATTCGATCCAAACCATCTCAAAAACACGTTATTTGGACTCGTCAGAGTGTTAAAAGATTGTTATGAATCAAAAAACAAACTTTCTTCGTGTTTGCGAAATTTGATGAAAAGTTATGTCGTAAAAGATACGATACAGAAGATCTAAAAACACGTTATTTGAACTCCTCAAAACGTTAAGGATTGCTATGAATCGAAAAGAAAACTTTCTTTGTGTTTGTACAATTTGGTGAAAAGTTACGTTGTAAAAGATTCGATCTAAACCATCCCAAAACACATTATTTGGACTCCTCTGGGCGTTGAAACAATGTTATGAATTGGAAAACAAACTTTCTTAGTGTTTGTAAAATTTGGTGAAAAGTAATGTAGTAAAAGATACGATACAAATGATATAAAAACGTGTTATTTGAACTCCTCAAAGCGTTAAAAGATTGTTATGAATCGAAAAGACAACTTTCTTAGTATTTGTACAATTTGGTGAAAATTACGTAGTAAAAGATTCAATCCAAACAATCTCAAAAACACGTTATTTGGACTCGAAAAACAACATTTTTTGGTGTTTGTAAAATTTGATGAAAAGTTATGTGGTAAAATATATGATGCAAATGATCTAAAAACACGTTATTTATACTCCTCAAAGCGTAAAAATATTGATGTGAATCGAAAAGAAAACTTTCTTTGTGTTTGTATAATTTGGTGAAAAGTTACATAGTAAAAGATTCGATCAAAACCATCTCAAAACACGTTATTTGGACTCCTCGGAGCGTTGAAAGATTCTTATGAATCGAAAAACAAACTATCTTAGTGTTTTTAAAATATGGTTAAAAGTTACGTAGTAAAAGATACGATACAAATGATCTAAATACACGTTATTTGAACTCCTCAAAACGTAAAAAGATTGCTATGAATCGGAAAAAAAAAACTTTCTTAGTGTTTGTACAATTTGGTGAAAAGTTACGTAGTAAAAGATTCGATCCAAACCATCTAAAGAACACGTTATTTGGGCTCCTCAGATCGTTAAAAGATGATTATGAATCGAAAAACAAACTTTCTTAGTGTTTGTAAAATTTGGTGAAAAGTAATATATTAAAAGATATGATACAAATGATCAAAAAACACGTTATTTGAACTCCTCATAGCGTAAAAAGATTGCTATGAATCGGAAAAAAAAAACTTTCTTAGTGTTTGTACAATTTGGTGAAAGGTTGCGTAGTACGAGATTCGATCCAAACCATTTCAAAACACGTTATTTGGACTACTTAGGGCGTTAAAAGAATGTTCTGAATCGAAAAAAAAACTTTCTTAGTGTTTGTAAAATTTGGTGAAAAGTAATGTAATAAAAGATACGATACAAATGATCTAAAAACACGTTATTTGAACTCCTCACAGCGTAAAAAGATTGATATGAATCGAAAAGAAAACTTTCTTAGTGTTTGTACAATTTGGTGAAAAGTTACGTAGTACAAGATTCGATCCAAACCATCTCAAAAACACGTTATTTGGACTCGCCAGAGTATCAAAATATTCTTATGAATCGAAAAACAAAGTTTCTTAGTGTTTGTACAATTTGGTGAAAAGTTATGTAGTAAAAAATACGATATAAATGATCTAAAAACACGTTATTTGAACTCCTCAAAACATAAAAAGGCTTGCTATGAATTGAAAAGAAAATTTTTGTAGTGTTTGTACAATTTGGTGAAAAGTTACGTAATAAAAGATTCGATCCAAACCACCCCAAATCACGTTAATTTGGACTCCATATGGCGTTAAAAGAATGTTATTGAAAGGTTACGCACACGATTATCATAGTGTGCAGCGGAATTATTCACGCATGCGTAACCTAATTCTACCCTGGATCACGCCCTAAAACCAACGAAAAAGGAAGAGTTGTAGATAATTACCTCGTACAAGTTAGTACGTGTCGATTACTTCTCCAAATCCGTGAACCTTCTCCAAGGAATGCTCGTACAGTCCCTCTACTCGTGTCCACCTTGATTTCGACCAATCGGAAATCGTCAACGCCGTTCTAGTCGCCGTCACGATCAATCTCTCAAGATCCTTGCTCGAATCTCCCTCTCAATCTCACCAGATCTGATCTGGAATTCTGTGGAAGAGGAAAGAGAAACGACGGCTCAAAACCCTAGAAAACTTCGGTTTAATTCCGGAATCAGAACTTTATATATATAGGAAACAGGTCAGTTCGAACGCACCATAGTTCGTTCGAACGAACCCAGTTCGTTCGAACACACCTAAATGTTCGTTCGAACGAACCCACTTCTGTTTATCACGAATAAGTCCGTTCGAACGCACTGATATAGTTAGTTCGAACGAACCTTATTCTGACTGCAGAATTGCCTATTTATATGAATTCTTCCAAGTTAATTCTTAAGCCATATTTTCTTTCAAACTCCCTCTTGGATTAAGACTTAATCAACTTGGCCATATGTCCAACATATGTCGTGAAATCTAATCTCACGTGATTCCATTTTGTTTGTCCAACAAACGTATTGGTGAGCAATATCTTGAGAATCCGATATATTACGAAATCTTGGTGTGACCTTGTAGGTTCGTCTAAGACTGGCAGTGAACATGGCAGCATTCCACAAGGTATTGCGAGCACTAGACTGCCGTTAATACCTATCCAGAATTAGCACGAAAAAGGTGGAGAACACCTTTATGAAGATGCAGTACATCTTCATACCTAGCTCAGATAAGTGTTACTAGTCCTCTTGTTCGCGATATCTTCCGATCAAAAGAGTCACGGTGAAGCCTAAGACTTCAAGTCATTCTCTTTTCTTTTTGATCAGATATACTCTTTCTCGATAAGAATTAGATTGATAATTACAATGCGAACTCCATGAGTTCCATCGAGCTTGGCCAAGCATTTCATCAATCTCAATTCAATCGAGGGGCCCGAGAGATATCTCCCTCTATCCTTTTTCAAGGTTAGAAAGGAACAATTCCTATCTTGTAATCTCACATCCTTTGCCTATGCTAAAAACAATACCCAATAGTAATCACTGCTACACAATTACGCGTAGGGTCAATTATATCAAAGCATTGCCTTTTCACATACTAGGTATCCATGAGACCACTCAAGTATGAAGAACCAAAACGCACTATCTGGATATGAGTTCGTCTCCAATGACTCTGACCATGTCACAAACTCATATAGTGGTCAGTCCAATATACGACGCCGCGTATATCCATATTCTAGAATCGACGCTACTGTCCCAGATCAGTAAAACCTGATCATCTCATCTATGAATATGCCAGTGTATGTAAAAGTCTACATTCAGTGAATGGACTACCTGGTTCAAACCTATGAACAACTTTATACACCAGGGACGTTTTAGAATTATATTCATTCCGTTTAGTGGTTTTACTATCATTCAATTGACGAATCAATATGCCAGACTATGGCCATGCAACATATTATTCTCAACTGACTCGATGCACTAAACTAGAATAAAATTCAAGGTCTATCCGATTATTATAATCGAATAACCTCTCACACACTTGCTTGTTATTTAAAATTTTTGAAATATGAAGGTTTTAGGTCATATTATGAATAGTAATATAGATATCTGTTTCTCAAACAAATACAATCCAAATAACAGGCCTAGGGCATAATAAATGTTCTCCCACTTGTACTAGACTGATTGAATCCCCTTATGCAATGAGAAACATAAATGTTCTCCCACTTGCACTAGGCTGATCGAATCCCCTTATGCAATGAGAAACATAAATAAAACACCCAATCTAACACTACGATAGATATCCCTATCCTATCGCCCTAGCATGCTGCTCATGCTTGGCACGTGATAGTGCTCGTAAATGGATCGGCCACTTTATTATCAGTAGGTATCTTTATTATTTTCACGTTACCTCTCTTCGTAATCTAACGAGTCAAGTGGTACGCCGGAATACATGTTTGGACCTGTGATGCGCTCGTGGTTCCCTGGATTGTACTATTGCTCCATTATAGTCACAATATATATCCATGGGACCCGAGATACTTGGCAAAATGCCAAGTTCCATCACGAACTGTCATAGCTAGACAGTCTCCATTGCGGCTTCCGAAGCCGCGATGTATTCCGCTTCAGTCGTAGAATCAGCCACCGTCTTCTGTTTGGATCTTTTCAAACAACAGCTCCCCAATGGAGCGTGAAGACATAACCACTTGTTTACCATCCAATGGTAACTAAGAATTTTGTTCCATACTAACTTGTTCACTATGTGGTTCTCGAATTTCTTCGAGATCAATTTTTACTCCCACTGGCTTGATGATCTAGGAATTTCTTCTCTAAGAAGTATTCTCGTCAAACCACGAAAACCTTGTTTTCGCTAGGCAAGTAAAATTAATATCCTCGGGATACCCCACAAATAAACATTTGTTAGATCTTGGCTCGAGTTTGACGTCTGTCTCGCAGCCCCAAATCTTAAGATAAGACAATAATGGCACCATGCCATGCCATAATTCATATGGTGTCTTTTCAAAACGATTTGGACGGAACTTTATTCAGTAATGAGCAGTTGTTTGAGGTGCTAAACCCCAAAATGACTTTGGCAAATCCGTTCGACTAATCATCGATCGAACCATGTCTAACAAGGTCCGATTCCTCCTCTCGGACACTCCATTCCATTGGGGTGTACCGGGTGGAGTCCATTGTGATACTATACCACAATCTTGAAGATAGTCCTCAAACTCATAGCTCAAGTATTCACCACCTCGATCCGATCGAATGGCTTTTACTTTCTTGCCCAGTTGAAGTTTTACTTCATGTTGAAACTCTTTGAATTTCTCAAAAGTTTCACTTTTGTGACGCATTAAGTATAGATATCCATATCTACTATAATCGTCAGTAAAAGTCACGAAGTAGTGATACCCATTTCTAGCCTCGACACTCATCGGTCCACATACATCGGAATGTATGAGGGCCAACACATCTTTCGATCTTTCTCCTTTCTTGGAGAAAGGTGTCTTTGTCATCTTACCCATCAAACAAGATTCGCAATTTTCTATTGACTCTAAGTCAAAAGAATCTAGCACTCCATCCTTTTGGAGTCTAGCAATGCGTTTCTCGTTTATGTGTCCGAGATGACAATGCCATGAGTATGTTTCATTAGTTTGAGTATTTAAACGTTTAGTATTCATGTTATTAATGGACTGATTATTGTCGTTATTTTCTAAATCCAAGACATATAGACCATTTTCAACTAGAACATTACTAAAGAAAATGTCATTCTTGCAAATAAAACAATCATTAGTAGCAATAACTAATTCATATCCATTCGCAACAAGTCTCGAAATAGAAATAATACTCCCACTCAAAGTAGGTACATAACAACAATTATTCAAAACGAATATAATTCCATTTGGCAAAGTTTACGTCCCTTCGGCTAATGATGCTACTCAAGCTCCATTCCCGACGCGTAAATTAATTTTGCCACGAATCAAAAATCTTCTACTTCTAAGGTCCTGCATATTATTACAAATATCAGTCCCATATCCAGTGTCCAACACTCATGATGGTGAAGTAAAGAAATGAGATTCGATAACTGAAATACCTGATGCCGATGTGTCCAAGGAAGCGGTCTTTTGCTTGCTCTCCCTCAGGAAGATCTCGCAATCACGCTTCCAATGCCCCTCCTTGAGGCAATGGAAACACTTCTTGGTATCCTTGCTCATAGACTTAGGCGCAACCTTGTTGCCCTTTGCCTTGTTGTTTTTGTTCCCATTGCTTGGACTCTTCCCTTCAACCACCAATACTTCCGAAGTCCTAGACTTCATGTACCGCGGTTTCATGTCACCTTCGAATGTTCTGAGCATTCCGAAAAGCTGGGAAATGGTCCTTTTCATGTCTGACATGTGGAAATGCGAAATGAACGAATCGAAACTCGGTGGCAGTGACAACATGATCAAATCAGTTTGTAACTCCACCTCGAATTTCATGCCAAGCCTCTCAAGATGATCGAAATATCCTTTCATCGTGAGAAGGTGCGAGCTAACAGGCGTACCATCTTGCATCTTGCATTGCGTCGCATTGCCAAGAGCTTGATACTTCTCCACCCTTGCTTGAACCTGAAACATCTCCCTGAGCTGTTTCATAATCTCGTATGCATCCTGTTTCTCAAATTGGATTTGATATTCAGGAGTCATAGTAGCCAACATGAGGCATGTGACATCATTCGAATCGTCCATCATGGTCGTATATTCGAATGTCTCATCCTCAGTTGCTGTATCCCCTGGCACAGGAGGGATAGGCGTCTCCAAGACATGTGCCTTTCCTTCCTGTTTCAGAACGAATCCCAGATTCCTCTGCCAGTCGAGAAAGTTCTTTCCGTTCATTCGTTCCCTTTCCAAAATGGGACGCAAACTAAAGCGGTTATTACTTGGTAAAGCCATGTGTTCTACAATTTTGAAAAATAATGTAATTAATAACGTGGTCTTTCATATATTAAAATTCATTTAAAATAACTTGAAATACCCATTATTTTATCATTTCAAATAGCCCCCACTATTGAAACGGAGATTTGATACCTTAAATCTCATAATGGACAAGATCCCTATTTAACGTATTTCTAAGGTGACTATGGCCAACCACTCAGAAAATACGTCACGTCGGGTAGGACGGTGTCCAATCATCTCCAAGACGATTCTTGCTTTACTCGTGAGGTCCGGTATTGAGTCCAACTCAAAACCAGAATGTGTGTACCTCACTCCTTGCCCCAAATCGTAGCCTAGCTAGCGAATTGGTCAAGTCCAAACCACAAATGGAGTATCACTCAATCAGCGAATTGACATGCCAGACTATGGCCATGCAACACATCAATTCCTAATCAATGCATGCCTTCCTTGCTACGTACGTGTAAATCTGTGCCAGACTATGGCCATGCAACACAGATAAACAAACACTAGTCTAGAAGGTTCCATTTAGGGAGACATAAGACTTGATAATTACGTGGGAGGATTTTACTTTTTATTAAAATCATTTATTTTATTCATTCACAATAACAAATAAAATTATGGTATAGCATATAGGCCTTTTAGTTTTATGAGCAATCATAAAACCCTAAAATTCCCAACCCTAAAACCCAAGATGATTCATTGCTTCATGTGAAGATCCAATCTTCGTGTCGTGTCGTCTTCGTGTCGTCTTGCCTTGAAGGTCCTTCTTCAAAACTAAACCTATTTTATTTTATTACAACTTTGGAAGACTCACCGGTCCCCACATAATTAAATAAAATACAATTTGGAAAGCTCACCGGCCCCCACACAACACACATTACAAGCAACACAAATAATCATCCCCGTTTTAGGCTATATGCTATACCGTATCGAATTTATAAATTGGAAATTTTAAAATTATTGGGCATTGTTGACAGAAAAAAAATTGGTTGTCCAGAAAATTGTTCGAACGATCGCAACTCCAAGTTAGATCGAGAAACGTCAGAAAAAAAAATTTCAACATTTTTACTCAGAAAAAACTTTTTTTTTTTTTTTTTTTTTTTTTTTTTTTTTTTTGAACCAGAAATAGGTCCGTTCGAACGCAACTCCAAGTTCGTTCGAACAGATCAGTCCGTTGGAACCGAACACTAGGTTCGTTCGACCAGACCAGTTCGTTCGAACGCAACTCCAAGTTCGTTCGAACGAACCCTATTCTGCCAGTATTTCTAATTTCTGAAATTCAGCCCAAAATTCTAAAATTTCCTAAATTCGAATTAAATCATCGATTTTCGATGGTTTTAACGAGCGATTGCTCTGATACCACTGAAAGGTTACGCACACGATTATCATAGTGTGCAGCGGAATTATTCACGCATGCGTAACCTAATTCTACCCTGGATCACGCCCTAAAACCAACGAAAAAGGAAGAGTTGTAGATAATTACCTCGATTACTTCTCCAAATCCGTGAACCTTCTCCAAGGAATGCTCGTACAGTCCCTCTACTCGTGTCCACCTTGATTTCGACCAATCGGAAATCGTCAACGCCGTTCTAGTCGCCGTCACGATCAATCTCTCAAGATCCTTGCTCGAATCTCCCTCTCAATCTCACCAGATCTGATCTGGAATTCTGTGGAAGAGGAAAGAGAAACGACGGCTCAAAACCCTAGAAAACTTCGGTTTAATTCCGGAATCAGAACTTTATATATATAGGAAACAGGTCAGTTCGAACGCACCATAGTTCGTTCGAACGAACCAGTTCGTTCGAACACACCTAAATGTTCGTTCGAACGAACCCACTTCTGTTTATCACGAATAAGTCCGTTCGAACGCACTGATATAGTTAGTTCGAACGAACCTTATTCTGACTGCAGAATTGCCTATTTATATGAATTCTTCCAAGTTAATTCTTAAGCCATATTTTCTTTCAGTTATGAATCAAAAAACAAACTTTCTTGGTGTTTGTAAAATTTGCTGAAAAGTTATGTAGTAAAACATACGATACAAATGATCTAAAAACATGTTATTTGAACTCCTCAAAGCGCTAAAAGATTGCTATGAATCGAAAGAAAACTTTCTTAGTATTTGTACAATTTGGTGAAAAATTACGTAGTAAAAGATTCCATCCAAACCATCTCAAAACACGTTATTTGGACTCGTCGGAGTGTTAAAATATTGTTATGAATCGAAAAACAAACTTTCTTTGTGTTCGTAAAATTTGATGAAAAGTTATGTAGTAAAAGATACGATACAAATGATCTAAAAACACGTTATTTGAATTCCTCATAACGTAAAAGGATTGCTATGAATCGAAAAACAAACTTTCAAAGTGTTTGTAAAATTTGATGAAAATTAATGTATTACGAGATACGATACAAATGATCAAAAAACACGTTATTTGAACTCCTCGTAGCATAAAAAGATTGCTATGAATGTGTGTGTGTGTGTGTGCGCGCGCGCGTGTGTGCGCGTGCGTGCGTGCGTGCGTGCGTGCGTGCGTGCGTGCGTGCGTGCGTGCGTGCGTGCGTGCGTGCGTGCGTGCGTGCGTGCGTGCGTGCGTGCGTGCGTGCGTGCGTGCGTGCGCGTGTGCGTGTGTGTGCGCGCGCGCGCGTGCGTGCGTTATTTAGTGCAAAATGAGTTCGTGCTCTACACCGACCACCAAGCTCTAAAATACATGCAAGACCAAAGGAAGCTAAGTGCGCGTCATGCCAAATGGATCATGTCTCTCCAAGAATTCACGATGTCCATAGTGCATAAGTCCGGAAAGAACAACAAGGTTGCCGACGCGTTGAGCCGACGATATCACTTGCTCATGGCCATGAACCGTTCTAGGGTTTGATGGTTTGCCAAGAAATTTACGAGAAGATGAGGAATTCCTACCCATTATTAAAGTTGTTGAAGTCGGAACCTGTGATGATTATTTGTTACAAGATGGATATCTCTTGTGTGGACATCTGCTTTGTATCCCAAACACCTCCCTCCACTTCCTTATCGTGCAAGAAATCCATAAGCAATGGCACTTTGGCTTTGAGAAAACATTGCACTTAATTCGAGAGAAATTCTTTTGGCCGAAAATGGTGAAAGACGTCAAGCTTTTCGTGAAGCGATGTCAAGTCTGCCAAGCTGCAAAAGGAACATATACTTATCAGGGTTTATACACTCCACTCCCAATTACAAACCACCATTGTGCAACATTTCGATGGATTTTGTGGTGGGATTACCAACGACTCAAAGGAAGAATGATAGCATGTTTGTAGTTGTTGATTGGTTTAGCACAATGGCAGTGTTCACATGCATGCAAAACGACCATGGATGCTTCTAAAGTGGCAGAGTTGTTCTTTGTCGAGGTGGTAAGGCATAATGGGATACCAAATTCGATAGTATCCGACCGCGATGTTAAATTTATGAGCTCGTTTTGGAAAGAAGTTTGGGGACGGTTGGGAACTACCCTCAAATTTAGTACGACTTGCCATCCACAAACCGACGGTCAAACTGAAGCGGTCAATCGTAGCCTCGCGAACATGTTAAGAGCTCAAGTAACTTTTTTGGAACGTGGGATGTTATCTTGCCAAAAATCGAGTTTGAGTACAACCGTTCGATTAATATCTCTTCAGGATTTGCACCTTTTCATGTGGCGTATGGATATTCGCCGCACGGACCCCTCGATTTGCTCCCCATTGAAGGTTCAGTTACCAAGTCCAAAGTCGCCAAGGACCGCTTGCAAAGTTTGAAGGAAATTCACGCACAAGTTCGCGAAAACTTGGAACGAACTTATGAGAAGTACAAGAAACGAGCAGATTCAATGAGGCGCGAGGTTTGTTTTGAGGTTGGAGAACTCGTGTGGGTTTATTTGACTCGAGAACGTTATCCGCGTGGAGATTACAACAAACTCACTCGACGGAAGTTCGGACCGTATGAAATCCTTGAGAAATTTGGTGAAAATGTGTATCGAGTCAAATTACCTGATGATATGCATATTTCCAATGTGTTCAACGTCCGGCATCTTCACAAATATCATGGAGAGAATACAAGCTTGAGGTCAAGCTTAAATCAATCGGGGGAGCATGACGAAAATCAGACTGACTCGGACTCAAGTTCTGACTCGGACTCGAGTCATGTTCAAGAATAAGAAGGTTCATGCATAAGAATGTTCAAGAATGAAGAATAAGTATCTCATGCATCTTAATTTAATCATCTTGTTATATTTAGATGTCCTTTGAGAGTCCCAAATTGCATTCATGTGTTTATGTTTTCTAGAGTCCATTTATTTTCTTTAATTATTGTTTAGTAAATCAAGAGTCAAGTGTTTAGTATAAAAGGAAATGACATGTCATCTTCTTTCATGAATTAGAAAACAAATATAAATTTCATCTTCTCTCTTGTTATTCTTCTCTTTTCTTTCTTCTCTATAATTCGAGTTTCTCTTTTGCTTAATTATCTCAGTAAACCAAACTAGACCCGTACATGCTGAGTTGAATTTGGGACCGTTTGTCGTCAGCATATCATAAAAAAAAAATGAGTCTATCATAGAACTCCTCTCACATGATAATCTGCATTATGTTTTCAAATAGAGCGATAGCATACTTTATTGTAATCTTGGTAGCTTTTCATCTCTTATTAATACAAGTCAGGAATGTGTTGAATATCCTTCCGTTTTCAAAAAAAATAATATATAAATCAATCAGCTTGCATGAACACCATAGAAAAGAGGGGGCTTCTATCATACACCCATTTTCTTATCATACACCCATTTTCATGGGTATTTGGAGTAATTATCCATTTATGAATATTTAAGGTAAGATATCAAATATATTTATCAATTAATGTTTAACTGAATTGGAATTTTTTGTTGTTCATTTAAACCAAAATTTCTATAAAAGATAAATTTTATGATACACCCTTTTACAAATATAATTAATTGCTAAAATACCCAAAATACCCTTATAAAAGGGTGTATGATAGAACTCCCCTAGAAAAGAATAGTTGGGTATGGACGTTGGAGAAGAACTTGAAAAGAAAAACGGCTGAAAACATACAAAAAACTTGATCTAAATAAATAGAAAAAATCGATCAAGATATTAGAGGAGGTCAGATATGGAAAAATCTCTCTTGAGAAGAAAGTTTAATGTGAATTAATGAAGAAAAAGTTTAGACAAAAACTTACATGAAAGAATAAAGGTATATTTTATATTTCTTATTGAGTAGAGAGAACATGATGGGACCAATGATGGGACCAATGATATATCATTTTTTTATTATTTATTCCACCTTTCCTAATGAAAAATTCACTCTGACATCATTTTTCAAAACCTGGCAAATAGACCATGTTTCCTTTGGTTTGGCATAATCGTGGGTTTTAATAGGCTTACAAATACATCATCAAACACCTGTATTTGCATTCCATGAGAAAATGAGTTTACTGTTAAAACTATAGTCCAAAACTTAGCTCCCGAGCAGACCCTGAGTAGGAATGTCTGGAGGGGGAGAAAATGTTGGTTTAGATAAGAGACCTAAAACAGACTATTTCTATTTTCTACAGATAAATTCATCACTAAATTCAATCAAGCTATTATGAATCAGAATCGCTATCAATCAGAATAGGTTGCATGTCCACATTTTGTTGCCGATCATCCCGTTCCACCACTTCATTGTCACCTGTTCAAAACAAAATTTGCAATCAAAATACGTATTTTTTTATAGAAGAAAAAAAACTAAATTGCATCTAGAAAAATAAGTAAACTAATTCGTTAATTTTTTTCACCGTACCTCTCATAGATGGACCCTCTTCGTTATTAGAATTATTTTGCCTTTGGCGTCTCTCACGGCTCCGAATGATATACCGTAATGCCCTGGCTCTTCTAAACGTAATATCAGACTCATAGAGTTTCTCAAAGCCTAATATTAGTATTATAATTAGTGGTTGCATTTTTAATACGATTAATATTATTAAACTATACAAGTACCACTACTAAAATTAAAAAATTACCAGAAGGCACATCAGGAAAACTCTCGTCGAGATTTTGCATTGAATTATCTGATGAAAATTAATCATCATAAACAATTAAATATATGAATATATATATTTGTTATAAGAAAATATAAAAAGAAAAGATTATTATCATACCTTTTATTTGGTCTGGGTTAGTTGAAGAGCTTGGCATATTTAAATCCAATATATTTGTAGATTTATGCTATAAAACAACAATTTATTATCAAAATATTAGAGAAAAATATTGTCTTGAAACATGCAAATTGTAAAACGAAATAACATAGAGAAATTTCATGAAGTGAAATAACAAGTACTTACATTTCTACGCGCATAGCAAGTCAAGGGTTTTTCTACTGCTGAATTAATTGACGAGGGAAAAAATGTCTAGATATACTCAAATCCACGGTTTTCGAGAACCATCAACCCATTCGAATAAACCTAGATATATACGAGTCCACAGTTTTAGAAAATCATCAATGTCTAGATATACTCGAATCAACGGTTTCGATAACCATCAACCCATTCGAATAAACCTAGATATACTCAAGTTCACTGTTGTAGAAAACCATCAATGCCTAGATATACTCAAATCCACGGTTTTCGAAAATCATCAACTCATTCGAATAAACCTAGATATACTCGAGTTCACTGTTTTAGAAAACCATCAATGCCTTGATATACTCAAATCCACGGTTTTCGAAAACCATCAACCCATTCAAATAAATCTAGATATACTCGAGTCCACTGTTTTAGAAAACCGTCAACGCATTCAAATAATCCTAGATATACTCGAGCCCGCGGTTTTAAAAAACCATCAAGGCATTCAAATAAACCGAGATATATTCAAGCCAATTGTTTTATAAACTATGAACGAATTCAAATAAACCTAGATATACTCCAGCCCGCGGTTTTAGAAAACCATCACAGCATTTAAAATAAACCCACATATATTCGAGCTAATGGTTTTATAAAACTATCAACGAATTCAAATATTTTGTTTTTCGGTTGATTATAGGATATAATTAATGCAAAAAATTAATAAATTTTTCACAAACAACGAATTTATTATATAAATAAAAAGGTATGTTTTAGTCTTTTACTTTTTATAAAAAGCTCAATCAAGACATCCACGTTTTAATTTGACTATTTAAGTCATTTAATTATTTTATTTGATATAATCAAGTCGTTCTGTCCGTTAAGTCATGACTAAGTTGTTAATGATGATATGGCAACATGGTCTTGGAATAGTAGGGACAAAAAAATATTTCTAATTATAACACCAAACAATATTTTTGAATAAAATATTACATGAGGCCTTCTCTCCCAAAATGAAGTATTTGTATCCCTCTCCGAAACTCGAGCTAGAGCCAAAGACACAAGTCCTTCATCTTCTCACCTCCTCCTCATGTCGCATACCTCTTCTTCTCGCCG
The DNA here is from genome assembly GCA_946800325.1 of Luzula sylvatica. Classification (NCBI taxonomy): domain Eukaryota; kingdom Viridiplantae; phylum Streptophyta; class Magnoliopsida; order Poales; family Juncaceae; genus Luzula; species Luzula sylvatica. The sequence continues at coordinate 51,101,498 of OX326961.1, forward strand.
GAACTACTCTCGTTGCATATGCTAGGCACCACTCGTGGTCCCTGAAGGTGTAGTGCTCTAGGCATATATAATAGTTTTCCGAGATTATGTAATGCAACATTATTTATTCATTAAAAATTACTTATCATTGTTGTTAAGTGCATTCTGTTTGGATTTTAATAATGAAATAAAATCAAGAATGACAATTTCGTTCATATCATCAAAGTACGTTACTTTGTATAGTGAAACTATGAATCAAAGTAGATGTCATTCTAAATGGAGTCCCTAGTAGTACATGTGATGTTTGTGGAGACAAACATATACTCACACTAGTATGTATGAAAGCTGATGTCTACGTTGTATTGATCGTGGATACCGGTTATCAAGTTGAAACATAGGTATGTAATAGAGATTACATGATGGATTGACCACCACAAAGTCAGATAAATCATATGACCTGAGGTTGTCATGAATTTATGTATGTGGAGCTTCATGCTTTGATACACATCTATATAGGGATGTCAACGGGGCGGGGCGGGTTCGGGTAAGCCTCCCCCATATCCGAACCCGAATTTTCGAGTATTACCCGAATCCGAACCCAAAATACCCGCGGGTAAAAAATTATACCCAAATCCGAACCCGTTACCCGAAAATTACCAATACAAAATCTAAAAAAAATAATAATTTAAAAATTATTATACAAATACGTAAAATCACCAACAAATTAGTATACATAAAACAAACAACTTGTACAAAATACATTATAAAATGCAAAAATTACAAATAATTAATCCATAAAACACCACAAAATTTCATATCATTGACTATTTTCGGGTATTTTCGGGTTCGGGTTCGGGTTCGGGTATTTTTCGGGTTCGGGTATAACCGCGGGTAAAAATTTACCCCCGTACCCGAATCCGGAGCGGGTATTTTTTTTCGGGTAATACCCGACCCGCAGGTATTTTTTCGGGTATTACCCGTCCCGTTCGGGTCGGATACCCGCGGGTTCGGGTTTTACCCGGCCCATTGACATCCCTACATCTATATCATCGTGGCTGAAGACTGATAGGATGTTGTACAGCATGAAGTGAAGCACGACGAGGAATGTGAGCAACAAAGACGGGAATTGTTTCCCTCACAGAGGGAGATACCTTTTGGCCACCTGTAGAATTGAGACTGAGGAAATGCATGATCATGCTCAAAATGATATTAACATTTGTTGGTAATAACTATTTTGTCTTATGTTGGTCTAATTCTCGATCGGGGTAAGGACATTAATCAAACCAAGATTGGCATGATAAACGTGTCTTGTGAGTAGCAAGTATCGCATAACAAAAAGGATTAATTCATATAACTATCTTGCTAGGAAATGATCGCGAATCATTCAATGTAATTTGGATGATCATAATTCATAATGTCTTACTAGAGATCGATTATGATTTATCAAATCAATCGAACCAACTAGGTCACACCAATATGTTAGTCACGTTGGACGAATCATGTTATCTAGATAATATGTATAGGAAATATACAAGGATCAAAATAAATATACGATAATTCGAGATAAATAAATACATGTAATATATATATATATATATATATATATGTAGTATTTTAGAAGAATTAAATTATTTGCATGAAGCCGAAAATTATTTGGGATTGAAAATAATATTTATGATAATACTATTTGTATGGGCCATATATATATATACCATAAAGGCTAAAGCGAGGATTTTGGAGATTGAGGGTACCGAAGACAGAAGAGAGGGAAAGTCAATGGTGAAACTGAAGAGGAGGCGGAGGGAGGAAGAGGCTATCGTGCCCAGCACCACAAGCAACGACGGACGATGATATTGGAGCTCGCTGGCGCTGATCCTGGAGCTTGAGATTTGTGGGTGGGGGACGGGGTTATGAAACAAAACCTTGAGGTCTGGTGGGAGAGAAAATGTTGGTTTATAAAATAGATTTTGTCATGTTATTCTTATATATATTGTCGCGTCATTATTTAACAATAATTGAACAGTCTAATCATCACTTAACGGTAGAGACTAGATTATACCAACTAAATGAGCTAAAAGACTACAAAATGAGCTAAAAGATTTAATTGGTTCAATTAGAACAATAGGGATCTGTTTGATTTTTTCATAAAAGATAAGGGACTGAAAGAATACTATTTTCAACAAATAAATACATCATCTAATTCATGCAAGCTATCCTGAATCAGAATCGCTATCAATCAGAATAGGTTGCATGTCCACATTTTGTTGCCGATTATCCCGCTCCGCCACTTCATTCTCACCTGTTCAGAACAAAATTTGCATTCTAAATAAGTATTGTTTTGTATAGAAGAAAAAAACTAAATTCCATCTAGAAAAATAAGTAAACTAATGCATTCAATTTTTTCACCGTACCTGTACCTCTCATAGATGGACCCTCTTCATTATTATAATTATTTTGCCTTTGGCGTCTCTCACGGCTCCGAATGATATACCGTAATGCCCTGGTTCTTCTAAACGTAATATCAGACTCATCGAGTTTTTCAAAGCCTAATATTAGTATTATAATTAGTGGTTGCATTTTTAATACGATTAATATTATTGAACTATACATGTACCACTACTAAAATTAAAAATTTACCAGGCGGCACATCAGGAAAACTCTCGTCGGGATTTTGCATTGGATTATCTGATGAAAATTAATCATCATAAATAATTAAATATATGAACATATACATTTGTTATAAGAAAAAAGATTATTATTATTATTATACCTTTGTTAATATCAGACTCGTGGATTTTCTCAAAGCCTAATATTAGTATTATGATTAGTGGTTGCATTTTTAATATGATTAATATTGTTAAACTATACAAGTACCACTACTAAAATTAAAAATTTACCAGGAGGAACATCAGGAAAACTGAGATTTTGCATTGAATTATCTGATGAAAATTAATCATCACAAATAATTAAATATATGAATATATATATTTGTTATAAGAAAATATAAAAAGAAAAGATTATTATTATACCTTTTATTAGGTCCAGGTTAGCTGAAGAGCTTGGCATATTTAAATCCAATACATTCGTAGATTTATGCTATAAAACAACAATTTCTTATCAAAATATTAGAGAAAAAGATTGTGCTGAAACATGCAAATTTTAAAACGAAATAACACAAGAGAAATTTCACGAAGTGAAATAATAAATACTTACATTTCTACGCGTGTAGCAAGTGACGGGTTTCTCTACTGCTGAATTAATTGACGAGGGAAAAAATGTCAGTTTTCAAGAAAAAATAAATGATAATCGAAAAGGAAATATTTTTATCGGGTTCATAATTTACAGAAAATTTTCAATATATTCTTTTAAACTCTTAAATGTTATTTTTATTCCTTCCTAATTATTCCCTCACACTCTGATCTACTTTGCAAACAATTACCTTTTGGTTAAAGAATTTAAATTTGATGATTTAATTAAGTTTAAAATTCTAAATTTTGTTTAATTTGACGGTAACTACGGTTTTGGTAACTTTGATAATTTTAATTTGGATAAAATTAATAGATTTCAAGTTTTGAAATGATAAATTTGATAGTAATTCTATTTACAAAGGATAAATATGAAATTAGCAGACTATGAGAGATAAATATGTTATGCAACTATTTAGTGGAGATATAAATAAAAAATTCCTTATAATCTACTTTGATATTTAATAAAACAATACTTAGTTTTTTTCAATTTTGAGAATTCGTGATCATTGAGTGCGAAACATTAATTAAAAAAAAATTATGTAGTCGCGTGAACAAAATTTGCGAAACATAATTGTATTTCAAGTCGCGAGAACAGAATTTGCGGTACATACTAAAAACCCGATTTTTCTAAATATATATTTCAAAATTTTATTATTCCACAAACGTGTATCAAACTATCAATTTACTACAAATAATGTGGTCCTCGAATAAACTTTTCATATAGCTAGTCTTTTTACTACTTGCCAAATGTATATAAGGTACTTTAATAGGATATAACCCTCATCTTTTTTAATTAGCAATTAATGTTATGCTAAAATAATAAACTAATCAGCATTCACAAAATAAAAGAAGATTTTATTAATTGAAAAATTCCCAAAATACGCTTTAAAGGTACAATACCTGGTGGAGCCTCCAGTAAATATTGTTCCACATTAGTTCCAGTACTTTCCCTTTCTTGCTCTGTCAATAATCATTAGTAAAAACCTTTTTGACTAAAACATGCAACTATATACAAAATAGAAAGGGACTTTTGCAAAATTGCCCTTATATTATCTCTAAATTGCAAAAAAAACAGCAATTCAGACATAATACAAAGACTATTTTGCAAAATTCACAAAAAACAAAATTAAAATTAAAAATAAAATACCTTGATCATCAGAAATTTCGATTGGTTGATTCTGAAGAACCAATTCCAATTCATTCTCAGAGAGGTACTTAAACATAGTACCTCTCCTAACTGGCTCTCCATTTTCCCACACGGGTGGCAAAACCACTTCCGTACTGTCCACTGGAGGTCTCCAGTCGTTATGCTGTGGCTGCGGAACACTACACCCTTGTTTCTGTCCTTTCGGCTTTTTGGATTTCGAAGAAGATTGACCCGGATCTTGATCCGGTTTTGACTTGACTCTGGTCCTGACGTTCCGCTTGTTTCCGAACCAGAATTGGATCTGCTTCATTGTTAATCCCGTCATTTCTGCCAGCTGGATTTGGATTTCTCGGCCCGGCCTTGGTGTCACTGCAATAATTTAAAATTTGGATGAAAATCGAACTGTAAAACTGACAGCAAAGGGGAGAAAGAAATTGGTGGTACCAGTAAATAAATTTTGGTACTGATTTAACTTTTTCAAGTGGAAAATATAGTGTTTGAAATTCGAATAATAAAATTATTTTACCTGTAAATGCGTTTTCCAATATTTGAACTTGCCATCTCTCTTTATTTTTCCTCCTTGGAAATTCTTCAGAAGATGAAGCGATTCCTTTCCCTTTATCCATTGAATTTTGAGATATTTTTTCTGATTAGAATTTTGATCTGTGAGATAAAATTGGAATGAGTGACAGAACCCTAAAATTTGGGGGTATAAATATGCAAAAATGCCCTCTGAACGATGCTTCCAAGAAAATTCCATTAAATTCCAATTACGTGTTCGTCGATTTTCATTGGATGCAATAGTAACGGTTAGTAGCAAAAATTTCAAAATTTAATTTCAGTACATTGTACCTGGATCCATGTAGTGAAACTTCATCTTTACAAGTGGCTTCCAGTGGGTCCCACTCAGTAAATCTCGTACGTTGGTTCCTGCACCATGATCATTGTACAAGAAAGAAATATACAACGTATAATCATTTTTCTTTTTTATTAAAAAAAAAAAAAATTCTTTCAAATTCTTATTTCAATCACAATCACATTTACAAATTCATAATTTCGAAAAATCCACACAAAAACATATTTATATATCCACACATATCGCCTCAAAAATAAAAAATAAAATATATATTTATATCGCTCGAGTGAACTTAAACCTCCAAGAGGAAACCAAGGCCGTGGCACTGACTAGGATGATTATACAGAACAAAAATACACCCAAAAATCCCAATTAAAAGCGGTGTAGCACTAAATACTTGCACAATGGTTCATTGACTCGCTGAGTCAAGTTGGACTCCACCATGTCCGAGCCGGGTTTCGGCTGAGTTAATCGCCGTCGATTCTCAGATTTTTTTTTTTTTCTATAAATTATAGCTTGTAACATGATATATAGATATAACCACTAAATCACATTGCGTGTTAGGCTATTATAGACACAAAGCACGTAGAATTAGTTGAATTTGGGTTTTTGCAAATTATCCAAAACATTGCATGTTAGATCTCCATCCAAAATATTTTAAAAATTTATATTTCAAATAATTTGGGTTTGTAATAGTTGAATTTATTTTCTTATAATGTTTGTCAATTTTATATTTTTTATATTTTTTCCCATTTTATAACATTTTTTTACCAAAATTCAGACTTTTCCGAGTCCTGGGTCGATTTGGCTTGCACAGGCTGATATTAGAATGATTCGTTCAATTCTACTGAAGTGCAATTTCCTCTAGCAGTTGAAATTGGGGCAAGTACCTGTGATTGGTAACCGTTTATATACCAAATTCAGATAAAATTAGGTACAAATGAAAAGTACGAGCTTATCTGTGATTGAAATTAAATGAATTTGAGTACTTGAAACACGAGAGCCCAAAGGAAGATGATTTGCAAGTACGGCGGCTCCTTTTGCTTCTTGGCTCGCGGCCTTATCCAGTAAGCTCGTCTTAGATCAGTAGTTGGTGACTGTAATAGGGTTGTGTCGTCTCTTCCTGAGATTCTGGGTCTCGCCGGTTAGCAGCCATGGCAAAACCTTGAAGAGGATGAACCAACAAAGCAAAAATGCAAGGTTAAGAAGTTGAAGTGGTTGGTTAGACATGGAGGAGGAGGAGTGGAAGCCCTGTCCATGTCCGATAACTGGAGAAAAGCTAGTACAGTGGACGGGGGAATGGAATGCCAATGCTCACTCAGACTTGAATTTTCTATATTTTGTTTATGGATAATTATACCGTGTTCCTCAAATTCCCCCCAACATTCTCTATATAACTAATTAATAATTAATTAATGTTAATTAAAAAAATACACTTCATTAATAATTAATTCATATTGATTAAAAATTATTAATTCATATATTTTTTAATTATATATCAGTTAATTATTAATAAGATATACTTTTGTTAAGTATCATACTAGTTAAATGTTAATCGGTGATATAAAAAATGATGAGAGAAACTCAGGGACATTATGGGGCCGTTTTTTAGAGAACGAGAAGGATTCTCATGAAAATGTAAACAAATTCCATGATACGGTTTCATTTTCTATTTTTGATTCAAAAGAAAATGAAAGAAAGTGAAATCATATTTGCTTGTCTCACACGAGTCTCTCTCTCCTCTATTTTTCTTTAACTTGTGTCCTTCAAAAAAATAAAAAATATATATTATATTAAATAAATAATATAAAAAAATAAAAAAACACCAAAGTCATTCACTCCCAACCTCAATTGATAATAATATATTAAATAAATATATAATTAACAAATATATTATATTATATGCACTTTATTTAATATTTAATATATAACGTATAATAATATTACATAAATATATTATATATAATTTAATATATTTTATAATAGTATACTATATAATTTAATTATTTAATATATTAATTATTAATAAAAAAATAATATTATGTGTATTTTATTTAAAGATTAATTGTAACTAATTTATATCTCAGTTATTTAATTCGACATAGTAAAAATTAGCAAATACAATATTATACACATTACTAAATAATTCAAATTAATGAATGTTGACAACATTATATGTATATGCATTATTCAATTAGCAAATTAATTAAATTATAATAGGCATTATTCAATTAATAGTGTTTAATCAAATTCAATAAATTAATATAATTAATTAATATGAAGTATTATTATATATTATACTAATATATAATATATGTAATTATAATATTATAATCTAGATTAATATATAATATAATATAATATTAATATATTATATAATGTATATGTAATGTTAATAAAATATTAGTTTTAATAGTTATTAATTAATATATAATATGATAAATACCTAATTCAACAAAATCAATGTCCAGCTACTTTTTCATTCTTTCACGTCAAATAATAAATTTCACTTTCTATTATATATCATTCTACCACGTCAAACAACACATGTGTGTCTTTCAAATTCCTAACATCATATCACTTTCTGGGGATAATGCAAGAATCCTTCAAATTCTTTCAAAATCTTGTAGATCAAACGCCCCTATAGGCATGTTTGATGTGAGTTATTAAGAGGGAATGTAATGGACAATAGCTTATTGTCCGGGATAATTTCCAATGGCATGTGTTTGATACAAATGATTTTGCAAGAATTCACATTCTTGCTTGCATGTCCATCACCCAATTTTCTTTCAAATGATATCTTGTAAAAAAAGGAGAAAACAAATTCTTTCTCACTCGAGGGATTTGAATATATTAATTAAATTCATATATATCAATTATATTAAATTATTATATATATCTTAATTATATTAAATTAATATATCTTTGGGATTTAATATGATTGATACTAATTTAATATAATTAATAACATATTTTATAAATAATAATACTAATAATAATAATAATATGAATAATAATAATAATTATTATTATTATTATAATTATTATAATTATTATTATTATTATTATAATTATTATAATAATTATTATTATTATACTAAGAATAACATAATAACTACTAGAATTATTATCGGTATTATTATAATAAACATAAAACAATAATAAATAATAGTAATAAACAATAATAATAATAATAATAATAGCAATAATATTAATAATAATAATAATATATTCTCAGAGATTGATTTTTTATTATGTTAATTTGTGATGTTGGTTTAAAGAAATATTAAATCTGAATTATCAATAATATTTTGCTATTAAATTATATTTATATGCATATTGTAGTATTAAATTCCAAAAAAAATATCGAATTAATTTTTTCATTAATCATTGACAATAAATAATTAGTATTAAATTATTTTATTAGTATATTAATTTGTATTAATTAATATATAATTAATATTACATGTATAATATTAATTAAATAAATATCATATCTTGCTATTTTTTAACTTATCTTCACATCATTTAATAACTTTCATTTTCATTATTTAACTTTCTCACACATCAAACACGACATGTGATACACACATGTCCTTCAAACACTTGACCATCATTTCACTTTCCCATAACAATACAAGAATCCTTCAAAGTCCTTCAAAATCACTTACATCAAACGGCCCTATATGGCCTCGCCTATGGACTTTTGAAGGGGCTGTTTGGCAAGCAGAATTAATAGAGTGGAATCGGATTATAAGGTGAAAAAGTAAAAATGTCTGAAATTAGTAATTTCGCGGTTTGTTTGGATGCTCAAATTATAAGATGCTGGAAAATGTAATTTTCTGTTTGGTTGTTTACAAAAAATTTGAATTTCGTTATTGGAAATGTAAAACTAATGTTTCATTAAAATTAATACAATATAATAGTATTATGATAAAATTAAATTATTATAATATTATTATAATATTATATTCTTCTTTTTTCTTCTTTATTCTATTATTATTATTATTGTTATTATTATATTACATTATATTATTATCATATTATTATTATATTCTTATTATAATAAAATTAGTTTCAAAAAACTAATAATATGATTATAATATAACATGATTGCAATATAAAATTATTATATATTATAATATTAAAATATTATAATAATACTAATAATAATATTAATCTTAAAATATTGTAAATAATACGAATATTTTTATATTTTTTATATGAATGCTATCATATTAGTATATCCATATAATATAATATTATAATATTAACATATTAAAATTATTAATATTGTTAATATATTAATATTAATAATATTATTTATATTCTAATATTAATATTTTAATATATTATTATTAATACATTATATGAATAATAATACTAATATATTAATGTTTATGTAATTATATTAAAATAATAATGACGTATTAATATTAAAATTAATATATTATAATAATATTTATTATAATATTAGTTATAATATTATTGTATTATTAATTAATAATATATTAATATTAATATTAATAATATATTCTAATATTAATATTTTAATATATTATTATTCATATATTATATTAATAATAATATTCATATTTAATATTCATATAAATATATTAAAATAATATTAACATAGTAATGTTAATATATTATAATAATATTTATTATAATATTATTGTATTAATAATTAATATTATATTAATATTAATTATTAATATTAATATTAATATTGATATTAGTATTAAAATTAATATTATTATGTTAAATAGTATTAATTATAATATTATTGTAATGTTAAATTATAATATTAATGCAATTATGATCAAATTATAATATTAATTATTGATTTAATAATTAGAGGAACATGATCCACTTTGGTACTCCAATTTTTATTGGCATTGAAATTTTGAAATTTACCATAAAAATGAAATAATGAGATGTTCCACTTTTTAAAATCCATTTCTAATTTTACGATCCGAACAAAAATAAAGAAGATCTAATTCCACTTCTAATTTCATGCATCCTTCGCGGAATCCGCCAAGCAGTATCCCACAACCTCTCACAATTTTTAATTTCACGGCTGTCTCCCGTTGCGAGAAACGAGACAGGAAAAAAAATAGTACAAATAGTATCCCACAACCTCTCACAATATATGATTTTGTGTGCTTCACATTCAACTAACTAGGCTATGGACCCGTTGGCAATCAAAAAAAAAAAAAACACTTCTAAAATTCGGCTCGGCGGTGGCTTGGCGGTCTTGGCGGACCCTTCGCGGAATCCGCCAAGCACAAAACGCCACAGAGTTATCCCGACGACGGACCATCGAGGAGCGATTAATCGGCCGCCAAGACCGATTTCTAGAACACTGCTTCCCTTCACCGAATTTCAACAATAAACATTTTTTTAGTTTTATTTGCCTAATTCACACTTCTTGGTTAATTTACCCACTCTCTCATTTTGTATTTATCTTTGAGCCTTCTCATGAAATCACATCATCATGCTTATCATGATTATTAAGTATTAACCATTAGATTGTGTGATGTGGCTTCATCATATGAATTAATATTAAATTTGATCATTTAAGACATACATTTTGTATGATTATTTTTTAGTATTAATTTGAACCATTAAATGTAGTGATGTGATTTAATCTCAATCATTAATTTTTTGTGAGATTGTTTGAAGATCATATTTTGTGTAGTCATTTATATGTTATTATTTTACATTATGTTTTAAGCATTCTTATAAAGTCATATTATCCTATATTAATGATGTGGCATATTATTATTAGTTATAATCGAATTAGACCAAATCTAATCAATTGTTTAACATTTCACATAAGATTACATGATCAAATATGAATACAATGAAATATGAAAAGTTTATATATGAAATACTAATAATTTAATATGTAATATTATAAAACATACAACATATATTAATATTATTTTAAAACTTTAATTTTATAAAATCATCAAATATATTCATTTTAATTTTCTCTGTATTTTGACATCCATATTAGTCTAGTTCATACCGGTGTTGTGAAAAATGGTGTAAAACGGTAAAAAAACGGTGAAACGGTGGCAAACCGTTTCGTTTTCTGCAAAACGGTTGAACAAAACGGGCCACCATTTTTTTACCGTTTTTTTTTTTCTGAAAAACGTTTTGCAACCGATTTACATACCGTTTTTTGCATAAAAATTTTGGGCTAATTTTTTTTTGGGCTTTCTTTTCTTGGCCCGACATCAGAAGTTGTGTTTTTTTTTTGCTGAATTTGTGTTTTTTTGCTGAATTCGTGCTGTTTTGGATAAATCCGTGCTGAATTTGCTGAATTTGTGTTGTTTTGGATGAATTTGTGCTGATTTGGTGTTGTTTTTATGCTGATTTTGACTAATTTGTACTGATTTTGTCTAATTTATGCTGATTTGGTGTTGATTTTATGCTGATTTGGTGTTGTTTTTATGTCGATTTTGCGTAACTCGTGCTGTTTTTATTTGAGATGATATTTTTGATGATATTTATTGTATTTTGTTGTATTTTCATGATATTTTAATGTATTATGACTTAACCGTTTTACGACCGTTTTACGGGTAAAACACTAAAACGGTGCCGGACCGTTCCGTACCGTTTTCCGTTTTTTACAACACTCGTTCATACATACCGTTTTTCATAATTTCAATTTGTAAAGATATTATGTAAGAAAATACAATGCAAAAAAATACATATTTACATAATAAATTTTTAAGAATATTATTTGCATAATAGAATTTTTAAGTATTATTATTTATTTTTTAAAAAAATCATAACAATAAAAATTTCTAAGTAGATTATATTTGTGTTTTTAAGTAAACAAAACTTTTTCAACAAATAATAGAATTAAAAAATGATTTATCCATCTAAATAACTTCTTAAACTTATAAACACTTATCAAATTGTATTGTTATTTTACAAAAATGTAAAACAAAAAAAATGTGATATAAAATAATTTGTATTTGTGTTTATTATAAATTAAATTTTGATATTATATATCATATTACTTTCACTATAAAGTTTTATATTATTTTATATTTTCCATTACATTTTGAATCAATAAAAATAATTACTACTATATAATTAATAATGTGTTATGTTGTATTATTCATTATTTTAATATTTGATATTGTATGCAATATTGTGAACAATGATATAATCTTTGTTGTTACATTTTTCGTAAAATTGTATTATATCTTATTCTTATATATTATTAATATATTATATAATGACACTAATATACGTATTATTATTTGATTAAAAAAATGAGATTTTTTGTTATCATAATGTAAAATAATTGTAAAACATATGAATAATCATAGATAAATGAATTCAAATAACTTTATTTTAAGATGATATTATTAATATGATCATACAAATATATAATTGTATTACAATGGAAAACATAATTTACACGCTCGCCGCGTAGCGCGAGTAGGGGTGGGCAAATGGTTCGGTTTAAATGGGAACCGAACCGAACCGGTCGAATTCGGTTTAATCGGTTCGGTTTTTCGGTTTATTTGGTTCGGTTCGGTTCAAAAAATGATATTGTTCGGTTTATTCGGTTTTGGTATTTTCATAACCGATTAAACCGAACCGACCGAATTAATACTATTTTTCACTTTTTCTATTATATTTATTTAAAAAAATTAAAATTAATTATTGTAAAATTAGAAATAATGTAATTATATTTTATTTGATTTGTTTTTATATTTTTTTTGTAAATAACATTTGAATTTTAACATTATAAAACTTCTAATTCGGTTCAACCGAATAAACCGAATAAGAAATTCGGTTTATTCGGTTCGGTTTTAAATCGGTTCAAATTTTATTCGGTTCGGTTCGGTTTGAATCTAGTCCGGTTTGGTTTAATTCGGTTTGCTCTTATTCGGTTCGGTTCGGTTCGGTTCAACCAAATGCCCACCCCTAAGCGCGAGTATTCTCCTACTTTACCTAATTTCACAGGTTCCGTTTTGGTTAATTACTTGTGTTAGTTTTTTTCAGATTAATACCTACAAATTAGGGATGGTAAATTAACTGTTAATTAGGGACAGCAAAATGGTTAATTATGTACTGTAAATTAATTGTTAATTTCAAGAATAATTAAGTGGCAAATGTATTGTTTATTTTAAGAATAATTAACTGTTCATTTTGCATAAAATAATTATCATGTATTAATTGTTAATTGCAAATTCATTTGCTAAAATGTTATCGTGCATGAAAAGTTACCATGCGATTAGTCACCATGACAAATTTGTATATTCATTGTGTCATTGTATTGTTAATTGAGTACTGTTAAATGTATTTGTTTATTTATTATTTGGTGAGTTCAAAATCGTAAATTTATATTTGAAATGTATTAGTTAACAAATGCAATTAAAGATGCAATTTATTAGTTGCCGAAATTTAAAAAAGAAAAGAAAGAACGAATAGTTGACAAATTAAGTATGTAATTATAGTACAAATAATGTTGCCATATTTAGTGTCATTAAAAAATCAAATTAGAAAGAATATTTAGCACATTTTAGTGGAAAACAATATACTAATTGACAATTATTATTATTATTATTATTATTATTATTATTATTATTATTATTATTTTGTACTAAATCATATGAAAACACTATACTAATTAAAAATTATTAATATTAGAAAATATATTTGTACTAAATCATATAAAAACAATGTATTAAGGGGCTGTTTGTTTTGCAGTAAGTGTGGCGGTTGGTAGTTACACATATCGCAGTTTGCTAAAAAGATTGTTTGGCTTGATGTATTCATCAAACTTCTGTAGTTTCGGCTTCCATAAAACTCTTTTAATGCTGCAACTCAACTTCATCACAAAACTGCAAGGATCCAAGTTGCAGGAAAACGAAATTAGCGGGAAAAACATTCAACTACCTCCACTGTTCTTAATCATCTCCCTCTTACGACAAAGTATGTTCGTTCTTCGTTGACAAAACAAGGTTGCGCGACGAAGCTAGAGTTTTTCTTCGATTTCAGGTAAATCAAATTTTTGTTAGACGAGAATTTATGTTAGGCAAAGTTAAGATTTTTCTTAGATCATCAAAGTTAGGGTTTTTCTTAATCATACCACATAAAGAAAAACGATATGTATGAATCATACAACAAATATAATATACTTAGTATTATATGAGATTATTATTATTATATTTTTCAGAAAAATAAATAATAGTACTTAAAAAATTCTATTATGCAAATAAATTTCTTGAAAATCTATTATTTAAATATGTATTTTTTTACATTGTATTTTCAATATCTTTATAAATCGAAATTATGAAAAACGATATGTATGAATTATGCTAATATGGATGTCAAAATAAAGAAAAAATTAAAATTAATATATTTGACGGGTATATAAAATTAAATTTCTAAAAATAATACTAATATATGTTGTATGTTTTATAATATTACAAATTAAATTAGTAATATTTCATATATAAACTTTTCGTATTCCATTGCATTCACATTTGATCATGTAATTTTATTTGAAATGTTAAATAATTGATTAAACTTGGTCTAATGTGATTCTAACCAATAATAATAGACCACTTCATTAATGTATGATGACGTGGCTTTCTAAGAATCCTTAAAACGTTGTGTAAAATAATGACACACAAATGGCTACACAAAATATGATCTTCAAAAAATCTAACAAAATTTTAATGATTGAGATTAAACCAAATCACTAAATCTAATGGTTCAAACCAATACTTAAAAATAGTAATATCATGTCTTAAATGATCAAATATAATATCAATGCATATGATGAAGTCACATCACACAATTTAATGGTTAATAATCGTAATAAGAATGATCATGTGGCTTCATGAGGAGGCTCAAACATAAATGCAAAATGTGCAAAATAAGGAGGTGGGTAAATTACATCATCAATGTTATTTTTCAAATTAACAATCAATTTGTATTAAATAATCAATAAACAATGTTACTTTCCAAATTGACAATCACTTCGTATAACTTAATTAATTAATTAATTATAATAATTTTAGGATGTTATTGATATGATATTTAATTTGCAAAAAAATTTAAACTCAAAACTGCACAATAAACTCTTCAAAAAAATTAAAACTAAAGAACAAAATAATATCTAAAGAACCAAAAATTAAATTTCAAAACAACCTCCATAATTGTGATAAATAATCAACTGCTAATTAACTAATATTTTACCTTCGTAATTTCACGACCACCTCCCCTATAATCAACCTGGAAAAAAATCCCATAAGTACAACCCAATTATATACCATTAATGGTCTCATAGGTTAGTGGTGAGCTGTTTAGTATAAGATATCATAGATATTGGATTTGAGTCATGTTGGTATTATCGAAAATAGACACAATTTCAAGTGTACTCCTATAAAATATCAAAATTTCACATATACCCCTCAATAATCTGAAATTTCACGAATACCCCTGCAAATGTCTCAAAATATCATGGACGCCCTTTCAAAATCCTTCAAATATCATTATTACCCTTATAAAACTCTTAAAATATCACATATACCCCTATTATATCATTTAAAAACCATCAATGTATTTCTCATTGGTAATATGCCTATTACCCCATTTCGAAAATTATTTTTCTATGATAATGAATAATTTTTTCTCTAAAATAATATTTAGAATCATAAAAAATCAAATATTGTCAATTCTATCTCATAATTTCTTTTCAAAATCATTGTTGAAATCAATACTATTCTCAAATTTTTAAGTAATTATTATATTTTGTATAAACGAAAAATTATTTTGAACGAAAAATTAACAAATTATTAAATAAAAGTTTAATTTACGGGTATCCGGGATATTTAAAAAAAATTCTAGGGATATTTATGAAATTTCACTGTTTTGAGGGATACATGAAATTATGATATTTTGCAGGGTATCCAGAATGCAATGCACTGAATACCCAGAATGCATTGAGTGCAATGCCCAAAAAGGAAGCTCGATTAACGCCACGAAATAAACATGACTCAAACATGAAAATGATAAGGATAAGGATTATTTTGTTTTTATTTTGAAACTAATTTATATACATACATCACATTACATTATAAAATAACATAACATAAGTTTCAAAATATGATTTTTTTCGAAAATAATTATTTTTTTCTAAATACATTTATTTATGCTTTTCATTTCATATTATACTTGATATATTCATTTTCTTTTCCTTCTCTATTCCCAACTAAGCATGAAAATATATTAGCTACCGTTTCATTTTTCTCATTTACTCCCAAACCTTACAAAGCTTTAAAGAAAGATATTGTGTGAAATGAAAACATTCCTATTCCTATAACTAATAATTGTTCTCCCTTTAAACAGTGCATGTTTTTGAGTTTTCACATTGAGCCACCTCATCTTTGACTTTATATCACTCATATTAATATTTATATAATTTCCATATTTATTTTATGATTTGATTATATCTATTAATTTATATCATGTATCCATTGATTTATATCATGTTTTACCCATTTAATAATTTATATCATGTTTTCATATTTATTTTGTGATTAATATTTATATAATTTCCATATTTATTTTATGATTTGATTATATCCATTAATTTATATCATGTATCCATTAGTTTGTATCATGTTTTACCCATTTAACCATTTAATAATTTATTTTATGATATTTATATTATGTTCTACCTTAATTATATTCATATTTGTTTCATGTTTCCATATTTATTGTATGATTTCATATTTATTTTGTGATTTGATATTCATTAATTTATATAATGCTTTACGCATTTAATAATTTTTTCATATTTGTTTTGTGCTATTCATTAATTTATTTTATGATATGATTTCATATTTATTTTGTGATTTCATTGATTTATATCATGCTTTACGCATTTAATAATTTTCATATTTTTGTTGTGATATTCATTAATTTATTTTATGATATTATATCAAATTACACATTTAATAATTTTCATATTGGTTTTATGATATTTTTTTCTGTAAACATAACAAATAACAATTAATAAGTGAATACACAATCTTTTATCTAATACAAACAATTACATTAAAAATTCGCAGCGAAGCGCGGACAAATTTCCTAATCATTGTAAACCTAGCATGAATTCTTATATCCAATGTGATGTGTGTTCATATATTTATTAATATGTGTATGTCAACAAACGGAAGTTACGTGTGTTCGGATATTTATTTATATATGTATGTCAATATGAACATTTAGGAGCCGTTTGGTTCGAACTTTGGAATATGCCTTGAAATATTATATGTCAAGGAATTTTATTCCATGGAATAGTATTCCATGACATACACAATAGTCATGTTTGGTTGATACATCTTCTTTCCTAAAAATTTAGAAACTATGTGAAATAAATATTTTTTTTGAAATAATTTTAGTTTTCAATATTTGAAGAGATGAAATGCCCATGAAAATAGAGAAAAGTCACCAATTTTGATAGTAATCTTATTCCCATGAAATGTGCTCATGTGCATCGTGTATGACATTATTTTATTATTTAGTGTCTGAACTAAACATGGGAATGAAATAAATTAGGATGAATGTCAAGACATAAGAATTCAAAAGCACGAACCAAACGCCTCCTTATTTTCTTTCACAAGAAGTCATGGCAGTATTTCCCCCTCAAAACCAATCACGCCCCCTTCATTTTTTATGACGAATTTTTCTTGATCATGAAATGGATTGTGCGGCTTTTTGCTTTCCGGATTTGTAAATGCATTTGTGAGACTGATCTCGGATTGCTGTCGAGAAAGGTCGATAAACACCGAGAGACAAATTTGATGAGAGTATACGATTTTTGAAAGATTATTTTACATGTTATGTTCAACAAGTTTATACAAAGACAAGTTTTATCAAATAATAAAGCTTGACAATATTATTTTCGTTTTCAATTTAACATGAGTGTCCTTGGTGGTTGAAAAATTATAAATCGAGCCTTTTTACTTGATTAATTTGTTATGTGTTAACTAAATTTTTTTTTTTGGCAAGACCAATTCATATTCTTTCGTTCACGATCTCTTGTGAAGAGGTCTGAGTGTGAGTAAATATAAGATGAAAAAACAAGTCGCATGAGATAATGTTGTTCGACAATATTCTTTTCTATTTGAATTTACCGAAATATACAATGGCAAAATACAATTGCATGTATATAACAAACTGAAAATAATGAAATGTGAATGATATGAATCTCGAAACGATAAAATATGACAACAAGAGTAAAGAAACAAGAGGACAGAGTAATTACAAATAGAAACATTATAATCCAGATATCGCATAAGAACATAATCAACACATTGATGTTACAATGAATGATTTTGAAAAAAAGAATATGAAATAAGAATATTATTTATGAGAACATGGCATAGTGCAAGTGTCAGAAGTGTCAGATAAGAACATGACACGAGAAAACAATGTTACGATGATAATTAGAATATGATAATTAGAATGTAAATAATAAGAGTATTCATTTGGTCGGTTCGAAATCAAATCGAATCACTGAAAGTAAAATCAAATTAAATCGAACCAAATAAAATTTAAACCAAACCGATCAAATAAATATGTGAACCAAACTAAAACCGAATCCATTATAAGCTTTAGGGTCGATTTTGGAGTCTTTTTGGGTCGGTTTTTACCGTCCCAATAAGACAAAAATGTTGTAGTGTTAAATCAAATGTTTTAACTGATTTATTCGGTTAAACCAAATCGAATAAGAACATTAACGTAATAATTTCAAATTCCATTACGGAAGTGTCTAATGAAAACACAACATAAGAACATTATTTTTTTTTAGATTGCAATTGTTTAACATAAGAAAGTTCTAAAGGGCCTGTTCGCACATAGAGTTTTCACCTAGGTTTTGACTAGGATTTTATGTTTCATGTGGCTTTCGGAAAAGAGTGTTCGGATGGACAAAATACATGCTAGGTTTTGACTTGGTATTTTCGATTTTGTTGGGTTTCATGCACATTAACTCGTCTTTGAAAAAAATCCACTCAGACATGATTTTTCCATAGGATTGGAGAGAGAAAAAGTGAGTTGAGATAATTAAATTGCTATTAATTAAATTCTATAATTTCTATTAATTAATAAATCAGTTGATAATTAAATTAATATTGAAATAATAATTTTTTATAATTGCTACGTATTCGAAACGGGATATCGAATATCGTATATGTATCCATATCGGATATCCAATATCGTATTCGTATCCGAAATCGGATACCGGATACGGTATTCGTATTCGAAATTGGACATGGGATATCGGATACTGTCTTTGTATCGAATATCGTATACCGTATTCGTATCGGATAATCGGATATCGGATACCGTATTCGTATCAGATAATCGGATATCGGATACCGTATTCGTATCCGAAATCGCATGACACTGCATTTTTGTATAATGTATAAAATTTTGTATTTATTTTTAATATTAATATAATTAATTTATTAAATGTTACTATATATCAAATTTTATTATATAATAATATATTTATAACCATATAAATATAATAATATTATCTTACACTGTTATACATATAATATAATATTATAATATATATAAGATCTTATTATATCAATATTTATATCCGTATTCGTATTTTAAATCAATATCGAACACCGTATTCGTATTCGTATCCGAAATCGAATATCGGATACCGTATTCATATCCGAAATCGAATATTGAACACCGTATCTGTATTCGTTATCTTTTTAATTGTTCCCGAGTTTACATGTTAATTGTAAAGTTTAATAATAATAAATAATATTAATTTTATAATAAAAAATAATTATTGTAAAAAAAAATAAAAAAATAATAATAGTAATAATAGAAATGATGATGAAGATGATAATGATGTATTTAGCAATTATTAATAATAATAAATAATAATTATTATAATAATAATAATAATGATAATAATAATAATAATAATAATAATAATAATAATAATAATAATAATAATAATGTATTTATAAATTAATAATAATAACGATGATGTATTTTGCAATTAATAATAATAATAATAATAATAATAATAATAATAATAATAATAATAATAATACTAATAATAATAATAATATATTTAACTATTAATTGATAATATTTTGATATGATTAACGTTAGTTCGAATTCATAAATTTGAATCAATATTAATGAATTTTTAATGATATATTATAATTATCACGTTGATTAAATTCAATAGTAAAAATATGAAGAATACGGCAGGTACATTTTGGAGTACAATAAAATTTATATTTGTTTGTAAACCTGATATTAAATTTTTGCTTTTTACTCTTCTCCAAAATATACCTACTGAATTTTTTCATTATTGAACTATTACGTTTAATTAACGTAATAATTAAAATATTTCATTAAATATTTATTCAAATTTATTCAAATTTATGAATTTGAATAAATATTAATTATGTATTAAGTTAATATCTAACACGTACTAGCATTATTTTAACTAAATATACTAATTAGATAAATCATATTTTAAATTAAAGTTCAACTGATTTTATAATCACGATCATTTTTTCAAAAAGAAAAATTAAATCATCAGAATTAAAAAAAAAAATCGGTACATACAAAATTTTAAAATCCATTTCAGATTATATGTGAAATATTTTAAAAAAAATTATTTTTTGAATTTGGCTCCCAAAAAAAATCACATGAAGAAATGCTCAAATTTTAATTAACAAAAATCAAACATAACAAAAATTGAAAATAAAATAACTAATCGAACCAAAAGTATTCCACAAATCGAAATAAACCAAAAAAATTCCAAAAACCATTCAAAATTGTGCAAAATCTTCCAAAATTCGGCTCCATTGAACTCAGAACCTGAGGAGCTAAAGAATCTTCGTACTGTTCTAGCTGGATTCTTCATCTCCATTCTTATTAACCACAGGAAAAATATTGCAACTTCCCATTTTACAACACTAACAAGAGGAGGAAAACATTTAATTTACTGGAGACTTCTTTGATCCTGATTTACTGGAGATGATATATCACATCCCTCCGTTACCGGACAAACTGCAGCACTTCTAAAGCTTCAGTAGTCACTTCACTCCTCAAAAGAACCCAACTTTTCTTCCTGACTTGTACCTCTGCGCCTTTCTCCCCTTCATCTTCATCTTCATCTTTTCCCTTCTCTCCATAGCAAGCATATCAAAGCCTTAAACCCTAGTTTCGCCCATGCCTTCCCTTTCCCCAGCGTCGAACTCCACTCCATCAGCAAGCCACAGCCAAGTGATTCTGCCTCCCCAAGTCGACGCCTTGATTAATGACATTTGTCTCGAACGAAACCTAAATCAGCCCGACTACTCTGCTCGAATTGAGTTATCACGACTGGGCGAAGATACCTCTATGCATTTACTACGAGTGCTTCGAGGGAGGCCAATTCGTAATTTTTCTCGGTACGTTGTTTACATGGCGAGAAATTCTGAGTTTGCGGCACTGCGTAATTCAGAGGAGTTGTCTGGCTGGTTATCGGACCCTTCCGGTGAAGGTAGATTATCAAATAGTAACTCATTTGCTTGATTGGGAAGCAAAAATCATTTGATTAACCTTAACCAAACAATCTAAAGAATAATGTTTAATCATTTACACAGTTTCTTCACTCTCACCGCCTCTTTACCAATCTCTCTCTTCTTTTGTGTTTTATCTTCACTTTCCTCTCTCTCTTATTCATTATTCTCACCTCCTCCTTACCACTCTTCTGCCTGCAGCCTGCAGCTCCTCTTTTCTGTCTTTTTCCTTACAAAAACTCTGATTTCTCTTCTATTTTTCGTTGGGATTTTTCTTAGCTCCATTGAAAACACTCCATTCTCTTAGTGTTTCTTCAACAAGAGGCTCTCCTTCCCTTTTCTCAGATGAAAAAGCTCGTCTACACCTCTCTCCACATTGCATGCAAAAAAATTGCGAAAATGCTTCTCTGAGTTCTTATTTTATTTTCTGATCAACATCTAAACAGATGATTTGGACCGTTCGGTTGCAAGCTCTTGGGAATTACTGGAGCGCATCTCAACTCCAAGTACCGAGGGCATTCTCGTAAATTCCCCTCACTCAACTGGTTCCCCTAGTTACGGAACGGTGCGAAGAAGGCTCGAACTGGAGGCTCCTGTGGAGCAAATGGCATCGGCCAGTCTGGACCAAAATGCCCCTGTGACGAGTCACCTCACGAGAGACGCCAGCCCTCAGATGCTTGCTCTCGGCGAATTGGAGTTCAGAAAATCCTTTTTAATCCTCAGTTATCTCGGCAGGTTTGTTTCTTTGTCTCGTTGTATTTACATGTCTTGGATTTTAATTTTTTAAATTTTAATGATTAATATAGGACTAAATTGGAGGACACAGTCGATGAGGAATTCATAAGATCTCTCAAGGACGTACCAATGGATTCATTTGAGTTCGCAATTTGGAGAGAATTTGGTTGGCTTAATATTAAGGACTCAGATAGGCGACAGGTTATTTTATATTAATTTAATTAATTTCACATTTTATTATTTACCTTAATGCGCAATTATTTTCTTGACAGAGTGTTGATTGGGACGCAAGTAAAACACATGTTTACCATTGCCACATTAATTATGAGGGATACACTACATTCAAGGTTGGTAAACTTTATATTATCATAACCTTATTCATGATAAACCTAACAAATTATTTTTTCAAAGGGCCCGTTTTTGGAGAGAACAAAGACCCACTTGCAACGCGTTCTTGGAGACGAGAATATTCTCCAAGTAAAATTCGAGCAAAAAAGCGAGGATACCAAATCCCATTTCGATTTTCTCAACTATTGTTTCGTGTACCAACGCGTTGCGGAACAAGGCATCATGTTGGGTCTTCGCCAGTACCGCTTTTTTGGTACGAAATAATTTCAATTTTTTTTTCGGTAAAATATAAGTAAAATTAATTATTGTTTGTTTACGGTTTCAAGTGTACAAAGATGGAGGAAAAGAGGAGAAGAAGAAGAACCCAACTTCTTCTTCGGTTAAATGCTATTTCGTGCGTACCGATTCGGGATGGGCAAAAGATCGATACGATTTTCTTTTTGGAAAGGATATAAACCAAATTAGACTTGCTTTTATGCATATTCATACTGTTCCTACTTTGTCCAAATACATGTCCAGGTTTGACTTTGATTTTGACTTTGACCTTCTCGATTTCGACTAATTGAATCTAAGGAGAAAAGTATTGAATTTGCAGGCTTGCTTTGATTTTGTCGAAGACTATCAGTCTCGACATAGATCTCTCTGATCCGGATCTCAATGTGGAAATAATCGATGATATTCCTTGCAAGGTAAAACCCTAAACCCTAATAATAATGCCCAAGTTATTTTTTGTACTTATTGATGATATTTTTATTTTCTATTTTTGAAAGATCGGGAGCACTATTTTGTCTGGCATTCATACTGACGGAACCGGGTTTATTTCTGAAGATCTGGCATTGAAATGTCCCACTAATGTATTTAAAGGAATTCAGGTATGGTATATCGACACATAAAAGTTTATTTCATATCATATCATATCATTTCTTATTTTATTTATTTATTTCTCAGGCTATGACTAGTGGGCCCAATGTAACCGAGGGACCATCGAGTTCGAAACGACACAAGTCTGTTAACAATGAACCACCGGTACGGTACCTCGTTATTTTTTTTTGTTTTGTTTGAAAATTTGAACTCGAAGTAATATTTATTACAAAAAAAAACTTGATTTTGTTTATGGTTCTTAAATTTTTTCTTTATAGCCTCTTTTGATGCAAGTTCGATTGTTTTACAACGGATTGGTTGCGAAGGGAACACATATGGTTAATAAAACGGTATATTATCCAAATAATAATTTTTTAAAACTATTAATGAGATTCTTATATTTTTTTAATGCTTATTTTCATTTATGTGATAGCTTCCTGAAAAAACGATTCAGATTCGTCCTTCAATGATAAAAGTATATCCAGATCCTTCAATTCCAGATACCAAACCGTTCAACTCTCTGGAGGTTGTTACCACCAGGTACATACTCTCTTAAACCCTAAACCCTAAGCAAACATTAAATACTTACTTTTTCCTCTTAAAATTTTTCTTTTAGCAATAAGCCGAAAAGAGGACATTTATCAAAGTACCTAATCGCACTTCTTCACTACGGGGGCGTTCCTTCAGAATTCTTCTTATCTCTCCTCTCCAACGCATTAGAAAACTCAGAAAAAGGCTATCACGACAGACGAACCGCCCTTTCTAGTAATTTAATTCCCTTTACCAAATTCTTCCACTACTTTCTACTTTTTCCATCTAACATTTTATTAAAACATAGTTGCGTTAAAACACGGGGGCATGGACGATAATTACCTTACAACGAAAATGATATTCTGCGGCATCCCATTAGACGAACCGTTTTTAAAATCCAGACTCGCAATAATGATGCAAGAAGAGCGAAAGGGTTTAAGAGGAGGAAAATTACCTGTCGAAGAATGTTATTATCTCATGGGCACTTCCGACCCTACCGGAACTCTCGGACCCAACGAAGTTTGCATCATACTGTCAGTAAAATTTTCAAAAATACCCCCTTAGGGTTCTATTTGCAAAATTACCTAAAATTGTTTCTATTTGGGTACGCAGAGATAATGGACAAGTATCTAGGGACGTGCTGGTGTACAAGCATCCTGGTTTACATACTGGGGATATTCACGTATTACAAGCTACTTATGTGAAGGACTTGGAGAATATAGTTGGGAATTCAAAATACGCGATATTTTTTCCAACAGTGGGGCCCAGATCACTAGCAGATGAAATGGCTAATAGTGATTTTGATGGGGATATGTACTGGGTCTCTAGAAATTCGGAGGTATGTTCTTTTTGAACTTTGTTAAAAATAATATTTAATTTTTATCTAATATGTATTATTTTGAATTTCGTTACTTAGTTGTTGGAGCATTTTACACCCGGTACGCCATGGCCGGTACCGGACGAAGACTCTTCTAATATTGTTCAACAGAACAATCAAATTTCGAACATGAACAGCGATGAACTCGAAAGCGTTCTGTTTCGTGAATTTTTGAAGAATAGATTCCAACCAAGGTATAAATTATTAATTCCTTGTTTATTTTGTAATATTAAATATTAATTTTTGTTTTGATTTAGTCATGCAATTGGGGCCGCGGCGGATTGTTGGTTGGTGTACATGGATCGGGTTATCACTCCTGGTGTACCGCAATGCGAAAAGGATGTAATGAAGACCAAAATGGATCAATTAATTAATATTTATTATGATGCCGTGGACGCCCCCAAAACCGGAAAAAAGGTTTGTAAATTATTTTACCAGTATTTTAAATTGTCATTATTTTTATTTGAATTTTGTAAATTTGTAGGTTGAGGTACCGAATAATTTAAAGACAAGATTATATCCGCATTTCATGGGAAGGACGACAAATATATCGTATGTGTCGACATCCGTACTCGGCCAGATTTATGATAAGGTGGAGTCTTTTAAAGCCCAACAAGTTTCTTCCTGTACAGGTGAGTACGGTACATTAAATTTCCTATTTTTAATTTGATTTTTAATAAATGGATTGGCTAATTCTTTTTCATGATAAGGTGGAATCTGGAATCTTCCTTGTTTCGATGTGAGTGTACCATATAATTGCTTCGAGAAATGGGATAAGCTTTATAAGAATTATTTGAGGGATATGAGCTCTGCTTTACTTATTGAACCCAAGGACTCTAAAAATAAAATGTGCCAAGAAGTCATCGACAAATATAAAATGGCAAGCAAAATTTGTTTATTTATATTTAACTATTCAAGAGTAAAAAAAATTTTCGAACACAGATTTTATACGAAGCTCCCGAGTTCCAGGAAAGCACGAGGAGTAACGAAGATGTTTACGACGAGGCCCTTGCAATTTATCAAATCGCGTACGGCAAGGCTCAGGCTGCAGGAGTGGCGGCGCGGTGCAGTTTTCCATGGAGGGTTGCTGGGCATGCGCTTTGCCAGTATTATCTTTTTAAATCTGGGAAACCGTTTCTCTGTGATTTTGATGTATTGCGCGAGCTCTTTGGGTAAGAAAAGAGAGTTCGTTAGATATTCGATCCACGCATTTTGTATAAGGGGACGGGCCCCTGTTAAGTGGTCTTTGTATCTATGTTTTGTATATATTATGTTATTATCTACTATGATATATTCACCGCAAATAGTTGTTTTACCTCAGCCTTGTATCCTTTTTGTTGTTTAATATTTATATTGGACGAGTTATTATTGTCTATGTTATGTTAGTCGAAAATAAGTCGGTAATAAAATATTAATTTCATATGAATACTAGTAGGCAAGGGTCAAGTCCAATCGTTTTCTTGAAGATTATGTTTGAATTGCGGATTGATGAGGTTTAATCGATCTTTTTGATACTCGTGTGACAGTTCATACCAGGCGAAATTTCATGTGCATCCTTGAGTAACCTATAAATTGATATGTATAATTTGCAAAATTTGAATGGATAGAACTAATGAAGTTTTTCAGCGTTCTCAGCTAGTTTGACGAACAAGCGAACCTACTCCTCAAGGCGGATATATTCTTTGTTCATCACCTAATTCGCAAACAAAAATCGTATTTTCAAAAATATTTCGTACAAGAAATTATTACATTTAAGTATAAGATTATATTCTCATTGTGCTAATTTGAAAAAATCATATTATATATTTTTTTTATAATATTTTTATACAATATGATTTAGTTTATCGCAAATATAATTACTATTTTAAAATAATTTATAATATTTTTATTATTTTTTAAAATATTTGCAAAAATAAGTAATATTTTAAACCATTTGTGATTTGTCCAAATTAGTAATGATATTGCGAGACGGCGTGACTAATTCGTAGAAAACCACAAATATTTTAAAGTATTTGTAATAGGCACACATTTGTTTTCCAAAGCAAATATAATTTGTAGAAATTTTTTCAAATATTGTTATCATTACTAATTTGTAAAAATCGCAAATAATTTATTTATTCAAATTTTTTCAAAAATGATTAGTTATTTCATGAAGCTTCTCCTTTATCGAGACCCGTAATTTTCTTTCATTATTAGAGAGGTCGACATACTCTTCTTTTTTGTTGAGAAGATTCAAGAAATGTAAGCATTTGTGGTAGACATTATCTTGATTGCAGAATTTTTTCGGTGAAGGAGGTTAAGGAACGGTTGTCGGGTGTGGTAGTAGACCAAATAGTCCTCATTATGTCATATAAGTCTATTTATAATTTAACCAAGATCGTTCGATTCTTGTGTGATGGTATTAAGGGGATTGCGGTTTTGATAATGTCAGTTTAATAGGGGCATGATCTGAGGTTAGGAGGGGTAAGTCTTGTATTACGATTTGGTTTTGTTGAATTAAGTCAAGTGTGAGAAAAGCTCTATCCAATCTTGATAGTGTAGGTTTCTCGCGATTGTTTGATCATGTATAGTTCCTACCAACAAGCGGTACTTCATATAATCGACATTCGTTAATGGTACTCTCTCTCTCTCTCTCTCTCTCTCTCTCTCTCTCTCTCTCTCTCTCTCTCTCTCTCTCTCTCTCTCTCTCTCTATATATATATATATATATATATATATATATATATATATATATATATATATATAAGGGGTACTAAGGTAGCGCAACCTCCTAAGATTTCCAAACTTATTTACTTCACATAGAAAGAGCAACCTGTTTATTGATTGAGAAAGAGAAAAATGCAAAAACTGAATATACATTTGACTTCCGATTTGAAGAACAAAAATTATATTTAATGGTTATGTGTTGTGAAATTAATTAAACTATTGAGAAAAATTAAAAAACAACACTCAAGAGAAATGAGAAGAGAGAATTATGGAGATTTTATTCCTTCTCTTGAATTCTTGTATTCTAACACCACTACAAGGGTTCTTATATAGCATATATTGTTGACATGCACACCGAGACATATGTGTCTAAGACATCATAAACCAAGTCTATGAATAGAAACACATATATGAATAGGACAGGTGTCATGACATGCAACATTAAATACATGTTACATAAAATTAATTCATACAATATAAATGCATGTACACATATATACTATGCATGTTACATAAAATTAATTCATACAATATAAATCTAAAAAATACATTCATATTTATAATATGTTCTTTCTATTATGCTATTTGGTCTTTTCATATATGTTGAATTTGAACTCAATGAATCAAGTTCCAAAATAACAAGAATTCAACTTCAATTCTAAAACAAATTTGTAAACACTATTTCCTCCACACAACAAGCAATACAAATATACTAAAGTCCCTAATGTTTCAAAGCTTCGGCTGATTCGGATTGGAATTGCCATAATCAACCTGATTCAACATACGGCAAGCTGAATTTTGGCCAATTTAGTGGTCAAACGATTTTTGTGAGAGGAATCATAAGAATCGTCCGATTCTTTGGAAAGTCCGAGCTTTTACCAAAGTATATGTGTTTTATTGGGTCGACAAAACTGAGATTGTTTGTTTACTGTTGGTTTTGTTATATTACTAATTTCATCCAATGAGAATTTGACGCACACGTAGTTACAATTTATGAATTTTCCTTGGAAGTATCACTGAGGGGCAAGTTGGCAATATTTATACACCACAATTTAATGGTTCAGGAATCAACGTACGAGATGTACCGAGCGAGACCCACTAAAATACACATGTAATGATGAACTTCCATCATATGAATTCAGGTACAATGTACTGAAATTAACATGAATTTTTTTGTACAACCCTTTACAAATTTCATTTTAGGAGAATTCGACGAACACGCAGTTGCAATTTATGAAATTTCCTCGGAAGTATCGGTGGGGGGCAATTTGGCAATATTTCTACACCCTAATTTTACGTTGCATGAATCAACGTACGGGATTTACTGAGTGAGACCCACTAGAACATATGTAATGATGAACTTTCATCATATCAATTTAGGCACAATGTACTTAAATTAACTTGAATATTTTTTCTACAATCCATTATAGTTTCATCCAATGAGAATTCGACGAACACGTTGTTGCAATTAATGAAATTTCCTAAGAAGTATCGCTGGGGGCAATTTTGCAATATTTATACATCCCAATTTTACGATGCTGGAATCAACGTACGAGATTTACTGAGTGAGACCCACTAGAAGCCACCTATAACGATGAACTTTCACCATATGTATCCATGTACAATATACTGAATTCTGCCACCCGTTACAATTTCATCCAATGAGAATTCGACGAACACGTAGTTGCAATTAATGAAATTTCCTAGGAAGTATCGCTAGGAGGCAGTTTTTTCAATAATTATATACCCCAATTTACGATGCAAGAATCAACGTATGAGATTTACTGAGTGAGATCCACTAGAAGCCACTTGTAACGATGAACTTTCACCATATGAAACCAGGTACAATGTCCTGAAATTAACTAATTTTTTTTTTTTCTATAACCCGTAACAATTTCACCATAGAGAATTCGAGGAACACATAGTTGCAATTAATGCATTTCCTAGGAAGTATCGTTGGGTGGGGGGGGGGTGGGGGGGGGGGGGGGGGGGGGGGGGGGGGGTTTGGCAAATTTGCAATATTTATACACCCCAATTTTACGGTGCAGGAATCAACATACGAGATTTATTGGGTGAGACCCACTAGAAGCCACTTGTAACGATGAACTTTCACCATGTGAATCCATGCACAATGTACTGAAATTAACTTGAATGCTTTTTCTAACCCGTTAAAATTTCGTCCAATGAGAATTTCACGAACACGTAGTTGCAATCAATGAAATTTCCTAAGAAGTATCCTTGGGAAGAGGGGGGGGGGGGGGGTGTTTGTTAATTTTGCAATATTTATACACCCCCATTTTAGGGTTCTATCACTCATTCCATTTTCATGTCGGATCAAAGGAAAGGGAATTGCTTCATCTCCAGACGATTTTCCAAAGAGTATAAAGAGAGATGGCAAGTTCGAATACTGGAAAACACATTTGCAGGTAAACTATACTTACTATTCGTTCAAAGACTATATTTTCACTTAAAAAAGTTAAATCGGTACCAAAATTTATTTACTGGTACCGTTAATCTCTTTCCCCATTCACATTTAGTTTTACTGTTCAATTTTCACCGAACTTTCAAATTTTAGA
Organism: Luzula sylvatica; assembly: GCA_946800325.1. NCBI lineage: Eukaryota > Viridiplantae > Streptophyta > Magnoliopsida > Poales > Juncaceae > Luzula > Luzula sylvatica. The sequence goes on from OX326961.1 coordinate 51,131,963, forward strand.
TTATTACAGTGACGCCAAGGCAAGTTCGGAATCAACCAATCAAAATATCTGACGATCAAGGTATTTTATTTTTATTTCTATTATTTTTTTGTGAATTTTGCAATGTCTGAATTGTTGGTTTTTGCAATTTAGAGATTATCATTGACATTTTACAAAAGTTTTTTATTTTATATATATATATATATATATATATATATATATATATATATATATATATATATATATATATAGGGGGCTTCTATCATACACCCTTTTCCTTATCATACACCAATTTTCAAGGGTATTTGGAGTAATTATCCATTTATGAATATTTAAAGTAAGATCTCAAATATATTTATTAATTAATGTTTGACTAAATTGGAATTTTTTGTTGTTCATTTAAACAAAAATGTCCATAAAAGATAAATTTTATGATACACCCTTTTACAAATATAATTAATTGCTAAAATATCCAAAATACCCTTGTAAAAGGGTGTATGATAGAATTCCCCATATATATATATATATATATACACATGTTCTTGTCAAAAAAGTTTTTGCTAAAGTTCGGAAAGTACCGGAGCTAATGCGGAACCAAATTTACTGGAGGCTACACCAGGTATTGTATCTTGAATGAATATTTTGGGAATTTTTCAATTATTAAATTTTCTTTTATTTGTGAATGGTAATTAGTATATTATTTAAGCATAACATTAATTGCTAACTAAAAAAAATGAGGGTCATATCATATAAAAGACTGGGTATATGAACATTTTATTTGCGGAACAAATTATTTGTAGTCCCTCAATACTTTGAAATAGATGTGTGGATTAATGAAATAGGAAATATATATGTAGAAAGATCGGTTTTTTAGTATGTACCGTAAATTTTGTTCGCGCGACTTCAAATACAATTATGTTTCGCAAATTTTGTTCACGCGACTACAAAACAAACCAATTTAATGAATGTTTCATAATCAACGATCACAAATTCTTAAAATTGAAAAAAGTATGGTTATATTAAATTTCACAGTAAATTATAGGGATTTTTTTTTGTATATTCCCACTAAACAAAATAACATATATTTATCTCTTATAAACTATTAGTTTTATATTGATCCTTTTTAATATTATTATTATTATTATTATTATTTCAAAACTAAAAATCTATTAATTTATCCAATTAAATCTATCAAATTTACCAAAAATCGTTAAGTTTCTGTCAAATTACACAAAAAATAATATTTTAAATCTAATTAAATCATCAAAATTATATTACAATTGACCAAATGATTCTTTAAATAAACATACCCTAAAGATAATTGTTTTTTAAACAATTACTTTGCACAGTTCTTCTCGTACCTGCATTACTTCGACTTTTTAGTGATTTTCGCAAATTAGGTCAGAGTATGAGGAATGGAATAATTAGAAAGGTGTAAGAATCATATTAACAGCTGTAAGGGATAATAATGTTATATAAGTATTTAGTAGGAATATATTGAATTTTTTTCGTAAATTATCTTGAACCTGAAACGTTGAAATGTAAGTATTTATTATTTCACGTCATGAAATTCCTCTATATTATTTCGTTTTACAATTTGAATGTTTCAACACAATATTTTTCTCCAATATACTTACAATGAATTCCTGTTTTATGACGTAAATCTACAAATATGATTTCACTGGATTTGAATGATCCAAATATATATTGATCCTAATATGCCAAGCTATTCAACAAACCTAGACCCAAACAAAGATAAAAAAAAACCAAGTAAATGGAGAAGGCTCGGTGGTCCTCCATCCATTGGTGTCAATGAGACTCGAACCCACAATCTCTCACAACATAAGATTTTTATGTCTCACACTCAACCACTGGGCCATGAGCCCATTGGCGACCCAAACAAAGATATAATAATAAAAATCTAAGCATTTGTCGAAGCTCTTCGAAACTGCAACATTGGCTTCAAGCAAATTCACTAAAACACTATTACTTATATTACATGATATAGATCTCCATCGGCCAACGAAACAGTTAAAGCTTTCATTTTTCTCAAACGCTTCTTGAACCCTAGAGCGCGCTCTCTCTCTCTCTCTCTCTCTCTCTCTCTCTCTCTCTCTCTCTCTCTCTCTCTCTCTCTCTCTCTCTCTCTCTCTCACACACACACACACACACACACACACACACACACACACACACACACAAAGGAATGAATGATCATATGACAATTCAAAGTCTACCTACCATGACTCAATTTATAGGAAGAGCAGAAGTATCATGGTCGTGGGGATGGAAAAACGGATGTTTACCATGCACCAAAATCTAAATATACTCGAGATATATTCGATTCCATGGTTTTAGAAAATCATCAATGCATTCAAATATTTCTTGTTTAGACTCGGTTTATATTTTTCCATACACGATCAATGATAATGGTGTTTATATTGGTAGAACCAAACAAGTATGACAATTGACTATAAGATATAATTAATGAATTAATGCAAAATGTCCATAAATGTTTCACAAACAACTAGTTTAGTTTTCAAACTAGTTGTTTGTTAAAAATTATGGACATTTTGCATAATTATATCCTATAATAAACAGTCATAGTGGTTTGCTTCAACCAACATGCATAACATTATCATTGATCGTTTATGAAAAATAAATATGAACGAGCCTAAACAAGAAATATTTGAATGTATTGATGGTTTTTTAAAATCATGGGCTCTAGTATATCTGGGTTTATTTGAGTGTGTTGGTTCTCTAAAATCATGGGCTCGAGTATATCTGGGTTTTATCGCGTGGTAATCAATCATTTTTCCATCTAAGGGCCGTGATACTTCTTCTCTTTCTGTAAACAGAGTCCTAGTAGGTCGTATTTGGACTTCCATATGAGTGCTCATTTCCTTTGAGAAGAGAGAGAGAAAGAGAGAGAGAGCTCTATGGTTGAAGAAGTGTTTGAGAAAAGTGGAAGCTTTAGCTGTTTCGTTGGTCTCCGATGGAGATGTATATCATGTATTGTATGTGATAGTACGTGTTTGAGTGAAGATTATAATTTGGACACTCAGGCAGCAAGGTTCCAATGTTACAGTTTCGAAGAGCTTCATCAAAGCTTAGAATCTTAAATAAAAAAATATGAATCGGGTATTGATCATCATGTAATGTATAATATATGTATGAAATAATGGATTTGGAAAATTTCCTCCAATCATGACGATATGTGGGACGAAACCATAAGAGAAATCTATGGCGTCATCGACCCATCTAATATCCGCTCCATTCCCGATACACACTTGTCTTACTTCATCAAGGACCTACAAAAATTAGCTTCTCATTTTCGAGTGGCTAAAACGGATGATCCCCAAACGGGGTCTCCAAATTGGGTTGGAAAAGATAAATTCTCCACGTCCGCAACCTACCGTTTTTTCATTAATCCGGGTATCCTTCAAAGATGGAACGAGCACCTATGAAAAATAAAGGCACCCACGAAAGCGATTTTCTTCGCATGGCTTGTGATAAATGACAAAATACTTACCGGAGATAATCTCATTAAAAGAAATTGGCTGAACGTGCAAAATTGCAAAAAATGCAACATGGAAAGCGAAACGGCCACACACCTATTGATAGAATGTAGATACGCCAAGCGAGTATGGAACGCGGTGGGACACCGGTCCCAAACAATCTAACGGTCCCATCCTCCGTGCTTCTTTTTTGGGAGTCTACGAGAGGCCGCAAGACCGGAGAGGATCGAAAAATCTTCGATACCCACTTCATAGCCACCATTTGGGGGATTTGGAAGGAAAGAAACGTCCGAATTTTTCGATCAACGCGCGTCGACGCTTCGATCACGGCAACAAGGTTAATACTAGAAGGCAACCAATGGTCACGTTTTTGCTAAAAGACGTATTAACCATTTTTAGTTTGAGGGCGTATGCCCTAATTTGTTTTTTACATTCTTTCGTGTAAAAGCTAATCTCAATGTATTAAACTTCGTTTTAATATATCTAAAGAAGCTACAAGCTTCCTTAGTTCTAAAAAAAAAAAAAAAAAAGAACTAATGGATTTGAAGTGTTTAGGTTGCTATGTATGGGAGTATTGAACAAAACTATGTGCTGTTTAGATGTTTTATTTTCATGCAGAAATGATTTTATTTCATGAGTTATTTTGTGTGTTTTTTTGTTACTTCTCTGTAGCTTAGATGTTATTATTTTAGGGGAAATTATACCCTGCCCCCCAAACCCATCACAACACCCACGATGGGTATGGGATTTTTTTTGGGTTGGGTTGGGTGTTAATTCTCAACTCCAATTTGCATCCCACTCTCTCTCCAAATTAATTAATGCAATTAATGCTTCGAATTAACAGTTAATTTGTGAGTCAATTAACACATCATATTAGTACCTAATAATTCATTAATTCAATTAACAACTAATTCAAAGCATTGTTAATCGAGTGGGTAATTTTTGAGAGATGGATAGAGTATCAAGGATGTGGTGATGAGTTTGGGGGGCATAGTAAATGGCCTCTTATTTTAGAAAGTGTACGACGGAATGATTCATTTAAACCTTCAGGGTATAAAGTGTCCATGGCCACAAGAAAATGAAAAATATGAAGCTACGTCAAAAATAAGACATATAATTGATTAATTACGTAGTTAATACATGGCTAATAAAACTAATTTAATATGAGAGAGAAGATCATGAAATTACACTTCTACCCTTTAGATTGAGGTCTATCATAATTTTATCAAAAAATTTATGATAACAAATTTAATTAAGACCATTGGATTAAAAAAAATATTTTAATCTCATCCGTCCAATTTGAAATGGGTCTATGATAAAATAAAAATGGCCTACGATAGAAGCTCCCATATTTTAACACTCCACTTGAAGTGCATTTGGACACAAGTACCAACTTGGCTCACAGTAACAGAAGTAGAAATGATTTAGTGAAATTTGAAATTTATTATATAAGAAAAAGAAAGAGAGAGATTATGAAAATTCGTTGATTGATGGAAATAACATAACATATCTCCCTTATTTTAATCAATGTTGTACATGCATCATATTAAATGTTCTTACTAAATGTCCACACACAGTTTAGTAGATGATTTATGTTCCTCAAATGAACATGATTCTTCACATGTACATGGATTATAACTTAATCAATACAAAATGCAACTTTATATTTTAACATCCCACATAAAGTGCCTTGAGGACACGACTCACAACTTGAATCGTAATAACTCAAATGATTCTTTGGAGATACTTCGTGAAGATACCAGTCACGCCGTCCTTACTTTTTACCTCAATAACATAAAGACTTCCATCAAGAATCTTTTCTCAAATGAAATGATGTTCTATCTCGATGTTCTTGGTCCGTGTATGTCAAATAATATTTGTCGCCAATTTTATAGCACTTTGGTTGTCGTCTTGAAAATCCGTAGGATCGTAAATAGGTTCATTAATATCCTCAACCAAAAGTCTTAACCGAACAAATTCTTGCGCGGCAAGAGATGACACATTGTACTATGCTTCGGTAGTTGAAAGAGATATCGAATCTTGCTTCTTGGGTACACCATGAGACACACAAAACCACAAAAGATAACATAACCAGATGTAGACATCCGATCATCCAAATCACCACCCAAATTATCATCAACATACTCATGCAAAACAAAGTCCGAACTCTCCTTCTACAAAATCCCCAAACGAGAGTTGAATTCACGTACTTGAGAATTTTCTTCGTTGCATCAAGATGCCACTTTGTCGGGGCTTGCATAAAACGACTCATGAGACCAACCGAAAACACAATGTCCAGTCTTGCAATTATGAAATAAATAAGACTTTTTGTTGGCCCGAAATGACCTCTTTCAAAAAAATACCTCTTTCAAACTTTTCTTTCTTTCTGGCATCGAACACAAATTCACCATAAATTTGACACAAATAAATGATATCGCACTATCGATGACTTACATGTATAGATTAAGGAATCGCAACAAGAATCGTATTACTATTGATACGAAGAAATATTTTTTTTGTAAAACAGGCAAAAACAAAAATGAAACAATAAAATCCTAGTTTCTGTCACAAATTTCGAAAAAAAAAAGCAATATTGAAAAGGTTTAAACCTATGAGAAGAAGATAAGTTAGAAGCGAAACGCCGTGATATATTCAATGAATGGTTGTCTAAAGCCACGTCGCCTCTGTTTCGTTCACATCTTTCGATTGCAATATTTAGTTTTACTCTTTATGTGAATGTAGCATTTAACATATAAATCTTTCGGTCATCTTTTGCTTAGGTATTTTGGGACATGTTGTAAATGATATGTATAAATTGCTAAGAGCATTGCAACATTTCAAACAGGATATAAGAAAAATTTATGATTTCAATAAAAGAAGAACCAAAAATTTTCAGAAAACCTTCATGTGTTGATCATGTCTTTCAGATTTTGAGTGATTGCACAAATTCTGCACTCTACAAAAATTTAAAACTAAGTTACAACTCACGTCTAAATGAAATAATTACTTTTCCACTTGATGTGTGTTTCATAACATTTCTTAGTTTTTGTTTCACAGAGATAATTTATGACCAAACTAAAATATATGCAATTCAATTTCGAGTTATTCATTACCACCACCAAAGTTATCACAGCTTCACTTAGAATGAAATGACAATACAGCTGTATCATTATTCTTTTATTCATCATGCGTATAAAAAAATTAAATATTTAAGAACAGCCTTACTCAGAAGGTACAATGTATTTTGTTTCCAAATTTTAATAATTATCGTTATTTATCACAAATAATTGACCAAATTAGGTAAAAACTCCAAAAACTTCTATCAATCATAATACATCACCCATGTTGCAAAAATCTAGATGTGTTATACACATCAAACAATCAGATCGAAACGGTATCTCCCATTTAAAAGATTATTCCAGTTGCTTGGAGAAAAACTGTATAATTAATCAAAAAGAAAAACCTTACTAAAAAAATATAATGTATTTTGTTTAAGAAAACTTCTAATTGTATATACAACATTAACCGAATCATGCTCAAAAATCCCAAAATTACGAAATGGTATCACCCATTTAAAAAATTATTCCTGTTGCTATGGAAAAAACAATATAATTGATAGTTAAAAAAAAGTTACTAATTTTACATACAACATTAACCGAAGCAAGCACAAAAATCTCAAAATTACGAAACGGTATCACCCATTTAAAAATTTATTCCGTTTTCTATGAAAAATATAGTATAATTGATCAAGAACTAACCTTACTAAAGAAATAGAATGTATTTAGTTTAAAAAAGTTTCGAATTTTACATACAACATTAACCGAATCATGCACAAAAATCCCAAAATTAATGCCATTTTTTGCACGGCATGCATCTCATAAATATCTATATTCATCGCAGCGGTGCTAGGCACCCCGCAGTTAGAAACCCCCAAGTGACACGCACCTATTTAATTTTCAAATATAATTTACCAATCTATTCATTATGCATTAATTAGATTCCATATATAACTGTGCGGGGTGCATGCGGGATCATTTGAGCGGGGTGCATATCATTATTCATATTCATCGTACATATTAAAACAAAATAATAAATTGTCTATAAGAGTACAATTATAACCGATCACATAAATACTATAAGAAGTTCAATTCTAGAAATAAAGTTTACAATAAAGTTGGAAATTACATACATTTCTTAAAATAAAATAAAAGTGCATAAAACGTCAATTCATCTGATACAAAAAAGGAACACAATCCTGAATTTTTACAAAAAAAAACATCACAAATTTAAAAAATGACAACAAAAACAATCAACTCGACCAAAAAAATATAGACAACACAATTGAGAAAAAAATGACATGAGAACAATACAACGAATTCCACAAATCACAAACAAAACCATGACATATACCAATTTTATCATAACCAATATCACACAAAAACAAAAGGTTCATGCAAGCGAAAAATCCACTTCAACTTAACAAAGCGCAAACCACATTGTTCCATATACCAATATATTATATTGAATATCCCACAAAAAAACAAAACATTTACTTGAATTATACAAACACAATACAATCTTGTTACGTATACCAATCCATTATATCGAACATCTCACATAAGTCACAAAGCACAAACAACATCCTCGCATATACCAATTCATTGTACTCGATATCCCACGAAAGTAAAAAAATTGCTTGAATTCATAAAGCACAAATAACAAAATTGCATATACCAATTTCATCGTAGAGACCAAAAATCCACTCATATTTCAGAAAGGGAAATTTTACCATGTCCGTGAGATTCTCCCACTTGTGCTGATTGAATCAGCACGAGGTCATGGAAACATGGTATTAATTAACGACCCAAATGTGTACCTATATTTTTTACCCAATTAATTGTGCTTTGAATTAACAATTGATTATGATGTAATTAATAGTTAATTCATTTCACACATAATTAACAAAAAAATGTAAAATAATTAACACCCAAATTTGTACAATAATTAACAAAAAATTAAGTAACAAGAATATGTTAATTATGTTGTTTTTTTTTTTTTTTGAAAAGAACCTAGAGCACGAATCGTGCTCATGGAGAGTTCTTTATTGATAATAAGTAATTATACAAGTGGTACATGTTCATTGCACATAAAGCTAACTATCCTAGTTTCCAAAAACACTGTAATTTGAATATTTCCTGAGACATTAGGATATGCATTCTAGCTTTTCTATTGAAGATTCGATTATTCCTCTCTTTCCAAATTGACCAGACCGTGGCCGCCCAGCTTAAAGTTTCGTCGTAGTCATCTTCATTTCTTTGTTGTGATCTCAATGTTCTTTTATGGATCATTTCCCAGTTTTCTAGCAGGCTCTTGGTTTCGTCAATTGTTACACCGATTTGTTGATAGCATTCTTTAGTGAAGACACAGCTGACATAATGATAAAATCTTAGCATTTGTTGATAGCATTCTTTTATGGATCATTTCCCAGTTTTCTAGCAGGCTCTTGGTTTCGTTAATTGTGTTGTTATAAATTTAGTACATGTATATGGTCATCTTATTTAATTAAAAATATATCATTTTTTTGTTAATTTAGCTAATATAATACATGTAAAATAATGATAAAATCTTATTATTTAGAATAACAAATATACATGGTAACTAATAATTCACAAATGTTAATTATGAACACATGATAATTTATCTGGCAACATTAATTAGACATTAATTATATTTTACAATTAATACTTTTCAATTATGATATTTATTTATCTGGCAAAATTAACAATTAATTCATTTCCCATTTAACTTTCATATTGTGTATTTTACAAATTAACTGTTAATTGATACAAATTCAAATACATAATAAGCACAAATTCAAGGTTCAATTGAATTCAAAATTCAAAACAACAAAATTAACCCTCATAAATGTTAATTCTATATGTGCAAAGTCAATTTTTTTACAACAAATACATCCCAAAATTTTTTCCTGCCAATTAATTGTTAATTTCATCCCAAAAATAAGGTCTTCAAAATACAATCTGCTAATTAATTGTTAACTAGGAGACTACCCGCGCTTCGCGGCGGTTTTGTCTCATTTAATTTACCATGCACATAATATATAGTTATGATTTTCCGGGATCAAATATAAGACTTTATAAAAATAGATATCATATTGATTAAGGAAGTTTGATTATGACAAAATTATTATATTATTTTTGAATATGGCACATTGCGAAATATATATTTATTATTTTAATACAATATATACAAAAAAGAATAAATATCACTATAAAATAATAAAACAACATGTGTGGAAATAAACAAAAATCAAAACCATATGATATTCTAAATTTTCATATCTAAAATTAAAAATAATATTAACACTGTAAAAGTTTAAAAAAATTATTTGTGTCTTATAATTTTTATGTTTTATGTTTATTATTGAAAAATATTATATAAGTTAAATAAATTATTTGTGTTTAGTAAATAAATATATTTCATTATTTTTTTTAGATATTAACATGAAACTGTTTTAAGTAAAAATACAAATATAACACAATTATTTTAAAAATAATAATTATTATTAGGATGTGCAATTTTTTTCAATTACATGTTTAAAAAAAAATTAGGATTATAAATCATTAATGTGTGTATATATATATATATATATATATATATATATATATATATATATATATATATATATATATATATATATATATATATATATATTTGCATAATTGTTTCCATAATTTATCAATTATAGTTTTAATAATAATTATTATTAGGCTCACAAGTCATTAATGTAATTATTTATTTATTTTATATTTTTTTACATAATTGTTTTCATAATTTTAAATTAGATAAAAATATTGAATATATGATAATATGGATCTAAAAATAAAGATAAAATTCAAGAAAATATATTTCTTAATTTTTTTAAATTATATTATGAAAATACTAACAATATTTGATGTATTTATGATATTATATATTAATTTATTAATGTTAGATATTTAAACTTTTCACATTTTATTTGAATTCACAATTGATCATGTAACAATTGTGAAAAAAATTCAAAATAAAATACAATTTGTTCAATATGAACCTAACAAATAATACTTTGACACATCATCAGTGTAATGTGATGTGGCCTTCTAAAATTGCTCAAAAGTATGTGTAAAATAAGGGACACATAAATATCTACAAATAAAACATAATCACACAAAATCAAATATTAATATATGGTTCATATATTGCCACACATCATAATATAATGGTTGAAATCATGTTGATGACGTGGCATGAGTTGTGATGAGGTGGCATGAGGAAATTGCATAAAGATGACTCTAAAATAAGGGGGTTGGTAATTTCATCCCAAAAACAAGGTCTTCAAAATACAACCTATCAATTAAGAAATTAAACAAGTTAATAATGAATCATTAGCTTAAATGAAAATAATTTGCCCTAAATGAAATTAATCAATTAGTCATAAATAAAATTAATTTAGCAGTACAAATTAACCCTAATAAATGCATCAATTAATCAATTAACCTAAAAAGAATATAATACTTTGATTTGTTTACTAATTAACAGGATATTAACAAAAAAAACATCAAAAAGAATAAATAATCATTCAATGAATTATCAAGATATTACCCATTTTTTAGATCTAAAAAATAAAGAAATAAACCGTCAACAAAAAACAAAACAAATACATATAGGGAAAATCCAGAAAACGAAATTTTTTTTTTTCAGCAAAAAATTGACAAAAATTCAGCAAAAAATCGAAAAATATGGAAATTAATCAAGAAATCCCAAGAAATTGATGAAAATAAAACCCTAAAATCCCAAACTTAGCACCAAAACAACTAAAATCTGCCAAAAATCATAATAAACCCTGAAATTCAAGGCAATAACCATAATAAACTAAATCAGCCAAAAATCACTTAACAATACACGAAATCAACACAAAAATTAGAGTGTGCGCAGAAAAATCAGCAAACAAACACAAAAACGGCAAATAAACACGAAATAGGCACCAAAATGTCCACGAATTCGACAAATTCCGCAAAAATCTAGATTAACAATTGGGACAAACCGAAATCCCACATAAAAAATGATAAAAAAAAAATCAGAACCCAACAAATATCGGAGAGAGAGAGAGAGAGAGAGAGAGAGAGAGAGAGAGAGGTGCGAGAGAGTGTTAGGGTTAGGGGTTAATATATGGACTGGCCCAATTTTTAAATTTTTTGAATCCTGATTAACAATTAACTCGAAAACCGATTAACAGTTAATCCGGAGCCGAGTTAATTCAAAATAACATCAGACCCTTATAGGGGAGATTTTTGAGAGAATTAAAATAGCTCCCTCCTTATTACCCGGTGACATCATGCTGATTCAATCATCATGTGTGGGGGAAAATAGGAGGACACCATATATGCTCTCTTTCAGAAAGTGTTTGTATTTGCATCGTTGCACATAGAAATCCATCATATCGAATATCCTATAGAAGCTAAAAATTGATTTGAATGCCATGCAGCACAAACAAAATTGGTGTGTATACCAATTCATCATATTGAATTGCACAAAAGGGAAAAACTCACATCAAATTCACAAAACGCAAACAACGTTGTTGCGTATATCGATTCATCATATTGAATACCTCATAGGTGCCAGCTATTAATTTGAACTTCACAAAGTGCAAACGACATTCTCGCATATACTAATTAATCACAAAGTGCAAACGACATTCTCACAATTGAAATTAAAATTCCACAAAGTGCAATTGATATTCTCACAACTGAAATTAAAATTCAGACACAAAAGAAACAAAAGTTTGTTGTATAATTAAAATCATACATCACCCCTTGCTTTTAATTTATGACTTATATATTTATTTATTTTGTTTTGTTTAAATTCGACGATTTCACATACAATTTGAATTATTCAAATTCAATTGTTGTACTTACTTCTAAAAATATCTTTTAAATTATAATTATTATTTATTATAGTAAGATATCATTTTTGTAAATTATATCTTTTATATTATAATTATTATTTATTATAGTAAGATATAATTTTTGTAAATTCATTTATATTTGAAAGTAATTTCGTCCATGGTCACAAACATAGGACCGGCCCTCCTCTCCTTTAAAATTTTCTAAAAACCAATTTACTTAAGAACTATGTTACGAGCGGATAAACCGATTTATACCGTACCGTCGTATCCGTATCGTATCTTAAACTCTTTGAAAAATTAACGTATTATCGTATCCGATACGTATCGAATATTCTACACACAATCGTATCCGTGCAATGTTGGGTGCACATTTGGGGCGATCGAAGCATCATATAGCTTACATTAAGCCTGTACATGACGTGTTGTATGTTAACATTTGGGTAATTATACCATACCCCCTCATTTCTCCCACACCCCATCTATATCACCAATTAACCATTAATTGATAATTAATTAGTATGATAATTAACAAAAGTACACCCGATTAACAGTTAATTAATCCGGATTAACTGTTACACATTATTTAATATTAAAAGTACATCCGATTAACAGTTAATTAATCCGGATTAACTGTTACACATTATTTAATATTAAAAATATATCCGATTACCCATTAATTCAGGTAATTAACCTACTAATTAATGATTAATTAGTGGATCGAGGATGGGTGGGAGAAATGGGGGTACACTATATGTCCTCTTAACATTTTGCAACTTGCCATAATTCTCCTTCCCTCTATTAGTATTGACATACCTTTCTATTTCATGTTAACATTTTACCAGTTATGTTCACAAAATTAGAAAAAAAATATTGCCACTCGAAAGACCCTTTTGGATTATATTCTACCTAGAATTATTCTAGAGTTGGACCCCCATACATAGATACCTCCTTGGCTAGATCATTCCAAATGTAATTTTTAGTACAGTCACCCCTTTAAGCAACTTTAAAATCTGAATCCTTTATGTCAACAAAGAACATATGATCTGTACAACGAGTTAAAGATTATTCGTTTTGTTATTGAAAGATTAAGAAATTTAGCAGCCCAGTTTATTCGTTACACCACGCATATTGTTTGTCCTTCAACACACAATAATCCGGACTCTCAAACCCTAAGTTACCCAGATCTAATACCACAACTCATTAGGCAAAGGAAAGAAGAAGAAGAAGAAGAAGAAGAGGAAGAAGAAGAAAAGGATGCCCCCCATGAACAGTACTTCTCCTTCATCTCTGTCAATGGTTTCGAGACAAAAGGCAACAATACCGTCGTGTATGAGAGAAGAGGGGATAAAAAGGGGGCCTTGGACGCCTGAAGAAGATGAAATTTTGGCAGAGTTTGTGAGGCGTGAAGGGGAGGGTCGCTGGCGCACTTTGCCTAAAAGGGCTGGACTCCGCCGGTGTGGAAAGAGCTGCCGCCTCCGCTGGATGAATTATCTCCGCCCATCCATCCGGCGAGGACCTATTTCGTTGGCTGAGGAGGATTTGATTTTGCGACTCCATCGCCTTCTTGGCAACCGGTACTCTTTTCTTGTTCATGAAACCGACAAATTTATGTACCAAATATTTTTCTTCATTCCGGAACCAACCTATAATTTACAAGAAATATGACCATATTTTTTTTGCTTCGGTTACTTTTAAACTCAAATTTGAAATAGTTACAAGCAACATTAACTACAATTTGCCCATACATATTATCTACGTTGATTCGTTACGTATTCCATGCAGATGGTCTCTAATTGCCGGGAGGATTCCAGGACGAACCGACAATGAGATAAAGAACTACTGGAATACACATCTCAGCAAAAAACTAATTTCGCAGGGCGTTGATCCTCGTACACACAAGCCTTTATCTAATGGCGAATCACACATCGATAACAATTTCAATAATGATGGTCACTATAATTATGTTGCTGATCCTAATCATAACCCAATCCAAGCATCTGTGTTTCTAGGCGAAACGAAAGGAGGAATCAATTCGGAGGAGGAGCACGGCAACTATTTTCAAGGGATGGACATGAATATGGAGCAAGAGATGCCAACATGGCAAAATATTGAAGGGCTCGATGGATTTGGTGATGAAGTTTTCTCTTCCTTTCTAGATTCGTTGGTCACTGATAGCACTTCTGTACATCGACACCAACAAAACCAACTACCTGAAAAAGTAAATACTGGAGATAATAACGCAAGCACGAGCAACATCATCAAAGAATTAGGGTTTTCTGGACCGTTGAGTACACTTTGGGGATCTCCTCCTTACAAAAATTAGATTTTGATGAAGTATCCATGAATGAAAGTAATTAAAATATTTATTGTAATTAAAGAACATATTGTACTTGCTTATTTTGTTGATAGAACAATTTTATGGAGCATATATATGATTGTTAAATAATTGTTCTAATGATTATGCTAAATTTATTAGGTTTTGTGCTTTCTCCAAATATGATTCTCTTTCTTTGAAAAAAAGAAATATTGAAACAAAATTGAGAATTAAGGAAACAAAAGAGACTAATTTGCCCACAAATGAAGATCTTTATTGCATTTAGAATTGTATATAAGAAAACAAAAATGAAGATAACTAAAGGCAAAGCTGCATATGTGCATCTTTTTGCTAGGAAATATCATAATGAAATTTCAAGTATGTACTAGGAAAGTTAGGTTTGACTAGCCGTTGGTTGAGCACGCCTTATTAATTTCCCGTTTTTGTTAGTTGTGGTCAGATTGGGTCTTCTGGTGGAAATCTAATTAAACCTGGCATTCTCTGAAATTGTAAATGATGTGCAACTTTGTGCAATTACTTGTTGGTTTACTTCATTTTTTTTTGTTTTTTTATCAACTACTTCAATTTTTTTTGTAAACCATGACTTGTATTATGTTGAGAATTTACTAGGTCACTCTGAAAAGACTTCGTTGCAAAAATCATTCTAATAAACTAAAATTTCGATTACATGCGAATAAAAAATCCTTGTTGTTATGTCCGTACATCAAAAAGTTGAGAAAGAAAAATCAAAAGATATCTTTTTCAGCTATGAGTTCACATAGATATTGCAAACAAAAAAAAAACGGACGTTCATGTTGGGTGATTTCGGGTTATGAGTTTTACGTATATCACTTGGGTGTTTGGGTCACGACTTATTCTGGTATTGAGTC
This sequence comes from Luzula sylvatica, assembly GCA_946800325.1. Taxonomy (NCBI): domain Eukaryota; kingdom Viridiplantae; phylum Streptophyta; class Magnoliopsida; order Poales; family Juncaceae; genus Luzula; species Luzula sylvatica. Next base: position 51,147,626 of record OX326961.1, read on the forward strand.
ATTTTTGTTATGTATGTTTATTTTTATTAAATGAAGAAGTTTATTTGTCCTCGTTCATTGATGGAATGAGAATCGAATATATCACCTATGATGTATGGTTTATTGTATATTTTTGTTATGTATTGTTTAAGTTTGGGATCGATCTTTTGGATCTCGGGTCATTCATATTTAAATCATATTTAAATCATTCGGGTCTAAGATAGTTTGAAGTTTTGAAGTAGGTATGTGTTTCGAGTTACTTGAATGAATGGATCTTTGTTTGAGTTTCGTTTAGGGAAATTATACTTGTCCCCACAAAAATGGGATAAATATCCTCGATGACATTATCGGGGGTGTGTTAATTTTTTGTTAACCGGTCCGTACGTATCATAATCTTAATTAAAATTAATTATTTGTTAATTTGTATGTTTTTAATTGATCCGTACCTACCACATTCTAGTGAAATTAAATTTTCAACTCAATTAATCATTAATTTAATTAACGTGATGATGTCGTCGAGGAAGTATTTCTCATTTTTATGGGGCACCATATATGCCCTCTTTCGTTTATTAACTTGTTAACATTTTGGATCGTTTGAATCGGGTCCGTATTATATTTCATCAAAAAATCAGGTGGATCTTTAAGTTGAGACTTTTCCACCTGGCCTCTAACCATGTCAACTTACTTTATTAACTGTTCATAAATATTAATTATTAATGGTTAATCCATATATACCTTAATTCTATAATAATTAATAATTAATGGTTAATCTTTATTTTAATTAAATGATTAATCACTAATCTTTCATATCAAGAATGTGTGGGGAAATCTGGGGAGCATATTAAATGGGCTCTGCATGTATTATGATATTTGGATCACTCCATATCTTGTCCATAGACTCCATACATGTACTTGCATGATCTATAATATGTACTTCGTTAAAGTCCACAATGTCTCATGCAAATTGTGACAACAATTGTAGAAGCCATTTATGCCCCCAATTTTACGTATACATCCTCCATGAATAATTAACACATGACACCCAATTAACATGTTAGTTTTGTTAATTAACACATTAATTACTAGACTTGGTAATTATATGTTATTTTGATTGATAATGATTCATGCTAATTATAAAGTTGTGGTGAAATATGGGAGTGTAGTATAATTTCTCAAAATTGTATTACATGAACTATGCTTTAACTAGCATGCTATATAGTCTTGTACTCTATTAAAATTGTCTATTACTAAGTAAACATTATATGCATAAATAATTATTATGTACTACAAATGTAGATAAATATCCAATATAACTAATTATTATGTAGTACAAATTACAATATAGTACTCGCAAGTTTGGCAAATAAATAACATATGTTATATAATTTCGGTTAAAATTTTATAAAGAAAGAAATCATAGTTGGTTCTATAATTTAAATATTTTCCAAACTCCTACATAAGATTCAGATCCAAGCCTTCCAAGTATTGCTAAAATAATTAGATGAATTCAAACAAATAACCAGATTTAGATTTTGTTTTTCTTATAAACCAAAACAAAAATTCTAAATTTGTTGACTTTTCATTTTCATGTTTTTGTTGTCGATAGTTGATACAACTATATATCTTTTTTGAATTAAAACATAATCCATAAACAATGGATGTTTTCAGTTTCATTTTTTATTTGTGATACAGCTATATTATCGCATATTTCTTCAAAAAAAAAATTGGGAAAAATAAAAAACAAACTAAAACTCTCAATGACAGGTTCTCAGTGCATATTCAATTTAAACATGGACATACTACTGTTAGAATAATCAAGATAAAGTTATTCCCTATTTTTGTATGGACTCCTATATAAAAAAAACTGACCTCATTAGTAATGTCTCCATTGCTGAGTCTTAGAGAGCTTCTCATGGCGGGAAAAGATCAACATAATATAGAGAGAGAGTTTATATATTTTGGGTCATGTGACATGAACATGCATGAGACTTGGCTGACTGAGCGTTTAGACAAAAAAAAATTAGACTTTTGGAGTCTGAGGTGGCCAATTGTTATTGGTAAATTTGCTGTGCAATATTTTGACTGGTAGTTAATATAAGGGACTTCATTTATTACTTGTTCGATAGAGAGCCAAAAAGTCCAAAAGGGAACCAAACGGTCTAAACGAAGGGTCCCAAATGATGTATAGTTATCGAAATATATTAATCCAAAATCATGTATATATAGATTTTCAATATTCAAAGGATAATTCTTGCATGATAGAGTTACGATGACTCTTAACTCTCAGTTTCAAATTAACTTAGGAAAACTCTATGCACCCCTATTTCCCCATGGGAATCATGAGGACATCACAATTCTTAATTAACACCCTAATTAACAATATGAATTAACGATTAATTCATGATTAATAAAAAATTAAAATGTAATTAGAGTCTTCGTCGATTAACAGTTAATTAGAAATATTAAAATATTAATAATTATGGATTAATCGTTAATCCATAATTATTAGTTAGGGTGCTAATTGGAAATTGTGATGTCCCATGAGGAAAATGGGGGGATGCAATAGAAAACCTCGTTAACTTATTAGAATCATTAATACGTAGAAGTCACATTAAATTTTTATAAAAATTAATTTTTTATTAAATTTTTGACAATTAGAATTTGAGTTCGAATTTGGATTATGAAACCCTCCGCTATCAAATTTTTTGTTTGGCATGTCTTCAAAATTATATGATTCAAGAATTTCGTATTTGCCTCCTTTGCCCTTCAATTGTAACTCCAACAAAAATTAGAATTTCAAGACGAGGGAAAAAAATTCAGATCAACTTACTCTTCTTTTAAAATATTTAATAATTGTATTAAATACTACAATAATAATAATAATAATAATAATAATAATAATAATAATAATTATTATTATTATATTATGGAGTAATTGTATTATATTAATAAAATTATTATATTATAATTATTATATTCATATAATTAATATAATAATAATATATAGTATTTATATAATCATATTATATAATAAGTATTATTATATTCTAAAATTATTATCTGTTAAAAAATATTTACAATTTTTTTTAAAATTAATAAAATATAACGAAAAATAAAATACAAAATGTGAAAATAGAAGGTATTATGGCGGCTACTGTAGCTAAGGAAATTCCTGCAAAAAATGGCAACTTCTTCACCAGGGGAAAGATAGCTAAAATCCCTCAAGGTGATGGATGGTATCTCCTCTCAAGGCAACAAGCACCTATCTTCATCACCCCATATTCTCTTTCCTCTTTCTCTACATCCTTGATCTCCAAAAATAAAACAAAACCATTAGATATCTCTTCTCTTCACCTCTCTCAAACCCTAGCCGTTGCCATGGAAAAACGAAAAGGTAAGCAAACGATGCTACCAACAGATCGCTCCACCCATCAAATACCTCCGAAAGGATCCTATGCCGGTATACTTCAAACCCCATTACCGGATCAAATAACGAATCCTTACTATCATCAAGGTGCATCTTCAAAAAATGCTAAACCTAGTCGCAAGCATAGTACCCAAGGAGAAATCGGCAAACAAGGAGAAAATCGGATTCCACCAAGACCAAACACGCCATGGGCTCCATCTTCAAACAAACCTCGTCACAACTCTAACAGAGATTATTGCAACCGATGCGACAAAACGGGACACAAGACAGAAAATTGTCGGCTCCTACTCTTTTGTACTCGCTGCAACAAGCATGGCCACTCGACAGCCAATTGTCGTCGACCACAGTCAAAGAAGGACCTAGTGCAACCCCGATCTAATCTCGTGGCAGTCCAACACCTCGCACAGCCGGTTATCCATCCTCACACAAATGCGACCGAACCAAAAGATAGTGACGATCCGCTAGTACCTCGTGGCATATCGGGACCCGATGCCCTACCGACCGGACGTCCTTCTTCTATGGTTTACCATCTCACACAAACCATACGTCAAGTTCAAGAAGCGGCAAGATGGCGTCAAGGTGTACTCATAGACGCTCGCCTCGTGCCGAATCACAACCTCGACGCCATCCACATTCTCCTACTCAAGTGCCGATCGTGGAAAGCACCGTTTCAACTCACATACATGGGTAACAATAAATATGTCGTTTTATTACCTCCATCTATCAACCGCGATGATTTTATATCAAAAGATTTAGTTAGCTTGCGAAGAGTTAATTTTGTTAATTATGCGTGGGAAATTTCGATTGACTCTTATCGTGTCTATTATCCGTTTCGAGTTTGGTTTCGCTTAATAGGACTACCTCCACACGCATGGGATCAAGTCGAGTTATCCTCCATCATAGGCGGTTTTGGGGTCCTCATCCACCATGGCTCTCTTCAACAACTCTCCACCATGGAATCACTCGATATCGTAGTCGGAGTCTCAGACCTATCTCTCATCCCCGACTATATACACCTAGCCGGACTAGGTCATGGTAAGGTGGTGCAACTTAAATTCCTTAGTCGCGAAGAAAAATCTTTACAATTCTATTATCCGGAGGACCCAACTCCTCCTAATGTATTATTTGATGTCTTGAAAGAGGACATCGAAAAACGAGAAGACGAAAACTTTTTGAGAGCCAAAAAAAACAAACCCAATTTCTCCATTCGTTCGGTCTCGGATGAAAGTTCAACACAACCGACACCTCCTTCACTTGCCGAGCTCCACGGTCCACCCGCGGCTCCTCTTCCTCCGGGTAAAGTTCTAGTCGACGAAGCTTGGCTACAAGCACTTTGCAAATTAATACCGTCTTCCATAACTACAACCGCGGCAAAAGAGGTGGTACCCGAGATCCCCAATAGGCAAGTTCAAGATTCGACAAAAGAGGCAACGCCAATCACGAAGGAGAACGATGCGCCAAACCGAATAGATGATTTGTTGCGCCAAGGTATGGCAATCATTGAAGAAGCAAATAATAACAAGACCGAATCCGATGAATACCATCCGAAAAAGAGGCAACGCAAGAAAAAGGCGTCTTCTTCCGATGATTCGATGAAGTTGACATCATCCAAAGGTATTAATATATTTTTATCCTCTCTCTTAAAATCGAAAAAACGTAAAATACTTGGACCCGTGGGCAAAAATAAAGGCCTCAAGATTAAAAAAAAAAACCATTCTTCTCTTAATAAAACCCTTAACGGGTCTGTTGCTAAGGTTCATTTCTCAACCTCTACCAATAAAAATTCTGATAATACAAATCCTGCTAACGGGTCTGTTGAAGTTAGTAATAAACACCCTGCTAACGGGTCTGGTATTATACCCGCAACAACCTCTTCCTCTCTTGAAAACGGGTCTGCTAAAGGGACTAATATAATTTCTGCTAACGGGCCTGGTAATATACCCGCAACCTCCTCTACTCTTGAAAAAGGCTCTGATGGTAATATACCCGCAACACTCTCTCTCTCTAAAGATAAAGAATGTGCAAATAAAATGCAATTAATACCACACCCGCACCACTCTCTCTCTCTTAACGGGTCTGATCTCTCTCTACATAATAACTCTTCAATCGGGGCTCATTCTAATTTAAATAATACACTCCCAATATCTCACGAGAATATGGCTCTCAACTTGGTTATTATACCATTCTCTGAGTCGAGCAATATAGGGGCTGCACCCAGTCTCTCTCCTCTTAATTTAAATGGGCCTCCTCTCAATTTAAATGGGCCCGATCACAACTTAGAAGATTGCAAACTTTCTGCAATACCAATTAATCACTCCCATAATTCTCCATGCAAAATAATATCACAATCGCAAAATGTAGATTCACAATCTCCTCTTCTAATAGGCTCGGGATACCCTCTCATCTCTAATGAGCCACGTTATACACATAAAAAAGAAATTAGTGCAAAAAATAGCACTAAAATTAAAAAAACTAAGAAAAATTTCTTACGAGAGGAAATTCTAACAGAATTACAAAGCGAAAAAAATGCGACCACCCCCCTTCCTTTAGAAATTATAGCAGAAATACGGGACATGTTGGGACTACCTCAAACCAAACAAACCGAAAAAATACCATCTCCTTCTAAAAACGAAAATAATATTATCAAATCAAAATCAATATCTATTATTGAACAAGTAAACTCTCTCACTAACTCATCTCTCTTATTGCAAGGTCGCATTATTGAGGAGCATCGAGAATACGACGGAAAAGAAGACCCTTCTAGGGTGCCTTGACACCGTCTTATTGTTCACAATTTATTTTTCGCTTAGATCTTTTTCTTTATCTTATCTTTCTTTCATCTTTCCATACTATGGACTCAAGTGCTATTTATTATGAATAATAAAATAAATTTCTCTTTAATGACATGGAATGTAAGAGGTCTAGGATACAAAGATAAGCGTAATCTAGTACGCGAATCACTAAGAAGTTCCAAATGTACTATAGCTTGCATTCAAGAAACTAAGTTGAGTAATCCGAGCACTTTCTTAATCAAATCTCTCCTACCCAATTATCTCGCTTCCTTTCAATTGTCTCCCTCAAACGGGACAAAAGGAGGTATCTTGACATCTTGGTCTCACAAAATCTCTCTAATCTCCACCTTCTCTACGGAATTCTCACTCAACACCGTATTATCTCTTGAGGATGGAACAAAAATTCTATTATCCAACATATATGGACCATCCAGCCAATCATTAAAACAATCCTTCTTGCTTGATCTTCAGAATATAAACTCAAATGGATTGCCTTGGATCCTTCTCGGAGACTTTAACCTTCTAAGATCTCCAAATGACACAACGGCAACTAATCCAAATATTCGCCACATAATGCAATTCAACACGGTAATTGACCAACTTAATCTCATTGAAGTGCATCTAACCGGCCGACACTTTACTTGGTCCAACAAACGAGTCTCTCCAACCCTTTCTAAGTTAGATCGAGCATTCATCTGTAATGACTTCCTTACATTAAACCTCGAGTTTTCCTTAGAAGACTTACCGATGACCACATCGGACCATCCTCCACTAATCCTAAGAATCAAATCTCCATCCCCAAACAAAAAAAGACCATTCAAATTTGAAAAACATTGGCTAAATTGCCAAGAACTCACTCCAATTCTTGAACAAATATGGATTCCGAGTACATATCTAGATCCGGTTCAATCCTTCATACGGAAAATGAAAATCTCCAAAACTAAAATATGTCAATGGGCTAATGAAAAATTTAAAAACATTAACCCAATCTTATCATCAGCGAAGGAAGTTCTCCGCTCACTGGACATCTCTGAAGAGTCCAGATCCCTATCTCAAACCGAAAATACATTACGAATAGATCTCCGTACTAAGATCTCAGAATTAACCTCTATATCAGAGGAAAAATGGCGCCAAAGAAGCTCTAACAGATGGCTTAAACTAGGAGATAACAACACAGCTTACTTCCACAGAGTAGCATCATATAAAAAATTCAAATCCAACATCTCAGCCATCAAAGTCAATGGCCAGACTATCTCATCCCCTACTCTAATTCTCTCTCATTTCTCCAATTTCTATCAGGAACTCCTTGGCTCAAGAAGCCATACATCTCCCCAACTCTACTCGATATTCTTTCAAAAAATATATGCGCATACCGTTCGTGATGACCTCTCTAGTCTAATCCTACCATTCTCGTTGGAGGAAATAAAGTTAACGGTAATGTCACTTGCAAAAGGAAAATCAGTGGGTCCAGATGGATTTGCCTCCGAATTCTTTCAACATTACTGGTCCTTCTTGCAAGCAGATATTCTTTTAGTATGTCAATCTTTTCATAACAACTTAATCTCGATTAGAGACATGAAAAGAATCAACTTCGCGGACATCTCCCTAATAAAAAAGAAAACTGATGCATTGGAAATGACTGAGTTCAGACCAATTAGCATCATTACCCCTATCTCCAAAATCATCTCTAAGATACTATCTAATAGATTACAACCGGCGCTCCCAAACCTTATTTCCAACAAACAAGCCGCTTTTATCCGCCAAAGATCCATTGCGGAAATGTTTATCTCAACTCGAGAAATCCTATCCCACTTGCATAAATCAAAAATCCCTTCGATAATGATCAAAATAGACTTTCGAAAGGCATTTGATACTGTTTCATGGGACTTCCTATATAATCTATTAACCGCGAGAGGATTTCCTGAAGCATGGGTACACTGGATTAGAGTCCTAACATCCTCCTCGACCTCTAGAGTCCGAATCAATGGTCAACGCGGATTTCCGTTTGATCATCTTAGAGGACTCAGACAAGGGGATCCTTTATCTCCACTACTATTCAACTTAGTAGTTGACTCCCTACAAAACTTGTTGGAAGTCTTAAACCCAATTCTTTCGGCTCCAATGAAATTTGCACCCAAAGCCATGCAATACGCGGATGACACAATCCTCTTTTTCGAGGCGAGACCGACCAATCTCAAAATCATTTCCCATGCGCTAGGAATTTTCTCTGAACTATCCGGTCTGCAAATAAACTGGGGAAAAACTTCCTTCGTGCCAATCGCAATACCGGAAGAGTTACATACCGTCCTCTCGGATATTCTCAAATGCACCAAAACTTCCCTACCAATCACTTATCTCGGTGTACCACTCTCTATCCGTAAACCACCCAAAATCGCATTTGCTCCTTTAATCCAAAAAATGAGAAACAAGCTCTCTTCTTGGAAAGGACTTCTTCTATCTTCTGGTGGTCGTCTAACGCTGGTCAAATCAGTGCTCAACGCCATACCTGTTCACTACATGCAGGTTTTAAAATTACCTCAATGGGTAATTAAGGAGCTCAATCAAATAGCTCGAGGATTCTTATGGAAAGGAGAACAAAAATGTCTTGGGGGACATTGTCTAATTAATTGGAATAAAGTCACCTTACCTAAAGAAAATGGCGGGTTGGGGATAGCGAATCTCAAACTACAAAACGAAGCTCTTTTGATGAAGTGGATACATAAAGCTAAAAATGACCATTCATCACTCTGGTACGAGACACTAATAGAGTTATATAATTCTACAAATATAACCCAAATATCGTTCTCCCAAAAACAAATATCCTCCTTCTTTCTCAAAGACTTGACCAAATTGGTATCATTGTACGATACCTTCAACTCTCTTCCAAATGATGAACCCAGCAACGCTATTCAACCCTTCAAGTCCAAAAACATCTATTCTTTCTTCATCAACCCGGGAGTTACCTGTCCGTGGAACACGTTGCTCTTTAAAGCTAAAGCCCCCCTCAAAGTTCGTTTTTTTGGCTGGCTAGCCATCCAATCTCGCATATTGACGAGCGACAAATTACAACAAAGGGGATGGCCTAATAACCAAGTTTGCCCCCTATGCAAATCAGAAGAAGAAACCTCCAAACATCTACTTTATGATTGTGCTTTCTCCAAACAAATTTGGGGTCATATATCCTCGCGAATACATGACCCAACACCAGAAATTTCGAAACCTTTCGAATTTTGGTCCTCGACGCATACCACAAAGCTTTGGCAAACAGTTTGGCTTGCTGTCATATGGAATATTTGGAAATCCCGAAATGACAGCATCTTCAATGACAAAACTCAATCTTCAACTCGGATCTTCAATCTAGTTCTACAAGACATTATAGCTTGGAATAAATTCTGCTAATAGTCCTCCAGGGTATAAATAGTTTTTTTTATAGTAGGGACAGTCTTTTAGGCTAGTCGGTTATGATTCGGAATGGTCCAAATAGTTATGTAATTAGAATATAGACCTTCCACCTGATTGTACGATGTATCACCTTTTTGGTTTTGTTTGATATAATATATTCGAGGCCTCGACACATTGTCGACCTCCTTCAAAAAAAAAAAAAAAAAAATAGAAGGTATTTTGGTCCAAAAATTATTAACATCATCCAAAGTTAAATTTAAACCCTACATATGAGGTATTTGAAAACAAAAATTTGGTTTGAGAGGGTTTTATGGAGTTTTCAAAAAAATAGGGAGTTTTTTACAAAATCCAAAAAAGTTCAGATGTTCTTTGAAAAAATTTCTTCGAAATAAAAGTTAGGAGATTAAAAAAAAAAAAAAAAAGGTTCTTTACGATATCCAAAAAATTTAAGAAATTATTCAAAATTTCCTAAAAAAAATGCATGCATAAAATGTGCGGAAAGACATTCGTTATTATCACACATTCAACAAAATTACACTAGGTTTATTGACTCCTAGGCTCATAGCATATGTTTTTTAGACCATTTTACCTGTCTCCGTGTTTGGCCACCACGTCCTCTATATTTTAATTAACATATTTAATAACATATTATATAATTAATAACTAATTAGTATATAATTAGCATATATATGAATTAAAAAAATTTAATTGATATGAGTTAATTGTTAATTATAATTTTTTCATTAATCATCATATTAATTAAAATGTGTTAAATAGGATATAGAGGATGTGGTGATGAAATATTGGGGCAAAGTAAAATTCCCTTTTCTTTTAAGACAATTGGGGAGAAAACCAAAGTATGCATAACAAGATTCCTTCTCTGAACGAAAGGACAATATTCAAAGTCCAAGTACTAATTTAGGATACTTTTGGTTTTTTTGTCAGTTCGCTTATACTTGCGGATCTCTCACGTAGCTTTCCGATACAGAGAGAGGTCCAGAGAGAAACGGAGAGAAACGAGACAAGAACAAGATTGAATCGATCGATACAGGAAAGGTAGAGAAGAATTTAATTCTGCAGATAAAAGAAAATGGAGAAATCGGAAATTTCCAATACAGTTCTGGATTCCATCAGCCTTTCCGAACCAAATATTATGAAATCCGTTGCTCTTCTCAAACAGGTTATTTTCTCCTTTTCCCCCTTTTTATTTGTGTAGAAAACTCGAAATTTTTCCTGTTGAAATTTGAAAAAAAAAAAAATGGAAATAAATTGTTGAAAAAGCTTGAGCTCGTTTGGATTGATATTGTTTTCTCTTTCTTCAGGCATGTCTGGAATCAGGATTTTTCTACGTAATTGATCACGGTATAAGCGAAGAATTCATGGAAGAGGTTTTTTCTGAAAGCAAAAAATTCTTTGATCTTCCAATACAAGAGAAAATGAAGCTTCTGAGGAACGAGAAAAATCGCGGTTACACCCCTCTTTTGGATGAGCTTCTCGACGCAAAGAATCAAATTAATGGTACATCTATTTCTCTTTTGTCCTTAAATCTAAAATTTAAATTGAATATTAATTAATTGACGTTCAATTTGGCTGAATTAACCAATTTAGTATTTATGAATGATAGGCGATTATAAAGAAGGATATTACATTGGTGTAGAGGTACCAGAGGATGACCCACAAGCTAACAAACCATTTTATGGCCCTAATCAATGGCCCTCTACTGGTAAAATTATTAATTTAATTTAATTTAATTTACCTTATTTATCATCACAATATACGATAATTTATCCAACTATTCTCGTTTAATTTGCTCTTTTACTATTTAAGAAATTTTACCTCGGTGGAGAGAAGTCATGGAACTCTATCACAAAGAAGCCTTGTAAGCATTAGATTTTTCAGAAAATTTTGGTTTTTTTTTTTTTTACGTATTCCCCGTTTTATTAAACAGGAGAGTATCGAAAGAAGTAGCGCGGATAATAGCTCGTGCACTAGACCTTGAATCGAATTTCTTCGATAAGCCTGAAATGCTTGGCGAATCCATTGCTACACTTAGACTCCTCCATTATGAAGGTTAATTATCACAAATTAATTGTGTTTATTGACAATTGTACATTATTTTATTGTTGTTTTGTTTTGTTTTTTAGCAGCTAGAGCTTTGGACCCGGAAAAAGGAGAATACGGAGCTGGGGCCCACACAGATTATGGCTTGATTACTCTCTTGGCTACTGACGATGTGGTCGGTCTCCAAGTAAGTGCAAAATTAGAAGAAAAAAAAACGCGCAAGGATCAAAACGTAAATCTCTAATAATAAGGAGTGTTTCTCAAATTGTGCAGATATGCAAGGATAGGAATGCGGAGCCTCGAGTTTGGGAATATGTGGCACCGTTAAAAGGGTTTGTTAGCTTATCAAATTTGAAATTTTGGATTGTGAACTTTTATGAATCTCGAATTTTGTTTGCGTTATTTCAGAGGATTTATTGTCAATTTGGGTGATATGCTCGAAAGATGGAGCAATTGCATCTTCAGGTAATTAACCTTTATAATTATATATTGTAGAATATATTAATAAAATTTAAAAACTTTATTTAAATTTGTGTATTATCATAAAATCTTTTAGGTCCACATTGCACAGAGTAGTGTTGGATGGAAGAGAACGTTATTCTGTAAGTTTTTTTCGTACTTTTTTTTTCTATATACAAAATTTCCAAATATATAATGCAAGAGATTTACTAAAAACAAAATTTATAAGTTCATTTTTGTAATAAGAAATGATTTTAGGGACACCAATTTGCACACACAATCATTTGCAGAGATAAATATTTTATGGTATTAATTGAACAGATAGCATATTTTGTGGAGCCGAGTCACGAATGTGTCGTAGAGTGTTTACCATCCTGCAAATCTGAAACAAACCCTCCAAAGTAAGTATTTTTTTATTTCTTTTTGCCTTGTATGTTGTTCTATGAAATATTGAACCAAACTTTCTTGTTTCAAAATATACTTGTGTTTTTTAGATTTTGCTGGTGAAAACTTGAAATTATCTAAAAAAAATTATATGGTTTTGCAATTTAATAATCAGGTTTCCACCAGTTACATGCTCGGCATACCTGAGCCAACGGTACCTTGACACACATGCTGATCTGAGTTCTTATGGAAAGTAAATAAACGTTTCGATATAATAAAGCTTGTATACTGGAAGTGTATAAGTAATTTAGGAATAATATAATGAACTTGTAATCATAAAACGAGTTATTTATGCATTTATTTATTTATATATATGTGATATCTGTGTTCGTGTGCGCGCCTAATTGTTGCCATTTGTAAATTATTTTCTGTTCGGATCGAAGTAGTTAGCACTTACTGGCTAGGGTGGGTAACAAAATAAAATTTTAGTCGAGATAATTATATTTTTCAATGGAGGTCATGTCGGTGATTTTCAAAATAAATTCATAATAGTTTATCTTAATTCTTCTTTTGGGAAATTTGTCACACTTTCTTTTCATTTTTAAAAAAAGAGTAATTTAAAAGAAAATCTTAGAAAAACAAGTAAAAAAGTAGAATTAAAGCATGATGTGCTAGGACATATGAACATATCTTTACACACAAATTCTACGCAACGTGCTCTCGTTGTAGCCTCAGCGACCATGATTAACAAGTCACTTCCAAACAACACTATAGTCAAATTTTAAATTAATACAAGTCATACTCAGAACTTTTAAATTCATGATTGATCAATACTTCGAACTTTTAAATCCATGATTGTTACGTACATTTGATAGGATATTAATTGATCTATGATAGGTAATGTAAGTCTTCTCATTCTTGATTAACAAGTAGAATTAAGTCTTCTAAATTTAGAGTTTTTGTTAAAAGAGATTAGGGATCTTTTTGTGCAAGAATGAAATCATGGCTTTTTATTAGACCATACTATTTATTTTAATTTATTTAATTGAATTCGATATTTTTTTTCCATTACAATTAATCTCTATTTTTATTAGATCATACTACTTCAAGTATGCAAACCATCTTTAAAAAAACTGAATTTATTAACTTTATAAGTAGCCACAATTTGTTTAAAAACCATTACAATATATAAAATGAATGAACCTGAACAATTAACAAATCATTTCTTCCTTCTCGCCCACAAACTATTAAAACCATCCTCACATTCATTTCCATTAATATACTAAATAGATTATTACTAGTTATTCCAAAACTGAATACACCTGGTCTACCTGTATCCGCGGTAGACCGGCGAATACATGCAGCTCTCCGCGTATTTCACCAGATCATCCGGACGTGGCAGACGGCTCGCCAACCCTACAATTCAAAATTCACGAAAAATAATTATAAAAAAAAATAATATTTTCTCATGTTTTTATAAAAAGTACCGAGTTCATAAGCTTTGGCGGCGACTTTAGCAGCGATATGCGCGGAAATCTTCCTGACATCTGTGATGGGCGGATAAATTAACCCTTTCTCGTAATATTCATCAGTGACCAGCTCTGCCAGCGCCTCGGCTATTTCGATAATTAGAAACAGAACAAAAGTCAATATTGGGGATTTAAATGGTATATTATAAGTTAATTAGTTTACATGCGGCTAGAAGCATGTCATCGTGCACGCGAATGGCTCCGGAGATGACCAGACCGAGACCGAAACCAGGGAATATATATGCATTGTTCGACTAAACGGTAAAATAAATAATCAATTAATCAGACCATAAACATGAATATAAGTAAATAAAATAATGTACCTGGCCAGGTGTAAAGACCTTGCCACCATATTCGACTGGATCGAAAGGACTTCCACTTGCAAATATTGCTCGACCCTTCATAAAAAAATAAAAAAAATTAACTAAAATTTAAGGTAAAATAAAATTTAGTAAATTTTATTATTACCTCGCTATAAGTATAGGCTTCCTCAGCAGTGCATTCCGAATGGGAAGTAGGGTTCGACAAGCTGAGAATAATTGGCTTCTGAAAAATCATTGCGCAGAATATTAGTATATACTATTATTAAATAAATTCTATGCAATATTTATATCCTAACAAAAAGAATTCATGCCTTGTTGAAGGAAGCCATTGCTTGGATCACTTCTTTGGTGAAGGCGCGGCCCGCTCCTGACGTACCGATTAAAACTGTAGGCTTAATTACCTGACAAATTCATAATAAAAAAAACAATTGTTATAAATAAGCATGATAATTTGATTATGAAATTCGTTAATTAATTTAATGGTTATTAAGTACCTGAACAGCATCGAGAAGGGTTTTGACAGGCTCGTGTTCGTGGGCCCACGGTTGTTTGAAATGCTGTAGAGTCTCCTTCCTTGAGCTCACAATCAATCCCTAATCACAATATTTATCTTATTAACTACTGAAATATTAACAAAATTATTATGTTTTGAGCGTAGTTTATTTTTTCTACCTTGGAATCGGCAAGCCAGATCTTTTTACGACACTCTTCAATGGGCGCATTAGTCTACAAAAATACAAACGCATCAATTAAATTAAAAATCATGCTCTTAAATTTTCAAATAAAAGAGGATTTAAACAATATTTTTACCTGTTTTGAAATCTCGAGAGCAATTAGCTCGGCAATTCCAGTTCCAGCCTGTACATCACCAAAAGTTAAACCAACAAATTGCAGGACAAAAGGGAAAAAGAATTGCAGGAAAATAGAATACAAACCTCGCCAGCACCGAGGAACAAAAAGGTGTGTTCGGCAAGGGTTCCTTCGACCAATTTCAACGCTGAAATTAGCCCAGCTAGAACCACAGATGCAGTCCCCTGAAACATTGAAAATATCAGAAATGCCCTTGTGAAATTTAAAAATGGGATTTTTATAATTTATACCTGGATATCGTCGTTGAACACGAGATGGGTCTTGGAGTATTTTGCGAGCAAGTCGAATGCGTTGTGATTAGCGAAATCCTCAAACTATCAACAGAGAAATAATAAATTAAAGTTAATGAAATGCTATATTAAAAAATATATTAGAGATATTTATTATTTTTTTATTATGTTGACCTGAACGAGGACTTTCTCGCCGTAATTCTGCTTAACGGCACTCATGAATTCATGAAACAGCTCAGAATATTCCTACATAAATATTTAATGTCAATAAATATGTATATGAATAAAAAAAACTCGGCCGCTAAAACCCTAAACCCTAAATACCTGGCCAGTGGCACGTCTTTGTCTTAGACCGATGTAAAACTCATCATTAAGCAAACTCTCATTATTGGTACCAACATCAATTGTGACTGGTAAACACTGCAATAAGAAATAAAACCGGTCATAATTGGTACCAGAATGCAGGGACTTTTTTGTAATTTATACATAATTTAGGAAAAAAGAAGAAGCTTACAGCTGAAGGGCGGACCCCACCAAGAGCAGTGTAGAGAGCAAGCTTCCCTACAGGTATTCCCATTCCCTATACAATACATTCAAAAATATATATTAATTAATAAGCAAATTAATTAATTAATAACAAATATACCTGGCAGCCAAGGTCACCGAGACCCAATATCCTCTCGCCATCTGTCACGACGATGACCTGAACGTTCCTCTCAGGCCAGTTCCTCAACACCTCCAGTATTTTTCCCCTAATCATTCCACAATTATTCATCAATTAATTAATATAAAAATAAATTAAATTAATAGAGAGAAAAGGGTAAATTATATACTTGTCTTTCAAGCTGATATACAAGCCTTGAGGCTGGCGAAAAATACTGCCGTATTTCTGACACGCTTCGCCAACAGTAGGAGTGTAAACAACTGGAAGCAACTCCACAACGTTGTCTATTAGAAGCTTGTAGAAAAGCCTCTCATTTTGTTCCTACACAAAAAATATTAAATAATTACGGGTATATTAGCAAAAGATATCACATTTTAAATAATTAATTAATTAATAATAATACCTGGAGATCCATCATGGCCATGTAGCGGTGTAATGGGAGGTTGTACTGCCTCAGATTGTTCATGATTTTCCTTTCCTGTTTAAAACAAAGAGTAATAAAAATATATGGTTATAAATATTAAATAATGTTAATTAATTATAATTAATTTTAATTTATAAGGAAAATAGGAGATACCTGAAGTTCTTGACTGACAATAGCGGGAGGGAGGAGGCCTCGCAAGTAGTGAGCATCTCTCTCCTTCTCGGTGAAGGCAAGTCCTTTGTTGTGTTGTGGGTCCCTCAATAAATTGTACCCACTACAAATCAAATAAATAAATGAATTAAGTCTACTTATAATTTTACATGACAAAGTAAGAATGTCAAATTCGGAATTTTAAATTGAATTAAAAGAATTCAACTTTGAAATTTCAAAATGAATTGATCTTCAAATTCAAACTCCGTACAGCAAGAAGCACACAAGGAAAAAATTGAAACTTTGAAGTATTCAAATTGAGAAACGTTTCAAATTGGAAATGACAAATCATTGTAACGGTAAAAGATTTAGTTAATAAAGAGGATTCAAAGAGAAACCCAAATTGAACGCCATTAATTCAAAGTTGGCACCCCACATTAATTTCTGCAATTATGACCATCTGAAACAGTGGTTTTTACTATTTCCAAAACGTAAATATTACTTTAAACCTTAAATAATGTCATGAAAAGTTCAATTTCGTTTGCATGTTCATTTCTTGTATTAATGCACAAATACCCAACAAAGTCAGAAAATTATTTTAAGCCCCAGAAAGAATTTGAAGGGTGCAAAATGTAATTTCTTGAAAGATCGATGAAACCGAGGTGAGGAGGGAGCAAAAGACAAATATTGATAAATATGATGAGTCAATTACTCAATTTCAGTGTTGACAAAGAAAACTGTACAAAAGGACAAATACATAAAAAATCCCCATCAATGAATTGAGTACAGTATGTAACCTTTTCATAGATAGTATCGACAAATCAAAATAGGGATACTACTACAATAATATCCATAAAATATATGGACTAAACTGCTATTTTATTTTTAAAGTAAAAAACATTTCAACAAACCAAACGAAAAGAGAAGAACTATACTTCTGGTAAAATTAACAAAACTAAAGGACTCAGAAGCAAAATTCCAACAAAAGAATCGAATATTAAAAAAAGCAAAGGGTGTCAGACGATAAAAAAAGAAAAAGTAAAGGGGGGAAGAACGAAGAATGAGTGCCACGTGGGATCTACCTGGCGACGGAGACGGTCCAGGGCGTGACGTTCTGATCCTCGGTGGCGCGATCTTCGCCGTAGGTATCCTTGACGCCGCCACCGACGGCGAACTTCGGATCGACGAGCTCCTTCACATCAGCACCATTAGTAGCCATGTTTCCGTTCTTGGTATCTACCACAGATCTAGTCTTTCCGGCGATGCAGTTAACCACGATGGGTACGCTAACTCTCCTCTGAAATCCACGAATGAAAAGTAATTTCTTCCTTCTTTGGCTTTCGGTAAGTGAATAACCGGTGCTGGCACTCTATATATAACAAAATGAAAAAGAGAGAGATATAAATAGATTGAAAAGATGAAAAGAATAGAAGTGGGAAAACGAAAAAGATGGGTTGGTCTGAGGTGGTACTACGTATGTGAATAAATAGGAACTTATTGAGATTTATTGTAATCGGAGGGGGGTTTGAGTCAATAATGTGTAATAATGTGAATGAATTACCAGAGAACCGCATCTGAGGGAGATCATGGCGAGCGATTCGGAGAGAGAGAGAGAGAGAGAGAGAGAGAGAGAGAAGGAGCGGGGGTCTCTTTCTCTCCTCTTTTTTCTCTGAATTCTCTGAAAAATAGGGTGGGTAGAGGAAGTAGAGGGGAAGAGAGGGAAATAAATGTTGTTTAGGAAGAGATGGCGGAACACGTGGTATGCTTTTCTAACAATATTTTAATGGCAAAATGGGGTTGTGTGTGAGTAATATAGGATCACAAATATCAAACACAAAAGTGTCACAAATAACTAAGTTTGTAACGTTAATTATGCATATATGAATCATAAATCAAACACAAACTTAGACATTTTTGTCATATTTGTGGTTGGTATTTGTGTCCCCATCAATACTCGTTGTGTAATGTGTTCTCTTGGGGAAAAAAATATTACTTTACTGGTGTTATAATAAATCGAACGTTAAACAAAGAAAGAAAAAAGAAATAGGGGGATTTTAAAAAAAACTAATTTTTTTTAATATTTTGAAGAACTTTTTTATTTTTAAGATACTCAAAAAAGACTCAATGAATTTTGTTTTTTTCAAATATCCTTCGACGTGTTGAAGTTAAATTTGTATGGTATTTAAAAAAAAATTGGACCAAATACTCCTTTATTTTTGTAATTTTAAATTCATTACATCAGTTTTGCTATTTTTTATTATTTTAAAATATCCTCAATATTTTTTATTAAATTATATGTAATACACATATAATTTTTATATCTTATTTATCATATATATTTCTATAAGAAAACATCAAAATATATATAAACAACCATAAAAAAGATTAGCACATTGAAAATATATTGCAAAATATATAATTTTTCAGCAGATTGTTTTAATGTAAATTCATTTTTTACCTATATAATAATTTCAAAATATTTTTATTTTTTATATTGACTAATATAAAAATTAATTATTATGTTAATAAACATTAATTACATATTTGAACAATATTTAAATTGGATGTAGTTCATTAGGTTAAACTTTATTTCTAGCATATCTAAATATATGATCTATAATAGTAAATTAATTTGTTATTAATCATATTTTTCCTATTTGTTACAAGTTAAATAAGTTATGTGTCAAATAATATATGATTTTCTAAATGTACGAGTTGATATACAATTATATAAGCCGATATATAATTATATGAGCTAATATATAATTAAATTATTATAAACTATTTATGATTTTTTTAAAATAACAAAAATATATATATGAGATCAGTGAATGTTTCTTTTATATATTAAATGTCCAAACATTGGCTATGAATTTTCTTTATTATTCATCTACCCTGAATAAACCACACCAGCAATAGTTTTAATCATTGAATTATTGATTTAGTAGTTATCTTTATTTTTTAGTCACCTAGATTAAACCACATTAATACATCTTTTCAATAATTTGAACCGTCGAATCTTACTTGAATCATTAATTTTATGAATTAATATTTTGTGCAATTATTTATGACTTATTATTTTTCGAATATTTTTAAAAAATCTCGAAACACAATAAAAGTCTAAATGATTTTCTAGTCGACCGCAAAATATTAATTGAATATTTAGTCACATCTTTATATTATTCACATGAACAAAAATTGAGAGAATTTATTTGAGACATGAAAATTCAAATAAATATTTAAAATTAGTCTCGTTATATGTTATTATAGTGAATTATTTTAAATTAGTCTCGTTATATGTTTTTTTCTCATCTTCTCCGAAACCCTAATAATCTTAATTTAAATATCATGTCATATTATTCTATTAGAATATTCATATGTAAATTAGTTTTCTTTTTTGGTCTTCATATTAAATAGTTTTATTTATCACTTAATATGTGAAGATAAAAAAAAAATACAATATGTGATGAAAAAACAATGTAACAAAATTTTATATTTTCTATTGTAATAATACTTTATAATATCGGGTGATGAATATACCTATGATGAGAAAAGTATGACCACAAGATGGATCTACCTATGATGATTTTTCAAAACCTAACACCATTAACGAGTGGACATCCAAACAAATTAAGGCCTGTCATGCTCGATCTTTGAAATTCATGATCGATCACTACTCAAAAGGTCATGATGTGCTACGACAATGTATTTTGGACGATTCAAATTATTTTCCTAAATATATTAAGAAAGCTAAGTATGAGAATTCTTACAAGTTAGGAGAGGAAATTCATTGTTATCCAAAATATTTCGACAATGATATTAGTTTGTTTTATTAAAATGAGTTCATGGTCCAGTGATTGAATATGAGATACAATATTTTTATATTGTGATGAATTGTGGATTCGAGTTTTATTAACATCAATGGATGGAGAACTATCGAGTTTTTTTCATTTACTCGTTTTTTTATTAACATAATAGCACACACGATTTGATTAATTCATTCGCCAATTTACTTTATATAAAAAAAAATACTCTCCAAGTTTCTTCAGTTCACTCTCATGTTCAATTTCGTTTCTTGTTTTATATCTATAATTGTTTTTTTTCCACCGTACTAGAAAATTACAAAAGCAAAATATTTATTATTCAAAGAAACTATCCCCGTATTATTGTATTGTCTTGCCAAATCAAAATTTATTCATTTCTTTAATCCCGAACTAGAAAATGAGCAATGAAAACGAAATTATCATTATATTACAAGCAAGTTGTATAACGATATGTAGTACAATACTCGTCAGATATGTAGCGGATACTCCACGTGGATTATTCGAATATTTTATTTCAAAATAATATTATATATTTCTGAATACATGTCGGATACTTCTAATGTATCAAGAAATGTATTTAAAAAATAAAAAATTAAATTTTAAATCGAAATAAATAATTAATACATATAAGTGAATAATTAGAAATAATAGGCATTTACTTAATAGAAAATTATTTATGTAATAACAAACTTTTAGTATATTTAATGTCAAAAATATAATATATAAAAATATTAAATATATAAATTATCATTAATAAAATAATAAAATATTATATCTAATAGACGCATCGTATCTTATATTTTCTCGAATGTATATGTATTAATATCGTATCTTATATTTCTAAATCTAGAACAATTATCAAAATTCCAGCAATACCCTTTTTAATCATGCAGTGTATTTAGAAGATTCTTATTATTGGACATCAAAGACACATGTATGATTAGTTACGTAAAAGAAGATCGTTGTACATTTTTTTATAGAGTTAGTTTAGATAGTTTTAGTAGATTTATATTTGAAAAGATTGTCGTCTCGTATGAATGAATACTTTCGTTGGTTTTAATATTATTATATTACTTTGTACTTTTTATTTCATTATTTCAACTAAAGGTAATTATTTGTGTATCATATGGTTATTTTTTAAATTAGTTGATATGACTAAAGACAAAATTCAGCACGTAATTACGACTTGTTATTTCATCTTCAAACTTAGAAAATAATCATCGATTCTTAAAGCGTTATGCTTTTAAACTGGATGTTTGTATTAAGTCAAATAAAAAAAAATTATATGGTTCAATCTAAGTCTTTAATTATTTACATCAGTGTTAGTTTTTAGTTTTGCTGGATATTAGTTAAAATGCATATAGTGAAGAAATTAATAGATTATAATCTTTTGAATACATTTCATTATTAAAAAATGATATTTTGGAAATTTTGATGAAAATATTGATAATTGTTCTAGATTTATCAGCTCTAGAAATAACAATTCCCTTTATGAAATTCAAACACTTGTTGCTTCTCGATAAACGTGTTCGGGCTCGTAATGGTAAGATACTTGTAAAGAAAACAATAAAATTGTATTTAAACAATAAATTTGAGCATTTGAAATGTTGTTTAAGTTGTACATGACTTATTATAAGATTTAGATTATACATGCTTATTATAATATCATCAATCATTAATTTGACCATAAAAATATATATGTTGTGAGTGGTTGAAAATTCAAATTTCATTAACATTAATGAATGTAGGATCATCCAATGTTTTCCGTTTACTCGTTTTAATGGGTCCACACATATGTTGTGAGTTTAAATTTCATTGTTATTAATTAATTAATGAACACCGAGTCTTTTCTATTTTATTTTTTATTTAACACAAAATATTTAAGGTTATGTCAATTTGGAATTTATACATAAACAATAAATATTGTAAATTTATGTATTTGTGATAGATATACGTGATACTCTAATTTACATTTTTTTTTTGAACTTTTAAAAACTCATAATCTTTTTGGATTTCCATAAAAATTCGTCATTTTTCTTCCGACAAACAATGCATAAGAAACAGAAAAGGCAGGCACACCGGGTTAGGTGAACCCAGCCGTCCAAAAAGTAGTGTAAAAATCACATCCTTTATGGTCTGCAATACAGAAAGTAAATATGGAAGGAAGTTCATTGGCTAGTTATAGATGTTACATTGTTGTAATTGTCATGAATGATTTTCTCCACTCAGATTCAGTGGAAAACTGGAAATGCGTGCACGCGGCGATCAGATTTGAGATTGCCGTCCGGGTCATCATGTCGTTGGAGCTTTGTTTGAAAGTAACGAATTTTTCATTGTTTCCGACTTTAGGATTAAGAATATTAGATTACGTTGCATGCATCTTTCACCAACAATTCATTAATATTCAATAGAAATGTTTTATTTGTCGCCGTCCAATACCTGATGTTTTATTTTTTATTTTTTATTTTTTAGATTTATGTGTATTTTTTAACTGTAAAATTTATTTTAAAATATAGATGCACGTATAACTTTTAGTTGTCTTATGTCCTTATATTCTTTTAAAGTACAGTTAGCTATTTGGTATATATATATATATATATATATATATATATATATATATATATATATATATTCCTAGATGTATAATAATATTTGATATCGATATTATTTAAATGTATAACATATTTTTAATATATTTTAGTGACAATACATGTTTCGTGTTGTATATTTTTTAGATGTACCGTATGCATGTTTTGTGCGTGTTATATATTTAAAAAAAAAAAAATCTTGAAAACTCTTTTCATTTTGAACTAAACTACCTTTACAATTTATTTTATATTTGTATTAATTCTATAAAATTAGTAAATAAATAATATTTTACAATATTATATTATATTATGATATTTATTATAATATTTCATAATATTATATTATGACAACCCCCCCCCCCCCCCCCCCCCCCCCCCCCCCCACACACACACACACACACACACCAAATTGTTTAAAAAATGTACCCCTACAAGCAGGGGCGGAGACAAGAATTTTTTGGGTGTATTTTTGTGTTGTGAGAATTAATTTGGCTCCTCCTAATGTACATCAACAATTCAAAAGCTAATTATGTGAAATAATGTAAAATATCAAAGAATCTAATTCGTTAAATAAAAAAACAAATAGAAAGAATTGAATATGTCAATCAATGCAAGGTATAATGCCAATATGCAAATATGTCCTTAATTATAAGATTATGCAAAAATCATTTATCTAATTTTCCCATACAACTAATAAATATATAATAAGTAAATTATTTTGGTATATTTATTGAAAGATTATTTATGTATTAATTCAAACTTGATAAAAATGGTTAGTCTCAATCTACGGTACCACCGACCCAAATCAACCAGTGAATACAAATTATTGCTAGATATTTGGTTAGCTACAATTGACTAGCCAATTTGGAATCTTAGGAAGGAGAAAAATAGGCACATATTTCAATCTAAGAATATCTCCGTAAATAGTCTATATATCCTCATAATCATGGACATAATAAATTGACTAGCTAATTGTTACATATTTTCTACAAAAGTCGTCAATTTCTCTTTACTGCAAAGGTCGTCTGGTAACAACAATGGAGTCATCAATTTTCATTACTTTGTAACTTAGTGACTTACTATCTTATTCGGATCCATTTATGTAATTTTTGTAATTGAACTTTTGTGTTTTAAATATACGAGTGAGGTCATCTCTCCTCCTTAAAAAAAAAATGGTTAATCTCTCAAAATAGAACCAAATATTAAAAATGATAAATTTTATTAATGTTTGTCGAACTTTCATAATCTTTTTGTAATTGTGATTTGTTTTATGGTTTACAAACCTCTTTTTAGCTACACGCAGCGGTTCAAAATATATAATTTAGCGGTACAAAATACAGAAACGACAAGCAACGGGTGAATCCTGAACGGGCCCGTATCTATGACATGTGTTTGTAAGGCACCCGGAATGCGTTAGTCGAGTTAGTCGGACCCATAAGTTTATTGCTTCTTGAATTTTTTAAAGAAATCTTATACGACAGCATATAACTGAGTTTTCAAAGTATATTGCAATATATAATTTTATATTTAACCAATAATAAGTTTATTAAAATAGGACCTTCCTAGTTGTTTCTATATTAGACAGTCATATCCAATAAGGATATACACAAATCCTGTCAAAAAAAAAAAAAAAAAAAAACTAATGGATCTCAAAACTCCAACAATATGTAACCTGGCCTAGAAGAGGAATCTGCATTGTTGGAGAATTGTGCGCCAAAAGCTCACCCCCCACTTTCGGAGATGAAGCTGGGTAGTGCGTGTCATTGTAGAAGCCCCGAGTTGTTCGTGTCAGGTACAGCTCGAATTGAATGCAGGATTTATTAATAATTGATTGATACTTGTGGTCGCCACTCGCCAGGTACAGAACGAACCACAACTTAATCGTGTCTCGACTCTCGACTCGGTCTTACTCTTACCTGCCCACATTCATTTGGTCCCAACTCTTTACCGATCATGCCTTTTGAAAGTGACTGACAACTTGCAATAATATATATTCAGATTTGATAAGGAGAATTCAAAAAAAAAAATTCAAAAAGAATTCACGCAGGCAAAATATATTAATGAAATTAGCAAAGTATACTATTGAAATGAACAAAACATACTGTTAAATCCAACATGTTAACATGACTAAAATTAATAATAAAATAATATATTTTTAACAGTATATTTTGCTATATACAAAAATATATTTTGATAATTTCAATAATATATTTTGGTCCTTGGATTCTTTTTTTGGATTCTTTTTTAGCATTTCTAAATATATATTTATGTGGTTCAATTCATAATGATGTCATATATTATGGATGAGGATGGTTAAGATTAGGGATGTTCAAACGGTTCGGTTTATTCAGATAACGAACCGAACCGATGAATTTGGTTTATTTGGTTCGGTTTTTTAGTTTAATTAGTTCGGTTCAGTTCAAAAAATGATATTGTTCGGTTTATTCGGTTCGGTTCGGTTTTGAAGTTTCGAAAACCGATTTAACCGAACCGACCGAATAACTTCACATTTTTTATATTTTTTTATATATTTTAATGTTAAAATATAAAAAAATGATAAATATAATTATATTTTATAATATTTTTTTTATAAATAAAAATATATATTTTCTCATAAATTTATTTTTAGTTTAAAATTATAATTTTTATTATTCGGTTCAACCGAATAAACCGATTAACAATTAGGTTTATTCGGTTCGGTTTTAAATCGGTTCAAATGTTAAACGTTTGGTTCGATTTGAATTTTATTCGGTTCGGATTAAATCGGTTTTGTCTTATTCGGTTCGGTTTGAACCGAACCGACCGAATGAACACCCCTAGCTAAGATACTCAATTAAGTATCGTGAGTTTGGTAGTTAGAATTTTTTGATCATTGGATTTGTCTTGTGATTTGTGCATTTCATGATGAGCACAAAACTTTTATGGAATTATTAATGATGAACACAAATTTATATAGATATCATTAAAAAACACAAATTTCAAAACAAATTCAATGGTTAAAAAATCATAATTACCAAACATATGATATTTAATTGAATATCTTAGTAATCCTCATTATAATAGTGTCCCACATATTTGGCCCGGCGGAGTAACCGATTTTTTTTTAATGTAAATATTTTAATTACAATATATATTTTTGAAATACAATATATATTTAAGTTATATTTTATGAAATATATTTTTGTAAAAATTAGAATTCTCAAATTCTGCATTTCAATTCATCTGACACAGTGACACTAGATCAAACTTTTTACTCCCTACCCTCGCTTACTCCGTCTATTTCTAGATTTTTTTTCCTAAAGACAAAAATAATGCCATCATTATTTGCATATGTATAAATAAATTCATAATCAAAACTTCAAAAAACTCCAATATTTTTGGAAATCTCTAATAATTCATAATCTAAACTTACTCGCTAATTGCTAATGTATATATTATTAAAATTGTTAATATATACATAAATTTAATAGAAAAGTAAACAATTTGCTTACAAAAATGTCTATTTCACATCTATCTTTGTTGATCATATGAGATTTAGTTGATTGCTATTTAGAAATTTCAACATAAATAGGAGCAAATAAGCTATTATTTTTATTAGGAAAAATTGACGGGGCGTTGATGGCGGACTTCTCCCTCAAAAGAACCACAAGCAACTCGCAAATTGAGTCATGGTTACAAAGCACAAGGTGTATAACGGCCACTGAGATCGTTATTGGGCATCAATTTATTGACAAGTGTGGAAGCCGAAGAACGAAAAAATATTTACAGCACGAAATTCCTCACTGGCCGGAACGACGAAGAAGGCATACACCGAAATGAGAGCTTGGGAAAGTCTGTTAGGAAAATCGGAATGATTATATGACATCATTATTTTTCATATCATCCTTGTAAATACTTTTCTTTTTTTGTTATTTATGAAAGTATGACTATTTTTGGTATTCCTTCACAGAAAAAAAAAACCTTTTTTGGAGGAATTTGCAAAAGTACATTGGTTTATTAAAATTTGTTCATTTTTTTAAGTATTAGCGTGAAAAAAGAAGAAGAAAATTCCTTCTCCTAATTGGAGGATAATAAAAAATGATATCGGAATTCTGATAGTGGTTTCAAAAAGTACGTTCGCTCCGTTATGGGGCAAATTTCTTTCTTAATTTCGTTCACACCAGTATTTTGTTTTTAAAAACACGCCTCATAATTTATGTTGCGCGGATACTTCAAAAATCAAGCCGTATCGAATATCGATACTTGTCGGATACGTATCGAATACTCCACGTGACGTATCCAAATATTTTATTTGAAACCAATAACGGATACTTCCGGATATTTGTTGGATATTTCTAACGTATACAAAAATATATTTGAAAATAAAAATAAAAATTTGAAATCGAAATAAATTAATAATACATATAAATAAATAACTAAATAAAATAAACATTTACTTAATAAGAATTTATTTTTGTAAAAACAAACTTTTAAGATATTTTATGTCAAATATCTATATAAAAATATTAAATATATAAATTATAATTAATAAAATAATAAAATATTATATATAATAAACATATCATATCGCCGTATTGTCGTATCCGTATCGTATCGGATACGATACCCCTATCAATATCCGTGCAACATAGCCCATAATACATCGAAAATGATACTCTTACAAACTGAAATATTTCAGCAAATTTCATAAAAAAATAAGGTAATAATGAACAAAAAAATCATAAATACTATAAATACTGCACTGTACACCAGCTAGTTATGAACCTACCACCACTAGTATCATATGAATATGAAATATATTCTTAAACTACTATACAATGGACCATAGCATAGGGGACACAGTTATTACTCAAGCCTTTCTCGAAGATCATGATTCTAATCTTTAGTTCAGTGTTTAAATGTGAAAATTGAATGGTATGCAAAAACTGGGACTTTGTTTTAAGGAAAATTCAACTCTAGACTAAAGACTAAATATGTATGCAATTGATGAAAATAGACATGATAATTTGGTAATTTGGAATATTAACATCCTCGAAGGTTGAAAACAGACCGATTTCTAAATGTTGAGCTCTTTTACAAATTTTGATTAACTTTCTCTTTTTAATTACCTTATCTTAATCGTTCTCAACATTTGAAAAGTTGATAGACTAATGATATTAAATATTAAATAAAGTAAAAGATAAAGTACGTATGTACGGAGATTAAACATTAAATGAAGTAGAGACAAAGTATGTATATATATGTAATAGAAAGAAAACGTATGTATGAGGACTTGGAGTGGGGATTAGGACTTCAAGTTATAAAAAATGTATAATAAATCAATAAATTAGGAGATTACTCGTGTTTCCTGGCGGGTTTGATTTATTTGTTTTGTCATACAGAAAATATTTAGTTGTGATTTATTTTTTGCAAATAAACATAATATTTTGTGAAAATTAAAAATCATATTGATTAAAGAACTTTAATAGTGACAAAATTATTATATTATTTTTGAATCTGACACATTGCAAAATATTTATTTAAAATTTTTATACAATGTACAAAAAATGATAAATATTAGGTAAAATAACAAAATAACATGCGTGTCATATTCGAAAAAAAAACATATAATTTTTTAAATTTATATATCTAAAAATAAAAATGATAACATTTTAAAAGTTAAAAAAGACATTCGTGTCAGGCATTTTAAAACTCTTATTAAAATGTGTAAAAGAGCTCAACATTTGAAAAGTCCGGCCGCTTTCAACTCGAGAGTGTCATATTCGGAAAAAAAAAATACTCTGCCACTAAATTGCAACAAGAAATCACTAATTCTTAATTAATCAATTTAATTAACATTCCAATTAACAAGAAATATTGAATTAATAAATTTTAAATATTAATTATCATTTGTTAATTCGGATAAATATTAATTAACACGTCAATCAATCCACATGTGTTAATGCATACGTTAATTAATTGGATTAATTATAAATCAGTAGTTTTTTTTGTTGCAATATGGTGACTCCATATGTGCCCTCTATTCGAAATTACCAAACTAGCATTGCTATTTTCATATTGGTAGCTAGCCTAATTAAATTCCTTTCGACGTGCCCATTGGACTTAATCTACTTATATATTATGAAATGATCTAATATTATTCCCACCAAATCAAACCATATTTTTTTGCACTTGCTAAGCCTTGCATAACTAAATTATTTTTTTGCCACTATATTGTGGGACAATAATTGAAGGATGGGGTCCTTTTGAATATTAAATTATCAATTTTTTTTCCTTTTAATATAAAAAAAAACAATTTAGATCTACCAAGTATCTCGGATGTTAATTTGTTGTCTTTTACAAAAGATTTTCTATAAAATTCAAATACTATCCTAATTTTTATCTTTTAGCTTCTCACCAAACCACATTCTAAATTACAAAAACAAAAAAAAAACAAAAAAAAATGAAATGTTTATTCTTCAAAGAAATTATCCCCGTATTATTATCTTGCCAAACCATAATTTATTTATTTCTTTAATCCCGAACTAGAAAATGAAATTATCATTATATTGCAAGTAAGTTGTATCGTATTGGATATCGATAGCCATACAAGATACAATACTCGTCGGATATGTAGGGCTTGATTGTTTTGAGGGATTAGACGGGATAGAATTTCAATATCCGGGATAAGCCGAAAATTTCTTGTTTGTTTTGAGAGATTAAATGGGATAGTATTTCTTGTCCTAGTACTTCGTACTCCCACTTCAAAATCGGTATTACAAATTCATGGATAGAGCTATCCATGTATTTGATTATAATATTATTTCTTTAAATTATATTCATGAACAATAATTATATTATAATTATATTATATTATATTAAACAACAATAATAATATATTATGTACTATTTTATAATGTAATATAATAAAATTTAAAACAATTTACAATATAATATAAAACAATATAACATAATATAATATATTATAATATAATATAATATAATATAACATAACATAATATAATATAATATAATATAAAATATTATAATATAATATAATATAATGTAATATAATATAAACCAATATAATATAAAATAATATAATATAATATAATATAATATAATATAATATAATATATTATAATATAATATAACATCAGATAACAACATAAAAAATATATACTATAATATAATATAATATAACATAATATAATATAATATAAATTAATTAAGGTAATATAATATAAATTAATTGAAGTAATATAATATTATATTATATTATATAATAAGAATTAAATGACATACATATAATATTATATTAAATCATATAATGTTATTTTATGATATAATATTATAATATAATATAATATAATATTATAATATAATATAATATAATATTATATTATATTATATAATAAGAATTGAAGTAATATAATATAATATAATACAATATTATATTATACAATAAAATAATATAAATATAATATTTTATAATATTCAAATATTCAAATCCTGGATTTTGTACCAATGAACCAAACAAGGGATTTGATATACATGATTTCAAAATACAACAAATCAAACAACTCACATGGATTACCAAATACATGGATAGTGAAATACATGTATTTCACTATCCATGTATATCACAATCCCTCGAAACAAACAAGCCCGTAGTGGATGTTCCACGTGAATTATCCGAATAATTTATTTCAAAGTAATAATAGATATTTCTGGATACATGTAGATACTTCTAATGTATCAAGAAATGTACTAAAAAAATAAAATAAATAAATTTTAAATCGAAATAAATGAGTAATACATATAAGTGAATAACTAGATATTAATAAACATTTATTTAATAGAAAGTTATTTATGTAATAACAAACTCTAGTGTATTTTATGTCAAAAATATTAAATATTAAATATTAAATTACAATTAATAAAATAAGAAAATATTATATATAATATACGTATCGTATCTTATATTTTTTGAACGTTTTTTGTTTCAATATCGTATCTTATATTTCTGAATCTAGAATAATTATCTAAAAATTTTATCAAATTTCCCACAATACCGTTTTTAATCATATAATGTATTTAGAAGATTCTTATTATTTGACATCAAAGACACTTGTATGATTAGTTACGTAAAAGAAGATCGTTGCACCTTTTTTATATCGAGTTAGTTTAGATAGGTTTAGTACATTTAGATTTGAAAATGTTGTTATTTCATATGAATGAATATTTTTGTTGATTTTAATATTATTATGGTTTTGTTTTTTTTATTTCATTATTTCAAATAAAGATAACTATTTGTGTATCATATGACTATTTTTAAAATTAGTTGATATGGCTAAAGACAAAAGTTGAGAATAATATATATATATTTTTACTTGTTATTTCATCCTCAAACATAGAAAATAATCACCGATTCTCAAATTATTATGTTTTTAAACTGAATATTTGTATCAAGTCAAATAAAAAAAATTTAGATGGTTCAATCTAAGTCTTTAATAATTAAAAAATGATGTTTTGGAAATTTTGATGAAAATATTAATAATTACTCTAGATTCATCAATTCATGAGCCCCTTTGTGAAATTTGAACATTTGTTGCTTCTGATAAACTCGCTCGGGTGGGCTGGTAATGGTAAAATACTTATAAAGAAAACAATAAAATTGTTAACAATAAATTTGGGCATCTGAAATTTGTAAGATTTAGAAATGTGATTTAGAGTGTACATGACTTATTATATTATCATCATTCGTTAACTTGGCTATAAAAAAATATATGTTGTGATTGATTGTGGATTCAAGTTTTATTGAAATTAATGAATTGAAGATCATCAAGATTTTTCGTTTATTCGTTTTCATGAATTCATAACTCAGTTGGTTGAGTGTGAGATATAAAAATTATATATTGTGAAATGTTGTGAATTCAAGTCTCATTGTTATTAATGAATGATCACCACCAAATATTTTTCGTTTATTTTATTTTTTAATTTGACCACATAAATTTGTCACAAATATTTAAGGTTACTTTAATTTGAATTTTATACATGAACAATAAATATTGTAAATTTATGTATTTGTGATTGATATGCGTAATCATATCATTACTCTAAATTTAAATTGTTTTTTAAACTTTAAAAAATTA
The DNA here is from genome assembly GCA_946800325.1 of Luzula sylvatica. Taxonomy (NCBI): domain Eukaryota; kingdom Viridiplantae; phylum Streptophyta; class Magnoliopsida; order Poales; family Juncaceae; genus Luzula; species Luzula sylvatica. The sequence goes on from OX326961.1 coordinate 51,179,866, forward strand.
TAATCTTTTTGGATTTCCATGAAAGTTCGTCAATTTTTTTTCCGAGAAACAATGCTTTAGGACTTGGTGGCGAATATATCCATCAGGTACACCGGGTTGGGTGAACCCAGCCGTCCAAAAAGGAGTGTAAAAATCGTATCCACTATGGTCTGCAATACCTCTGCAGTTTGTGCAGTGATGACCACAATGGATATTATTTGTCTCGTTAATCGTTATAGATGTTACATTGTTGTTATGGCCGTGAATGATTTGGTCCATTGAGATTCAGTGGAAAACTGGAAATGTGTGTACGCGGCGATCAGATTTAGATTTCAGATTGTCAATCGTCATGTCACGATGTCGTGGAATTGGCTGGCATTTTTCATCGTTTCAGACGTTAGGATCAACATTAGGTTGCATGCATCTTGATTCAACAACTAATTTGTTATATATATGGTATGAAATATATCTTTTGAGGTGTACAATATATATTTTAGTTGTATAATATATTTTTTTGAAGTAAAATACATGTTTGATTTATACATTTTTTTTAGTGTACTATATCCTTTTTTAATTATAAATTTTGTACGCGCGATATGATATTTTTTAATAAAAGTATGTCTTTTTATATGACTATTATACTCTTTTTAATAGAAATATATATTTTCTAAAAATATCCAGTAAATATATTTACAACAAATTATATATACATTTTCTGAAATATTCAATATATATAATTATATTTTTTACAAAGAGATTTTTATACATTATAATTATATTTTTTACGAAGAGATTAGTATATATTATAATTATATTCTTTAATAGTATTTTACAAATTTGTTAAATAAAAAATTAGATGTGTGATATATTTTTTGAATACCATAATATCCTTTTACATGACTATTACACCTTTCTTGATAGAATTATACATTTTGAAATAATACAATATATTTTTAGTACGATTTTATACAATCTTTAATACAGTTTTTTTATGTGATCACATATATCTTTTTAATAACAATTTATGTCTTTACTACGATTTTTATACTTATTTTAATTATAAAAATTAATAACATTGCACACAACATTGTAAAAATAATTATAAAAATGTCATGTATCATCACTTGTAAAAATACTTTTTATTTGTTACACATTTTCAAATAGAGGCGGCGTTGATGACATTATGGTATTCTGATTGTCCGAACAACGAAACGGATGATTGCCCGTACGATCGGAAGAGGACATTTTCTCGGTCGTCGTATTCTTTTGACGGGTCGTTCTGTTAGGGAAAGAGGACAAAAGATGGAGAAGAGATAAGAGTAAGGTAAAATAGAGAAGAAGATTGAGAATGGATGGATGGGGAAGAGTGTGATTTATATCCTCTTGATGAGTTTAGGGACGGCCGATGAGGTTTATGGGGACGGTTTTTGGCCGTAGGCAAAGGAGGAGGTATTAAAGACTGCAAAGAGACTTTTCGGCACGAATTTTGACCGTAATCAAGTGGAGGAGAGTAATATGGACGATCAAAAAGGGTTTTTTCAAGGGCAGCGATGTACATCCCCTACATCTGTCCTCCAGAGGTCTTGATGACTTGTAAAGTAGGGTGTGTTAATCCTTAATCTTGTTTTTGTCCAATCCCTTTAAGGATACATCTATCTTTTGGGCTTTTGGATTAACAGGCCTTCATGTCAATCCTTGTGGACTTTAGCAATGAACACATATTACTGTTCATTGTCAGAATATTCAATCATCATTTCCACTCATAAGTGCTAGCTCGTAAGAGGTTGATTTAATGGCATTAATGATGGTGGTTGGCATTTAACAGTGACCAGCGATTGGGGGGGAATGAATAAAAGTTTGAAATTCAAAAATTTGACTACCTCTGTAAAACTGATCGAACACCCCCCATTTTTAATTCATTTTCAAAAAAAAAAAAATCCTGCTTTCAATTTGCACTCTTTAACAGTGAATATTTTTATTTTACTGTTTCCAGTGCTAATTTTGTTGTTCATTATTTATTTGATATTTTAGTTTCCAATGTTAATATGAACTTGTATTTGGCATTTGAGTTTAACTGGTATTGGTCAATTGCTAATTCCGAGATGTGTTTCCAATGATTTTATGGTAGGTTTTGAACTGGTATTTTGTGTTTCCAAATTTTATACCTAATGGGGATTTTGTGTTTTTTTAACTGGTAATTCGTGTTTTTGAACTGCAAATTCATTTTGTAAGTGGTATTTTTTTTATTCGGAACTCTTATTTACTGGTATTTGAAAAGCTAACTGAATTTTTTTAACTCCTATTTTAATCAGATTGCTTAAACTAGTATTTAGTGCTAAACAATTTTAACTGGTAGTTTTTATGAAATGATTTTCATTGAATTTTTGAACTCTTATTTACTGATATTTACTATTTTTATTTGAAGAGCTAATTATTGTTTTTGAACTTGTATTTACTATTTACAGTGTTAAATGATAGTAGTATTTGAAGAGAAAATTTAGTATTTGGTATTTAGTATTTTTTATTGGCTGTGTTTATAAAATTATTTTCATTGAATTTAGTATTTAGTATTTTTTTTATCTGAAGAGCTAATTTAGTATTTACAGTGTTAAATGTTATTTCGAAACACTATTTGCATATTTAATTGGTATTTGGAAACTATTGTACAAGATTTGGTATTATACAAAAGCTTTTATTACTTGAAACAATGATTTTTCAGTGTCAATTCTTATTGAGAAAATCTTTTTTGATAATTAACGGTTATAACTTGAAACAATGTTGTTTGGGCTTTACAATTTACGGGCCTGGCTGTCAAGCCTTACATGATTTAGCAATTAACTATCCATAAGACTATTTTGTTAATTGTAGCAGTATTTTCTTTTTGCTAAATTCTTGGAGGTTTTTTAACTAGGTGTTATTTACACTTAACCCCCTGTAATTTCACTGTTATTTGGATTTTTTTCAATTAACCCACTGAATTTTAACTAGCATTTGTTAATGTTAAAACATTTTTTTTTTTTGATGCATGCATCTTTTTATTTTCAACCCCCCGGCATGCATGCATCTTTTTATTTTCAAGTTAGTATTATGAAAAATTTAATTATGTCCACTGTTCAACCATAAAAATATATTATTATCAATTTTTTTGCACTTTTATTTTTTTTCTCGCTTCTTAACGGTTTTTTTCATTTGATTAATTTTGTAGGCTTAAGTTAGAATGTGTCAACCCTTGAATTATTTATAGATTAACAGGGTGTTGTATTCAGATTGGAAGATATGTTAAAAATGTTTTTTTTTTAATTTTTTGGATGAAATGGTTTTATAGTTATTATTTGGATGAAATGGTTTTATCAAAATAAGATTGAATTTGCTTTAGTCGGTCAAAATGAATTTTCATAAACAATGGTAATTATCAAAATACAAACCTAACAATGGTCCTAGATGTTATAATGAAAGGAATAATTGCAAAATACAAACCTAATTGACATTAATAATTGACCTTAGTCAAACTCAGCCACAATGGTAATCATCAAAGAACTAATTGATTTTCAACCATAGAAAAAACAGAAAAAAAAAATACACTACTTAACCGTCAAGGTTCATAACATAAACGCATACATAACTCCACCAGTGACTCCTTCGATTTCTTCAGGCAACATGCTTGGAATTAACACCTATACATAAAAGAAGTGAACGAATAAATTTCTAAACAAAATGTAGGGTTATACACATGAATTAGAGTTGTGCAGCGGAATTGTTTACACATGTATAACCTAATTCTACCGGGATCACGTTCGAAAAACCATCAAAAAGGAAGAGTTATTCAGAATTTTACCTCGTACAAGTTAGTACGTGATGTCTTATTCTCCAGATCTCGTGAACCTTCTCCAAGGATTGCTATTGCACTCCCTCTACTCGTGTCCACCTCGATTTTGTCTGATCGGAACCGCCAACACCGTTCTAGTCGGTATCACGATTATTTCTCTCAAAAATTGCTCAGAAACTCTACTCAAAACTCTCCAGATTTCAATCTCAATTTTGTGTGAAAAAGAAGAAAATCGGCGGCCATAAATTAGGTCAGAATTCGAGAGAGAGGAGAGAGAAAAATGAAATTCTGAATATATATATAGGCAATTTTTAGGTTAAATCCGAAATTAGGTTAAGAAACCCTAATTTCAGAATTAAAGCCCAAAACTAATAAAAATCAGAATAAGCCCAAAATTCAGATTAAAATCTAATTATCAGAAATTAGATTAAAACCCTAAATTCTGAGCGGGCCCAGATTATGAACTGGCCCAATTCTGATTGCATATTTGCCTATTTATATAAATTCTTCCAAGTTAATTTTTAAGCCATATTTTCTTTCACAAAATAGTAGTGAAAAAGAACATAACAATTTACACGTATCGAAATAGCTGGGTTGACATAACTCCATCTATTTTGAGGGTCCATGAAACTCTTTCGGAGCAACGCAAGCAAAACATCCAATACCTTAGCCAAAAAAAATTAATTAAGAATTTATATCTCCAACTTATTTGAACTAATAAACAATAAACTTGAATTGTTATTCCAAAATGTCTAAATAAGAATGAGATAGTAAGAATTACCTGTTATAAATGGGTTTGGAACTCGCTGGCCTTGATAGAGGTCGCCGCCTCGCTGGATCGGAGTCCGAGTATGGTGGTTCATCGTCAAGTCCAGGACAACGGATGTAATTCAATGTCATCCCTGGAAAATGAATGTTAATCCATATTGAAATTGAGACTTCAATTGGATTTCTAATCTTTCTAATCGTCAAGTCCAGTAAAGGGACTGAGACGCAATGGTACTTTTTCATTAATCTTTCTTCCTACAAAATTATGCAATGATTGGTTTTAGTTTTAATTGCTCTATTTATGAAATGAAATAAAATAATTAGGATTCAAATAGTACTTGTAAAGGGACTGAGACGCAATGGTACTTTTTCATTGTTCCTTTGATAGCGCGAAGAAATGAAAATAAATTTTCCACAATTGATCAAACTCTGGTAATGAAATTCGCTAAAATAAAAAGGGAAATCATTAATTTGTTATACAATACGCGAATACGAAATATTATACTATAAATGAATGATATAAAATAGTATATTTTACATGTGTATTGAGCTGATTGGCAAAGAAATCTTGTAATTTCATCCCAAAAGCTTGATTTCCTTTTTGGTTCATATCTGTCCTAGGAATGAAAATTACTTTATAACAAATGGTATTTGGCTGGTAATTAATCAAACTCAACAATTATAAAAAAATAGCATTAAAAATAAATTTGATGAAGAAATATGGTGGGTTCGAGCTACTTCTCCAGCCACCTGGTACCCATAATGAAAGAAATAAATACAAATTGCAGTCGACATTTCAACGAAAGGTACCATTTGACGAAAAAATCTGGTGGCTCCGAGCTTCTTCTCCAACAACCCGGTGGCTTCGAGTTGCTTCTCCAGCCATGCAATCTGCCGGCTTCGACCTGCTTCTCCAACGATCTCCATCTCTCTCTCGCTCGTCCATGGTGGTTCTCTGCCCATCTCTCCCTCAAACTGTCTGTCCTTCTCTCTCTCTTCCTCTTTCTCGATTAGGTGGAGCGGGGTGTGCAGAGTGGTCTCTCGGGAGCGGGGTGTGGAGAATCGACTCTACAATTAACATGTTGCTAACAAATTAACTCTACAATTAACACGCGACCAACTAATAGAGTACGTACAGTTAACACTCTAAAATTAACTCTACAATTCACATTTTACCTTGATAGGTGTTACTCCTCTTCTTGAAGCCACCGAAGATTTCGAAGACTAATTTAGACTCAGGCACAACGTCGAACACTTTACGTGCATATCCTTGAGCAGCGAGCATTTTGAATACACGTCAAGGACAAAAATAGGAACAAACACATCATTTGATAAAGGAGTTCTCATGGCAAGAAACTGAAAGAGAAAGAAAAAAATGAGAAAGAAAAAAAAAACTTGATTTTGCGTCAAATCAGCACAATAACAGTCAAAATTAGCGAAATACCGGCCAGCGCTCCCTTCTCCTTCCAGCCGCCTTTCTTCCCTGTGCCAGTCGTCCCATCACACCAGTCGGATCTCCGGTTTGAAGCTCTTTTCCCTCTGAAATGCACAAATCGCAAAAAAAATCACATTGCTTGTAATATTTATCAATCTTCCAATCCAAACAAATTTTTTTCCCCCAAATTTACCTTTGTACTAAAAAAGTGCAAAATCGACAACAAATAAGAGAGAAAAAAAGAAAATTGGGGGCTAACCTACTCTTTGCTGCCAGGTAGGCGTCGTTCACCGCTAGAAATCCGTGTTCATCGTGAGGATTTCGTGGTTGGAAACTTGAGGTCGATGGGAGAAGAGAGGCACGAGACTTTGGCTGCCTTACAAACATCAGAGCGAATTCTTTGGCGAGTTTCAAGGAAGAAGAAAACGTACAAACCTAGATTAGTTCTTTTTTCACGAAATCGGCGTCAAATCATATAGATTCATCCATTGCTGGAATGAGAAGGGGAGATCGAGCGAGGCGTGGGTTGGGTGAGGAAGAGAGGTTCGGAAGAGTGAGGGAGAGGGAGGGGGACTGAGTGAGAGAGAGGAGGGGAGAGAGAGGGGGACTGAGTGAGAGAGAGCGTGCGAGGCGTGGGTTCTGATTTGATGTAGCTACTAGCTAGTAAATGTGAATTGAGTGTATGACTCCAAGGATTAACAGCGCCATCATTTGTCTGTGTATCGTGCAGGGATATCGTACATCGGAGGTAACGTTGAAGTGACATTGTTGACCCTTAAGGTTTACCGGTCGATTAAGGATTAACTACCGATTTATTAAAATATAGGAGAGTGTAAGGTAGACATGTGTCCATGAATTAACACGATGCCAGAGCATCAAGAGCTGGGGGGGGGGGGGGGGGGGGGGGGAAGCTGGGGGAGGTTGAACATTTTCCTTTTTTCAACTATAGGCAAAATAAAGATATTAGGGACAGCCAAGGAAATTTTTTAGGACGGATTTTTTGACAGTAGGCAAAGAGAGATATTAGTATTTAGGAACGGTCAGGTTGACTTTTTGGGACAACATTTGATCGTAGGTAAACGAGAATGGTATTAGGGATGGCCAAATGATATTTGTGGGATGATTTTGTGCAAACCGTAGGCAAAGAGAAGGATTTTTTAGGAACGGCCCATAGACATCGAGGTTTGGCCATCCTTGCTACCTGGATTTGTTAGGGTTTGATATGGTTCACCTCATACTCAAAAAAACACACTTGATGAGGTGGCAAGAGAGGGTTAAGTGGTTGATTAGTATTATTAATTGATTTGATTACGGTTTAATTGACCGTTTAATTGAATTGAAATGTTAATTAACATGTATTGATATTATCATGTTATAAATTATTGACGTGTTAATTAATATTTAATTGAATCAATTATAAATGTTAATCCATCCATCTAATCTTTTTGGCACATAATCAAGAATTTTGGGATAAATTTGGGAGTCACGACATATTTTCCCAATTTGTTGTAGTGACACGACAGCATATTAAAAAGACATTATACAATAAAATACATATACATGTACATAACTGAGATTTCATTATAAATTACAATATATAATTTTATATTTAATCAATAATAAGTTTGGTAAAAGAAATCAGTGAAGGAAATATAGTTTCGGATCAACCGTAAAAGTGTACACAAGGATAAACGAACGTACGCGTTCGTGGGCATAAATAATGTGTATATTAGATGCACATATGTATATTGGATATACATGGTTAAATTGATAAGAAACGGTTTTTATTAAGAAAACCAGAAAATTCAGTTTAAGCCGTTTTAGTAAAACATTCATAACTTTCAGTATAAAACTCAGATTTGAATGGTTCAAATTGGGTTAGATAGATAATGAGATTATCTAGAACTTTCATGTAGAAATATGTTTGATTTGAACGACGTATCAGTGTCGTTTTGATGGAATACCGAAAGGGTGCGGCCGTTTGACATACAGTTAGTAAAACGTACGTAACTTTCGCATCCGAACTCTAATTGGGCCAGGTCAAATTGGGTTGGAAAGATAATGAGATTATCGACAATGTTCGTGAATCTTCAAAGTCGGTTGGGACGATTTAATATTTTCGTTTCAACAGAATACTGAAAGGGTGTCTGCAGTTTTCTGTCTGAAAAGGTGTATATGAGATATACATACATTTTGGCCCATCCTTATCCTATGTGATATAAATATGATGTTTCTCTCTCTCTCTCTTAAGACCAGATCATTCAGACCAATCTCTGGTATTATTCAGAATAATCCAGAAATTAGAGAGAATCTTTCTCAAGAGTGAAAGAGTGCGAAGAGAGAAAAACCGAGAAAAACAGTTTTTCCGGAGAAGAAAATCAATCGATCAAGCAAGTTCGTCGGTGCATCGTCTAGGCAGGTGCATCCGTGACCGACGAACTCCGACTCACGGTGGATACAAGTAGAGGAGCGACACTTGTGGCTCTTCGATTGTGATCAACTCGAGGGAGAGAGAGAACGGTCAAAGACGGTGGAAGCGCTTGGACGTGCGACACACGAAGACAACCGGAGGCGCGTCAAGACGGTGGGAGACGTGTGGTATGGGATGCACGTGCTAGTCACCAACGTGACCGGAGAAAGAAGGAAGAACGATCAACCCGTCGTGCGTGATCAATTTCACGCTGGTAATCGTCTATCCTACTTTGTATCGTACTCTTGAAGTCATGACGTGATCTTGAATTTTGGGAACTGGACCGGGCCTTCATATCCGCTGCGCGGGTCCGGGGACGAGTGAATTCCCAACAATCAGGAGCTCACTCAAGTTGTTTCTATATTAGACAGCCCTATCATGTTAGGATATACATAAATCCTTGGGGAATTCTTCAAAAATCCCCTAATATTTTTGAGATTCCTCAAATCCTCCCTAACTTTTTGATTATTTGAAAAATTCCCTATAAATTAAATTTAATTTTTAAAAACCCCCATACAAAAGTTAACTTTAACATTACATCTAACCTTCAATTTTTTGACAAAAATACCCTTCTTGATTTTCTTTTATAATTTTTTTTTATTCAATATATAATAAATACATAAATAAATTAAATATTTCATGATAAATATTTCACGTTATTATAATTAAAAATAGTTTATGATAATATTTTATAACTCACTATATATATATATATATATATATATATATATATATATATATATATATAAAGTATTATTTTATTAAACAAATATTATTGCACATTACATTTTTAATTTTTACATCAAATAATTTTATATAAAAATCCTATAATAAATTATAGAATAGTATAATAAATATCATCATATAATATTATGAGATATTATATTGTAAAATATTATTTATATATTAGTTTATAGAATAAATTCAATTATAAAATAAATTGTGAGGGTATTTTGGTACAAAAAAAATATAATTTGGATGAAAAATGAAAAAATAACACTATTAGGGAGAATTAAACTCAATTTATAGAAATTTACTCGATTTATAGAAATTTTTTCGAATAATCTAAAAGTCAGGGGATTTTTGAGAAATCCCAAAAAAAGAAAAGGATTTTTTTGAAGAATTTCCCTATAAGTTGTTAAAAAAATAAATTAACGAATGGATCTCAAAACTCCAACAATATGTAACCTAGAAGAGGGAATCTGCATTGTTGGAGAATTGTGCGCCAAAAGCTCACCCCCACATTCGGAGATGAAGCTGGGTAGTGCGTGTCATTGTAGAAGCCCCGAGTTGTTCGTGTCAGGTACAGCTCGGATTGAATGCAGGATTTATTAATAATTGATTGATACTTGTGGTCGCCACTCGCCAGGTACAGAACGAACCACAACTTAATCGTGTCTCGACTCTCGACTCGGTCTTACTCTTACCTGCCCACATTCATTTGGTCCCAACTCTTTTATACCTATCAAGCCTCTTGAAAGTGACTGAAAACTTGCAATAATATATATTTAACAGTAATGTCATATATTTTAATTATGAGGATGGCTAATTATGAGGATACCTAATCGAACTGATCGAATTTGGTTTATTTTATTCGATTTTTCGGTTTAATTAGTTCCGTTCAGTTAAAAAAATAATATTGTTCGGTTTATTCGGTTCGGTTCGGTTTTGGAGTTTCGAAAACCGATTAAACCGAACTGACCGAATAACTTCACATTTTTTATATTTTTTATACATTTTATACATTTTAATGTTAAAATATAAAAAAATTATATAAAGATCTAATAAATAAATATAATTATATTTTATAATATTTTTTTATATTTTTTTATTAATAAATATATATATTTTCTTATAAATTTATTTTTAGTTTAAAATTATAATTTTTATTATTCGGTTCAACCGAATAAACCGAGTAACAATTAGGTTTATTCGGTTCGGTTTTTAATCGATTCAAATGTTAAACGGTTCGGTCAGGTTTAAATCGGTTTGGTCTTATTCGGTTCGGTTTGAACCGAACCGACAGAATGAACATCCCTAGCTAAGATACTCAATTAAGTATCATGAGATTTGTGCCCAATAACGACGAAGAACGAAAATATTGAGTCATGGTTACAAATCACAAGGGGTATATCGGCCACTGAGATCGTTATTGGACATCAATTTATTAACAAGTATGGAAGGCGAAGAACGAAAAAATATTTACAGTATGAAATCCCTCACTGGCCGTAACGACGAAGAAGGCATACACCGAAATGAGAGCTTGGGAAAGTCTGTTAGGAAAATCGGAATGAGTATAGGACATCATTATTTTTCATATCATCCTTGTAAATACTTTTCTTTTTTTTTGTTATTTATGAAAGTATGACTATTTTTGGTATTCCTTCAAAAAAAAAAAAACTTTTTTGGAGGAATTTGCAAAAGTACGTTGGTTTGTTAAAATTTGTTCATTTTTTTAAGTATTAGCGTGAAAAAAAAAACCCTTCTCCTAATTGGAGGATAATAAAAAATGATATCGGAATTCTGATAGTGGTTTCAAAAAGTACGTTCGCTCCGTTATGGGGCAAATTTCTTTCTTAATTTCGTTCACACCAGTATTTTGTTTTTAAAAACACGCCTCATAATTTATGTTGCGCGGATACTTCAAAAATCAAGCTGTATCGTATCAGATGTCGTATCGTATCAGATGCCGTATCGAATATCGATACTCGTCGGATACATATCGGATACTCCACGTGACGTATCCAAATATTTTATTTCAAAACAATAACGGATACCTCCGGATACTTGTTGGATACTTCTAACGTATACAAAAATATATTTGAAAATAAAAATAAAAATTTGAAATCGAAATAAATTAATAATACATGTAAATAAATAACTAAATAAAATAAACATTTACTTAGTAATAATTTATTTTTGTAAAAACAAACTTTTAGGATATTTTAGGTCAAATATCTATATAAAAATATTAAATATATAAATTATAATTAATAAAATAATAAAATATTATATATAATGGCCGTATCGTATCGTATGTATTTTTGAAAACAGTCGTATCGTCGTATTCGTATCATATCGGATACGATACCCCTATCAGTATCTGTGCAACATTACCCATAATACATCGAAAATGTTACTCTTACAAACTGAAATATTTCAGCAAATTTCATAAAAAAAAAATAAGGTAATAATGAACAAAAAAATCATAAATACTGCATTGTACACCAGCTAGTTATGACTTATGAACCTACCACCACTAGTATCATATATGAAATAGGGAAATTATACCCTGCCCCCCAAACCCATCACAACACTCACGATGGGTATGGGATTTTTTTTTGGGTTGGGTTGGGTGTTAATTCCCAACTCCAATTTGCACCCCACTCTTTCTCCAAATTAATTAATGTAATTAATGCTTCGAATTAACAGTTAATTTGTGAGTCAATTAACACATCATATTAGTACATAATAATTCATTAATTCAATTAACAGCTAATTCAAAGCATTGTTAATCGAGTGGGTAATTTTTGGGAGATGGATAGGGTATCAAAGATGTGGTGATGGGTTTGGGGGTATAGTAAATGGCCTCTATGAAATATATTCTTAAACCACTAGACAATGGACCATAGCATAGGGTACACAGTTATTACTCAAACGTCAAACCCTTCTCGAAGATCATGATTCTAATCTTTAGTTCAATGTCCTTAAATGTGAAAATTGAATGGTATGCAAAAACTGGGACTTTGTTTCAAGGAAAATTCAACTCTACACTAAATATGTATGCAATTGAAGACATGATAATTTGGTAATTTGGAATATTAACACCCTCGAAGGTTGAAAACAGACCGATTTCTAAATGTTGAGCTCTTTTACAAATTTTGATTAACTTTCTCTTTTTAATTACCTTCTCTTAATCGTTCTCAACATTTGAAAAGTTGATAGACTAATAATATTAAATATTAAATAAAGTAAAAGATAAAGTACGTATGTACGGAGATTAAACATTAAATGAAGTAGAGACAAAGTATGTATATATATGTACGTATATAGAAAGAAAATGTATGTATGAGTACTTGGAGTGGGGATTAGGACTTCAAGTTATAAAAAAATGTATAATAAATCAATACATTAAGAGATTACTCGTGTTTCCTGACGGGTTTTATTTATTTGTTTTGTCATACACAAAATATTTAATTGTGATTTATTTTTTTGCAAATAAACTCAATATTTTGTGAAAATTAAAAATCATATTGATTAAAGAACTTTAATAGTGACAAAATTATTATATTATTTTTGAATCTGACACATTACAAAATATTTATTTAAAACTCTTATACGATGTACAAAAAATGATAAATGTGACGGTAAAATAACAAAATAACATGTGTAAACATAAATAAAATGTAAAAAAACATATAATTTTTTAAATTTATATATCTAAAAATACAAATGATAATATTTTAAAAGTTAAAAAAGACATTCATGTCCGGCATTGTAAAACTTATTAAAATGTGTAAAAGAGCTCAACATTTGAAAAGTTGGTCCTCTTTCGACTCGAGAGTGTCATATTCGAAAGAAAAATTATACTTTGCCACCATATTGCAACAAAAAATTACTAATTCTTAATTAATCCATTTAATTAACATTTCAATTAACAAGAAATATTGAATTAATAAATTTTAAATATTAATTATCATTTATTAATTCGGATAGATATTAATTAATATGCCAATCAATCCATATATGTTAATGCATACGTTAATTAATTGGATTAATTAGAAATCAGTGGTTTTTTTGTTGTTGCAATATGGTGACACCATATGTGCCCTCTATTCGAAATTACCAAACTAGCATGACCATTTTCATATTGGTAGCTAGCCTAATTAAATTCCTTTCGACGTGCCCATTGGACTTAAGTCTACTTATATATTATGAAATGATCTAATATTATTCCCACCAAATCAAACCATATTTTTTTGCACTTGCTAAGCCTTGCATAATAAGACCTTGGTCCAGCCCGATATATTTCCTCTAGACTTATACATATATATAGCAGGCCTTTATTTAAAATTCTAACTAACTATTATATGTCTTATTTTTGTAATTGGATAAACAATCCAAGTAATGGAGTGCATAATATAATAATCACAACAAATTACAAATTTAATTCTCGTTGGTATCAAATAATACGATATGATTAATCTTTTCCATTCAATTCAAAAGGCATGACTTATTCGTACAAAATAAATAACACGCTTTATTCATGATGCAACTCAACATTTTGTGTTGTATAGCTTGATTCATGTGGATGTGATGAAATACAATTTAGTATTTCAAATATAAAATCCATTCAAGTTCAACAATGAAAAGGTAGAACTGCATAACAAGAGATATTAGGGCAATTTTAGCCAACTGTAAGAAAAAAAAAAACATCATTTTCGTGAACTACAAAAAATACACTCATCCATGAAAAAGCAAGGCTATAATGAAAAAAACACGAGAATCACATTTTCATGATCCAACTTTACAAGAAAAATAACAATTTTTTCATGATCTGAAACATCATGAGTCTAATTCGGACGTATTAAGTTATTTCTTCAAATTTCATAAAAAATAAGGTTATAATGAAAAATGAAATACTAGACCAATTAAATTCGAACGTATCACATGGAATATTCTTGACCAATAATAGACTATGGAACATAGCATAATTGAGATTGATTCAAACCCTTATGGAAGATCATGAATCAAATCTTTTAAGTTTCGATGACAAAACTAGAAATAATTATTTAATTATTCTCTATATTCCCATTCAACTGGCAAAAATAATTCAAAAGTAACCTTCTTTGATATCCGGTTTCCTTTAACAAATTCAATGGTTAAACGTGAAACTGAACGGTATGTTTGTTTTAATCCGCGGTTTCGGTAATTAGTAGCTAGCATAATCAAATTCCTTTGTACGGGCCAATTGCACTCGCTCTTGTTGTATATTATTATATTAATGATCTAGAATTCCCACCAAATCAAACTATATATTTTGTACTTAGGCCATAATAAGGCCTTGGTCCAGCCCAATATATTTCTCAGGTTTATACACATATAACAAGTCTTTATTTAAAATTTTAACCAAGTGTATAGTCATAAATCAATGTTGTAAAAAACATCAAAAAGATATCGAAAAACGTTGTTACGGTGGAAGACCCTACCGTTTTTAGCAAAAACATTTCAAAAAATGATCAAACGTTTCTTTAATCTTGCATTTTTTTTTACCGAAAAACATTTTTAACCCATCTTACATATTGAATTATTTTTCTAATTATTTTGGGCCCGGTTTTTTTTTATTTTTGGATCAGTTATTTTCTATTTCACAGAGTCTCCGATTTAGTTCTTATTCATCTTCAGGACAATGGTAGGGATGCTCCTTCTTCAATTCTTCTTCGCGATTG